>OY728159.1:1300698358-1303198358 GCA_963277665.1 Viscum album | reverse complement strand
CATTAAAATAATTAACATATTTTTGAGAATAATGTTTTCAAAAAAACCTCACATGATATCATTCCACTATTCTATTTACATCTCACTTGATCTTAAAGATCCATTTATAACTGATGAACAACATTTCTTATGGTAATGATAAAAGATCTCATTTCTTATTCATGAATAGAGCTTTAGGATTCTCTAATATCACCACCATCAATGATGATACCTCAGTATTATGGGTGACCTCCATTAATAATGATTCATCACTATTCAGAATAAATAAGTGGTTTATATTATTTCACCTAGCGAAAAAATATGTGTGCCATATTGGTTCTATTTTATTTAAAATGTATCACCATTATATTATCTCCTTAGGTTCTCAATCATCATTGTCTCATAGTAATTCAAAGGAAACATGTTCTTCATTTGATTCATCCTAAAAATTAATGTTACAGTTTTTGTATCCTATTTATAAACATCTACATTTATCATTATTCACACATTTTAAACTAAAAAATAATATTTTTCGAATTGATAAGATTATGGGTACCTGGTTCTCGTAAATGATACCCCTTCAAACAATCAATGTATCCTAAAATAAAATATTTCATAGATCATAAATATAATAACAATATATATACATAATTAAAAAATAAAAACAATTTTTAATATATATGTATATATATATAATAGAGATAAGTTGATGGGTTTACTAGCTAAATCTAACCGATGTCATTATATCAATCTCCCTTGAAGTAGGTTGATTGATTACATAATTGTTGGTCAGAATATATTCTTTATCAATGGATTTTTCAACACTTTCATTCTTCATCATACCCCTTTTTAATCTAACATAGATTTATTCATCACATATACCACTCCATTATACTAAGAAATGTTCTCAACAAGGAATATTCTCTTATTTTATTACTTTTACTAGAAAATTTCAAAAAAAATAAGTTATAAATTTTCTATCATTAACATTCCTAGAATACTTGATATTATTTCATGAATCATTATTATTTAACAATGTAAATGTTTTTGAAGAATTCAAAATAATCTACTTGCCTATTGATTTTGTACACCCGATATGTCTGGAAACAGTCGTCAATGAATGATAAGATGTATCATACTCCTCTAAGTGATATAACTAATTGTTTCCAAATTTTGGAATTGATAAAGTATAATATCTCTTTTGTCACTATCATTAATTTTATGAAAATATAAATATATTGGTTTCTCAAAATTCATTTTATTTATAAATAATAAAAATAAATTTCTATGTCCATGTATAAACATATGATAATTAAGAATCCTAAATCTTTATCTGAATATGTTGTTAGTTTTTTTGACTCCATAATTCCATCAAATTTTCTATTGAGTTGAATTGTGTAACAACTCACATAGCCTCATTATATATATTTCCCAAAATAATACAATAATTATTTTAGAATTTTCTTTCATTATCAAAAAAACATTCCTCTTACAATCTTCATTATCCATGTCTCTATATAAGTCGTATACCTGATATTATTGAATTATGTCAATGAAAATATATTTTTATATGGCCACTAAAATGGTTTACTCCATTGATGATATCTATCATATGATCATGTATATAAAATTTATTTTCTAACTCCAGTGATCCAAGAGATAAGATAGTTTCATATATACACAATTCTTCTGGGGACAAGTTCATATTGACCAAACCACTCCCTTGAAAATATCATCTGTTAGGTTTCCCCCAATTCAATAATCCATGTGTCATTTAGGTGTTATTTATTACCATAAACTATTAAAGGATCATAATATACCATTTATTCTATATCATAACTACTCACCCCATTTCCCTAATATTTTTTATCCACTTTTCTTCAACCAATAATCATTCTTGATGTTCCCCTTATAATCTAAATTTCAACATATGACCTTATTCTTTCACCTTCATTTTGTCCTAGCATTATTTAAAATACTACTAAATACAAGATTCATCATCCCTCTAAAATCCAATGATTGAACCTTTGTAAAGTATAAATTATTTTATATATCATTGATATTTATACTCCAATTATATTATTCTTGAACAAAAAATACATTATCAATAAAAATAAGTATATTTATCAGGATATCATAGTGATTTTGATGATTGAATGATAATATGAATCTAGTAAACATTAGAGTATAATTTATACTCATTAATTACCCCCAATTCATTATCATAATGTAGTAATGTAAGAAAATAGGGTATTAATAATGCTGTTTTGGTCTTTAATTGGTGATTGATCTTCTATTTTAATAGTTTATAATTTTCTATTTGTGGGCATCTTTTTATGAAGAGACTTGGACTCATAAAACATATTTAAAGTATCATATATCTAATTTATCATTATTTTAAATGAATTATAATACCACATCATCCAATAACAATTTAATATTAGTAACAACATTTACATCCATGTTAATTCACTTTTACTACATTATATATTTTTTGTTTAATTTCTATTAGATAATTATACTTCCAAAAATCAGATTGAAAAATAATTTTCTATAATGAAAAATTAAATCCATTGAATTTTTTATTTCATATTTTACTAATATGAAGGTAAAATTAATACTCAAATACCACACGTTAGTATTGAGATAAAAATGATTATAGAAAAGTAAAAATCACACATTGATGAAACATGAAAAAAGTTCCCAATATTTGTGGATTAAACATTCTTAATAAAATTATAAGGATTTCATTATAATTTTTTTTGGAAAAATACACTACGAAAAATTTAAAAGGATATTACACTCACAAAATCTATAACAAAAAAATATATCATACAAAAAAACTAAAATAATATGTAACCAACTCAATATATTATGATAAATTCTATTTCCATGACTACCTTATTTAGTGTATGAATAATAACATTATTCCCAAAAGTAATTATCCATGATAAAATATTTTTCCCAGGTTTCATAATTTTATCTCATTTAACCTATTAAAAAATAATATCTTAATTGAATAATTAACTCTTCCACAGGTTATATCTATTGAAACCAATGTTATCCATGCATTTATTTTACATGTTTTACATGGTTTAAACATTAAATTTTGTTAATTTCTATAGTAATATTCCAATAACTAATATCTTTGGTGTCTTTGAATACTAGATACATAAAAAACTTATTTTTAAAATCTTCTAATCATTTCTTTTTAAAGTAACCATGCTAGAAAATATTATAGGAATCTAATTAGATAGACCAATCCTCAAAACTAGGGGAATGAAAATATAATAAACGGGTGCAATCAAATGTTCAATAAGGGATGAATAAACATTTCATAAATTAAGGGTTCATAATAATAACAAAAAAACATTCCCATTTGGGAAATATCATAACAATATGAGTGAAAATCATAGGACATATGTGAACCTCAAAGTATATAGAATAAAAACTCATTGAAAAAATGATCATCTTTGAAGCATAATTTCTATAACATGGAATAGAAGAATTTAACACAAAATATCAAACATGGTAGAATAAGATCCTAATCTATAACATCATTTAACTATCTAAAAACCATTGGCATAGGAAAACAAAACTTTCATGATCCAAACCATATGTTCCCATTCTTATGAGTAACTAAAATTTAATCATGAATACTTATCCCATGATATATAAAAATTCAACCAATGCATTGGAGTTTGATATTGGGCCCCTCCCACATTCATATATACTTATGGGTGGCACATAAAAATCATTAAATTTTCATATAATAAAGAACCCACAAAGGTAAAATGGGTTTCATAAAATATCAAAATGGAATTCCGTAACCTTTCATAAATAGCCCATAAAAGTATACACGGTTTTATAAAATGTATAAATTATCATCAATATCTTTTTATATAGAAACCATTGAAATGAAAATTGGTTTCTCAAAAAATTCAAATGGTAAAAAATAACACAATGTATTAAATAGTTTGATAATAAATATTTGATAACAAAAAATAATCAAGTAATAAATGAAAAATATGGATTGAACCATGAATCATAACTTCATTAGAGAAAGTCTATTTAAGGATAATGAATATCAAATCATGAAAAGTTATATTTTGAATACATTTTCATTCATATTTTTAAAAGTTATAGTTATGAGTCACTTGTAGAAAAGTAAACATTTAAAACATGTGAAAAAACATTTCATGTAAATTTATTGGGATAAAAATTATTTTTTCACCAGAAATGAAATAAATTCATAATTAAAAATGAAATTTCTTGGAAGAAATAAAATTAATAAAAAAATTTATAACTCAAAGAAAAGAGTTTATGTTACCAAGTCCCTTAAAGTTATGATATATTTCTATAGAAGTTATTTGACATATCGTATCATAAATACAATCATCTCACATAGGAATTTTAGAACCATATTCAGGTAAATTTTCATTTATACCATTAATTAATAATAATTATCTTGATTTATTAAATTAATTTAATCTATTTTCAGCATTGGGTGTTAATAATCATGACTATTTTGTACTAGGTTCATAAAATAGATATATAAATTCTCTATTATCTGAAATTTAATCATGTAAAAACACTTTAATCTAATAAAATTCATGTTTTATAAAGTCCAATAATTTTATAGTTCCATCAAATGGGAGTTTCAATTACATTTTTGATTGATGAAAATGGTGATAAACTAGTTTCATGTTTTTAACTAATATCGATGCATTACATTATAATGAAAAATACCTTTATTTTCATCCAAATAGATTCTTATTTATGATATATATTACATATATTTATCATATATAATCATCAAATGTAATCTAAAACTGACTATGATGGAGGTAGTTAAAAAGGGTATACATCATTTTATTTAAATGGTAGTCTGAAAGTATGGGTTTATGATGATTCCATTTTTTAAAGGTTATAAGAAAGAAGTAAATTTTTTTTATCAATTGTTGGAGTTAAATATGAAATATTTATATATCATATATATATTTATATATGACTCTAATTTTGTACATGACATGTTTTACATTGAATGAAACTAAAATATGTTTCTTTATGGAGTTGGTAGTTTGAACATACACCTGATTTATATTTTTATTCTTCTTATATGAAATGTAAAACAAGATTAATGGTTTTTAAATAATTAAAAAAACATTCCAAAATAAAATTGATACCAATTATATCATTTGTAAATGGCTTAATTGAATTTGAGGGAGAATAAGTGCACATAATGAAAGATAAATGAGAATGGAGCAGTTAAAAATTTATAACTCACTAATTTAATTAACTCATTTACTAGGGGGTTTATGACATTGATGGGTTCCTTTTTAGAATAAAAAAATTATCTATGGTGGATAGGAATATTTAGGAGTGTGTTTCTTATTGTTTTTTCTAAACTAATCAGGTTTTTGTTTTACTGATTGTGAGGAGAGGAGTGCCCCTTTTTTATGTGTAATGGAACGGAATAATTTTGAATACCCAAATATTTTTAATAAAGGGGGGTCAATATCAAGAAAATTAGATCAAAAATTGGGAAATAGTTTATATGGTAAGGGATATGTTTGATAAAGTTCTCAACTACCAATTCTCATATATGTTTTAAACATGTTTTTGGAATTTACATCTTTGTTAAACCTGTTTTACCGCTTTTGATTTTTATAAAGGTAACTAATTTTTTCCAAAGTGATTTATACAATATGATAGAATTTAAAATGACCATTATTTAATTATTTAAATATAAGGATTCCTAATTTTAAATAAATCTTATTATATTAATTTTCTAAAAGTTCTAAAAATAAATTTAAAAAACAAAAAGTATAACGTATTAGATTTGTTTGAAAAATATAAATGACGTTGTAAAATATAAAATATTAGTTTTAAAAATTAATCAAACATTTTTTGGAATAATAATATCATGTATGAAATAAATATATTATTTTGAAAAATGATTCATGTATTTCCAATTTATATATATATATATATATTAACAATGTCATAAAATTCAGTTATTTTTAATACTGATATTGTTTTTTATTCAGATAAAAACCAACATGAGAAACTACTAGTTTACACTAAGAAACAAATTAATGGTCTAGGAATATCAATTATATTGTATTATGAATTCTAAAATAATCTATCATAATTATATATTCTAGAATATGAATTAACCCATCATGTTATCAAGGTTTAACATGAGGTGAATCAGGTCCTCTCGGGTTATACTACTCTAAAGGCTGGTGCCTAAAAGGCTTCTAAAGGGCTCATATGTCTATAACTATGTTATCTCATTTTATTCCACATGTTTCTTGTTCATTAACACATATATGACATTGACCATACCTTCTAGTGTTTTTTACTAATTCAAAGATGTAGAATTCACTCAATGACCCATTTAAGATAAATCTTCCTCATGTATCTTTAATATAGGAACTCTTAAATGGCAATTTGAATCTAAAAATTCCCCCCCAAATTTTTAATCCATTTTAGGTGGATAGTGTAAAATTGATCCAAACTATAAATAAATCCTAAAATTAGAGGATATATGACAAACCATTCTTCTTTCATCAAGTTACATTGAAAAAATTGCCGGTTACTCTCAGATATGAAAATCCTTAAAAAATAGGTCACTTTCATAACATGGACCATGAACTATTAGTCCCAAAACGTCTTGGAATCAATGTTATTTTTTTACTTCATTAATGTAATCATGATGTATTATAAAATTACAATTATTAGGTTTGATTTAAATCAACATGGATGGCTCATCAATAGAGAGCCTAGGGTCATCAGGTTGTGGCACTAACATTAGAGACCACTATCATGATTTCTTGGGATGCCTCATAGGGCCATGTGGAATTTATTATTATATTTAATATTAAATGTTTGGTTTCATAAATTTCACTAGAAAATCCAAGAAATTAGGTGAGAGCCACCTTTGGATGTAATATGACTTTACCTCTATTGTATAGGCCTTCTGGATAGGCTCTTTCAATCCCTATTAGAAGATGACTACTTAATGGATCAGATTCATAGAATTATTCTCATCCATTTAATGCATTGTTTCCCATTTCTATAGAGAGGATAACCATATGTTCTTTGTCCTATACAACAAGGGAAATTACTTTAATAAACACCTTTTATCTAGTTAGATTCTAGATGATCATTTTTCCCTCTTTCAATAGGAATTTTGTAAAACCCCAACATGGGAATTTTTTACCCTTCTTTATTTCCTATTAAATAAGACCTCTCTTTCTGGTAAAGGCCACACATTTCTCCAAATATTTTAATAAAAATACCAATATTTAATATAAATTTCATAAATTTTTTATTACATTAAAAATTAATTTATTTTTTTTACATTCACATTCTAAAATTTATAAAATTTTCTTTTAAATAAATATAAAAAAATATTGAAAAATATTGATATATAAAAATGTGTTTTTTGAATTTATGTGTTCTTAATATTATTCTACATCAATTATTATTTAAATTAATTTTAATATATATTAACAAAAATAATTATCATTGATTGTTTATTAATATAGTTATTCTATTAAAACAATATATAGGATATGAGACTTATTTTATAAAAATACTGTCTTGTCTATAAAATGATGTTAACATAAGAAAAATTATAAGAAATAATTTATATAATAAGAATTTAATTTTTCATTCTATTTTGTCCTTAAATTTTATTAATTTAGTCTTTAAAAAATAATATATTATCACATAAAAATATATTTTAATTTTATATAATATATTTTATATTTTATATTATTTATAAAATATATTATTGAATCACAATACGAAAAATACATAACTCTCGGTTTCCTATTTAAACAAGTTTGTCTAATGAAAATTATTTCAATGACCATAGTTGAAATGAACTGATTTATAATAACTATATTTTCAATGGCGTGTTTTTATTTCTATATATAGGCCAACTAAAACCATTTAATCCATTATCATTTCTTATGTCATAGTTCTCATTTACATAGTTTTTATTTTAGACATCACTACATTATTTATCATTTTATTGTATTATTTCTCATTAGAGGTTTTTCTAATAATGGAAGTTCTTAAAGGAAATGGTGGTCTAGTGACATTGTTAGTTATAATGATATTATTATTTTCAATTTATTTTCCCCTTTTAATTTTATAATTTAATTGAATACAGTAATCTATGTTTTAAAATAATACACTTTATTCAACACATTTTTTCATTTACCCCTCACTATTCGTGGGAACTGGTTCATGCTCAATTCCTGCTAGATTTTAACACTGTGTGTATTATGAAAAGGGAGATACATAGACATTTCCTAGATGGGGAATGTACGGTGTGATATGGTATTGGTTAGGTCCCCCACTGGGATTTGATCGTAACAAATAATTTTTTTCATATTCTAGTAAATAGAATGGTGGTATTGAGTATAATAGTGTTGTTGGTTCTAATGCAGTATAAGAAAAGGATGTCTAGTAGTTATACTATGTGAAATATCATAAGGATGATACTCATTGTTATGATGAGGTGATGTAGAAAATTAGTGATTGGCCCTCTGACTAGGAAGGGATTGAGATAGTCCCTTATAGATCCTCAGGACAAGCAGATAATAATTTTTTGAGACAATATCTCATTAAGGAGCGGTGAATCAATATATATATGCTTCATAATGTCATCGGACTCTAATAGATGGGGGAGAAATGATGTAATCCATTTATATGGTTACATGTGACTCTTCTAAAGTAGGTACCCAGATCAAAGAATAAATTAACCTGGATTTGATTTGAAACAACATTGGAGGAAATTACACTAACACAAAGAATGAAAAACTTCTAATGAAAAGATCATATTGAGAAGCTGTTGAAAAGGAAAATGCAGTGGGAATTGATATTTTTCATCAGTGCCTTTGAATAACACAAGGCCAAGGAAAGAATATTTGAATTTAAATCCCATTATGATAATGAGATTAATATCAAGTGGGATAAATGCTCAAGGTAATTTTTTAGTCCAGGACTAGATGAATCTGATAGATACTATGATGATTATAATCCTCTTTCCGTTGTTTAATAAAGATCTTGTGACATTTCTTGATCTTGAATGGGGGAATTGTTTTCCTAACAAAATTCTTTTACATATTTTTTTTTCTATTTTTATATTTAATAAACAATATTTTCTTCACATTTTCCAAAAAAGGTCAAATATAATTTAATAATGTGTAATTATCTTGGTTTGTATCTTGTATAGACAAATTTATATTGATTTATTAATTATTTTTAAATACTAAAGAATCAATTATATTAATTATAGGTGAAAAATTAATTTTTCCTAAATTCTAGAGAGTTATAATAACTCCCTGTCAATAAATAGATTACAAGTTATGACTTACTAGAATAACGGTGAAATATATATGCTCCATGGATCAAATTTTTTAAACTCAACTTCACTCAAAATATTATCATTTTGATTAAAAATATATTTTATGGGATGTATGTGAAGTTACAAAAGTGTTAATAAAATAAATATTATAATATTTTAGATGAATATTAAATAAATATCCTAATAATACACCTAAAAATCAAAATGGTTTAGTTTACTTGGAGAATATATCTATATAATATACTTATTTATATGTATTCTTCAACAACTCTTATAAAAATTCCTCACATATGATACAATTATAAATACGAATTACATAATACCACTAATAATAACCTAGGGAAATGGAAACATAAAAGGGGTGATATTAGATTCTCAATATGGTTAAACATGGGAGACATCAATCAAAGATCACATGTGAGAATATGATGGTCATAAGTGTGTTATAATATAATTAGGGTACATATAGGTCATACCCTATGACATAAATTTCTAATCCTGAGTCATGGTATAAAGCATCTAAATAACATAAATCATGATTCATAACAGTTTAACGTCAAACAATCTAGATACATGAAAGCATAACATAGGCATAAGAATATAAAAATAGTTTTATATAAACATAGGAAAATAAATCATATTAAAAGTATACATATAAATACATTCTTCACATAGTAGTCTTGGGTTAACCACCTTTACACCTATTTGGCCTTGGGCTTACCACCTGTGTAACCTTGGGATTCGTCTTACCACCATAATGTCGTTGGGAATGGGATAACCTTCCATATAACCTTTTAGATAATGGTAAGTAAATATTAACTTTTTATTTGAGGAATTTAATAGACCAAACCCATCACATAATAATAAACCATTTATATGTATTTCACTAGGACATAATAAAATTCATCAATAATAATATCCTAATTAACCTGTTGGAAAGAAGCCAATTTTTAAGAAATATAGCATATTAACACATTTATAGAAAGAAGGTGGATGTTATCAGAAGAACATATCCCATGTGTATAATAAAAATAGTAAATGGCTATTGATATTGATGAAAAACACCCTATTTAGATTATTTGATGAATTAGTTTGAAAATAAGAAGAAATACACTTTCTTAAAATTATTATAATTTCGTTAAAAAATATCATTAAAAGGGAATACTTTGTGCTTTATAAATAATTTTAGGAATTTCCCATTAAAACAATAATGTTTTTTAGGTTTTATTTATAAAATTAAAGTTATTTCAAAAGTAAAATATTATTTGAGAATGAATAAAGATACAAAAATATTATTTCTTAAAAAAATGCCTATAAAATATATTGTAATATTAAAAAATAATTTGTAAATAAAAAAATTTAACTTTTAAGAAATATAAAAATATTTCCATAGATGTAAGTTAAATTATAATTAAAACATATATCTTAATGAAACACTTTTTTATTTGGAAACCTTTTTTTCAATACAACCATGAAAGGGAGATCTTGATATGGATTTTCAAATCCCATGAATCCCCCAAATCCATTTTTTTAAATTTCAGAAAAAACACTTTTATGGTTGTGTAGAAACCTCAAACAAACTCTTAGATCCCATTAATTTCATTACAATAAAATTAAAAAATCAATAATGGGTAATATATACACCCCAAAAAAAGTTAAGTGGACTTTACCATGAATATAGAAATGAGTATAAATTAAGATGAGGAAACCCTTTCAAAAAATTTATCCATTGAAAGATAATTGCATGAATGATAAAAGTTGTTATGGAATTTTAAATTCAATTAATTTCATGTAATTATGATAAACATATCCATAAGAAAGTATATAAACCACAAAATATAAAACAAGTTTCTATTATGACCTTTGTATCAAATAAATAAAACTGATTTGATACACTCTTACATTTTCATCCAAGCATTCACCAAATGTATTTAACATCATGTATAATAAACATAGATATCATAACAACATATTTAATAATATTATTAAAATATATTACCTTTAAAATTTCATAATTATATTCATAAAATAACCATTTATTTGTATGTTAATGATTATTTTCATTAACTAATGATAGTAATTTCGATTATTTCGCACATGTTTTGTAATGGAGAAATAAAACCCCATTTTTGGTGCCATGTACATCATTCCCAAATAATAAAATAGACAAAAATTATTATTTTTCTATGGTTTATGGATATCCATGTTAACTTGATGGAATCTTTGGTCATGGTTTATGAGAATAGGATACACGATGAACTTATTTTTGGAAATGTACCGATATTAATTGATTACTTTAAAATGGTTATTAATATTTTTATAATCATTTCAGAACAATATTCATGAAATACATTACCCTTTAATATATTATATATTTATCTAATATATTTCATAACTATTCATTAAATGTGATTATGAAAAAAAGATCAAGTCTCTCTTAGGAGGTGGTAGTCATAAAGTGGACACATAAGAAATATTTGTATTCCATTGAACAGAAAGAAGGTAGAAATTGTTATAATTTTTAGAATCTTAAAAAATTTAAAAATATAATATTTATTCCTTAAATAAATCTTTTTAACCAAGCTTGTTTGATAGTTATGAAAAATGGAGTAAGTCATTCTTGGTGTCGGTAGTCCACACATAACAGAAATGACATTCTCATTTTTCAAATGTTTTGGAGGGGAATTGATAGTATATGTTAAATAAATATAATAAATCTTTATAGTAATAATGATATTAATTATATTATTTTAGGATTTTATAAAAAAAAGTAGTTAAAATAATAATAATTAAAGACATATAAAATCAAAGAAGTTATTTGGGAATTTTACCCTACACATTGGAATAACACTTTTCCAAATTTTTCTAGTCCTTTTTGGGGTATTCTTTTGAGGATAAAGAACACATAAGACTTGTATAGAAATATTGGGATCTATTTTTGTAAAATTTCAAGAGGAAATATAATTTTTAATGTGAATGCAGAGGGGTGGTGGATGTCTCCTTTTAAAAGTGAGGAGGGTGGTACTCTTCCAAATAACCATAAAATTATATTATTTACATGTTTATTTTAATGAAAAATGGTTATAGACACGGAAATAATAAACAAGGAATTATTGTGACTATAGAAATCCATCAACCAATCATATATAGGCATGTTTTTAACATGATTAAATCATTTTTCCATTTATTTTAACTTTATACCATTTTTAATTTTACAAGAGTAACAAATTTTTACTTTAGCAATTTATTATTCTTCCTAAAATTATAATGGAACTTATGAAATAATTTAGAGAAATGATTCAAAATATTGAATTCATTATATTGTTTTGAAATTATGAAATTGGTGAAAATTAATTGTAAAATAAAAAATGAATAAAAAATTAAAATACTATTAGAGAAAACATTAACATAAAATATAAAATATATAATATTTAATTTAAAATAGACATAATATTATTTCATTTATCACTATAGTTGCTAAATATTATTATGATTAGGAAAAATAGACTCCTTAATTTTCAGGTCATTATTATATCATACTAATTTCATAAATGACATAGTATTTTTAAAAATCGTGTTTTGTATTGTTCAATTCAAAATGAATAATTTTACGAACATAAAAAAATTTATCTATTTATAATTTTATTATGAAAAATAAATAAATGAATTAAAATTTTCAAATTAAAATTATTAAAATATAAAATTTATAATTTAAATATATATTATATAATATAAAATGAAGAAATATACTTTTAAATAAAAAATTTTAATTTTTCTATTTATCATTAAATTTTCATTCCTAATAGTTACTTAATTATTTTTTATTCTACAAATTTATCATCCATTGAACATTAATAAAAAATTATATTTATATCATAAGAATATTTGAATAATTAGATGTTTTGTGAAAATTCATTTTAATATCATTATTTAATTTGGGGTTTTATCCATATTTTTAATTTTCTTATTCATATTTAAAATTTGAAGACCATAATTTAATGATTTTTAAAATTTATTTTCTATGAAACACTTTTTGGTTTAGTTATGCTTGTGAAACATGTTATCAATCACATTGATTCTATTAAATAGACATATATCTTTAAAACATGGTGTGTTACATGATTGGCAGGCATATGAAATTTAATTCAATTAGTATATATGATGATTGGACCTAACATATGGATCTACTCGAGTGTTATGGTATATTAAATTGAGAGTAATCATTGGTATCTTCTGGTGAGACTATGTTAATGATTTGATGTTCCCCAGGGATGGTGGATGAATGGATTAACTTCAAACAGCTGTTATTATTGTGGAATATAGTGATGGAGTTGGTTTTTATGGATTTACAAACTAGATATAAAGGTTAGTATTCACGTATATGTGGTTGATGATGCATGATTAGGACTGAACTAAAGTTTAGATTCTCTGGCCTACAAGTGAAGTAGTGTTTATAATCTAATTAGAACTCTTTAATCATCTGCATTAAGTGAACATAGGATCATAACATATAGAGATTCATTGAGTAATAAACTGGTTATATTGTTTTATATTGCGGTAGGTGTATATGTTCCATATGTTTTCATGGGGCTATAATGTTAACATCATGTTGACTGAATTCAATGCATAGGATGAACTAGAATATAAGTTGTAAATGGTTAAAAGGATTAATAATAAAAAATGTTTTTCAATAGCCCTAATATCTAATAGGCTCATCTCTAATACACAATAAAAAAATTTGTATATGAAGTTTTTTGATGGATTTCCATGTCCCGACTCAAAATACACTAAGATTCATATTTGTTTCATCATTTATAAATTATATAAAAAAATAAAAAATATATATTAAACATTGGTCAATCACCATTAATTAATATATTTATATGTGGGTGATGTGATATCATAAAATTAGATAAATTTTATAATAACATTTTACTCAATCAAATACCCACAGTTACTTTTTTCTATCACGGGAGTGAAATTATATCCTAATAAAAATAAACCACTAATCTAAATAGTGAGAGATTTGTTAAATTTATTATTCAGATATATTTATTATGTTTTATTAGCAAATTTATTTATATTTATTTCCTATTTTATTCAATTACCATTTTTTATAACCCACAATCTCTATTCATTCCATATTATTAAACATGTATTTAAGAAAAATTTATCACTCTTTTCTTTAAAGTTTAAATATTCCATTTTTATAATCAATATTGAAAATTTTATGGTTTCAATATTATTTTAATAATTCTAATTTACCCAAAAACAATTCATGATAACATGTTAATTTTGTGATCTTCCACAAGTTATAACCTGATGCATATGGGTTAGTAGGTAATTTTGTAAAAATTAACTATCAATGAGAGGTTTGTTCCCCTATATGATGCATGATTATAAAAATACCACACAATTATATTTACCACAATCGAATAACATTAAAATTAAATCACTTAATCCTTACCCCTTTTGTTTAATTCCTAAATATATATAATAAATACAATGATGAATACATTCACATTACACAATTGGTTTTTTCAACAATCTTTTTATTTTTTGTATAAACATTGGGTTATATGAATTTCATTCTTAGATATAAGAGTGAAAAATATCATAATGATAAATATGTTTTTAATTTTCTCTTGATCATATCAAAATGAACAGAAATAACTAATTTTACCCATAAAGCAATGTAAAATTATAATGAATCGTTAAAAAACAACCCCACTAGAGTTTTCTTGAAGTATAACATTGAAAAATTATGATAGTAAAGTTGGAATGGAATATTAGATTAAAAATTGTTCTAAAATAATTATATTATGGAATCTATAGGATTTAAATGAGGTTACATTCAATTATACTTCTCTACTATATTAAAGAGATTTAAAAAATTACCTTAATCAGTTTAATACACATTATGTACTTATAAGTGTTTTTGAAATAGAACGAAATAAATTTAATTCTTCTATGTCAAGAATTAAATTTTATCATGAAAATTAGGGTATATGAAAGGATTATAATAAGTTATTACAGAATACCTATATAGATAATAAAAAGAATATTATTCAATCACTTAAAGTTATGGACATCTACTATAGTATAAAAATCATGTATATACGTAAAAAAATCAATATTTATTAAATTCATAATAATTTAATGATTTGATGTAAAAAATGATGAATTTACTAACCAAGGAATTATCACTAAACAATGATCTAATATAATCAATTTATATTGAAAAAACAATAAAAATTCAAAAAAAACACACACATAAAAATTTTCAAAAAGGAAAATACAGAAAAATTTGAGGAAAATAAATAAAATATAAATAGTATATCTAACCAATGATTATTTATGGACTTTAATTTATTTTAATTAAAGTTTTAATGGATCAATGATTTTAAAAGTTAAATTGTAATTCCCCAAATAATGTGTTATATAATGAAATCTTCGGATTTTATTTATATTCTTATTAGCGTAAACTGATCTCCAATAATTGTTTTCTCTAAAAATGATGATGTTGTATACTTAATCATTGATAATTTACCACGAATGTTATTTTTTAATTCCCCCTTGTATATATATTTAACCATAAAATAATTTATTATCAATTACATATAGGCCATTTTTTTAACATAACTTATTTTGAAAGAGGTTTTTCCTTGAGGTAAAAAAGTACTCAATCTCTATCTTTGAAATATATTTCTAAGATGAAATTTTTATGAACTAATATTATCCATAAACCATAATTTTATAAAATATCTCATGATTCTCCCCTCAACTCATCCGACCCCTTTATTTGAAAAACACGTTTTTCTCATACTTTTACTATGTCTATGTTCCCTTACTTCATAAACTAAAATGATTTATGATCATGATAAACCATGAGATGAAAAATTTATTGAAAAACATCTTAGGATGGGGAAATAACTAATTTAATTTTTAATGTGGTTCCATATTTCCATAAATTATCCTATAACTTCCTCCGCCAATATATATGGATTGGTTGAACAATTTTATTTAAATTATTCTTTACATTAGTTTTCGATACCACTACATATCCATTAATTTATGGATTGTATAATGTAAATATTTTTTGATACACTCTATATTCTATCATAAAAAAAATCCTTTATCTTATTATAAAATAGATCTCATTGATCTCTAAGGAAGATAATTGTTATTGTAGGCCTACAGAAAATACATGACTTGGAAAAACAATAAATTAGGAACCATTATTTTTAGTAGAATTTTACTAAAACCAATTAAAACTATAATCAACTGCTAAAAATGTTAAAAAATATAAAACACATTGAATATGGCCCCATAAAATATTTCCCATAACAATAAAAAATCTCAAAAAATACCTTTATATTTTGATGTATTTTTTATCTGTTTGAATTGATTCCATAAAATATATATTTTAAAAAAAATTATTTAAAACTCAAAAAAAGTAAAAATATTCGGTTGACATAGTCTATAATATACCACATTAAATTTCATCCTTTTGGTATTGAAACATATCCCCACATTCTTGTGGGTCAGAACAAATAAAGATAGATTTATAGTCACTCTCAGAAATACACATATTGACAACCGAGTCACTATAAATATTCAAACTGTAAGGACCTTCTGAAAAATTTTATTTTTAATATGATTTTACTTTTCATCTATTATGTTTATTTATAATAGGAATGATCATAAAATTTATAAAGGTGTTAACAATTTCTATACGCCAATGATTTTTATTTGAAACCAAATAGTGATGTTTAATTAGAAGAAAATTTGCTGTTATACCTCACCATGGGTGACTACCCCTAATTTATGGGTATGCCTACTCATAAATTCATATTTGAAGTTCTTATATCCATTATTGTCCTTAATTTCAATTTTATACCTCAAATGTAGTGGCATCCATCTCAAAAAACATGGTTTTACCTATGCATTCTTAAGTAGGAATCTCAATGTTACATGATAAAAAATCACTTTAATTCTTAAAATATATGATCAAAACATACAATGACTGAAAAAAATCTTATATTTTTATTTATATCACTTAATATAATTACTAAATCAATAAGGAGTTATCAATTACATTAGGTATTCTATCCCTTGTTTATAATAAAACCACTTGAGAAACATGATTCGATATATCATATAATAGATCCTAGAGCATCTCTAAACAGGCAGGCTAAATAATGGTTGGTTTAGTGAGTCATATCTTCCATTATTCAATTAAAACATTCTAGAATCATCAAAAATGAATTAACTATTATTTTTACAGAAGTTAAAAATATAGAAAATCAATTTTACTAAAACCATGAATAAAAAACTTATAAAAACCAATATATCCCATGAATGATTAAACATTACATTTAATAGTATAATATTACAATGAAAGTATTTTATAAATTTTATTTTTTTTAACACAAATTAATTCTTTTAAAATCTAATTCCCTAAATAAATCCACTTTTCAACAATGATAATGTTAAAAATTATTTTGAAATAACATATTAAAAAATTTGTTTAATATTAAGAGACAAAGCTAAATAAAGTTCCAAAAATAGTGATGTTTTTGTAAAATACCTCTAAGAAATACATGATCAGTTCTATGAATATACATACCATGTATTGTTGGAATTTCCATCGTGTGTTCCATAACATAAACAATATCCCAATATGCATGATAATATTATATATATTAGAGATAGTTATTTTCTATTTATCCTATTATGATATGGTGAATTTATAATAACATTAAATCCTATATAAGAAATATTAATGAGTTTTCACCAATAAACACTCAATATTTTTTGTTATAAAAGGAGTAAGAAAATTGGAAATTTTAGTGACTTGGTTTATTTTTTAATAATTAATGAAAATTTTATAAATATTTTTAATTAAATAATGAATGAGTTTATTTTTAATCTTTTTCAATTTGTGTGAGGTGAAATTCATTTTGAATTTTTTTTTAATTTTTTTAAAAGGTAATTATTTGGTCAAATACCAAAGCACAATTTATTGATAAGAAAAAGATTACAAAAGACAGAAAGATGGGATTTTTTTACAATCTATAAAAAACATGTATAATAAGTCAGCTGACAGAGTGTCTAGCCAATTCATGCTCTGATGAACACCTTTATTGGAAAGAGCATCTGTAACATCATTCACTTCATAGTAGGCCTGAGTATCTATGTAATCAATCCCATGAAGAGACTTTAGACAATTCATCCAAAGGGTGGTGAGTGGCCAAGCTAGATGAATGATGCCATTCCCGATGGCATGAACGATAGTGGTAGAGTCACATTCAATCCAGAGCTTTTTCCAGCCTCTTTGAAGGGAAAAATAAACTGCATGGATGACCCCCAACATTTCAGCCTCCCGAGATGAAGAATAACCACATCCAGCATAGAAGCAACCCTGACACTGGCTAACAGAGTCTCTGAAGATGGCACCATAACTAGGAGGGCCTGGATTGCCTTTAGAAGCACCATCAACATTCACTTTTATCCATCCCGGCATCGGTGATTTCCGAAATACATCAATTGAACGTTTGGTCCTTGGGAAAATTCAGGCACTCTGAGATGACGAAGGATCTCAATGTCTCCAACCAAGTTGTTTCAACAGTCTTTTGGAATTGAAGCAGCTTCATGAATCGTAATAAGAATCCGATATTTTCCTACATTGAGACTAAATGAGTTTTTATTATAAATAAGATCATTTATAACATACCAGATCTCATGTAGTAGCTCCACCACTACCGTAAGAAAAATATTTTCAACCTGGAGAGAGGCTTAATATCTAATTCATTTTTAAAGAAACAAAAAAATAGAGTCTGAATTTGAATTTTTTTATTATATTTACCTATAATGAATTCAAAATGGATTATATTTTTCAATCATGAAATATTTTTGAACTTATTTTTTATAACATTATTTAACATATGGATAATCCTTTTTTGAGATAGATTATTTGTTTATTATAATTTTATTTAATATTTAATACATGAAATATTTGGGTCCCATTCATAAATTATAGCCAAGTTCTCATTGAATTTATATGATGTTTTATTTAATGTTGTTCAAAATATCTATGTATTTCATTAGAATTAGGCAGTTATCTATGATCACTTTTTATCGAATAGAATCCGTTAGATATGAATTTTTCAGGTTTGATTTTAATGGATTCAATTATAATTTTTGTGATTTATTAATTAAAATAACATATGTGGTTCACTCAATAATTAGACCTACATGAATGAAATAAAATAATTATTTTCATTAGAATATTTGAATAAAAAATCTATACCATTAAATATTTATCAACTAATTCATCATTAAATTAACCTTATTTTATTTTGAAAACCCTTCCAAAAATATTTCCGTCATTTTGAATGAATACAATGACATCAATTTAGGTCTAATTTTTATTTTATTTTTTAAAAATTATTTTCCTCATTTGAAAAAGACTTAGTCACAAATTTTTTTTAATAATACTAGTGTGTTATTCAAGAGAATATTTTCATTTAATCATGAACAATAATATGAAAAATATTATCAATAAAATCCAGGGAATGGGCTCTTTCATGACCATAGATTAATTTTTTAAAAAAACATTCCAGTAATTATAGGTGTATAAAAATTAACTCATGATTCTACCAATTTAAAGATAAATAATTACAAAGGGAAAAAACCCTTCCCCTATAATGAATCATAATTTAAAAATATATGTCAATATGCTATCATTTGTTTTTTTAGATGAACCTAAACTCTTATATGTTTATTATTTAAAATCTACCAATAACATTACATGGATTAATACATGATTTATAAAAAATCCCTAAGGCCACAAACACCATTTTTGAAAGTCAGCTTCCCTATAATACTTCATATAAAAAATTACAATGATCTTGAAATTTTTTAGGATGTGATGAATTGATTAATATAGAGACATTTGTTTCTAAAACACTATCCCAATCTCATTAAAAACATCATATAGTTATAAATTTATTTATTCAATTTTACGTATCATGGTATATTATTTTGGGACAATAAAATGGTTATATTTTTTTTAGTATTATATATGTATCAATAAAATTTTTATAAAAAGACTCAATAATTAAATTTTTAGGGTAGATCATCCTTAATTGAAGTAATAGTTATGGGTAAGGTTGTTTTTCTATCTTCTACTTATCTTTTTTCTCCCTTGAATGTTATATTTATTAATATTATTCCTTCCACCTCAAGAGTCCTAAAAAAATTTTCCATGAAAGGAATATTGGATCCACCTAAATATCATAAAATAAATAGTACTCACACATATAATTATGTTATAGATATATTTATATATAATTTTATTATAACATCATGTAATTAATTAATAAAAGCATTAAAGAAGTTTTCTATACAAGATCTTCAACTATGTGATTTTTTTTTGTTTATTATCATCATTCATCATAATTGACATCTTTTAGTTTTCTATGGAAAGGTTTTAATTAAAATAAACACTCCCTTAATGTTGAGATCTAGTTAGTGTTTATAAATTAATTCTATAATGATAAAATGGTGGTGGTTGGTATGATTATTGAAATCTATAATTCATAATAATACTTTTTGTTATTATTAATGAAATAAATGTTTCCTTTTGTGATATTATTCTCATCATTGGTTGCTGATTATTTATATATACTATCTATTTTGGCCCACTTCAGAAAACTTATCATTGTTTTTTACTAGAGGGAAACAATCTATATAATTTCAATGATATGTAAATAGTCAATAAATACTAGAAGTATTATTTATTCCTAATTAAATTGGATTGATCTCATGAAATAGAAAAAATATTCATATAGTGATTAATGTAAAATATATTCATAATATTTGTTTTATATACCCATCTTGTATCCATTCTTCTAACGTAATGTTGTTGTGAGTTTTGGAAAATATTTCCAATTATTACATTTTATTCAGCTAGTTACTTGTTGATAATTTACATACTACATGATTCATCCAAATGTTTTATATCACCTTAAAATAATTATTAGTACTGGAAGACTAAGAGGTGATAATACTCTATAAAATGGTTTCAATAGCATGATTAAACATTTTTGAATCTTTCCCAATACTCATATAATGTATCTTATTGGATTGTATTATTTTTTATAACCATTTTCATAATTATATATTCTAGGAGTTTGGATAAATTTTTTGGCGGAACAATTTATATAATTCATCTGTACTTGGGACTTCACCTATTTATAAGTATATAACCAATCATTTCTAACTACATTGATGAAAAATGTAGTTATATTTATTTTATTTTATCTAAAACCACTTATCTTGTCTTCAATATATTACAAAAAATTGTGAAATTATTAATTTATTTATTAGGATACTCATTTTAAAAACACATAAAACATGGGTAATAATTTCATCAATACATTTTAGCATGAAATTAACTTACCGTTCAGGTATAAAAATATGATTATTTTGATAATTAAAATTAGGTGCATATATGTATCTAAGTGTTTGATTCATAATTACAATAATTTCACCCATAGTTCCATAGTTTGAATTTAATTTAAATGACCAAGTTGTATGAGAAGAAAGAGATAAATAAATGTCAAAAATACAGACTCTAAATAATGTGTTACTTTAATTTTATTACTCATTCATGGAATTTATGATCAACCATTAGATTTATTTCAAAGAGTTTATGAATACTATTTCATGTCTTGTATATGAAAAATATTAATGAGAAATAGTAATATAGAAATATAATTTTAATGGAATAACATCCATAAATATGGTTTCAAAATTTTAACATAGAAGTAATTGGATTTTAAATAAATTAAAATATATGAATAATGATGTTTAAGAAAAATATTGGGTTTTATCATAAATTATCCACTAATACGTGATTTTTTTACTGATATATATATTTGTAAGAAAAATGGAAATTGAACCATTGGTTAAAAGATCCGTATTATGAGGTTTTTTTGTATAATAACAAAATTTATGATATAAAATTAATTCAACCAAACTTGAATTATCAACAGGGGTTCCATCTAATGTATCATTTCTCTATTGGATTTCCCTCCCACTCTCATATTTTCCTAGGGATTATCTTTTAAACCCTTGGATGGGGTTTTAACAGCAAGTTTAAGTGTTATTTCCCCCATTTTCTTATTCTCTTCCCCTATTTTTCACATCCCCTACCTTCTTCTGGCCCTGTTGTGCCACATACCTATTTTATATTTATATTCATGTGCATGATAAGTTTTTTTATACTTTGGTTACATTTTTGGATGTGCCTCTATGACTGGTCGGGTGTTGGTTTTTTGGTTTTTTCATCATTGTTATCTTTCTTGGGTGGTTTTAATATTATGAAGAAGGTTGGGTCAAAAATCGTGCTCGTTCATCTGCTACTCTAGCCTCACGATCCTCTATTCTACTCCATGCCAGATCTATACCAGTGTATACAATAATGTTTTTTGATTTTCGGTTTGGTGGTTAGTTGTTTTCAGGAACATCCTGATTTAGCTCACCTTTGTTTTTTTTCCTCTGGTTTTTCAACCTTGTCATTGCTACATGTTCATATCCCTCATCCACCCTTTACCTACTATAAATTCATGATCCTCTACAACACTACAAGGCAGACCAAGGGTGGTGGTTTGGAGTAGATTTTGGTGTATGGTTCAGCAGACGACGATGCTCCAAGCGTGAGCCCATAAAAGATGGTTCATAGTTTGAGTCGACATCATCTTATTCACATTGTTGTTTTTGTATTGTTGGTTTGGTTTGGTGTGAATTTCTATTACATCAGGGACAGTTGATTGTTTTTTTTCAACATTTCATTTTTTGGTAGATTCTTGTTCAGGATGATGTTTCATTTTATCTGGTTTGGTGTGTCGTTTTAGTTTGTGGTGGCGAATGTCGGCGGTCTTCGACATTGACATGATTATGTTGGTGGATTTTTTATGTGTTTTGTTCTCCTTTAATGGAGTTTTGATGATGTGGTATGATTTTTTTAGTTCTCTATAGAGTACATTTCTCTCTGGAATCCATTGACAATGAAGTTAGATCAATCTCGGGGTAGGGCTCGAGGTGGTTCACAACTTGAGATTGTGTGGCTCGAGTTGAATAGGTGTTGATGGGTCCGTATGGATGGAATTTTAATTCCAAACATGGTTTGTTGGATGTCTTATAAATTATGAATTTTTTACATGGGTGGTTCTGTGTGTGAATACAATGGTATGTGAGCTTACCACTTTTCCACAAGGAGTCTCTGAAAATAACAAAAAAAAGGATTAGGAGAAGTAATCCATAGGGAATCCCCTATCCTATCCCTTTTGCTGTTCTAAAAGAATTAATTCATATTCGTATTTTATTTCTCAATAATATAATTATAATCCTCCAACACACCATGTATCATTGTTTCAATAAATTTATGAACCAAATATTATAACCATAAAATATTATCGCACAGTAAATCCATTGTTGAAAGAAAAATTCATCTCACATGATAGAAACTTCCCATACATCTCACAAAACTACCTCAATCCACCATAAATAATATATCCTTTCATGTGTCAATTGAATAAAAATTTACAAACATGAAAATAATGATAGTGAATAATTGGTGAAGAATTTTTATCTTCTACTTTTTCCTAATATATATGTGATTTAATTTAAAGAGTGATAATCAAGGAGAATTAATTTACATTAAAAAATTATATCCCATGTGAATAAAAGTATAAGATCTTCAAACTAGCTACATGGGGAAATTTTCTTCCATTTTAAGTGTTCATAAATATAGAGAAGAGAAATAATTATGAAAAATATTATAATTTATTTTGATCAACACACTAAGAGTTGGGAATCAACATCCTACTTTGTCTAATTAAGTATTTTTATAGGAATCCTTAACACCTGGGGTCATTAAATGTTCCAAACCAAACTCATGATCTAATATTATTTCAAGTAATATTTATATATTTCATCTATAATAATCCCTATTAGCTTTACACTATCATATATAGGATTGTTCTGATATAGATATTTCTTCATAATCCTCTAACATTCAGTTAGACTAGGCCCTTATAGAGGTGTTTTATTTCATTTATATCAGCCACTTACTATAGTTATAACATCTATTACCATAGTTTGATCGTTATTAGGATTTCATAACACCTAAGGATTTTAATATCCTATGTCCACCCAGTGATTCAACAAAGTGATCGAGATGAGTTATCACCTTGTCTATGAGTTTACTACGATTCTACTAAGATTACTACCGAAACATCACTGTAATCTCATGAATATTACCACCATGATAGTACTTTTACAACATTTAGTTATATGTTTTTAGTGTCTTCTAGGTTCGGGAATCTAATTTCTATAATGAAACATGAATATTATGTGCCTATTTCGGATTCACAAACCCCATGCTATTCTTGGGAATGATATTTCATTGAGTAGTGAGATATATGTGTTGCGTTGGTAGAATATGGTGGGATTACGTGATGAGATGAACTAATGAAAGGAATATTATACTAATTAAAAGTATATAATATTAGTAACTTAATGAAAAAAAATTCTTTAACACACTCAAAGAATAGTTCAGAAAACCCGATTAAATTTTTATTCAATAAGGTTGATTTATTAAAATCAGATAAAATAAAATATAGATAATAAATGTTACTCTTTATTGTTCTAATAATGTAAGTGTGTTATGATTTGTATGTGTTGGTTCATTTTATTGTTACAAGAATATAAATTTATATTAAAGTTTGTTGAATGTCTATATCTTTAAACTGAACTACCTAGTATAAATGTTTATCTTTAATGTTGGATAGTTTAAATCCATGTTTCTCCTAGTTAATAGTATACTTGATATTCAATTGTGTTGTGTGGGGGGGGGGGTTATGTGAAAATTTTATAATAATTATCTGAATCATTTATGCTACCAACATTCTAGTTACACAGGTTATTAACATAGTATAGGTGGGTTAATAAAATACTAATGTGAGTGGAGGAAGTAGTTTTGGAATATGGATAGGGATGAATGTGTTATATTTTAGACTATAATATGATGAAATTATATCATAGTATTGAGTTTGAAACTGATATGTTGACCATAGATGTAGTTACATAGGTATTGATCTGTGGTGATATAAAAATAGAAATATTTTAGTTTTGTTGATTGATGGTGTAATGTTGGGTTGGTATTGTTTTTTATTACATAGGTATCTTAATTGAATTTTATGAATTTCTCTCACTGGATTAAATTATTTTTCAATTTTATGGATTTAAGGTGATGATAATGTAATATTTTTTTAATTCATAGTCTTCAGGTTTTTTCGAGAATGCATACTAGGTTCATGAGGAAATGTTGAGATAAGTTTAATCAAAGAGGTTGCGATTTTGGCTGAAATAAATTGTGATAAAAATTATTGTGAGACAATATTAAAGAAATATTGAAGAATATTATGAATTTTATTTTAAGAGTATGATGATTGATCGATGTTGAAGGGGGATATTTATATGGGTAACTACTGAACTTGTGTAAGGATAACATCACTGGCATTTTAATAATAGTAAATGGAGCTAGGAAATAACTATAAGGGTAAATTATTTAGTTCCTTTAAGGGCATTTATAATCTTTTGTAAAGGTTTCTATAATATTTTATAATGGTACGAGATGAAAATTTATACTTATTGGGTTCTGTTTCTTGAATTATCATCATTAAGTTATTACAAGATGCATATGAGGGTGTCCCATTCAGTTTGAGGGACATATTCTAGTCACATGGAGGTGAAAGTACATAGTTAAAGCTACCATGTGTATGTAATCAAGGGAATGGTATGAGTTAAGTTATTGTTCATATATATGAGTTGGAGAATATTAATATAAATTAAATCATCCAAAATTGAGGTCAGGGGATTATATATCATTCTCTAGGGGGAACAAAACATAGTAGAGAGGAAATGGGAGAACTATATACTTAGGGAAGAAGTTAGGAGATATCAAGTTAGATAAAGAAGTAAATATTTAATATAATTTCTCCCTTATTCCTCTTCTTCATATGTTATACTTTCTTGAGATTCCATCATTGAATAATTTATATTAATTTAAAAAATTATATAATAATATTAATTAGTGGAATCATATTGTTATGTATTTAAAATTGAAATTTTATATTTTATTTACACAAATACATGACTAAGACATAAACTTATAGATATATAGTCGCTCTTAATGAGTTGAATTTATAAACTATTAAAATGACCAACATCTGATGATAGTAAAAAAATTTCCTTTGAATTTTAAAAAATGTACTAAAAATGGAAAATGTTAGTGTTATATTCTCTATAAAGTAAAATATTAATTCAAATGTGATGATTAAGATATATTTTATATGGAATGATCAAATAACAGTGTTGAACACTGATGTGAGGGCTCTTTCGATCATCAAATTTTCTCTAAGAACTAAAATAAATTTTGGATAATTTGAGTAAGAATATAAAATAATTTATATCATATTATAGCATTATTTTATGCCAAATGTCTATGATTGATTATTTATTTCTCTATGTTTTTTTCTTATTCAACCACATCTATACCACAATTTAATTATCACACAATTTAATTAATCATATAATTATATTTTTGGTTTTTTTGGAGATTTTTTATTTATTTTTACTAGTTTTTGTCACACAGTCTTCTACATCCTCCTTGTAGAATAGATACTCCTACTTCCACTATACTAGTTATAGTATGATTTATAAGTAACTAATTTTACCAGATGCAAGGGAAAATGTGATGAATATTTAGTTCCACAATTCGAGATAGCATATTCTTCAAATTTTTTTAAACAAACATTCAATAAAATTTCATATATTAAAAAAAAGGTATTAAAACATTAATTTTTTCAAAACATATGATAAAACCTCTATGAACCTTAGAATATCCTATAGGATTTCATTCCATTAAAACTAGAGATAAGTACAAGACCTTGAATGAAAATTATTTTTAATAAATCATTAATGACTTTAAATAGCACTTAAGACAACAACTATTGGAATCCTTACTTAATGAAAATAAGTAATATTCAGAATTTTCAACTATGTATTTTGATATTGATGTAGCTCATACCATTTTTGATATTTTTCTACACATACATTCAATGATAGAAATAAAATATTATCATATTGGGAATTTTTTGAAGGTCGAAATGAGATGAGACACTCTAAATTATACAAATTTTAAAAAAAAATAGAAAACAAATTTCTTCATACTAATCAATATTATTACTTATAATAGACAAAATGGTGAATGGATTTTCTTATGTATTAACATATAAAACCATCTCAATATACCCTATAATCTCCCATGTATGATAATAAAAATGATGTGTCTTATTTTAAGTTTATGGTGGGGGGATTAATACCACACTATTACTTTATAATTTCTCTCAGTGGACATATTTACATTTGATAGAGAGAAGGGTGAATAAGATCATGAAGTTTTCAATTTTTTTAGAGAAACTATGTTCACTTGTGATTCTGATTATTTTAAACATAGTCTTGTTTGTACTACTCCCTTTTGAAAATTTTGTCATCTATCAAATGTTTTTGAGATCCTAGTGGGTCATGGAGAATTTCAACCATCAATTACTGAGGAATTATTTATGATCTCAAAACTCTTTAAAAATATATATTTTTGGGTTTTTGAAAATAAATATAATGATGTCACAAATTAGGTGTATATTGGGGAATAATTAGCAACCTAGGATAATGGTTTTATCGTTCCATTTCATTACATATTTTTAGACAATTTATTTTTGAACTAGTTAATGATGATTTAATTATTAATAATTAATTTTATTGTTTATTTTATGTTTTAGATCCTTAATTATTTATCTCACCTACCGTGAAACTCAATAATGTAACTTAGTCAAAGGAGGTGGTGGATAAATATTATATATATATATATTTATTTATTTAAAAAAAATGAATTTTTCGCTAGTTTTGAGTAACAAATGATTGAGGGAGGAAACTTGGAAGGAAAACATGTGGTGGTTTCTATGTAAGAAAATACATCCACCAATATATTATGGATAAAATAACAGATTTCCTAGCTATGTAAAGTCTATTTAAATAACCCCATGGGGGTTTAACACATGATTTTTTTGTTTTTATCTTTTAATAAATCTTTAAATAAATGATTACCTCTCCATTATTCACATATTTGCATATGTGAACAAATTTTTTTGTTGTTTTTATTGTATACTTTAATTACACATGGTTCTTGTTTGTTTGATTATGTCAGTGGTGACCGACTCTATAGTGAAGTGCTCATGTTTTAGGTTTATTTTTTTGTTGTTTGAAGTTAAAAATTATGCATGGTAGATCAAGTGGTTATGTGAGAGTATGGATACATCATGAATTTTTGGGTTATCATAATTTATTTTTCAATGGATAAGAAGATAAAATTAGAAATTTAGACTAGATAGGAAATCCTAAATTCATTCTCAATTGTTGTTTTATTTTAGTAAAATTATTTTTATTTATATATTTTTCAAATTTTCAATTTTTATGAACATAAAATTTTAAAATGGAGGATATTAATAATTTTTTTTTGAGTTATGTTATATATTATATTTTCAAAAAGATAATGCTTCCTCAAATTGGTGAGTAATTTTTTTATTTTCAATACTTTTATTACCAACCATAATTTTCTCATAAGATGCTTCAAGGTGACTGTATAAATTATATAGTTTGTTTTTAATAATATTTGTATCCATTTTTTAATTCTTCAATTTTCCATTATTCACTGATACAATTCAATTTTCACTTTAAAAAATATATTGATTAAATTTCATGCCAGTTTGAGTGTTTCATTGACATTCATTCTTAGAATCATGTAATTCTTGTGACCCAATGAAAAATTATTTATTATAATAAATTTTTGAATTAGTATCTATTAGGAAACATGTGAATGATTGTTTTATGTTTGAGTGGTATGACCAATTTTTTTATCTTTCTTGTCACCCATTTAAACAAGATATTTTATCTATCATAAAATTTCAAATCATTTTGAATCAAATTTATTAATCATGTTTCTACCACTTTTATATTCATAAAAGGATAATTTTTTGGATTTTATCTTTTGAGGAGAGGATTCTTTTTAAATATTCCCTAAATGCGCTTCAATAAAGTATACGTAAAAATATAAACATTATTTCAAATGTCTCTATTTTAAGTATTAATTTATTATGTATATAAATAAAATCTACTCTCTATTCGATAGTATAATAATTTATTTAATGTTTTCATATGTTTTGAAAAAAAAATTCATTTCATCCTATCTAGGTGAAAATTGCATATTAAATTTTATGGCCCAATATGTCTGCAATTTCTAGAATTTACTCATTGTAATGTGAGTGTTCCATTGAATTGTTGATGGAAATTATCTTTTAAAACTAGTGAAGGGAGTGTGATGGGAGATATTTTTGGAAAATTAATATTATAACTTAAGGAAACATGATGTTTGAACTTGATCCTAGGTTACACACCCTTTTTTTTAAAACATATTAGAGAGGCAATTCTTGTAAAAAACATGTAAGATGTTTGAAAATAGCGTAAAATGGGAAATTATGATCACACTATGAATCTATGGGAAAAATTCACTTGGTCTATTTTAGAAGTATAAAAATCCAAATTCAATAATTTATTTATAAAGGGTTGTGTAAAAATTCGTTGATGGGAAAAATAAATAATGTTCCTTATTGTAAAAAATGAGTTAATCAAGGTTATGGGAATATAAAACTTAGATGAATAAAGGAATAAATGAAATATAAAATAATCACTTGATTTGAACCTATGGATTGAATCCTAAATCATTGGTTTTTGGAACTGAGGGGCGAGTGATAATTGTAGGCATCACTTGTTAAAATATTATTTCAACATATATCTAATCTATTTCACTCATATAAATGGAATATTAATTTAAATTTAAAATATATAGTGATTTTATTTTATATTGGAGGGAAGATTATTTTAAATAATATTGGTATATTTTTTATATTTTGTTTTTAGAGTGACTTAGAATCCAGTTATAATAACCTTTTTTATTTAAAAATATTTTTATATCATTAAAATAAATTTAATTTACTAGTAGTGCAATTGATTAAGCATGGGATAATAAAATTGGTCCTTTTATTTATTCCCTATCTTCATTTAATATACTACAGATGAAATCCATGATTTTTTTTTTCAAAATCCCCCATTTTAAGTATAATTTCTGGATGTATTTAAATAAGATCATGTATTTATTTATAAATAAAATAATTTTTCATTATGTTATTATATTTAGAAACTGAAAAATCATTTCATCGAATATAAATGATAATATCTTGAAACATTAAGGGGTTTTACTATGTTTTAAATTTCTAGAATTTCATGATTCATGAGTGAATGCTTCCCATAATTATTTTGAAAGTATTGAAGGGAGTGTGGGGGATGATAGTTGAATAAAATCTAGAGTATAACTTTATGATACTTTATTATTGAACATGAACCAAGGTGTGACACCCTTTCTGAACAAACACCTCAGGGAACCCATTAAAATGATAGTCATTATGTCCTTTGAAATTGAAGTAAAATTGGAAATTTGAATATATATAGGTGAATTTATAATGTAAGGAAATTTTGTGTGATGTGTAAATAAATAAAATACAATTTCAATAATTTATGTTCAATGTTATATATAAAAAATAATGTGTGAAAAAAATAAATAATGTTTCTATTTTTCAAAAATGATATTCTTAAGGTGAAAGGTGTATTGAACCCAGAGTAAGATGGGAATAATTAAATTCTAAAAAATTATTTCAGTTTAATTAATTTAGTGAAAAATAGATCTTTTATTGTAGGAAACTATGGGACAGTAATAATTAAAGGTTTATCTACTTAATTTATTAATTCCACTTCTATTTAATCAATTTAACTGCTAGAACTGTAACAAAAATTGGAAATGAAATTAGTTTTTTAGTGGCCTTTATAGAAGAGGCATGATAATTTTTGAAATAGAGGGAATATTTATTTATTTTCATTATTTGTTTAATTATAACATTGGGAGGATAACAACTAATTATAAATTGTCTTTCTAAAAGCACTAAATTAATTGAATTTATCGAGTGTTCAATTGATTATCTGTAAAATAATTTAATAAAACCATTATTATTTTTCTTTTTTCTAAATACCTTTTTATTTCAAAATTGTGATTTTAATTACAAATAGGTCATTAAATTTTATATCATTAAATTGGGGACAAAATTATATTAGATTTACTAAATTCATGTTAATTAGGTGAATTATGTATTTATTTCTTCTCAATTTACATTTTATTCATTATTTAAATTTTTATTTTGCTTTATATGTTTTTTAGCTTTTAATTATTATGTTACTGATTTCTTTGTATTATTATAATTTAATATTTTCCTACATTGAAATAACTAATTTATAAATTAATCAATTATTTAGAGTCATTATTATTATTATTTTAAATCCTTTTGATATAAAATATATAAATGCTATGTTCATTTAGTTACATAATTAAATAACTTAATCCTTTAGTATAAATGGTTTAGTATTTATAATTTTAAATTATTATTAATCAAATTCACTTTCTATTTTGGTGCATCCAAGGGTGCTATGAAAACATACTACTATCATTAGGATAAGGAGTGCTAACAACACCTGATACCTCTATGGAGCTACTTATATAAATCCATGATAAATGTATGACATAACCTTGATAACTTTTGTAAAAATATTTCTGGTTTTTCAAATTTATACTACTTATAGTCCATATTATATCATCAGTGTAAATGATACCACTAGAGGAAATACATGATACTATTGTTTTTCAACCATGGATTCCGTATACTACAATTAATAAACATTATTTCCACACCATATATCCAACCACATGACCAAGATAAAATTCAAGGATCTAGTTTAGAAATTAGTGTGTAGTTGGGAATGGGTCACAAAAAAGGATAGACCCCCCAAGATGATTCCAATGAAACCATGAGTTGATTATTGAAAAAACAGAACCAAGAGAAAATCAATTATGCTGAGGTTGAACTTAGGATAACATGGTTCATATATTTTAATTTATGGAAGGTAGGTTGAATGGATTAGAGTCCAAATTGGAGAAGAATAATTTTGTAGATGGGGCTACGTATGGATCCCAATTATAAATACACTATGGGCGATACCAGAAATGGTAGATATTATTGAAGAATGAGATGCTTCCATTATGAAGTTACTGACACCCATTGATGAATTTGATATCAAGGATGAGGAATTGAAGCTATGTCGTTAGGTTTAATTAAAGTTAATGAATTGTGTTTGATGGTTTTTTTATTGTTCATTTTTACGTTTTATAGAGATGGGGACCTTGATATTCCCTAATGCACATTCTTCGATATTGTTCAAGTATTCACATTAGGTGAATGATAAAATTAAAAGTTGAGGTAGATCAATGGAGTTTGAGATTTATATTGAAATGGGGTGTTATGTCAATCGATGGAAGACACTCATAAATAACAATTGATTGAGGCCATGAATTACCATTAAAGATGAGTTTTCTCAACGGAGGATGAAGTGAGAGCTATGTATGGGTGATCTTCAAACTTTTATAAGAGTATAATTGATAGTATTATCATAAGGATAATTGTAGATAGGAAATCCAAGTAATGGTAAATGATCGAGTTTCATAAATCTCATTGTTAAAAATGAATAAAGGGAATTATTAAGATTTTATAAGGGTGCTCTTCATAAAGGTACATAAACCAGGTGATGTTTTTGGATTCACTGTATTATTATAATGAAAGATGCATGCGTGTGTGTCAAATTTTATTGGGAGGGATAAGTTCCTGTCACACAGAGGTGAAAATGAACAATCCAAAGATACCATATGTATATATTCAAGGTGATGGACTGAGTTAAGTTAATAATCCTATATGTGAGATAGAGAAAATTATTATTAAACATAGAATAACATAATGTCGTTTGGGGATCATCCATCATTACTAGGGAGAAAAAATAGAAAAGAGTAGAATGATTAAATAAATGGACTTAGATAAAAGGTACTGGAATTCAATCTATATCATGAATAAAATCCACAAAATAATATTCTTAATACTTTTATTTCATCCTTTTTATACTATTTATATATTCTTTCATTGAATAATTTATTTCATTATTATATAAACATACGTAGATAGACTATTTTTGGGAATTATATTGGTATATTTTTCAAATATAATATGTTTTGATTATAATTCTAAAATTTTATGGCTGAGAATTAAGATTATAGATATATATTCATTCTTAATTAATTTAATTTTTTCACTATTTAAAGGACTAACAAGTTATGATAGTGAAAATTTTTTATTATAACTTTAATCAAAGATTGAAAATGGAAAATACTAACATTATCTGTTCTATTAGAAAATATATAAATTTTTGAGTTATTATTGAAAGATACTTTCAAAGGAACGACCAATGATATTTTTTTACACCAATTACTGAGCTCAGTGGATCACCACAATTTCTCTACGAACTAATATAAATTTAAGACCATTTGAGTAAGAGAAAAAATATTTTATATTATTCAATATTATTTTGATCTCCCTAATTAAACCACTATTAGTTAAGTTATCTTTGTTATTATTATTCTATCATGACTTCCATACCTCAACAACATTATCATACACATTCCTTTATCATTAAATTATCTTTTTTATTATATTTGTTTACTTTTTTTGGTCACACAATCATCGACATCCTTCCTTGTGGAATCGATTCACTTTATTTCACTCTACTATTTATAGTAAAATTTATTGATATTTATTTCACCATATTCAATGAAATTAGTGATATTTAATATAATGGGAGATTTTAAGACTCTTATAGAGAGTAAGATTAGTAATACTTTATTACAGGTGATTAAAAACAATAATGGAAGACTAACTCATAAGGTGGTTGTGGTGGTTGATGTGGATCAAAATTTTTGAGCACAACATCCTTCTAGATTTTGTAGACATATTGGTCACACAATGTGTATGAATATATATATTTAATGGGTGAGATATCTATGTTTATTGATAAGTAATAAATAATGAAAATGAATCATGTAGTCTTCATACTCAATGGACTTGTGTGACAATAGTGGGATATTTTGGACCTGAAAAATGAAAAAAAGGAAATGATGTTGGATAATTTTCAGAATCAATTAATTTAGTATTTATACCCATATACACTTAATATAGATAGAGGAAAATATCTCATGGAGGTGAAATAAAAAAATATATTTTTTTCTCAATTATAACTTTAAATTTATTAACATGATATAATTTTTCCCTAACCATGGGTGACGATGAGAATTTTAATGTTCATTTTTTAGAGTTTAGTTTGAAATAAGATATTAATTTTTGGGTTTGAATATTTGTTATTAATTTTTTGGAATCTATAATAAAATCTCTCAAGTTTGATAAGTACCTAAATGTTAAAATAATTTATTCAGGAGATTTATGTGGATCTAATGGTATAATGAAAATTAATATAGATTTTTATCAATGAAACATAGAGTGATAAAGTGTTTTATGGATTAAATTTTCATTTATTTATTACAATTTAAAGATTAAATTATAGTGATTTCAATGTCAATGAATATGCAATACCCTCGATTTTTGTTCTACGGAGCTGAATAAGTTTCATTTGTTTGTTCAAAAAATATAACTTTATAAATTTTTCTGGAATGAATTATGGAGTGTTGGTGATTGAGATTCTACTTCCCCTCACTCATCCTATGTATGGGATACTGTACTATAATAGAGAGTTACTCATATGTTAAATTTTTGGATTGGATAAAAGGGTTATATGGATTCTCAAGGATTGGACTAATGAGAAGATTATGTGTAGGGGATTTAGGCACCCTTGGAGTGGGGTCGAGATATAGGTTTTGATTAGTTTTCTACTATGAATTACATGATAATCGATCTTGGTGAGTGGTTAAATATTATTAAAAGAATTGAATAAATTATTCCATTCTTAACCAACATTATATATGATATTTATACTTATAATCCATTTATTAGAATGTTTTTATATGACATTGTCTAGTATGATTAGATTATATCTTGTGTTTGGACTATTAATACACTTCTAGGAATGGGAGGGCATTCTATTAGAATATACCACAAAATAAATATATTATTAATATAATTAAAATTATTTAATATTTATTTGTTTTAGAGAAGAAGGTTTTTTATTTTATTTTTCTAATAGGTTAGTCAAAAATATTACTGGAACGAAATGATTTTAACAAGTGTTGAATGATGTTAAACATATACTGTTATTAATATTATTTTATGAGAGTGGTAATATACTGATTTATGGTTTAAAAAGGATCTGGGAAATTAGGGTTGATCTCATCATAGGTAAAAGTGGTGGTTCTTAAATAAAATAATGATCTTAAGAGCATTTTTTACTTTCACAATCAATTTTTATGTTGATGTATTTCTTGAATATTTTATGTTCATTCCACTATAAAATAAGGTGGTGTTTTTAAATTAATTGATATCGTATACTAAACTTATCTATAGTCATTATTATCAAATAAATCCAACTGATATTATGGAATTTGAAAATGATTTGTATGATTTTTAATCAGAGTGGTTTATTAAGAAAAACCTGTCACTATAGGATGTTATGTTACTTTTTTCTTAAAATGAATGATGGTATCTATAAATTTTATATTAATTATATTAGTTATAATTCTATTAATATCATTATTTTTTAATCCTCAGTGGTAGAACAATAATTTGTTCGATCAAAAATAGGGAGATCAATGTTTTTCTAACGACGATATTTTTTCAGTTTATGACATAAAGATAATGTGAGATGAGTAAGTGCATATTTTTTTAAAAAAAATTAATTTTACTAATTTTAATTCTTCTTTATTTTGTTTAATTTTAATAATTAGCTATATTTTATTTTGTAGATGAAGAACAACATTTTATATCCTTATTAAGATTAATTCTTGATTATGTTTATCAATGATTTATTGATATACTCATGATCTTAAATATTACATTGGGATTAATTGGAAAATTTATTTGAGGCATTTAGATCACCATAATTGTATGCTAATATTTTTAGATTCTATTTATGGGTATGATATGTAAAATTACGAGGTCATGTTGTTTCTAAATTTAACATATCTATGGATCCTAAGAATGTGGGTGTTCTTATATCCTTATAGAAATATAATAATGTTTATGAAATCCAATTTTCTTGGGACTTACTATTTATTTCAAAAAGTTCACTGAGGAATTTTATTTTATAATTTCATTAATTATGATGCTGAATAAAAAATGAAGGGTGACTAACTGGGATGATAGAGGTGAGTCTATATTTCAAGGGATAAATACTATGTTTATATCTACACCTATTATCATTCTAATGAATTTAATATAGTTATATTTGTTTTATTACTAAATTTTTATTGTGGATTTTGGTTTTTTATTGGAAAAAGGTGGATATGTGGTACCATTGGTTCATGGTAGCTAAGGTCACAAGAGAGTTATTACATAAATTATGATCTATATTGAGTGGTGGTTGTCCATGCATTTAAGTGTGAGAAGAATTATTTTTTTAGTGAAGAGTTTTTGTATACCATAGTTATAAATGACTAAAAAATAATTTTTTTCACTACTATTTAAACCTTCCATAGAGAAGATAGATTATATATATTTAAACATTTTATTTTGAGATAAACATTACTCCACGAAGTTATTTTTTTGATACTAATTCTATAAGTAGAAAATATTAAGTGGGTATAGTATATTAATCCTTATATTCATGAAAAAATTTTCCACTTTTCTCAAAGTTAGTTCTTGATATATTTGGGGAGGGATTTCCAATAATTTTTGGATCATTAGTCATCATAACATCCTTGATGAAGTGGGAGTGTAATATCCTCAACCTCCATAGTAATGACCAAGGTATTAATATAATAATATTTTTTTATTTATATTAATGAATAATATATTAATTTTATGTTAAATATGAAAATTTTCTTGATAGCATAGTCAACACGCAACAACGGGTTTCCTTGAAATCATACATTGCATAGAACTTTGACTTATACTATAAAATATAATAATATTATTATTATTTTAAATAGTAGTTAACACATAGCTACTATTTTTCCAGTAATGAACATAACTAACTAAATTATTATTACACATTTTTTTATGTTTTTATAGTTATCAAAAAACAATTAGAGGCATAAAATAATAATAAATATGATTTTAAGTATAAAATACCTTAATATTTTTTAAAAGGTCAATTTACAGCCTTTTGATAGAAAATAATTTTGAAATTTACTTTTTGTCACATTTAGATGTTATATTTGATAATATAAAATTATTATTTCTAAAAACGATATCAAAATTTACTTGGGATGAATTGTTGGTATTTTTTTAATAATGCTCATTTTTATAAATAGTGGAAAATACTGCATTTAAATTCAAAACAACCTTTTTATCTAATTTATTTACATAGTTATATTGTCCTTTAAATTTTATTTAATGTATAATTGGATTATAATTTTATATTGTAATCAATTTTTTGTCATTGGATGTAATTTAACATTTAAATTGGACATAAACACATGTCAATATTTTGGTAGTTTTAATTCCTTAAAAAACATATTTTGGTTTTGACAACGAGAAATAATATTAAATTAATTTACAAAACTTATGTGTTTTGAATTTTAAAAAATGGATTCTATATTTGGAATGAGGAGGTATAAATTGTGTAAATAGAAAACTTTTATCTTTAGAAATTATGAATTGTAACATCAATAAATATTTTATTTATTATAGTTAAAGGGTATATCTGGAAAATAAGAGTAAAAAGTAATATTATAATAATATTAAATTACCCTGACACATGTCCTAATCTAATTTGGTAAGATATTTCATACCATGGGCATCCTTGGGTCTATTTTAGGACCCCATGGGGCCACGTGTGTTCGAAAATGACATTTAATGACATTTAATTTATTCTTAAAGAAATCAAAACAAAAACATATATATTTTACTGAAAATATTTATATATAGGGTTATATAAGTGATATATTAGACTATTAATAGTCATTAGAAATAAAAAAATTAATAAATCATGGTATTTTATTTATATATTTTATACATCAAATAAATTTATTTATTTATGTCACAATGATGATGTAGTGATTACATTATTAATGAAAGATTTAAATAAATGAGATTATAAATATTAAAATAAACTTATTTTCAATCTTTTTATGTCATACCCGAATTTAAGGAATGATTAAGACTGGTTAAATTTGTATTAATCATGCTTTTTAGAACGAAAAATTTATAATGGGTTTTTTAAAAAGTCTTGATATGAATAGTATATAAATTGACAAAAATGTGTTTTTAAAACAAATAATAATTATTAAAAGATATAATATTGATAAAAATATATGATTCACCCAAATATATAGTCGAAAATGTCCTTAATGGACAACTTGAGCTTCTATTGGAATTTTATGGTAACTATATAAACCGTATACTATGAATATACAAGAAGACATGGTAAGAGTCAAATTTTTTAACTATGGGTTAAAGCTAAAAGATAATGTTAAATATATAACCAAAACATGTGTAAAACCAATTTTTTGAAGGAATTTCAAAAAATACTAATCATATATTTTTATTAAATGATATTTTGTCCTTTTTAAATCAAAATTCTGTTTATAATAAAATAATCCTTCAATACATTCCTAAAGGAACCCTCCTCCTTCTTATAATGGTAATTCAAATCTACCCTTTTAATCAAACTGCTCAAGCCACTTGGACTGTCAAAACTCTTCCCAAATAATATCCAAATATCCCTATATTATTCTTATAATACATACCTTGGGAATAAGTAAATTCAATTGATCATTTTAGATTAAATCAAATAGAGTTTCCCGATTTGTGGAAATGTCTTCTCTCAAGCTTCTTCCATTTATTTTTCCTTTTTCGACCCCCTATACTCTATTTATTAAATTATTTTATAAAAACACCAGTATATTGAGTATACTAGGATATTTTTATGATACGTATTAGAACTACACATACACACACCACTATCTAATAGATTTATAAAATACTGTTTCTGTGGACGATGAATTATTTCCTCACAAAATGATGATTGTTCAATTATATCCTACCGCCTCTCATGGTTGCCAATATGATGTCATTGTAGGTATATATGATATATATTATATTTATATTGTTTCTATGATTCTATATTTTTCATTTACATCATTACTTTTTTTCTTTCCGTAATGCGTAAGTACAATATTTTTATTTGAGGTAGTGCGGACTTCCACCCCCTCCAAGTGATATGACTTGTTCATTCTATACATAGAATGTATATATGATGGAATTAATGAAATTATGTAACATATATAACATATATATTATACTATAATGATAATATACCTATATATCATTTACTGTTAATTAATTTATATATAAAAATGAAACGGAAGTAGAGTTCATCTGTACATACGACTTACTATCTCCTTTAATGGTACATTTCATTTCACATATCCAAATGTTATGAACTATTATAAATACATATATAATAGATATAAATTAATATATAATCTATATATATTATATTAAAATCATAAATACAATTTTGGAGATAATGGACTTTTGACAACATGAATTTTTTTAATTATAACACGTTCATTTTTGACTCAAGTGATGGAAATCGACAAAATGACTGATATAAACATGAATAATTATATGATTGATATAGAAAGGTTATAATTTATATAAAAGGAATAATAAACCTGAAAATTGTTCTGAATAAATTATTTATTAACATAATTTTTTTATTCAGGAAGAAGAAGGAATATACATGATGATTCAGATTCAAGGTAAGGGAACTTCTTAACCCAGTTTTCATTCTTTGGGGTTGATCTTAATGTTCCTGTTTATGTTGTGCTACGACTATGTGAAAAATTAATTTTGATATCTTATCTTTAATTTATACCTGGTTTATGTGTACGTATAGTTAATACACATAACTTATCTATTACATTTACAAAATGATTTCTGTAAGGGACATAGTCTTAATCTTCTTTCATTGAGAAATAGTTTGTTTATACATGACCTTCTTTTATGAAAAGTATAATTATATCACTTTTTATTTTAATTTAATTGAATAGTTTTTAAAAGGAATATATTTTTCTATGATGCATTTTACTAAATAAAAAAAGAATGTTTATTTTTAGCTTACGTGCTGACAATGACGTTTCTGCCACCTCGAGAATTATTTGATATCTGGATTCCTTAACAAGACGTAATTTTTTATAAAATGAAAAAAATACCAAATACTCTTTTAATGTATTTTTGTATTGAAAATGGTTTTTATAAAGTATTTATTATTTCAATATCTCGAAATTTTTTATAGAGATTGGAATGTGGAAATGTTATCTTTCTTTTATGATTGTTTTACTTGTTATGATTATGTTGTGGTTCTTGGTCATTATTTACGTATATGGGTGGTTTCGGGAAAAACACAGAGTGTGTGCATTCAATATATCTCTTCAATGCATTTGGTAACATGATATAGTTTATCATTAATGTTTCTCCTAAGAGATTTAGAGAATATAATGTGATGGGTATTCCAAACGTAACTCCCTATGTTGCTGTGAAAGCTACAATTTAATAATGATATTAATTCCACACGATACCTTATGATTTATAATTTATATGTTTAATTCATAAATCTTATGATTTGATGAGGAATTTTAAAGAGATTATATTTTATTATTGATAAGTATGATTTCATTTATTTTTAGGTATTTATGGACTAAAATGTTCTTTCTTTACTTTATAACCCTTACTGTGCTTTTTATGATCATCCCATGTTTTTGAAATGTTTTTCATAGGTTACAAGGAAGGGTAAAAGAAATTAAGTATTCAATAAGATTTATATCAAGAAAATAATTATTATTTTATTTAAGGAGTTTCATTATTTTGAAATATTTGGAGAGAGTATAAGTGTCTACTTTGTAATTATTGGGATGTAATTTAATAGTTACGACATAATTCTCTAAAACTCTAAACCTGAAATGATCTTCAATGTGAATTCATGATAGAACTCCTGAATATGTAATGTTTAAGGATGAAGATTTATTGTTGGTATCAGAGTTCGGTTTAGATAACTTTCAAGGTTAGGGGATTAATTAAAGAAAAGTGACATAAATATAAAGAGTTTGAGTTATTTTAGATAAATTGAATGAGTTTTAAATAACCTAAATAAGTATATCCTAGTGTTTAACCTAATCATAAGATATTATATGATGATTTTTATGATATACTCACACAGACCTTTTTGGTTTTACTAAATGGCTGGATGTAGCAGGAACCAAAGTAATAATCAATGTGAATGAAACTATAGTAATTTTCAAAATAAGAAACTGAATAGAATGGGAGACGCAATGTGAACTCTTATGTTTATTCTTAACCAGCTATCTAGTGTCATGATTGACCACTCGAACCTTTGGTATTTTTTTAATGCATCGTATATGTGAGAAAGAAATCCATATGGAAGTTCATGTAATAGTCATAAAGGTAATTATATTCAAAAACCTATGTGTCAAGGATGTAGAAAGAAACACCTTGAAAATGGTTTAATGGGTTGGGAAGATGTTATAGATGTGGAAATGAAGGTCATAATGAATTAACCGTCCATGGAAAAAGGAAGAATTAAGTTGAGTATAAGAATGGGAAAGAAGTTATTTCTGGGGGATTAATTAAATGTTTTAAATATGGTGTGCATGGTCATTATGAAAATAAATTTCATATGAAAAAGGTCCAGGAAAGGGATCAGTAGGACTGTACAAATATATTTTTACCAATACCTAATTCCATTCCAAATGAGGACGAGGAAACTAATAATGACCTATGACTGGTATGCATTATTTCTTAGCTAATGTTTCGATATTTTTGAATATTAAGATATGATTCATGATTTGGTTATTAATAAATAAGTGTTATAGAATAAGTTGAAAAAAAATTTTAAGAGATCATATAGAATGATGGATTATTAAGATGTCTATATTTTAGATATTCTTGAGTTATGTTAGATATCTAGGTGATGAAATGTTTAAATGTATTAATTCTATTTTTTGATGGGATTACTTTTGAAGACTATTCTCTTATATGTGTAACCCTAAAGTTTGTTAAGTGAAAATATTATTTAAGGGAGAATTATCTTTTCTTTTGTGGATAATGTTATAAAGAACCATTTGGGATTATATGCTCCTTGATTTTCAAGTAATTACGAGTTATTAATTTTTATTAATGTTATTAAAATTTTATAGCATTTGAAAAAGGACAACACATAGACCGTGTGACAACCAGTTGTGTCAGACAAAGATATGAGAATAGAACCCACAAACAATGTGTGACTATGATTTATTACCTACTACTAGACTACGTGATGTCCCTGGTTAGTATGACTAATTATTTTTATTTAAATGATTTTATGGATCAATAATATGTTGATTTTGGGAACTTGTGATTTATCAAATGGATATCCTTAGTATAGAAAAATGATTTAGTGATTAGGTGATAAATGTTATTTTAGAGGATGTTTTATCTTTTGGTGAAACTATATGCCTAAGGAAAATAGAATATAATGGGATTTCATTTGAGGAGTAATTGTGGAATTTTATATAGGAAGAATCTATGTTTTTATTTTGGACTTAAATAGATTTAGGTTATTTATGGAAATGATTAACCTATCATAGAGAATATGTGATTAGGTTAATTACATTTATGTATGTGATTTTAAGAGTATTCAATGTTATTTGGAGACAAATGTTAAGATTAATCATGGAAGACTATGTGATCAAATCCTCCATAATTTTGGGTTTCAAACTTTGTTTAGAATATTTTGATGAATTTTAAGGACAATTTTTATTGAATTATATTTGTTGAACTTTGGGTATTGGTTGTATAAATATAGAGATCAAGAGTTGTATTCCATTCTATAAAGTATTATCCTTTTCGGGGATCATATGATCTTTTACTAACCATTTTTGTTTTGATTAATTTATAAAAAAAGGGAAATATATTGTCCATATTTTGTGGATTATGTGATTATCTATATGTTTATTCTTGCGCATCATGTGTGACCAAGTAATCTTGAATACTCTTCGTTTGGATAAAAGAAGACTTTGTGGTAGAAATTTATTAACGGATGAAACTAAAATTTAAGAGTAAGTATATATCCTTATGTTTTTAGTCAATATCATTAATAAATTATGTATCTTTATGAAAAGAAACATAAAACAAAAAATATTGTATGTTCACTTTTCCTACTGGGAAATCAAATACTGTTTAACCTATCAAAAGTTTGGGAATATTTTATGGTTATCTTTACTTTAATAATGTTTTCTATCACTCTCCTTTAGAACATGATGGTAATTTTCTATTTCATATCATTGTTATCCTACATGGAATTTTAGTATTAGTTATTTTGGGTGACCTTTTTACTTCACTTTCTTAATTTACTAGTGATTGTTTTATTGACTATTTTTTCGATGTGGGACTTTCAATGAAGTTTCCAAGACGAATTTAAAAATTGTGATGGCGTAAATCCTCCTCTTTCCATGATTCTTTGAAAGAAATAAGGGTGAACACAAAGATCAAAATAAAATCATAGGATGGGGCCTACATTTCAATTGCAGAAGAAGCTGGAAGACTAGCTCTAAATTACTTCTATGTTCTTATGGCAGGTCCAAACAATTTCAACGAAGGAAGAAAAATAATCCACGTAGGAGGGGAGGATTTCATGAATTGTATTCCAATACTTGTTGAAGAAAAGGGAAATAATATGCTGATAAAAATACACACGATTTATGAGATTATAGTAGTCAAGCTCATTATGAATTTAGAATGTTCCCCCTGGGTCGGATGAATTTTTAGGTGTAATTTATGTTGAATCTTGGGAGATAATTATAGTTCAAGCAGTAGAGGAAGTCCTTGATTGAAAAAAATAAAAAAAAATAAATAATATATAAATTTATTTCAAATATGACACTTTTCCTGATAGCATACTCAACACACGATAATGGGATTCCTTGAAATCTTATGTTGCACACGACTTTGAGTTATACCAAAAAATAAATTAATAATAACAGTATTTTAAATGGTAGTTAATGAATAATCAATGTATTACTGATAATGAACATAACTGCATACATATTGATTACACATGTTTTTTAAATGTTTTTAAATTTATCAAAAAAAATTAGATTCTTAAAATAATAATGAATCTGATTTTAAGCAGAAAAAACATTAATATTCTTTAAAAGTTCGATTTACGGCCTTTTGAGGGAGAATCATTTTTAAATATTTTTTTTTAATTTAATAGGTTATATTTTAGATAATAAAATCATTCATTAAAATAGGAACATAAAAATTTACTTTGGATGAAAATTTAGTATTTTTCTGAAAAAGTTCAATTTTTAATGAATAATGAAAAATACTACATTTTAATTCAAACTACTTCTTAGTCTTATATATTTATGTAGATATATTGTTTTTTAAATTGGTTTTAAAATGTAATTAGATTTTATTTTTGTCATTTAATTCAATTTTGGTCATTGGATTAAATGTCCCTGTTAAATTGGACATAAACATAAGTCAATTTTTTGATAGTTTTTACATCTTAAAAAGACGTTTTTTGGTTTTAAAAAAGAGAATTAAATTTAAATTAATTTCAGAAACTTTTGTGATTTGAATTTGAAAAAATGGATTCTACATATCGAATAATATATTATAAATTTTGTAAGTATGAATCTTTTATTTTTTGACATTATGAATAGTATGTTTAGTAAATATTTTATTTACCATGGTTAAAGGGTAAATCTGGTAAATAAAGGTAAAAAATAAAATTATAATAATATTTAATTACCCTAACATGTGTTCTAATACAATTTTATGATATATGTACAACCATGGGAATACTTGGGTCTATTTTAGGACCTCAAGGGCCCAATTATGTGTGAAAATGACATTTTAAAACTTTTAATATAATTTTAAGGAAAATATAAAATATATATATATTTTTTAAAATTTTTTTATTTGGGGTCATGTAAGTGATATCATAGACTATAAATAGTTATTATATATCTAAAAATATTTCATACCTGATGGTATTTCATTTATAATTTTTATACATCATATAAGTAAATTTACTTATCACACAATGATGATTTAGTGATTTAATTATTAATGAATGATTTAAATAAATAAGATTATAAATATTAAATTATATTTATTCTGTCACTTTTTATACCAGCCATGATTTTTATGGATGCTTATGAATTTTTATATTTCAATTAATGAATGATTTATGAAAGAATAAAGTTTTTATGGATTTTTTTAGAAGTCATGATGTGAATAGTTTATAAATTGACATAAATTATTTTTAATAAAATACTATTTTATTAAAGGATATAACAGTCCTAAAAATCTAATATTCGGTCAAATGACTTAGATAAGGTTTAACATGTCATTAGTGAACTAATGTTGGTTGTATAGGCATTTTATAGTAATTATATTAACCATATATTATGAAAATACCAGAAGACATGGTAAGAGTAAAATTAGATAATTAAGGGATAAAGCTAAAAGATAAGGATATATTTGAAACCAAAATTTGTCTAAAACATATTTTTTGAGAGTCTTTCAAACAATAAGAATCTTATCTTAGAATTAAATGAGTTTTTTCCTTTTGAAATCTAAATTCTTTTTGTAATAAAATAATCTTTCTAGACATTCTTAATGTACCCCTCCTCCCTCTTATAAAAGGGCATCAAATCTACCATTTTTTATCAAACCTCTCAATCCCATTGAGTCATAGAAACTCTTCCCAAATATTCTGCCAATATCCCACTCTTCATCCTATAAAACTTACCTTGTGAAGAATGAAATTCCAGAAATCATTTTAGGTTAAATCAAATGGAGTTAACTGATTTGAGGTTATGTGTTCTCTCAAGATTTTTTCAATTATTTTTCCTTCTCCAACACCCTAAAATAACATAATTGAATTATTTTATAACAAAACCAGTATATTTAGTATAATATGATTTTCTTATGATATGAATTAGAACTACAATTACAAAAACATTAATCTAATGGATTTAGAATATACTGTTTTTGTTGACAGCGAAATACATCCTCACGAAACGATGATTATTCAGTTATATACTACTGCCACTCATGGTTTCCATTATTATGGAACTGTATTTATATATGATATATATTATATATTTATTGTATCTATTCTCGTGTATTTTTTAGTTACATCATAACTTTATGATTTTCATAATGTGTAAATATGATAATTTCATTTGAGGAAGTGCAGACAACCACCCCCTCAAACTGATATGACTTGTTCATACTATACATGGAACGTATAAAAGAAATAATTAAAGAAGTTATGTAACATATATAAAATATATATTATACAATAATTATAATATACCTATGTATAATTTAGTTTTAATTCATTCAAATATTAAAAATAAACAAAAGTAGTGTTCATCCGTATGTACGGCTTACTGTCTCCTTGAATGGTACATTTCATTTATTATCTCCTAATGTAATGGACTATTATATATACATATAAAATATATCTAAATTCATATATAATGGATATAAGTGATATTTAAATCATTAATAAAATTATATAGATAATGGGCACTTGACCACATGGACAATTTGTAATTATAACAAATTCTTTTTTCACTCAAGTATCAAACATCGACAAAACAACTGATATGAACATGAATAATTAAATGATTGTTCTAGAAATGAAATAAGTAATATAAAAGGAGTAATAAAATTGAAAATGGTTATCAAGGATGTAGAAACTAAATTATTTTTATTATTCAGGAAGAACAAGGAACATACGTAATGAGTTAGATTCAAGGTAAGAGAACTTCTTAACCCAATTTCCATTCATTGGTGTTGATCTTATCATTATTGTTTATTTCATGCTATGATTATGTGAGAAATAAAATTTGATATATTAACTTGTATTTATCCTTACATTATGTGTACTTATTGTGAATACACATAATTGATCTATTTTATTTAGAAAATCATCTTTTCAACGATCTTCATCTCAATCTCCATTCATTGAGAAATATTTTGGTTTATACATGACCATATTTTATACAGTGTATAATTATACCCATTTTTCTTTTAATTTGATTAATGGATTTTCAAAATGAATCTTTTTTTTATAAATCATTTTATTAAATGATATAAAGTACATTTTTAAGTGTACGCGGTGACAACGACCCTTCTCCCACCGTGAGAATTATCTGATATCTGGATTCCATAGAAAGCCGTAATGTTTAAAAAATGAAAATAAATATGAAATACCATTTTTTATATGTTGGAATTGAAAAATGTTTTGAGAAAGTATTTATTATTTCAATATCATGAAATTTTATATTATTATTGTAATGTGGGAATTTTATATTTCCTTTATGCTTATTTTATGTGTTATGATTATGTTATGGTTCTTCTAAATTTTTTATCAATACATGTGGTTCCATGATAAACCTAGGGAGGGTGAGAACACAGTGCCTCTCCAATGCATTGGTTAATGTGAAAGAGGAAAATTTTAATGTTTCTCAGAATATATTTAAGGAGTATACTATTATGTGTATTCCAAATATAACTCCCTATGTATCTGTGAAAGCTACAATGTATGTATGATATTAATGCCATAATTTACTTTTATGATTTTTGATTTCTATGTGTTATTAAAAAATCTTATGATTTGATGATTTATGTTAAAGAACTTATGTTTTATGATAGAGAAGTATGATTTCACTAATTATTATGTATTTATGGAGTAATATTTTCTTTCTTTATTTTACAACTCTCACTGAGCTTTTTATGTTCATCCCATGTTTTTGAAATGTGTTTCATAGGGTATAAGGAAGCTTAAAATTATATATTCAAGAATATTTATATGAAGAAAATAAATCTTGTTTTCTTTATGGAGTTTTATTATTGTGAATTTTTTTGATATAATAGAAGGGTCTATTTTGTAATTTTGTGAAGTAATGTAATAATTATAGCCTAATTCTCTAAAAATATAAAATTTAAAACATCCTAAATGTTAATTACTGATTTAATTCACGTTTATTTAATGATTATGTTTGGGGCCTTATATCCCCATTCCATTACATGTTCAAAATCCAGTTTTTGGGGTGTTATGGGAGGCAATAGTAGCTACTTTCATGAGTAAAAAAATTTCAATTTTTTCATCGGTGAGTCAGGAATTGAAAAGTTTCATCAGTAGATCCTTATTGGTAGGTTGGAATCAGTATCTCACGTCAGTTTCTTGCATCGGTATCTCATGTCGGTAGATCAGTTTCAGTAACTCGGGTCATTGGTAGGTCGAGGCATCGGTAGGACAAGCATCGGTGTGTGGTGTTAGTGACTAGTGATTGTAACTCCTATCATTTAGTCAGGCGTTGGTGACTCATGTTGGTGAGTCACATCAGTGGCTCATTTCTATGATTCCTATGTAAGTGAATCAGTGTCGGTTACTCACCCATCAATGATTCATTTCACGTTTTCTCTAGTTTTTCTAGTTTCTCCCCTTTTACATTTCTATTGACATTAAATGAGGAAAATTCCATATTTAGTGGATTTTGGGTCATTTAAATTGGTATCTATCTCCTAAAAACATGAAGCTTCCTTGGTGTTCGAAACCACATGGTCTTGATCATCATTTAGAATTAATATCCTTTAAAATCGTTTCCTCGTAGATTTATGATCTGGCGTTTTTAAAGTCGAGATCCTCCCTTCCTTTAAACGCTTTTGTTTTCTCTCGATGCAATGAGAACATTTCTTCCCAGAGGAGTCGTGCTCTTATGCTATAGTAGTATATTCATTTTTCCCCTGGATTCGTTCCTGGTACTTACCTGACCCCATGTTTTAGAGCATGCAGGAATTTTTTTATCATCTTCTATTTCAAATTGGGATCCCTTTATCTCTCTTTTATTTGTGCCAAATGTAGGGTGGGAATATTGATGTCTTCTTGGGGTTATGGTTGAAACCAATTAAATAAATATAATGAGAAGTAATAAATTTTGATCTAGGAAGATGGTAATGATGATAACATATTTTATATGTTATCCTTGATCAATGATGTGTTTTGTCAAGACCCATCCTCGGGGCCCGTGCCGTGACAAACCCAAGACTTACTTTCATAGGTCAGGGGCTGGCGACTAGCACCAAGGCGAAATTCCAGATAAAAAGGGAAGGCATTTCATTTGTAAAGTAAACAAACACCATAGAGAAAGCAAGAAAAAGTAAACACTAAGTAAAAACGGGGTACAATGGTAAGTGCGAAAAAAGTAAGTGGGCCAGAATAGAAACCAAAACTGAAAGTAAAGTAAAACAGGAAAGGGAAAACAACAACTGAATGTAAAGCCGCAGCCTCGATCCATCCACTGGAAGTCCCACCTGAAGGGTGGGTACAGATAGCCTCCATACCTTCTCGGGTCCAGCCGTTCGCTCCGAGTACGCCCCGCCCAGCGATCCACCTATGGGTACCGACCTGCTCCTTGTGCCTCATCCACGATCAGCATTGTCCGTCGTCTGCAACCAACACAATGTAGTGGGGGCATAGCCCGTGTAGGGGTGAGTATAAGCTACTCAGTAGGGACCCAGAGACCCCGAAAGGTCTCCCAGAATCCACAAAGGATAATCCACAAAGGAAAGATACAATCATAAGTAACATCCGACTCCACTTAGAAATGTGCCCATACATATACCTAACTCATCAATTCCAGTTCGCTCCCACCTCCGAGCCAAAGTTCGATCACATCCACACAAGAAATCACAACCCGATCCACACAGGAAGGCATAACGTAATCCACACAGGATATCATGTCAATCATATTGAAGATAAGGATTGAAAGTCAAGATACAACTCACACATGTATACTTCTTCGTATGATGATAGAGATGATCAGATATAACCACTGATTCATCTAAGCCGTCAGACCCACAAAGGATCGATAGGTACTAACCCCCGCAATGACCTACAATGTATCGATAGGTATCCTACCCCCACAATGACCCACATAGGATCTGACCCACACATGATCGATAGGTAACTAACCCCCGCAATGACCTACACAGGATCAGACCCACACAGGATCAATAGTTAACTAACACCGGCAATGACCTACATAGGATTAGACCCCCACAGTATCTGTAGGTGCTGGCCCACACAGGAACACTGAGTGCTGACCCACACAGGATCGGTAGCACTGATCCACGTATGATCGTTGAGTGTTGTAGTCGTCACAGTCAAATCCATGGAGGATTTCTGTACAGTCGTCGTCGTTGTCACAGTCGCAGCTAGTTCTAGGGTTCCCACACTCAGCAAGCTCTTTCAGGAGGGTCTGCTCTACGAGCCGAGGGGATGATATATCAACTGACACATAGTCCAGAGATGATGTATCCAAATGTTCCGTCTTGTCAATAGGAACTCAACGTCACAGACGGCGCGTCAATCGGACGCCCGGTCTGGAAGTTATTGTCTTTTTCATCCCAGCGGCCCAGTTGGTTTTTTTAATTTGAAACCAACACAACCATACTCCAACTACATCCAAACCTCATGCGGAGTAAGACAAAAGGTCCATCCTACTTAGAGGAATCCATCAAAGTCGACTGCACGCCAATCGGATGTCCAGAGATCGAGTTATAAGTGTTTCCGCTCTGAGGGCCCGGTTGGTTTCGTGTACGAACCAACCCGATTGAACCCAAAGTACTCAGAAACCTTGAGTTTTCTATACAAAAACTAGAATCCCTATCCAAGGATCGCTACGCAGCTGACAATGCGTCGATCAGAGGTCCGCAGCTCAAGTTATGGGCAACAGACCAAAAGAGGTTCGGTATTAGGGGGTTCGGGCCCGGTCAGACCCGGCCCGATACCCCCATGGTCGGCCCGAACCGGGTCTGGGTCCGGCCCGCTTGGGCGCGGCCAAGTGGCTCGGCCGTAACGGCCGAGCGGTGAAGGGGGGGGGGCACTGCCCCCCCGTGTTGAGAACTCACGGCCCCCATGTGTGGGGCCAAAACTGCTGGCCAACCGGGGGTTACGAACCTCCGGTTTTCCCCTGACCAGCCGGCCCGTTCTGGCTATCTGGCTGCTGCAACCAATGGACCGGCAATGGCTGGTCCCTCTATTCCGATGCTGGCGGCCCGGAACCGGCTACCGGTCCCCCTGCTCCGCCGGGCCCCTTCTGCCGCGGCCCCGCTCCGGCAGGGGTGCTTTTGTGGTTCTCTGACGCAGCGCGATGGCGCTGCATCATTGGTTCATCTTCAACGACGTGGAACAATGACGTTGTGTCTTTGGTTCGTCTTCAACAGTGCGGCGCGATGGCTCTGCGCTTCTCCCCCTTTCCTTAATAATTCCTGCACTGTGCTTCGGCACTGCGTTTCCTTGCTCGTGCCGCAACAATATCAAACAACGAAACGAGAGAGGAGGGTCGGCCATGTTTATGCGGTCTGACCCCCTCCCGTTATTGTAGTAACATGCGACTCCAATAGAAAAGATGAAAGGAAATAGAAGAATTCACGAACAAAAATTAATATAAATCCCTACCTCGTCGAATTCGATGAGCGAGGATTCGTCGCGGAAATAACTGTCTCGGAAGAAGGCATCGAGGAGAAGCATCACGGAAGAAGGAACGTTACGGAAGAAGAGTCTCGCTATCGATCTCTGAGGATCTGACATTCTTTGCGTTCTTCACGTTCTTCGCTTTCTTCGTCGAAGAAGAAGGCTTTTCACCAAATCCTCTACACGCAACAAGTTCCAACCCTAATAAAATAAGAGTTGTCTTATTTTATTAACCCAAAAGCCAACGTTTGAATTTCAAAAAGAAACGAAACTAACAATTAATTGAGGAGTTTAAAACCTCCCAATTAATGAGGCGTTTAATATCCAGATTAAATTCAAGAGTTGACTTCATTAAAAAGGGGGGGTGCGGGTGCGTTACTTCGAAGAAAAGAAACGAGGGGCTCATGTGGGACCCACCTAACAAATATCCTACCAAGTGGGTAGGATATTGTGGGTCCCACATCATCCACCTATAATAAGTTAAGAAAAATAAAATAAAAATCGGTTGCACCATTTTTATTTTATTCCTTAACATAACCCCAAAAAATTAAAAACCACACCCGAGAAAACGGAACTCTTAAAGAGGTGTTTCTAAGAAAATACAGGGGCTGCAATTCCATCGGTGCCCTCAGAATTCGATTCCGAGCACCGATTTAAATTTTAGAAAAACCCACTCGTTCGTTCACTGAACGTACCAGAGCTAAACTTCGGAAAAAGATTTTGGGCACACCGGGCCTCAAAATCAGGTGCCGTCAAAAACTGTGTTCTTGTAAAATCCCAAAAAAAACTAAGAAAAAAATTTCCTTTAATTTTTCGTGTCCTTAAATCACTCTGAACTTAGGGATTTACGTCCCCTTAAAGATGCATCAAAAACTAGGGAAACAAAAGTGGGTACAGAGCACGCATTTGAGCCTCCCTCTCCCAAGTGTTCTCCTGGAGGTTCCCGTGCTACCATCTGATGCGCACTGGAGGAATCGACCGTCCACGTAGGACTCTCACCTGTCGATCCTCGATCTCCACTGTGACCTCCACAAAAGTCACCCCATCATCAACGTCCAGCTCCCCATGGACAATGATTTGCATCGGGTCTTGAACGTATCTCCTCACCTGAGATACGCGGAAGACGTCATGCACTCAGTGCATATGAGGTGGTAGAGCCAGGCGATAAGCTACCTCACCAAACCTGCTGTGGACCTGGAAAGGTCCGATGAAGCACGGAGATAACTTTCCGCCTCGTCCAAATCTCCATAATCCACGTCGAGGTGAGACCCTCAAGAAGATGTGGTTTCCATCCTCGAACTCTAGTGGCCTCCGCCTCCTATCACTATAAGACTTCTGCCAGCTCTGAGCTGTCCTCATCCGCTCCAAGATGACCTAGACCTTCTCTGTCGTGGCCTGGACCATCTCCGGTCCCACAAGTGCTGACTCCCTAGGGTCTGTCCAGCACAGCGGTGATCTGCAAGGTCGGTCGTACAACGCCTCGTATGGTGTCATCCCGATGGTGGAGTGGTAGATGTTGTTGTACACGAACTCCACTAAGGGTAGGTGGTCCTCCCAGCTGCGACCAAAGTCGAGGACAGATGCACGAAGCATGTCCTCGAGAGTCTGAATAGTCCTCTCCATCCGACCATCCGTCTGAGGGTGAAAGGCGGTGCTCAGATGTAGCTGCGTCCTGAACGCCTCCTGCAACCCTTTCCAAAGCCAGGAAGTAAAGTGAGAATCTAGATCGGAAATCATATAAGACGACACACCATGAATCCGTACAATATCCTGAACATAGAGACGTCCCATGCTCTCCACTGAGCCATGCTCTCTGATGGGTAAGAAGTGAGCCGACTTGGTGAGTCGGTCGACAATCACCCAAATGGAGTCGTGACCTCTGGAAGAGCATGGATGTCCAGTAACGAAGTCCATAGATATGTCGTCCCAATTCCACTCTAGGACCTCCAAGGGCTCTACCAAGCCTACTGGCACCTGGTGCTCTACCTTCACCTGTTGGTGGTGAGACATCGAGAAACGAACTCTGCCACAACCTTCTTCATGCCCGGCCACTAGTGCTGTTATCTGAGATCCTGGTACATCTTCACCATTCCAGGATGTACCACCAAAGGGGATGTGTGAAACTCTCTCCGCACCTCCTGTTGTAAAGAAACTGGTACCAAGGTACATCTTCTGAAAAGGACTCCATGCTCTCCTCCTAAGGATAAACCATCAGGTGCCTATCCTGAGGATATCTATGCACGTCGTGTCTCACAGTCGTCGTCCCCACGCTGTGCCTCTCTGATCCACTACAGCAGTGGAGGAGTGACTATAAATGACTGAAGGATGGTTTCTCCATCTCTATCCACGAAGGGTATCTGCAAAGCGGCTAGCTGCTCTATCGCCTCCCCATGTAGATGAATGCATGTCCTCCTGCTGAGAGCATCAGCTACTACATTCCCCTTCCCTTGAGTATAGACTATCTCAAAGTCATAGTCCTGGAGGAGCTCGAGCAATCACCGCTATCTCAAGTTTAGGTCCTTCTGAGAGAAGATGTACATGAGACTCTGATGGTCAGAATAGACTGTAAAGTGCTCGCCTATCAGATAGGGTCGCCACATCTTCAGAGCAAAGACCACTGCTGCTAACTGCATGTCATGGGTAGTGTAGTTCTACTCATGAAGCCTCAACTGACGTGATCCATAGGAGATCACTGCCTGCTCCTGCATCGGGACACATCCGAGTCTGGTCCCTGATGCATCGCAGTAGACTACGTAGCCTACCCCCTCCTCTGGTATCCTCAAGATAGGTGCGCTGGTCAATCTCTGTCTTAGATCGTGGAAGCTCTGCTGACGTTTGTCTGACCACACGAAGGGATTCCCCTTCTTCATCAATGCTGAGAGTGGTGCTGCAACTCTGGAGAAGTCTGGCATAAATCTCCGGTAGTACCCAGCTAGTCCCAAGAAACTCCGCACCTCCGTCACGCTCTTGGGTGTCTCCCAAGATATCACTTCCTCGATCATCGCAGGATCCACTACAACTCCCGCCTCATAGATGACGTTTCCCAAGAAGTGGACCTCACGTATCCATAACTGACACTTCGAGAGCTTTCCATAAAGCTGGTTCTCTCGGAGTGTATCTAGTACAACCCGCAAGTGTTAGGCATGCTCCTCCTCAGTCGTTGAGTATATCAATATGTCTTCAATGAATACCACGACTAATCGATCGAGGTATGGCTGAAAGATCCTGTTCATGAGGCCCATAAACACTGCTAGAGAATTGGTTACGCCAAATGGAATTACCAAGAACTCATTGTGGCCATACCGACATCTGAAGGCCGTTTTCTTCACGTCCTCGTCCCAAACTCTGAGCTGATGATAGCCTGACCTGAAGTCTATCTTCGAGAACCACCGTTTTCCCTTGAGCTGATCGTAGAGGTCGTCAATCCTCTGTAGCGGATACTTGTTCCCCACTATCACCTAGTTCAGGAGACGATAGTCAACACAATGTTGCAATATCCCGTCCGCCTTTTTGGCTAACAATATTGGGGAAGCCCAAGGTGAAACACTGGGTCGGATAAATCCCTTGACCTGAAAGTCCTCCAACTGTACTCGTAGCACTTGAAGCTCAGCGGGGGCCATCTGATACACTGGAGTGGAGATCAGGCTTGTCCCGAGGTACATGTCAATATAAATATCTACCTCTCTGCGAGGAGGGATTCCTGGAATGTCGTCGGGGAAAACGTCCTCATACCGATCCACCACTGCCGGAAAACAAGGACTCCGCACGTCAACCGCTCTTTGGATGAGGCTATCCAACTGATGAGTTAGGGGATGTCCTCCCCTCTGTGAGAGTCCATCCTCTACTGCGAAGGATCCCTTCTCACCGGTGAAGGTGAAACTGCTCCCGTCGGTGTGTACACACCGCACCTTGCGCCTAATACAGTCAATATGAGCATGGACAGTAGATAACAAATCCATGCCCAAGATGGCTTCGTAAGGCCTCGACGCCGCAAAAAGAAGATCCCAGCCGAAGTTCTCGCCTCCTAGAGTAAGCTCACACTGCCAGATCAAGTGCGTAATCATCGAGTCTGCTCCTGTAGGAGTCTCCAGCCGTAAGGATTGAGCCAACGGCTCTGTCGGAATCTCTAAGCTCCGAAAAAGGGCAACAGCTATGAATGAATGACTTGATCTTGTGTCTATGAGAACTGCATCAAGGGTAGAATAGACACAAATAGTACCTCGAATCATCTCGGTCGTGTCGTGGTCATAGGCCTTCGCTGCCTGGAGCTATGCCTATCTCTACCCGCCAGATCCCTGTGGTCGGGGTGGACCTCCTGGTGGTGGTGGTGGTAGTGCCTCAAAGCATCGCCCACCACATGCTGCTCGGCCGGCTCCTCTTCCTCGTCCACCTGCTCCCTGCATATCGCCATTGTCGACCCTCTTCCTCTACTTGGGTGGACCCTCAACCGTCTACTGCTCCTCGGCATGGCAGTTCGGGCAGTAACGAGCCATGTCGCCCTGCCCGCCACATGCGTAGCACTGTATACCTCTTGAATGACTGGCTCCGCGCTGTGTTCCCCACACCACTAAGCCAATGTCCTATGGTCATCTACCTGAGGGTCTGGTCTGCCTAGCCCCATGATTCATTCGTCGAGTGTCTACTGCAGAAGACTCTGCTATGTGCCGCCCTACGGTAGGTCTCGCTGCTGATTTAGACTCGGTCAAAAAGATCTCGATGAGAAGGGCTCGCTCCAGTACCCCTGCCTGAGTCGGAATAATGAGGGAGATCAGTGATGCCCTGATCTCTGCCTCAATCCCTGCTCAATGGTCTGGGCCGAGATGAATGGGTCCCGTACCATGTCCGTCAAATAGCGCGAGAGATCGGTAAATCTCACTGAGTATTGGGTGACCGTCAAGCTACAATGCTGCAGCTATAGAATCTCCTGGATGTGCACCACACGGAGGGTGGTTGGGATGAACTCCGAGCGGAATAGGATCTCAAAGTCCTTCCAGAGGAGAGATTCCTCATCGTTTACCTAGAGCATAAAACTCCACCATCTGCCTGTTTGCAGCGTGCAGTAGGCTCACTACGAGGAACACCATGAGGTCTTCTGGTGTCCTCACTAACCTGAAAACCCATACAACTGCCTCCAACCAATCCTCGGTAGCCTGAAGTTCCTTCTCCCCACGGAACATGGGTGGTCGCTGGAATTGAAACTCGTGTAGTGCAATAAAGCAACGTGCATCATCAGCGGTTGGGGCTGGTAGCATCTATGGCTCGGTGGGTAGTGGTACCACCGGTGCCTCTACTGTCAAAGGGCCCTGTACCGAGGCCTCGGCTCTCGGTGGGCTGTCGTCACGCACAACGCTTGGAACACTAGCTGGCTGTCGTCGTGGGTCCAACCTAAAAAGAGACAGGTGCACCATGGTCAGAACAGTATACCTGGTGAGCTGACATAATGTAATCACAAAGAAAACGTGAAACACACATACAATCAATGTTTTCGTGTATTAAGTCGGAAATTAATAGTCAGGGTCCTAGTGTACGGATACGTCGGCCGCCGCACTAACACTGGACTCCCTGGAATGATAACTACACCCAATATTCTTAACACTATTTCTTCACATAAGAGAATTATCAGAATCTAATGTTCTGCAGAATAATCGAACCCCTCTGATACCAATTTGTCATGACCTGTCCTCGGGGCCTGTGTCGTGACTACCCCAAGCCCGCCTTCCATAGGCCAGGGGCTGGCGACTAGCACCAAGGCGTAATTCTCGATAAAATGGGAAGGCATTGCCTTTTTAATGTAAACAAACACCACAGAGAAAAAAAGAAGAAGTAAAAACTAAGTAAAAACTGGGTACAATAGTAAGTCCGGAAAAAGTAAGTGGGCTAGAATACAAACCCAAACTGAAAGTAAAGTACAACTGGAAAGGGAAAACAACAACTGAAAGTAAAGCTGCAGCCTCGAGCCGTGCACTGGAAGTCCCACCTGAAGGGTTGGTATAGACAGCCTCCACAGCTCCTCGGGTCCAGTCGTCCGCTCCGAGTATGCCCCACCCAATGATCCACTTCTGGGTACAGACCAGCTCCACGTTCCTCAACCACGATCAGCGTTGTTCGTCGTCTGCAACCAACACAACGTAGTGCGGGCATAGCCCGTGCAGGGGTGAGTATAAGATACTCAGTAGTGACCCAGCGACCCCCGAAGGTCTCCCAGAATCCACAAAGGATAATCCAAAAAGGAAATATATAATCACAAGTAACATCTGACTCTACTTAGGTATATGCCCATACATATACCTAAGTCATCAATTCCAGTTCGCTCCCACCGTCGAGCCCAAGTTCGATCACATCCACACATGAAATCAAAACCCGATACATACAGGAAAGCATTATGTAATCCACACAGGATATCAAGTCCATCATATTGAGGATAAGGATTTAAAGTCAAGATACAGCTCACACAGGTATACTTCGTCGTATGACGATAGAGATGATTAGATATAGCCACTGATTCATCTAAGCTGTCAGACCCACAAAGGATCGATAGGTACTAACCCCCGCAATGACCCACAATGGATCGATAGGTAACTAACCCCCGCAATGACCCACACAAGATCTAACCAACACAAAATAGATAGGTAACTCACCCCCTTAATCACCCACACATGATCGGACCCACACAGGATCGATAGGCATCTAACCCCCACAATGACCCACACAGGATCAGACCCACATAGGATCTGTAGACGCTGTCCCACACAGGACCGCTGAGCGTTGACCCACACAAGATCGGTAGAACTGATTCACGTAGGATCTCTGAGTGTTGTAGTCATCTTCGTTGAATCGACGGAGGATTTCCGTACAGTCGTTGTCATCGTCGCAGTAGCAGCCAGCTCTAGGGTTCCCGCACACAGCAAGCTCATTCATGAGGGTCCGCTCAATCAGCCGAGGGGCTGATACATCAACTGACACATAGTCTGGAGTTGATGTATCAAAAAGTTCCATCTCTTCAACAGGAACTCAATGTCACAGACGGCGCGTAAATCAGACGCCTGGTCTGAGAGTTATTGACTTTTTCGTCCGAGGGGCCCGGTTGGTTTTTTTAAGTCCAAACCAAATCGACTGTACTCCAACTGCATCCAAACCTCGAACAGTGTATGCCAAAAGGTCCGTCTTACTTAGAGTAATCCATCAATGTCGACGACACTTCAATCAGATGTCCAAAGCTCATGTTATATGCGTTTCGGCTCCGAGGGCCCGGTTGGTTTCGTGTACGAACCAACCCGGCCGAACCCAAAGTACTCTTAAACCTTGAGTGTACTATACCAAAACGACCATCTCGATCTGTGGATCGCTATTCAAAAAATGTTGCGTTGATCGGAGGTCCGCATCTCACGTTATAGGCAACAGACCAAAAGAGGTTCGGTATTAGGGGGTTCGGGCCCGGTCCGACCCAGCCCGATACCCCCATGGTCGGCCCGAACCAGGTCGACCCGAACCGGGTCTGGGTCCGGCACACTTGGGTGCTGCCCGGCACCGCCAGGGCGGCCTGGGCAGCCCGGCCCGGCGTGCTGGCATGGCCAGCGGCTCGGCCGTAACGGTCGAGCGGTGAAGGGAGGGGGGGGGGGGGCGCTGCCCCCCAGGTTGAGAACCCGCAACCCCCATGTGGGGGGCCACCCCTGCTGGCCGATCGGGCGTTACGAACCCCCAGTTTTCCCCTGACCGGCCGGCCCGTTCTAGCTGGCCGTCTTCTGCTGCCACGGGACCTTCAAGGGCCGGTTCCTCTATTCCGATGCCGCGTTATTGGTTCTTCTTCAATGGCGCGGCACGACGGTGCTGCGCTTCTCCATCTTTCCTTAATAATTCTCGTGCGGTGCTTCGGCACTACGTTGCCTTGCTCGTGCCGCAAAAATATCAAACAACTAAAAGAGAGAGGTGGGTCGGTCGTGTTCGTGTGGTCCAACCCCCTCCCGTTATTGTGGTAACAGGTGGCTCCAATAGAAAAGAAGAAAGGAAATGGAAGAATTCACGAACAAAAATTAAAATAAATCCATACCTCAACGAATTCGATGAGCGAGGATTCGTCGTGGAAATAACCGTCGTGGAAGAAGGCGTCGCGGAGGGAGGATTGTCACATCATGGAGAAGCGTCGTGGATGAAGCATCGCGGAAGATGGAATGTTACAGAAGAATCGTCGCGTCGTCGATCTCTGTGGATCCGGCATTCATCGTGTTCTTCGCGTTCTTCGTCGAAGAAGAAGGATTTTCTCTAAATCCTATCCAAGAAACAATTTCCAACCCAAATAAAATATGAGTTGTCTTATTTTGTTAACACACAAGCCAAAATTTGAATTTCAAAAAGAAATAAAACAAACAATTAATTAAGGAGTTTAAAACCGCCCAATTATTGAGGCGTTTAATATCCAGATTAAACGCAAGAGTTAATGTCATTAAAAAGGGGGGTGCGGGTGTGTTACTTAGAAGAAAAGAAACGATGGGGCTCGTGTGGGCCCCAACTCACAAATATCCTACCAAGTGGGTAGGATATTGTGGGTCCCACATTATCAACTTATTATAAGTTAAGAAAAATAAAATAAAAATCGGTAGCACCATTTTTATTATATTCCTTAACATAACCCCAAAAAATTAAAAACCACACCTGAGAAAATGCAACTCCGGAAGATGTGTTTCTACGAAATTACTAGTGTTGTGATTCCATCGGTTCACTAAGAATTTTATTCCTAGCACCGGTTCACTAGTTAGAAAAACTCGCTCATTCGTTCACTGAACGTACCCGAGCTAATCTTCGGAAAAAGATTCCGGGCACACCGGGCCTTGGAATCAGGTGCCGTCAGAAACTACTTTTTTTTAAAATCCCAATGAAAATTAAGAAAAACATTTCCTTGAATTTTTTTGGGTCTTTACATGTTTTTTAAGGTATTAATTCCTTTTAAAGATGATTTTTGTTTGGGCCTCTATTTTCTCACCATCATGACTTGTGAATATTTTTTATTGTTTCCCTTCTGAATGGATAAAATATGGAAATTTGATTAATCGGATATATATATATATGGTAAAATATATTGATACCACAAGATCATACTTGTCATGTGATCCCACTAAATGAAGAAGTTGGAATTAAAGAAAGAGTGCCAAAAAATCAAAATACACCTTGATGTTTGGTGTGGTTATGTGGTGTGTATGGATCTGTTCGACTGTGTGTTTTTAGTTGGTCGTGTGGTTCTATGGTTTGGAGTGTGGTTGTGTCTATGAGGTGGTCTGGGTGGTGTGATGGTATCTTAGGTTGGGATATTGATTGACTGTGGAATGGATGAATTGTTATGTAGTGGAACTGCATATGTGTAGTGGTTGGGCATCAGGGTTGCAACTTCAAGGTGTGTTATGTTTTTATTTCAGGGTGTTATGGGTATGGTGTTGTTGTTATATTGAGGGTCTTCCGAGTGTGGTTGTGATGAGGTGTTTCGGAGATTTTATTTAGGGGAGGGAAAAGGTGACAATACTTTGATGAATTATGGTGGGTGTGGTTTAACAGGTGTTCGAGAAACATGAGTGTGTAGTTGGACTGTAAGCTAGTAATGGTTTGTTGTTTTTTTGGATGTTGTTATTTTCTTCGAGTGTGGTTTCCGAGGATGGTTTAGGATATATAATTTTGAATAAGGATATTATTACCTTGTATGGGACTTTCTCCCCGAGTTTTCGGACATTCGTGAAGTGGACATTGGTTATGATGTTACTTGTGGTGTGCTATATTCAGTAGTTTACTAGGTCATAATAGAATAGATAAATGAATGAATTTATAATGTAGAATGAAAACTGGTTAATTGATTTTTATAGGGGATTATTTTATGTTGTGGATTTTAGTGAATTGGTGTTCAATTATCGACTTACAGAAGTGATTGTCATTCATGGTATTGCATGCATGTCGGGTTGGAAACAAGAGTAGTTTTCATGTGGGCTGGTTATTATTTCAAAAACCCATAGGTTGGGATGAATGTTTGGTGCCTATATTTATACTTGTAGTTCATTGTGATTTATATATTCACCCAGCCCTTGTTTACCGCTATGTTCTGAAGACCCTCGTCATTAGGTGGGATGGATTCCTTTCCCAATATCCCGGTGGGAGGATGGATGACTAGTTTTTGGATATTACCTACTCTCACTTCTATGCACTGGTAACCCATGAAACTTTGGGAATTTTTTTTTATGGTTTGAAGTCCCATGTGTGTGCGGGAGAAGTGTGCATCGTAGTTGTCTTAGGGATAGTCTCCAGGTGTCTGTGGGAAATAATTTGGTGTTTTTTTAGCCCAGGTGTGTACGGTATGGTTATGAAAGTGGGGCTTGTGGAAGATCATGGTAGCATCAGGATGTTCATCATTAGGGATTGGTATTTAACCAATGGGAATTGTCTAAGTGTACCCAAATATTGATGTGATTACTACTTTACTTTACTTTACTTTCATTATTTGGTGAGTGTACCTTGGTGAGGTTGGTGTGGATAGTATACCATATTAGGTGATTTTGAGTTTCTACAATTTTTCTCAAAGAGAAATTAGTATGCTTCTCCCACCTATGAACGAGTGACTTTAGTTTTCTTATTTTGTATACCTTTATTCTCACCCTATGTATATAAAAACTTTTCAGGTTTCTGGGGATATTACATAGACCGTGATGGACCTTACTAGCTTGGGCTTCGGGATAATTTTTGGGTTGTAGCCTAGCTTATTCTTTTGGTATTTTCTTCAAATATTTTCGTAGTATTTCTTGCAATTTTACTTTAAAAATTCATGTGGGATGGATTTTTGGATTCTTTTATATATATATCTTGGAGTTTTTTTGAGTTTGGTACATCTTTTCTCGCAATTTTGTTTAGCATAAAAATTTTAGTGCGTCACTATTTTTTGAGATTTGTATACCCTTTGTGTTGGTTTCCTCCCTAGGGCCAATTTGAGGTAGGACATGTGATTCATTATAACTTTTTCATCTTGAATAAGGATGGACATGATACCTTTACATCCCTTCCTTCATCTTGAATATGTAGGGTCATGAAAAAATGGTACTAGAGATGATGTTTGGGAGATAGGATGGTTTTTAGAGTTAAGAACACCGAGGATTTCCTGGAGTTGTAGGAAAATAGTTTTAGGTGTTCATAGTGCCTGAAATAATATTGGTAATACCATCTAGTACATGGTATTTTATCCCCCCTGTGATCCAATACAATTACTCTGATCTAAAAAATAACCAAGTTAGGTTACATTATTTTTGGGATAGAGTCCCTAGGGATGGTACATGCCTCATGATTACTTGTGTTCTTGTTTGTTTTTATAATTTTTGCGAAATCAAAATAATTAATGGGTTAAAATTAATCCTATGTAAATTACATAATACTCAGCCTTAGGAGTTATCTGTTTACTTTTAAACTATGACACTTGGTCATTTTTTGCGTGTGGTATGAGTTGTGGAGGCTCAAAAGGCTGATCCAAATGATCAATGATGAGTATATCTAGAGGGGGAGGATATCCAATTTCATATGATTCTTCATTCATTTTTGTAGAAGAATGTGGTAAAGTATAAAAGTAGTTTTTTAAATACAGAGACAATGAACTGGCTTGAGGAGATAGTGATCACTTTCATCATGACTCGTGCTCTGATGGAGTAAAAGGTTCCATTGGAAATTATTCAGATGAAGAGTTTTACATTTCAATGGTGGACCCTATACCTAGGGGATAGGACATAGACCGATGATATTTGGGTAAATTTTGAGAAAGAGTTATGGGAATAATTCATTTCCTCGACCATGATGGTGGAGATGCGACAATAGCTACTCTCCCTCTAGAAGGGGACTATGTCAGTACAGGAGTTGGGTAAAATTTCAATGATCTCCTTCACATTGCTTCGTGTATCTTTCTTGATGAGGAGTCTTCAGTGAGATGTTTAGAGGAAGAACTCTTTCCTTATCTCTAGTATGTTGTTACTCCCTTTACCTTATCGACATACATAGAGGTTAAAAAGAAGTCTTATGTAGTGGAAATGATGAACTCACAATGGGGTTTACCATGAGAGGGGATCCATCTGCGTTCTTAGAAGGGGATGGATGTTAGCATCTGGTCTCTAGCATAATGACCTTCCTTGTTTCGGCCAACGGGGAGCTGACCCCAAGAGTTTATGTTCCATCCTTTTGGTCCTCGTCCTTTTCCCATAGTCTTGGAACCAATGTATTTCACTTGTGGAGACCATAGAAACATTCAGAGTAAGTTCCCAGTTCAATATCAGTATAGTAGAGGTGGGAAGGTTCAGCACCTGCCTCATTAGCTATTTCCGGCCGGGCCATTTCAGTAGCAGGGACAACATACTTTTGCTCCACCGAAGGGAGACATAGTAGGTGGATGCTGAACTCAGGTACCTTGAACAAGGTGTGTCTAGTAACGATTTTTAAAGTAGGGAGGAAAGGTTACTAGGTGTGGTCATTTTCACACCATAGAGGTAGATGGTCCAGCATGGTCGGAGATCATTCGAGGTATGGTCAGCTTGTTTTGAACTCTTGTTTTCACATTGTTTGATTCAGGAGCTTCACACACATTTGTTTCACTCTGTCTAGACTATTTATTAAGAGTTATCTTTGAGATAATTTCCTTGTCATTGGTGTTAAGTACAATGGTCATAGGTCAGCACTAGTTTTTTTGATGTTTTTTGGGGATGTAGACTAATGTGGGGGCCACATCAGTCCAGTGGGGACCACTTTATTCTATATATGCAGCCATACATTGTTCTACATTGAGTCGATTGGTTGTACTATAGTCATGCTAATATCGACTGATTTTTGAGAATATTTATATTTTTAGATGTTAATGGACAAGGTTTAGCTTAATTTGGTGATCAAAGTTGTCAGGTGGGTAGTGGAGTTGTGGAGGCTATTATTTCCTTGTTCGATGAACTATTAGTGGAATCTGTGGATGCTGGGATGATGGGGGTTCCTTGATTTTTTGAAGAGTTCTTGGATGTCTTCCCCAAGGAGGTTATGACTCAACCCCCTAACAAGACATTGAATTATTTGTAGACTTATAACTCAATGATATTCTGATTTTGATGGATCCATATCAGATTGTGCCTTCTGATCTACGAAAGTTGTGGACCCAGATGGAAGAACTGATGAAGAACGACATTATCTAGCCTAGTGGGTCACCATGGGATGATTTGGTATTGTTCTCATATAATGAAGATGTCAGTCTAAGGTTGTGTGTAGACTACTGAAGGTTAATTCAGGTAATTGTCAAGAACCTTTAACATCTCTTTAGGATAAATGATCTTTTCAACCAGCTGAGGGGAGAAAGTTGGTTTTCATAGATTGGATTGCAGTCTTGGTATCACCAATTTATAGTGAAGGAGGATAACATCATGAAGACTACTTATAAAAGTCGGTATGGGAACTTCGAGTTCGTGGTTATTCAATTCAACAATATGAATGCCCCAACCATGTTCCTAGAATGTATGAAATCCATATTTTGTGAGTTCATAGACTGGTGTGTCTTAAAATTCCTCATTGGAATTTTAATTTAGTCAAAGTTAGAGGATGATCATACCAATCATCTCAAGACTTTCATGGAAGTCATTCAATGCCACTAGATCTACAGAATGTTTTCCACATTCAAATTATGGACGTGGGAATTCCACTTCCTTGGAAATGTGGGGCCTTAATAGGGTGTAGCAGTGGACCCATCAAAGGTCAAGGAAATCATTTCATCAGGAGGACCCAAAAATGTGGCATACGTTCTCAGTTTTCTCAGACTGACAAGCAATTACCGGAGATTCATAAATGATTTCTCTTGAGTAGCAGCTCTATTGACGGATCTGACTATAAAAGGGTAAGATCTTGTGTAGAGAAAGTAATGTCAAGCAGAATTTGGCTATCTGAAAGGGAGGATAGTCAGTGCTCCAGGTCTCAGTTTTCTAGAGGAAGGGGTGATGTTTGAGGTGTTTTTTGATGCTTCACATATGAGCATGGGGGGTGCGTGTTGATGCAACAATGTGGATTCATCACTTATGATTCTTGGAAGTTACTTCCTAATGAACGTAACTATGCCACACATTATCTGGTGCTAGCAGTAGTCATGTTTTTTCTAATGTTTTGTGTGGAATTACCTCATTAGGGAGTGCTTTGTGGTCCTAATAGATCATAAGATCCTAATATATATCTTTTCCCATTGAAATATGAACTTGAGGCAGTGGAGAAGGATGAAGTTTTTTTGGGACTATGATTTTGAGATCTCTTATACCTCATGAAATGGGAACATTGTAGGTGATCATTTGAGAAGGAAGTTATAGAGAGAGGTTGTTCAGGAATATACTGATTCTTAGAAGGCAATGTAGGAGTTTTCCACCATGCACTTAGATATAGGGATGAATGGAGGAAGAAGATTTCTATTTCAGATGACAGTGTAGCCATTTATAATGCAGAAGTGGAGGAATATCAGTGAGGATACTTAGAGGCCGATGTGAGTCATGATCACATTAACCAAGTTAAATCTCCATAGGGATGGTCAGAGGATTTTTATAATAAGAATCTGTTATATGAGAAGATATTTTCCTTAGTGATGATACGTGAGAGAGTTCTCTATTAGTTTCATAGCTCAAATTTTACAGTACAACTAGGTGTTTCTGAGATGTATTATGGCTTAAGAGGGCAGTTTTGGTGGCCTGGGATAAAGAGGGTTGTGGCGGAGTTTGTGGCGAAGAACATGGTGTTCCAACAGAGGAAGGATGAGCACCATGATCCTAGTGGTTTTTTCATCCCTTATATTTTCCGGAGTGTAAGTGGGATGAAATATTAATTGATTTAATCATAAGGATATGAATAGCTTAGGGAGGTTGTGATAAAATCATGGTTTTAGTGGATTAACTAATGAAATTAGATAACTTATTAGTGGTTAAGTTGTTGAGAACAATGGATACCTTGGCGAGAAAGTATGTTGATGAGGTAGTATGGGGTTCCTAGATCCATCATATCATATTCGGAAAAACGTTTTACTTCATGAGTCTGGAGAGTATTGTAGCATGTCTTTGGAATTCAGTTACACCACAACACTGCATTCCACCCTCAGACAGATGGAAAGATAGATAAGAATATCCAGTCATGGAGGAAATGTTTTGGGCATGTGTTTTAGACTTTGGTGGGTCTTGGGTGTGATAATTTATTTTGGTAGAGTTTTCATAGTATAATATTTATCACTATTTAATTGATATGGATCTATTTAAATCCATGTATGGAAGACCATTTCATTTCCCTTTGTGCTGAATACGAGTTGGGTAGGCAATTTATCTTGGTCCAGACATGGTGCATATAATGACCGAGAAGGTGCAGCTTGTCCATGAAAGGATGAAGGGAACACATGACCAAAAAAATTCCTATGATGATCATAGGAGGAGACACTTGGATTTCGAGGTCAGATACCATGTTTTCTTTATGTTATCCTCTCGACGAGGTATGTAGAGGTTCGGTAGAATGAGAAAACATTCTCCCATGTTCATTGGTCCTTTCAAAGAGTTTGGGTGATTTAAAAAGGTGGAATACCATTTCGTATTTACACTATAGTTGGAGAAGGTCGATGATTTTTTGTGTCTCTCAGCTTTGTTGGTATCTTCACGATGACTCCCATGTCATTGACTGGGGAGAGTTGAATATCAAGGACGATGCGACATTCATAGAGAGACCAATGTAGATCCATGATCATCAGCAGAAGTTGATGTATGGATAGACCATTACCTTGGTAAATGTGTTGTGGAGGCATGGTAGTCTGGAGGACAGTACACGGGAGTGTGAATCACATATGTGTTCCCAGTACCATGAGTTGTCTTGAGTTTTTCTTGTGTGTTTTACTTTGAGATTTAATTCTCGAACCTTGTTTTCTATGAAATGAGTTCCGTCTCATTCTCTAATCAGTGATAGAGTCCTAAAAAAGGGAGATGGGATGACCTGATTCCTAATCAATATTCATTAATGAATATTTGATTAATCTGATTTAGGTAAGTCAATGATGCCCAAAGCGGATAATATCTTGACATAGATGAAGGAATTACCTGATCCATGTGTACGTACAGTGTCGTTTTGTTAATTTTGAGGTGGTTGTGTGGGTTTTTTTGTGGGGGTTAGATTTTGGAGGAGGATATCATCGATGTTGAGGTTTCACTCCATCTTTCAAAGAATACAGGGTGGTTTGTCCTTTAGTTGTATCTTACGGGGTGGTTGTTCAGAACCCTTTTTATTTTTGGTTTGGTTTTAAATTCTCAAGGATGCGAATAGTTTGAGAGGTGTCTGATGTAATGACCCAGACCTCCTCAGTCCATTAGATTGGAAAAATCTTTTTCTTTGGGGTGTTTTGGGAGGCGATTGTAGATGATTTCAAGAGTTATCCAAAATTATTGTTTTTCTATTGGCGATTTAGGAATCAGCGAGTCGCATCAGTATCTCAACATCGGTTGGTTGGCGTTAGTATCTTGCATCTGTAGATCATGTGAGTATCTCAATGTAAGTGTCTTAGGGAATTCGTAGGTGGAGATGTTATTAGGATGGGTGTCTGTGAGTAGCATTGGTTACTCGTGTTGGTGAGTCATATCAGTGAGTCAAGAATCAGTGACTCACTATCGGTGACTCACGTTGGTGACTCACCCATCGGTGAGTCATTTATTGGTTTCTATAGTGTTTCTAGTTTCACACCATTGACATTTCCTTTGATGTAAAATGAGTTATATTCTATATTTAATGATTTTTCGGTCTATTTCCAATTGTATATATCTTCTAAAAACCTGAAGGTTACATTGAATCATAAACCACATGTTCTTGGTCGTGATCCATCTGTAATGGTCTTTGAAACCATTCCCCAATACATTTAGTATTTGGACATTCTAAATCTGAGATCCTCTCTTCCATTGAACCATTACATTTTCTCTTAGTGCGCTGAGAACCATTCCTCCCTGAGGATTCATGCGCCTGTGCTGTGGAGGTCTATTTGGTTTTCCATTTGAGTCTTTCCTACTAGTTGTGTGACCCCCTATTTTGGAATAAGCAAGAATTTTTTATCTTCTTTTTGTCCAATGAAGGGATCCCTTAATCTCTATTTTATTTGTGTATCATGCAGGGTGGGTGTACTGATGTCTTCTTATGGTAATGGTTGAAACCAATTTAACAAAGAGAATAAGAATTAATAAAAGAATGGTTGGGAAGATGATGATGATTATCTCATTGTTTTATATGTTATCCTTGATCCATGAAGTTTTTTGTAAGGGATAAGTGCCTTCTAAAAATAATGGATTTCAGTGGGCTCTGTTTGCACACCTGTATGACTTTTGAATATTTTTTATTATTTAACTATTGAATGTATGAAATAATGAAATTCGAATAATCATGTATATTCAATTTAATATATTAATTCTCCATGATCAAACTTGTTCTGTGTTCACCCCTGAAAAAGGAAAGTGGAATTAAAGAACAACTCCTAGTAAATATAACTACACCTTGTTGTTTGGTGTGGCTGTGTGTTGTGTATTGATATGTTTTATAGTGTGTTTTGTGTTGGTCATGTGGTGTTGTGGTTGGGAGTGTGGTTGTGTGTATGGGGTGTTAAGTATGGTGTGATGGTTTTTTAGGTTGAGAGATTGATTGATTTTGGAATGGACGAACTTTTTATGTAGTGGGACTGCATATGGGAAGTGGTTGGAAATAAGGCTATAGTTTTAGGTTTTGTTATGTTATTGTAACTAGTCGTGATGGATGTGTTGTTGTTGTTATGTGGTGGGGATTCCATGTGTGGTTTAGATGAGGTGTTCTGGGGGTTTTCTTATCAATATGAAGGATATGAACACATTACTTTGAAGAATGAGGGTGTATGTGGTTGAATGGGTGTTAAGGAAAGGGGAGTGTGCAATGGGACTCTAAGATAGTTGAGTTTTGTTGTTCTACTAGATGTGGCCATATTTTTGCAGTGGGGATATTGAGGATGGGTTATGTGGTATAATATTGAATAAGGATGTTTTTAACTTGTGTGGAAATTTCCCCCAGAGTTTCAAGACATGTGTGATGTGGGTGTGGGTTATGATGTTACTTCTGGTGTGTTGTGTTTGGTAGTATCCTAAGTTGGTATGGAATAAATAAATAAATGAATTTACAATGATGAATGAGAAATTGTTAAATGATTTTTAGGGTATGTTTTCAGTTGTGGATATTAGTGAAATGTCGTTCATATATCGACATACGGATGTGACTGTCATTCCTGGTAGTGCATGCATATAGGGTTGGAAGTAAGGGAATATTTGGTATGTTCTGATTGTTGTTTTGAAAACCCATAGGATGAGATGGGTGTTTGTTACCTATATTTATAAATGTAGTTCCTATTTTTTTCTATACGCACCCCACCGGGGTTGAGAATTACATTCCGAACACCCCTATTATTATATGGTTGGGTGTCCTTCCCCAACATCTCAGTGGGAGGATGGATGGGTGGTTATTGGATCATATCCCCACCATCTTCTAGGCATTGATATCCTAAAACTCTTCGGCCATTTTGTGGTGTGGTTTTGAGCCCCATGTGTGTGTTGGTGAGGTGTGATTCTCAGGTATATTTGGTATGATGCCCAGGAGTCTACGTGTAGGAATACGGTGCGGTTTGTTGCCTATGTGTGTGCTAGAAGGTTGTGATAGTGGAGGTTGTAGAAGAGCGTGGTAGCATCATGATGTTCACTGTTAGGGATGAATAGTTAACTAGTGGAAGTGGTATGGGTTAACCAAATATCAATGTGCTTACTAAATTACTTTACTTGAAATTATTTATTTGGTGAGCATGACTTTTTGAGGTTTGGGTGGATATGATACCTTGTTAGGAGCTTTTTCATTTCAATTACATTTCTCATAGGGGAATTAGTATGCTTTTCCCACTTGTGAATGAGTGAATTTTGTTTTCCAACGGAGTATACTTGTATTCTCTCTATAAATATATAAAACTTATTTAGTTTTCCATGGAGATTAAATAGACGTTGCACGACCTTACTATCTCGGGCATTGGGATAGTTTTTGTGTCAATTCTTAGCTTGTTAATTTGGTATTTCTCTTTGGATATTTCCATTTTATTTCTAGAATTTTTACTTAAAATATGCTTTCGTGATGAATTTTTTGTTTCTTATATATATATATATATATATCTTGGATTTGGATTGAGGATGATATATGTTATCTCCCGATCTTGGTTACTATAAAAAGGGTAATGCCTCCCATTTTGTGATATTTGTATACCCTTGGTGCTGGTTTCCCCCCAGGGCCTAATGGAGGTGGGACTTGGGGGTCATTATCTATTTTTCATCATGAAGAAAGAAGGTCACACCACCATTCAATCTCTTACTTCATCTTGAAGAATGAGGTTCGTGATAGAGTGAAATAATATAATGTTTCAGAAGTATAGTTATATGTTTTTTGAAATATAAGCTAATGGGTTAAAATACATGGGTGAACACTTGATGTTGACTCTCTTTTTTATTTTTAAAAATATATTTTTGTTCCATTATATTAGAAAGTCATGATACACTTCTATATTTGTTAATGGTTTTTTTTATTATGGCTAAACCAAGATAACCATGTTGTTCGATGATAGGTTGAATGAAAATGAGATAATTGACACATGGATTGATTGATTTCAAGAGGCATTAACTATAAATTAGTATATTATAAACACCATATATCATAAGTTATTTTTAAATCATTTCCCTTTCTGGAGTGTAAATATGATGTAGTTTCTAAAGGTTCGGTGACTTTCTTCCTGAGATGACTAAATTGTTAATATATAATTTAGTATATAATAGATCAGTTTAAAAAAAATTCACATTTTATTTATATTAAAGAGACATTTATTGTTTATGATCATGGAAATCATTATATAGATGATATTATGATACTTTAAAAAATACAATAGTTTTTGTGTATGATTTTGATGAATGGATTACATATCATTTCTGTCATGAATTTCAGAATTTTTTGGTTATTAATTAAATTTGAGAATGAATTATCTAAAAAACTAAGAGTTAATTAGGGTTCCTAATCCAAATTAATTAGGATAATTTTTGAGTATATATCTATGTTTTGGTTGTACTTGGGAAGGGTATTTGTATTTTTTTTGTTTACTTATCATAAGATATATCAATAATATATTTTTAAATATCTATTTGAGTAATTATTTTTTTATCTATTTTGATCTCCCTTGTGTTTTGTGGAAGATGGAGAAGTATCTTTCTTGGGGTATATCATGATATAACAGACTTCAAGATGAGTATAATTACTGAGTAATTGAACAGATATGGATAAATGTTTGAAGAATTATTATATTTATCAAATGATCCCCCTGTTTTTTTATTTAATCTAGATCATATCAATATTTGTATCACATCTTGATTGATATATCAATGATTGGGAAATAATAGGTAATTATCTTCATGATTATGTAAAAAATCAAATATTTGAGAGATATTTGAGGAGTTTTTTATCAATTTGATTTACCAAACATGTGTAGATGAATGATCAATTTATTTTAATATCTCTTAATAATGGAAATATAAGTTAGATAAATCACATTTAATTTATTGTGATTCAATGTAATTCAAGTTGAATGCATATTTATTTGAGTAATTGATATATATTATAGATCATAGGGAAAATAGGTTCCAGGTGAAATTTAAAAAAACATTAATTTATTTTATGGTAGCATGGATGAGTACAAAAGGAATTGTCGGAGTGATAAAAGGAGATGAGGACTCAATAGAATAATTTTTTATTTGCGATACTAAATTAGACCACTCAATGATGAGAAGTCCTATGGTGGAGTGTTTATAAAAAATTTAGGTTTTTAGGTGCACACTTTTTTTCTTTTTTCAAAATTTATGTCTATATTGATTTAATTGGGGTTTTATTTTAGAGTTTAAGTGATGGAATGAGATTAATGGGATGAATTTGAGGTGTCCATTATTGGAAGTCTATATAGAAAACCACTAGGTACCTAATGGTATGGTACCATGTGAATTGTAGAGGAGGAAGTAGTGATCAAACCACCTGACCAACCACTATGTGGCTTGTTTGGTCTTGCTAAGTGGATTATATCCACCGATTATTACATATCCACTAAATAGATGGTGTATATGAATTGGTTACCAGATGGGATTTTATGGTTATTTTTTAAATTGTATATTTTGAAAATTTTTATTCATGAACATTTTACTAAATTTATTATTCTTCCATTACATGGGATTAGTCTTATAATAATTCACCTCTATAAACTCTCTATTTCACTTACAAATTTTATTGGATTAGAACTTCAATTATTTAAATAACTATGATCCATCAATAAAAATAAACCAACATCAGAATGTTATTTGAATTCTATATCAAAATGTTAAAAGAAATTATTGTTTGATTGATTAATTTAGATTTCCAGTTTTGATGAATGGTATATTCATCATGTTTTGGGAGTAATTAATGATATATTATTTTTTTAGTTTAATAACTATGTTAGAAATATGTGAGCACTCCCATATTTCAAAATTCAAATAAAATATTTTGAAATAATATTGAAATATTACGGTGATTTATTGTGATATTATCATCTAATGATGATGATGGATATGTAGCATTTTTTATCAATGGATTAAATAAAATTTAAGGTTTAGTTTTAACTAAATAAAAAATTTCTAGATGATGATTTTCTGATCTTCAGAGTGAAAAACCTCATGATCACTCAAGGTTATTCTTTATTTTAATAGAATTTGTTCAAAATAAAAAATTAAGAGAAACATGAAAATTACAATGGAGAAAAGTACGTTCAGATGAAATAATTTTAGTGTCACTTTCTAGAAACATTTTAAGAGAACAATATGGAAGATAATTCTCAAAGAACATTTGTTAGTTAATTGGATGAAAATTCTAGAAGAAAATTCTTAAATAACATCAGTTATTTTATGAGAATAATTCTAAAATGAAAATTCTATAACAACATTACATAAAATATGTTATGGACATATACTATCTTTATATGTTGAGTTATAAGAAGTTAGATATATAATTTTGAGCTATAGAATTTTTAAGTTATAATGTTGATTTTTACAAAGGTAAAGTTATAAGGTTGAGCATATAAATATTGATTTATGATTTCATTGAGTTTTGGATATATGAATATCTATATCTAAATTATTGTATACTATAAGAATACTTGGAGAAGATTATATAATCATTTTAATTTAATACATTGTGAATATTTATACACCAGAAAAAGACATGGGGACCTTTTCATAGTTTTTGTAAATTCATACATTGTGGAAGTGTTTACACCGAATATAGACTTAACAAACTTTATATAAACCTTTTAAAGTAGTATATTCTGATGATTCATAGATAATTCATCAATGTTTGTAAATATATATGATATTTAGGGAATATTTGAAGAGTTTGTTGACACTGATATTTAAGGATACTATGATGAATATTTTTTATTAGTAAATATTAGAAGAGTCTAAAAGGTGTTTAATGAAATTTTTTAAAGTGGGAAAATAACAATGATTGAATATTTTGAATCACTAATCATATTTGGGAGCATTGATTCTATAAAATGGGTTGATCTGATTAGAATAATTGATTTAATGTGAAGGATAAACATTAGAGTGAGGAAGTTAATGACTAGAGAATTAAAGTATGATTTAGCGAAGTCAAAGTTACTGAGGAGATCAGAAATTCATGTATAAATGAAGACGAGTTGTCTTAGTAAATTTGGTGACTAGAAACCTAATGTCAAGGGATATAGAAATTTATTTTCTATAATCAGGATTGGATGATGTGTGTATATGCTCAGAAGAAGAGATGTGGAAATAAAAGTTATATCCCAATGGAAGTTTAGATGGATACATGAGGAAATTTTGCTTCTAATATGAATATCACCATTACAACCATGAGGTTAAAGACTATAAAAATAATGTATGTAGATGAGTCACATGAATTATAGAATGAATCAAAAGGGTTAACGTAGATTCGTTCCCACACCACTTATAACATGAAATGGATATTATAGTGGAAAGTACATGTCATATGAGACTCTCTATGTAGCATGGAATAAGTACCCACATTAGTATCAACCCTTTTAAAAATCCTTATATGCTATTTACCATATATTTTCTCTATTCTATATGGAAAATGTGGTGAGGATTTATAGTAAAAGATCCATACATTCTATCTTATGGAATCATTTCAATTAACATAAAAAATTAAACATTATGTTGAATATTTTTGTTAAAAATTTGGTCACCAATTCGTCACCCACCCTCTTAGGGTGATTTAAAGATCTAGTGGGAACTATAATTGGTATCTGATAGAAAGTTTCCTTTGTTTAGATATAATTTTTTTTAACCTCACGATAGTTTAAGTATTTTACTTGAAAGGAAAAATCTCTAATGTTGAGAAAATTATTTCATTAAAAGATAATAATGTTCATCCCGAGCTAAATAAATTTGATGTTATCCCGAGTTGTAGAAATATAGTGGTTTCAACCAAAACCATGAATAAATGGTAGAATAAATAATCCTAGAAGTAGTTCAAGTTGGCCTCTCCACATAATTTAATGAAGAATCCACCACTAATAGTTGTTAATTTATGTGCTAATATTATTAAAGAAACAATTAGAGTTAATTTTCCTATAGAAGAATATTGCTCAAGGTTTGAAGAGTATGAATTATTTTAAAAAATTGAATATTTTTACCTTGAAATAAATGACTATATGAAAAATGTTATTTTTGGTATTATTACATATATACTTTAAAATATCAGTGGATTATATGAAGTTTAATCATAGAAGGAATTAAAACATGAGGAAACAAAATATGTATTAAGTATTAAGTTCTAAAAACAAAAAATCACCATAGACATTATAGAAGAAAAGAAAATTTATATTAAAATCTATAATGAATAATTCATCCTAGTTGAAGAAGAATTGAAAATAAATCTATATGAAATGAATATAAATTGGAATATTCATTAAGAATAATTCCATATGTTTAATGTAATATTGAATTTTTAGAAACCTCAATAAAAATTAATGGTGAGAGGAATTAAATATCACCGAAATTGTCAACCAAATGAAAGGAATATTAATGAAGAAACAATTAAATTTTTTAAATTTAAACACGAAGAGAAAATAAAGATCATTAATGATCATAATAACACTTTAAATATAAAATGTCATGTGTTGGAAATAAAATTAAATGGGTTATAAGTGAATCAAATTAAATCTTCAAATAAATCTAAGATAATATCTATGGTTGGAGTGTCTATATAAATTTTTAGTTATATAATAACTCAATATAATTGTATAAAAAATATGAAATCATCATAAGAATTCCCATTATATTATTTTCAGAGAAATTAATCCAATGTTTTAGTGATTTTGTATGATATTACTCTTATACATTTAATGTTGTAGGTTTCATATCTGGATGAATATGCATGAATAAATAAAGGAGTGTCCCATACCATTTGTAAATGTGGATGTATGAAAATAAAAAGGAAGGAGTTATATAAATTTTTAATAGAAAAAAAATTTCCAGAAAAAAATGTTCTATAAGAAGTATCCACCATCCAGGAAACAACACAACAAAATAATTCAAGGTGTATTGGCTGCTGCTGGTGCCCTGGAATGTTTAAAAACACGTATATTGTGTTTTAGAATAACATAATACCTTAATAAAAATCAATAATAACTATGTTTAGGTGTGATACAAATATGAACTAATAAACAATTAGTTATATTTAACTAATATATATAAAAGGGGGGAAATTTATTGACACAAATTTTTTTTAATAATATAAAGAGTCCTATGGTATATGTAAGAATATTTTTCACTCTTAAAAAAAATAAATGACATTGTTGAATATATTAAAGTGGCTGATAATGCAATTTAGGAAAGATTCAAATGATAAAATGTTTTTTGTTAATAAAAAATATAAAATTACGAAATATAAACATAATATAAAATTAAACTTCATCATATAGAGATAATAGTTGTTGGGAGAAATGTGGTTGGAAGAAAAAGTTCAGAAGAAAATTTCTACAATTTGAATAATAAGTGAATAAATAATATGGAATCCATGTGCGACAAGAAGATTAAAACATTTAAAATTTAGGGTAAATCATGATTAGAAATTAAATACGAGTTAATGTAAGTGTTCGGGTTGAGAAAAAATTCTCATCTCTATTTCTATAAAAAATGAAAAAAGGAACACCAACATTATTACCTAATATGTTATGAATAACATTTATTGAGAAGGTAATTGAAGGTGATTCAATATAGGGTATATTGATGAACTGATGTTAAATGTTGATGTAATATTGTCTAGAAGAAATAAATATGATGATTATTTGCACAAAATATCATTTTACTTTTTACTAGTGCTGATTAATGATGTAGTATTGTCATTAACATGTTATGTAAATAATTTTTTAAGATATTTGGAGATCCAAAAGATACAATAATTTAGTCATTTAAAGAACTATTCCTCATATAATGGATGTGTAGCATAGTGATGGAATTTAAACAGACAAAATACAAAATTTTTGGGATGAATAAATGAGATAATTTTTTATATAATTAATTCATGAAATAATTTACTCTTATATAAATTTCATATAATGTGTTTATTTTTATGATGATTGATCATCAAAAAATTATTATTATGATTCCATGAAGAGTGTTCTAGTAGTATAAGTGTGAGAAAATTTTATGAAGAATAAAAACAATAAGAATTTTTAAATTTTTTGGAAAGATAAATATAAGTAAAAAAACAATGAAATATAATTACAGTGGAGGAATGTCTCCAGAAAACCTAGCATACTGGACAAATAAATTTAGATAATTCACTAGACGGGGTAAAGTAAAAAAACTATGTTTTTTTCAAAATAAGAACTTATTCCAAGTAGTGAATTAATCATATAAAGATATAGTTTGACAATAAATGTTGAAAGAGTCAAAATGATATGTTCATAATATTATAGGAATATAGAGAACAATGGTGAGTTTTATTGAAAGTAATATATTGATATTTAATTTTTTATAAAAAAATTTAGTTAACCATAATATAGCGAGAAACGTCCAAAATAAAAAAATGGTTTTAGATAAGGCATTCCATTAAGATTGGAACAAATATATATGTTTGAGTGGGTATCATGAGAAACTAGAAATAAGTTGAAATTGAGATTAATGGGATCATATGTTGAGAGGTATGGAGTAAGTTAGGTGTTCATGTATTACATCATGAAAAATATTGATTTTGTTGGAAGTAGTATCATGATAATTCTCATCAATATATACTGTTAAATATATCTAGATAGAGATTTTTTGTGACAAGAAGTAACAAGTGGATAATTATTATGGAAACCAGAAGCTATAGACTTAGGAAAATGAATAAAAGAGAAATTTTTTATTATACTTGAGGATGTTGAGTGCGAATTGAAGTGATTTTAATGTTCTATACATATAAATAGTTGATATTATCATAAGAATTTTTCATATAAATTTAATAAATCCGTGAATAAATTCAATTTGAACTAGTTGATATGAATGATGTAAAATTAGATAAACAATAATTAATATTTTTTTCAATAAATAGAGAATGGATGATTTTGATAAGTTGTATCAGTTCTATATAAATTATGAAAATAGTATCTTTAGAAGTTTTCATGATTATGCAAAAACCAAAAATTATTGAACCAATCAATATATATAGATAAAAAATACAATTGTTTGAACCGTGAGGGGATCTCCATGTGAGTGTGGTAGAATATGATAGAATCCAGTAGCTATAAAAAAAGATTTAACATGAATGTTTTTCATTAGAAGGAATGCGTTTAGTATTTTCATCGAAGTAAGATTCGATAGCTCATAAAAAGAACATATCATAAGGTTAAAATGATCCAAAGATGAAGATTGATATTTTTAAAAATAGATCCTTATTGAATGAAGAATTGATCCTACTTATCTAGATAGAACAATGTGTGATTATGATGTCCCAATTGATAGTGTGAAGTGAAAAATGATTTTTGAGACATTGATAAATAGTTTGGATGATGAGTAAGGATCAAAAATGATTTTTGATATTATAGAAATATTTTCTTCAAGAATATCACTAACTATTGTTATTCTTTCATGATGATTAGTAGAACCTAGTTATATATGTTGTGGAATAAGATGAATTGAAAATGAGAATATGTTTCACTTACAAACACAAGAGTAGTATTTATAATATTTTTTATAAACATAATTTAATTACATGGAAACTACCACAATAATATATACTCATATAACGATATAGTATTATTTTGAACTCAACTAAAGAAGAGGTAATTTAAATTACCAAAATATGCATTTTTAAGGATATCATAAAGATGATATCTAATTAGTATATAGAAATCAATGATGTTATGAAGGAGGAAATGTCCAGATAATTCACAGATGATAGTATTTTTAAAATTCCATAGGCAACATATTGAAAAATGTGAAGAGTAAAGATCCTAATAAAAATAATGAAGTTACATGTTTATTAAATATAGATATTTTAGGTTATTTTTTCATCTTGAGGCATTTTTGTACTATTATATTATTATATAATATATTATGTATAAGTAAATAGGGGTATAATTGATTTATATATAATAAAGAGGGAAAAATGATTTTACAAAATGAGAATATGTACTAATTAATTCTTGAAATTTTCAGATTCATTTGTATAAATGAATGTAAGAAAGTAATTTGTATGAAATAAGGATTAACGTAACTTTGAAATTTATTATTTTATAAGTGTTAGAATCACATAGAAAACTTTATGAAAATAGTTAATGTATAGTTATGTAATTACTCTATTATATGTTGATCATTTCTCATGTAGACATAGATTTGACTAATTTATGGATTATTACATTAAGATATATGATTACATCCTTATCTAATGAAATAAAAAGTCTTCATTCAGGTTCAAAAAAATAAAAGAGTAAAATTAGAAGTCTGAAGATAGTTCCTCCCTCCCCTATTGATTTTTATAATTGGGATTAAAATTTACATCATTATGGGTAGATGAATTATATTGAGGATTCCTCACTTTAAGGATTCAAAAAAAGGATTTTAGAGAGACATTATATTTATTTTTAGTAAAGGGGAGAGAAACTCATTGATATTAAATGAGATTTTAGTAATGAAAAAAATATAATGGTTGATGTTGATGTGATCATCCAATGATGATGATAGATGTGTTGTATTTATTGTCAATATATTACTAAAAATTCAATAAAGAATTTTAATTAAAAGAAGAATCAATCTAGATGATTCTTTTATGATATTAAAATTACCAAAAATCATGATCACTCAAGGTATTTCATGAATATATATTATATTTTTCAAACTAATAATTTCAATGAAATAAGAATATTTGGAAGGAGAAAATTATATTCACCTGAGAGGGGTTCAGAGCAAAATTTTAGAAGCATTTATAGTAGAAAATTCAAGCAGAACATTTTGGAAGCACATTTGTGAGTTTATCAAAAGAAAATTTTGGAGGAACATTCCATAATAAAATTGGTGAGTTTATCAAAAGAAATTTTCAAAAAACAATTTTATAAGAATATTACAATAAATATGTTCTAAAAGTATAATAAATTTTTATATTTATTTATACAAATTTTCATTGTTGATATTGATCTATAAAATGTTTGTGTCATAAATTTGAGTTCTATAATGTTTTAATTAGAGTTTTGAGATATAAAAGTTCAATTTATGTTGTTGAGATATAATCATCTTGAGTTATAAATTCATAGTGTAGTTTATGTAAGAGGTTTGATTTCTGAAATTTTTTATACCCAATATATACTTGATGGAATTTATATAAACTTTTCAAGTTCACACAATGTGAATGTTTTTACACTAGACAATGACTTTAAGGAAAATAAAATAACTTTTTAATGACCTTAATTTTGAATTTTTGTACACCAAAAAAAAATATTTTCAGAAAATTATATAAATTTATAAATACTTAAATTATGATGATGTTGAGTTATGAATTCACCATTCCTAGATCTAGCTGGAATTTGAGAAAGTTTTGAAGGGTCCATTGATGATGATATTTGAATAAACCATAATGAAGATTAATAAATCCCACAATTAATAGATTCCTAAATGTGTTAAATGAAATACATTAATGTAGAAAAAACATAGAGATTGATGGTCAGGGGTCATTGAAATTATCAGAGAACTTTGAGTTTATAAAAGTGGTTGAGGTCATTCCGATAAAGGAGTTGGTTCAAATGAGGAATATTTGAGAGAGTAAGTTTCTGACTAGGATATTCAAGAATTTTTTTTATTTTATGTTACTAAGAAGAATGAAATTTGGTTTTTTTGAAGAATTTGATTAAAGTTACTAAATTTTGATAAACATAATATGATATTTGAGGACTTTGGAATTAAAATTTTTAGAAGAAAGATTAACCGACATACATGTATGTTCATAGGAAGATAAGTGGTAGTCAATGCCCGTTCCATAATTAATTTTGGATGGAGACATGAAGAACTGGTTTTACCAATATAAATAACACCATTCAATTATGAAGTTTGAAGACTTTAATTATATAATATAAATATCATTCACATGCATCATATAACAATTCATTAAGGTTAACATTTATTCCTTCACAAACCACTTGTAATATGTGATGGACATTATTGTGGAAAATCTTTTCATTTGGGGATTATGGACACAACATTTACTAAAAACCCACATTGGGATCGAACCTTATAAAAATACATATTTATTTTTTACATTATATTATCAATATTTTTGAAGGAAAAAATGAGGATGTTATATAATAAATATCCAAACATCTCAACTTTTGTTAGGTGTTTAATTAAATTAAATGAAGTTAAATATTATGTTAAATATATTTGGTAGAAGTTGGTAACCCCTAATTTACTCCCCTCTTAGGGGGACAACGTGATCCACTGGTTAATAAATATTGTTATGTCTGGGATTCATGTAAAGGAAATTAAGTATATCATATGTATAATTATTTTAAATGAATATGTATTTGTTAGAAAAATATTATATATGTAGTTCATGGATATAAATGTGAATTTAGATGTGGAAAAAATAAATTAAATTTCATAAATATTAGATTAAGCCATTATTTTTATCTCAACATTATTAATTAAAATAATGAAGAGTTTTTTGTATTGAAATTAGATTTATTTATATTTTTTTGTAATATAAATGTGTTATCTTTTCATGAAACAAAATCTAAGTAATATTGTATTAATATTTATAGAATATTTATATTAATTTGAGTGAATATATTCGTTATTGCTTTGGTATTTTGTGCCAAAATACGGGTTTTATCACAAAATAATGTGTGTAATATTTTTTAATAATCAGGGAATGATTTAGAATAATAAATAATGAATTTGGTAGATTTTATAATGAATTTATTATGATAATAATGAATTATAATTTCTATAATGTATGTTTAGATAAATTTTAAATGATAATTAATGGGAGAGGGCATGGTTATTATTGATGAAATGAAAAATGTGAATATATGTGTTTAAAATTGTTATTTTATGTAAAACATAAATACTGGTATTTTGTGATTAATTGTTTAAATTTTTTAAAAAACCTGTGTATTATTATTTGTGAGTGAAAACTATTTTTTTATTATAACAGGAAAGAGTGAATAATATTGGCCATGATATGTTGTATATAAATTAATGATAATGATATTAATAAATTTTATTAATGAGGAATATTCATAAAGTTGATTAACTTATACAAAGAATGTGGTCTATATGTGAGATAGAATGATCATATGTCATCCCTGGGTATAAATAATTGTTGAAACTATAGGTTTTGATTTGTATTTGTTATCAATTATATATGGAGATATTTTTAATTGATGGAGAGAGCCCATATATCTCCTAGATTAATAGGTAAATAATCCTAATCAAACCAATGGAGAACTGATAAAGGTTAACATGTTTTCGATGCATGGTAACTATATTTATTTAAGGATGTATGGCATTTAAAATTACGTAACTGGAGTTATAGATGACCTAGGAAGTCTTAGTGAAAATGTTTTTGTTTCACATCAATGGCTATGGGGTAATATTTCAATATATTAAAGACATTATATTTGATGATCTATAAATGAATAGGGTATCAAGACATATATTGTTGTGATCAATATGTATTAACAAGATTCTATTATAATAAATGAATTTCTTTTTTTGGGTTTTTAGGTGCTGAATGAGGTGGAGGAATGCGTGGGGTTACTGAGAAAAGGTTAGTGGAAGTTCAATGATGAAGGAACAAATCACAACACAATGTTATACATCACTATATAATGTATTTTTTTAATGAATAAGTAATAGGAAAAAAATAATATAATACATGGACCCATAAATATGGAATGATGTACCATAACATTGACACTATAAACAATTTGTGTTGGTCGTTCATGATATTGACAATTGGATTCACTATACAAGCGGATACAATATAAAAAATACTTTTATAAGAGTAAACTCATGATACATAAGAATAACTACTTTATTTCCACATCATAATTGATATTATTATTCTATAATGATTAGTGTATATGAATAATATAATTACAAGATAAAATAGAGTTGGATTATGTATTATATTGTGATGTATGATATCATGCCATGATACTAGTTTTGATAAAGGGATGAAAACATTATGACATAGATCCACACCACAACTCTAAGGAATAAGAAATGGGTTCACGAACTTTGTACCATTTTCGAAATTAATAATTTTCTAAAAAATGTGGTAAGGCTAGTATTATTTGATTTACATTAATAGGAAATAAAATAGAATGGATCTAACTCTCCAAAACAAAATTCATCACTATATGGGATTAGATGATAAGAAAATTTCTAACAATATTCATTCTTTCTGAAAAATATATTACAATTCATAATGATATTTCAAATTTCAATAAATTTTATGATGAACCAATTTCAATAAAATATGTGAGTTTTAAATACTCGTTAAATAAGTTACCTTATCATGGTATAAATATGTTGTAGTTAATTAGAATGTTTTATAAGGGTATGTATCAAGTAAATATTTAAATGGTGGATGCCACTATTTGAGGTTCATAGATGAAAAATGTATAAGTATTTTATTTAAAATGGGGGATATAATATTTAGAAATAGTTTACAAAAAAAACTGTAAGGAATACATAGGATTAGAATTAATATATTTGAGAAAATCGGATGTATATATTCAAAAATGGGGTCCTTTAAAAAGAATATGGTTATATTAATGGCTATTCTAAGACCCCATGGTATATATGTTGAGGATTATAATTATGTTTATAATAGTCACAAAAATAATTTTCAGGTATGGAATATATAACAATAGAATTAAGGGCATAAAAATAGCACTGAGGTTCCAAAAACAGTAAGGACTATATTATCAAATCCAAATTAGTTAAGTATAAGAAACCTTTTCAATATTCATGGAAACCCCAATTATTAAAAAAATTATTTAAAAGGTTATAAAAAATATTAATAGGGTTCTATAAGGAATATGAAATTTCATGTTCAGAAAAAGATAGAACCAACTAAAGAAGTGGCGTAACCGAATGTCATTTGGTGACATAGAGGTCAAAACTTGTGGAAAATTTAGGGCCATAAACTTGAAGAATGGTAAATTTATAGATGATATTACCTAGAAAAGGATATGATAATATAGTAAATACGTAGTAAAATTAATTTAAAGAGGAAAAGATAAAAGAAAAATAGTATGATAAATAAGTTAAATAGGAAGTACCACCACCTTAAAAAACAATTATACCACTCCCAAAAAAGGATGAAGAAACATAATGATGATGAAAAAAGATTAATTCCTTATTATTTTTTAGGAAATTTTATACTAAAATTTATTCTATAGAATATTTAGTGAACATGACCACATAAAAAAATTTCCTGAAATATTTGGTTTCAAATAAGTGGAAACATGATATATGGGATTAATATAACTCATTAATTAATTCATAGCCTTGATTTCATGGATTATACCAATGAAAAACATTATAATGGTAGTTAATTAGTTCCTATTTGTATTAGATCTTATGTGTTTATAAATGTTTTATGTGATATTGGTTAAGTTGTAAAAATTAGGTCATTCTCAATAATTGAAATCATCAGATCAAAGTTGAAGAATACAATAAAACATTCACATTAATTGGAAGATAAAACATCAATTTTTCATTATGTTTGATTTAAGATATTCAAGATAAAGTTAAAAAAAATTCTACTATTAGTGGATTTAGTTATTCCTGTGATAGATGGGTAAAACCATGAATTATTCATTAATGGTCGATTTTATCAATGGTAAGTGTCTTGATTGATATTCAGAGCGGGGAGTAATATTTTAGGTTTTTGGTGTTAAATATTAATCAACCTATAAAGTGTTTTATGGAAAATTGTGTGGACTTGTATGAGGAAGAAAATAAAACTAGAGGGTATTACTACTACTAATTATAGGAAATAATTAGTAGTATATAGGTCAGAATTAAAAAGTAAAAAATTTTTGTAATAAGAATAAAATAGGAATGATTGGAGGGATTTATGATTATGGAGAAAATATTATGAAATAGGAGTACAAATAGGACCATTTTTTTACACCATGATTTAATATTTTATTTTATAATATTGAATAAATTTATATCCAACCCTTACATTAACATATCATGGGGTTCCCATTATCCTGGGAAAAGTTAAATTATTTTATCTTGACATAATCAAATCTAAAATCATTAGCCAACTGGAAAACTAGAATAAAAAGGAAATTTCACAAGAAAAAATAAATTGTCTTCTGAATTAAGTGATAACTACAGTGTTTTTCTATGCTTTTTCGGTTTACAAATGGCCTAAATATATTATTTGAGAGATCAGATCCAATTTAAAATAAATTTATGGAATATATCCATATATGATTGGAATATCATTATGGGGGAATGTAATTATTTTTTCAAGACAATGATCTGAGATTTTTGTGTATTAAGGTTCTGAATATTTTAATGAATCCCTTCTAAGTAAATTCACATTGAATATTTTTACTCTGACTCATAGGTCTCTGTAATTTCTTTCTAATATGATCATATAAAATATTATGAATTAATACTTAATGTAAATCCCATAATTAATATCGAAATATATTACATTATCATATAGTGAGATTTTTAATGTTTAAAGTGTCTTGTCAACAAGCATTCTTCCCTTAATTCTAGGAACCCGTAATAGATGGAAAATCTAGACTACAATTACATGAATGTGTATCCTTATATGAATTAGCTCTCCATATATGATTTTCTAGGTAATGACATCCTATAGGGCATCTTTCCTTCCCTTATTATGTTAGAATTATAGAGCCATGCTTATGATATATTGGTATTCCTATTTGGACTCCAAACATGAATGTAATGTTCTCTTCTAGAGAGTAGTATAGATACAAATGATCTAGAAGACCTAATGTACCAATGTGTTTATAGAGTTTTAGGAAACCCTTAATTTCTCAATCTAATCTACTATCACAATGGAGAATCTACAAATGTAGGCTGCCTCTTTAGTGTTTAACACAGAGAGATTGGGTTCAAATGGCATCTGTGTGTCACATATGTTTGAATTATATATGATGAATCAATTGATCATTTTTTCAATAGTTTTATCTCATGCAATATATAAGAAAATATAAAGGTAGTCTTTTTCAATAGAGTATGGCCTAATATCTTTCATGAAGCAATGATATCCATATATAAATATGAATTTAGTGTGCAGACAAATATAATTCCTTACACAACAACTTCCACTAAATTTTCTTATATATAGAGATAAATAAATTTGTTTTATTTTTAAATTCATCATTATTTATTGTAATCTAGACTCAATAACAGGTAGAGAGAGTTTATAAATGCCTCTAAAGTCCAAACATGATTAATAAATAATGACATTTTTTTTCTTATTATACTTAGGGTCAAGAAACTGTTGGGGTTAAAATATATTGGATGGATTCATCTAATCTCTACATGGAAGAAAAAGAATGTTGATGAAGTGGATATAGCTCCACTAGGGCCCTAGGGTTATGGTGGCATGTAGCGCACTCATCAAGGTTTCATTAAATGATCATTCTATCACTTTATTTGTAGATTTTATTTTATTAAAGTTGAATTGAGGGTGATGATTAAAGTTATGATGTATGAAGATAAACATGAATAGAGACATATTTTGGTGTAATCTGACTGTACAAGTACTGTGATATTTTTATAGTCCTGATCTAGTAATTTTACATGGAAGATGGTTTCTTGTGGGAATGAATGTCTCTAATTAATTGATCATATTATTTATCATTTTATTCATTTTTATAGTGAAGAAAATAAGGTTTTAGATGCTCTATTAAGAAGAGAAATTGAGAAAAAAATCTTTATATTGTATTTTATTATCTTATAATTATACTATCGTTTTTTGACTTGGATACATGTGATTCTTTCTATTCTCATTTATGTAAAACCCCTTGTAATGATAATTTTTCTTTATTTTAATTTTTTTCTAGGAATGGGCTATACCCTTCTAATGGGCCTTCTAGATTAATTATTTACAGAATATTCCAATGTAATTGGAGGAAATTAATACCTCAAGGAAGAGTGAAGTTGATTCCATATAGAGAAAAAGGCCCATCTATATGGAGTAATTTCAATAATGATTAACCATTGATCTATATCAGGAAAATATGTTTAAATATTTTATTAAATTGCATAGAGAGGTATTTTCTAACTCTAATACATTTAAAAAATAACTTACAAGAGACAACATGAGTTCGATTCATTTATTTCTTTGTAATTTTTTTTCTAGTAATCCATATAGGATTTATATTTTATCACAATTTATATTAAAATTAATTAGAATGGATTTTCAATGTCCACTTGCGCATTTTGATTTTAGAGGTCTATTATGATGATAAAGGGAGGAAAAATAATTATATAATATTGATAATAAATTTTAATATATTTAATAGTTAAGAGAGAATTTTTTTTAAACTCTTCTATTATTTTAAATTACCTATTTTTTTATATAATTTTTTTTGTTTTAGGGGATTTTAATAAAAAACTATCATATCATTCTATTTTTTAGATCTGTGTTTCACAAATTAATAATACCATTATGACATGTTTTAAATATCTTTTTTGTTATTATTAACTGGGTAATATGTGGGATGAAATAGTAGAGATAAGTATGAGAGAATTTAATTTCTAAATACATATTTGGGAAGATTGATTGGTTTTTGTAGAAGATATTTGTCAAAAAAAAATTAGATTTTCATTTGATAACTATAATATTGAATAATTTGTAATTATTATTCATTCCATGATATATTGTATAAAAATATATTTCATATTCTCCATAGGTATGTTAATATTTTTTTTATATTCCACGTTATACCATTTGTCTTGATAGATAATTTGAGATTATTGATTACTATAAATTTTACCAGTATGTTATCGATCCTAAGAAACCACAATGTTGCATTAATATTAGTTTTTTTTATGTTGGCCCTTTAATACCTTTTAGACCAGCCATAATATTTAAAAATTATTCTAATGTCATAAAATCTATGAATGAACATGATAGTGATACAAAATTAAATTATTATTTATCCTTCTTACCATACTCTTTGTATTTTTTAATTAATACCCATGGAATACGTGTGTGTAAGCGCTTGTTTTATGATGTTAAGTGGGTTATTTATGTTGAACATGTTAACATTCAAGGATTTATCAATGGTGTTGGGGGTTGAATTTTATAAATTTCCATTCATTGCGAGTTAGTGTATATCCTCGAAAAAAGGATGTAGAAAATAAATGGGGAAAACAAATAAGTTGAAAATGATTAATTTTTTTATTTAAATAACTGTGAAAAAATAATTATTCATACATTCATGATTTATAAGGCTATGATACGCAGGTGAAGTATTTTGTGTGATTTTATTTTCATAGGAGGAGTTTTTATTTAAATTTATACTACTTATTATGAATGATAATTTATATTTTCACCTCCTTTTTTATCCTTATAAATTTTCAATCAATTACAAACAAACCCTCATCTATAGTGTCATTTTTCATTTCAATTTAATCTATCATAATTGATTAATTTTTATTCTCATGGAGGGGAATTATAGTGATTTCCAGTATATGGTTCGTATGAATTTTCTTAATATTTGAGAGGAACTCTAGTAAACTATGCCTTGGGTGATGATAATTTTTATAGTATGATATATCACAAGTGGAATTAATACTAATAATAATTTAAAACATGTCAATCAAAGTTAGTAATATTATCATCATTTCAAGAGGAAAATAAAAAATCATTGTTAATTAATTTTATTTAAAAATAAGGAGTAACAAATATATTTCTTATGTGATACTTGAAATTTTATTCCTTATTGATATTTTTTTATTTTGTTTACAATGGTTCTTAAACTTTGATATTATGTTATTTCATTATGAAGATATGAATTTTTTATGTTTGATGAAAAGAAACCATTTTTTTGTTTGTGTGTGTAGGGGGAATTGTGGCGAAGTTTCACTCATATTTCTAATATTTATTTTCAATAACATTATTGAATGATTAACTATTTACAACTAAATTTTATTGGTTTTATGTTTTTATGTTATTTGGTGAATTTGTATTGCATTTTGTGATTTTTTGAATAAAAGAAGGTTTATATTCTTTTTGGTGACCTTGAAAGAATTTTTGAAAAGGAGAGAACCTTGTGTACATGATACTCATGCATGATAGTTTATTCTTTTAATAAGTAGAGTTGAATTTTTTAAAATACCTAATAGGGTATGAATACATAAGAAATATGTGTCATATGTATAAATTTTGAGGAGAAAACTTAATATTTGGAAATTTAATTTCAACACCCAGAGGTTTTTAAATGTATTAATTTATTTAAATATATTCCTAAAGTGCATGTGATATACACAACACCAAGTTAATGTGAGTAATTTTCTTATAAAAATTAAAGAAAGAAAAATAAATTAAGGATGTAGCATTTTAAAAAAATTAAACTAACCCCCATTTTTACATGATATATGTTTAATAATAACTAAATATTATTTGGGTCGTTTCTCTTTAAAAATTATTTTCATTATATTTTAAATTTTTTCTAAAAAAGTTAAATTTTATAATTTTATATCATTTTGTGATTAAATAAACCACATATTTGGTTTGACAATATAAAATTTCTATAGTGTTAATGTTAGATATTTTAAAGAATGTTTGATACTTGGTTAAATAGTGAAAATATACAGATTTGAAGAATACTATCACTTTTATGTCAATATAATGATATAATAATGAATTTAATGATTATGAAATTTTTTTATAGACCCAAAAAATATTTATTTCATTAAATAAATTACTTAAAAAATAGTATTTTCAATACATAAACCCATGTTTGGAAATTTAGAAACTCAATGATGTTTTATTCCGATAAAATAATAATTTCTTATCATTTACTTAATTATGTATTTAAAAGGATACATTCAGAATTATATTTGTTTTAAATTAAAAAAACATAATTTTTATTCATAGAGGAATAAATTCCATGGTCATTAATTCTATAAATGATTCTATTGTACATTGATTTTTACTCTCAAAATAAGAATTTTTCTTAAAATGTTATTTAGCTGCGTTACACATAATTATATTAAAATTAATTTTTTACACAAATATAAATTGAATTTTATAAAATTTATTCCATATTTGGAATCGTAATAAAATTATATAATATGTTTAATTTCAATTTTATCCATAAAAACTATTTTACCATGATAAAATTTAGTCACTGCGGTAAATGATAAATTAAGTAAAACAATTTTAATTAAATGGTAATGTTAACAATTATTATTAAAATGTATCATAAATTAATATGTATGAGATTATTATAGGCCTCTCATAGTGTTATATTATATATATTTCAATTTTGGAAACACTTTGTTTTGATAATGGCCTATATATTATTTTATATTATGAACTTTTAATAAACATTCACTCTCGCTGACTTAATATATTAAATATGTAGTTACGATAACGATAAAGGTAAATAATACATTATGAAAAACTATATATTACTATAATTCTAGTAATTAAATAATATTTCTTTTATAAATTTATTTTTAGTTAAATAATATTATAATTAACTAAAATGATTATGAAATGTTAATGTAGTGCTTATGAAAGAAAAAGAAATGTCAATGAAAATGGATTAAATTTCTTTAAAAGTCATAAATTTTTTCAGTAATTAATCTGTTACAAGAAGCTTTTGAATTTAAATGATATTTATTTATGGATTTAAAAATTTATATTTGAATTCCATTTTTATCTAGATCTTTTTTAAATTCAAATAATTAAAATAGTCTCAAAAATGACATTAAGGATATTCAATGTCAAACAATATATTACTAAAAAAATTAATAATATTAAATATATTATAATAGTATAAGTGGGATGAAAAATGTATAATAACTTCATACATGGTTCATTTTTTATAAAATTTATTTCTTTGAAGTACATTTTTCTTATTTAAAAACAAAATATTTTCAAAAAACCCACTGAATTGTTTCCATATAAAATTCGATTAATATAGAATTTCTAAGGATGCACATGACTTCCATTTTATTTGGGAATCAATCACAAATAACATTGTGAAATTACATTATCAATACCTTAATCCCATGGTGTTACAAAAATCATTTCCTTAAAGACCATATGATTAATCAGGAGGTGCAACTCAAAGATTAATGTAAGTGTTTATAAGTTTCTTTCACCTTTCCTAATTATGATTGATTTTCTTAAAACCATATTAAGACTTAACTAATAATTATTACATGATTACAGTCCTATATTATTGGAATCTATTTTAAATCTTAGTTATGGATGATCAATTTTTACCTCTCACTAAACACTTTTTAATAAGCTGTTACTATGTTAAAATACATGTTTTTCAAAGAAAATATTTTCTTTTCAATTATTCTCATAATAAATAAATAAATAAAGAGATATTGATAATTTATAATAAGTAAATTATATATATATATATATATAATATAATTTATTTAATAAAATTAATATACTTATATGTTTACCATTATTTTAAAGACTCTCATAATACATTTCTCAATGTGGCAGTTTTACACAACATACATGAACGATAATGTATTCATAAAGTTATATTTTTCTTGGGTATTACGAATTTTTATATTATATAATATAAAAGTATTGTCGAAGTAATTTTATTATTATAATTATGTTATAGTAAAGTATCCATTTTAACAATGAAAGTAAGTTTAAACAATTATAGTCATTTTTATTTATAAAAAACCACGCTTATTGATGATGGTTTTCACAACGGTAACAATGAGGAAACCTATCGAACATCTTTATATTTAGAAATATATGTCCAATTTAACTTGGAACTTATATATTTTATAATAATATTAGACATTTATTTTTTCTATCATAAATAGACTAAACCATTTCTGACATTTTAATCTAAATGATTTGAAAATAGCCAATGTGAAATCTACTGATTTAATAAATAAATAAAACAAGATAAAAAATGAAATAAAGGGGATAATTATAAGGTAATAACATTAAATTATTTTTAATAATGTATATAATAAATATAATTTTATTATCAAGGATGTTAGAGGATGTATGAGGAGATTTTTGACTTCATGTAAGGGTATTCTAAACTGAATTTCAATTATTTGGATAATATCACTTCATTATTAACTATTTACACATGAGAAACTTTTCCCACTATAATTTAAATTATTAGACTTTATGATTATATTAAATTTTTCGATGGGCTTAAAAATACATTTCCCCATTTTTTATAAATTCATGATTTCTGAAATTCACCAAAAGAAAATGATATTTCTTATTAGTTTTTGAAACTCATTTATAATTTTTTTTGATTATTTTTTTATCTATTTTAATAGACTTTATCAATTTTCGTGATTAAATGGGGGTATGTTCTGTTGATAACACACCCATATTTCATTGGATAGATTATGTTTACTTTTTATGAAAATTATCAAAAAATATTTTTCATTTCACTAATTTAATTATGTTATAAACAAAATAGGATTTTTTAGATTTATGATAAAATTGGAAGAAACAATGTGTTTTTTTCATTTTTCAATTCTTGGACATTATATATGATGAAATTTGGTTTTGATATTGATATTTAACACATTAACTAATGTGGATGAAGTTAACTGGTTATAAGTTAATCATATACCATGGAAAGAGTTAACTAGTTTTATGTTATCCCGGTAATGTTGATTTACTTAATTGAATATAAGTTACTATTATGAATATTTAATGATGATAGGGTCAGATGGACATAATATAATCCTAATAAAAATATGAAATTATGTTGTTATACCATTCCATTATTAGAGATATTTTAAAATCATGATGTCTCATTATAAGGCCCCAGCCTTAAACCTTACTTAATCTTGAGTTATTACAAGATTACACATTGAGGATATTTTCAGGTTTAGAGTTTTAGAGAATTAGATCATGAAACTTGCATTACATTCCACATTTAAACAAAGTGGTTACATAAAAGACAGTATTCATTCTTCCCATCAACGGAAACATATTTAAAATAAAACATGGATTATTTCTTGACACATCCTTGACACTATCATCACATCATGTACCCTTCCCTTGACCTGTGAAAAACAATTCAAAAACTTGGGATGAGCATAAAAAGCTTAGTAAGGGATATAAAAATATGGAAAGGAAACATGAGTACATGTATACATAAGAATGAAATCATACTTTACCCATAAAACATAGGCATATCAAATCATGAATAAATCATAGAAATCATAAGACATAAAAGGTAACTTGAGGCATTCATAACATTCTTACGTAGGGAGTAACCCTCTTGGCTACGTTTTGGAATACCCATCACAGTATATTCCCTAAATCTCTTCGGAGAAACCTCAATGTTTCACTCCTTCGCGTTACCCAATGCATTGGAGAGCTATATCAGGCTCACCCGCCCTTAGTTTATCACGGAACCAACCGTTTTCATAACAATGCCCAAGAACCATAACATAAATGTATCACTTAAAACATGCATAAAGGAAACATAACATTTACACATTTCAATCACAATATAACATTTTAGTATATTGAAATAATGAATCCATTCAAAAAGAAACCATTTCCAAAACCATTTAAAACATTTAATAAAGAGATTTTTTAATAAAAGTGTCCCATACCACCTTGAAGCTTTTAAAATTTTAAACCATTAATATCCATATAAACAAATCCTTAAAACCATTTTGAAACATGGATATTAATAAGAATAAATATTTAAAACATTTAAAGCGATATTTTGGTTAAAGGGGTTTTACAAAAATTAGAGACACTTGAATACAATAATTGAGGAATAAAATTTAGTCGAAACATTATAATATCATGAGAATAAATGGATTCATGATATAATACTCAAAAGGACAGTATATACACCATATAAGATTTAATTGGTGCATAACAACAATGAACTCTCAATGGAAATGTCAAATGTGATGAAATCCATTATAAAGAAGGTATCCTTAAATTAAGGACAAATCAATCTCATAAATATGTGTGAAAAATATAAATACACCCAATATAAGTGGATATTAAGTGTAAAACAATAAAATTTCATTCACACATATTAAATGGATGACATATTCAATGACTACATGTTGAACCCAAAGAAATCAAAATTGGGTTAAAAAGCTCCCTTGACAGCCTAACGACATCACATCAAAATGAGTTGATGAGAGATAAAAAGTGTATATCATCACTTGGACATAAAATTTACATCAATAAGGATATATGAGAACATATCCCGACATAACAATACGTAAATTAAAAGTCCCAACAAAATAATTTTTTTAAAAAAGAGGAGGGTGAAAGGTTCCCTTACCGACTTGGGTATCTTTCAAAACATACACCCCATGAAAGAAGGACAATAGATCATTGATTTAAATACTAATAAACGAAATTATATTACACAAGGAGTAGAATAATGGGCAGTACATACACCACTCAATGTAATTTGTGGCAAATGTAGCATAAATCTCACGGGAATAAAAGTGAGATGAAAAATCCCTTATGAAAACTCGGCAGCCTAACGGCGCCACATAAAACTTCCGAATATGGATTGATGAGATCAAATAGGGTATCTAATCACATTAAAATAAAATGTACAGAAAGAGGAATATTAGATAACATCCCCCAACATTAAAAAGATAAGCTTAAAATAAGTGACATAAAGGAGAGTACGTAAAAAGAAAGAGAGAGGTTAGATCTCTTACGAAAGTTCGGCAGCCTAACGGCGCCACTCAAAACTTCCAAAATGGATTGATGAGAGACAATAGGGTCTCTCATCACATGAACAAAAAAATTACAGTATGTGTAATATAAAATATCATCCCAATAACAAGAAATATGAGCTTTAAAAGGAATGACATAAAAGTGTGTACTTAAAAAGAAAGAGAGGAGTAGGATCCCTTACCTCGGGTCCGACTTGACTCGATCGTTCTTTAATCCCCTGAATAATAAACTTGAGTTAATTTATACTTCCTTAAGAACCTTTTTCAATTTTATTATTCTTTTTATATCACTTATTACTATGTCATAAACATTATGTAATCATTTAAGTTAATAATATTTGTTTTGCCGATATTTGGTTCCTAAGTCGAAAGTGGACTTCTTACAATTACATTTTGTTCGCGTGGACAAATGTTTAATATATCCATAATTTTATTCATGATTTAGATATCATATATGTCATATATATCCAGTACATGCATGCATTTATAACATTACATAATCATTTAGAGGTAAGAAATGAAATGCACCGTTAATGGAGACGGTAAGCCGTACGTACGCATGAACGCTACTTTCATTTCTATTTCGTATTTTATAGAATGGAATAATAATTATATAAAGGTATATTATAATTCCATTATAATATCATATATAATATCATTGTTCCATCCTTTATACGTCCCACATGTGGTATTTAACGAATCAAATCACTTTGAGGGGGCGGTAGTCCGCACTTCCTTAAATGAAGATATCATGTTTACCCATAATGGAAACCATAAAGGTATGACCAAAATGAAAAAAACAGAAGCTTAAGGAAAACATAAACATATTATATATCATATATAGAAATAGTGACATCATAATGGCCACCTTTGAAGGTGTTAAGTGAGTATTGAACAATCATCGTTTCGGGAGGCAGAATTTCGCCATCCACAGAAACCGTATGTTCTTTAACCATTTGATGTAGTTTTGTGAGATTGTAGCTTGAATAAATCTTATAACAACATCCTAGTACATTTAAGATACTGGTGTTGTTACAAAAGAAGTAAATAAAAATATTTTAGGGGGTTGGAGAAGCAAAATAAAACAAATGAACATGAGAGAATGAATTACCTTGAAAAATGTAACTCTTTTTGATTTGAGCCTAAAGGATTCCTTTAAAAGGATTATGCCCAAAGGGAATCCTCTAGGATGAGTAGAGGGATGTGGAGAGAGTAAATGGGCAGGGTTTGGCCGATCCAAAGGCTTGAGGAGTGTGTGAAATGAGGTAGAGGTGGGGGCCTTTTATAAGAGGAGAGGAGGGGCACTTTTGGAAAGTAAGAAATATTACTTTATTTGAAAATGTTTTTCGGTTTCAAAAGGTCCCACATTGATATAATTAGTGGATAAGGTGTTAAGGGTTCTAAATCCACCCATCCAATAAGTTTTGGACATGTTTAGTTCATATATTTTACATTATCTTTCCATTTTATTTAAATCGTTAAATAATGAGGTCATCACTGCATCATCATGATGTCATAAATAATTTAATTTATTTAGTGTCTAAAAATTATAAAAAAATACTATGATGCAGGAAATATTTTTATATTTACAATGACTATTTATAATCAAAAATATGACTTGTATAACCCCACTTAAAAATTCTTTTAGTAAAACATATCATGTTTGTGTCATTTTTACTTTTACATTAAATAAAAAGTTATTTATGTCATTTCCCAACCAAAGTGGCTCCACGGGTTCCCCAAGTTGACCCATGGCTTGTTTTGGTCGGCCATGACACAACCAATGAGTTTAGGACATGTTTCAAGCTCATCTTATTTTATTAAAGAATTATTTTTACCTTAAACTACACTAATTACCACTAATCGCGATTAAAACTTAATAACTTACTATTCACCAAAAAATTATTTTTATCCAATTGAACCACATTTTACATCTTAATGACAACCATTTATGTCGTATTTTTTAAATTCAAAACAAAAAGATGTCAAAATTTCATTTAAACGGAAAAATCAGTTTTTATAAGTACCACTTAGTGGTTTCACTATTCATCAAAAATTGAAGTTTTTCAGAAAAATCCCAAAAATTCACCTTAAGCTATATTTGATATTCCGAATTCAAAAATGAAGTCCATTTTACAAATTTCAAAACATATAAGTCACATTAATTAATTTAATAATTAATTCCCGCTTTCAGAGCAAATAGCGTGTTTTTATAAAACAATAAGTATCAAAAGATTGACACTAGTTTAAGTCTGATTTCAAAGTGAAATTAATTCCAATGACCCCTATTGGATTTCATTGTAAAAATATATTCTAATTTAACTTTAAAACCAATTCAAAAGATAATCTAATCATATAAATAAATTAGATTAAAAAGAGGTTTTGAATTAAAATACAACATTTTACACTATTCATTAGAAAAAAATGAACATTATCAGAAAGATACCAAAAATTTACACAAAGTAAATTTTGATGTCCCGATTATTAAGAAGAGTTTTATTTGGTCCAATAGAATGTATAAGAGTGAACAAAACTATATTTAATGATGGTTCAACATCAAAAGGTGATAAGTGAACCTTTAGTGAAAACTAGGGCATATACGCCTAAAATAGAATTCTTTCCGTATTTTAAGCCATTGTCTTTTATTGGATAAATGTAAAAACATTTAAAAAAACATATATAATCATATTTTAGTTATTTCTATCCATTCCCTCCATTACAACGGCTACATGATAACTACCATTTAAAATAATATTATTTTATTATTAGAGTGCAACGTAAGATTCCCAAGAAACTCATTGTTGCGTGTTGGGTACGCCATCGAGCATAGCGTCCCCTTTAAAGTCATATTAATATTTTATTCACAAATATGGATAAATATGAAAATTTCATATTCTTTATTTACCTGGGGTGTTACATCCTTCCCCCCTTTTGGGAATTGCGTCCTCGCAATTTTTAAAATTGAGCATGGAAACATCCTTGAACGTCCCACATCGGAACAAGAGTCGGTAAAACAATCACTTTAAAATAAAGGAAGATAAGTACAGAGGTCACCCAAGTTAACCCATAATAGGATTCCAAGTATGAAAATATGGACATGGAGGAGAAAACATAGGGTCATGTTCTGATGGAGAGTGATAGAAAACATGTTTAGGAGAAAGTTAACAATAAGAAAATCACAAACTTGTGATGGGTTAAACGGTGTTGGGTTCCCCAGTAGGAAAAGTTAATAGACAACATTTTTGTTTTAATTTACTTAATATTGAGGAATTTATTCATAAGGAAACATAATCACTTATCATGTTGACTTTCAACTTTCCTTACACAAACTCATATTTTCTCCAAAAGACGAGTATTTAGGAAGACTTGTTCGCATTAATAGTACTATAATCAACTTTTAGAGAATCACCTAATCCACAAAAGATAACTATATACTTCCCATGTCTTTAGACTCTAACCAAAACCAAAACCAAAAAGGTTATTACAAGATCAGATAATCCAGAAAAGGATAACCCTTTATAAAAATAAAATCTATTCTTAACCTCCAAAATTTGTCCAACAAAACCCAAAGCTCAACGAGGACCATTATATAATCAATTTGTCCACAAAATTCTTCAAAGTAAACGAAACTAAGACTGAAACCTATATATTTGAAGGATTTAGTCACATAGTCTTCCAAGTAAAATCATAACATTTATCTCCAAACAACATCAGTTGCTCCTAAAGTCTCGTATTGAAAAGTAATTAACCTAATCACATATCCTCCATGATAGGTTAATCATTTTCATAAATAACCCAAAATAAACTTACTCTTAAAAAAAAGAATCAGTCAAACTAACCAGGGACTTCACGTAGTCCAGTGGTAGCCGATAAATACCAGTTGCACTTTGATTGTGGGTTCGATTCCCGCAGCTTTGTCCGACGCGACGGGTAGTCACACGGTCTACGTGTTGTCCTTTTTCCAAAACTATATAATTCTCAAATCATTCCCCAAAAAGGGATAAAATCATCAAAAATAACCATAACATAATTTAACCTCAATTTTATCTCATGCCTTTCACTTCAATCATAAAATATAGTAACCCATAATTACCTCAAAAGTAAGGATCATATAAACCCAAATGGTTCTTTATAACTATGTCCACAAAAGAAAATATAACTATTACTTGAATAAAATTTGCCTATATTAAACATCAGGGTTACACATAATATAAAAAGTCTTCTAATGTAACCCCATCATCAAAAGAGACTTAACACTCGTAAGAATTTCACCATGACTCTTGAAGCCCTTATATGTTGACATCTTACTCATTCAACATTCTTCATGATCCATTATCCATTCCTTTCCAACTTATTCTGAAACACCTCTTTCCTACAAACAAAATCATGAATCATATCCTAATATTCCAAAATAGTAAAACAATAGTCATGAAAATAGTACATACCTTTGGTTGGTCATTGTCAGTTTCTTCATCCTCAATCGGAATGGAATTAGGTATTGGTAAACGAATATTGGTACGCTCTTGGTGGCCCCATTCATGAAACATCTTCGTAGGACATGTGTTTGCATAATGACCATGCACACCACATTTAAAACATTCAATTGATCCCTCAGAAAGAACTTCTTTCCCTTTCCTCGAGTCAACTGGTTGCTTCCTTTTTCCATGGCAGGTTCTTGCTTTATGACCTTCATTTCCACATCTATAGCATATTTCTGTCCCTTTGAAACATTTTCCTAGGTGTTTCTTTCCACATCTTTGACACATAGGTTTTTGAACACACTTACCTTTATGATTATTACCTGTACTTCCGTAGGGATTTGTTTCTTTCATATATGATGCCTTAGGGAAATCTCCAAGGATTAGGTGGTCAATCATGACTCCAGATAGTTGGTTGAGGATAATCAGAAGAGTTCTCATTTAAGCTCTCATATCATTCAGTTGCTTTCTGAAAAAACTATCACAGTTTCCTTCACATCCACTGTTACTTTGGTGCCTGCTAGATCCAGCGATTTACTAAAACCAAAAAGGTCAGTGTGAGTGTATCAACAAAACCATCATGTACTAATGAGTAAGATAAACACTAAGATATACTTACTCATTCACTTTATCTAAAACTAGGACTCTTTCTGAAATCCTAACCATTATGTTAATATCACTTATGCTTAAAGAATACCCTAACCTCTAAAGTTATCTAAACCGACCTTTGATACCAACTATAAGGCCCCAGCCTTAAACCTTACTTAATCTTGAGTTATTACAAGATTACACATTGAGGATCTTTTCAAGTTTAGAGTCTTAGAGAATTAGATCATGAAACTTGCATTACATTCCACATTTAAACAAAGTGGTTACATAAAAGACAGTATTCATTCTTCCCATCAACGAAAACATATTTAAAATAAAACATGGATTATTTCTTGACACATACTTGACACTATCATCACATCATGTACCCTTCCCTTGACCTGTGAAAAACATTTCAAAAACGTGGGATGAGCATAAAAAGCTTAGTACGGGATATAAAAATATGGAAAGGAAACATGAGTACATGTATACATAGGAATGAAATCATACTTTACCCATAAAACATAGGCATATCAAATCATGAATAAATCATAGAAATCATAAGACATAAAAGGTAACTTGAGGCATTCATAACATTCTTACGTAGAGAGTAACCCTCTTGGTTACGTTTTGGAATACCCATCACAGTATATTCCCTAAATCTCTTCGGAGAAACCTCAATGTTTCACTCTTCACGTTACCCAATGCATTGGAGAGCTATATCGGGCTCACCCGCCCTTAGATTATCACGGAACCAACCGTTTTCATAACAATGCCCAAGAACCATAACATAAATGTATCACATAAAACATGAATAAAGGAAACAAAACATTTCCACATTTCAATCACAATATAACATTTTAGTATATTGAAATAATGAATCCATTCAAAAAGAAACCATTTGCAAAACCATTTAAAACATTTAATAAAGAGATTTTTGAATCAAAGTGTCCCATACCACCTTGAAGCTTTTAAAATTTTAAACCATTAATATCCATATAAACAAATCCTTAAAACCATTTTGAAACATGGATATTAATAAGAATAAATATTTAAAACATTTAAAGAGATATTTTGGTTAAAGGGGTTTTACCAAAATTAGAGACACTTGAATACAATAATTGAGGAATAACATTTAGTCAGAACATTATAATATCATGAGAATAAATGGATTCATGATATAATACTCCAAAGGACAGTATATACACCATATAAGAGTGAATTGGTCCATAACAACAATGAACTCTCAATAGAAATGTCAAATGTGATGAAATCCCTTATAAAGAAGGTATCCTTAAATTAAGGACAAATCAATCTCAAAAATATGTGTGAAAAATATAAATACACCCAATATAAGTGGATATTAAGTGTAAAACAATAAAAGTTCATTCACATATATTCAATGGATGACATATTCAATGACTACATGTTGAACCCAAAGAAATCAAAATTGGGTTAAAAAGTTCCCTTGACAGCCTAACGGCATCACATCAAAATGAGTTGATGAGAGATAAAAAGTGTATCTCATCACATGGACATACAATTTACATCAATAAGGATATATGAGAACAAATCCCAACATAACAATATGTAAATTAAAAGTCCCAACAAAAGAATTCTTTTAAAAAAGAGGAGGGTGAAAGGTTCCCTTACCGACTTGGGTATCTTTCAAAACATACACCCCATGAAAGAAGGACAATAGATCATTGATGTAAATACTCATAAACGAAATTATATTACACAAAGAGTAGAATAATGTGCAGTACATACACCACTCAATGTAATTTGTGGCAAATGTAGCATAAATATCACGGGAATAAAAGTGAGATGAAAAATCCCTTATGAAAACTCGGCAGCCTAACGGCGCCACATAAAACTTCCGAATATGGATTGATGAGATCAAATAGGGTATCTAATCACATTAAAATAAAATGTACAGAAAGATTAATATAAAAGAACATCTCCCAACATTACAAATAGAAGCTTAAAATAAGTGACATAAAGGAGAGTACGTAAAAAGAAATTGAGAGGTTATATCTCTTACGAAAGTTCGGCAGCCTAACAGCGCCACTCAAAACTTCAAAAATGGATTGATGAGAGAGAATAGGGTCTCTCATCACATGAAAAAAAATTACAGTATGTGTAATATAAAATATCATCCCAATAACAGGAAATATGAGCTTTAAAAGGAATGACATAAAAGTGTGTACTTAAAAAGAAAGAGAGGAGTAGGATCCCTTACCTCGAGTCCGACTTGACTCGATCGTTCTTTAATCTCCTGAATAATAAACATGAGTTAATTTATACTTCCTTAAGAACCTTTTTCAATTTTATTATTCCTTTTATATAACTTATTACCATGTCATAAACATTATGTAATCATTTAAGTTAATAATATTTGTTTTGCCGATATTTGATTCTTAAGTCGAAAGTGGACTTCTTACAATTACATTTTGTTCGCGTGGACAAATGTTTATTATATCCATAATTGTATTCATGATGTATATATCATATATTTCATATATATCCAGTAAATTCATGCATTTATAACATTACATAATCATTTAGAGGTAAGAAATGAAATGCACCGTTCATGGAGACGGTAAGCTGTACGTACGCATGAACGCTACTTTCATTTCTATTTCGTATTTTATAGAATGGAATAATAATTATATAAAGGTATATTATAATTCCAGTATAATATCATATATAATATCATAGTTCCATCCTTTATATGTCCCACATGTGGTATTTAACGAATCAAATCACTTTGAGGGGGCGGTAGTCCGCACTTCCTTAAATGAAGATATCACGTCTACCCATAATGGAAACCATAAAGGTATGACCAAAATGAAAAAAACAGAAGCTTAAGGAAAACATAATCATATTATATATCATATATAGAAATAGTGACATCATAATGGCCACCTTTTAAGGTGTTAAGTGAGTATTGAACAATCATCGTTTCGGGAGGCATAATTTCGCCATCCACGGAAACCGTATGTTCTTTAACCATTTGATGTAGTTGTGTGAGAGTGTAGCTCGAATAAATCTTATAACAACATCCTAGTATATTGAAGATACTGGTTTTGTTACAAAAGAAGTAAATAAAAAGAGTTTAGGGGGTTGGAGAAGCAAAATAAAACAAATGAACATGAGAGAATGAATTACCTTGAAAAATGTAACTCCTTTTGATTTGAACCTAAAGGATTCCTTTAAAAGCATTATGCCCAAAGGGAATCCTCTAGGATGAGAAGAGGGATTTGGAGGGAGTATATGGGCAGGGGTTGGCCGAGTAAAAGGCTTGAGGAGTGTGTGAAATGAGGTAGAGGTGGGGGCCTTTTATAAGAGGAGAGGAGGGGCACTTTTGGAATGTAAGAAATATTACTTTATTTGAAAATGTTTCTCGGTTTCAAAAGGTCCCACATTGATATAATTCGTGGATAAGGTGTTAAGGGTTCTAAATCCACCCATCCAATAAGTTTTGGACATGTGTAGTTCATATATTTTACATTATCATTCCACTTTATTTAAATCGTTAAATAATGAGGTCATCGCTGCATCATCATGATGTCATAAATAATTTAATTTATTTAGTGTCTAAAAACTATAAAAAAATACTATGATGTAGGAAATCTTTTTATATTTTCAATGACTATTTATCATCAAAAATATTACTTGTATAACCCCACTTAAAAATTGTTTTAGTAAAACATATCATGTTTGTGTCATTTTTACTTTTACATTAAATAAAAAGTTATTTATGTCATTTCCCAACCAATGTGGCTCCATGGGGTCCCCAAGTTGACCCATGGCTTTTCTTGGTCGGAAATTACACAACCAATGAGGGTAGGACATGTGTCAAGCTCATATTATTTTATTAAAGCATTATTTTTAACTTAAACTACACTAATTACCACTAATCGCGATTAAAACTTAATAAGTTACTATTCACCAAAAAATTATTTTTATCCCATTGAACCACATTTTACTTCTTAATGACAACCATTTATGTCGTATTTTTTAAATTCAAAACACAAAGATGTCAAAATTTTATTTAAACGGAAAAATCATTTTTTATAAGTACCACTTAGTGGTTTCACTATTCATCAAAAATTGAAGTTTTTCAGAAAAATCCCAAAAATTCACCTTAATCTATATTTGATATTCCAAATTCAAAAATGAAGTCCATTTTACAAAATTCGAAACATATAAGTCACATTAATTAATTTAATAATTAATTCCCGCTGTCAGAGCAAATAGCGTGTTTTTATAAAACAATAAGTATCAAAAGATTGACACTAGTTTAAGTCTGATTTCAAAGTGAAATTAATTCCAACGACCCTTATTGGATTTAATGGTAAAAATATATTCTAATTTCACTTTAAAACCAATTCAAAAGATAATCTAATCATATAAATAAATTAGATTAAAAAGAGGTTTTGAATTAAATTACAACATTTTACACTATTCATTAGAAAAAAATGAACATTATCAGAAAGATACCAAAAATTTACACAAAGTAAATTTTGATGTCCCAATTCTTAAGAAGAGTTTTATTTGGTCCAATAGAATGTATAAGAGTGAACAAAACTATACTTAATGATGTTTCTACATCAAAAGGTGATAAGTGAACCTTTAGTGAAAACTAGGGCATATACGCCTAAAATTGAATTCTTTCCGTATTTTAAGCCATTGTCTTTTATTGGATAAATGTAAAAACATTTAAAAAAAACATATATAATCATATTTTAGTTATTTATATCCATTCCCGCCATTACAACGGCTACATGTTCACTACCATTTAAAATAATATTATTTTATTATTAGAGTGCAACGTAAGATTCCCAAGAAACTCGTTGTTGCGTGTTGGGTACGCCATCAAGAATAGCGTCCCCTTTAAAGTCATATTAATATTTTATTCACAAATATGGATAAATATGAAAATGTCATATTCTTTATTTACCTGGGGTGTTACACTCATTATCATATCATGGGTTTTCTATTATTTTCATCAGTGGAAATGGATTTTTTTTAAAGGTTGATTTTAAATGGCTCATGGCTATTGAATCTTACATAATATGTGTTATTCAATTCCAAATCAATGATCAATGTATTTGGGTTTTAATTTGGTATTATATTCAGAAGAAAATTATTTGAATCCCATTCCCATGTGATCATATTACACCCTCTTATGATCTTCTATTATTTATACTTATATTTACCATAATGACGCTTTTGAGATCACAATTTTCATATTTTATTTTCCCAAGCTTATAAATAATAGTACTAAGAATTATTTTTTGAGAATATTTTTATGTGTGGTGATTTTTTTGGATATTTTTAAGTATTATTATAGAATATCAAAATATTGTTTTAAATGGGAAGATATCCATTGCATTAGAAAGATATTTATTTTAAAAAAAAATTATTTTCCTAGTTACCTAAAACTTTATAACTAAAATTTATCAAGTTTGAATGTGACTCAATTAACAAATTTGATTTTATAATTTTGTATTGTTAAATCTGAGTCAGTTCTTTTGGCATCAATGACGGTATGTAAAGTGAATTTGTTTATAACTCAACCAAGGTGTAGGGGTTTTTGGTTCTATAGTTGGTATCAATTAAAGGGTTTATGAAACAATATAAGTCGGTAGTTATTATATGAGTATATTTTATGAGTTTTGGATACCGTAAAAGGTGAATAATTATGAGGAAGATAAAAATTTTAAAGGCATAGATACAAGGTTTTATGTGGTCTATGATAGAGGTGATAAATGATACTTTTTCAATTTTTATTCGATTTTAAAATATTATTGATTTTTATATAACCCTAATTAGTTAAATGTGATGTAGTATAAAAGTTATTTGGGAAATAGGTTATCATATTTTTTTATACATAGGATAAAATATTGAGACAACATTTAGGGTTAATATGTTCATTGATGTTGATGAAAATATTGTTATTTTAGGTACAAATATATTTTATTTTTACGAAGATATGTTAAAGATGGTAAATAACCTTGGGGACTGAATATTTATATTTTTATTAGGTAACTAAAGTTATATTGGTTTAATTTCAAAATATTTTTCAAAAAAGTACTGGAATATAGTGAATGGAAAAGTATTGTATAGTATACTATTCCATATCAAAATAGAAGATATTATTTCATGAATTAATATTTAGATTACTATTTTAATCATATATAATTTTCTTAGTTTAATGTTATTGTTACTAGAGTTAATTTGGGATAATATTAGTTTATTTTGAATAATATTTGAATAATTTGTATAATTGTTTAGTGTGTAACTTTTTGAGTGATTAATGTTGTTTGAGAATTTTTTTTGGCAGATACTTGAAGAACATGTGATCAAATATTTCCAATTTTGGGGGTCTATATTTGTTTTGGCATGTTGTTTTGAGTTTTATTAGTTGTTATTTATTTAATAATTTAATTTTTATATTGGGTATTATTGTTTAATTATTTTCTTTTAAAATATTATTACATTATATGATTGTTTGTTGATGATTAGTATTGTCTTAAATCAGTCTAACTATTGTGGTACTGGTAAATGGAAAAAGAAAACATGAAAATTATTTCTTTCTTTTTTGGATCTCATGACCTAGTAAAATTTGAATTTCATGCTTAGGACATGATAAATTTATCTTATATTTTCATCATTTGGAATGAGAAACAAAATAAAGGTGGAAAATGATCAAAGAAAACAAGCTTGGGATGATGTTGTGACAATAGATATGGACAAAAGTAATTATAATTTCTCATATAGTATGTCTTGATGGTGAGAGTATTCATCCTCTAAAAGGAATATAAATCCACTAAGTCACATCATCCAGTAATCAAGGTATGATTTTTGGAATCACATTTAAAAATATGGTATTGGAAATCTTTATTAGTAACATAGAACTTATGAATCATGAAAAAATATAAATATTAAAGTCTATCTATGTCAAGATAATTTCCTATTGGAAATAAAAAATTTATTCAACATAATTTATTTTATGAAGTGGGAGAATAATATCGAACCCCATGATTTTATTATACTCTACTTTAAGTAATTACATAATGGAATAACAAGAGATATACATAACACAAAAATAAAATGAATAATAGTTATTTAAATCATATGATAAAAATAAATATATTATTAATATAAATTGTTTATACGAATAAATTTATACTCATTGGTAAATGAAATTATATTAATAACACATATAATTTAAAAGGGTCATCATTATATGAAAGTGGATTTTGTTTATATTTTGAGTTTTCATTTGAAAGATAAAATTTTACATATTTAAATTTTAATTTTTGGAAATTCACGTCTATTTTAGTTTCATAATATGAAAATTATTATATGGTGATTTTTTTTATTTTTAAAAAGGTTTATTTTAAGGATAATAGTGAAAAAATAATGTTTTTATAAATATTATCACTTTTATAATATCACTAAGAATGAATAATGAGTTGAAGGGAATTGAAATTTTTTTAGTATAAAAAATATATATTTATGGATTAAAATATTTCATTTTGAAATTTTATTTTTAAATTAGAAAACTATTTTTGAAATTTTAGAACTGAAGTGATATTTTATTTTATTAAAAAAATTGTTTTTTATCCATTTAGTTAATTAATTATTTTAAAGGATACCATTTATATTTTAATAGTTTTAAATTATAAATAAATATTTTATTTTTATTAGTAAAATAAAAAATGTCATGAGGGAAAATTATATTTCAGATTTGGGTATAAATTTATTTGTATTCTTAGAATGTATTTTTCTAAATATAGTTTTTCATTATGTTACACATACTAATATTAAAATTAATTTTACCAACTCTAGAATTATAATTTTTAAAATGTATTATATATTTATATATTTAATTAGAATAAAAAAATATTTAATATGGTAAATTTTAATCTTATTCATGAAAAAATTGTTATCAATGTAAAAGTTGTCACTAGAGAAATAGATAAAATAATTACAATTATTTTTAACAAATGGTAAAGTTAATAAATATATTAAAACTATCCTTATGTGTGTGTATTAGGTTATTTTATACGTAACATTATAATATATTTACTTTAAGTTACTTTATTTCACTTCCATTTTACAAAGAACATTATTTTAATTATTGTTATGAGTATTTTCAAACATTTCACTCTCTCATAATTAATAATTAAAACATTATTTTATAATAATATTAAAGATAAAAAAAATTATGAATGAATATAAGTGACTAAAATTATGGTCCTAAAAGTATATTTATGTTATTTTATTAAAATTTTAAGGAAAATTATTTATATCTAAAATATTGATGCATCATCGTCATACCACTTGTTCAAGCAGCATACTAGTAAGAGTAAATGGTTTAAAAAAACATAAAAGTGATAATATGGTTATTAATTATTCTATGAAAAGAATTTTTATGATTAATATGATATTTATTTAAGCTTTTAAATGTCTAATACTTAATTAAATAGTTCTTTCCATATTTTTTATTTGTCAAATTATGTGAATAGTCTATAAAATTACTTTAAAGATATACAAGGTTAAACAATATTTTCATAATATATTTGAAAATAATAAAAAATATTATAATTTTATAAATTTAATAAAAAATGGTTAACTAAGTGATCCATGATTCATTTTGGATCCACATTATTTATTAAAAGTATTCTTTTCACCCGTAAATACTACATATTTCTGAAAACATCATCGAATTGATTCCTAAAAAAATAAACATAATATAACCTTTCAAAGGACACACAAGAGTTAAATATTATATAAATAAGCAATTAAAATGACTCACTAAACATTCATTCTCAAACAAGTAATCCCCTAGTGTGATATAATTTTTTTCTTCAAAGTCCTTAAGCTCAATTGAAAGTTGGTGACACGAAGATCGAGGAAAGTGTTTCCAAGTCACTTTCATCAGATAAAATTATGATTCATTATCTTGAAACGATATAAAATATTCTTGTATTTTTTATAAATTATTCCTGAAATACATAATTTGAATATATTTTATCAACTAATTATGTGGGGTTATTTGTGACCTCTCACCAATCTCCATTCCATAAATCGTTACTATGCCGGAATATGGATTTTTCAAAGAAAGTGTTTTCATTACATTTAACCTATTATGATTTCAATAGTGAAATATAAAAAAATAACTAAACATAAAATTGCTATATTTTAATATAATTTATATAATAAAATATTAAACTCACTTATTTTACCATTCTTTTAATCAATTTTGAAAAATATCACCTATTGTGGTAGTTTTATGCAATCTATGTTAATAATGATGTATTTGTTAAATAAAATTTCTCAAGGGTATTAATAAAATTTTATTTAATGAATTAATATAACATTAATATTTAAATTATTTTACTATTATTTTTATGGAATGGTAATATATCCATTATATTAATGAAATTAAATTTGAACAATCCTCGAAGATTTGAACCATAAAAAAATGGATTATAGATGAATGTTTTTAAGATGGTAAAAACATGATATCCTATTGAACATACATTTTTTAATGATAATAAAATCGTAACTTAAAACTTATTGAGATTTTTGAACCATTTTACAATGTAATTTTACCATTAAAAGTATAATGATCTTATTTTGATATTATAAACTGACGGATCCCTTCAAAACCAACATGAACTCTACTGATTTAGTAAATGAATGAAACATAATAATAAAGGAAATTAATGGGATAGTTATAGTATAACAATCACTAAAAGTTTCTTAATAAAGTAAATATTTCATATAAAAGTATTATTTATGATGTTAGAAGAAAATTAGAGGTTATTTAGAACATGAGGTAAGGGGGTTCCTAAATCAATTTCTATTATTTATATTATATCACTTATTTATTTTCTATGTTATACAAATAATATTTATGTTATTATGTATGATAATATTTTATGTTTTAATTAAATTTTATATTGATATTTTTTTACATAATCACTGCATTCATCGAATCATATGTCAATGGTGAGATATTTATAAGGATTATGGTCTCTTTTCAATTATTAGAGAAATGATTCATGTTGTGCAACATGCATAATTTTATATGTTGTACTTAATTTCACATTGAATGTATTTTGAATTATTATTTCATTTTGAACAACTTATTTTAAATACTCATATCTTTTCCATTCATTTGTTTTTTTTTGAATCAAACATTACCAAAGTTTCGTGTATTTCTTGTTTTAAATTTCCATTGGTAAATGTTTCCAATTATACAAATATATTCAATTGTATGGTGTATATACATTATCATTTATATAGTAAATCATAGTTATATTTTATTCAAGGTAATTTAATGTCCATTTTCATGTTATTTATTTTAATTAATATTGATTTTAAAAATATGTAATGGTTTTTCATAAAAAATATTTTTTGAATTTTTTATAGTATTTTAATTCTTTTTCCAAAATATTTATATTATTTACATTTTTTTAAATATTGTAATTCCATACACTTCAATGAATTTTTAAATTAAATTTCAATTATCTCGAACATTCATTAGAATGGGTTTCAATAAAATCTTTTAAATTCTTCTGTATATGTTATTTATGACTTTCATTATTAATGTTTGAATATAATACATCTAAAATATTTTTTTTAATGAAATTATTTTCACACCACCATGTATATTTTTTAATTATATAATTTTATCAATATTTCCATGGGTTTTCAAAAAAATCATTTTCCCATTTCTTCATTTATTTTTATTTTCAAATGTTTTAAACAAAAAAGGATAAAAACTATTGTTTTGAAAAAACATTATAATTTTTATATAATGATATTTTTCACCAATTTTGTCATTATTTATTGTATATGATACTCCACTAATGATATTGTCTAATAAAATTATTCACCTTATTTTTTCAATGTCATATTATGTTGTTTTAATGATATTGTTTTGTATCCTATTTATTTTCCATGTGTTAAAAAAGATTTTAATGAATGAGATATGTTTTAATGAGTTTTATAATGAAATTTCAAGGCCATGTGTGTCTTATTCAGGTTACAGTTATTGGAAATTATAAATGATTATGTGTGGGTCTAATATATCTATCTAGTGCATCGGGTAATTTGGGTGGAGTTAATTGATTTTATGTTATTCCAACGAAGTGGACTGAATTATTATGTTATAATTTAATCGTGTTAAGTGGAAGAAGTAATGTGATTATAAGTTACTCATATGGAGATGTAATGATGATGGATACAACTAAAAATAATCCAATTCTATGAAGAATATGGAATTATTGAGGTTGTTAATTCAATTTTATGGCAATTTTAATAGTATGTTATGAAATGATATCTTAATGTTTCTTCTATGCTTGCTATAAATTTAATAGGTTGTCTGAAGAAAACAAAAATTTATATGGCACTTATTGTTGAATCATATGAATTTTTTCTTATGTCATTCCTAATATTTGATCTATTTTTTTGGATATGAATCTATTATGTTTTTCCAATCAGTTTTATTATGTTATTATACTGATATTATCATCTTATTATCACTTCTGATCTCCTATTGTTAATAATTAAATTTACCCTTAATGAGTGCTTGAGCTCACCCTTCCAATGTGATCATTTCTATAGGATATTTAGAATAATATTATGAATGATATTTTTAGAATAGTATTATGTATTGATAATTTTCTTTAAAATTTTGAAGTCTTTGTATTAAATAATAAAATCTAGGTATAAAAGTGAAAATTTCCATTGAATGAAAATGACATGTTTTTTCTTAAGAAATAGTATTTACTAACTCTTAAAAAATCTAAACATAATATGTATTAGATATGTTAGTCAATCAATTCTTGATATAAATTTTATTATTATATATTTTTAATTTTGTTCATTACTTTTGGCATCAAATAATTCATGTAAATAGTATGTTTTTTTGAATATGATCTAGGTAAATGTGTCAAGAGCATTATATTACAAGATACATGTTTCCTTTTATATGAAATATTTTCCTATATTCTAATAATTTTTTTGTAATATTTATTCATATGATTATTGACATATTAATTCCATTTTTTACTTGAAAACATTTCTGTGAAATACTAACTAGGTTAGGAAGTGTTAGTATATAAGAGACATACCTCTACCACTAAGAGTTGAATGACCTTTCATGAAGCAACATAGATGATCACACCAAGAAATTTATTTCTACTATAATTTTGTGAATATAAATGAATAATTTGTTCCACAACATAGAATATCACTCTCTGAAAAACAAGAATATGTATAGACACTGAAATTTTTTGATTTACGGGGTGAGTGTCACACAGGGCTCGTATATTGTGTTTGTGAATTAGTTTTCCACAATTTGATAAGAATTATTGAGGCATGGATGAGTATATATATTTTTTCATATATAAGGAGGATAATTTATTGTTGTGGTTTATAGTGTTTCAACAATTATCTTTAAATGTATTAATAGGATTTAATGAGGAAGCATTTTATTGTTCCATGAGTGAAGCTCCACACTGTGGTTGTTGTATCTAGCAAAGAGAAAACAACTTGATTGTCTTCAATCTTAGGAGTATTATCGAATATATGTTTTTAGAAGATATAGGTGTTATTTCATTTTGTTTCCCCCCTATATATGTATTTATAAGTGGAGTTAATGTGGAAAATATATATAGAAGTAGATATATGGAGATTCAAGAAGATTATTTGTATATAAATTTGTGATGTTCCAACATCATTGGAAGAATCCTAAACTGAATCTTGGGGTATCATTTGGGATCCTCTACAGTTTAATTTTCTGTGTTTTAGAGGCTAGGGTTTATTTGTATACACTCTCTCATATAAATCACGAGGTCGTAGTTCTTTAATACCAACCAATGTAATGGTATAATATTTTTTTAATGAATATTTTATTTTAAATTTGTACATGTTGATTTTTTCATTAACATTGTTATTATATGTTTTTAATCCATTATTCATATATGAACTATTAATGTTTATGGATGGTATTATTTTAAATTCGTTGAATAGTTATTTTGAATCATTCATGACTATTTTGTGGGTAGAGTTGTTATATTTATTTATGTTTTTGGGTTACATTTATTTTTAATTAAATAATATACTTGACAATAATAAATTGTCCATTTACAAGTTAGATAATGAATTATCAAACCAAATATGGAATAACCTAACCAACTAAGGCCCCCCATGTTGAGAGTATGTTGAGTTTTCAATACTATGATCAACTGCAATAGGCCAGGGGATAATAACTAGCATTCGGTAGAAATATCACATAATATTGGAGGCCACATGGTACGTCAACCTAAAATGAACACATGTCTCCTAATCACAAAATAACCATCCTCAATATATATATATAATCAATTGAATAGTAAAAAATATATTCATGAGACATATAATAAAAATTCAACATAAGTAAATACCAAAGAAATTTTACATCTGGAAAGAATTAAAATATAATAGATATAGGGCTATTGTAAGATGATCCTTAATGAACGAACTCTTGTATTGATCTATAATTATAAAAATCACCATCTCTATCATGAAAAACTATATTTTAGCACATGTCACTAAAAATCACCATGTGTCATCTCTAAATAGTTCACATCATCTCCAAGTCCTCTAATGAAATCACTAAACTATACATCACATATACAAAAAAACACATGTGGGAACAAATCCCTTATAATGGTGAGAATAAATATACTCATTAAGATACCACAAAAAAATTTGGAATGAAAAAAAAGACATCTCAGACTCCAGAATGGGATTGTAACCTAGAGGAATAAATTAATGGATCATGATATTATTTATCACTAAAGGTCTTAGAGTTTAGATCTAATATCAAAAAGTCATTTATCATGATCAACTAGGGATTATAATTGTAAAATAAATAAAAAAATTAAAAAATTAGTATAAAAAATTGAAGCATGTCAAAGGTAACATAAGGTTTATTAATCAATAAAAATTCTCTAAAAATCAAATGTACTTATCCTTCCTTACAAACCTCCATATGAATCTATAATCGGAACTTGGTCCTCAATGAGGTAGGATTACTTGTCAAGGGATTATCACAAAGTACCATCTATTATCAATGATTCATAGTTCTATAAACCCATTGTGGAACCCATATCTTATCTGAGGATAAATATCAACCAAGATAGTAATAACATCAAACAACATACTAACCAACTATAAGGAAAAACAAACCACCTCACAAAAAATATATTAGCGGACTTTTGTATGATTATTTTAAAACATCAATCCAGGGATTAATGAGTATAATGAAGTATCCAAATTAATATATAGTTTAACTACACACCAAGTAGCACACAATTTATGGGGATGTATTTAATTGTACCAGCAGTGTATGAGAAACATAATCCCTATAAAAACTAAGGGAGTATCAAACACATGAAACCTAAAGGAAATGTACTCCATTAACAATAAGGAGTAATGAAATCATGGAAAAATGTAGAATACCCATTCCACATCACTCAAATGATTCCATAGAAATACCTATGTTGTGAATGCTCTGATCATCTCACCCTTACTCATTCAACTATCCTAAAGAGAAAAAGAGGCTAAAATTGGTGTATCACCTCACATAAGTCCTCTTATACTGAGGGGAATTTTCCATCAGATCTTATGATGAAAAAAATCAAGATAGACTACTCACAAATGAAATTATTTACTATCATAACGATTATATGAAAAAAACTATGGATGGAAAATTATAGTACATTTACTTTATTGGAACATAACATGTAGCCATAACATTTCAATATGGTCATGTACATCCAATAACGTGGACTATTGAGTCAAACTACATGGTGTTTACTATAATTTACATGACATGCATGATAATTTGATGTACTAAATGTACAACAGTAATATTTATAGGTGTATCGTCCATGACTACATGACATGTCTCCTTTATCACATGATGTATAGTCCACAAAGTTCCCTTAGGTGTGTACTACGGACCAGGTCATATTTTATTGGTCACACATAATGTTCACCTAAACCAAATTTCATGTGACCCGGAATGAACATTTTAAGGCATGTAAAACCATATCACACACTCATTCTATTTTATAATAATTGGAACCAAATCATGACCACCATAGAGATACATTTCCTAAATTCTTATGAACTACATGCTATATAGTAATGTTTATTGTATTAGTTTTCTTTTTCTTTAATGTATATTATTCCACCACTTGAATCCGTTCCAATTTAACTAATGGTCCATTAAAAACCATCCAAGACTATATGGGGTCCTTCCTAATGTTCATATTATCCATGTTGCATCATCACTAATCCATTCCATCCTACCGCAATCACATTCACATAAAATAAACATTAAATATTCTCCTTGAACACTAACATATAACCCCCATTATTCAAATACAACATCTCCCTTGTTAAATATTGATAGTATATCAAATAAAAAATTGATCTATTTTCCATGTTGAAGGATTAAGTTTCCAACAATCATGACTATATAAAATGAAAATTTAAGGATAAAGTGTCTTGGAAAGTGTGGATACAAACCCTTTCTATATACAACCATAACATGAATAAAAAATAATATAAGACAAATGAAATTTCCCTCTATTATAACAAGAAATTAATTAAAATATTGACTTACCAAAGATCTTTGTTCCAAACATATTTTATATTTGGAGAGATGAATTATGGAGAATAATAATGGTGATATTGAAGCAGAAGAAATGAAAAAAATGAAAAGGGAAATTAAAAATTATAATTGGGGATTAAAATGATTAAATATCATGAATAAAGAGAATAAATCCAAAGGAAGAATCCCTATATCAATATTAAATATCAATTTTTTAATAGGTCATTTCGATCATAGTTATATTCAGCATCGCTCTGTGACTTAATCATTAATGTTGTCACATATCTATTCTAATTCCATTGATTCGATATCAATTCTTCCAAAATCCAAATTGTCCCTCCTGTTTTTCTCTATAGAGTCTATGTTCATATAAAAAGAAGCTAATCCTAAGGGGATACATTAAAATAGATTTTAAATGAGAATATTATACCATAATAGAGATAATTAATTAAATAAAAATTAAAAAATTAAATTAAATTTCACATATATTGTATGATGTGATAAAGATTTGTGACATGAGAAAGGGTTAAATAACCCCTTGGGTAAACCCCATATACCAGACAATACTACTATGTCTAAATCTCCATCTAAGATATTTTTTAAAATATATCATCATCTATTATCGAGGGATAAATATATATTTATTGAATAATTTTTACAAGTCCCTTAAAATATATTTTCCTTATAAGTTCACCAAAAATCATATCAGGGGAAACACCATACCCCAAGGTCAACTGGAACATCAAAAAATATTTTTAATGTTATTCGCTCAATATAAATTTAATTTTCACCCCTATCATAGTTTTTGTACTCCAAAACCATAGTTATGAATAAAATTTAAAAAATATGACTCCCAATATCCTCCCCACCATTAAAAAATTTCATCACGGAAAATAAAATAACTAGTATTACAACCAAGGAAGACCACAAAATAATCCAATATAGAAAACCATCGATATTCACAAACTCTGACTTTATCTTCATAAGTACATTATATAAATGAACACACTGAAAGCCCATCTAATAGGGGAACATCCAATCCCATCAATAATATTAATACCCCAATATCATTTCGAAGGAAAATTTTAACGCAAACATGTGTCCTCTCAATATGATTCTCTCCAAACCTCCACATCCAATTCACCTTTTCTCCTCTAAAGGTTGTGGCAGTTCCTGGGATGAATTGAATTCATAGGACACTAACACAAGTCATGAAATGGTTCATTTATAAGGTTTCCCTTTTAAGTAATTATCTATTCAAAACATTTAAAGGGAATTATTGATGGATTATTTTTATTGGAATAAATCATTTATAAATCACTCAACCATAGAGTAGATTAAAATGTTTTTTATAGATACCCAAAGAATCTCCTAGAAGAATCATTATCTTCCAGACCAACATCAATTTATATTATATGTACTATTAATAAGGAATAAGAACTCATATTTATCACCCATGTATAATTGTAAACATTGGATCTAATTCCTATGAACCTCAAAAAACCATGTCAATTTTACATCCACATATTAATGTACAATAGATTTTAAGCCAACATCAAATAAAGACTCATTGATTTTTTATCACAATTTCATGAATTCTTCCAATAGGCACATTAAAAACGACACCAACAAGGTCAAATTACACAAAACAACACCACTAACTTTTTGGTGGCCTAATCCGCCACAATTTAATGTTAATAGTTTATCATGTTTAGATAGTCCTAATATATTGGGCCCTAAAAACATGGCTACACACGAAAACTAGATTAACAAAAAAACCAAAAAACACTCAAGGAATCCTAATCCTTCATCATGTAGTTAGAGATTCAAAGTGATGAGAAGGTCTGTAAAGAATACTCCACACATGACACACTGATGGAATGTACTTTCAAGGGTATTTCCTAGTAAGAATATAAATATAGATAATAAATATAAACACCAATTAAAAACCAAAATCTACATAGGGAAGTGGATGAGATCTACTATCCTTAATAAAACCATTTAGGTCCCTTTCATGTGAACACATGGTCATCTATGACCAACTAATGGACATCACAACCATAGTATTTTGTCAAACATGATAACATTATGGGGTCATCATCATCAACTAAAGAATAAAAAATTATTATTCTCCATGAATTTTTTTTTCTCTGACGACAACTACCCATAATCCTCCTCCATCATCCAAAAAATGAGTCTTATACTTGAACAGTCAACCAACCCACTATTGTTATGAAACTAACGTCCCATCATATGGAATGGTTTCAATATAAATATGTCCAAAACCATAATTACATAAATTTGAAACTGATTCTATGAGATGTTATTATATAGTTGAAAATCCTTTGCTCAGACAACAAAAATTTACCAAATGCCTAATAGGATCCTACAAGAGTTGATAAAAGTAATGATTTATCCCAATCAATCTATGAACAACATAAGGGGGTTTATCATTCCACCCAGTATCATTTAGAGGCTATATGATAAATATAATATTTTAAATATGATATTCACGCATCAAAGGACAACAATTGGTCTTCTTTTGTATGTAATGATTCATTGATGAAAATTCATTTATTGTTAATCATCGACTACATAGATAGTGTTAATTACATTCTAATTGAATAATGGGAAGAAGGCCAGATGTACATGATAGTGGGCTCCACTCACCACATCATAGGGGATCCCACATTCTACCAGTTTTACCACAACAAAGATTCTCAATATTATATAACTATATTTTATTATAATTTATAGAAACAAATAAATATAATATCAACTATGAAAATATAACCAGAAATAAATATTCATTCACTAAGGATAAAATCACATTACCAGAAGACATAATTTGAAACTCTCTAGTTGATAAGGGTCATGCCAATAGTTCCACTAAAAACACAAACTCTAAAATATAATATTGAAACAGAAAACATTTTCCTACACCTTCTGGTATGAGTGTACAAATGAAAATATATGAATGATTATCTAAACTACATATCTGGATGCCTGAACATATCCATCCTTCAAGAGCCTCTTCTCATAACCATGATTTACAAATCATAGAATGTGATAATAATTAAAAAAATTAATGATGATGGGTGAATACCATTACACTATCCATACCCATTATCTTTTATATCACATACTTCATATTCGATGCTTCTCCAAGCTAGGCCACTAGCTCTGAACAGCAAATATCATATTTCAACACTGCATTTGATGTGAATATATACCATAAAAATATTATATTATCTTTAGGATAAATTATAGATTTCTCTCTAAAATATATTGAATTATTTCATTGATTTTTAAACTGTCAATTCTATCTCCAGAGTCCCTACCATTGTCATAGTTTCATGAAAACAAAACCAAAAGATGATAAAAATTCCTATAAAGTCTCTTCCCAAACCACTGACCTCAATTTATTTCTCAACAAGGCACATCTTGAGAATACATTATAAGGTCTACAAGCATTTTAATGTACTTAGATTCTGTTTTGATTCTCTATAAGGGGTTTAATATCAATAATTAAAACTATTAATTAAATAAGGGATCAAACATGAACCCTAGTGAAGATAATATCATGAATTTAGGAAAATAAAAACCCTATAATGGATCACTATGACTTTTAGGGAGTTCAATGAATGAATCATCATATTATAAATTTCATATAGAAGTAGATAAAAAAATTAATATTAGACTCTAACCAAACCACTGTCTCCCATTGAAAAGGGTCTCATCAAAAACCCATTAGTTCTTTACATTGATAAGAGTCAAAAAAAATAAAGAATATGGGTTGTCTCATCTAACTCTATGAGGAATAAAATAAATTGTATAAAAATGATTTTGACTTTGAATAACGGTGAAATAATCTACCTTAGATGTTGTTTCATATATACGTATCAATTGAATCTAAAAAAATAACAGCTTATCACTCACTAAATTATGGTGAGATACACAACAATATCAATGAGTTCATCATGACCTTTTCTCCACACAAAAGCTAATTATTCAATTGGTAGTATCCTACACATGATACAAAAAAATAGAAACATATTAAAAAATATCTAGATGATATGATATAGGATGGAATTAAAAATCCTTACTGACCACTATATATTAAAACTACCAACTTTTTAATACCCTGAAACAATGTATTAGAGTTACTGTTCGACTAACATATAATCATAAACCTGGTGAGTGAATATGTCAGCCAACATAGATATATGATTCTCCCTACCCTGATAACAAAAATTAAGACACACTTAATATTGTTTCCCTAAATTTAAAAACACATCCAAAAGAGATTTAAAACTTTAGACTCAATCCCTAGGTATTGAACACTTTGATATCAGTTTGACATGTACTAAATCATTGAGGCTCCCCAAGGCTAGTAGTAATCCAATTATTCTACAAAAATAACTTATTATAAGGTTAGGGTGGGTTATTCTATGTTTATGATTTGAATGTTTGGGGACTATTATTATTGTAGGTTCATTATGGAAATTGGAAAAATTCCAAACCATTATCACCTTATGTAGGTGACATTTTATATACACTATATATCATTTTCTATCCACGAATCATCTTATACTACATAAATTTGAATGATGGTGTTATTTAGATCCTTTAATCATCATCATCTACATCTTTCAAGACATATTCCCCTATCTTTTCCAGTGCCAATAGCTCTTATTAATGTTTCCCCTTTACATTGGAGATATATGACCACTAGAGTGACATAGTCATGATGGTCCCAGACATGAATTGTTACAACAAATTATTTTTAGTCAACCTAATTTGGGGTTTCAAGATATGATTTCATGTCCCAATTGTAACCATGGAATTTTGTCACTATAGAGTTGTTTCATTGATCATATCCTATTTATATTCCTCATTTTTAGGAATGGAGTCCCCCTATCAGCTCATTTATAAGGTCTTATATTGTTCTTAATGGTGGTGGTGTGTGGTTCCTCATAGACTGAAGTTCAATACATGGGTTTTTGGATGTATCAACGGTACTATTGCTTCTGAAGTATGTCCCTAGTTCTATTACTATGTCCAAATTCATGTACGTTGTTCATGTCTGACTCCCGTACCTTATTCAATAGTGATGGTTTTTTTATTTTTTTCTATTTTTTTCCTAGTGTTGCCCCTCTTCTCTTGTGTTGTGCTTTGGTGGCATCCCTAGGTGTTGCATTGATTGAAAATAAATTTACTTCATCCATGGTGGTCATCACATGGATAATATGGAGTGACCATTGACAGTGGCAGTTCATGGTGTGTTAATTCTACTCGGGTGATTTGATGTCGGGAAATATGTGGAAACTGGGATTGATAAATTTTCCTTGGGCTTCATGACATCTAATAGGATGATTTTTTATTTGAATTTGAATTTACTGGTTCTCCCCTATCATATCATAATTGGGGGTGCATGTGTGTTCACTCCATACACAAATTAAAAAAGTGGGTTCATGGTTTCTCCACCATAGTGAATTTAAAAATAGTTTCTTTTGATAATAAAAAGAAATGGATTATCATTAAACACCTGCATAAGACATACAATAAAAGTAAAATTCCACGTAAGTAAATACTAAATTAACTTTATATATTACAAGAATCTAAAAATGAATACAATGGGACTCTGGAAAACATATCCTAGATGTTTGTATCCCTAAATTAATATCCAACCGTTATAATCACTTCAAAAATCATGATCTACCATAAAGAACAATGAATTTATAATAAACATATGAAATTTTCTCATAACAAGACACATCAGATCTATGATTGAGAATAATAGATTTAAACTATTCATTATATTTACAAAACCAAATCATGTATGAATTAATATCATGCATGGGTGATTATAAAGAAACTCAGAAGGATTTCGTGAAACCAAAAAGTAATGAAAAGAAACAAATCCTATCAAACTATGGTGTAGGAATTTAACTCGGGGGAAGAAAATAAAGGTTCATGGAATGATCTTCGACTAGAAGTTTTATTGATTCAAAGGATTTCTAGTCATCTCAACTCAAATAATCAGTGGTTGTATTAGAAAAGAAATTATAGTTTCTTAGAGTAGCAAAAATCCAATAAGTCTAAATATGATATCCCTGATATATATCACATCTTGAAGGCATCATAGGGGTTATTATAGAGTCCAAATTATCAAATAATATAAATTTCCTGACCATCCTTCCTCACCCCTTCCATTATCTATAAGAGAAACCCACTCCTCCTTATGGTACAAGAACCAGTTGAGGGAGTATCAAACTATATCATCCATCATCACCGAGATACCATTATAAAAAATATATGGGAACCCAATCCTTGATGAAAGTTAAGTTTCTTCCAAAGTAGTAATATTCCCTACCATAATCATTCCCTACTATGATCAGAACCACATCACATCATAGAAACTCTAGTGGGTGACCAATACCCCATATTAGAAAAACACCATTCGAGGGAGTCTCGATCCCAATGATGGATCTTACTTCATAGATAGATGAATCCAGAAATGAGTATCACACAATATATGAGGGAGTTTTGAGATCTATCAGTAATGTGTGGGGAACCTAGCCTAGTATGTTCTATGGGAGAATCACCCCATCCTGATAAGGATGATCATCCCATATTTATGTGGGGGACATTCAAAATCATAGATGAATATGGGGGAATTATGACCTATCACCCAAAAAATTCAAATGAAGTACCTACCAAATAAATTATCAAATAATATCCCTCAAACCAATGAGATAATATAATAGAGAAATAAGGACTGAAATTTTCATATCGACTTGTTTCAAACCATTTCTGTTGAATATAGATTTATGGTCACATCTTATATGATAAAATAGACATGATGGAATGATCATGTGTATACTTTTTTTTCTTGTCTATGAAGATTGGAAATGACACCAAGTGTGATGAAGTAAATGACAAGTACTTGGAGGATAAAATGTGTGTAACCCCAATATATATATCTTTCCAAATACATTACATCATATATTGTGTAGATTCAACCAACATGATGGGTATTGTGATGCGCATAGTGTATGAGACTAACAAGAGTACTCAGCATATTCTAAAAATATTTCAAGCCATATAGTCAGTGAAAACATGGCATGTATCTTCTCTCATATTGTATATGGTCTTAGATGTTCCCATGGGTGAAGTGATGTTTCCAAATTCATGTTGTGTAGGATACAGATGGTTATTAATAAATCAAAATATTTCATATATGATCATATAGAGAAAGTGGTGTATAAAACTGTAACATCCCAGGTAAACAAAGAATAATACTTTATCATATTTATTAATAATTGTGAATTAAATATTAATTTTAATTTAAAGGGGATGCTATGTTAGATTACGTACCAAATAAATAACAATGTTTTTCTTTGAAATCTTATGTTTCAAACAATGTTGAGTCATACTGAAAAATAATAATATAATATTATTATAAATGGTAGTTAATTCCTAGATTTTGTAATGGAGATAATGAACAGAAATAACTTCAATACGATTATACATGTTTGTTAAATTTTAATAAATTTATCTAATTAATGTTAAGGGATTAAAATGTGAATGAATCTAATTTTAATAATAAATACTCTAATATTCATTAAAAGGTCGATTTACCGCCCTTTAATAGAGAACCCTATATAAATATAGTTTTGGCTACTTTTATATGTTCTATTTGACAAAATAAATTTTTTTATTATATTTGACATAGTAAAATTTACTTTGGATAAATTTTGTTTATTTTATGATAAAATTCATTTGTAATGAATTGTGAAAAATACTGTATTTTATTTCAAAACTACCTATAAATATTATTTATTTATATTTTTAAGTTATCTTTTAAATTTAATTTAAAAAGTAATGAGATTATATTTTTACCATTTAATCCAATTTTGGTCATTGGAAGTAATTTAAATTTGAAAATGGACATAAACAACTGTCAATCTTTTGAGAGTTATTATTTCATAAAAACACACTTTTTGTTTTAAAAACAGAAATTAATTTTAAAATTAATCAATCCAACTTCTATGTTTTGAATTTGGTAAAATTGAAATCATTTGTTAATTCAGAATATCAAATATAGCTTAGGCTGAAAATTTGGTATTTTTCTGAAAAACCACAATTTTTAATGAATATTGAAAACACAGTGTCGTAGTTAAAAAACTGACTTTTTCATTTAAATGAATTTTTACCGCATATGTAAATTAAATTTAGAAAATCTAAAATACATTGTTGTTATTAGTATGTAAAATTTGGTTCAATAAGATGAAAATAATTATTGGTGAATAGTAACTTTTGACAATTATTTACCGTGGTTAAAGGTAAATAAGAAAATTAAAGGTAAAAATTATATTATAATAATATTAATTTTCCCTAAAACGTGTCCTAATCCTTTTGGATGAAACTTTTACGACAATGGCCATCCATGGGTTGATTTTGGGACCCCATAGAGCCACTTAAGAGTGAAAATGACAGTTTATATTAATTAATTTAAAGGAACAAAAAATGGCATAAACATATATCTTTTAGTAAATCAATTATTACATAATGTTATATAAAGTACATATTTAAATATAAATATAATTTTTAAAGATATAAATGTTTTCTACATCATGTTATTTTTTTATAATTTTTAGAGAAAAAATAAATTAAATTATTTATGACACAATAATGATGTTTTGTTTACCTCATTAATAAATGATTTAAATTAAGAATATTATAAAAATAAAAAAATATTCAAAACCTATCCAATTATTATTTTATGAATTTATTCTGAACATTATTCATATTATATTAGACTTTAATAGGTTTTGGACCTTTTGAAATCGAAAATCATTATATAATAAAATAATATTTTCAAACATTCCTAAAGATCCCCTCTTACCCCTTATAAAAATTTCTCACTTCTAACCCATTACTCACTCCTCTAAAGCCCCGTGAATCATCACTCCTATACACAATTACGCTCCTTACATCCCTTTCTTCATCCTAGATGCCTTACCTTAGGCAGAAGGCACTTCAAGAAATCATTTTGGTTCAAACTAAAGGGAGTTACCCGATTTAAAGATAACATTTTCTTTTATGTTCTTTTATTTTATTTTACTTATCCAACCCCCAAAACTCTTTTTATTCCTTTATTTTATAACAATAACTATATGTTAAATATACTATGTTTTTTATGAGATGTATTCAATCTACACTTACACACACCTCCATCTAATGGATGAAGAACATATTGTTTTTGTTGACAACAAACAACTGCCTCACGAAACAATGATTGTTCGATTATCTTATACCGCCTCTTATGGAGGCCATTATGATATAATTATATTTATATGTAATATATATTATATTTATATTTTTTATATGATTCTGTATTTTTCATTTATATCATTCCTTTATGGTTTCTATAATGGGTAAACACGATAATTTCATTTGAGCATGTGTGGACTACCGCCTCATCAAAGTGATATGACTCGTTCATTCCATATGTAAAACTTATAAAGGATAGAGTTACTAAAATTATATATATTATATTATAATATAATAATAATATTCCTATGTATATTTATGTTTTCATTCCATTAAAATATGAAACAGAAATAAAATTAGCGTTCAAGCGTACATACAGCTTACCATCTCCATGAACAGTGCATTTCATTTCTTATCTCTATATTTTATATACTGTTATAAATTAATATATATGCTGGAAATATATGATATATATGATATCTAAATCATGAATATAATTCTAGAGATAATGGACTTTTTTCCACCTGAAAATTTTAAAATTATAACAAGTTCATTTTTAACTCAAGTTATGAACATCAAATAAATCATTGATATGAACTCAAATAATTAACCAATTTTATAGAAAGTTAATAAGTGATATAAAAGGAATAATAAAATTGAAAAAGTTTTTTATGAAAGTATAAATTAACTTATGTTTATTATTTAGAAAATCAATTAACGAACGGGTCAAGTTAGACATGAGGTAAGGGACTTCGTCTCAATCTCCTTTCATTGAGGCATATTTCAATAATATATTCCTTCTTCTTTTATACAGTGTATAATAAAACCCTTTGATTTTGACATTAATTCCAAGAAAATATTTTTTCTACGAATCATTTTACTAATCAAAAAATGAATGTTTTTAAAATTTGTGGTGATAATGGCTTCTTTGCCGCCATAATCGTTAGTTGGCTTCCTCTATAAGCCTTATTGTTTTTAAAATGAAAAAAACTCTTTATTCTGTTTTTTGGGTGTTTTGGTATTGTAAATGGTTTTTCAAATCAATTTATAATTTCACTATCTTGAAATTATTAGTTTTGATTTAAATTGAAATGTTATTAGTGACATATTTATATTTTCAATATTTTATTTGTTATGATTTTATAATGGTACTTGGACATTTGATGGGACGTTACGTGATAAACCAAATAACGGGTGGTGCCATGATAAACCAGGATGGGTGGTTATGTTATAACCTCCCATGCATTGGATATGGAAGTCAGCCGTATGCCTATTTCATTTAGTGATATGTGTGGAATTCGACCGTATGATTATTCCATTTATGTACTTTTATGTCCCAAGATACCTATATATGTTATGTGTTTTTTCTATGGGTTTTATTGTAATATTTTGATTAAAAATGGGTAATCAAGGATATTTTATTCAACAAAGAGTATTTACTACATCATAAATGTGAAAATTATGACTTATGATAAGGTATTCATGGTTTACTTGTTGTTTTGAAAAAAGAACAGTTTTCAATCTTTGTGTATCCATTACTGAGCTTTTTATACTCATCCCATGTTTTTGAACTATTTTTCAGAGGACATAAAGTGGAATAGGGTCAAGGATGGGATCATGGAAAAGTCATTATGTCTTAAACAAGGAACTAGATATGACTCTTTTATACAGATAGTTTTTATTTTATAAAAAAAATATACTAAGTAGAAGTGTCTACATGAAATATTTAAGTTGTTTCGTTTCTGTTATGACCTAATTCTCTGAATCTCTAAACCAGAAATTATCCTCAATGTGAATTATTAACTTAATTCATGCTTATGTAATGTTTATGGCTGGGTCCATATAGTTGGTATCAGAGGTCGGTTTAGAAAACTTTAGGAGTTCGGGTATTGTTAAATGAATATCTATAAATTAATTTATGTTAAAAGTGAAATTATATAGCATTTACTAATAACCATGTTGCTTCGATTAAATGATTATGTGTTTAGAATCTTTTCCCGTAGAAGAAACAACACTAAAATGATGCAACGACATCAAGAGGAAGATAACCTTCCAAATAATCAACCTGAGATGGTTGGAATTGGAACTGAATAGTTTGTTGTAGTGATATCAAAATTGACTCTGGATATAAATGGTGGTGGTATCCATGGACATGATCATCCAGAACAACCATAGAGGAACATGTAGGTAGTTGGACAGTTCATGAGGCAATTTCCACCATCGGTCAGAAGATCATGTGGCCATGAGTTATGTGAATCATGTATTAAAGAAAAAATGAAGATTTTTGATGTCATGGGGTGTTCAGAATAGCAAAAGTTTAGTCTTTTTGTTTACTGTTTTGAAGGCTAAGAATATCAAGGATGGTTGACGGTGAAAAATATCAAGGATAGTGAGGATATTGGTTAACCTTATTGCGATGAATTCAAAGGTATGTTTCTTGAGAAATTTTTTATAAAGGTGGTTTGTATTAGGATAGAAAAATAGTTATGGGAATTGAGGAAGGGGCGTGACTCAGTGGCTACTTATAAAGAAAAATTCACTCCACTGGCAAGGTATGCTCTAAATTTCATCCAAGATCTTAATATTAAGTTAAATCTTTTTTACTTATTACTAATGTCACAATATCTAATATAATTAGCCTCTTGTTAATTCAGATGCATTGAGAAACAATTCAGATGTCCCGAGATGGTAAAAATGGAGTTTTTATATGGTCATGTGTTCCATGAGAGTATACAAAATAAGAGGTCTCATTATAAGTAAAAGGGAAATAATTCATAAAATAATCCTAGAGTTATGAAAATTAAATATCAATCTTTTATGAATTGCGGTAAAAACCATCCTAGAGAATTTTTATCAAAGTCTGGAAAGTGCTTCGGGTGTAGTAAGTCCCGCAATATTTCTTGTATCTGTAAGGAAGATGATCAAGTGAGAAATGAAAATCCAATGGTAAAATGTTTAAGTGCAATGAAATGGATCAATATGCAAAGGAGTGTCCAATTAAGAACACAACTAAGGGAAAGCATCCTGACTACAATCATTAAGGGGTTTTGAAATACTTTAAAACTACTTTAGCTGATGTTGGGCCATTGAATGATGTTGTATTAGGTACACTGTTTGTTTTTTCACATTATGCCAACATGTTTTTTGATTCAGGTTCTACACATTCTTTCATTTTTGAGATGTTTTCTAGTAAATCTGGATTCCATCTCATGATATGAATCCTGAACATATGGTAAAAATGCCATGAAAAAATGTTGAGACAAAAAGAAACTATAAGAACCTTCAAGTCCCTGTGTGTGAAAAGAATCTACATGAAAACTTTATTGTTGTCCCTCTAGTAGAGTTTGATGTTATTTTGGGCTTGTATTGACTTTCCATTTATCATGATAAGATTGATTATAGAGCTAAAGTGGTTTATTTTAAGAAATAATTTATATTTGTGTACAATAATGAACACTTACTTCTGATAACATATTAAGAAGTTGGGAAACCAGTAAAATATGGAAATGAATGTTACCTTGCACATATTTTTGAAAAAAAAGGAACTGCATAGATTAATGATGTAACAGTGGTAAATGATTATCTTGATGTTTTTACTGATGAGTTTCTTTGTGTAATACATGATCGAAAGTTGAATTTATTATTGACTTAGATACAGATTCTATGCCAATTTCAAAACCCCCTTATCGGATGGCAAAATTGAACTTTTATAGTTAAAGAAGAAATTGCATGATTTATTAGATAAAGCTTTCATTCAACAGAGCACATCACCATGGGGGAAACTATATTATTTGTGAAAAATAATGATGGTTAAATGAGACTTTGCATTGATTATAGAGAATTTAATAACATCACTTTTAAGAACAAGTACCATTTTCCTCATATCGATGACTTGTTTGATCATCTCTAGGGAGCTCAGTATTTTTTGAAGATTGACTTGAGGTCAGAGGACCATCAGTTGAATGTAAAGGAAGAATACATTAGTAAGACACATTTTGTACTAGATATGTCCATTATGAATTTGTAGTTATTCCTTTTGGGTTAACCAATGAACCCGCTATATTCAGGGATCTTATGAATAGAATTTTACATGAGTTCTTGGATAAGATTGTGGTTTGTGTTCATTGATGATATTTGGTTTATACTAAAAGTAAATAAGAACATGAAAGTTATTTAAGGTTTGTATTTCTAACCTTAAAATAAAACAAACTGTATGGAAAATTCATCATGTGTGGGTTTTGGTTACAACGAATTTATTTCCATGGTCACTTTGTTTCAAAAAATTGAATAGATGTTTATCCTATTATAACCAAAGTAGTTCAATAATGGGCAAGACCCACAAATATAACTGAGATCCGTAGTTTTTTTGGACTAGTAGGTTATTACCAAAGTTCTATTGAAAAAATTTCATGGTTATCTAACCCAATAACTATGTTAACTCGAAAATGTGTTAAGTTCATTCAGACAAAAGAATGTGATGTTTGTTTTTAGGAATTGAAAAAAAATTAGTGAATGCTCTAGTTTTGGCACTGGCTTCCAGAAATGGTGAGTTTGTTATCTATAGTGATGCTTCTTTGAAGGAACATGGATGTGACCTTATGAAAAATGATCAGGTAATTTCTTATGCTTCACGTCAGTTGAATCCTCATGAGTAAAATTACCCTACCCATGATTTAGAATTTGTTGCTACTGTTTATGCTTTAAAAATTTGGAGGTATCATCTTGTATAGAGTAAAATGTGAAATATATACTGATCAAAAAAAATTCAGTATATTTTCCCTCAGAAATAATTAAACATTAGATAGAGGAGATAGTTTGAATTAATCAAGTATTATGATTACACGATCCATTACCATCCAGGATAAGCCAATAAAGTGGATGAGGATTTGAGTCGGAAAGTAATTCTTCATTAAACTTATTACGTTTGGAACATGATCCTTTGATTAAATAATTGATGAACATTGGAAATGAATTTGTTGGTTCATTAAATTCCTCTATTTTGTTTCATGTGTCAATGAAATCATCTCTATCATAAAGAATTAAGCAAGCACGAAAGGAAGATAGTGAGTTGCAGAAAAGGTAGAGTTGGTTCAGAAGGGTATGTTTCCAGATTTTTACGTTGATAATGATTGTGTTTTGAGGTTTGGAAAGAGATTATGTGTGCCTTTTAATTCACAGTTGAATAATGAGTTGTTATGTGAATCACATAGTTATCCGTTTTCAATTCATCATGGGAGTACTTAGATGTAAGGATGTCATAGGGAGTATTACTGGTGGGATAAAATGAAGAGTGATATTTCTAACATTACTATTATGTGTTTTAATTGTAAATAGATTAATGTATAGAAATATTTACCAAAAGGGAAGATTCGGTCTTTACCGGTGCCAGAGTGGAAATGAGAAAATATATCCATGGACTTCATTCTGGGATTACCAATGACATCTCAAGGTAATAATGCAATCTGGGTTATTGTATGTCGATTGACTAAATATACACATTTCATTCCTATTTGAGATACCGTGTCTCTAGATCAACTTTCTGGGATATATATTAAAGAGATAGTCATGTTTCATGGATTTACCCTGTAAAGACCCGTATCTTGACGTACATGGACATTACATTACATTTGCGGAATACTTAGTACATAACAAAAACACACACACAAGGATCGTAATAGTTTAGTGTCTTTGGAAACTCGGAACGTAATCTTCTAAACGTGGTGAAAGATCTTCAATATCTCCCATAATGATCTTACCTTTTTTTTTTACCTAAAACCTTTCTTTATATCCTGGGGAAAGAAAAACAAAAAAAGGGTGAGCTCAAATGCTCAGTAAGGGTAAACAAAAGAAATATCAATCACATCATATACATAAGAACGTAGCTTTTGGAAATCTTGACCTGCAAAAGAGCTCATAATATCATAACATGGGATAAATCATAGAAGTGAAAATGAGATCACCATAATCATAACATGAAACTTGAAACTTTGTGGCATGCACACATAATCATGGAAAATCATTTCTTGTTAGTCATGACTCATTGCCAAGACTATCTTAGTGGACAAAGTCCCTTTCTGAACCGAGTTCACTCCTCGTTTCAGTCCTGTATCACTGAACCGAAATAACCTTCCGTTCTAGCCATGTCTATCTCATGAGATATAAAATCTTTACCCAATTCATTGGAGGGAGATATAGGTCCCACCCATCTTATAATGAATCCTTTCTTATGTGTGCCACATAATCATAAAACATACATCATCGCATAACACATGTAACAAAAATGGGATTCTTGAAACATCATGACATCATAAATCAATTCATATAAGATAAAGGAATTCATAAACATAATTACATCACAACATAGTCAAATCAATGTAAAAATATGTATAGAAATAGAACCCTTTATTATCTTAGATGGAAAATAATTTTGATAAAACACTTGAATTGAATTCTTGAGGAAAATATCCTTTCTTCTTCAAAATTAATTTCTTTTCACAAAACATCATGCAATTTTAAAAGAAAGAGATTTTATTGAAAATATTCATGAAATCTTTTAGAGGAAGCTTCATGAAAATAAGGCTTTATAAAACAGTAGAAATCCGTTCGTGCCGTATAAGTTAAAAAAAACATTCTTCGTACTTTTGTCGGAAAAGTCAAAAAGTACCTCGTACGAAAAACGACAAAAGATTCCTTTCATACGTATTACTAAAAACTCACCGAAGGGTAAAAATGGATTTAAACAATTTTAGGTGGATGGAAATAATATTACATATTGAGTAAACATGGATGTAGATGATAAAATACACCCCAGTAAATACTTACGAATAAACAATCTCGGATAAAAATGAGATTGTGATATTTCCCTTACCTTAGGTCCAATTTGCTTCGTATGTGTCCGAACCTCCTGTATAATGATTTAAATAATGTCATTGACTTATTACAGAATCATATTCATTGTTATGATATCATATATGGTTCACTTATGACATTATATTACCCGTTCTTTTGGAAATTCCATGTTAAAGAAGCGTTTTGGGTAAAATCGTTTCATTTATCGTAGGTGTTTTGACTTGTTGTTCTTGACATCATTATTACTTATATCATGATTTACTTACTTCCAGAATATAAAATATGATTTATATATCATATATATTCAGTATATATATATATATAATAGATAGATAAATAAAATGAAAAACACCGTTCATGGAGACGGTAGTCCTTACGTACGCATGAACGCTGTTTTCCTTTCCTTATTGTCTTGAAATGGAAGTAAGTAGATGACATACATATGTATATATATACATAAATCCAGTAGCTTTATAATGTCATATATTTCATTATTATTTCTTATATGTACATTATAATCATTCTTAATTGGTTAACATGGAGAATGAATCTCATCGCGTCGTGGAGACGGTATTCCGTACGTACGCACGAGCGATGATATCATTTCTATAAATATTGAATTGAATTGGAGTGGATTATACAATATATCAGAATCAATATGATGTTGTAATAACTATTTATAGTTATTCTTTACACCATTATACCCATCCATGTAAGGTGGTGGTGGAAAATAGATTACACCACGGCGTGGAGACGGTATTTCGTACGTACGCACGCGCGGTGATTTCTTTTTCCGTAGGATGGATAGATGGTGAAATAGGGTTGTTTCATACTTATAATAACATATCAGTATATGAGTGATACTGATGTTATTACTTCATAATGAAACAACCTAAGAAGAATAAGTGGAAGAAGAAATAAAGATGAAAGAATTGGTAACGGTAATTACCTCTTCTTTGAAGTGCCTCTTTGAGACCTCCTCTTAGGGCACTAAAATTGGTCTTTGAGGAGACCAGAACCTCTAGGATGTTTCTAGGGAAGTGGAGAGGAGAAATTGTCAGGGGTTGGCCGAGCTTGAGTGCTCAAATTGGTGTGAGGAGGAGGGGGAGGAGGTGTCCTTTATAGGGGAGGAGAGGGGCACCTTAGGAATATCTCAAATTATTATTTTATATTAAAGTCACAATCGGTTTATAATGGTTCCAAAGGGTCTTATTTCGAAGCTAAAGTGGGGATGGGTCGAAATCCTATCAACCAATAGGATTTAGACATGTTTAGGGTATTATTTTAACCTTATCAATTAGATTTAACTCTAAGTAATATAATTTAACTTTTACCGTGTCTTTTTGTTATCTTTCACTATATGGTTAATAAACTTACTATAACTTGCCAAACTAACCCCAAATTGTATATTATTAATACATATATCCTTATCTAAGTCATTTGGCAGAACCTTAGATTTTTAGGAATAAAATATCAATTAATAATATAATATTTGATTTAAAAACTATTTTGTGTCAATTTTGACACTATTTGATATATGATTTTTGTGAAAGTCATAACAGAATTATATGTTCGAACCAAGTTTATTAAATCAACACTAATATATCATAGTAACCTATAAAATTAGTGTAATTCATAAAAAGTCTTAAATTACATTTATTTTGGTATTTATCTTATCAATTATGTCAATATTTCATTAATAAGATAATTACTGCATCCTCTTTGTGTCATAAATAAATTACATTATTTGATGTCTAAAAATTACAAATAAAATACCATCATGTAGGAAATCTTCTTATCTTTCTAATGAATATTTATAGTCGAATTTATCTTATGTATAACCCCATATTAAAAATGATTTACTTATTAAACTTTGATTTTAACTATTTTAACCCTTCTTTAAATAAATTAATAATAAATGTCCTAATCTAATCCAAGTTGGCCTAAATGGTCATATTTTATTTCTAAGTTGGTTTTTGGTCGAATTACACTTGTCCAATAGAATTAGGACATGTGTTAGGGTAATAGTAATATCATATTTACCCTTAGTTACCCTATTTACTATTAACCGCGGTAAAAAAGTAAAAAGTTAATATTCACCAAAAAATTATTTTCATCTCATTGAACCACATTTTAGTCCTTGATATTAACCGTGTCTCTCGGATTTTCAAAATTCCATTCACAGAAGCGGCAAAATTAAGTTTTATGAAAAATTCAGTTTTTTTAACTACCACTTAGTAGTTTCACTATTCATCAAAAATTGATGTTTTTCAGAACAATGCCAAAATTTCATCCTAAGCTATATTTCATATTCCGAATTCAAAAATGAAATCTATTTTACCAAATTCATAACATAGAAGTTTCATTAATTAATTTTTATAATTAAATCCCGCTGTTAAAATAAATAGCGTGTTTTTAGGAAACAATATATATCAAAAGATTGACACTTGATTATGTCTGGTTTAAATGTGAAATTACAACCAATGACCAACATTGTATTAAATTCTAAAAATATATTCTAAATATACTTTAAAACCACTCAAATTAATAATTTATCACAATTAATTATTTCGATTAAAAAAATTGTTTTTAATTATAATTTAGTAATTTTTCACTATTAATCAGAATATGAAAGTTATCCGAAAAGTACCAAAATTTCACCTTAGGCTAAATTCGATACTCCGAATCCAAGAATGAAGTTCATTTTGAAAAATAAGATTTACAGAGTTTTAAAAAGTGGTTATTACTATTCATAACGGTTAGTTTTAATAATATTTTAATAGCATATCGTTGTTTAGTGAAACTCGGTATTGCGTATTACACACGCTATCGAGGAAGGTCGTGATTGCGTGTAATGCAAGGCAAGTCAAGGATGCGTGTTGTGCAAGCTCCTTTTGGTGTAGCGTACAACACAAGACATTAATAAAATTAAAAAAAATATTTCTTTATAAAATCTTGGGCTGTTACATTCTACCCCCCTTAAAATGAATTTCGCCCTCGAAATTCGTCGGGGTTATAAATGGTTTACTATTTGAAAGTTTCTTTAATAGAAACCCACATCGTAAAAAGGAATATCAAAACCAATCTTTAAAAACAAAAGTATGAAACGTAACGGTTACCCAAATAAACTAATCATTGGGTTTCCACATAGGTGAAAATATGGATATGGAAGAGAAATCTAACCATCATGTTCTGATGGAGAGTGGTAGAGAACATGGCTATGGAAAAGCCAGTAATCACAAATCCATAGATTTGTGATGATATAAGGTAACATCTGATTCATCAGGTATAAGATCACTAGGACAACATTTTTGGTTTTCAAGATCATTTCCCCTAAAGTTGAAAATTTGAATTAGAATAAATACTTACTTTATTTTGGTACAATCTCACTGTTGTTCGTGCTTTGAACAATTTCCACTTCATCTCTTAAATAAATGAAGTTGAATTTGTTATTCGTGAAGTGTTAGCAGATCATGTGATAGAATGAAAGGTCATTCCATCTGTCTCAAACAAAAGGTTAGCAAAACTTATATACATAAGTCGATCTATAGTGAGATTAATCATATATGGTTCCTAAAATGGACTTATACTTCATATATCATACTGCTTAATATAATAAAACTAGTTTCTACTAAACAGGGACTTCCTGTAGGTCAGTGGTAGGCGATAAAGGCCAGTCGCACTTCGGTTGTGGGTTCGATTCCTACAGCCTTGTCCGAAGCGACGGGCTGTCGCCCGTCCTGCAGGTTGTCCTTTTTCCAAAACTATATTACTATAACATCCCATCAATAATATCGAAAAAAAAAATTTCTATCCTTAAACAATACTAACTTACGTCCAACATAATCTAGTCTAATCTTTAGGCTTATACATAATACTGTAGTCCACTCTCATAACATAGTGAAAACGATTACCAGAGATTTAACACCATCGTCGATCCCCATAAGATATGTCTTGTTGGTCACATTCTAAACATTCAAAGTCCTTAATCGTGTATTCTCTTGAATACCTTAGTGAAAACATGAGTGTAGTTAAAAGTTAACACTTTCCACATACCAAAATACTCAAAATTCTATATACTCAAACCATGATATCACTTAGTCCTTATATCAATCATGAGCTCATGAATACTATCAAACATTTAATTTTCTCCTTATCCCTTCATTATGCGCATCTCATCTACATTCCAAAAATATCTGAAGAACCTTTCATGGATACTGGTAACATTAATCATACACTTTCAAAACACAAGGAAAGACAACATTGTAACAATCCATAGATGTCTCTTTATTCCAAAATTACACATGATAAACATGTAATCATTCCACTACATTCTCAAACCATTGACCGAGATTCAAAAATTCTTTCATCTCACATATCATTTGTAGTCTCTTCATCATCATCCACATAAATACTACCCATATGACCATACTGATTCTCTTCATGAGTCTTTCCCTTAGGGAATTTGTTTGCATAATGCCCATACATTCCACATTTCAAACACTTAACCATTTTGATGTCGTAGCAATACCATTATCCTCATCCATGGTGTTAACCGACCCTTTTCCTTTGCACTTACTTGCTTTGTGTCCTTCTTTTCCACACCCAAAGCATCTTCCAGTTCCCTTGAAACATTCTCCTTGATGCCTCTTCCCACATGATTTACATAGGGGAAATTGAACTTTCTTTCCTCTATGATCATCATGGAACTCCATCTTTCTCTTATTAGTCGAGTCAGGAAACTTACCAAATTTTACTTTATTGATCATGTTGTGAGATTTCTGATTCGGCATAATAATGATGTTTGGACATCCAAATCCCATTTCATTTGGTTTCTCATGAAGAATATCATTCCATTGTCCATCATATTCTCCATGATTGTGAATCATCTTATTTCCAGCCGTTTTCTAAAACCCAAACAGAATAGTGTTAGATGCAAAAATCGTAATAAAGGGGGAGTAACATAAATATCTATCATCTTTGGTTTAATCTAATATCGTTACCATAGTTCTAGGACTATATCCTATACGTATACTTATCCTTAGGGGCATCCCTAGACATACCTTAGAAATATCTCTAGGGATCTCACTAACGTTTTCGCATCCTAGTTTCCAAAGGTTGACTAAACCTTTCCTCTGATACCAACTGTAAAGACCCGTATCTTGACGTACATGGACATTACATTACATTTGCGGAATACTTAGTACATAACAAAAACACACACACAAGGATCGTAATAGTTTAGTGTCTTTGGAAACTCGGAACGTAATCTTCTAAACGTGGTGAAAGTCTTCAATATCTCCCATAATGATCTTACCCTTTTTTTTACCTAAAACCTTTCTTTATATCCTGGGGAAAGAAAAACAAAAAAAAGGGTGAGCTCAAATGCTCAGTAAGGGTAAACAAAAGAAATATCAATCACATCATATACATAAGAACGTAGCTTTTGGAAATCTTGACCTGCAAAAGAGCTCATAATATCATAACATGGGATAAATCATAGAAGTGAAAATGAGATCACCATAATCATAACATGAAACTTGAAACATTGTGGCATGCACACATAATCATGGAAAATCATTTCTTGTTAGTCATGACTCATTGCCAAGACTATCTTAGTGGACAAAGTCCCTTTCTGAACCGAGTTCACTCCTCGTTTCAGTCCTGTATCACTGAACCGAAATAACCTTCCGTTCCAGCCATGTCTATCTCATGAGATATAAAATCTTTACCCAATGCATTGGAGGGAGATATAGGTCCCACCCATCTTATAATGAATCCTTTCTTATGTGTGCCACATAATCATAAAACATACATCATCGCATAACACATGTAACAAAAATGGGATTCTTGAAACATCATGACATCATAAATCAATTCATATAAGATAAAGGAATTCATAAACATAATTCCATCACAACATAGTCAAATCAATGTAAAAATATGGATAGAAACAGAACCCTTTATTATCTTAGATGGAAAATAATTTTGATAAAACACTTGAATTGAATTCATGAGGAAAATATCCTTTCTTCTTCAAAATTAATTTCTTTTCACAAAACATCATGCAATTTTAAAAGAAAGAGATTTTATTGAAAATAGTCATGAAATCTTTTAGAGGAAGCTTCATGAAAATAAGGCTTTATAAAACAGTAGAAATCCGTTCGTGCCGTATAAGTAAAAAAAACATTCTTCGTACTTTTGTCGGAAAAGTCAAAAAGTACCTCGTACGAAAAACGACAAAAGATTCCTTTCATACGTATTACTAAAAACTCACCGAAGGGTAAAAATGGATTTAAACAATTTTAGGTGGATGTAAATAATATTACATATTGAGTAAACATGGATGTAGATGAAAAAATACACCCCAGTAAATACTTACGAATAAACAATCTCGGATAAAAACGAGATTGTGATATTTCCCTTACCTTAGGTCCAATTTGCTTCGTATGTGTCCGAACCTCCTGTATAATGATTTAAATAATGTCATTGACTTATTAAAGAATCATATTCATTGTTATGATATCATATATGGTTCACTTATGACATTATATTACCCGTTCTTTTGGAAATTCCATGTTAAAGAAGCGTTTTGGGTAAAATCGTTTCATTTATCGTAGGTGTTTTGACTTGTTGTTCTTGACATCATTATTACTTATATCATGATTTACTTACTTCAAGAATATAAAATATGATTTATATATCATATATATTCAGTATATATATATATATAATAGATAGATAAATAAAATGAAAAACACCGTTCATGGAGACGGTAGTCCGTACGTACGCATGAACGCTGTTTTCCTTTCCTTATTGTCTTGAAATGGAAGTAATTAGATGACATACATATGTATATATATACATAAATCCAGTAGCTTTATAATTTCATATATTTCATTATTATTTCTTATATATACATTATAATCATTCTTAATTGGTTAACATGGAGAATGAATCTCATCGCGTCGTGGAGACGGTATTTCGTACGTACGCACGAGCGATGATATCATTTCTATAAATATTGAATTGAATTGGAGTGGATTATACAATATATCATAATCAATATGATGTTGTAATAACTATTTATAGTTATTCTTTACACCATTATACCCATCCATGTAAGGTGGTGGTGGAAAATAAATTACACCACGGCGTGGAGACGGTATTCCGTACGTACGCACGCGCGGTGATTTCTTTTTCCGTAGGATGGATAGATGGTGAAATAGGGTTGTTTAATACTTATAATAACATATCAGTATATGAGTGATACTGATGTTATTACTTAATAATGAAACAACCTAAGAAGAATAAGTGGAAGAAGAAATAAAGATGAAAGAATTGGTAACGGTAATTACCTCTTCTTTGAAGTGCCTCTTTGAGACCACCTCTTAGGGCACTAAAATTGGTCTTTGAGGAGACCAGAACCTCTAGGATGTTGCTAGAGAAGTGGAGAGGAGAAATTGGCAGGGGTTGGCCGAGCTTGAGTGCTCAAATTGGTGTGAGGAGGAGGGGGAGGAGGTGTCCTTTTATAGGGGAGGAGAGGGGCACCTTAGGAATATCTCAAATTATTATTTTATATTAAAGTCAAAATCGGTTTATAATGGTTCCAAAGGGTCATATTTCGAAGCTAAAGTGGGGATGGGTCGAAATCCTATCAACCAATAGTATTTAGACATGTTTAGGGTATTATTTTAACCTTATCAATTAGATTTAACTCTAAGTTAAATAATATAACTTTTACCGTGTCTTTTTGTTATCTTTCACTATATGGTTAATAAACTTACTATAACATGCCAAACGAACCCCAAATTGTATATTATTAATACATATATCCTTATCTAAGTCATTTGGCCGAACCTTAGATTTTGAGGAATAAAATATCAATTAATAATATAATATTTGATTTAAAAACTATTTTGTGTCAATTTTGACACTATTTGATATATGATTTTTGTGAAAGTCATAACAGAATTATATGTTCGAACCAAGTTTATTAAATCAACACTAATATATCATAGTAACCTAGAAAATTAGTGTAATTCATAAAAAGTCCTAAATTACATTTATTTTGGTATTTATATTATCAATTATGTCAATAATTCATTAATAAGAGAATTACTGCATCATCTTTGTGTCATAAATAAATTACATTATTTGATGTCTAAAAATTACAAATAAAATACCATCATGTAGGAAATCTTTTTATATTTCTAATGAATATTTATAGTCGAATTTATCTTATGTATAACCCCATATTAAAAATGATTTACTTATTAAACTTTGATTTTAACTATTTTAACCCTTCTTTAAATAAATTAATAATAAATGTCCTAATCTAATCCAAGTGGGCCTAAATGGTCATATTTTATTCCTAAGTTTGTTTTTGGTCGAATTACACTTGTCCAATAGAATTAGGACATGTGTTAGGGTAATAGTAATATCATATTTACCCTTAGTTACCCTATTTACTATTAACCGCGGTAAAAAAGTAAAAAGTTACTATTCACCAAAAAATTATTTTCATCTCATTGAACCACATTTTAGTCCTTGATATTAACCGTCTCTCTCGGATTTTCAAAATTCCATTCACAGAAGCGGCAAAATTAAGGTTTATGAAAAATTCAGTTTTTTTAACTACCACTTAGTAGTTTCACTATTCATCAAAAATTGATGTTTTTCAGAACAATGCCAAAATTTCATCCTAAGCTATATTTCATATTCCGAATTCAAAAATGAAATCTATTTTACCAAATTCATAACATAGAAGTTTCATTAATTAATTTTTATAATTAAATCCCGCTGTTAAAATAAATAGCGTGTTTTTAGGAAACAATATATATCAAAAGATTGACACTTGATTATGTCTGGTTTAAATGTGAAATTACAACCAATGACCAACATTGTATTAAGTTGTAAAAATATATTCTAAATATACTTTAAAACCACTCAAATTAATAATTTATCACTATTAATTATTTCGATTAAAAAAATTGTTTTTAATTATAATTTAGTAATTTTTCACTATTCATCAGAATATGAAAGTTATCCGAAAAGTACCAAAATTTCACCTTAGGCTAAATTCGATACTCCGAATCCAAGAATGAAGTTCATTTTGAAAAATAAGATTTACAGAGTTTTAAAAAGTGGTTATTACTGTTCATAACGGCTAGTTTTAATAATATTTTAATAGCATATCGTTGTTTAGTGAAACTCGGTATTGCGTATTACACACGCTATCGAGGAAGGTCGTGATTGCGTGTAATGCAAGGCAAGTCAAGGATGCGTGTTGTGCAAGCTCCTTTTGGTGTAGCGTACAACACAAGACATTAATAAAATTAAAAAGAATATTTCTTTATAAAATCTTGGGCTGTTACATACCCTCTCCATTGTATCTGATCGTGATCCCATGTTTACTTCTAACTTTTGGAAAGGCCTTCAAAAGTCATTGGGTAATGAATTATATTTTAGTATAGTTTTTCTTCCTCAATCAGATGGTCAGTCCAGACAAACAATTCAGACCATGGAGGATATGGTACGTTCTTGATCGATGGATTACCAAGGATGTTAGGACTGACATATTTCATTGGATAATTTTTTTATAATAACATTTTTCATTCTAGTATACAGATGGATACATTTTAGGAATTATATGGGAAGTACTGTTGAACTCCCTGATTTTTGGGATGATGTAGGTGAATGGAATTTGATGGTAACAGAATTAGAAGAAGAGATGGAAGAACCAGTTTAGTTGATATGGATGAACTTGAGAACAACTCAATGCAGGCAGAAAAGTTTGGTGGATAACCGGAGGACAGATCTTTCTTTTGAGGTTGGTGATCATGCCTTTCCAAAATTTTCTCCATGAAAAATTGAGATGTGTTTTTGTACTAAGGGAATTTTGAGTTCGAGGTTCATTGGACCTTATTAAATCCTAGAGAAATTTGGATCAGTTGCATACTGAGTGGCTTTACCTCCATGTTTATCCTAGGTACACAATGTTTTTCTTTTTTAATGCGGAGAAAGTATATTCTAGATCCATATCATGTTTTGATACTAGAGGTAGTTCAGTGGGAATAAAATATCTCTTATGTGTAATAGCTAATCCAGATTCTTGACCGAAGAGAGAAAGTGTTGCAGAATAAGGTAATTCATCAGGTAATGGTTTTGTGGGAAACTCACACGGTTGATGTGGCAACATGGGAATCTGATAAAGCTATGAGGGGTAAATACCACCCACTTATTGGATATGTGAATAAAATTGTGAGGACAAAATTTCCAAAAGAGGGGAAGGATGTAACATCCCAGGTAAATAAAGAACAATACAATTTCATATTTATTAATATTTTTGATTTAAATATAAATTTTACATTAAAAGGGATGCTAGGTTCGATGGAAAACCTATTATGCAACAGTGATATTCATTGAAATCTTATGCTGCACAAAAAGCTGAGTCAAATTGAAAAATAATAATATTATATTATTTTAAATGGTAGTTAACACCTTGCTATTGTAATAGCGTTAATGAATAAAACTATCTAAAATATGATTATACATGTTAGTAAATTTTTTTTAAATTTATCTAATAAAATTTATAGGATTAAAATGTGAATGAAACTAATTTTATGCATAAATACTCTAATATTCTTTAAAAGGTTGATTTACAACCTTTTTATTGAAAACCATTTTTAAATATAGTTTTGGTCACTTTTATATGATCTATTTTACAAAATAAAATTCTTCTTTTGATTTAGGACATCAAAATTTACTTTCTGTTAATTTTTTGTATTTTTATGATAAAACTCATTTTTTAATGAATAGTAAAAAATACTGAATTTTAAATCATTACTGTCTTTTAATATAATTTATTTATATGTTTAGATTATCTTTTTAATTGTTTTTATCATTTAATTAGATTATATTTTTACCATTTAATATATTGATCATCATTGGATGTAATTTCACTTTGAAATTGGACATGAACAAATGTGAATCTTTTGATAGTTATTATTTCTTAAAAACATGATTTCTATTATGAAAACAGGAATTAATTTTAATATCAATAAAACCAACTTCTATGTTTTTAATTTCATAAAACAGACATCATTTTTGAATTCAGAATATCAAATATAGCTTAGGCTGATTTTTTGGATTTTTTCTAAAAAACAACAATTTTGATGATTAGTGAAAACACTAAGTATTAGTTAAAAATATTCCTTTTTGATTTAAATGAAATTTTACTGCTATTTTAAATTTAATTTTTAAAATCCAACATATATGGTTTTTATTAGTATGTAAAATGTGGTTCAATAAGATGAAAATTATTTTTGGTGAATAGTAACTTTTGACATTTATTTACCACGATTAAAGGTAAATAGGGTAATTCATGGTAAAATAATATTATAATAATATTAATTTACCCTAATGGGTGTCCTAATCCTTTTGGTTGATACATTTATGAACATGGGAATCCTTGGATTGATTTTGGGACCTCATGGTGCCACTTAAGATTGATAGTGACACATTATATTAATTAATTTAAAGTAAAGACAAAAATGACATAAAAATATATCTCTTAGTAAATCATTTTTTACATGGAGTTATATAAATTATATCTTAGACTATATATATTCCCTTTAAATATAAAAATATTTCCAAAATCATGGTATTTTTTTTTATAATTGTTATACATCAAATAAATAAAATTATCCATGACACAATAATTATGCAGTGTTTATATCATTAATAAATGATTTATATAAATATGGTTATAAAAATTAAAATTATATACAAAACTATTCAAATTATTATTGTATGATTTTATTTCGAACATCAGACATATTATTTTTAAGCTTAATGAGTTTTGGCCATTATAAAACTGAAAATCATTATATAATAAAATTATATTTTCAAACATTCCTAAAGAGCCCCTCCTCCCCCTTATAAAAAATTTATCACTTGTAACCCATTCCCCACACCTCTCAAGCCCCTTGGATCATCCAAAATCTTCCCAAATAATCTCCATACATGCCACCCTTACACCTATAAGCCTTACCTTAGGCATAAGGCACATCAAGAAATCGTTTTGGTTCAAACAAAAGAGAGTTACCCGATTTTAAACGTAATGTCTTTTTTTAAGTTCATTGATTTTATTTTAATTCTTAAAACCATAAAATCTTTTTACAACATTTTTTATAACAAAAACTGTATCTTAAATATACTATTTTTTGTTATGAGATGTTTTAGAACTACTCTCACACACACCTCCATCTAATGGGTGAAGAACATATTGTCTCTATTGATGACGAACTAGTGCCTCACGAAATGATGATTGTTCGATTATCTCATATTATCTCTTATGGTGAACATTATAATGGAAATATATTTATATGTAATATATATTATATTTATATTGTTTTTATGCTTCTTTATGGTTCATTTATATCTTACATTTTGGTTTCAATAATTGGTAAACAAGATAATTTCATTTGAGGAAGAGTGAACTACCGCCCCCTCAAAGTGATATTACTCATTCATGCCATACATGTAATTTATATAAGATGGATTTATTGATTTTATATATATGATATTATACTATAATTATAATATAATTATGTATAATTATGTTTTATTTCCATTAAAATACGAAAAAGAAATGAAAGTAGCGTTCATGCGTACGTACGAATTACTGTCTCCATGAACGGTGCATTTCATTTTTATCTCCAAATTGTACTTATTATTATAAATACATATATATACTGGATATATATGATATATATGATATCTAAATCATTAATATAATTATGGATATAATGTAATTTTGACCACATGGAAAATTTATAATTATAATAAGTTCATTTTTTAACTCAAGTTCTGAACATCAACATAATGTCCAATATGAACTAAAATAATTTACAAATTGTTATAGATTGGTAATAAGTGATATCAAAGGTAAAATTTATTTTAAAAGGGTTATTAAGAAAGTATAAATTAACTTATGTTTATTATTCAGGAAATTATGTAATGGATGGGTTAAGTCGGCCACGAGGTAAGGGACTTCATCGCAATCTCCTTTCATTGAGGCATATTTCGATAATATATAACTTATTTTTTAATACGGTGTATAATAAAACCATTTTATTTTTAAATTCATTCAATGGGGATATTTTTTCTACGACATATTTTACTAAATGAAAAAATAAAATTTTTTAACGTTTTTGGAGAAAAATGACCTCTCTATCGTCGTAATCGTTAGTTGGCTTCCTCTATAAGACTTGTTGTTTTTAAAATGAAAAAGAAACACCTTATTCTATTTTTTTGGTGTTTTGGTTTTGAATATGGTTTTTGAAATCGATTTATTATTTCAATATCTTGAAATGATTTATTTTGATTTCAAATGAAATTTTATTAGTGAAATACTTATATTTGCAATATTTTATGTGTTATGATTTTATAATGGTACTAGGAAATTTTGCGGCTGGTTATGTGATAAACCAAATGAAGGGTGGTTCTATGATAATCCAGGATGAGTGGTTACATTATAACCCCCAATGAATTAGGTATGGAAGTCGATCGTATGGATATTCAATTTAGTGATATGTGTGGAAGTCGACCAAATGGTTAATTCATTTAAGTACGTTTATGTCCCATGTTAACTATATATGTTATGTGTGATTTATATGGGGATTATGGTAATATTTTGGTAAAAAATGGGAATGCAATGATCTTTTATTCATTGAAGAGTATTTACTACTTCATAAAAGTTAAAATTATTACTTATGAAAAGGTATTCATGGTTTACTAGTTTTTTGAAAAACTAAAAGTTTTCCCTCATTGTGTATCCCCTTCTGAGATTTTTATGCTCATCCCTATTTATTGAAATGTTTTTCACAGGACATAGAGTGGAATAGGGTCATGGATGGGATCAAGGAAAATTCATGCTGTCTAAAACATGGAACTAGACATGACTCTTTTTTTAAAGAGTTTTTATTTTATAAAAAATTGGATATTGTGTAGAAGTGTCTATATGTAATATTCAATTTGTTTTGTTTATGTTGTGACCTAGTTCTCTAAATCACTAACCCTGGAAATATCCTATATGTGAATTATTAAATTAATTTAATATTATGTAATGTTTAATTTTGGGTCTTTATAATGACCCCATTCAAGGATGTGTGATATTTATAATCACCAATAATCTAATGACAAATATTGAGAAGTATATGACATGTTTTCTTCCAATTACTGACTGTGTAGTCATGTTCATTTACAAAATTTTTGGTTTCACTGATTTCAAAACTACTACTATGCAAAATTTACTCAAATTTCATGATCTATACATTTTTTGTTATATATAACCACTTGGGGTAATTCTTGTTTTTTTTCATCCCACCTGATCATTAATAAGATTTCCCATCCACCCTCAATTTTATACATGTTAAAAAACTATTCAATTGTATTCCACTACATCTAACACTATCCTTATTTTTCGTGGAACCACATATACTGTTTTAAAATTTCATATAATGTAAATCAACACCTTGATCCATCAACCATGATAATGAATTAGAGTTACCATTATCCTGAGAAAACAAACCATATCAAGAAATAATATATAATATGTAATGTGTGACTATAAACTCATAAAATATGTATATGAAATTCACATTAAAAGGAATGATGGAAAATGAGAAGTATAGTAGGAATGATTATGATTAATGTTGAAGGATAATATCATAGGGGATTATTATAATGATGATCTTCTATAATACGAGGGAATACATCTTGAGAATGATTCTAGTGATATGGAAGGATAGAAAAAATCTATAATAATATAACAGGAACCAACTAATTAAAAAATAGTATTTATAAGTAATGATTATTAAAAATAATTTTTAATTAATCTGAATGTATAATTCATTCCTCTATTAAAAATTAGTATCAAATAAAATAGGTTTTTCTCCCATAGTTAACTTCAGCATCACTATACACTCTGATCATTAATGTCATCATGAATTAGTTCTCATACCCTAGATTTGAGGTTGATTATTCCATGACATGAATTATCTTCTTCCTCATCTTTATTAGGATTATATTGATGAAATAATTAGTTAATCCCAATTTCATATTATAAAAGTGGTTTTAAATGAGAATGTTACATCAAAAATAGATAAAGATAATAAATTTAAAATAATTAACTTAAATTAAAACACACCCAAGACATGTTATTCTAGGGAGCCTAGATTTGATAAAATGATACATCAACAACTGGGTAAACCCCATATTACAAAAACATCTACCATATCAAAATATCCATTCATCATTTCACTTAAAATATATATTCATTCATTCTCTTGGGATAAATAATAATTAATTAAGAAATAGTAAAAAAACCCTTAAAATTATCCATATCTATTAATTTAGGAAAATTCATCTCCCAGGTAAACAAAGTACCATAGGATTAATGGATCAATTTTTTTAAGAATATTCCTTATATTAAGTTAAATTTATCATTTTAACATTATTGTGGTCATGGGACTCTAAAACGCATATTAATGTTTCAAGCATGAAAAATTCAGGAAACTAAATAGGATCTCCATAAACCTTATTCCAGTAAATTATTATCATAAATTAATATTTATTTTTTTAATAATTAAAATATAATAGTGTTACTAAATTTTTTATTTTCACTTATTAGAGAGTTCATTTTTTTTCAATCATTCTAATTTCTATAATATGATTCCCTATAATTATCTTTATGGGTTTGACCTCAAACTACATAATTACTACACAATTTTAGTTAGTATATAAGATGATTAATTTCAAAATTCTAAAATTTATATCTTATATTAACTAATGAAACCCATCAAGCCATCATTAAATCATAAATATCGAGATTATTCCTAAAAAAATCAAGAAAATTACTATTCCTTTAAATAAGAAGTTTATTAATGGAAGAAACTCATAGAGTGGGGGTTGTGATTATGGTAGATCTTGTTTGGATAATAAATGGTTCATGAATGATCCACTTGTACTAAATGAATCCATTGGAAGAATAGGAAAAACAAAGAAAGCTTAAAGTTATTATCTTGTATAATTTTCAAAAGATTTGGAATAAAAAATGGCCACATATAAGTTGACTAATGTATATGTTAACCATCTAAAAAAAGAAGAGATGATAAAATCTAGAAAATAATTTTTGTCATGGTTGGAATACATGATTTTAATAACGAATAAATGAAAAGGACATGAAAATAAGGAATAATTAAATTAAACAGATATATTAATACATAATGAAGAATATATGTCTAACAAAAACCATAGTGAGTAATGTGTACACAAAATTAACTCAGTTATCTATGGAAAAAATGATAATTTATAGAAAAATCTATAAGTGATGTATCTTGAATATTGTTACCTATAAGTTACTAATTTTTTTGAAATTCTAGGATACACCATCGATGTGTATCTTGAATCTCAAGGGCTCAACATTGTATGGAAAGTAGATGTAATATCTCAATATAGAAAATGATACATGAGCAATAACATTATTGGGATATATTTTATTTGTGAAAAATAAGTACATATGGAAAGGTGTTGTAGTAAGATATGTGAAGTCATTGTAAGAGAATAACCCTTATTAACATGATTTTAGTGTGTCATGAAAGTAAATAAGAATCATTTACACCAAAAAACATATTCTTTTGGTTTGATGAAAGAGATAATGTAATTCATTGAAGGGTGCATTAAGAACCAATGATGACATATTCATAAAAGTTATCATAAAGAGAACTTGAGTAAATTTATAGGAAGTGAAATGATTCTTTTCATTGCACACTAAGAATATGAAATTGTGAAGAAAAATTCATTGATGTTAAATAAGATTATGTTTACTATAATGGGTATTGAATAGGAAAAATTTTGTGTTTTCTTAAGTGTTTTTAAAAATTCTACCATAATTAATGATGTGAATATTACTATAAGATCCCTCATATGATGTAGGATATTTGAAGAAGGAAACCATGATCCCATGAAAAAAATAGAAAACTTGAAAATGTGGAATTTTTCTTATAATAGATGATTATACTCAACCCATGAAGATAGTGAATATTAATGATGATATCTGGAATTTGGTTTTACAAGTGGTTTTATATAGAAAAATAAAAAAAGGATTGATTTAATGTTTATATTAAATGGATGATTCACCACGACTAATTTTACTTCTATATCTAAGGATGTTCGAGAAGAAATCCAATATCAATAAGATTAACTTTGTCAACATTTGATGTAAGTCATGAAATAGTGAGGTGAAGATATGTTCAGTGGGTTTTATTTTATGAAAAGTAATATTTATGTTTCGAATGAAGAAGATGAAACATGTGGTTTTATTAATCATCCCTGGAAATCAATATTGAATCTAGAAATTCATGCAGAGTTAAATAAGTACAAGTGAAATAGATCCCGGTCCATAATTCAATTTATTTTAAATATCTAGTAGAGTTTTTGTGTTATATAAATCTATATTTTTTTGATAAAAAGTGCTACTTGGTCTTAGGCCAAGTTCCATTATCCCACAATAAAAGAGAAAATTTCATGAGCGGGTGGAAAAAATTCAGAAATGACTAAAGATTAATTTATGTTTGATCTAAAAATGTATTATCAAATAATCCTTTTTATAAATATTTAATAACATTTTATATTTAATCTCATGGTATTTATAAATAACTGGTGCCTGAGGTTATATAGTGATAGTGATAGAGGAGTTCATAGGGAGATATATATTGAAAATTAAAATGTTATTTAACATCATTAGGGGATGAGAAGTACCCTATGATAGAAGGAATATCATAGATATCTATTTGTACTATAAGTTTATGAAAAAAAAGTGTTGAATTGGTTTAATAAATGGTATTAAATACGCACTTTTCAATGTTTACTTATATTATTGTATTATTGTTATTGGGATCAGAAGTAGAGTTGTTGAAATATTGTAATATGTGAAATGATTTGGTTTCATGTTATTATGGAAGTAGATGAGTGAAATAGATATCATTTAAGTTATTAATAGGCACTCTTAATTGATATTGAGTTATGAAGCAACATACGTATTATATTTATTAATGAATAATTTCTACGTGGTGATTTCCATTATTTAATTCTTTGAGAGTTTATCTATAGCTAGATACATTTTTGAGCTTGAAATAAGATTTGGAATTGTGGTTGGCCAAGTGGTATTGAAAAAACCTAGAGAGGTAGTTTTAATTTCTATCACAACATATTTTTTGGTATCATTCATTGAAAATATGATGAGTAAAATTTGATTCTCCACCAAATATAATGGGATAAAAATGTTAATTATGTGATAAGGATGAACAATCCTAAATTTAAGCTAATGATAATTTTTAAAAAGTAATCATATCCTAGAATTTTGGAAGGAGATCTAAAGTATTTGGATGACTCCGGTTTAAAGAGATAATAGCATTGGATAATACTTCATAATGTTTTGGAGGTTAATAAGATGTATTAAAAAGAGAATTGAAAGTTTTCTATTGCAAAAAGAGATTTCATCCACTCATAAATATAATTTTTTTGGAAAGTGGTGATTGATTAAAAATTGGAAGGGAATTTTGAGTGTATGTAGGGGTGTTTTTCTTTTAAATATGGTATACCAGTGAGTCCTAATTAGTTGGTTGGTCCTTATATTATTAAGTTGAAAATATGAGCTTGTAGTTATATTTCTTGTTATATATGTAGTAATTATGATATTTTCAAATATTGTGAAAGAATGTGAACATAATTATTTTCATTCTAGTGGGAAGGGGATATTTCTGGAATGTAAAATAATGATAAAAAATAAGAGTATGGTAAACAAGACAATTGAATATTATTTTCAAAGGGGGAGAAAGAGATGCACCACAAATTCTTACAATGGATTTTAATATTTTAAGCTGCATGATATAGATGGATTAATTATATAATTTAAACCAAATCTGAAATGGATAATGTTGAAACTAGAGGTTTTGATTTAATTTTTTCTTCTAATTTTAGATAAATATATTTGTTAATATGTAGATAAAAGTAATCAATTTTAGATATGAAGAGGTTGAAAATAGTGGTCATCCTATGAGTGGCATGATGAAGTTGAAGATCATTAATATACATGGGAAAACATTGGTAACGTTTTCATGACATTTACATACATGGAGTTCGATTTCAAGAATGATAATGTAATACTTAGTGAGAATTTATTTTAGAAACTATATTAACTATATAATTTAATCTCTATACATCAAGGAAATGTTTTTGGAAGATCATGAATTTAAGGGGAGAACAAGACAGGATAAGTGATAATAAAATTAAATTGGGGGGATTTTTTGACAAGAAATACATTTCTTATTATAGAATATAGATTTTTTGAAACAATTAAGGGAATGTATGGTGTGATTTTAATAGGCTAGAGGATGTTTAGTGAAGAAGGATCAAATCATATTGCAAAAGTGTGAATCAAGTTTTAATAGATTCTCTGAATAAGTAATTTCCATGAAATAATGTTTTAATATAATATATAACATCAATAATATATAAGGACATTTCATAAAATAGAACCAATTGAATAATGTGTGTATCCATATCATGATATGTATGAATGGTTTTTTGGGAAGGTGGATACCACACCAAAACATGACCTACGTAAATGTAAAATCAATCTATATAAGAATACCAACTTTAGTTCCATTCTACAATAGGTACAATTACCCAACATTGATAAATGAAAATGAATAAGTTATTATGAAAATTTATAGAGTTTTAGAATATCTCTTGCTGTTAGGGGTGATATGACACATTATTTTTAATTTTGATATGGTTAATAAATGATTATAGTATTGAGAGACAACGTAACTCCAAGTCATAAGAAAAAAAATTAACCTCTATAATGTGAAGGCAAATTGGATCATGTTTTAACTATGTAAGAGGTGGTTGGAATCATGCAAAAACAATGGTTATTTAACTATAAGGTATGAATTTTTGGTATGGAGCCCTGAATCCTAGTATTGGAGGTTTTATTGTGTTTTTTCATAATAATGAGAATAAAAACACAATAGGTTTAAGTTTCAATGAGATTTTTAAGATCAGACCATTATCTTGAATGATTAATAAATTTTATTGTACTAATATTTTTTGGATCATTAGATAATTTAAAGGTGACAATATAATAGTGGTTTTTATGCAATGATTTTTGTGAAGTCTATATTTTTTACATGATAACGATCAAACTCGCACTATAATCAGGCTATTTCTATATATTAATGAATATTTTGTCTTAATTAAAAAAAATATTTTTATCAAGGTTTATATAATTTATGTTTCTTTATTGGACACCCTTGATGATATTTAAATGTGTGAGTCAATGGTTTTAATATTATAATATTAAATGAATACGTATTTATCTCAACTATCAAATCAAGGGTAGAATGATTGAAGACATTATAAAAATAATATTGTATATTACAAGAGATTCCAAAAGCATGTTCTAATTCCATAAAAATTTTCGCATGAAAACGAAAAGAGGAGAATAAATAAGTATTAGAACTCACTGATCATATCTAATTAATTACTAGAAGAGGAACTAAGATAACCGAGTGAAATTGTTTTATTGGACTATGTATAAAATAGAGATTAATTATATTGAATTATATATATTTGGTATATTATTTATGATGTTTTGATTATTTGAATGAAAAAAAAATCACTGAATGGGGATTTGATCTCATCAAGCCCTATATTATTTAGCTAAATAAAGAGGATCTAAATGATTCATTTATTATAAACATAAATTTAAAAGGATTTACATCAACCAATGATAATTTTGAAGATTCTAACATATCCAAAATCAATTTAAGGGATACTTATGTTTAAAAACTAAAAAAAATACTTCGACGAATAACTCTGTGGTGTAAAAGAAGAGGGAGTACCCCTTGAATGAGCAGTGAATAAACAATATCCATTTATAAATGAATTGTTCCTTGTCACATAGTCAGTGTGATGAAACTTGTATCCCAATAATGTGAGTATATTTTTTTGACAAATAAAAACTTCATGGTTGAATGACACATAGATGTATCCTAGTGTGGGATAACCAATTAAAATACTAATATTATTTGTGGTTTAAATTTCAGTATAATTTTTTTATATTTAATGTGATTTGTAACAAGAGAGAGTGGGTAAAAAAATTGTCCCTAAAAATGAGAAAAAAAGATCTTATAGTTGGAATACATGTTCATGGAATGTTTTAATTAAGTAATAGCCTCTTTGAACCCACTCCCAGTGAGTATTCATTCACTATAGTGGAAGAGGGGAACCCTCGATCAAAAATATTGTGTTTGGTTATAAAAAAAATATATTTTCAATTTCATTAATAAAATGTGAGATGAGAAAAACTAAACATAAATATTGTGATATAATTCAAACATTATATCTCACATTAATAACTTAATACCATGAACATAATGTTAAATTACCTAAATGAATATCTATATTAATAACTAATTTTAGGATACTTGGGAAAATTTATCCATAATCTGAACCCACTACAATACCTTATATACTTCTATATTTTATACTCATCTACGATACATGGGGAATTAAAATATAAGAACGGGATGTTCTCAAATTCCAAAAAAATATAAAAACTTTCATCAATGGATAGATCATTGGCTTACAAGAAAACATAACCCCAGATAAATATCATATTAAAAATAATATGGGACAATGAGAGTTTCCCAACAATCATGGGGGAAGTAAATGCTATTTAAAATTTATATATATATACCTTGACATAAGTGTATGGAAAAATAAGATAAATAAATTATCCATAATGCATAGCATAATTATATAACTTAGAGTTATGGAATAGTAATATGTTTATGAAATCAATAAATTGTGATAATCATAAACCACATTGGGTTCATACTCAATCATGTGAATATAGCTAATTTACCCTTTTTTCATACTCAATATTAAAAACATAGATAATTCAAAACAAGTTCACACATGATGTTGTGAACATAGCTAGTGAAAATAATGTCCACACTCAATCTTGTTAATGTACATAATGCCAATTATGTTTATTATCAATATTGTGAACATAGGTAATCCAAATCATGTCTAAACTCAATATTATGACTGTAGATATTTTTATCATGTCCATGTTCTATACTTTAATCAAAGGAGATCTTGCTCATTTTCAAAATAAAAAACTTTTTCTCATTACATATAAAAATTTATCCAATTGATTTTATAGTGCTATAATACCCAACCAACTAATCACAAATTAATATATGTGTCATTAGGAATTAAACATTCACATTTCAAAAGATACTTGACCCATGAAAAAGAGATAGGTTTCATGAATACATTTATAGGAAATTTTATAAGACATTTATTGGATGAAGGTGGATGTTATCATTAGAATATATTCCAAGTGAAACAAAAGAAACATCAAATGATTTAAAACACCCTTTTAAATTATAGTTTAAATCACATGAAAATTTGTATTAATTAATCATTTCTGAAATGCTTGAAAATTCCGTAATATGATTTCACTAAAATAAAATACCAGATGTTTGTAAATTTTTTAAATATTAAAATAAAAATTGGTTTTCATAAATAACATTTAATAAAAAATGAAATTTTCAAATACGTTATTTGAGAATACATAAAATAAAAAAATACTAATTAAAAAACACAAGCATTCAATATCAATTATAAAATAAATAATTTTTTCTGAAAATAAACATTTCATATTAAAAAAAATAATATTTAATTTCATTTTCAAAATAATTTATATTATAAATCATTTAGAAACCCATGTTAATACATATTATGGATTATTTTTTTAGAATAATTTTTTGTAAGAGGGATAGAAACCATAACATTTTGTATGTAAAATTTAATTTCAATAGTTATAAAAGTTGAAATTATGGGTTACATTCCAAGTTTATTTTAAAAATTGTGAAGTGATTTTTATTGAATTTCATTAAATTTTTATATAATATTTAACAAAGGATCCTTGAAAAATAAATAAAGAATTTTCATATGAAATTTTCGGTGTAAGATAAACACGTGAACCTGAATGGGAAATACTTTAAATATTTTATAAATATACTTTTTTAAGCCCACATTAAAAAGAGAGTGATAAATGAATCATTTAAGCATAGTTAAATATAAATTATATCATTATTGGTAATAAAATATATTTGTATTTAAAAATAATAATAGACAATAGTACAGTAAATAAAGAATATATATATGAAATAGAGTGAGATTATTTTGAGAGGATGAGAATTTTTTATGACATCAAAAAAATTTATGATGAGATATATTAATAAATATAATTGGAGAAAGGAATAAAAAAATTAATATCAAAATATAATAGAATAAAACCATATTGAAAAACAGTCATATAAAATTAATTATTAGGACTATAGAAAAGATGTTACATCAAGAAAAATGGTTACACATTAAAAAATATTTTAACAGAAACCCCTTGGATGATAGAGCATGAAATTAAAAGCAACATTATATCAATAAAATATATTTAATGGTATCCAATATGAATTTTACACCACATTTAAATAGAATCCATTTTTTAAAATAGAACATGTATCAATGAAAAGAAAATTGAGATGAAACACACATACCTTTTATTACCACATAGTTGAACAAAATCTAAATTCCTATATAAAAACATAACTATCTTAATAAAAATTTTCATAACAATATTAATATCTATTAACTTTTATATTTTTATATTATAATTATTTATTATAAAGATACTATTTATATGTAGTTTATTTTCAACCACAGATGTATGAAATCATAATTGTTTTGCACATGCATTATAATGTTGATATAAATACCCATTACTTGATACCTTGTTTATAATTACTAGAATATAAATGATACAATAATATATTATTTATAAATATTTATAAAAATATAATTTCATTCCATGATAATATATTTCATGATTTACGAAGACATAATGGGCGATGATGTTGTTTACATAATTTATGATGAAAAAAGTCGGTATGCTAATAATGTGATGAATATTAATATAAAATTTCAATAACCTGAAACAAAATATTATTTTATTAATTTATTATAATAATAATATTTCATTTTCTATTATCAACCATGATATAAATTGATAACATTTTTCTTATAGGTGGTTAAACCGACCCAAATAGAAACATGCGATAATCGATGGTTGAGTATGGTTAAGAAGGTGATTATATTGGAATACTATTATTATTAAAAAAGTATAATGATATTATTTAGATTTATATAATGTGTTGATTCAAAATAAAATATATTTTAACAAAAAATAATAGTACAGATAAAAACCTAAATACATTGCATCATGGTGGAAACAGTTTGTAAGTACACACATGCGGCGTGTTAATTTTCCATAGAATGAGAAATGGTAAGTACTGATTTTTATATTAATAAACTTAATAATATTTTATATATAATATTTATTCAATAAATACACCCTATGAAATATCCATACATGTCAGTTATAAAAAACTCAATATGTTGCATCATAGAGGTGGTATTGTACATTACGCATGATTGACATTTCCATTTTTATTAGAAAGGGGAAGGGTAGATAGTAGTTATAAAATTAAAAAAATAAAATTTAACAATATTAATTATATTGATTTAATTATTTTAATTTAGATTTATTAAGTTGGGATGAGGGTGAACAAAAAAGATATAGATAAGAGAGTTTGGGACTAGACCGTACTCACCTTGGGAGTTTGAGTTTTTTTATTAAAAGATCCCTAACAAATAGAGAAACTAAGATAAAATATTAGATCCATAGGCTTAAAAACCTCAAAAAAGAAATATAATGTCAGCAAAAATTTATTATTTTCATTATTAATTTTAATTTTTTTGTTTATTAAGGGGTGGATGAGGTATAATTTTATAAATTAGGGGAGTGAAATTTTTGTAATAATAAAAATAGTAAATATGCTATTCAAAGGTCATGTGAATCCAATAATGGATAATAATGGAGTGAGTGCAATAATGAGATAAATAATCCTCCGATTCATCCATTTTAGACATTATTTTAGTTTTTTAGGATTTTATTTTTACTTTTATCTTTTACCCATATTATCTTGTATTATGATAACTCATTATTAATCCTAGTAAATTAGTTTTAATGACCAAAAATAAGATTATAATTATTATATAATATGAAAAAAATGATTAAAAAACATTAATAAAATTCCATTAAATAATATTTCTAAGGGAGAGGATAGTTATTTTTAGAATTACTACTCTTGATATGTAAAATTAGTTTTTTAGAGAAAGTGAATTTTCAATTACAAATTTATGTTTCCAGAAAAATTATCAATGTTTTTTATATCAATGAAATAAATTTATTTTAATTAATTAAACAGGTTTTAGGTGTATCTAACATAATACACAACCATAATATTTTTATTTATAAAAGAATTAACTTTTAAGGAAAAAGGGAGTGACCATCTATGTAAAAAAGTAGATAGTCAACCAACATCATATGTAATAGATGGATCTTTAAATTGTAGTTTAAAAATTTTATAAGAATTAAAAATTTAATGTATCTATTTTATATTATTGGACTTTTTTGTTTGGATCATCATAGAGGTGTCCTTACATATTGTTAGCCATATTGTTTCCGGTATGGATAAACTCTTTCATAGAGTCCTTTCTGTAGGTGCCCAACTCCTCCTGTGTTATGTTGAATTCTTATTAATGATATAAGGATTATTCGATGAATATGATAATATGTTCCCAATCATTACACTCCACTAGTTCATTAATAAAAAGGGGTATATCTAACCCAGAAATCACTTTCTCTGCATACACTAGATCGATGACTGATGAGTTTCCTGCTTGATATTCCTTATCCTTAGGAGTCCTTGACAACACATGGTTATGAAGGCCATTATTCTTTTTATTGAGGTTGTTATACCAACTTTCTAGAGATAATTTACTTTTTACTAAATATCTTGTAATATGGGGATGAGGTAAATGAGAATATACCATTTGTATTTGTGTCCTCCTTGTGTGTTTAATAAATCCATCTGAGTCAATGATTATGATAATTACATTCTATGAGTAGTATCTCAAATAATCCTCTACAAGTTGTACTTCCTTAGTCTCTACTAATCGGGAGTCCAAGTTATAGTCAATTTCTATTTTATGGTGATCTAGAATCAAAGGGGAATCATTGTCATGAGCTGTCACCACTTCAATATTTTCTTCTAGTGCATGAAAGTCACCCTCTTCCAGAACATCAAACTGATTATGGGAATTGTTCCCTTTGAGACCTGCATTAGGGTAAGGCTTTATACCAATGTATTTTACCACTAAATAAGATGGTGACTTTAAAATGATATTGTTTTGGTTCATGGAAACTAAAAACTCACCTCATCAGACCCCCTATTCCTTTTCATGTCTAAACTACCTCACCCCGCAAAGAACCCTCATGTATTTTGATCTTAGTCAGCTAAATCACACTAATATTCCCTTTCTCATCCTGTGAATCACATTAAAAAAATAATCGATATTTTAAATTCATATTGTCTCTGGACATGAGTATATTAATGAAATAACTAATCCTCTTCACCTCTAGGGTTCTGCATACTATTTGGGACATGCAAGTCCTGTTTCAGGCAGCCGAAGAAGTCCACCCACTTTGGTTTGACCATCCTCTCCTCTACCTCACAATGGAAATGCTTGGATTCATTGATCAACAAGTGTATATCTATGTTTGGATTACTCCCCTACACCAAGACCTCTAGATTATTCGCCCATAGATGGAGTGATTAAACCACATAACTTCCATCAAAAATACCGCCCCCTTTTTGAGGTTTGTGATTGGTTGAACCAACACCCACACCAAAATTCTGAGGCCATGTGACCATGATGACCACAAAAAAATTGTTATACCATTTTTTATATCATACCTTCTGATTACATAGGGTATTACCTTCAATATCAATGGGAATTTGGTTCAGCGGAACCATTCAACAATTTATATTAAACCCAACTTATCAAAGATACTTTATGGCATATGTCATGTGTACGAGAGCCTAATAGAAGGTAACACACTACCATGTTGTTAATCAACTAGGGAATCACGTAATTCTAGAACATTAAAGGGTGTCTGGGGAGGTAAATACAAAGTGCATTGACTAGAGAATCTCACGTCAGGTGAAAGTTGAAGGACCACCTGAAAAAGGAAAAAAGAAAACCCTATATATCTCACGGTGCAGAAGCCGAAGTGTAAACTAGATCAAATTAATTTGAGAAATAGATCTGGATATGTTTCTCATATAAAATAAAACAGCTCTCCTGGTCTTGAATATTCCATGAAGAGTTCATGAACCTATCAAACGCATCGATATGGGGACGTTTCTTCCTAAACCAAGACACTAGAGTGAGATCCAAGACCGATGATGCTTCCATGAACACCAATGAAGAAATCAAGACCTAGATAAATATATTCATGCAGGATTGAACCATATGGGTATCTTCGATTAATGGTATGTGAGGTGGGGGAGAAGTTTCATTGAAAGGGGATATGTTGGGATTACGAGAAAGAATTAAATGGTAAAGAGGATCATCCCCCCTCCTCAGCTGTATCGAATAGAGGAGGGGTGGCCTCACTGCGACCATGACCTATTCCATCGAGGGGAAGGGAAGCGAGGTAGGTAAGTGGGTTTTTAAAATAAATCCCAATCCAAAATCTAATATGTGAATATTTAATAAAAAAAATTATAAAAAAGTTTTTTTTAATTGTTTATTATTTTTGTTACAAATTACTAAACATAGGTTTCATAAATTAAAAAAACATTTTAAATATATTGTTTTATTTTCTAAGTAAATATTTTATTAGTATAAAATGATTCTTAAATATATATACATATATATGTATTATATTCTATTGATGCTATAAAAATATATGTAGTTGTAAAAATGATGTTATAAACTATTCATTAAAATTATTTTGTTTCTCAAAAATATAAATAATACATTATAAGCTAATTTTGGAATGAAAAACTCATAATTGAACTTCATTTTATAAAAATGAAAATTGTAAAATTTAATTTTTTTTATTTTAAATGGAAATATAAAATATAATGAAAAATATTTCTAATATAAAAATTACATTTTTAAGTGTTCTTCATATGGTTTTTTTATCTTTTTATGATTTAATGGTTGATAATATTTTAGTTCATATATAATAATATGTTATTATTATTTCATTTAATTTATTTTTCTAAAATACAAAATACTTAAACTAACTATCATTTGGGAAAGAATAATCAATTTCTATATTAAATCATATTAATAAATTATTTAAAGATTTAAATATTTGTGTTGTTTAATATATTTTTATTTAATAGAGGATTTATTATTGTTATTTCTTTAATAATATTAATAAAATATATTTATACTCAATATTTTTCAGTGGTATGTTTGAAGAAATCAATTTAATAATATATTTAATTTAAGTCAAACTTTACTAAACTGTTAGTGTTACAACCCCCCAAATAAATTATATCCTTGAAATTTTTTGTATCATTCACCGATGAAAGAATCTAAGGGATATATAAAAGAAGATATATTTTTTTACTAAGATATCAAACTCACAATAATAGAAAACAGGGGAATCATAATTATCCAAAATAATAGGAATGTATTGTTATTTTCCATAATCTCAATTATTTGAACCATATATTCATCCTTAGTTGGTTATAAAAATTTCTATGAAAAAATATCATAATTTAATCATCATGATCCCATTTCCAACCACATAATAAACCCCAAATAGTTGAGAGAGTATATAATAAAATCAATTTTAATGTTTAAATGACTATGAAAAATAATTTCTAAGATGTATTATTTGAACAGACATTCATTAAACCTATGACACATTCAGTACAACTATGATAAATTGATAAACTGATCACTCCTTCTGTTTAACCTAGTATTTCCATGGGAATATCCCTAATAGGTTATAGAACCCAAATATATTGAATTCCCTCATAGTGGTTTATATACAACATTCTAATTAACCAGAGCGTATCCCCTAAGATGGTTAAACTAGGTTTGTATTATGGCCTTTATATCATGTATCAAGTGATGATTATGTTAACACCCAATGCATATATTTTCGGGTTACTATACCTAGGTTAATTTGTACCATATTCTACATCTTCATGTAGTATTCATATATGAATTTAATTTCTTGAAAAAAAATATACGAAAAATAAACTAAAATTTTTGGATATTACAATATTCTTAAACATGCACCCAGTGTTTTCACAAAAATTATCTCATCCTAATACAATTAAATAACTAATTTAATAATTGATAATAAATAAAAAATTCTATGATAACTACCAAGGGACCTTAGACCCACAATCCTGGTTCAAATGATAAAAACATATTATCTTACAACTATATTTGATACCATGTTAGATGTCCCAAACTAAACACATATATTTTGATAATTCATACATTACATCTCAAATTAATCACAAAATCCGTAGAAATGAAGGCATAGTGTCTTTGATGACAAACTACAAAAAAACAGATTTAGGTACACTTATAAACATTACGTATTAGTCAAACCACACTAGGATCCATCATAAACTGTAAATAGTTATAATCGTATTTTTAATATGGGGAATTGAAATATAAAAAAATATCCAGTTCAAAAAACGAGTAAGAGAAAAATTAAATCAAGGTTTATATTATAAAAAATAAAGAAAACATGATTAGAGGCTAAATATATTATTAAAAATAATATAGGATAATAATAGTTGTCCATAAGTATTGATAGGAGGACATGTAATCATAATTGCACAAACATGAAACATGTCATTAATGTATGGAAATATAATGTAATAATTAGGAACCATGGATCATAAATTAATCCTATAAAATAGAGTTATTGAATAGTAACAATAATAATAAATCACAACATTGTGAAAATATCTAACCACATTTAGTTCACACTTAATCTTGTGAATGTAGCTAATTCACATTGTGTTCATACTCAATTATCTGAACGCATATAAATTTCACCACATTTTTTATCAATCTTCTTAATGTAGCTAATTCAAATCATTTCCTTATTCTGTATTTTGAACAAAGTTAATGAAAATCGTGTTTATACTCAATATTGTGAATGTACTTAATTCTAATAACATCCACACTTAATCATGTGAACATAGACAATCTGTATAATGTTTACTCGAATATTTTCAATATATATAATCTGTATAATGTTAATAATAAAAAATTTATCTCATGAGATATAATATTTTTACAAACTAATTGGGGGGGGGATATATCACATTACCTATCAATCATTAATACATATATATTTCCCATTAAACCATCCATTCAAATTTGAAACATCTCGTAATAAACCACTGTAAATGAGATGATATTCACAGTGACATTCATAGAATATGTTACAAGACATCTAGAGAGATAAGTTTTATTGTATCACCAAAACATATATGAAGTGTAACCTAAGAAAAATTAATGAATTTTTAGATATACGTCAATCAATATTTCAATATTATTTTCTAAATTAGCTCTAAAAAATAATACAGAATATCCCAATTTAAAAATTATAAATACACTTTATACAAATTTTCCATAAAAATAATGACTTAAACCTGATAAATCATTAAATTATTAATCATTTTACACAATAATAATTTTTCTACAATGGTTTTCTTAAATTAATGATGTTTCAAAAAAAATTCTTCGATAATAAAGAAAAACATTGAAGTCTTCTTAGAAAACATATTCCTTTAAAGACACATTTAAAATAATGAATATATTCTTAAAATAAAACTATTAATTTTTATAAATATAACAATATTTTGGTTTATTTTTAAATACATTAAGAATTAAAAAAATATTTAATTTTAAAAAATAATATTTAATAATGGATTCTTGAAAAAAAGATATAACTTCTCTATATTTTAAATGTGGAGTAGAATATAGAAATTATAAATTCAAAGGGAAATCATTTTTTATTTTAAAATTTCTTTTATTGTAACCTACCCTATATAGAGAGTGATAAATGTTTCAATTTAAAAGTGGAAAATAGTAACATAATGATTACCAGAAATAAAACAAATATTTATTTCAAAATAAGAAAAGATAAAATTAGTAGGAATAGTAAATATATATGGGAGAAAGAGCTCATTTTATGAGGATATTAATTATTGTTAAATTCAACAACTTTTATGAAGATAAAAATTAAATATTGAAATTACATAGAAAATAAATAGTAAATACATTAGAATTTCATTATATAATAGAAGAAACAATATTTTAAAATCATAGTAAAAAAAGAATCATTATGACTCAATTAAATATGTGTGTATCATATAAACACTAAATAATAATAATTTTTTTATAAAACCCCCTTATGTCTTCAGCCATCCTAGATAACATACCTTAATGGTACCCAAATCAACCCTAAAATGGCATAAAGGGTGTTTCTTTTTCACCATGGGTTAGTGAAAATCACCACAGCCTCACATAAATTCAATAAGAATTATTTCCCAATAAAAATTAATCATCTTGACAAAGAAGAGGATAAAAATAACAAACTATCACTATTCCAAACAATTCATAAGAGAATTGTACAACAAGTTGATAATTACATATTCTAAAAATAGTACTTCAACTAATGTTATTACAAAACACCATCATGAAGGTATCAAACTAACTCCTCTCAATAAGTGGATCACATGATTCATGGTCACCTTTAACCCTAAATGTCTCGCTAATAAATAACATCGAATACCTTTGAGTTGATGGTTCCTTCAAATTGAATTGAACCGAAAAAAAACATTCTACAATATCTTCATTGTAATTTTTTGGGTGTGACAAAGAAATCTCAAAATGATCTAACCATGTATTTCATAATAAAATCATATCAAATAAAGAGGATATATATAATTTTAAATAAAACATGGCATTTAAATATTTTTAAAATTCATAAAAATTATGATTTTCAAATAATTTCAATGGATCGTAAAAAACTGGTAAAAAAGTGCATCCAAATTAAAATAGTCATTTAAGAGCCACTTTTTCATAAAATTAATGAATAATTATTTCTAGAAAAATATGAATGAATAAAAATTTAATTAAAATAATAAAGTGTTTAATCATTATCAATCATATCATAATTATAATAAAACTCAGTTTTAGTTAGTTTTGTTCACAATATCCTACACAATGTTAGTGAATATAGTTACAGGTGTGCACTAACTCCATAGATCCAAAGTCAAGGGGAGTAAGATATAATATCAATGAATATACTCCCCACCCTCATGATATTTTAGTATCATTTTCATCATAAATCTATTTCAATATAGTAGTTTACTTATAAAGAATATCATTCCACATAACTACCAAGGATCCCATTTTCATTAAGGTAATCAGTCATACATGTGAATATCATTCACTTCAATCAATTTCAAATCATTTCAGTCAATCATTTCAATCAGTCCAAAGTTCATATTTCAAAACACGACAATACATTTCAACAAACATCATTCGTGGGATTCTTTAAAAACTTATTCCTTAAAAATAAATCCACTTTATTTCAAACCAATAATTATTTGATTCTTATTTTTATCAAAATAAATCATCATGATCATAATTTAAATTTCTCATTTCTATTAAACAACTTTTTTAAAAAATCAACACTTACTTTTCAAAATTATACTTTAATGGAATTTTATAACATATACCATTCCACATAAAAATAATTTTTTAAAAGAAACTAATAAAATTTTTAGATGTGAATTTGAAATAAATTTAAAATTAATAAATTATCAATGATTTCAATTAATTTGAATTTCTTTACTAAACCACCTACCTTAATTTAGGGTCTTGACAAGCACCCAACAAGGTATCCACCAATAGAGGTTCAATAGATAGTATCAATCAAGAAATTATCCTAGAAAAACATTCTTGAAAAATAATATCAAATTGAATATCTTCATAGTGATTAAATATGGTCCAAATAAATAACTCAAAAATCCTAAAAGAAAGCACAATGACTAATGAAGATCTGAGAAAAAAATCACAATTACACATTATATCTATAAGAAAACCAAATAGATCATGTCAACGACCATATATATAATAAAAAATTCCCGGTGCTATGATTGTATTATGTTCCCTATCGTACCATACTTGAAGATATATATTGTTTGGAAACAAATATTAATAATCTAATTTCTATCTATGTAACACACCTTGTCTTTAGCAGCATATTTTGATGGGTTTTTTACGGTTATTAATAACCATGTTCCTAACCACGCGACCTCCTATAAGATTAAAAAACATAGAGCATGGTTTCCTAAGAATACCTTCATAGATATATCTATATAATAGCTAACCATTCACTATCCTAAAAACTTCTAATAATTTACAGCATTCAACCAAAACAACATTTGATATCACATAGATAAGTGATGATAAAAATAAAGTAATTTAAGTACCTAAAAGAGGGTGTTGGGTTGTTACACGTTGAAATAGAGAGACTAAAATTTCATTTCAATTACCTTGAATATAATATGTTTCCTAATATTATATATCCAATTGGTAGTTTAAAAACCATATAAATGAAACTATATTCCTAAAACCATACATTTCTCCATGAAGGGACATTGATGTGAAAACTGTTACCTTGTATTCCATCTATGTGAAATGCATTATAACATATTTAATAATAAAAAAAATATTATAAAAACTTATTTATATAACTAATTAATATTTATTAACTTTTATATTATATATTTTTTATTATTTATGAGACATTTACTAGTTAGTTATAATTTATTTTCATCACTAGATGTTTGTCATTTTAATTGTTTTTCACATGAATTGTTTTCTTGATATTGATACCCATTAATTAATACCATGTTAATAATTTATATATTATTAAAGTTGCTATAATATATGATTTATTACTTTTCTAAATCACTAATTTAATTCCATTTTAATTTTACTTATGATTCATGGAGACAAAATCAATGACACACAGGTTTCAGTAATTTATGATGATAGAAATTTGGTTTATTAAAAATGTAGTAAATATTTCTATAACCTTTAAAAAAACAATAAATAAATATTAATTATCATTTATTTAAAGTAATATTTTTATTTATAATTTCATAGACATCTATGATATAAATATATAGAATTGTTCATGTAGATGGTTAAACTTTCCAAAAGCAGAACCAGCTATAATGGATAGGTGAGTATTGTTTAAAAATTAATTCCCTTAGAATAATATAATTTTATATAATTATAATGATATTATTTATTTTTTATGATGGTTAATAATATATTATAATTTTTTATAATGAAAGTATTACAGATGAAAAAATATAATTTTTCATTGAGATAGTAGTCTTTACGTACATATGGGTGATGTCCACATTTTTTTGTAAAATATAAAGAAGGTATAAATTATTAGACATATTAATAAAATTTAAATATTGATACCATTTATCAAATAATCCCCTTTTACCATCCATTAATTGAAGTAATAAAAATCAAAATTCATTACATTCTGGAGGCATTGTCCTAAATGAATATACGATTGAGGTTCTCATTTTTCTAATGGGAAATTGTAGATAATAGTTATAACATTTATATAATAGCACATAAGATTAATAATTATACATATTTTATTATGAATATATGGTTAGAAAAGTTTTTATGTGGGTCCATTAGAAATATATCCAAAAGATCTTTTTAGAGTGGATAATACTCATAACGAGAGTTTGAAATCTCTCTTGAATGGTCATTTGGAAATGGAGGAAATAGGATAAATTGTTATGAAAATTGGATTATAAAAACAATAATATGATTCTACAAAAAGTAAAATGGGTATAGGTTCAAGAGGAATTCAAATATTAGCATGTAATTAAAGGGTGATGGAATTATAATTAAAGAAATGAGGTTTGTTTTATTTTAATAAATATATAAATGGTAACGTCAATAATAAAAGGTGATGTGGATCCAATAATGGAAAATAAGGGAGTGTGAGAAAAATTTTAGACAAGAAAATATCAAACATTAATATTGGATAAAAAAATTCTCTATTTTTGGGCTTAATACTTTAAAATTAACATTGAAATAAATTAACTTTTACTGTGGAAACTCATTCTTAATCCAAGGCAATTAGTTATAATTTCCAAAATAAATATTAGTATAATTAAAAAATTTGATAATTATTATGTAAATATTTGAAGATCATTTCATTAAATGATATTTATAATGCTGGTAAAAGTTATTTTTAAAATTAACACACTTGACATGTAAAAATAGTGTTTTATATATCAGGTGTATTTTCAAGAACAAAATTATATTTTGGATGAATTAATTTTTTTTATTTCAATGAACCTAATAGGTTTACTAAAAATAAAATAAAATATATTTTTATTTCAAAGAATTTTAAAACTAAATATATAGTGTGAATATTCAATTTAATGAAATGATAAACAAATAAATTTTACTGAATTAAAATATTTTGAGAGTTTCAAAATGTTAAAAAAAGGTTTGAGAATTTAAAGAATATATGTTTAATGTATAATTTTATCTATTAGATATATACATGACTATGAAATGAATTTTAATATTTTTTTAATATATTTTAGTAATATTATAATGTTTAACAAATACCCTTGAATTTGTAAAGTAGTGTTTTTACTATTCCCCTAAAATTAAATGATTTCATAAAAATCCAAAATTTTCATAAAATGATAATTTTAAAATGATAAATTAAAAATGATGTTGATTTTATAAAAATAAAATTTTAAAATTATAATTTAAAAAAACTAAAATAATATCTATTATTATATTTAGTAAAAAAAACCTTTTAGGTGTACTTTATATTATTAAATCATGGTTTCTAATTTTAATAATGTTACTATATAAATTAATATTTACAAAATATTAATATTAAGAAATTTAATTTATTATAATAAAACATGAAACACTTAAAAATAGTTATTTGGGAAAGAATAATCCATTTTAATATTATGTAAAATTAACTATTTATCATCACGTTATAGGAAATTTTAGTTGAGTAATATCTTTTGTTTCTAGAGGTTTGATTTTTCATATAATTTTATTAAAAGAATTTATCTTATATGTCGCAACAAGTTTTATTTTTTTCGGTGTGAAAAAGTTATCCATTATTATATTAACTTTCATGAAGTATTTTATAAAATTTCAATGAATTAAAACTAATATCTAGTGGGTTTTAAGAACTCTTATCAGATACAACATAAGTGGAAAATATTCTAAGCATACGATCTCCATTCATTGAAATGTGAAACACATGAACATTATAAATGAAGAAGATTCTAAATTACACACCTTACACTAGAGAGCCTCAATATAAATCTTCAAAACATTAGGTCAGTCACTATGAAATAATCCCAACATACATTCCTTTGTAGTTATTCATGAAACCAAGCTAAATATCCCACTATACATGAGGGATCACATTATCCTCCATAGAATTCTAGTGACTTGGTTGTAAAGGAATAATAAAAGTGAGCATTAATTAGTAGGGGTATTGGATATGAATTTCTTAACCACACTAACATCTACAATGACGAGTTATTTGACATTATATAGGACTTGAAAATATCATTATTGATGGATGAATTAAATCATATGTTATAAAACCTGACTTAATTCATTGTCTAATTCATGTATCATATGAAAGAATGCAACTTCTCTTTCAAATTACACATCATATAATGATTCTCTAAATAATATCAATCATTGATGATAAATTTTCATCCATACCTATAATTTAAGATGATGTAATACTCTATCAATGTGATATAAAATTTTAATTGTTTGAATTCAAGATAAATGAAACTATATATCATGTACACCATTGTGTTCCCATAAGAATACCCTAATCATATATTATGATTTTTAGGTAGTGTAATTAGAATAAAATATCATTCATCTTCAAGATATTCCTCAAGCATTGGTTATGTAATATACATTTAAAATATGAACGATATGATTTAAATGTGAATTTATGAATACTTACAGTTATCAATTATATTTGTCTTTAGGGTATATATTTCCTTCAATCTACCAATTTAAATAGTTCCTAAAATATTTTGTTCCATTTCAACTTATGTCATATCATATATAAAATTATTGTGGATATTTTTTAAAGAACCATTGGAAATCAATAATTAATTTCACAATGTACAGAATCATATGAAACATCTTTGGAACACCCGGTTTTTGTTTAGACTAGATCTGAATTTATAAGAGAATATATCTATGTCAATGTCAATTCCTATATATTAATCCATAATGTGTGACCACATGGGACTTTGTATCATTGAATACAAATATGAATAGATATATCTATATGTTTATGCAATGAGAATCCACTAGATAAGAATTAACTCAACTAAATATACCAAGTGATATAGTGTGGTATCCATCAACCACATGTATCTCTAAACCTATGTTCAATAACTATAACTCATTCCTGTATTTATTCCCATGAATTCCATTTTTCTAGAATATCAAGTATTTATGGGACAAAAGTATTTCAATACCATATAGCCTATACATATATTATCAATGATCTATGTTTAATTTAAAATGGTTGTTGAATACATCAAACATAATTTATCTTTATTGGTGTTCCAATCACTTACCTCAAATAAAAATATATCAATAAACTATATTTACTATTTTTGAGATGAATCATACTCACCATTCAATCTCAATGAAGCGCTAGTATGTCATAATCATTATATGAGTTGAAAATTACAATCTTAGTTATGTTCCAACAAATGAAATGCTCAAAAATAGACCCATCAATCCCCAAATCAGCTAAGACTCAATGTATTGTGTAATAAATTTATCAAATAATACAGTTTTTATGCATGGTATTTTACCAAAAATAGGAAATGGGGAATCCTATATAATTCTTTACCACCTAGTATACAAAAATCCCATTTTATGGCACTGAATTTTGTGTACTTAGTGGATCACTGAGTAGACAAGAATAATTTTAATAAATCGTGAGAATATTACATATCTCATAAAAGAATAATACACAAGATCACTTTAATATTTCACCATAACTTATAATAATACAATACATACATTAGTTAGGAAAACATATAAGTCATAATTTGACAAATTAATTATCATTAAAATTCATAAAATGTATATTTTAATAAAAATATATGAATTTAATGTGATATAACAATAATTGGGTGATTTCCATTTATATATCAATTATTTTATTCTTTATATACCATAGTAATACCTAACATAACTCTATATAATAAATTTTCCATCATATCATATTCAAGATACTGTTAGACTACAAAAATATTGGTTTCATTTTATAGGGTTTTGTTAACTCATGAAATATTATTTTATTCATTCCACATATCAATCTAACTATCATAAAAAATCATAAAACTCATTAGTTATTAAATTCTCTAATTAAATAATTTTTGAATAATTCGGTGATATATGAATCAAATTTCTAATGCTCAGCTCCTTGATCATATTTCAACTCCTTAACTACATAATATCTAATGTTAATATTTTAACTATTATTTGAAAATATAAAATTTTCTAGGAATCAATATCATCATCCTAGTAACCATTTATATACACATATTTCTTTGAGAAATAATATAATTATTTATATTATAATTTACTAGTATATCATAATCTCGTTTATGATGACGTAGAATACATTTATTATGATAACTAAATGAAACTATTTAAATATTTATAACTTTAATACTCTAAAACTATTAGGATATAATTTAATATTCAGTTTTATGTGTAAAAATACACAATCTATTAAAATATTATGATATTAACTATCTTATTATAACTAAGTTTAACTCTTACATTATTCCTTACATTAATATATATAAAAAATAATTTGGATATTATAATGTTATAAATTTATCTTTAGAATAGAATGGTCATTAATTTGATAACATTGAACTTATTAAAGACCAAACATACACTCTCTAGACTTAAAGACGCTATATTATTCATATAATATCTAGAGAAGATATAAATAACACTTTGTGTTTAGAAAATAACTCAAATTTTCATTTATTATAAATATTTAAAAAAAATAGTATTTCTGTATAATATATGGTATTGTATGATTTTGGAGAATTTTATTTAAAAAACAAGATTTTCCACAAATATTCCACAAATGGGTGGTGGGAACATCTTCCCTCATTTTTATAGAAACATCTGGATAAACAACACTATCCTAGATTTTTTTTTATTTTTTTCTTCTTAAAAAGAGATATAAAAACCAATGAGACCTAAACCATGTGTATAAAATGAATCATACAGTTTTTGATAATTAAGAAAAAAGTTGTATCAATATATACAAAACAATAGATAGAGGTACACATCATTTTGTTAATATCTATACAATATTGATGTATTGAAATCCATGATATAAAAACCATGTCCTCATCATTTGAATAAAAACTATTAGATATATTCAAAATTTAACCTGATTATGAAATCCTATATATTTAATTAAATATAAAATTAATAATTTAGAATTACTTACCCTTCAAAATTGAATAATAAATTACTAAAAAATGATACAAAACATTGAAATTATAGAGACTCCAAAAACTTTTTATTTTTAAAAAATAATTTTCTATTTTGGATTCATTACTCCTTATTGATAACATTATTATGTTTCCATGGTCTTAACTTGGTACTCAAGGAACCATTCACAAACATATTAAATAGTCATTTTATTCTTGTAGTTTTAAAATTTTAAAACTTGTACAACCTATAAAATATTGGTAGATAGAGATCACATGCATAATTTGTCTACTCTAAACTCATGAGAATATAAGGTAATATTATAATGAATTCGTTAATCTTTTTGGATCATTTCCATAAATATCAACACAGTTAATTCCATATATAGAGTAATCCTTAAGTAAACCACATGTCTCACCAATTAATTAACACATTCAATCTTATTCAGTGTGTGAGTGGAGACTAAAACTGCTTCTGGGATTTTCGATACAATCCACTTAAATCCTTATGTGATTCCTATTATTATTCTGAAATTAAAAAAAATTATCATATTGAAATATTTCATCATTTGGTTACTGAGGTATATAGTTCTTTAATAAATATAATTTCATCTACAGAAGAACTTTTTTTATGTTACCAGACTTAGTAATTTCTTACATTATACTTAAATTTAATAAATATAATATAAATGTTAATATAGAGGATGATATTATTATTAATAACAATAGAAGATTTTATCCCATGTGTATCATGATTTATTGCTACATAGTAAAAAATTTTATTAAATGGGTTCCCATTAAAGCAATGGACCCTTTTAAAAACATAAATTCATTAGTGTGGAGAAATCTATATTTCACTATTAAATGATTACATAATTGCATTTGTATTGCCAATTTTCAATTTTGGTAGGGTTCCATACCAATCATATAATATATAAATCATAGGTAATAAATTATAAGATTGTTTATTTAATTGATCAAGTGGAATATCCCAACTCTTTCCCTCACATGTCCAAAAATTTAGGCCTTCTTAGCTATGTGTCTCTTAATTATATAAGAGGTATTTTTATACCTAACCATTAGGGGTATCAATTTTCTATATTCCGTTCAGAAGAAAATCAACATGAATCCTATTTTAGGAGATGATAATAAGTTTAATAATCAATGTCCTGTCATTTTAAACCCTAGAATGTATAATAACCCAAACCCACACTCATGGGTCTAGTTCTAAAAACAATTTCTCTAAAAATTAGATTTTGTATAATGTTATATAAGAATATTTTTGTTCTAAGAAAATAAAATAAGTTAAAAAATACATCTCATTACACCAAGAATTTAAATCATTGGGTCTTTGAGGACCAATTACATAGGTAGCATATTCAAAAAATATACAAACATTTATTGATAAATAAACTGCACTTCAAACCATTATATAAATCTCATAAGTTATACACATCTTCATTACATAGGGATTAGAAGAAATAGTATGTGGTGAGATCAAATGCTTAGTAAGAATAAAAATAATCAATATTTGATAAAGGGTAATGTCATAAGAATGTGAGATAACATGATTAAAAGAAAAACATAACATTTTAAAGGACAAAGATTGATAATAGTTTTTCCATTTAATGATAGAGGGACATGAAATCTTAAATGAATAAACATATGACATGGTAAAATAGTGTGGGAAAAGAATCATGAGATAATGGTTATAATCATATGAATAAATAAACAATGGTAACACATTGAAACATATTAATTATAATGAATTATAGAAGAACATTAATGATTAAAAATCATACGAACCATGTTACATGATTAATTTTCAGTCAACAACTTATGGAAAATAATTTTTGCATCATTTTTACACAAAATACTGGTGTATAATACATCCCAAATTTAAATTCACATGAAAAAACTATGAAATAAACTTATTTCATCATGTTAAAAAATATTAATAAATATTCCCACATCACATTCACACAATGATTGTGGAAAAATATTCCACATCATGTTCACATAAAAATTAATCATATTATGTGATATGAAACCTTAACCAATGAATTCAAGGGTTATATTGGACCCCTAAATTAATAATAATCATCATCATAATAATCTAAACATATGTTTTACATTCAAACATTAAAAAATTTATAGCTTAAATACCACATGATTTAAATGTTCAAAGAAACTAGTATCACGAATGGATTTCCTAGAAAATTCAAAAAACCATTATGATAGAAAAGATGGATGGTGTAATTAAAATAATATATGAAACAAAATATATTAAATTATGATTTATTTTGAAATGGATTAAATTACACTTTGAGGTTATTTAATAAATTAATTTTGAAAAGAATAAGTAACATCAATTTTTAAAATTCATCAAAACTCATAATTGTTTTATTAAAATAAAATACTTTGATATTTATAAAAAGATTTAAACAATAAAATTTAAAACCAAAAATGGTTTTTAGAATAAAAATTTTATAATTCAATAGTGGTTTTAAAAACATCGACGTATTATTTCTAAAAAATATAAACCTTTAAAATCCCTTTTAAAAAATAATTCCCTTTAAAAATAAAAAATTTACTTTCAAAAAAATAATTTTTATTTTGATTTTTATAATATTAAATATTTAATATATTTGAGAAAATATTTCAAAACATTGAAAATTTTTTTTGTAATTAAAAATTCTCATAGAGATAGAAAAACTATAAAAGTGTTTTTATAAAATGTTTTCCCCATATTCATAAAAGGAGATGTTATGTGTCATGTTCAAAAGTCATTCCATAAAAATGATATAGTGATATTTTTATAAGATTTCTAATTTTAAAAATTATCCTAAAAAATGACCCTTGAATATTATATAAATATTTTTTTTGAATAAATTTCTAGTGGAAGATAATAAATTAGATTTTAAAAGGATTGAAACCCTTTAAAAAAATTTAAATAAATTTTTTAAAAAAACATATTGTTAAAGGGGGAAAATATTCTTTTTAAAAATTATAGAATATAAATATGAACATAATATGAGATAATACATAATTAGAATTACATTTATAATGGATAACTTTAGAGGGAGAGGAATATATTGACAAGGTGGGGAAAACATTGTTAATTTTGAAGGGAATTATTCTCAATAATAATATACTTTATTATGAAGAAATTAATAACGGTTAAATCATGGAATTATAAAGTAATTTTCACTATTGAGAAGTATAATGTACCATTAAATAGATATTAGGGTGGAATAATCCATTGTTATATTAAATAATTTCAATAAAAAGTATTATAAATCAACAAAGGGAGTTGTGTTAACAAAGACCCTTACTACATTCGTATCCTTTGAATCAAAATCTATTTAAATATAGAAAATAATATATATAGTTAAACCCCTTAAAATACAAGAATATTTATAAATAATACCATGCTTTATTAATGAAATTTTATCAAAGATATCATGGTGAAAAATATGAACTATGTCTCAATAAATTTTTAATTTTAGAACAAAAACCCTTAACATTATTCATAACTTCCACTACTGTTCTAGAATCTAATGTATAACTAAAATAACAATCATAATATCCAATATCATATCCTATTTAATATATTTATCCCTTTATAAAATTCATTTCATATTATTCTCTACATTTAAACTAGTTATAGGATATCTAATCTCAATATTGGGTATTGAGTAATCTTGATCATTTTGAACTAGTTTAATAATATAGATTTTTTCATTGTTTTTATCCCAAGGATAATCAAGGCCAGATTATAAAAGGAAATTGAATTTATTACTTATAATTATTTATATTTTTATAAATTCATTATTTTTTAGTTTTGGTTATAATAATTAAATATGAAATCAATGATGATGACATTTTAGTGATTTCTAATAAAAAAATATTAGTATCTTAACTAATGAGATTAATATTAATGTCACTTTTCAAAAATAAAAATAAAATAATTATTTAATTATATATATCATATATTTTATTAATTAATTTATCATATTGATCCTTGAAATTATTTTATATCATTTTCCAAGTAGCAGGTCAGACCAACCAAATAATGAATGTACGTTAAATATTGGATGAGTTTGGTTATGAAAGTGGTTTATTTTTTAATAATATAATTAATAAGAAATAATAGTTATATTATATATATTTTATAAGGTGGTGAATCAAAATTTAATATATTTCAATATATTATTAAAAACTAATTGAAAAATGAGATCGTTTATGTTGTGGAGGCGGTAGTATGCACAAACACACAAATGAATGTTTTTTATTCATAATTGAATTTAGGAAAGGTGGTTAACGGTTATTAACATAATATAAAAACATATATTATCATATAAATACATAATTAATTATAAAATAGTTCAAATTTTTTTTGAAAAGGAAATAATTTCAAGAAATATCATTAGGGAAAATATTATACATACGTTTACAATGTTGATCTACTCTTGGAGGATTCTTGGGAAAGGAATCATTGAAGAAAAAATATTATGTATAGAATATTAATGATTTTAAACAAAAATATATTTGAATATAAATTATATATTTTAAAGGGAAAACATATATTTAAAATGTTCTTGGAAGGGGTGGTGGAAATTTCATTTTTATAAGGGTTGATGATATTATTTTGGTAAATACTTCCTCTTAAAATAAAGACAGAATATGTTTCAAGTATAAAAATACTAAAAAATTGAAAATAATATAGTGGGGTATGAGGTTTGGTTTTTCCAACTCTAAAAAACTAAATTATAATCATTTTTTAAATATGTTATACATTTTATCCCTTTGGTTAAACTATTTTACTCATTTCCCATTTAACATAGTAACTTATTGTTACATATGTAATTTATTTTTAATTCATAAAAATAAAACGATAGTTACTAAAAAAATATGGAACTTATAATTAATAATTTTATATACATTTTATTATTCTAAATTTAAAAAATTGATAAATTTTAATTTTAAAATAATAATTTCATAATGCATTACAAATACTTTCTTAGAATGTGTAAAAAAAATTCAAAAATATCAATCATAGGTATCTAAATGAAAATAAATATTTGTTAAATTTTATATATCCCTTATAAATTAAATACATTATCTAGAAAATTATTTCATAAATTATCAATTTATCCTTATATTCTGATAATTTCAAAAAGGTCATAGTTTTCATAAAAAGATAATTTTGTAATGTTCACCTATAAATAAATCATATAGAAAAAAAACCCATCATATTTACAACAAATTAGTATTTTCATGATAAATATATAAATTGATTCCATTTTGTTAAATTTTTATTATAACATTTATATGTTGTTGTTTAATTAAAATCAAAAAAATATAATGAAATTTTTTTTATATGAAAATAAATTTTTAAAATACTAGTGGTTATTATTCATAGTTTCTATAAATTACTAATAAAAAAATTTAATAAATTAATTTTATATTATATTATAATCATCATAAAATAATAATATAATTAGTTTTCTTTAATAAAATTCAAAATATATAAAAAGATAATATTTATTAAAATATATTTTTATGCCCAAAATTAATTTTTATATTTTTATAAAATTAATGTTTTATATGTATATATATTTCATAACATATGAACTCATATTCATATCTTCAAATTATATTAATAGGCTTTAATTTTTATAAACAATATTTATATTTTTTAAAATAAAATATATCATGGTATCATTTTACTTAGGTGTTGGGTATTGAGTAATCAATAAAACACATTAAATTTATATAAAGTAACTGTATATTGTAGATTATTATTGTGTTATATTGTTCCATATTCATTCATTTCATCACCATAATTATATTTATCAATTAATAAAAACAATACCTTCTGGTATCTAATGATATTCATGAATCGTGATATAGCTTCTGAGAGTTTTAACCTTTGTATCTTAGTGAAGACTATGAAATATTTCTCTTTCCCTCATAATAGGATTATATTAACATTCTGAAAAAAAATTATTACAAATATTCCTCTATATATATGTCTTATAAGATTCAAGAGGCATACCTTCAACATGTTCATTTTCATGAACTTATTTCCCTCAAAATTTAAAACTGAGAATATTAAAAAGATATCCTGTAAAATCAGATTAATTGACCATATGAAAACGAAATCATTTTATGTTTTCCCAAATAAAATATTAATGTATATATATGATATATTCGCCTCATGAATTACTTAATTAGAGAAACCTATAAATACATTATTTTATCATAGGTTACATATTGTGATATTATAATTAGGTTCCAAATCATACTATATATATGTGATCAACTCATTCATAATAGTTCAGAAAGAGAATGTGGTTCACTAGAATATATCCAAAGGGAGTGTCAAGATAGGTGTGAAATCTCAAGCTCACTCATCCTTCCCTTGAGTGAATACTTAGCTGAAAATTAACCTTTCCTTCACATAGTGATTACCCATATCTACATATGTGTCACTACCATATCTACATGAAAAAATCTAGACAAAGATGAAATTTCTCAGAATCCACAAAATATCTACTCTAAAAATTAGAATGTTACCATATACTTAGAATTATCTCTTAGAAATTTCGCTATGGATTTTACTAAAAATATCTCATCCTAATAAAAAAAATTACTAAAAAAATACTCATAAATTATCGAACTCATCTATGATACCAATTATAATGCCCCATTCCTATACTCCTAGGTCTAGTTCTATAAAAAATTCTTTAAACACTAAATTCGACACAAAGTGATGTCAAACTATTTTTATTTTTAAATATTACCAAAAGTCATAAATATATTCTTATAATAATATCACAATCCCCATAATAATATGCTTAGTGTATTTATGGAAATGTTACATAGGTAATATATTTTAAAAAACATTTGAGTACTACCCTATAATCAAACAACACTAGATTACCTTATTGAAATATTAATATTATAATCATCTTTATAACCTTTTTAATGAAAATAAAACAAAATGGTGTGATAAAATTCAATGTTCGGGGGAAATCAACAAAAATTTTATCACGGGAAAGATTATAAGAATGTGAGAAAACATGAATTGGGGAGAAACGTATTATTTAAAAGGATATCTAACAATATGTTTTTTTTTCAATGTTCTGATAGAAGGATATACAATCTCAAATAAAAAAAATATTTTCCAACATAAAAGAGTGCGGGGAAATAAATAAAACCTAAGAGGCATAATCATACATATATAGAAAAATTATCATGACATTGAAACTTGAAATGATAAAGAAATTATTGAACAACCCTAAATGTAGAAAAGTGATGAACTAAGCTACCAGCATCACGTTCACATAATAACTTGTGAATAATTATTCTAGAATCATGTTCACACATGATACTTTTTTATGTATCATGTTTACTCGTTAATTTTATGACCTAAAATTCCCGAATCATGTTTACACAATAAAAATCGGAACAAAGCCTCTTGATACAATTTTATATAACAAAATGGTGAACAAAGATTCCAAAATTATTTTAACAAAAACATTCATTATCTCAAATGATATGAAATCATAACTAACTCATTATGGGTCTATATAGGATGAAAATATCATAATAATAATCATATGTATATATATGTGTTCCATTATGACTAAAAAATATAATAATACAAACAATACTTAATTAACCCTTCTAAAAGAGTAAGGTTTTATGAAAAAATTCATAAAAAATTCCCTAATACATCCATAGATGAAATTATTATTATGGGATAAAAACTTATACCCATATAAACATAAGGAAATTAAAATATTATTGACATATATGAGGAAAAATTATTTTATGTTATTAGATAAATCTATTTTAAAAATATGAAAAAATATTTATTTTTTATATTCTTGGAAACACTTCAAAATGTGTTATTTAGAACCAAATACTAAGATATCTTTTTTTAAGATTAATATTTAATAAAAATAAAGGTTTTAAGAAGGTAATTATTTTTAAATGAATTTAGGATTTAAAAAATGATGAATTCATTTTAAAAAACACAACCCATTTGGATACATTTAAAAATAAATAATTATTTTTAAAAAACAAACTATTAATTTTGAAAAATATAAAAAAATTTATTATTAATTTCAAAATCATTGAGTAAATATATGATTTAAAATTATTTTAAAACTAGTAAAATATTTTTTCTAATTAAGAATTCTCATTATTGGGAGAAATAATAGAAGAGTTTTTATTTAGTTTTTTTACAAGACTCTTAAGAGAATATATTATGAATCTCCTTCAAAAGTAATTTTCAAAACAAAAAAAGAATTGAAAACTTTTACATTAATAAAAACATTCAATAATAGATCCTTCAAATAAATATTAAGTCTTTTTTATGAAATTTGAATTTAAGGATAAAGAATTTTATTTTGTATAGATGGAAACATTAAAAATATTTTAAAAAATATTTTCTGAAAACCTTCATCCTAAAAAGAGTTCATAATATAATTTTAAAATAATTTATTTGATATATGAAGGTCACATTTTATAAAAAGAAATTATGTATAGAATTATTAATTATAACATTGGTTGGAAAGGAAACCATGGATAAGGAGGGAAAACTATCATTAATGATGATGAATATTCTTCACTACAATAATTTACTTTTTTGTAGAAGTAATTCTTCAAGGAAATATTTTTTAATTAAAGATTAATTCTCCCCCCAGAGTGGATTAAAAATTACAATGAAAAAAATAAAAGTGTTGAATCAAACAAACATAGAATAAATAAGTTATATAAGCATAAATATTATTAAAATAATGTAGTTGACTTAACTAATACCCATAAAACCATGATATCCGTTGACTTGAAAGTAATTTAATGAAATAAAATGTTATATATATATATATATATATTAGAATATCGTAAATTTCTTGAATATAGTAAAATACATCCAGGATTAACTAATCACACCATATGAGTGATATCATGGTGCATAATTTGAAATATGTATTAGTAAATTAGTAATTTAAACATATAACCACATACCTTATTTCAGAACATCCACTAAAGTTCGTGAATCTACATAATAAAAAAGTAAATATATTAATAACCTTTTTAATAACCATATTCATATATATAAAATTTTATAAATTTAATTTATGTTTATTCTATATATGTTTATTCTTTATGTATTATTTATTTTAAATATTATGTTGGATTAATCTGGATCGATTTTAACTAGTTTCATAGTAATTGTTTCGTTATTCATTCCTCATAAAACATTCATCTTTACAAGATCAATTGTGGTTTTGTAATTGATAACTTATAATTATTTATCTTTGAATAATTTTATTTTATGTTCGTTTTTCTTAGGATCCTTGAATATAAAATCTCGGATAAACAAATTTTAATGTTTTTTTAAAACATGAATGATTGTATTTTAATTAGTGTGTTTAATACTAATTCTACCATTTCATACTATAAATAAAATAAATATTTATTTATTTATATCATATGTAATTTAAAATTAATTTATTACATTTATCCATGATTTTATATTATAGTATTATTCATGTTAGTGTTTATTCCTTAAAAAACTTGATCACAACATAATTAATTGATGAGTATGGTTATGAAAGTGGTTTTTTTTAAATAATATCAATATAATAGAAGAATAATTATTTTATTTTGATATTTTTATGTTTTTGAAAAATATTTGAGTATTTTCTAAAAAATAATAATGAATCTACATGAAAAATGATATACATTACTTTATGAAGGTGGTAGTTCACACAATCACTTGAATGGAGTTTTTTTATTTCTTAGTAGAAAATGGGTAAGGTGGTTAATCATTATTAAAAAATTATAACAAAACAACATATAATATAAATACCAAATTCAACATATAATATTGGGAAAAATATATTTTAAAAGAAAATATAGAAAATAAATAATGTTATAGAAATGTTTGTACTTATGTAGACAACTTTTAATGTACCTTAAACAATTACAATGAAACATAGGACATAGAAAAAAATATTACATATAGAATATTAAAGAAGTAGAATTGTATTATAGGGGAAGTAAAATATTTAATTTTCATGAGGATAATTAAATTCAAAGTGGCCGATAATTTATGGTGGAAATCAATTTCAGAAGGGGTGAGAATGGTATTCCAATAAATATTTCACACTAACAAAAATAGAACACAAGATTCACTAGTATTTAAACAAAAGAATGGAAATAAATTAAATGGGGATACATTTTTCTCAATAAAAACTTCAAAAATAAATTTAAAATATTTTTTATGATTTTAGGCCTTTTACCCCCTTGGATAACACATTTTACCCATTGGTCATTACCATGTTAAATAGTTTTTACCTAAGTAATTAATTTTTATGAATAATTGTAAGATTCTTATTATTGAATAATATGTAACTAGTAATTCCAAATTTTAATTCCATTTTATTTTATTATATTTATAAAATTGAGAAAAATTAGTTTTAATGTTATAAAATTATAATGAATGAAAAATAGTTTTAGAGGATATTGTAGCTTAAGTAGTAAAAAATATAACACAGTTTTGTAAAATTAAATAAATATATATAAATTTAAAATATATTTTATAAAATAATAAATTGACATTACTAGGGTTTTATAATTTTTGATGTCATACTTACATACTGATAATGTCATAAAATTCATGGTTTTTATAAAAATGGTATTTTCACTATTCATTGAAAATTAAATCTTTTTAAAAAATAAAAAAAAATTACCCTAAAGTAATATTTTCATGTTGAACGTTTAAATTAATTCTATTTTTTAAAATTCATTAATGAAATTTAAGAATTTAATATTTAAATAAAATAATAAATTATAATGAATAATGTTGTTATTGGAAATATTTTTTCTGAAATACTAGATCTTTATATTCACAATTTCTATAAAACACTATCAAAAAAAAGAATATATAAATAAATATTATATTTTATCATTACAATAATTTAATAAATGTATAATTATATTTCTTTAATTAAATTAACAATGCATATAAAATAATCTTTTTGTAAACTATATTTTTATGTATAAAACGATGATTGTGAATTTTTAGAAATGTCAAATATATATATATTTAAAAATTATGTCAGTATAATTCACAATTTATAATTAAATTTCAATGATTTGATAATCATATTTTCTATTTATATTTTTTATCAATATAATATATCACTATTTTGTTTTAGTTTGATTTTTCATGTGGATGAAGGTATCAAACACATTACATTTATTTAATGAAAGATATATAGTAAAATCATGGGGGAACGTAGAAGGAATCATACTCGAAGTATTTTATTTGGATTTAATATCATTTTTATCCCATGTTATTACTTTTATGTGACCATACTTCTAGAGTTTCTTTTAGTAGTGTTATTCCCTCCACCAAATCATTATGATCAATCAATATTGATGTGGAACAATTTACACTGTCCAATGTTCATGGTAGACCCTTAAAAAGAGAATTTAAACATATCTACACATATTAAAATTGATTCTATTCATAAGGTATACAAACCCTCATATAATGTTTCATAGTTATATGAAATTGAAAATATCTATATCATTATTCCAATGATGATAGAAACAGAAACCCTCACATTTCTAGAACATGTCATAAGTCTCTCGTCTAGTGAGAAGTATGACCTCATGTCCCTCTACCCAAGGATAATCTACTCTAGAGATTATCCAATTAAATGTTAATTTAGAGGATAAATTTTAAAAACTATATTAAAGAACATCACTCAAGAAAATAACTTTAACTACAAACCATGGTTGGGGTATATGAAAAAAATTCTAATTTTTCACTCCTAGCATGTAACAGAAGTATTGAAAATTTTATAAGATTAAATTTATCAACATTATACTAATTCATAAACCTTTTTAAAATATATTAAATTTATATCCCTTAATAATTAAAAAAAACAATAACATGTATATAAGTGAACAATTCATACATAAAAACATTAGATTAATAGTTTATGAATAATTCACAAATGAATATTTAATAATAATGAATTCACAATTTTAGAAAATCATTATGGAAATTTCATAATTATGAATATTAAAAAAATTTATTCATACTATAAAATGATATTTTATTATTATTTATTGTAATTATTATTTCTTTAAATATATTGTATTTTGTTATTTATAAACATTTTATAATCCTATATATATATAATAAATTTTATTACACTATATTTCATATAGAAAATATTATTTAAATTGTTGATCAAAATCTATCATAAAATCTCTCTAAATGAGGATTAAATAACTTCCAAAGTGAAAAGTCTATAATTTGAACAATTTAATTTAATTATTTATGCACAATTCATAAATTAAATATAATACATTATATTTTCCCGTATTTTTTTTAATTGACAAATAATTTATAATTTAACTATATGATTTCTCAATAAAAACATTCTCATAAGATCAATAGGTATTCCAAATTATTTTATATAATTATTATAACATTTAAATTTAATATTAGGTAATATTTATTAATTAGTGATTCATACAAAATTATTTATATAATTTTAAAAAATATTATAATTATTTGGCTTATACTCTATATAAATTTTTAAATATTCACAAAATTAATTTTACCATTATTTATTAAAAAGATATAAATATTAATTTTAATTAATAATTGAATATAATTAAAATTGAATTTTTATTCATCAATCATATTTCTTGATATTGGATTAGTTAAATATTTTTATTCATAATTATATTTTACGACCTTAGTGAAAATGTAAGGTATAACTGATAAAACCGAGAATCATGCTGTCAGTTATATTTTATGACTAATATTTCTTAGGATATATTATGACATATTTATTGGTATGTATAGTATATTTCTTATGATATAATGATCTGTTGTTATAATCTCATAATGACTATCATATTTTATGACATAGGAACGTCGTACACTATTTACAGGAAAAAATATAGATTTAAAATATGGTTATTCCTATGATATCAAATATAATCGGGTATGACTATATTATGAATTATGATTTCAAAAATCATATAATCATCTAAAATAAACAATTATAGTCATCCTTTATGACTTCAATAAAGACCAGGAATATAATATATAGATACATAATTTCCCATACTATTTCACACAATAAAAAATATGTGAATACTTGATACCACTACTAAGATTCATAGTGTTATAATAACAATTATTATGTGTAATAGAATCAATCAGAATCCTAGTAACAAAATATACATGATAATAAATATAAAACACATGAAAATACTAAAAGTGATGAACACTATAAATCAAATACAAAACAATAGATAATCTAACCATAAATATTCAATGCTTGATGATGATAACCAGGGAATAATCAAAAAATACTTCCCCTTATAGTTTATCCATGCGATAAGATGAATCTTTTATTAAAAGAGATGGATCCTTCTATCCTCCATGTTATGTTATTTACATTTGAATTAGAGTAGTAGAAAAGAAATACTCATGAAAAGGTATGTCTCAAGTGAACATTGTGAAAGAACAACCACCACATCCATAACATAGAATTGGTATTTTAATATCATCGAGGATTCTCCCTAGTTATTATTTAATTAACACTTGTTCTATAATGTATGAGATATTTAATTTTCTTATCAATGCATCATATTTATGAATACAACTCTTCCATTTCACTACATCCCATAAAAATTTACATTAAATCGTATAAATCGGTGAAAATTAAAATTTGACTACTCATATAATTGAAGGATATTGAATTATGTATGGTATAAAATAAAGTAGTCATACACTATAAAAACATGTCCAATGAAATAATATCTCATGACATATAATTTTATTCCTCCATTATTACCCAAATTGTAAATTATATCTTTATAGAAAGTTTCATGATTGTTATATTTCCATGAAACTTTATTAAATCCTTTAATCATGGGCTATAAAATATCCTTTCATGAAATGCATGATATATTCTAAAGACATTTTTTGATTACCACCAATCATAAAATCATATCAAATTTTGGAAATATATTTTTTTATGTAGTCCCACAAATATACATTGATTTAAGTTTGGAATGATTTATACACCACATATTTGGAATAATATTCAAACAATACATGTATTTTTCTTTAACATTCTTTGATTATTGTTTAAATATTCTACTAGCACTAGTAAAAATCGGTATATTATTTTTTTGGTAATTTTTTTAGAACCAAATTCATGATAATTCATATTGAAAATGATTTGATTAAATCTTTTAATAGATTTACACCATTTATATATAAGAACATTAAACATGTTATGTTCGGGGTTGTATTGGATTTTTCTATGAATTATTTTTCACTCCCTATATTTAGAAATATAATTTATTCAATATTATATGAATTATGTTGTAGTTATAAGAAATTAGACTCAGTAACAAGGAGATGAGTGAAAATACCACACATAGATGTTTTTTATGCATGTGAGGTAATTAATAGGTAAAATCTAAATATTAATTACTTTGTTCTTTGATATTTATTATCCAATACCTATAAAATGGAATCTACATTCAAATATATTTTGTTGTATGTCACACTGGGGTATTCAGAGGATGTTATATAACACAGTATCATTAATGGAATTGATTGTTTACAATAAATATGATTATTATACCGTTTAAATTGTTTCTTTTTTTACGATGTACTATTATTGGGTAAATTTCTACCAAAGAGATACTTTTTGGAAATATGTTATAGTGACTGTCCATTTGTAATTTGGAAGGATGAATGTGGCCATCTGACACTTCTCTTTAATGGCACAATCAATCCAGAGCGGGACATTACATCAAGAAATTTTTTTCCAATAAATAAAATGCAATAGAATTATTCATCGAATGTATTTCATTAAAACAGTTATGGACTATTAAATTAGACTAAGATTATGTGGTATCTTAGGAATTTTTATTTTTTATGATGAAATATCTAAGGGATGGATATTTTGAAAAAATATAAACATTGTCACCTATGTAGATGTATTTGACATTGATAAAACATTTCTACCTATATTGAGAGTCATTCAATGGGTATTCTAACATAACACTATTATTGAGTACTCCTTTTAATTAATTAATGATATTTGGAGAATGTTCACATGAAAGGATATGTGAGAATTCTTAGTTGTGTTTTATTTAAAATGACCATGGAGTTTTTTTTGTTTTGGACCATACACTTGTGGAATCAGACATTAGACCAGTTATTGTATGAAAATACCTTTCATGTAGATTTTACTATGACCTCTAATATGTTTTATATGAGTGAATCCCAATCATTAATATATTTTTGAGTACTAGACTAATTAAATTTATTTATGAAGTAAATATATTGTTTTAATAAGTTTTGGATTTCTCTTAGTGAACAAATATAGAAAGGGTTCTAGTTTATATCATAATCAATTATGATAAGTGATGTGGATTCCTCGTGGGACATTATAACTCTAGATATCAACATATAAAATATAATAGTTTGGACTTATGGGTTGTTAATGTTTATGAATTTTATTTACTATAAGGACTATATTATATTTTACTTAACTTGAAGGAGTGGTTTTTATTTTCTTGGGAGAGCATATTTACAAGAAAATATATAAGAGAATATTTTTTCAATTTATGTTAAAATATATATAAATAAAATGGTGGTTAGATTTTAATATACAAGAATCATTATATAAGGATTTATGGAGTTTAGATAATGTTTTAAATATTTTTGGCTGGAAAACTTAAAAACACATCATAATTGTGTGAGATATGTTATAGTTCACCTTATGTTTTATGAAAAATGGATAGATTTTAAATTTTTATTACTAGAGAAGTATTTAATGAAACTAATATATGACAAATAATGAAAATAATTTTATCCTTTATCCTACAAAATAATTACTCCACTGGTTTTTTTAACTAGATGTATTGAAAAAATACATCTACATTAGAAGGTGATTTAGAAAAATTATGAAAAATTAGAAGGATCAATGAGTTATGTCATATTTTATAGGTATTTTATGATATTAATTTGATATAGATTCTTATTTCCATGTAATTAAGGTGAAAACCCTTTCATGGTTTAATTAAGGATTAATTTACAATTTCAATAAAATATGTTAATAAGTTAATACCATCTCAAGGTTGTAGTCATGAAGATAAATATATTTTCCAATGAAGATAAGATAATTTTCATTGAAAAACTATATTATATATACATAATTTTCATTTCCTATTATATGAAATATAAGTTTCTAAAAATATATAAAAAACTAAAAAACCATGTGATCATGTTTTTTGGAGCAAGGTTTTTGAAGTCGATGATTGAAAAAAGGAAACATTCTAGTTTTTTAAACCACATCATGTTTTGGAAAAACCAAGTTAAAAAAATATATATATATCCAATGTGTAGAGTGTTACAAAGCATAATTTTTAGATTTAATTCATTTTTAAATGGAATATTTTTATTTTTTTTTATTTACAATTATTGAAGTAGTGATAATTGTTTTTGGAATATACGACCTGTCTTATTGAGAGTAGAATTTAATATGAGATAAAAAAGTGAAAAAATGTATATAATTAAATTTAAAAATAAATTGCGGAAAATAGAGAGAATTTTTTAACTCATTGATATTGTTTTTCAAAGAAGAAAATATAGAATATATACTTAATTAAAATTATAAATATAATATTCATTATTATACTAATGGATGTAAAATATTTCTCTGTATTTATTTTTGAATATTAATTCAATAATTTTTTTATTATTGAATCGTAATTGATTAAAGAGATATGTGATTATTTTTATGGATTTAGGTTTTAAATATTTTTACAATGTTTCCACCCTAAAAATGTTACAAATAGTGTGAGTTCCCTTTTGTTGAGGTTTTATTTATTATCAATATGCTTTGGTTGCAAGTATATAATAATGTAATTATGAAATTGTGATGCCTTGTGTGATGGTTTGAGTTCCCACCAAAAGTAAGTACATAAGATAAATAACAATGATGAGAGATTGGGGATGAAATTAAAGGATTACATTGAAAAATGGACCGATATATTTAATTGGGTAGCCAATGCATGTAATTATTAACGAGTTAGTGTGTTTTTAGGCACCCTCAACCCACAATTCATGGATTTTTTCTTAAAAACATTCCATAAAAACTGTATTCGGTAGAAAGTGAGATAGAACTATATAAACATATATATATTTTATTACATATGTTAAATAATATATCTCAAAATAAATATAAACTCCAAAGAATGAAAGGCCTAGTGTATTTTAAGAATGTCTATAAAATAAGCTTATTTTTTATTGCTATGGAACATTTCTCCATTATTGATTCACACTAGTCTTCCTTGTTGACTTATCATAATTTTTATTCATTTTTATAACCATGGGAATAGAAAGATATGAGAGGTATGATCATAAATTATCAATAATGTAAAATTTATTAAAATTCCACCAAGTGTTAGATCATAAGAATATGAGAAAGCATAACATTGGGAGAAATATCAAATTAAAATTAATGGAGGAAAATAATATTTTTCTATAAGTCATGATAAAAGGATATGTAACATAAAATGAACAAACATATAACAAGGAAAAGGGGATTATTGTAATAAGATAATAAATATGACCCATGAATCATAATCATTTCTATATGACATTAAAATGTACCAAGCCTTTGAAACATTGAATAACAAAGAAATTTTCAAAAATCATAACAATATAAAAATTAAAAAATTATGAAGAAAAAAATGTAAATGAGTAACTGAAAAAAAAAATTAATGTTTCACATTTTAATCAATTTTTTTCTCATGCTTCCTGTTATGAACAAAACCAATTTCGACACATCCTATTTTGAACAAACAAAAACTCCATACTTCCTATTGTGAAAAAAGAAATTGTCCACACTTCCAGTTATGACCAAAAACCATTGTCTACTTAGAATTTATATATCATGTTATATAAATCCATAAAAAAGGAATTGGAGGGTGTTATAGGACCCCACCCATCAAACATAAATTAATCTATACCTAAATTTAAAATAATAATTCATCATATAATAATTAACCCATGGAAATAAGAATTGTTTTTGTAACACTTGAAGATGGTATCACAAAAACCGACCTCAGGGATGTAAATTGATAATACCCAAAAATTAATCACCCTAAAAGCGTATTTAATAAAAAAATATAGAATGCAATTCATGAAAAATAATTTCATAGTTAATAAATCATTAATATAAATTTTTTAAAGTTTTAGTGAAACCGAGAATGTGTTTTTATAAGACATTTATTACATTAAAAAATAAAATGTTACCTATAATATTCAAAATAAAATTTTTATGAATATTTTATTTTATTTTATTTCATTTTTTTTATAAAAAATAAATCTAATATTTTATCCATCAAAATAAAAAGTAAAGGTTACCCTAAATAAATAAAATGTGGATGATAAATTAAATGATCATTGAATGAAAACTATTTTATATTATAAAATATGTTTTTGAAATACCCATAATAAAATGTAATAAAAAAATTCATTTTGGAGAGAGTAAAAGATAAATATTAAGGTCACATGATATAAATCATAATTTGGTTTCAATATATAAATGATAACATTTTGGGGAAATGAAAATACGGACATGTTGGTGAAACCATCATTACGGATAATGAGAGTATTTTCAATAATATTATTTTTTTATTGAGAAATTAGTTATTCATAGAAATATATTTTATTTTTCAATTATTCTTCCCTCATATGTGATGAAAAATTACAAAAAAATATATTATTAGTCTGGAAGAAAACAATCATATAAAAAATATTTATGAAAAATAATTTTAACTCAATATAAGCGGGTTGAGTTAACAAAAATAATCTCAAAATTGGTGTATATTAAATAGAAAAAAACAACAGATTAAATTTGATATGTATTGATAAATAACTTATATTTTTATTATTTATTAAAATGTATGTTCACATGCAATGCTCGTGTGTTATTCAATTATCACACTCCTGACTATTATTATTACATCTATTATTAATATTATTATTATCATTATTATTATTTTCATCATGATTGCATGAATATATACATGCATGTGCTTTATTATTTATTTTTATACATATTATGATAAAATAAATTCATGTGTAATTTATACACTAAAAATATGAAACAAGTGGTTAATATGAATAATATTATAGTATAGATAAATTATGATGAAAATATCTATATCAGAGAACGAAATTCATTTTGACCTTTCACCAAATATTTTAAATATTAAATTATTTTTGTTATGAACATTATTAATAAAATTTCTTATATATATTCCATTTTATACTTTCTATTTAAAATTACATTATTATTTATTTGTTAAATAGTTTTATCTTATAACAATAACATGAGGTGGATCACTCAACTTCTTTGAATCATCCTTGGAATATTGACCATTAAAAAATTGTGGTAAAATATATTCATAATATACATTATTTAATATGATTAGTTATTATATTATTCCCTTAAAAATTTAAACAATTTCATATGCTCAGAAAAAATTTCACTCAAATTAAAAAAGGTTCCTTGATATATTTATTTTAGATTGTTAAGTTTACTATTGAAATTTATTATCAATATAAAATTTAAAATATGAAATATTATATTTAATTAATATTAATAGTATCATAAATATAATTTTTATATATTAGATACATTTTTAAAATCATCAATGTTAGAGTATGAAAAAAATAGAGCACGTCTTTCATAGAGGTGGTAGTATAAACATATGTATGAGAACAACATCAATTTTTAAATTGTAATGGAGGAGAGAAGAAAATGAATGTTTCATTAGTATAATAAAATTAAAAACAATGACTTTATCACACTTTAATTGCAATAATGGGTTTTATGGGGTATAATAAGAAATAAACTAAAGAGTTTTTGGTTGAGAACATAGACTCTCACTTCAGATATTCTCCATTATGTAACAACTTATTCCACTTTAGATGGATATTTGTCTATACCAAATATTATATTTCATGGGGATATATTTTAGTGGATATTATGTAAGAATATTTTTACAATGAAAGTTTTTTTATGGGTGGAGAAATATGCTTGACGAATATCATTTTATTAGTGAAAAAGAGAAAATTATTTAAATACTTGTGATTTTTTCAATGATGGAATTACAATATTTATTAGTTAATCGCTCTAAATTTGAGAAATAATTAAGTGAGTAAATAAATAAAGGTTATAAAGGTGTAGTTGGGGTTTGGCTTAGTGGTAAGCACCCCGTAATACTACATGAGAAATGGGGGTTCAAAACCCATTGGGCGCAGGGTACTGTAGCAGTACTGTAGCGGGTACTGTAGCAGCGGCGGTACTGTTGATCGGCGGGAACTGTAGCGGCAGCAGGGCACTGTAGCGGCGGTGGTACTGTGAGGTACTGTAGCAGCCGGGGTACTATTCACAGAATTGGAATTTGGTCAAAAATTTGGGCCTACGGGCTATGTAATGGGCTACAAGCCCACTGGGCCTTCGGGCTATGTAATGGGTCTCCCTCTACCCAGTTAAAAGATGTCTTTGCTTTGCTTTATTAATAAAAAAATGAGGCTTCGGCCCCAACCTTTTAAAAAAAATAAAGGTTATAAAGGCTCTACTGTGCATTTTAATGGATATTTTAAAAAAGTATCAAGTCATTAACCATGGGTTGTTTACACTTTCCCATTTTGGTTTTTTATCATTGTAACTATTTTTAAAATGATTAATTTATATTTTATTAAAAATATAAGGTAATCCCTATTACCAAATTTTATATCCTTTAAATTAGATTTATGTTCAATATAATATAATTAAACATATAAATAATGATAAATTAACTTTAGAATTAATGTATTTTATTTATGGGAAACCCATTTTGTAGAAAAAAAATTCTTACAATTAAGTGTTCTCAATATTATACAATATAAATGAAATGTTAAAGTAATGATAATATATTTATATATGTGTGTAAAAATAATATTGAATTATTTTCAAAAAATATATAAAATAAATTCATTAGATAAAAATTACAAACATTAGTAAAAGAATTTTTCAAAAATAACCATTCATTAGTTATCATTTTAATTATCTTTAAACTTAGTAATATTATTCTCTTATAAAATTGAAATATACCACATTACATAATGTGAAAATTAAGATATAAAATATTATATTGATTTTTTATATATTTATGTTTTATAAGTGATTACTTTTTTTATATAAGTAAAAACAAACTATATTTAGAGCAAACTATTACTTATGATTCCAAAATGTAAACCATATGTTTTATAAATTCGAAATATTTTTTTAAAATTATTTTATTTTAATTTAAAAATATATTTATTTTTTGGTAGAATATTTGGATGTTTTTATATTATTTTATAAATAAAAGTGATTATATTTAAAAAATCATTATTTTTCCATTATTCACATCAAAATCATGTATTTTATTAAAATTTAAAAAATAACTATCAAAAATATTGAAACAAAAAATGAAATTACTTTAAAAAAATAAAAATTATGAAAATCAATAAATATAAATTTCTATTAATACAAATAATATAAAGTAAATTCATTTTATTGAAAAATGTCCTTTTTAAGATTTTAAGTGTTATTAATCCTAATTTATAATAATAATTAATTTGCAAAGGTAATTTTTTAATATAGATTATATAGTAATTAAATATTAATAATAATATTCATATAATATGACATTTATCATTTAATTTTGGTGTTACATGTGAAATATGATAAAAATAGTATTAATTTAGATAAATAATATTCTTTAATATTTTGTTTTTATATTCTCCCTTTAAATAAATTGCGTCCACACAAAATTAATTATATCATAATAATGAAAATATAATAGATTATATAAAATATATATATGGGTCAAATATATAATTTCTAGAGATATATCACCTTTTAATCATTGGAAACATATCTCTTACATAGAAAAAGATTATCTATAATATTGAATTTCTCTCTAACTATTTTATCGAGGAGATTATCATTTATTTGTATCAATATCCCTATAATATAATGTTATTGTAAATGGTTTCCATGTTTATCATCATATTTATATACTAAAATGGTTTTAAATGAAATATTATTTTTTATATCAATGAATAATTTTTTTAATAAGTAGAGTTATATAATTCAATTCCAGTATAATATAATAATTATGTAATGGAAGGATAATAAAACATTCATTTATAATAATCCCATCAAACATGAAGAATATATGTTTACCATGGATAAATAATTAGGCTACTAAATATTTTTAATTTCAACGGCTAATAGTTGTGGAAAACAAAAAAGAAATAATATAACCATAAACCTAGATTAATGAGTACTGTTCATATCACCACGTAATTATCATTATCAAAATAAATAATGTTCAATGAATATTATTTTAAATTTTCTCTAGTTCTAGGAGGTTATTGGTGTCAATTGTAATCTATATCACTTGGATTGGTGCACTGGTTTTCAAAGTTTTGATAGTCCTCGCATATAAAACATCTACTTTTGATTAGTTTATCTTTGTGTTAATTAAGCACTTCATTTTCCTATGAATATTATTAATTAATGAACTAATTTACCATAGATAAAAAACAATCTCATTCTTTCGATGCATTCCCAACAGTTTCACTTACAACATTTTTGACTTGAAGAGATTGAATATCCTTTCCTTCTCATCTTCATCACTTGAGATTCCATGAGACTCCATAAATATATTAATTAGTGATATCAGAAACTCAAAAAAAGTTTAGATTGTTAATCATGATTATTTATTGGTGGTTTTGAATAATTACAATATTTATATAACTGTATATTTTTTAATTAGGTTTCTCATTTGGACAATCTTTTTATTATTTATTGAATATATATTTAGGTTGGTTTCATTAGGCTTAAATGATTAATAAAATTTTGTTTCAATTTTGGTGATGAATAATTAAAATCATTAAGTAATCTTAGTAAATGATCATATGATAAACTAAAACTAAAAATGTATTACACTATAAAACCACTGAATTAGAATTTAGTTCAACAAAAATCAGTTTCAATTCAATCAAGGTTTATTTAGGTTTGGTTTTCTCATAGTCCTTAAACCAATTATTTAATATAATTAATCCCACATAAAATATCATAAAAATAATTTCATTACGAAATGTATATCCCATGGGAGTTTCTATCAAGGTGTGTAATCTAAATCCAACGCATCTTTCATTGAGTGAAGATCGAGTTAATACTCAGCTATCCTTTTTCAGGGTGATTACTCCAATATACATATGTTCCATAGTTCCATACAGTTTTTAGTATCTGAAAAATGATTATATTACTCACAAATTATAAAATTTATAATTTTCTAAAACTCTATAATGCTAACCAATACCTATACTTTTTTTCATACGTTTATCTATAGGGTTTTCACTCATGATCTTTCACACATATCAAAAAAAATAAAGAAACTAATCTTAAATTTATCTATACCTTTCTTTTCTACAAACTGAGTGACCTTAGACCCACACTCCCATGTTCAGATGTAAAAAATATTATTTAAACAAAATATTTGATACATATTGAGATAATAATATCTCAACAAATTTTTGTTTTAAATTAATTTCATTTGTTTGACATTTTTCAGAGAACTGAGGTACCTTAGACCCACAGTCTCAGATCGATCACTAAAATAACATCGTTATAAAAATTATTTGATACAAATTTAAGTTAAAAAATATTTTTTTATCAATTCCATATGTTTAACATTACATATAAAAAATATTCACTCAATTATAGATGTATATGGTCTAGTGTCTTTGAAGATAATTTATTTTAGAAAATATTTTATGATACATGAACATTTATATATAATTAAGCTGGAAAAGACCCTCTTCAATAATTATCATAAGTTATATTCATCTTTATAACATGGGGAAAGTAATCAGATGAATGGTGTGATCTTAAATTCTTAGTAAGGTAAGAAATTTAAACTTGAAACCAATGGTTTTATTATAATAATATAAGAAAACATGATAAGTGAAATAAATCTTTTTAAAAATAACATTGAAAAATCAGAGTTGTACATAAGTCATAATAGGAGAAAATTTAATCTCCAATGAAAAAACATACCAATGAAAAATAGGATATAATCACGAGATAATAAACATGATACATGGAGTACAATCATATTCATGTGACATGAAATTCTATGAACTCCTTGAAAAATAGAATAACAAAGAACATTTAAAAAATATAAGCATATGGAAATTATAACATTGTCAAAAAAATATCAACGATTCATGTTATAAATAAATAAAATCATCATTCTTACTATTGTGGATAAATATATGTCCACATATCTAAATTTGAACAAAAAATATATAGTCTTCCTCTTATGAACAAAAAAACGTCCATACTTTTTATTTAGAATAAGTCTGTTATTATAATCCTTATCTCATGAATTATAAATATATAAAAAAATTAATTTGATTTAAATATTGTACCACACCAATAAATAATCCATAAATATGTTTTCCAATTGAAAATAATATTTTATTATATCAAAAAGAACCCATATAATGAAAAATGGGTTTCTTAAAATTTTGATACGGTGTTAGTAAAATTGTCCTCAAGAATATATATTATTAATACCCAAAATATACTCACATAAAAATATTAATCCATAAGAAAATTTTGATTTTTATTCATAAAAATTTATTTCAAAGTAAACAATTCATTTATAGATAAGGAGTAAAATGGTAGTAGAATCGAAAAATAATTTTTTGAAAATATTTATAACATTGTTATAAAGGATTAAATTATATGTCACCTTGAAAAGAAATTTTTATTCAGAGTGGATAATCAAGATGGGGGTGAATTGAGTTCCAATTAAAATTTCTGTTTAAAATATTTCACTTAAAATCCCTCTATTTAAAATAAAATTTAAACTGTAGTGAATCTATACAGAGTGTAAATGATCAATTAGTTTCTCAAAGAGTGACTAGGTCTCAGTGAACTTAATCAGAAGATGAAATTAACTTTTGAAACTAACTTATGGTTTACAATAAGTATAATCATTTTCTAACTTAACTAACAAAGTATCTTTAAAATAGTTTTGTATTTCAAAGTAGTTAGAAGTGGAATATGATATATGTATATAGTATACTTATGATTTAAACTTAAATGCAAAGTAGATGTAACCAAGAGGATCAGTTTCAAGCCAAGACTTAGTCCTCTCAAACAATTTATATTAAATGATCCACACCCTGGATAGGGCTAAACAACAGTGAACAAAATGTCCACGTACAAAGACCACTACCATAGTTCTTCGTAGGAAAACAAACAACATCTCATAGTATTCCAGGTCTCACTCGACCTCTACCACTATCCACAATGGGAAACAAAGAGTTAGAGAGTTTGAGTGAGGATTTAAGAATCCTCCAGTTTAGCTTAAGAGACAGTGTGTGTATAAAATAAACAGGGTACATACACTGCTCGAAATGTAAATGAAAGAATCACTAAAGTAAGTGAGAAAGAGTTTAGAAGATCATTAGTGATTGGCAGTGCAGCTCTGGACTCGTTTGATTTGTCAGAAAAGCTTTTGAGTCCTTCTCTGGTATCTATTCAGAAAACAGAGTGTCGTTTTCTTCTTCAGTTCTAGGTTCAGCTTAGCAGCCTGAGTGCATGAAGTTTTTGTTGTAGTTCTTCACTCAATATACTGCTTGTCTTCTCCTCTAAAATGAGTATCTTTGTGTATGTTCAGTGTTCATGGAGTATGGATTTTACCTTGCATGAATTCACCACGTTTGAATGATGTTCAACCCTTTTCTTTTTCACTCGTGTGCCTTATTAGTTTCTTGATGCTTCAAATATGCACACCCAGTGTTCTCTACTTTGTTAATCTCCTATTTTAGCTGGGTATTTATCTTCCCTTTTATAGATTTTAGCTCCGGCAAATGGGAATTATTACCTTTTGTGTGGGTACTAGGTACGGTTCCCTGACATGGCAACAAAGATCAATAAATAACATTAAATTTATTAAAAACATCAAATGTAACTGTTAGCTTAATAGATAAATAGTATTGAGAGTATAGAGTCTGACAGGTTGACCAATCATTAGTAGCCTTCTGTTGGTAGACGTGTGCGGTGGATTTTGTGTAGCATGACCTTCCATCGGTAGCTCTTCTGAAATGTATTAGTAGCTCCTTGGTATCTGTAGCTTTAAATACATAGGTAGCTCTTGAGATGTCGGTAACTTGATGTATCGGTGTCTCTGTACTTATATCAGTAGACTAGGTCAATCGCCTCATATTAGTCTCTATTCTATATACCAGTAGGTCAGTCGGTAGATCGTATCTGTAGACTTACTCTATCAGCAGACTTCTATTGGTAACTGTGTGTGAACTGGTTCTATCAGTAGACTTCTTCATATTGGTAGGTATGTACATATCAACGACTAAGTGTATACTAGGACTTAAGCATACCGGTAGACATGTTCTATCGGTAGCTCGGTTTCTGTCGGTATCTCTATATATATCGGTAGCATTAGCTTATCGGTGACTATTTCTATCGGTAGGCTATGTACCGGTATCTCTGGTCATATCGGTAGCTATATGCATATCAGTGACAAACACTTTCCTGTTTTATGAAACACATATTCGATTGGGTTAGAATTAACTTATAACCTATTTAAACATAGATAAACACTGAATAACATATCTCAAGGATTATTATAATATTATTATCATCTTGATAACAGAATATCATATATTGAGAGAATTTGAATATAGATAAACATTAATTGGGATTATCAACGGTAGGTAAATGCATAATTGGGATTATCAAAATAGGTGAGGTCAACAATCTACCCCTTTTTGATAATCACAACTCATGATACTATCATTTTAAAATAGTGAATAATTGTATCAGAGGATATATCATTAAATGCAAGTATCTCAGAGAATCAGTATGTTATAGAACATAATGGATCAAAGGTAGAAGAAAAGGTGATAGAATCAAAGATAAAATTAAATGTAATGATATCATAGATAAAATTTAGTAGTATCAGAGAGTTAGATAAAATAGTATCAGAGAAATAAATGTAATGGTATCAGATGTGAAATGCATGATAGCTCTTCCTTAGATAAAATTTTTCCACCTTTGATACTTTCTCCCCATTATTTACTCTCCCATTAATACTTCTCCCCCTGGGTGAATATTTCTCCCTCTCTGTAAAATCATATTTCTCCCTATTTGTAAAATTTTGGTAAAATATTTAACCCCCTTTGTGATAATAAAAAAGTGGGAAACAACAAAAAGAAGCGGAACAAAATGATAGAAGAGATAATAGACAGTTTCATTGCATGGTGTAAATAGGGTACAAAGAAATAAAAAAAAATACAATGGATTCCTATCAAACAGTCTAGCCACTTGTTCAATCCACATCCTCAATGTGAGATTTTTCCTTTGGATCAGAAGAAGATTCAAGTGGTGTAGATTTAGGTGAAGGCTTAGGAATTTCAAAAATAATCATAGGAGGCTAGGCAATTGACACTGTGTCTGGCATGTACTGAGGAGCCCTTTGAGTGATCATAGGTGTGAGGCTTCAAATTTCTTGGGTATGAGTCATTTGAACAAGAGAACCAGTAGAGGCAGAGGCTGGTAAGGCTGGAGGTACAATTATTGTCCTAGCATCAACATGCAGGAAAGGCCACAACAGATTTTTGAAATCCATAATTACGCCTCCTCCTCTCTCCATAGAAGATATGAAGTCATCCTTATTCTCCATAAATATTTCCAACACTGGAGTTAATTCCCTTAGTTTTCTGACTTTCTCTCTGAAGGCTTGATTTACAGGAGGTAACTTTAGATTTTCCAACAGAAGTTTGAAATGATTGCTGAGTTGATGCTTAGTGAATATCTTAGAGAAATATATGCCCACATTATCTTTCACTTCCTTCTGAGCGGTAGAAGCTTCTCTCATATAGTCTTGTACTATCTTCATTATTTCTCTAGATGAATCTCTAGTAGCATGCACAAATTTTCATAGTTCGGATGAGTCCACAGAGCCACTGGTAAAAGCTTGACCATGCTCCTCCTTCATCACAGCTCGAAACTGATTCAAATCCACTGAGGGATTAGATGCAACTGAAGCAACAGAAAAGGGTTACTATTTCATTGATATTTTTGGTCAACCCACTGATAAGATTTTGATCTTGGGAATCCTATGTTATAACATGATCTTTCATAGAGGTTTTAAAACCTTCAAACACTGGCACCATCTGACTTACTACACTTTTGACATAGGCAAAGTCCTTGTCTGCTTGATATTTTGAACTCATGTAAGAGTCCAAAGAGATAACCAATTTATTTAGTGATTCAAGATCTGCTTCTACTCTAGACACTTGAGTCTGACAGTCTTTAACTTCTTCCATTATTTCTCCCAAAAATGTTTATAAATTACTACCTTGAGAAAGTTCAATATTTCTTTCCAACATACTCATCTCTTCAGAAAAACAGTGCTTTATCTCAGCAACTGAGGCACTAAAATACTCATTCAGCCAATCTTTTAAGTATTCCAGATCATCCTTGGTGATCATATCAGCAGGAGAAACTGCAACAAATACTCTTTCAGATGCTAAACTGACCACTGAGTCAGTCGTGATTGATTGAATTGATGATACCATAGAAGCTTCCACCTTCTTTGTCTCTTCCACAAAACTGTCCTTTAGCTTTTTCTTCAAATTATCCAGGTCATGCATTCTGACCACATCTTCAGGTAGTAACTCAGTTTCAACATCATAAACGATCTTTGGTCTATTTATATATGCTTCATTTTCAGAATAAGGATAGTGTAATCCAAAAAACACAAAACCTGGGTCTTCTTCCCAATCCTCAATATCAACAGCCACTGTAACACTTCCAAACATGGTCTGATGCTCCCCCTCAACTGGTGTATCCTCAAGTAAAACAATAGAATTCTCAGAAGCATTCTTAGTAGGTCTTCCTTTCTCAGGAGAATCTTCAACTATCAATTCTTTCTCTGGAATAGCAGGAGGGTCCTCTTTATTAGGAACAACTTCTTCCACTTCTCCTATTACATCCTCAGTAGGCACTAAATATTGTCCAATCACTGGACTAAGGCTCAAATAATCTAACAAATATGCTTCACATTCATGAGTATCTTCATCATTATCTACAGCAGCCACATCAACATCCTTTAAAGCAGCTTCTTCCTTATCTGATTTATGTCGATCTAGATTTTTAGGAGCTGGGCTAGGAGGTAAGTCAGGGTCTCCTCCTTCATCAGCAGAGGAATCTTCCTCTTATTAATCATCACTGTATTCTGGCTCCTCTTCATCAGATCCCACAACTGGATCCCTTACATCTGTAGTTCTTGAAGGATGATCCACAAGATTAAACTTAACATACACCTTCTTGTCATCAGTTACCCATTCTCCTATCCATGGGTTCCAATTTATTTTCATGTATTTGAAAACTATACTGGTGACATAGAAATTGGTCCTTACTACCATTGCCTCATCTTGATACTTAGCTATTCCTTTCACTTTGATCATTACAGAGATCAGCATGGCAAAGAACAAGGCATCAGTTTTTGACTTGGGTCTAATCATATCCTCTATTTGAGTCATTATAAATCTTCATAGATTCACCTTTATTCAATGTCTCAAAAGATGCAGAATATTGATATCTAGATATCTCAAATTTTCAAAGTCTCCTCTTCTTGGTATTAAGACATGTTGAACAAACTTGAACAAAAATATGTTCTCTCCATCCATTTCTACAGCTACTACTTGTCTTGGATTTCCATCGCCAGTAAGCTATTCCAAAGCAGTCTCATAATCAAACATTTCACTAGTAGGTGGTATTGCTCTCGAGACATATCCAAATACACCTTCATGTGGAACTTTCAGACATTCATCCCAGTCAGTCGATAAAAAATACAACTCCTTTCCATTCACAAATGAAGTTACTCGGTTCTCATCTTCAGATTTATCAAAACTTACAAACTCCTAATATTTCTTCAAAAGCTTCGGATAGATGGGTCCATTGTTGTTCGAAAAACAATCTATCCACTTTTGATCATTTAGTACTTCGACCACTAACAATTTTCTAGACAGTAGCCGTTCCACGCAGAGTTCCTTTTCAATCACAATTACTCTATTCTACAAAAGACGATTCACTAGTCGTCTTCCTGATCTAGTTCTTCAAACATTACCACTTTCTTCTGGCTTAGACTTTTTCTTATTTTCTTTTGTCTCATCGGAGTCATCTCTGATGGTATGAAGTTTGGTTTTTTCCATCTCGGATTTGAGGGATTTAGGGTTATCGAAAGATTTGGGAGCTAAGGTTTGAAGGTAAGGGTTTTAGGATCGGTGGATTAAGAAGTAGATATGACTTTATTTTTACCATTTAAGAATCATGAAATAAATAAATAAAATGAAATAAAGTAAAAATGATTCATATTCTGGTGGCAGATAGAAGTTTAAAACAGCGCACTCGTCAGTAGGGTCTATCAGTGAGAATTTCTATCTCTGAGAATTTACATCAGTGAGAATTTGCATCGGTGTGTATTTATCGGTGAGGATTTATCGGTGAGGATTTATCGGTGAGGATTTATCGGTAAGGATTTATCGGTGAGGATTTATCTGTGAGGATTTATCGGTGAGGTTACATCGTTGAGGTTACATCAGTGAGGTTACATCAGTGAGGTATATACCGATCAAGGTTAAACATACCTAATTCATGTCTAATTTATCTTAACCTATCTAAACTCAAAATTTTAGGGAAAATGTCAGCTAATTGTTGTTCAGTACTAATAAACTCAAGAATAATATCACCCTTTTGGTAATGATCTCTCAATAAATGGTTCCTTACATCAATGTGTTTGGTCCTAGAGTGAGACATAGGGTTCATCAAAATGTTTATTGTACTAGTGTTGTCACAATTTATAGAGACATGCTTAAATTCATATCCATAGTCCAAGAGAGTGTGTTTCATCCACAGAATTTATGCACAACAACTACCAGCAGCTATATACTCTACTTCGGTAGTGGAAAATGCTACAAAATTCTTCTTTTTTCTAGACAAATATACTAAGGATTTTCCCAATAAATGACATGTTCCGGATGTGAATTTTCTGTCTAACATGAAACCAGAAAATTCAGCATCTGAATAACACATTAACTCAAAGGATTGTCCTTTTAGGTAAAACAAACATAAGTTTACAGTGTTTTTAAGATATTTGAAAATTATTTTAGCTGCAATTAAATGATATTCTTTTGGAATAGCTTGAAATCTTTCACACATACACACACTAATCATAATATCTTGTCGACTAGCAGTAAGGTAAAGTAAGCTTCCAATCATACCTCTGTAATTGGTTTGATCTATTGGTTTCCCAGTTTCATCTGTATCCAATTTATAAACTATACTCATAGGAGTATCACTTTACATAATTTTATCCAAACCAAAACGTTTTAAAAGATCCTTTGTATACTTACATTGATTCCAAATAATACCATTTTCATTTTGAAAAAGAGGAAATCCAAGAAAATTTTGAGTTCTCCCATTAAACTCATTTCAAATTCATTTTGCATACTCTTTGAAAAAACCAGTACATAAATAATGTTTAGAAGATCCAAAAATGATATCATCAAAATATAATTGAACTACTAAAACATCATTAGAAATTATTTTAATAAAAAGAGTTGGATCAGCAATCCCTTTAGTAAAACTCTTTGAATTAAGGAAGTTACTAAGTCTATCATACGAAGCTCTTGGAGCTTGTTTTAAACCATATAATGCTTTAGAAAGATTAAAAACTTGATTTGGAAAATTAGGATTACAAAATCTATGTGGTTGTTCAACAAAAACATCTTCAATTATAAAACCATTTAGAAAATCACTTTTGACATCTATTTGATATAACATGAAATTCAGATGAGCAGCATATGCATGTAGAATTATAATTGATTTTAATATAGCTAAAGGTGCAAAGGTTTCATCATAGTCTATACCTTTTTCTTGATTATATGCTTGTGCAACTAATCTATCTTTGTTTCTAACTATGTTTCCAGACTCATCAACTTTCTTTCTAAAAAACCACTTTGTGCCTTTTTTAAAAGATTCCTTGGTTCTGTCAACTAATTCACAGACTTTGTTTCAATCAAATTGATTTAACTCTTCTTGCATAGCCATTAAACAAAATTCATCATTTATATCATCATTGACATTTTTTAGGTTCTAGCTATGAGAGAAAGGAATGATGTTCAACCTGGTTTCTTAGAGTAGCTCTAGTCTGTGTCCCTCTATCAAGATTACCAACAACAGCATCTAAAGGATGATTATATAGAATCCTTATTGGTCTAGTAAAGGTAGGACTGAATATTTCAGGTTAATCTATAGGTTTGGGTTCTATAGAAGTAGATTCTGGAAAATGTCCAGAACTTGATGTTTTTATAGCAGGTTATTTAGATTTATCATTAAGGTCCAGAACACTCAAATCTTCTTCAAGATTTTCTAGACCGGTTTTATGCTCATGTGGATCAGTTTCATCAAACATGATGTGAACAGATTCTTCCACACATTTAGTTATTTTATTAAAAACTCTATAAGCTTTTCTAGTTAAATAATAACCAAGAAAAATTACTTCATCACTTTTAGAAGCAATCATGTCATGATTATCCTTTTTATTAAGAATAAAAACATTGCATCCAAAGACTATGAAGTAACTAATTTTGGGTTTTCTATTATTCCATAATTCATATGGGGTTTTCATAAGAACGGGTCTAATCAAGACTATTAATAATATAACAAGCTGTATTCACAGCTTCAGCCCAAAAATAAATAGGCAAGTCATATGCATTAAGCATGGTTCTTTAAAATTTCGTGAAGGGTTCTATTCCTTCTTTATACTACACCATTTTGCTGAGGTGTCCTAGGAGAAGAAAAGTTGTGACTATAGCCATTGTGTGAGCAATAAGATTCAAACTCAGGATTTTCAAACTCATAGCCATGATCACTTATTAAAGTTTTAAATCTTAATTCCACTAAATTTTTCTATAGATTTGGAGTATTTAACAAAGTAAGAACAATCTTCACTTTTGTTTGCTATGAAGTATACCCAAGTATATCTAGAAAAGACATCTAGTAGAACATAAACATAGTGTTTACCATTTAAACTAGAAACTCATGAAGGTACAAACAAATCCATGTGAACCAGCTCGAGAGGTTGATAAGTAGAAACTTCGTTCTTTAATTTAAAAGAAACTTTACGTTGCTTTCCCTTTTGACGGGGATTACAAACATTGTCATTTGGGAATTCAAGTTTAGGTAGGTCTCTAACTAAGTTCTTCCTAGTCAATTTTCTATGTGAATAAATGTTGTAGTGTCATAATCTTCTGTTCCAATTCCAAGATTCTTTATGAAAAGCTTTTAAACAAGTGTCATTTTGCATAGCTAAAGAATTCAGATCAACAACATAAACATTTTCATTTCCTAAAGCAGAAAATACTAACAAAATTTGAATTATAAACATTACAAGAATCATTTTCAAACATAAAATTAAAACCATCTTCACATAATTGAAAAATACTCAAAAGATTGTATTTAAGTCCATAAACAAATAAAACTTTAGAAATCAAAACTGAATCAGTGTAAGAAATCTGGCCAAGGCCGATGATTTTTCCTTTAGAATTATCACCAAAGGTGAGATGGACTCCATAAAATTTTATTAATCGTTTAAAGAATGAATAATCTCCAGACATATGTATTGAACATCCACTATACATGTACCATACCTTCTTGTGAAAAATCTTCAAACATGACTCCTACAAAACAGATTTAAACAAAAAATGATTTTGGTACCCAAGTCTTCTTGGGTCCAAAAAGGTTAGAAATTAAAGCTTTAGGTACCCATATTTTCCTTATGGGTTTTATATAATTTACAGAATCAATATATATTGAAAGGTAAACTTTAGTTGATCTATTATCACGTGAATAACTAGTTGAAGCATAGGAATTTCCAGAACATAAACTAGTAGAATTTTGTCCAGACTTATAGATAAATCGAGTTTTAGTGAACTGTCTCTGCCCAGGTTGGTATCCAAAACCTGTTGTGTATTTTGGTGCAACTTTCTTTCCTAAATTTTGAGTCAGTGTATCTTTTCCCTTTGTGAACTTTTCTAAGTCCTTCCAATGTTGCTCATTAGACATTTTCAGTTCAGCATTTTCCGTTAACAGTTGAGAATTCTTTTCTTTTTCTACATCAATAGCAAATTTAACATTGGCTGTAAGAGCATGTTGTTTCTTTAGTGATTTGTATTTATCCTTAAGTTCATCGCATGTATCTTCCATAATATTATAGTATTCAAATAATTCCTCACTAGTCGTGTTTTTAGAATCCGAATCAGATTCCGTTCCAAAATAATAGGAATATAAAGCAGGAGTATCTAAGGTTACCTCAGATGTGTTTGTCATGGAACACATGTTGGCATGATTCTTTTCAGAGTCAGACATTTCAGATTCACTTGTGTTGTCTTCAGAAGCACTCCAAGTAGAATTGATACATTTCTTGTACTTACTGTCCTTGTAATCATATATCTTCTTGAATTTTAGCTTTGGATAATCAGCTTTAATGTTTCCTTTCCTTTTGCACTCGTAGCAAAAAAATTCATCACTTTTATCTGGATTTTTCTAGCCCTTCTTCCAATGTCCCTTATTGTCTTACTTTCCTTTGTAATTTGATTTTCTGAATAATTTTTTCTTCCTATAAAACTTCTTGAATCTCCTGGCTATTTGGGCCATTTCAACATCACTGTCTGAATCTGAATCTTCACTTGTTGAACATTTAGTAGGTACATGAATTTTCTCCTTGTCTTTTCTCTTTGAAGTAGTAGACTTGAAAGCCACAGATTTTCTCATTGGTTCATCATCTTCTTCTTTATTTACTTTAATTTCCTCTTCAAACATCATATGTTTACCTATTTATTCCTTAACAGAGAGTGTACTACTGTCGCATGATTCAATAATGGAAACAGAAGTGCCCCTACATCTTTCTAGTAGACATCTCAAGATTCTAATGATTTGTTCTTTTGCAGGAACAGCCTTTCCATGTGAGCTCATAGTATTGATAATCTCATTGAACCTGAGATACATATCTGAAATAGGTTCATCAATCTTCATTTTAAAATTATCATATTTAATGGTATAAGTATTTAATCTCATTTCATTAACATTGGTTGTTCCTTCATGAGAAACATCCAAAGTATCCCGAATTTCATAAGAAATTTTGCAAGTAGAAATTCTATTAAACTCTTCATCTCCTAAAGCACAATATAAGGCATTCATAGCATTACAATTATTATTGTAAGCAGTATTTGTAGGATCATATGAAGTAGTTCTTTCAGTTTCTGGAATTTTATATTGAGACACTATAGTAGTACAGATATCAAAACCAATACTCTATATGAATTTTCATTTTCAGTTTCCACTGGGCATAATTACTACCGTTAACGAAAGGTGGTCGATTTGTAGCAGCACCCTCTAGTCTATTATGCATGACTAGATATTAGAAAATAGTTTTAAAGAGATAAAATTTAGAACTAACAGAAATTTAAGATATTTATAGATTCAATTAATATCACTGTTGAAAAAAAATAATGTTTTGAAAATTTGAATAAATAAAAACTAAATTTGATACCAAATGTTAGTCGGAGTGGATACTCAAGAGGGGGGTGAATTGAGTTCCAATTAAAATTTCCGTTAAAAATATTTCTATTAAAAAATCAATATTTAAAATCAAAGTTAAATTGTAGTGAATCTATACAGAGTGTAAATGTTCAATTAGTTTCTCAAAGAGTTATTATTTCTCGGTTAACTTAATCATAGCTGTCCAGGTCTTACTCAACCTCTAGCACTATCCATAGTGGGAATCAAAGAGTTATAGAGTTTGAGTGAGGATTTAAGAATCATCCAGTTTAGCTCAGGATACATTCTGTTTATAAAATAAATAGGGTACACACACTGCTCGAAATGTAAATGAAAGTATAACTAAAGTAAGAGAGAAAGAGTTTAGAAGAGCTTTAGTGAGTGGCAGTGCATCCATGGATTCATTTGATTTGTCAGAAAAGCTTCTGAGTCCTTCTCTAGTTTCTGTTCAGAAAACAGAGTGATGTTTTCTTCTTCGGTTCTAGGTTCAGCTTGGCAGCCTGAGTGCATGAAGTATTAGTTGTAGTTCTTCACTGAAGATGCATCTTTTGTTTTCCTCTAAAATGAGTAGCTTCGTGTATGTCCTGTGTTCTTGGAGTATGGATTTTTCCATGCATGAATGCACCACGTTTGAATGATGTTCAACCCTTTCCTTTTTCACCCGTATTCCTTCTTAGTTTCTTGATGCTTACCGTATGCACACCCAATGTTCTTTACTTTGTTAATATCTTCTTTTAGCTAGGTCTTTATCTTCCCTTTTATAGCTTTCAGCTCCGGAAAATGGGAATGATTACCTTTTTCATGGGTACTAGGTACGGTTCCCTAACATGGCAACATAGATCATTAAATAACATTAACTGCATTAAAAACATCAAATGTAACTGTTAGATTAATAGATAAATAGTATTTAGAGTATAGAGTTTGACTGGTTGGTCAATCATTAGTAGCCTTCTATTGGTAGAAGTGTACAGTGGATTTTGTGTAGCAGGATCTTCCGTCGGTAGCTCTTTTAAAATGTATCAGTATCTCCTTAGTATCGATAGCTCTTAATCCATCGGTAGCTCTTGATATATCAGTATCTCGATGTATCAGTGTCTCTGTAACTGTATCAGTAGACTAGGTTAGTCGCTTCATATTAGTCGCTAGTCTGTGTATCAGTAGGCCAGTCAGTAGCTCGTATCGGTAAACTTACTCAATCGGCAGACTTCTATCGGTAACTGTCTGTGAACTGGTTCCATCGGTAGACTACTTCATATCGGTAGGTCTGTACATATCAGCGATCAAGTGTATATTAGTACTTAAGCATACCGGTAGATCTATTCTATCAGTAGCTCAGTTTCTGTCAGTATCTCTATACATATCGGTAGCCTTAGTTTATCGGTGACTCTCTCTATTGGTAGGCTAAGTACCGGTAGCTCTGTTCATATTGGTAGCTATATGAAGATCAGTGACAAACACTTGTCTATTTTATATAACACATATCCAATTTGGTTAGAATTAACTTATAACCTATATAAACATAGATAAACACTGATTAACAAATATCAAGGATTATTATAATATTATTATCATCTTAATAACAGAATATCATATATTGAGAGAATTTGAATATAGATAAACATTAATTGGGATTATCAAAGGTATGTAAAACCATAATAGGGATTATCCAAACAGGTGAAGTCAACAGAAATTTTCTACAAAAGGTTCTGTAAATACTTTTGAAAAAATTGAAATTTTAAAAATAATACTCCATATTGATCCTTTTAAATAAAATATAAAGGATATACTTTTCAAATATAGAATGAATGAAAAATCAAATAATCATGAAAGGAAACACCTTTTAATATTTTAACATACCATTGTTGAAACTGACATGTTAAAAAGGGATAACAAAAATTCCTTTTGAAAATAAGAAAATATAAATGTGTAGAAAACAAGCGATAACACATAATTGGTCTTCCACATATAAATTTTAAAATTATCAATAATTTAATATATATATATATATATAAGGAGTGAAACATGTTTTTAAATATATTGGGAATTATTCACAATAATGATAAAATATTGAGTACAATGTTTATCCAGGTAAGATCATTGAATTAAAAAGTTATTTTCTTCTATAGAGTAAGAAAATGTGCCGCAAAATAATTTCATTTTGTGGATGAAACCTATAAAAATTATGTTTAAGAAGAATAACTCTATGTCAACAGAGTGGGAAGAGTTAACAAAAAATGTTTCCACTTTGGTATCATCATAATAAAATCCATTAAATGATAAAATGTGATATAAATATGTAAATATGATATATTTCTTGAAAATAATGATTATATAAATACATGTTTAGTATATACACCATAAAACTATAACAAGCTGTGAATATGAATCACATCTCAATAAAGAAAAACTGAGATACACAAATCTTACCTCAAGTATGGATATGTTTTATGTGTGCGGTTAAACTCATAGGTAATAAAATTATTTTTATTTAGAACATAAATATGAAATTTTCTATATATATTTCCTTTTATAATTTAAATTTATTATCAAATGTCAATTATTTATTAAATAGTATTCTCTTACAATGTTTACTTGGGGTGGCTCAATCAATTTATATGAATTTTCATTATTATATTGACCATGTTAGAAATTGTAAAAAATATATCTTGAACAAATATATAATGTTATGTTATTATGTATTTTATTATTCTATATGATATTTTTTAATACAATTTCTAATTTTTTAAAAATATAGATTCAGATTAGGAATGATGATTTGACATGTTTATTTTAGGTGGAACATTATAATGATAATTTATTGGTAATGTCACTTATAAAATATAAAATATTATCATTAAATAATTTTTATAGTTTAATAAATATCATTTTTTACATTAAATTAATTTTTAAAGTCATCCATGTGAAGCGATGAATATAAATAAAACCCACCATTCATGGAGGTATTAGTTCATACCTACTAATGATGAAATATTTATATTTTGAATAACTTTGTAGGATGGTAAAATATGGATATAAAATTTTTATTATATCACTATAGAGTATTATTAATATTTAAGTTATTATAAATTCATGGAATGGAAATACTTAATGTGGTATAACAGAAAAGAACAAAGAGATTTTGGTTGAGAATATTACCTGTCACTTTGGATGTTTTTCCTTTTGTAACACCATCAATATCATTGGCTTCAAATTTTTTAGAAGAATGTTTATATGATGTGTATATAGGGATAAAAATATAATAGAGTTAATTTTTATAATTTTTAAATATTTGTAATGTGTGTATAAATATCGTTGTTTTGAACTACTTATCTATATGAAGATAATTACTTTTTTGATAATAAAAATTATTTTTTCAATAATGGATTGGCAATTTTCAATGTGAATGGATCAAAAAGTGGAATATAATGATTTTTTTGGCATGATCTAAGGTTGATATTTTCTCTATAATTAATTTTAAAATATGTTTTAAACACAATTAAAACTTTTTACCTGAATATCTGGAAAATTTACCATTTTAGTTATTACTTATTTAAATAGATTTTACCAAAAAATTTTATATTTAATTAAATATATATGTTAATTATTTTACTAATTTTTTGAATTATCAAGTAAAACATAATATCTATATAATATAATTCAGTATCTAATTAGAATAAAATAATATTTTTAAATTAAAACATTTAATATATGGAAAACCAATTTATTGGAAATTTTTTTTTTCACCATCAAGTGTTCTTAATCTTATGAATTATTAATTAAGAATTAAATTAGTGATAATATATTTTTATATACATGTAAAAATGGTATTAAATTCACTTTTTAAAAAATATGGAAATAATTTATGAGATAATAATTACAGAATGTTTATCATTGAATTATTTAAAGATTACGCTTTTACCATTATCATGATAATTTACTTTAACCCCTGTTATGTTTTCATGATTGAAAATTAAATTTAACATACTGAATAATATAAAAATCCAGGTCTAAAAATTACAACCCAATTTTTTAGATTTAATTTCTACCATTGATGAAAATAAATTCTCAATTTCAGAAATTAAAATGGGGTTTAGAGTAAAATATTACTTATGATTCCATAATGTTAAACATGGGTTCTATAAATATAATATTTTATTTTTAAATTATTTTTTAAATTTATAAAATATTTTCTTAATAGATTTTTTTTAAAAAAACTTTTAATTCATTCATGTATAAAAAAAGATCTTATATTAGAAAATTTTTTATTTTGTCCACCATAAAACATAAAATCAATTACATTAGAAAAATAAGAAATAATTACGCAATGTTGATTATGAAATTTAATATTAATAAATTAATCTCACTTTCATAATTTAAAATATAAATTTTTTAAAATTTTATTTGAAATTAAAATAATATATGATGAAAATATTCTTTTATCTAAATGTCCCCTTTTATAACATTAGGTGTTCTTAATCCTATTTTTATGAATCTTCAACTGATTACAATATATTTATTTTATATTTTCAATATTATTATCAAACATTATTAATAATATTAATGTAATATGGCATGATTCATTTTATTTTACTGTTATGTGTACAACAATGTAAAACACCAAAAAAATTTATATAATAATATTATGTTTGATAGAATATACGATAATAAATACCGAGCTAAATGATCCATGAAATATTATTAGATGACTCTTATTACATAGCTATTAAGTTGGATGTTATGAATAGGATAAAAACCTTATGATATATATATATATGTCCCACTCAATACAAATTTATTGATTAATTCTTTTTAAATAAGGACTTATATTTTAGTAAAGTTATCTTATGCTGCAAAAATATATTTTATCTAAAAATGATTTTTATTTTTTTTTTATTGGATTATATAACAAAAATATAAATATTTTGGAAATTTTATATTATAATCTGGATATAATTTTTTAAATAATTATTTAATAATTAAAAATTGTTGAATTTTAAGAATTTTTTTAAAAATAATGTTCTTTCAATGAATTGTGATAGATATGAATTTTTATCAAAACTATATTTTTATTTCATGAATTTTAAAGTTTAAATTATGTTTTAAAATGGTGTTAAATTAAAATTATTTGTGTTATATTTTTATAAATGCTGTTAAATTCATTGAACCTAGTTTATTACTGAATTTGGTATAAAAACATATTTATCAAAAAGGCAATTTTCAGACAAATTATCATTAATCGTATTTTGTGTTTTAATCTAAAATTAATTTATTCTAGTTTTAGGGATTAATTTTTTAAAATTTTATTCAATTTTTGGAATAATGAAATATAAAATTAGTAAATTGGACCTTTTTATTTTGGGTCAGTATGAAAAGTAACCATAGTAAATAATTGCCACCCATGTAAAGGTAAATCAAGTAATTAAGGTTTAAAATAATATGCAAAGGGATATAAATTGACCATAACACATACGTTTATCGTATTTTGGATTGGTTTTTATACATTTCCATAAAATTATACAACATAAGGCTATTTGTTGCCACATTTCATTGATTTTGTCATTTATAACATCTAACTAATAGATAAAGAAGAAATGTCACTTTCTTAATTTTAATAACTGTAATATTTTATGACAAGGATAAAGATAACTTATTCTCATTAAAAAAAATTTATTTAAAAATATAAATATTTCTCTATCATGTTAATTTATTTTTTATTTTTATGGATTAAATAATTATATTAAAATATTATGTAATTCCAAAAATACATTTAATTAATCAATAGAAAAAAATAGATACATTAAAAAATACTGATAGTAACATTATTTGAACGAATTACTTATTTCCATGAATTTTTTTGATAAATAAAACACATTTGGTTGGAATTAAATAAATATATTTTTATTAATTATTTATCATTTGGTTTTCAAATTAAAATAAAATTAATAGTTCCAAAGTTTAAATAAATAATATTTTATAAAAAATAAGAATTTATTAATGGATTTTAAATTATAAAAAAAATTATTATTTGAAAAAATTATTTGGTATGGTTTAAAATATCAAATATATATCATGTATGGACTAAAGTTCATTTTATATTAAATATCTTAACCCAAAATGAGTAAACTTTTTGTTTTTTCTGTAATTGTCAAAAAGGATAATATTTGGATAAAATAAAAAGATATGGGTAAAAACAGATCCATAAATTAGAAAAATATAATTTTATGGGTCATATATACCCATTATCATCCTATATTAAAATTATATCATTTTTATCCATTTTCTAGTTAGAAATAATATATATTCATTTAGGACTTTATGAAATTCCAAAAGTATATATCTCATCACTAATAAATGGGAGCCTCCTATCCAATTTTCTACGCACTAAAAAACATTTTTTTAAAGATAATCCCTCAAGAAACTAAATAGAATACCTCCCCTTACTTTATATGTATTTTTTAAGCATAATAACATCCTTAGATGGATTAAGGTGCAATGAAAAAGAGATTTTTTGAAGTAGATGTATAACTTTTAACTGAATGTTTTAGTTCTATTACCACATCCACCTTATTCCAATATTATTAATAAATAGTGATATAATAAAATTAGCATGTCAAATATATTGGTATTTTATAAAGTTAATGAAATATCCTACATACATATCCACTCCCATGAAATGGAAAACAAACCCATCATTCGTTTGTATGATAGACTACAGCCTCAGAACCCGATGTATTTCATTTTTCATCATCACCTCCCATAATTATTTATAATGAGGGAATTAATTTTTATATTTGATATTGATGAAATATTTATCATTATAAAAAATAAATATATCATATGTTTTATTACCATTTAATTCCTTTATTTATGATAACATCATTAGTGCGTAGATGTGGATTTCCACCTCCACAAAACAATGTGAATCATGTTTCATCACCACATCACAAGGATGACATATATAAGTCTATTTAAAGAAATAAGTTGATATTTATGAAATTATTACTATTATTATTGGAATATTATAAAATACTTACCTCGTTTCCATCTTGATTGTTGAAAACTATTAAGGTTACTCATGTGTATGTATATACTACCAAATCCATGATTATAATGTAATTGATTTTTCATAACAATATTCTGGGGTTGGATTTAAAATTATAATTGATGTATAAAATTCATAATTATTTCCTGATTTTTTGGAAAGGGGGTGTCTTCACCAAGGGGTGGGGACAAATTTATTATAAGAAATTGAGTTAAATGAGTCCAAATGAAGGAATTTTATTACAATCTCGTTCAAGAAATGGTTGAAGATCATATGGTAAATCATCCATCCAAGTGAGATATTTTTTAGAGTAATTTTTTAGTAATTAAATATTCCACCATTTTATCTTCTCCATAAAATTTAAAAATGAGGAATTTGATATCAATGAGGCAAGAAAGACATTCCATCCATCTCGTAGTGAGTTTCCAGGTTAAATGAACGATTCCATTCCAAATAGCTTATAGAATAGGGGTAGAGTTTCTTTCTATACAAAGGCTATTCCACCCTCTTTGTTTGGAAAATTTCAAAATGTAAATAATTATGATCATTTTAGCCTCTAAAGAGGAGGAAATGACACATGTTCCAAAAAAACAAGAATGTGTTATTCCATTAATGTCTTGAAAATGGTACCATATCTAGAAGGTTCAAGTTTCATTTTGATGCCCCAATCATATAGATTTCTATCCAACCACACAGTAGAGTTTACAAAATTACTTTTATGAAACCTCGAATCATTTTGAAATTACCATCAACACTGATTCTTCTAAGGATCAAGAAGTCTTGAACATTTTTATCTACATGGTCTGATTAGATAGATTTAGCCACCTCCATTTCACCAACAATCTAAACAAGTTATACTCACATAGAGAATAGAATATTATTTTAAATGATGGAATTTCATCTCTTCCATAAGAAGTGAATTATTTTAGTATTAGATATGAAAAAAATATTTCTGATTTTGTGGGAGATCTGTACATCAGTGTAGTGGAGAAACAAGTCATCAATTCTATGAATTGGAGGAAATGTGAAAGAAATTATGTCAAGAGGGTCCATAAAAAGATTAGTGTAAGTGGAACAAGAGAAAACTAAATGTGATACATCTTCCCTGTGATGATTTAAATACCTACACCTGCAGAAAAAAATTCCCAATGAATGCAAACAAGTTTTGGTAGGTAATCTGTGATGAGAAAGTCACTTCATGGGAGTGAATCTATATGGTCTAATATAAGGTTTATAGAATATCTTGAGCTAAGAGAAAATATTATTTGAGTCAAAATTGACATGATTCCAATTTTTATAATCATGAGTTTTGTTTCATAAATTCTCCCAATTCATGGTGTCCATGTGAGGATAAAAAACAAAGTTATTTATTAGAGTATGATAATTTTTAGCAAGCTCCATATTGGGATTGTCTAGAGAATCATGGTTGGAAGTATTAGTGTCTTGTGGAAGGTGCTAAGAATCATCTCTATTAATAAGTGGAGTGCCAATACAATTATCAATCCAAAAATTAATAGAATAATACCTTTAATTGATCTATTTTGACAGAGACATAATGTCAAAGAAGGAAGCTTTGATGGCTGACCAAATTGAGGAATCCATGTAGTACATGCAGTCCTTTTTCAGCTTTTTGATAAATATTTCTCTAAGGAATCTAAGATCCAATGAGTCATTTTTTTAATGATTCAAAGTGAATATGGCTTGACGAGCTTCATTAAACAACTTGATGTTTTCAATTCCTAGGACACCTTTATCAATATATTTACATTGATTTCTCCATGTTACATTGACTAATTTATTATCGAGCACGATGTCACACCTGAAAAGGATTATGATGCAGAAATTAAGATTCTTGAGAAGCGGGGAATTCCATTTATAAATCATAAAAGAGTATACCAACTTGAAAAAATTAGTATATTTGACAAGATAGACTCTACTAGACATTGAAAAAGACTTCCCATTCCAAGAAGAGAGTTTATTTTTAACTTGATCTACAATTATGAAAAAATAAATCGTTCTGGTATCCCCAAAAATAAAGCCACTCCAAGGTATTTATTAGGGATTAAATCCTATTTGATACCCATATCTGATAAGAGTTGAGTTTTTCTAGTAGATGAAATACCATTTTCAAAATATTTATAATATTTAGTCCAGCTGACACATTGTCCAAAAACATTCTCTAAATGGGAGAAGGAATTTTTTTGGTGATATATTTTCCTTTTATACTTCATATAATGGAATACTAGACACTTTGATCATAGTCATCCTATATAATCTGTTATAGTCATATAAGCATAATATCATCAAAACAACCAATGTGAACTTATTAGATTATGTAATTTTATATAAAAGAATAATAAGTGATGTAAAAGTAATAATAAAATGATTAAATGTTATCACTATTGGAATTTTACCCTTTACCAATGGTTCAGAACCATTGGTAAAGGCTGGAAAACCTTTGGTATATTATATACTAATGGATTCCCAAACTATGGCCATGTAAGTCAGTTTTTTATGATTATACCAACGGTTCTGTGTAAACTGTTGGTATATGTGTTAAACTAAGAGATATACCAATGGTTTCACAACCCATTGGTACACGTCATACTTATACCAAAACTTTAGAAATGTTGGTATATATTGTCAAATATACATCCCAAGGATATAACAATGGTTTCCAAATACATTGGTTTCTGTTTTTACCAATTTTGATAAAAAAAATTGTTTGTATTATATTCATCAATAGGCTATACCAACTGTTTTGAAAACCGTTGGTATACATATGTTGCAGAGCTCCATAGCAGTAGCAGCTAGAAGCCACCTCCAACCTGCAGCAGCCACCTCCAACCTGCAACTCTCCATGACCTGCAAGAACACATAGACCCAGAATTCAAAAGGCTACATGGGATGTTTAAAATTCATCAACAATTCAGAAATTTAGAATTTTAAATTTCATTCCTCACTCAAACCACAACACAAGAGAAAAATCCAGAATCCAATAAATCAACAATCCAATACATACAGAATTGAAAATAAATAACACCCATAACAACAATACCAAATTAAAATTCAATACATCCAAAATCGAATACACACAATATTATTAAAAATTTAGAATTCATTACCAATACAACTAGAATCCAATACATCCAAAATTCAGAAATTTAGAATTGAAAATCAATAACACCCATAACAGTATTCATAACATAGAATTCACTCCTCACTCAATCCACTACACCAATACATAGAAGAGAAAATGCTTACATGTTATAGGAATCACATGGGTTGTTTACTCATGGTCTTGGGTTAACTATCTTCAAAACAATAGAAAAACATGGGTAGAGTGGACAATGATCATAATACCCATACGATAGACAATGGTTGTGGTCATGTGCATAGACCTAGTATTAGTTATAGGATGCACATGGGATCTTTATATTCCTCAAATGACTATGAATCCATGTATAAATGATTCTTGATGTGTTAGTGGGAAACATTGGCCAATCTCGATATATGAGATGGGTTCCCAGAATAGGCTACATGTTTTTCATATTCTTTGCAATCGGAATAAGGGGTTATGTGGCTAATTTTAGTTTGATATCCAGGGTGTGATTTGAGATGAATCCCCATTTTGGGTTGGGGGTATGAATATTCCATTATGACTTTGGTATTGTGTTCCCAACGGGACATTGGTTTTGTCCTAGAACCCACTATTTGATGATGGGATTAGCGCATTAAATGTCATTTGTTTTATAATACAGGTAAGAGTTCCTCACATGAGAAGTGGATTGTGTGAGGCTGGACCATGGATCCTTGTGCTAAAGTATCAACACAATACGAATACGTTTGGTCTATTTTCCATATGAAAGTTGTTGTTTTCACTTAAAATCGTGTCCATTTCAAATATATGTTAGACAGTTTGAGGAGTATCAGCCACACTGTGCCTCAAATTGAGGTGGGTTTGACTTTTACACATCAAAATTGACCAATGAATCGTTTTCATAAAGTATCAACATAATCTGAATGTGTTTGATCAGTTTTCTATATGGAAGTTGTTGTTATTACTTAAAATGTTGTCCATTTCAAATAAAATTGAGGTACTTTGAGTGGTACCGGCCACACCATGCCTTATATTGAGACAAGGTTGACTCATACACGTCACAAATGACCCATGGATCCTTGTGATAATGTATCAACACAATCATAATATTTTTGGTCGGTTTTCTAAATGTTTGTTGTTTTTACATAAAATAGTGTCCATTTTAAACAAAAGAGAGACACTTTGAGTGATACCGGAAAAATCGTGCCTCAGATTAAGTATAGGTTGACTCGTACACGTCACAAATGACCCATGTATCATTTTTCTGATTTATCAATACTATCAGAAATTGATTGGTCTATTTTCCGTATGCATGTTGTTGTTTTCACTTAAAATAATGTTTATTTCAAATAAAAGTGAGATATTTTTAGTGGTACCATCCACACCATTCCTTGAATTGAACCAGGTTTGACTCATACACGTCAAAAATGACCCATGGTTTGTTTCCATAAATTATCAATAGAATATGAATGCATTTGGTCGGTTTTCCGTATGCATGTTGTTGTTTTCACTGAAAATCAATTTCCATTTCAAATAAATGTGAGACATTTTGAGTGGTACCAGCCACACCGTTCCTTAGATTGAGGTGGGTTTGACTAGCACACATCAAAAATAACCAATGGATTGTTTCCCTAAAGTATCAATAGAATCCGAATGCATTTGGTTGGTAATCCGTATGCAAGTTGGTGTTTTCACTGAAAATCATGTCCATTACAAATAAAAGTGAGACAGTTTGAGTGGTACTGACCACAACATACCTCGAATTGAGGCGTGGGTGATTCTTACACATCCCTAATGACCCATGGATCATTTTCCTAAAGTATCAAAAAAATATGAATTTTTTTGGTCGGTTTTCTGTATACCAGTTGTTGTTTTAACATAAAATGTTGTCCAATTCAAATAAAAGTGAGACACGTTGAGTGGTACCGGCCACACCGTGCTTTGAATTGAGGCGGTTTTTACTCATACACATCAAAAATGATCAATGGATAATTTTTCTAATTTATCAACACAATCTGAATATGATTGATCAGTTTTCTGTCTACCAGTTGTTATTACTTAAAAGGGTGTCCATTTTAATCAAATGAAAGACACTTTGAGTGATACTGGCCATACTGTGCCTCATATTGAGGTGGGGATGACTCGTACATGTCACATATGACCTATGTATCGTTTTAATAAATTAATAACACAATTATAATGAGATTGGTCGGTTTTTTGTATGCTAATTGTTGTATTCACTTAAATTGTTGTCCATTTTAAATAAAGGTGAGACACTTTGAGTGGTACCAGTCACACCATGCCTCGGATTGAGTTATAGTTGAATAGTACATGTCAAAAATGGATAATGGATCCTTCTGATAATGTATAAACACAATCAGAATACGTTTGGTGGTTTTTCGTGTGACTGTTGTTTTTACTTAAAATAGTGTCCATTTTAAACAAGAAGAGACACTTTGAGTGATACCAACAACATCGTATATCGGATTGAGGCATGTTTGACTTTTTCATGTCATAAGTGACCCATGGATCATTGTACTGATGTATCAATACAAACAGAAAGTTTTTTGTCAGTTTTCCTTATGCACGTTGTTGTTTTCACTTAAAATTTTGTCCATTTCAAAAAAAGTTAGATTGTATTAGTGTTACCGGCCACACCGTGCCTCGTATTGAGGCGGGGATCACTCTTACATGTCAAAAATTACCCTGGTATTGTTTTCCTAAGGTATCAATAGAATCTGAATGTGTTTGGTTAGTTTTCCGTATGCAAGTATTTTTTTCACTTAAAATAATGTTCATTTCAAATAAATGTGAGACAATTTTAGTGGTACCGACCACACTGTGCCTCATATTGAGGTGGGGTTGACACGTACACATCAAAAATGACCCATGGATAGTTTTCCTAAGGTATCAACAGAATATGAATTTGTTTATTCAGTTTTCTGTATGTCAGTCATTATGTTCACTTAAAATGTGTTCCAATTAAAAAAAAGTGAGACACTCTGAAAGGTATTGGCCACACCGTGCCTCATATTGATTTAGGGTTCAATATTTCACATCAAAAATGACACATGGATCTTTCTGTTAATGTATCAACATAATCTAAATATGTTGGGTCGGTTTTCTGTAAGGAAGTTGTTTTTACATATAATAGTTTCCATTTTAAAGAAAGCATAGATTGGGTTCCAAGATGCCGAATTAAAAGTGTGATTGTCTCTGAAAACAAGGTATGTGGTCCTTATCCATTCATGAATTGTCCTGATGTTTTATATTTTCCGAATTTTTGTGTGTCCAATGATGGGATGTCGGTCAGGGGGCTGTCTAGGGTCCATGGAGGAGGGTGGGGGGCTATCCGGGGGGCTGTCCATGGGGCTTTCTCGGGGGCTGTCTAGTGGCTGTCTATGGTCCAGAGAGGATGGTGGGGGCATGTCCAGGGTCTAGGGAGGAGGGGGGATGTCTGGGTTCTAGGGAGGTCGGTGGTGGGCTGTTTGGGGTCTAGGGAGGTGGGGGGGTGTTGTAACGGTTCTTGGGGGAGGGGTTTGTCTGGGGTCCAGGGAGGAGGGTGGGGGCTGTTTCTTGGGAGGAGGTGGGGGATGTCTGGGGGCTGTTTGAGGGATATTCGGGTTCTAAGGAGGAGTTGGTGTCTAGGGTACAGGGAGAAGGGGGGCTGTCCGGGGTCCAAAGAGGAGGGTGGGGGGCTGTTTGGGGGCTGCCTGGGGTCCAGGGAGGTGGGTTTGGGGGTGTCTCGGGTCCAGGGAGAAGGTAGATGTTTGGGGTCTGGGGAGGAGGGGGGTTGTCCGGGGGTTGTCTGGGGTCTAGGGAGGAGGGTGGGAGGCTATTAGGGGGGCTGTCCAGTGAGTGTTCGGGGGCTATCCTGGGTCCAGGGAAGAGGGTGTGGGGGCTGTCCGTGGTCCAGGGAGGAGGGTGGGGGTGTCTAGGGGATGTCCGGTGGGATGTCTGGGGTCCTGGGAGGAGGGTGGGGGGCTATTAGGGGGGATGTCCCGGACACATGGGATGGTATTTAAATATTTTCTAGGATATTTCAATCATGGTTAAAAAATGAATTTCAATATATCAACTTCTAATCAGACCATCAATTTTCTAAATTCCACTAAAAAATTACAATTTCATTATAATAGATAATAAATAAATATAATTGGACCTAAACAATCACACATATATTCAAGTACATTAAATTAATAAACATCAAAGGTTAGTAATATCAATAAAAAATGTAACGGATCAATCTGTCCCACATCACCATCACTATCATCACCATCATTATCATCCTCACCCTCACCCTCATCCTCATCGTCATCCCCATCATCGTCCTCACCCTCCTCCTCACCCTTGTACTCAACCCCGGCCTCCAAATCGCCCTCCTCCTCCTCCACCTCGGCCTCCTCCTCCACCTCGGCCTCCTCCTCACCATCATCTCGACCACCACTAGAACTGCCACTTGGTGCACCATATTTAGAATGCATCGATGACATATATTCATCAAAAGTAGTGTTGGGCTTTGGTGGATTTGTTGGACATAAAACATCCATCAGTTTCATAAATGTAGTGCTTTCCCTAGAAGACTATTCTACTATCTCTATGGCACTTTTTCATCCTGTTCTGCATATTACTTAACCTGCTGCAACTCCTTGGCACTAAAAATCGTATATGAGGAGGGCCAATACCTCATTAGAACTATACTCTTCCCAGGTTGGTCGCGCACTCTACCAGGGTGATCATCTCCCAACATCTGATGTAAGTGAATGTATGGCCCAAAATTGTCATGTTCCTTGGCAGCAAGGGCCTCTAAAGAATCCCGTTACAAATATAAATAGATTTTTAAGTTAAAAAATAGAGATTAAAATTTTAAATCTAAAAAGTAAAACATACAATCGGTTGTTGAGTCGGTTCATTCACCGCACTTCAATCTTTCTTCTTTCTACTCAAGAAAAACTATTTTTCTCGAGGCACACATTCTTCTCTATTCAGTTTATTCTTCTACAGTGACACTGAATGTAGAAAACAATAATTAAAAATAAGATACCAAAAAAATGTAATTGAAAAGCTAAAATTATATAAAAACATTAGCAATCGAATAAATTATGGAGGATGCAATAAAATTCGCAAGTCGTAAAGAATTATTATAAACTATCATACCTGTTGTCTCTCATTATCTCGCATCATAGTACATCGAAAATTTATTGATTTATTTTTTAGCATCATTTTTTTTTATTTCTTACAAATGCATCATAAATAAAATTCAATAATTAGTATTATCGAAAACATGAAAATTTTCATTTAAATACTTCTAATTTGATTAATAGCATAAATTGGCTAGTCGCCCAATGAGTAATCACCTATTGGTATTGTTATAATGGAAAATCATCCACGACAGGGACAGCCACTAACTTTTTTCCCACTCTAACATGCCTGGAAATATACAACTCAGGCTTATAAGCTCTCCAAATCTTGCCTAACTCCTTTAGATAGGCTGGTCGTGCACCCACACCATCGAGGAAATTAAACCATAGCTGAAACCAAAATATTAATTCATATAAATACAATAATTGATATATTTCATTAAATATAATATATTTTTTTACCCATATCATTCCCCAGCCTTTATACTTGACTTCATTTGGTACCTTTCCCATGAGAGCAGGCTGACAAGATTGATGTTGGAGTATTTGGAAAGCGTATATTGTTGCACTGATTTTTCAATCATCTGACTATCTTTATTGTATACCACCATCGCCTGCCTACCGTGGTTCCACACCGAGCACATGTGTGTATTCCCCCGCCCCCACCTCCTATAAGTAGATTTATCTGTTATGAAATAAAAACATATATTTTATCAATATATGTTATAATGAAAATAAATAATGGTGTAACAATTTTTTAGGGTTTTATAGGTATACATGCGGTAGTCTGATCAATGGGAACAAGTGGATCCACAAAAACAGAAGGAACACCCTGTACAGATGGTGTGAGTCCCAATGTTTGCTCTGCAAGGACAGACTCTGACAGAGCAGTAGTCGAAGAAGATGTGATTTAAAAGCCTATAAATATCAAAGTAGAAGTAAAAGAATATGACATGGATGGCTGAAAAAATGTTGGATGGGGAGTGGGAATCATCATAGGATATTTTACAGACGCGTGAGAAGGCTCAGATGTAAATGGTGGTGAAAACATGGGAGGTTTAAATATCTCTTGTGTCCCTAACTGCACACCGGTATCAGAATGTGGGATGGATGGTATGTCAGTGGGAGGGACAGGGTCTAATCGGGTACGCTGACCAGATCGTCTAACTCCTGTACCACCGCCCCTCATATGAACATCCAGAGTACTGGGACCACTACTAGGCTTCTCATCAAATAACTATCACCTAATAGATGGATCCTAATGAAATGTTTAAAAAAAATCAATCACATTACATTATATGTTATTTAAATATATATATTTGAACTAAAATACTCACTACAGGAACTAGTGGACAAATGCCTACCTCAGCCATGTGACGACTATTATCCATAGTCTGTTTTCATCCCCTCTATTCAATTGGTTTCATTTTCCTGCATTTGAAAAAAAATGGAAGTAAATAGAAAAGGATAAATAATGTCTAACCCAAAAAACAAAATAAATGAGAGAGAATATGGGGAATCATGGATAATTTCACTAACCATTGTTTAAGTTGAGCTTCAACAAATATATAATGATGTCAACAAATCGTTCAAGATGAAATATAAAAATTTAATTTTTAATAATCTGATTATTTACTATGTTTCACCAGTCCATTAAAATCATGGAACATTAATTCTACCAATTTCATAAGTGGTGAAGTAGTTTTCAAAATTAAGGAAAATTTTAATTTCTTTAGATCAGAAAGATGATGCCAGTTTCAATACATGTTCTAAAGAATAATACAGACCATCATGTTACTTACATGGTAAAATGTTAAAGAGAGTTCATATAGTCATACAAATTTTATAAAAATCTCAGTTGAAGCATTGAAATGTTAAGCAGTTTAGAACTGTTGTCTTTGTAGGTTTAAATACAGTTCAATTCCAAATTACAAAATGAAATTCAAATACAAATTCCAACCAATAAACATTGAAAATGAACATAACAGTCAAACCATATAAAAACTATTTTTAATAAATATTAAATCTATTTTAATATTACAAACCTTACCAACCCAACTCGAGGTAAACCAAAAGAATTGAGAATATGAATAGATGATTCTGTATATTTTCCACTACAACTTCAGGTTCACAATAAACTCTGACAATTGATCTATTAGAGTCATAAAAGAATGGATTGGTACCAATGCCAGTAGGGATAGTGTCAATTACATCATCACCATAAACATAAATATGTCTTGTAATTACTTCAACTACGACACCAACTTCATGTCGATGTGGGTCTTTAACATAAAAAACTTGTTTAGCCATTGATGCCAATACATATGGTTCTTCGGTAGCAAGAGTTTGAGTCATGTTAAATACTTGAAATCCAAAATCATCAATAAATGTGTCAAGTCTCTACATCAAATCAAACCAATGATATTTCATCATCGTGACTCATCCATGAGTGTAATAATCCAATATTACTATGTTTTAAATGACTCCATAATAACCCACATTTTGAAATCGTGGTCTACTATCCAATGCACTGCCATAACAAACTATTGTGGAAGTAACCATAACACCATCATATTGTGTTCTCATGTTATTTTCTCATTCAGTGATAATAAATTTGTACCCACTGATTACAATTGATTTACAGTCAGGAACCATGGTATTAGGACCAAAATCCAATGTTCATATTTCCTCAGAGACAGAGTCAGTAGGAAATCTCAATACCTGGAATATAAATGAATATTAAACTTAATTAAATATTGGTTTAATTATTTCTTAATATTAATATATTTACCTTCAATTTAACCAAGCATAAAACTCTTTGATATGAAAAGAATCCCTCAGTCTCAAATATAACGAATGATGCTTTATATTTATCATTGTTTTATGTTCCCTATAGATAAAAAATATGTATATATTAACAGATATATATGTAAGATATACATATTCAATTTAGTTTCCTGATGTAAACATTGAACAAATCATAGTTGAACAAAATGTGTGATGTGTCATCTCACGCTCTTGAAGTCTTATTTTCATCAATGTATATGATCTATGAATTCCTCTTATTTGAGGAAGTGTTAGAAAACTGGGTTCAATTTTCTCATATTGTTCTTCTACATTTCTGATTAGTCTGTTCATTTTTGTAGTATAATAAGACTAATACATTGAGTAGAAATCCATACATTCTTGTGCCAAGAAACTGTTCACAATAGAACCTTTATAGATTATTCATGTTTCATACATAAGAAATTAACTTGTATATATTTTTTCAGTTGAATACATCCAAAGAAAAGAAACATGATCTCTGCGAAGTATTTCATTGGGAATATGGAAATTCAGATTAGAATTCTTGTGAAAAATTATGGAAGAAATATTTTCTCTAACTGAAACTAAAATAATGGGGCATCTGTCAAAATTTTTTGCAAGAAAGTCTTGGACAACTTCATATATGACAACCCTGCTTTTTATTATAACTTAAACATGATTTATTACATAAAACGACACTTGATAAAATAAAGAATATAGAGAGGATTAGTGTCTTTGGGACTTCAGATCATTACATAAAAATGTAAAACATTAAATACAACATCTTTATTGAAAACTTCCTTTACATGACCACTACATTCCTTCGTACTTAGCATTGCATGGGATAACCTGAGGACATGCATAAGAAAAGGGTGAGATATAAAGCAGATTAAGGGAGTACACATGGAATAAAATGAGGAGTTCAATACATGTTAGAAAATAGGCATATCAATAGATCATATAAAAAACATGAACATAAAGTCATGATAAAGCATGATAATCATAACATGGAAATGTGGCAACAACACTTAACATTGAATTAGCATGAGCCAAGGCCCATTGCACATGGAGCATGAGTAAATCCTCATTGCATGTAAAGAACTAGTAAACCCTCATTTCACTTGAATTAGAATGATTCAACAACCATTTCACATGACGTATCATGATACTATACTTTACCCAATGCATTGGAGCGCTATAAGGGTGCACCCTTCTTAAACATTTCATTTCATGCATAAGTGTGCCACGTGAATCTTAAAACATGGATTCATAAAACATAATCATTTATTCCATGATTAAGGAATGTGGAATTCATAAATGAAACATTAAAATCAATAAGTTAATGTGCATAAAGGTGAATTACCTTTATGGAGAAATGAGCATGGTATTCACTACACAATGACATTGGCTTAGAAAATCGGTGCGATTTCGGCAGCGTAACGACGTGACATAAGAATTTATAAAAACGGTTGATGAGAGAGAAAGGGGTTACTCATTATATTTACATGTAATGGACAGTAAGGAGGTCATATAGATAAATGTACTAATAATTGTAATGGAATTTAGATTCATGATACAAATGTATTGCTTGAATATAAAAGAGGATAGAGATGTTCCTTTCGGAATTTTGGCATAGTAACGGGTGTACATGGGAGGAATTTAACGAGAGAGAAAGGGTCTCCAATCATTAAAACATAAAGAGGGAAGTATGTGGGAGGTGAGAAACCATACCCCAAAATTTATAATTGAAAATAAAAGGGCAAAAAAACTTAAAGAAAATTGGACAAAAATGAGAAAGGAAGAAAAAAAAACCTTAGTTGGAAGTGTGCTTCCAAAGGCTAGAGAGTGGCTTGTGAGAGTCTTATTTGGAGCTTGGGGCTCCTTGGGAGGATTCTAGAGAGAGTAGGGAAGAGGTTGGATGAACTCCAAAGGCATTGAGTGATGAGGAAGTGGGAGCTTGGGTGGGTTTATATAGGAAAGGTGAGGGAATTCTTTATTATTTAGGTTTGGGACCCCTTATATTAAATTAATCCAAACCACAAACCATCCCATGGGTTTTTCCCATGGTTTATTCCAAAGGTAAGAGGAAAAAAATATTTTATAAGGCCAATGTCCGAAATTCTTAAAATATTAGGGTTTCTTATGTGGAGGTGAGTCAAACTCCCATGGAAATTAATTTAAAAAGGCAAGGTGTTGAATAATTCTTGAGGGGTCCATTAATGCTTTGAAAAGTAAGTCAGACAAACCCAAAATCACATTATTTTAATGGTAAAACATTTATTGGTCGAACAAAAAGATTATAGTATTTTATTACATCACTATTGGGTCATTATGATGTCATAAAACCCATTATATATTTAAACGATATTTAAATTTTACTCAAAAATTTGATTGTCTCAGAAAATTTAAGAAAAATTCACCGTTGGATAATTTAGACGTCCTAATTCCAAAAATAACATTTATTTTATCTAAATAATTTTATAAATATGTTAATTTTCACTTTTAAAATAAAAACCGGCATTTATCAAAAATTAACGGGTTTTGACAAAAATGTCTTTCAAACCTTAATAAAATTTATAATTGCATTCATAAAATTATATGATCATTTATATATAATAAAAATTAATTTAATAATAATAATATTTTATTAAAATATTATTTAATTCAATAATCCAATAATTTAATAAAATAGTATTCTTAATTAAATAATAACTAAAAACACTATTTGTACTTTAAAAACTATTTACAATGTACCAAAAATGACAAGAAATTATATTCATTATTATATACAAAAATAATGTACATGAACATAGTACTACTTATTTGTTACATAAACCCTTAAAACAACTGCATAAGACCTAAGGGTATGGTGTGCGATGGTGACAGAACATTGGGGTGGCTCGGATAACATCGCTCAAGTGGTAATTTCAATCAACTTCCACTTCTCCCGTAGACGGTCATGTTCAAGATTGACATGGTGAATCTCAGCTTAGGCTTGGTCAAGAGTGAATCCCAAGGATGCCACCTCTTTTCATAGCTCTAATAAATGGGCTTCATATGAGGCAATTCTACTAGATGAGGCCATTGCTTCCCTTGTCTTTGTAAAATTGGATGTGTTAAAGCCCTATATTTATACTAATCATGTGATCACTATTAAATGGATATAAAAGTAACTGTCCCAATTCTTATCATAAAACCAAAGAAGTTGACATTTTATATAAACATAAAGATACATTTAATTAGATCAAGAGGGATTTCCATTAATGAAACCTTGGGTCGTTACGATGTTCCCCCCTTAAGAAATTTCGCCCTCGAAATTTTCCTTTTCCCACACTAAAACAGATGTGGGTAACTCAGCTTCATCATTTCCTCAAATTCTCAAGTCTCTTCTTCAAACTTGTGGTTTCTCCACAACACCTTGATGAGGGGCATTCTCTTATTTTGTAGAACTTTTTCTCTACGATCTATGATCTTCACTGGTTTCTCCTCATAAGAAAGATCATCTTCCAATTGTACCACCTCAGAAGAGAGTACATGTGAAGGGTCCGGTATGTACATACATAAGAGGGATACATGAAAGACATCATGTACTTTGGCCATTGTATGTGGAAGTGCTATTCGATAGGCCACGACCCCGACACGATCAAGAATTTCGAAGGGGCTGATGTACCTTGGACTTAACTTCCCTTTCCTTCCAAACCTCATGACCTTCTTCCCTGGAGATATGCATAGAAACACCATGTCTTCAACTTTAAACTCAAGGTCTCGTAGATGATTATCTGCAGAACTCTTCTGTCGACTATGGGCTGCTTTGATATGCTGCTGAATGGTTTTCACCTTCTCCACCATTTACTCGACCATTTCTTGTCCAAGAATCTTACGTTCACCGACCTCATCCCAACATTCCAGTGTACTGCACATTTTCCCATATAGGGCTTCATATGGTGCCATTTGGATGCTTGAGTGGAAACTGTTATTATAAGAGAACTCAGCCAGAGGAAGATGTTGATCTCGTCCTCCTTTAAAGTCCATTGAGCACGCTCTCAACATATCCTCAGGTGTTTGGATAGTCCGCTCGGATTGGCCATCAGTTTGAGGATGATAGGTCGTATTTAAGTTCAGTTCGGTATTCGGAGCATTTTGAAGACTCTTCCAAAACATAGAGGTGAATCTTGGATCTCGGTCAGAAACAATAGAAAGTGGTACTCAATGCAACCTTACCAATTCCCTGATATATATCCATGCTAGTTGATCCAATGAGAAATCCTCTCAAATAGCAATGATGTGTGCAGTCTCTGTAAGAAGATCCACAACAACCCATATTGCATTGTTGCCTTTGGATGTCCTCGGAAGTCGGGTGACAAAGTACAGGGTGATGTTTTCCCATTTCCATTCTTGTATGGGCAATGGTTGCGTCATCCCCTTAGACTTATGCCTCTCTTCCTTCACATGCTGACATACCAGGCACTTTGATGTATATTTAGCAATCTCTTTCTTCATATTATCCCACCAAAAGTTTTCTTGGAGATCTCGATACATATTTGTGCTCCCTGGGTGAATAGTGAAATTTGAACTATTTCAATCATCCAAAAGTTCTTTCGTCAGCTTCGTACATGATGTAACACGTAGTCTTTTCCCAAACCGCACAATTCCTTCTTCATTAACATTAAACTCTAAGGATTTCCCTTTTTTGATAACTACCACTTTTTCTTGAATTCCCACATTATACTTTTGAGCATCCTTTTAACCTTTCCAAAAGAGACAGTTGAGCAATCATTTGTGAAAGTATTGATGATGTTCCCTTGTCTATGATTCCCATGTCCATATTCATCAAATCTAAGAAGATTGGATCCTTATCAATTATCATCATTGATAGAATCGCTGGATTCTTTCTACATAGGGAATCTGCCACCTAGTTCTCTTTCCTAGGGTGGTAATGGATTGAACAGTCATAATCCTTGATGAGCTCTATCCATTTTATCTGGCGCATATTAAGCTCTTTCTGTGTGAATATATATTTAAGACTCTTGTGGTCAGTATATATCTTACATTTCTCCCCATAAAGATAATGCCGCCAGATTTTCAAGGCAAAGATCACCGCTGTCATCTCCAGATCATAAGTTGGGTAGTTTTGCTCATGGATTTTCAACTACCTTGATGGATAGGATATCACTTTATCATTATACATCAGCACACATCCTAAGCCCTTCTTAGAAGCATCACTGAATACCACAAAAAGCACCCCACTTGTGGGTAAAGTGAGCATGAGCGCAGTGATAAGACTCCTTTTCAACTTTTCGAAGCTTTCTTTGCATTCATCACTCCAGGAAAACATTTCTCCCTTTCAAGTTAGTTTGGTAAGAGGGCTGCACAATCGTGAGAAATTTCTCACAAATCGTCGATAATATCCAGCTAACCCAAAGAAGCTACGGATATCCGTTACCGATGTTGGCCAAGGCCATCCCTCAATTGCATCTGTTTTGGAGGGATCCACTGATATCCCATTGCTTGTGATGATATGGACCAAGAATGAGACCTCCTTAAACCAGAACTCACACTTTCTGTACTTTTCATAGAGCTTCTCCTTGCGCAAAGTCTCTAGTACATTTTTTAAATGCTCCCCAAGATCCTCCTTGGTTTTGGAGTATAATATAATATCATCTATAAAAAATACCACAAACATTTCATGGTAACCTCTAAAGACTCTATTCATCAAGTCCATGAATATTTCTGGAGAATTGGTGAGTCTGAAAGGCATTACTATGAATTCATAGTGCCTGTACCTTGTACGAAAAGTAGTCTTGGGGACATCTTCCTTCTCCACCCTTACTTGATAATATCCTGACCGCAAATCCACCTTGGAGAAGTATTGTGCTCCATGCAGCTGATCAAACAAGTCATCAATTCATGGGAGAGGATAGTTGTTCATTATCGTGATTTTGTTACGTTTACGAAAATCTATGCAATGCCGCATTGACCCATCCTTCTTCTTGATGAAGAGGACTGGTGCACCCCATGGTGAAGCACTTGGGCATATAAACCCTTTATCCAGATTCACCTGTAGTTGTTTCTTCAGATCTTCAAGCTAAAAAACAACCATTCAATATGGAGTCTTGGATATTGGTAGCGCCACAGGTATAAGTTCAATTGAGAACTCAACATCTCTTCTAGGAGGAAGACTAGACAGTTCCTTGGTAAACACTTCGGTGAATTCTCTCACAATAGGCATTTTTCAAGGATGGTTTCTACCTTGGACTCAATCATCTGAGCCAAATAAGTGTGCTCATAATGCGGTAATATCCATGCTTGAGATGATGGAGCTATAGGAGATTCATCTTTCCCCTGACTCTTGTAAAGAATCGGGGGTCGATTCTCCATATGGAGTGTGATTTCCCTCTCCCGACAATTTATGTTGGCTCTATATAAGGAAAGTCATTCCATGCCAAGAATTGCATCAAATTCCACCATAGGGAGTATGAATAGGTTCTCTGGGAAATTCAATCCACAGACTATAACAGGGGAGGACTTATATTCATGGGATGCAATGATTTCCCCATTTGTGTACTCACCAACATCTTTACTTCCTTGATTTGTGGTGGTGATGGTATTGTTCTACTAAACTATTGAGATATAAAAGAATGCGTAGAACCTAAATCAAAAATTACATTCACTATTATTGAATGAATAACAAGTGTACCTGTCACCACTTCGTTGTTGGGGTTCACTTCGGCAGATGTGATGGAAAATGCTCTTCCTTGCTGCCTTGGAGGTAGTTGGTTTTCTCCGAAAACCCTTGGATTAGGGAACTGATTTGCAAAATGACCCGGTTCATTGAATTTGTAGCATTGAACAACACATTGAGGTTCGAACGGAGCGTTCCTATCCTATGTCGCAGCCACGGGTCTTTCTTGCTGATAGTTAATAGCTAGGTTCCCTTCTCTTCCACACCTGAAGCATTTCATCATCCCCTTAAATAAATTTCTAGGGAGCTTATTTCCGAACTTTTTCCAAGTGGGGTGCTAGATCTTCTTAGCACCGTTGGATTTATCCATCGGCCCACCAACATTGAAGTCCACCATACTCTTCTTTTCCCCATGATACCCATGTGATTCTCCGATCTCCATTTCAACCTTGAGGGCACATCGGACAATTTCTGCATAGCTGTCGAAGTCACGGATCACTATTGCTTTCCACAGGCTAGGCTTCAACCCACCAAAGAGCAGTAAACCATGCATTCGGGGGTAATGACAAAACCGGAAGCGTATCGTGCAAGCCTTGTAAAGTTTTCCTCATACGCTCCAATAGATTATTCATCTTTTTGCGTGAGGGAAAGGAAGTCCCATTCCATCTTAAGCCGGAGGGTGCCCAGAAAATATTTATCAAAAAACAACTTTTAGAAATCCTTCCCTTCCAATGCCTCGATCTCCTCCTCAGGCTTTGTATTTTTGATCAACATCCACCATTGATCAGCTTCACCCTCCATACGATAAGCCGCCAGGAGAACCTTTTCATGTTCAGAACATTGGAGGATGGAGAATATCTTTTCAATGGAGTTGATCCGTTGTTCAGCGATCGTGGGATCAGATGATCCACTAAAAGTAGGAGGCCTTTGTCTCATTAATCTCTCGATAGCGACTTGTTCTTTCTTAGGTGGGGTTGAACATTCTTCTTGGCCCGTTATTCTATTCAAAACATGAGTTATCTGAGAGAGAAGCATGACAAAGTTCGCGATTCCCGCTCCCATTAAATTGGGCATCTCATTAGTACAGTCATTACACTGCTCTTTACAACAATTGTTGGCCCGAGTCCTCCTATTACCGGAAATTGGCTAGAAAAAAAGGAAATTTAGGGGTAACACATAAAGGGTAATCAAAAGACAAAAGTTGATGAATTATAAATAAACTATTATTTCCTTAACTCATGAGTCTATAGGCTTCAATCTAGGATTTTCATGGTCTACTTTCTAACATATAGTCTTAGGGGAATTTTTTTAAAAGGGTTCATAATAAGATTGTGAATTTATCAAAACATATCCCTTGCGAGTGTCATAAAAAGAGTGAATCAAGGCCCATTGTCGTGCATCAGTTCCAGTTTGATTCTAGCTCAAAGTGGTGTTTTCTTGTTTTACCCCTAGGATACATCTGTGACAGAGGCGCCTCTACCTACTCGTATCCAGACAGGGATGTATTTGTTTGATAAACCACTTACTCAGTACTTACCAAAACATAGGGATGTTTTTATTATACTTAGTCTTGTATTTAAGGGTTTACTTGGGTTTCCTAATCCCAAAAATAACTAAACCTATCCTCTGATACCAACTATGACAACCCGGCTTTTTATTACAACTTAAACATGATTTATTACATAAAACATCACTTGATAAAACAAATAAGATCGAGAGGTTTAGTGTATTTGAGGATTAGGATCATTACATAAAAATATAAAACATGAAATGCAACATCTTTATTGAAAAATTCCTTTACATGACCACTACATTCCTTCGTACTTAGCATTGCACGGGATAACCAAAGACATGCATAAGAAAAGGGTGAGCTATAAATCCCAATATGGGTGTACACATGGAATAAAATGAGGAGTAAAATACATGTTAGAAAATATTCATATCAAAAGTTCATAAGAAAAACATGAACATAAAGGCATGATAAAGTATGATAATCATAACATGGAAATGTGGAAAAAACACATAACATGGAATTAGCATGAGCCAAAGCCCACTGCACATGGAGCATGAGTAAATCCTCATTGCACATAAAGCACGAGTAAACCCTCATTTCACATGAATTATCATGATTCAACACCCATTACACATGACGTATCATGATACTATACTTTACCCAATGCATTGGAGTGCTATAAGGGTGCACCCTTCTTGAACATTTCATTTCATTCATAAGTGTGCCACATGGATCATAAAACATGGATTCATAAAACATATTCATTTATTCCACGATAAAAAAATGTGGAATTCATAAATGAAACTTTAAAATCAATAAGTAAATGTGCATAAAGGTGAATACCGTTGATGGAGAAATGGGCATGGTATTCACAACACAATGACATTGGCTTAGAAAATCGGTGCGATTTCTGCAGCGTAATGGCTTGACAAAAGAATTTTTAAAAATGGTTGATGAGAGATAAAGGGGTTCCTCATAATATTTACATGTAATGTAAAGTAAGGAGGTCATATAGATACATTTCCCATGAATTTTAATGGAATTTAGATTCATGATACAAAATTATTGCTTGAATGTAAAACAGGAGAGACAAGTTCCATTCGGAATATCGGCATTGTAACAGGTGTACATGGGAGGCATTTAATTAAAGAGAAAGGGTATCTCATCATTCAAACATAAATAGGGAAGTATGAGGGATGTTTGAAACCATACCCCAACATTTATAATTGAAAATAAAAGGGAAGAACAACTTAAAGGAAATTGGACAAAAATTTGAAAGGAAGAAAAAACCCTTACTTGGAAGTGTGCTTCCAAAGGTTAGAGAGAGGCTTGTGAGAGGATTCTTAGGATCTTGGGGTACCTTGGGAGGATTATAGAGAGAGTAGGGAAGAGGTTGGACGAACTCTAAAGGCTTTCAGTGAGGAGTAAGTGGGAGCTTGGGTGGGTTTATATAGGAAAGGTGAGCGAATTCTTTATTATTTAGGTTTGGGACCCATTATATTAAATTAATCCAAACCAAAAACCATCCCATGGTTTTTGACAATGGTTTTTGGAAAAGGGAAAAGGAAAAAAACATTTTATAAGGCCATATTCTGAACTTCTTAAAATATTAGGGTTGCGTATGTGGAGGTGGGTCACACTCCCATGGAAATTAATTTAAAAAGGCAAGGTGTTTAATATGTATTGAGGGGTCCATTAATGCTTTGAAAAGTATTTCAAACAAACCCAAAATCACATTATTTTAATGGTATGAAATATATTGGCCAAACATAAATATTATTGTATTTTATTACATCACTATTGGGTCATTATGATGTCATAAATCACATTATATATTTAAATGGTATTAAATTTTTACTAAAAAATTTGACTGTCTCAGAAAATTATGAAAAATTTACCGTTAGATATTTTAGATGTCCTAATTCCAAAAAAAAATTATTTTATCTAAATAATATTCTAAATATGTTAATTTTCACTTTTATAATAAAAACTGACATTTATCGAAAATTCAAGGGGTTTGGACAAAAATGGCTTTCAAACCTTAAAAAAATTATAATTGCATTCATACAATTATATGATCATTTATATATAATAAAAATTAATTTAATAATAACAATAATAATTCATTAATATATTATTTAATTCAAAAATCCATTAATTTAATAAAATAGAATTCTTAATTAAATAATAACTAAAAACACTATTTGTACTTTAAAAACTATTTACAATGTATCAAAAATGACAAGAAATTATATTAATTATTATATACAAAAATAATGTATATGAATATAGTAATACTTATTTGTTACATAACCCCTTAAAATAGCTGCATAAGACCCAAGGTTAAGGTGTGCGATGGTGACAGACTCTTGGGGTGGCTCAGATAACATCGCTGAGTGGTAATTTCAATCAACTTCCACTTATCCCGTAGACGGTCCCGTTCGAGCTTGACATGGTGAACCTCAGCTTGGGCTTGGTCAATAGCGAAGCCCAAGGACGCCACCTCTTTTCCGAGATCCGATAAATGGGCTTCGTATGGGGAAATTCTACTGGATGGGGCAATCGCTTTCCTTGTCAAAGTAAAATTGGATGTGTTAAAGCCCTATATTTATACTAATCATGTGATCACTGTTCAATGGCTATAAAAGTAACTGTCCCAATTATTATCATAAAACCAAAGAAGTTGACATATTATATAAACATAAAGAGATATTTAATTAGATCAGGAGGGATTTCCATTAATGAAACATTGGGTCATTAAATCATAGCAGAAAGATCTCTAAACAAATGGAACAACCGAATAACAGTCTCCCTTACATTATTAGAAAAAAGATTACTGACTGGTATTTGAATCAACTCATGCCGAAGAATGTGATAATCAAGAGCCTCCAAATACTTTAACTTCAACTGACATCTGCTGACCTGTTTATATATGTTTCTTGAAAAGCCATTAGGAAATATAATAGCCTCTAATAAATCTAGAAATTGTTTTTCTCATAGGTGTCATCGCATAAGAAGCACATGGATCATGCCCTTTATTTTCACTGATACACATAGGATGCAATTCTGGTCTGATTCCCAATCCACCAAGTCACGCTGAGACCGTAAATCATCTTTTGTCTTTCCCTTAACATTTAGATGTATCGAAATCAACATTTCAGATATATTATTTTCAATGTGCATTACGTCTAAGAAGTGACATAAAAAATTGGTTGATCAATAAGGAAAATCAAAAAAAGTTACTCCTCTTTCTCAATTTATAACAGGTTTCAATGGAAGCATTATTTCTCTTTCCAGATTTCATTTGACCCTTGTCAAATGAAAAACTAAAATCTTTCAATTAATTAAGCACATAATTTTTAGACATATGTTGAGGTAGACCATCAGTCACTATGGTATTATCAAATCTTCGACGATTATTTCTATATGGATGGTTCATTGGAAATAATCTTCTTTGTCCCATAAAATAGAAACAATAGTGTTGTTTTAGTCTTTTGGACCATGTATTCTTCATACAAACAGGAAATTACAGTTTTCCCTTCGTTCTCCATCCATACATCATTTCATAATCAGAAAAATCATTGATCATCCACATAAGTGCAGCACACATCAGAAATATGACTTTTGAATATGCATCGTATGTGTGCACACCCTCATCACAAAAATGTTTCAACACTTTTATTAAATGTTCCATGTATACTTCAACATCAATGCTTGGACCAGAAGGGCTAGATATGAGTAGACTCAAGAAAGTGAAAGAATTTTCATACATAACCATAGAGGAAAATTATAAATGTGTATAAAAATTGTCCACGTGCTGTGCGAAGTAAGAATATACCCAAACTGATTAAAACTGTCACATGAAATACCCATCCTGATATTACGCACGTCAGTTAAAAAATCTGGATATCAATCATCAAATCTATGCCATGAAAAATCCATATGCAGGGTAAACCAACTCATCATTAGTCTTCAATCAATCAGTATCATGACATCTCATTTTTATTGATATTACATCAGACATAAAATGATTCTGGTGTTTGGGGATCAATGGAATGTACCACATTACATTCTGCGGCATACAGGATGGTGTTCCACCATATTTTTACTTCCATTGGGATGTGCCAAATTTTATACAATCAATTCCTTCATTGGTTTCCTCCTAAAATAAACTGAAATATTTTGGGCAAGAATGAATTTTTCTTCTTGAAAATCCATGTTCCTCAATTAACATCCATCCCATTAAGTTTTTTGAGGGAATATCAGCATAATCTATAAGTAAATCCTTTATTAAGGTTATAATGTAATCAATTACTATATTAGAAATCCCAAACATAGTTTTCCCATGAAATAATCAGATTAAAAATTAAATCTTTTTCATTTTATCACATTGTTGATATATTGGAGTCATCGCAGCATCATTAAATTTTTTCACCCGGATAACATCATCATTTTCATTAGACAAATCATGTGTGCTCATATCGAAGTCTTCTTGGGTCAGAATAATTTTTTTTCATGATGATGAATAAATGGAAATCAGTCATATAATTAATTCTCCACTCCATTCCTCTCATTTGGGTCATCAGCAATTTGAGATTTCATTTTCTCCCCATTGTGAAACCACACATAGTAATTTTCTTGAAAATAATATTTTTTTTATGTGGTTTATGACTTCTACACGGCTCAAGCAAGGTCTGATAATAAAAATGGAACATACGAAGTATATGCGACCACTATATGAATCATTGTAAAATGAAGTATCTAACATGTTCTCCAAATTTTTTTTAATATCGCTTGAGATCTGATTGATTTCATACATCCAAATTGTATCCATTATGTAAAAAAATAATTATTTTTAGTCATTTATCCAAAATCAATTCAATAAGATTGAAGTTTCATCAAAAATATATTTAGGTGAACAAGAATTTTTCACTTTATAAAAAACCATAACTGACACACTACTCTATATGAGAATCATAATATAAAAGACAAAAAATACTATATTTATAAAAATTATCTTTGAAGAACTATGAATGAATGTATAAGATCATGTATACTTGTGGAGGAGAATTATTTAGGATTTGACTAAATTTTAGATAGAAGAAATTTTATATTTTATTCGATAATTTGAGTTATCACATACATTACCCAATGGGGAGGGAGTGTCCAAGGGGTGAGCGGTGTATAGGGGGTGGCAGGGCTGTCCAGGGTGGTTGGAGGTGTCCAGGGGGTGGGGGCTATCTAGGGGTCAAGGTTTCCACGTGGGCAGGCTGTCCATTGGGGTGGTTGGGATGTCCAGGGGGTAGGTGGTGTCCATAGGGGTGGGCAGGCTGTCTAATGGGGTGAGCGGGGTTTCTAGGGGGTGGGAGGGGCTATACATGGGTGTCCAGGCGGTGGGCAACCTATCCAGGGGTTGGGCGGGCTGTCCATGGTGGGTGATCACGCTGTCCATGAGGGTGGCGGTGTTGTCCAGTGGGGTCAGGGGTGTCAAAGGAGTATGAGGTCATTTCTAGGGGTGGGGCGTCCGGGGGGATGGGGGTGTCCAGGAGGGTGGTGGGCGGTGTCCGGGGGGGGGCTATTTAGGGGTGTACGAGCTATCCAGGGGTGTTCAGTCTTGTAGAGACCCGGGGCTTGACGTATATGGACATTAAATTACTTTTTTGGATTACATAAATACATAACAAAAACAGACACACAACGATCGTAATAGTTTAGTGTCTTTGGAAACTCAGAATATAATCTTCTAATCGTGGTGAAAGATCATCAACATCTCCATTAATGATCTTCCCCCTTTGTTTTCTTACCTAAAAAACTTCTTTAAATACTGGGGAAATGAAAATATATAAAGGGTGAGCTCAAATGCTCAGTAAGGGTAAGCAAAGAGAACATAAAATAATCCTTAGACATTTGAATGTAAAAAAAACATGAGCATAAAATCTCAACATCAAAATCTTGAGCATTGAAATAGAACATGTAAGTTCATAAGGCATAGATAATAATGGAACATAAATAATTATAAAATAGCTTGGGAATAAAATATGTAATTTTGGCAACCATTCATCACATGTCATGATTTCCATAATAGCCAAGGCATTGCTGCCAAGAACATCTTAGTGGACAAAGTCCCTTTCTGAATCAAGTTCACTCCTCGTTTCAGTCCTGTAACACTGAACCAGATTAACATACTGTTCTAGCAATGTCTATCTCATGAGATATAAATCTTTACCCAATGCATTGGAGGGAGATATAGGTCCTACCCATCTCATAATGAAATCATTCTTACTTGTGCCACAAAATAAACATACATCCTTCATAATAACCCAATGAATAAAATGGGTTTCATAAACATCATCCCATCATCAAATAATCCATACAAAAGAAATGGATATCATATAATAATAAGAAAATTGAAACCATGTAAATCATATAGACATTATACTTGAAACATACACATATGAAATAATGTCATCATAGATGAAAAATGGTTTTGATATAACACTTGAAATGAATTCTTGAGGAAAATATCCTTTCATCTTCAAAATCATTTTCTTTTAACAAAATGTCATGAAATTTAAAAAGAAATGGATTTTGTTGAAAATAGTAATGTAATCTTTTGGTGGAAGCTTCATGAAAATAAGGCTTTATACAACTGTAAACATCTGTTCGTGTCGTATAAGTTAAAAAAAACATTCTTCTCGTACTTTTGTTGGAAAAGTCAAAAAAGTACCTCGTAACGTAAAACAGAAGAAATATTCATTACATACCATGTAGTAAAAGTCAAAAATATGTTAAAAGGACTTTAAAAAAACAGGAAATTTTTTTTATAAAACATGTACATGGATAATAACAATAACCCCAGTAAATATTTACGAATAAACAATATCAGATAAGAATGAGATTGGAATATTTATCCCTTACCTTAGGTCCGATATGCTTAGTACGTATCTAAACCACTTGTATAATGATTTAAATAATGTCATTGAATTATTACAAAATAATATTCATTGTTATGATATCATAGATGATTCACTTATGACATTATATTACCCGTTCTTTTTTAAATTTCATGTTAAAGAGCGTTTTGGGTAAAATCGTTTCATTTGTTGTCCGTGTTTTGAGTTGTCATTATTCATATGATTAATTAGATCACGATTACTTAATTACGGAATATAACACATGATTTATATATAATATATATTCAGAATAAACATATATATAATAGATCGATAAATGGAAAGAAATACATTGTTCATGGAGACAGTAGGTCGTAAGTACGCATGAACATTGTTTTCGTTTCCTCATTGAATTGAATGGAATTCATTGGATGACATACATATATATATACATAAATCCATAATCATTATTATGTCACATATTTCATGATTACTTATTATATATACTTTATAATCATTTATGAATGGTTAATCATTGGGAATGCATCTCATCACGTTGTGGAGACGGTATTCGGTACGTACGCACGAGCGATGATATCATTCCCATGATTGTGGAATTTTTTTGGAGTGTATGTATAATATTAAAGAATCAATAATAATTTACAATAATCATATATATTTATTTAATTTCACCATTATACCCATCCAAGTAAGGTGGTGGTGGAAAATAGATTACACCATGGTGTGGATATGATATTTCGTACGTACGCACATGCGGTGATTTCATTTTCAGTAGGATGGATAGATGGTGAAATAGGGTTGTTTCATACTTATAATAACATATCAGTTTATGAGTGATGCTGATTTTATTACTTCATAATGAAACTATTAAAGAAGAATAAGTGGAGAAAGAAATAAAGATAAAATAATCGGTAACAGACATTACCTCTTCTTTGACACGCCTCTTTGAAACCTCCTCTTAGGGCACTAAAATTTGTCTTTGAAGAAGAAAAAGAACTCTAGGATGTTTTTAGGGAAGTGGGGAAGTAAAATGGGCAGGGGTTGGCCGTGCTTGAAGGCTCAAATTGGTGTGAGGAGAAGAGGGATGAGGTGCCCTTTTATATGGGAGGAGAGGGGGCACCTTTGGAAATATAAGAAATATTAGTTTATATTTAATCACAACCCCACGTAAAAACATCCAAAATGACTCATATCAGAATATTTTATGAGATAGGGTTGTAATAACATCATCCAATAAAATTTATACAAGTCAGGAATTTATTTTAATCATTATCAACTTGATTTATCCTTACTTAATCAATTTAATTTTATATGTGGTAATAATATTCTAAATTTTAAATTATACCAAAAAATTACTTACATTTTGTTAATTGTCCATACATGGAAACTTTATAACATTTTAGACCACATAAATTTAAATTTATAATTTTTAAATATTTTTGTGATTTTTAAACAATTTTATAATGTTTTATTTTTATAAAATAACTATAGTGTAAATTTTGACACTATTCATTTATATGAATTTAAATAAACAATATACAGAGGATATGTTCGAACTAAAAGCTTTAATAGATTCATAAAAGGTCATATGTATTTATAATATTAGTTTAGAACATTAAATAGTTCATATAATATTTATTTTATTATTTTTAAAACCATTTATTTGGTTTATCTCTTAATAAAATAATTACTACAAAATTTTTGTATAATTATTTAATATACTTATTTTTGCATAAAAATTAAAAATAAAATCCTATGATGAATATAAATCAATTAAATTTCCCAATAATACTTTTACGCAAATTTATCATCTTAAAATCACAATATTTAAATTGTTATATTTATTAAATTATGAAGGTGACAACTTTGGAGTCATTTAAAATAAAATAATATAATTGTCATAATCACTTTTAAAGAACTCCAAACGGTTATATATTAGGTCATTGGATGATTATGGTATATATATACACTACCAAAAAGTTTTTTTCAGGTTTTTGGGCCTTTTAATGGGTATTCCTTTGTCAATAAAAACTATATTACTGATTTTTCACATAATAAATAATTTCTGCATCATTAATGTATCACCATTAATGAAAATTATTTAATCCTTAAAAATTATAAATAAATTACCATGATGTAGATACATTTATTATATTTCAGGAGACTTTTCATGTTCGATGTTTTATGATGTTTATCACTAAATTAAAATTATTATACTTATAAGATTTAAGAGAGTGACATGTTGTCACTTTCTTTGGTATTAATAATAATTAAATTATTTTCATGGTAAAAAGTATATAAAATGAATCTAATAAGACCCTTAGGTGATATGGGTCTATGTTTAGCCATCCAATAGAATTTTTTCATTTGTTAGGGTAATTTTATAATATTATATTTACCCATAATTACCGGTTTACCTTTAACTAAGGTAAATAAAATTTACCGTTGATACTATTCATAAATCCCACAAATAAAAATTAGTCTATTAATATAATCTGGACCCACTGATTCCAAATATGGAATCCATTTTTCCAAATTCAATACACAAAAGTTGCAGAAATTAAATTAAAATTAATCCCATTGTCGAAAGAAAACGGGTTTTTGTTTAAAACATTGCAAAATATTGAAATTATTTAACCTACGAATTCAATGTAAAATCAATTCTAATGACATACATTATATTAAATGATAAAAATATATTATTTTTATATTTTAAAACCATTAAATATTATAATTTAACGACATAAGTTATTACGATGAAAATAGTTGTCTTTAATTAAAATATAGCGTGTTTTTACTATATGAAAGTTATCAGAATAATATAAAAAATTTATCCAAGGTAAAATTTTATATCCTGATTACAAAGAATAATTTTATTTTGTAAAATTTAACTTATAAACATATCAAAAACTATATTTACAGTGGGTGAGCCATCAAAAGGTGGCAATACTTCATATTTTGAAAAATACTTATTCTACCTGAAAATTTTATTTTGTTCTTATACCATGATCTAGAAAATGTGTAAGATGAATAATGATGTTATAAAATTCAAAATTTAGTTAATACTATTCATAACGGCTAGTTGATTATAATATTATAATAACATATCGTTGTTTAGTAAAACCCAGTATTGCGTACAACACACACTATCGAAGAAGGTCGTGATTGCGAGTAATGCAAGCCAAGTTAGGGTTGCGTATAGTGAAAGACTTTGTTGTTGTTTCTTTATAACATAATCCAACCATTTTTCATTTATACATCGAATATATAAATATATACTCAATGTTGCGTAGAATGAATATTATCAAACGAGCTTAAAATTGTGTGTAACACAATCTAAGAATAGTGTTGCGTATAATGCAAGCTAATACGGTGTTTCGTATAGCACACGATAATCTTGTTGTATTATAAAACAAATGATATAAAATAAATTAAAAAGAATACTTATCATAAAATATCGGGTTGTTACATTCTACCCCCCTTAAAATTAATTTCCCCCTTGAAATTCATCGGGGTTATACATGGTTTTCTACTTGAAAGTTTCTTTAACTGAAACCCATATCGTAAAATGAAATATGAAAACTTAACATTAAAAACTAAAGTATGAAACGTAACGGTTACCCAAATTAACAAATCACTGGGTTTCCACATATGAGAAAATATGTGAAAATATGGATATGGAAGAGAAATCTAACCATCATGTTCTGATGGAGAGTGGTAGAGAACATGGATATGAAAAAACCAACAATCACAAAGTCATAGATTTGTGATGATCTATGCTACCATTTGATTCATCAGATATAAGGGCACTAGGACAACATTTTTGGTTTTCAAGATCATTTCCCTAAATTTGATGAATTAAAAGGAAAACTTACATGATTTTTGTACAATATCACTGTTGTTTGTGAATTGAACAATTTCCAATTCATCCCTTAAAGAAATGAAGTTGAATTTTTTATTCGTGATGTGTTATCAGATCATGTGATAGAATGATGGGTCATTCCATCTGTTTCAAACAAAAGTTTAGAAAAAGTTATAGGTGCATCTTATGGTTAGATTAATCGTATATGGTTCCAAAAATGAATATATACTTCATATATTATACATATTAATAAAATAAAACTAGTTTTTACTAACCAGGGACTTCTTGTAGGCTAGTGGTAGGCGATAAAGGCAAGTCGCACTTCGGTTGTGGGTTCGATTTCCACAGCCTTGTCCAATGCAATGGGCTATCACCCTTCATGCAGGTTTTCCTTTTTCTAAAACTACATTACTATAACATCCCATCGATAATATCGAAAAATTTCTATCCTTAAACAATACTAAGTTATGTCCAACATAATTCATTCCAATATTTGGGCTTATCTAAAATACTTCGGTCCAAACTCATAGTATAAAGAAAATGATTACTTGAAATGTCCCATAACAATCACGTGAATGCCATCATTTATCCCCCATATATCATAAGATATATCTTTTTGGTCAAATTACAAACATGTTAATACCTTAATCATGTATTCCCTTGAAAATGAATACCCATTTAACCTTAGTGAAAACATGAATGCTGTCAAAAGTTAACTCTTTCCACATACCAAAATCCCAAAATTTCTATATACTCAAGCCATGATATCACTTTGTCCTTATATCAGTCATGAGCTCATGAATACTGTCAAACATTTCATTTTCACTTTATCCCTTCATTATGCGCATATCATCTGCTTTCGAAAATATTTGAATCACTTTTCATGGTTACAGGTACCATAAAATTATTGAAAACCACAATAGACTAACAAAAAAATATTCTAATACACCATAAAATTTCCTCAACAACATTATTCTTGAATACCAATACATAAACACGTTAATCCATCCTCTTCAATGATTGTCCTGGAAGAAGTCCTTCCTTGATTTAGAAGTAAGTTTTAGGTCAGGGCATTGAGTTGGGTAATGCACACGTTCTCCGCAAATAAGACATTGAACTCCATAACAGTCTGTCACTCCATGACTCTTTTCTCCACACAAAAAACATATGTCCCTCCATTTGAGGTATTCCTCAAGGTTCTTCTTCACTTCTTTAGAAATCTCAATCTTCCTTTCTTTATGCTCCTCAACATGCAAACATGCATAAAATTCTATCTTCCTCTTATTTAATGAAATAGGCATAGCACTAAATTTCAACTTGTTAATCATATATCGCGATGAATGAATCAGAATAATCACAATATATTTCTCTCTAGGCCTCACACAATTTTGTTGCTCATAGTCACCAATTTGTCCATCGGATTCAATGTTAAATGAATTCCTTCTAGTTCCCTCCATTGACTAAAACACAAAAACAATTCTGTGAGGGGAAAATATCATACAAGGAAGATAAAATAATCAAGGGGGGGTACCTTCATCATCTAACATCTTAGGCTTAATTCTATGACCATTAGCGCAATTCTATAACTATAACCTATACGTATACTTAACCTTAGAGACATCCCTAAACATACCTTATAAATATATCTAGGGATCTCACTAACATTTTTTCATCCTAGTTTCCAAATGTTGACTAAACTGTTCCTCTGATACCAACTGTAGAGACCCGGAGCTTCACGTACATGGAAATTACATTACTTTTGCGGAATACTTAATACATAACAAAAACAGACACACAAGGATCGTAATAGTTTAGTGTCTTTGGAAACTCGGAATATAATATTCTAATCATGGTGAAAGATCTTCAACATCTCCATTAATGATCTTCCCCTTTTGTTTTCTTACCAAAAACCTTTCTTTAAATCCTGGGGAAATGAAAACATATAAAGTATGAGCTCAAATTCTTAGTAAGGGTAAGCATAGAGAACATAAAACAATCCTTAGACATTTGAATGTAAAAAAAATGAGTATAAAATCTAAACATAAAAATCGTGAGAAATGACATAAAACATGGATGTACATAAGGCCTAGATCATAATGGAACATAAATCATGATAAAATAGCATGGGAATAAAACATTTAATTGTGCAAACCATTCAGCACATGTCATGATTTCCATAGTAGCCAAGGCATTTCTTCTAAGACCATCTTAGTGGACAAAGTCCCTTTCTGAATCGAGTTCACTCCCTCTTTCAGTCATGTAACACTGAACTGAATTAACTTAATGTTCCCTCCATGTCTATATCATGAGATATAAATCTTTACCCAATGCATTGTAGGGAGATATAGGTCCCACCCATCTCATAATGAAATCATTCTTACTTGTGCCACAAAATAAACACACATCCTTCATAATAACCCAGCAAATAAAATGGGTTTCATAAACATCATCCCATCATCACATAATCCATATAAAAGAAATGGATATCATTTCATAATAAGAAAAGTGAAACCATGTAAATCATAGAGACATTATACTTGAAACATACACATATGAAATAATGTCATCTTAGATGAAAAATTGTTTTCATAAAACACTTGAAATGAATTTTTGAGGAAAATATCCTTTCTTCATCAAAATCATTTTCTTTTCAAAAAATGTCAATCAATTTTAAAAGAAAATGATTTTGTTGAAAAGAGTCATGAAATCTTTTGGAGGAAGCTTCATGAAAATATGGCTTTATAAAACCGTAAAAATCCGTTCATACCGTATAAGTTAAATAAACATTTTTCTCGTACTTTTGCTGGAAAAGTCAAAAAAGTACCTCGTAACGTAAAACAAAAGAATGATTCCTTACATAACATGTAGTAAAAGTCAAAAATGGGTAAAAAGGACTTTAAACATACATGAAAACATTTTTATAAAACAAGTACACAGATAATAACAATAAACCCAGTAAATATTTATGAATAAACAATCTCGGATAAGAATGAGATTGGAATATTTATCCCTTACCATAGGTCTGATATGATTTTTATGTATACTAACCTCATGTATAATGATTTAAATAATGTCATTTACTTATTAAAGAATCATATTCATTTTTATGATATCATATATGGTTCACATATGACTTTATATTACCCGTTCTTTTGTAAATTCCATGTTAAAGAGCGTTTTGGGTAAAATCGTTTCATTTGTCGTCCGTGTTTTGACTTGTAATTATTTTTATGATTACATAGATCACGATTACTTAATTACAGAATATAAAAAATTATTTATATATAATATATATTCAGAATATACATATATATAATAGATCGATAAATGGAAAGAAATACACCGTTCATAGAGACGGTAGGTCGTACATACGCATGAACGTTGTTTTTGTTTCCTCATTAAATTGAATGGAATTAATTCGATGAAATATATATATATACATAAATCTAGTATCATTATTATGCCATATATTTCATGATTACTTATTATATATACTATATAATCATTTATGAATGGTTAATCATTGAGAACGAATCTCATCGCGTCGTGGAGACGGTATTCCGTATATAAGCACGAGCGATGATATTGTTCCCATGATCATGAAATTTTATTGGATTGTATGTATAATATTAAATAATAAATACTACGTTTCAATAATCATATATAGTTATTTATTTTCACCATTATACCTATCCAAGCAAGGTGGTGGTGGAAAATAGATTACACCACGGTGTGGAGACGGTATTCTGTACGTACGCACGCGCGGTGATTTCTTTTTCCGTAGGATAGTTAAATGGTCAAATAGGGTTGTTTCATAATTATAATAACATATCAGTATATGAGTGATACTGATTTTATTACTTCATAATGAAACAACTAATGAAGAATAAGTGTAAGAAGAAATAAAGTTGAAAGAATCGGTAACAGATATTACCTCTTCTTTGACACGCCTCTTTGAAACCTCCTCTTAGGGCACTAAAATTGGTCTTTAAAGAAGACCAGTAACTCTAGGATGTTTCTATGGATGTGAGTAAGTGAACTGGTCAGTGTTTGGCCGAGCATGAAGGCTCAAATTGGTTTGAGTAGGAGAGGGAGGAGGTGCCCTTTTATTAGGGAGGAGAGGGGCACCTTTGGAAATATAAGAAATATTAGTTTATATTAAATCCCAACACCACATAAAAACATCCAAAATGACTCATATACAATTATTAGATGGGATAGGGTTGTAATCTCATCAACCAATAAAATTTAGACATGTTAGGAATTTATTTTAAACATTATCAACTTTATTTATCCTTAATCAATATAATTTTATATGTGGTAATAAAATTATAAATTTTAAATTTCACAAAAAAATTACTTATTTGGTGTGAAATGTCCATTAATGGATACTTTATAACATTTTAGACCACATAAACTTAAATTTATAATTTTTAAATTTTTTTTTGATTTTTAAACAATTTGATAATATGTTATTTTTATAAAATTACAATAGTGTCAATTTTTACACTATTCACTTATATGAATTTAAATAAAATACATACAAGTTATATCTTAAAAATAAAAGCCTTAATAGATTCATAAAAGGTCATAGGTATCTATAAAATTAGTGGAGAACATTAAATAGTTAATATAATATTTATTTTAATATTTTTAAAACCATTTATTTGGTTTATCTCTTAATAAAATAATTACGACAACATTTTTTTATAATTATTTAATATACTTATTAGTTGCATTAAAATTTAAAATAAAATCCTATTATTAATATAAATCTATTATATTTTACAATAATACTTTTACTTGAATTTATCATCGTAAAATCATAATATATAAATTGTTATATTTTTTAAATTATGAAGGTTACAAAATTGGCCTCATTTAAAATAAAATAATATAAGTGTCATAATCACAATTATAATACTCAAAACGGTTATATATTAGTACATTGGATTATTATGGTATAGATATACACTACCAAAAAATTTTTTTCAGGTTTTCGGGCCTTTTAATGGGTATTATTATTTTAATAAAAACTATATTACTGATTTTTCACTTAATAAATAATTTCTGCATCATTAATGTATCACCATTAATGACAATTATTTAATCCCTAAAAATTATAAATAAATTATCATGATATAGATAATTTCGTTAGATTTCTCTATACTATTCATTTTTGAAGTATTATGATGTTTATCTCTAAATTAAAATTATTATACTTATAAGATTTAAGAGAGTGACATATTGTCACTTTCTTTGGTATTAATAATTATTAAATTATTTTCAAAGTCAAAAGTCCATAAAATGAATCTAATCCGACTCATAGGTGATATGGGTCTACTTTTAGCCACCCAATAGAATTTTGGAATTTGTTAGGGGAATTTTGAAATATTATATTTACCCTTAATTACCCGATTTACCTTCAACTATGGTAAATAAAATTTACCATTGTTGTTATTCATAAAGGAAAAAAATAAAAAGTATTATATTAATATAATTTGGACCCACTGATTCCAAATATGGAATCCATTTTTCCAAATTCAATACACAGAAGATGCAGAAATTAAATTAAAATTAATCTCATTGTCGAAAGAAAACAGGTTTTTGTTTAAAACATTGCAAAAGATTTAATTTATATAACCTACGAATTCAATGTATAATCAATGATAATGACATATATTATATTAAATGGTAAAAATATATTCTTTTTATACTTTAAAACCATTCAATATTATAATTTAACGACATAAGTTATTACGATGAAAAAATTAGTTTTTGATAAAAATATAGCGTGTTTTTACTATATGAAAGTTATCAGAATAATATGAAAAATTTATCCAAGGTAAAATTTTATATCCTGATTCCAAAGAATAATTTTATTTAGTAAAATTGAACTTATAAACATGTCAAAAACTAGATTTAAAGTGGGTGCGCCATCAGATCGCGGCAAAACTGCATTTTTTGAAAAATACTTATTTTACCCGAAAAAATTATTTGGTTCTTATACCATATTCTAGATAATGTGTAAGATAAATAATAATGTTATAAAATTAAATATTTAGTTAATACTATTCATAACGGCTAGTTCATAATAATATTATAATAACATATCTTTGTTTAGTATAACCCAGTATTGCGTACAACACACGCTATCGATGAAGGTCGCGATTGCGTTTAATGCAATCCAACTCAAGGTTGCGTATAGTGCAAGACTCATTTTTTGATTATTTATAATAGAATCCAACCATTTTTTATTTATACATTGAATATATATATATGTATATACTCAATGTTTCATAGAATGACTATTATCAAACGAACTTGAAATTGTGTGTAACACAATATAAGAATAGTGTTGCGTATACTGCAAGCTAATATGTTGTTGCGTGTGGCACACGATAATCTTGTTGTAGTATAAAACACATGACATAAAATAAATTAAAAAGAATACTTATCATAAAATATCGGGTTGTTACAGTTCTATCCACGGGGGTGGCAGGGCTGTCCAGGGGGTCGGGGGTGTCCCCTTAAACACGACCCCATTTGACAGCCCACACCCCCTTGACAGCCCCCACCCCCACCCCACTTCCCTAAACAACGAACTCCCTCCCCCAATCTGGATAGCCCAACCCACCCCTTTCAACAACCCATCCCCCTTTACAGCCCACAAACCCTCCTCCACCTAGATAGCCCACCCACCACCACCCCTGGACAACCCACCCCCTCCCTGGACAACCCACACCCCCTCCCCTACGCCCCCTCCAGGATAGACCACGCCCTCCCTGGACATCCCACGCCCCCTCCCCTGATACCCCCACCTAGACAACCCCCTGCCCCGCCACCTGGAAAGCCCCCCACCAAGACAGTTGGGGGGTACAGAGTGTCCAGTGGTGTGGGGCTATCCAGGGGGTACATAGTGTACAGGGGGTGGTGGGATATCTAGGGTTGGACGGGTTGTCCACGGGGGGATGGTCGGGCTATCTACGGGGGTGCCGGGGCAGTCTATTGGGGTCATGGGCGTCGAAGGGATATGGGGGGATTTCTTGGGGGTGGGGGCGTCCGGGGGGGTGGTGGGGTTCCAGGTGGTGGTGGGATGGAGTCCAAGGGGGGCTTCCATCAGGGTGGGGGGATATTAAGGGGGGTACGAGTTGTCCAGAGGGTGGTCGGGATATCCACAGTGGTGGTGGGTTTGTCCCGGGGGTCGGGGGTGTCCCCTTGTACAACCCACCCCCCTGACAGCCCACACCCCCCTTGACAGCCCCCACCCCACACCCACCTCCCTAGACAACCAACAGCCCCTCCCTGTAGAGACCCAAAACCTAACGTACGTGGACATTACATTACTTTTGTGGAATACTTAATACATATAAAAAAACAGACACGGACCTTAATAGTTTAGTGTCTTTGGAAACTCGGATCATAATCTTCTAATCGTGGTGAAAGATCTTCAACATCTCTCATAAATATCTTTCCCTTTTGTTTTCTTACCTAAAACCATTCTTAATATCCAGGGGAAAACAAAACATATAAACGGTGATCTCAAATGCTCAGTAAGGATAAGCATGGATAGAATAAAAGAAACCATATATATTTGAACTTATAAACATGAACATAATTTTTAAACATCAAAATCATGAGAAATGACATAAAAAATGGCAGTAAATAAGAAGTAGATCATAATGGAACATCAATCATGATAAAATAGCATGTGAATAAAACATGTAATTGTGGAAAACTATTAATCACATGATATGATTTCCATAGTAGCCAAGGCATTTCTGCCAAGACCATCTTAGTGGACAAAGTCCCTTTCTGAATCGAGTTCACTCCTTGTTCCAGTCCTGTATCAGTAAACTGGATTATAATACCGTTCAAGCCATGTCTATCTCTTGAGATATAAATATTTACCCAATTAATTGAAGGGAGATATAGGTCCCACCCATATCATAATGAAATCATTATTACTTGTGCCACAAATTATACATAAATCATTAATCATAACCCAAACAATAAAATGGGTTTCATAAACATCATCACATCATCTCATAATCCATATAAAACAAATGGACATCATTTCATTAAAAAAAATTGAAACCATATAAATCATAGAGACATTATACTTGAAACAAACGCATATGAAATAATTTCATGTTAGATGGAAATTGGTTTTGATAAAACACTTGAAATGAATTTATGAGGAAAATATCATTTCTTTTCAAAATAAATTTCTTTTCACAAAATGCCATGTAATTTTAAAAGAAAAGGACTTTTGTTGAAAATAATCATGAAATTTTGTAAAGGAATATTTATGTAAATTAGGCGTTATGAAACCATAAAAATCAGCTCATTCCATGTGAGTTAAAAAAACAATCTTCTCGTAATTCTTCCCAAAAAGTCAAAAATTATCTCATATGGTAATCAAAAGAAAGATTCCTTACATACCATGTAGTAAATGTAAAAAATTGCAAAAAAGAGGCTTTAAATGTACATGAAACCATTTTTATAAAATAAGGAAATGGATGATAAATATAACCCCTGTAAATACTTACGAATAAACAATCTCGGATAAAAACGAGATTGAAAAAGTTATCCCTTGCCTTTTGTCCAATTTATTCTGTAAGTGTCTAAGACTCCTGTATAGTGGGTTTAAAAATATTATTAACTTGTTACAAAACCATAATAATATTTATGATATCATATATGATTCACTTACAACTTTATATTATCAGTTCATTTTTTAATTTCATGTTAAAGCAGCGTTTTGGGTAAAATCGTTTCATTTATCATCCATGCTTTGACTTCTAATAATTAATATAATTACTTAGATCATGATTACATAAATACAGAATATAAATCATTATTTATATATAATATATATTTAGAATATACATATATATAATAGTTCGATAAATGGAATGAAATACACCGTTCATGGAGACGGTAGGTTGTACGTATGCATGAATGCTATTTTTCGTTTCCTTATTGAATTCAATAGAATTAAGTAGATGACATACATATAAATAAACATAAATACAGAAGCATTATTATGTCATATATTTCATGATTACTTATTATATATACTTTATAATTATTCTTGAATTGTTAACATGGAAAATGAATCTCATCGCGTCGTGGAGTTAGTAATCCATACGTACGCACGAGCGATGATATCATTCCCATATTTATTGAATGGTATTGGAGTGGATGATATAATATCATATAATCAGTATTATGTTATAATAATTATATATAGTTATTATTTACACCATTATACCCATCCAAGTAAGGTGGTGGTCGAAAAACTGATTACACCACGACGTGGAGACGGTATTCCGTACGTACGAACGCGAGGTGATTTTGTTTTCCGTAGGATGGATAGAAGGTGAAATAGTGTTGTTTAATAATTATAGTAGGATATAATTATATAATTAATAATGATTTTATTACTTTATAATGAAACAAATAATGAAGAGGATGTTGAAGAAGAATGAAAACATGAAGGAATCGGTAGAAGAGATTACCTCTTCTTCGACGAACATCTTTTAAACTTCTTTTTAGGGCACTAGAGTAGTTCTTTTGAGAATACTAGAACCTCTATGATGTAACTGGAGAGGTTTAGAAGAGGAATTGGTAGGATGTTTACGATCTTCAATGCTCAAAAGGGTGCGAAGAGAAGAGGGAAGGGGTGTCCTTTTATAAGGGAGTAGAGTGGTACCTTTGGAAAAAATTAAAATATTATTATATAATAAAGTCCTATTAGGTTCATAATAGCTCCAAGTTGATTTATTTATAAGATAAAGTGGGTATGGGTCGAAATCATCTCATCCAATAGGTTTTAGACAAGTTTAGGTTAATATCGTTACCTTATCTTTTATATTTAACTCTGTGATAAATAATTTAACTATTATCGTGTCTTCTTGTTTTCTTACACTATATGGTTAATAAACATACTATAACTAGACAAAAGAAACCTAAGTGGTTCATTATTATTATTTATAACCTTATCTAACTCATTTGGCAGAACCATAGATTTTTATGAATATAATAACAATTAATAATATAATATTTGTTTTAAAAACAATTTTATGTCAATTTTGACACTATTTGGTAATTGATTTTTTTGAATATCATAACTGAATTATTAGTTAGAAAAATGATAATTAAATAAATACTAACATGTAATATTAATTTATAAAATTATATTAATTCATAAAAAATCTCAAATTACATTTATTTGGGTATTTATATATCAATTATTTTTATATTTCATTATTTAGGTAATTACTGCATCACCATTATGTCATAAATAAAATAAATTATTCAATGTCTAAAAATTATAAATAAAATACCATTAGGTATAAATTCTTTTTATATTTATAATGAATATTTATAGTGGAATTTATCTTATTTATAACCCTATATTAAAAATGTATTAGCTATTAAACGTTGATTTAAACTATTTTAACTCTTTTTTAAATAAAATAATAATAAATGATCTAATCTAATCCAAGGGGACCTAAAGGGTAATATTTTATTCATAAGATTGTTTTTGGTCGAATTAAACTTATCCAAATGAATTATTACATGTGTTATGTTAATAATAATATCATTTTTACCCATAATTACTATATTTACTTTTAACCGTGGTAAATAGAAGTAAAAAAGTTAATTTTCACCAAAAATTATTTTTATCTTATTGAACCACATTTTACTCCTTGATATTAACCATTTCTCTCGGAATTTCGAAATTCCACTCACAAAAGTGGTAAAATTATTTTTTATGTAAATTATCAAATTCTCCTAGGAGGTTGGTAAAAGATGGTGAGAAGTTCAATAAAATTTTTATATATCTAAAATTATAATAAAATGACTCCAATGAATTACATTGAATGTATATAGGTATTATATATCAATTTTGACCTAAAATAAATTTAATTAAAATATATAATTATTTAAATAAAAATTCGATTTTAAACTATAACTCTGTGTTTTTTCACTATTCATGAGAAAAATACAAAAAATTCACCCTAAGCTAATTTCAATACTCTAAATCTAAAAATGAAGTATATTTTGAAAGATAAAATTTATAATATTTCAAAAATTGGGTATTACTATACAGAACAGCTAGTTTATATAACATATCGTTGTTTAGTGAAACTCGGTATGGTGTACAACACACGCTATTGTGAAAGGTCGCAATTTCGTATATTGTAAGCCAAGTTAGGGTTGAGTGTAGTGAAATACTCTTTTGTTGTTGCGTATAATAGAATCCAACCTTATTTCATTTACACATTGAATATATATATATATATAAACTAAATGTTGTGTAGAATAACTACTATCAAACGAACATGAAATTGTATGTAACCCGATCCAAGAATATTGTTGCGTATACTGCAGGCTAATACGGTCTTGCGTATAACACAAGATAATCTTGGTGCAGCGTACACCAGAAGAAATGAATGAAATTTAAAATAATTAATCTTATAAAATATTGGGGTGTTACATTCTACCCCCCTTAAAATGAATTTCTCCCTCAAAATTCGTCTGGGTTATAAATGGATTATTACATGAGAGTTTCTTTCATAGAAACAAAGATCATAAAAAGTAATTCCAAAACTTATCTTGGAAAACTAAATTATGAAACTTAAGGTTTACCCAAATTAACTAATCACTGGGTTTCCACATATGAAACATAAGTGAAAATATGGATATGGAAGAGAAATCTAACCATCAAGTTCTGATGGAGAGTGGTAGAGGAAATGGCTATGGTAAAGCCAACAGTCACAAATCCATAAATTTGTGATGATCTAAGGTACCATCTGATTCATCAGATATGAGGTCACTTGGACACCATTTTTGGTTTTCAAGAACATTTCCATAATGTTGAATATTTTTTTGAATTAAAAGAAATACTTACTTGATTTTGGTAAAATCTCACTGTTGTTTGTGCCTTGAACAATTTCCACTTCATCTCTTAAAGAAATGAAGTTGAATGTGTGATTCATTAAGTGTTAGCAGATCATGCGATAGATTGATAAGTTATTCCATTTGTTTCTACTGCAAAAAGTTTAGCACAATTTATTAAATATACATAAGTCCATCTATCTTGATATTAATCATATATTGTTTCTAAAATGGACTTATACATCATCTATCATAGAGCCTAATAAAATAAAATAAGTTTCTACTAACCAGGGACTTCTTGTAGGCTAGTGGTATATGATAAAGGCCTGTCATACGTCAGTTGTGTGTTCGATTCCCACAGCCTTATTTGAAGCGGCGGGTTTTCGCTCGTCCTATGGGTTGTACTTTTTCTAAAACAACACTATTATAAAATTCCAGAAATAATATCAAAAAACAAGTTCTATCTTTAAATAATACTATCTTATGTCCAACATAATCCATTCCAATCTTTATCCTTATCCAAAATACATCTGTCCAATATCATAGTATAATGAAAATGATTACTAGATAGGTCATATACAAAGCATGTGAATAGCATCATTTATCTCCCATATATCGTAAGATATATCTTGTTGGTCATATTCCAAACATGTGAATACCTTAATCATGTATTCTTTTGAAACATTAATTACAATATAACCATAGAGAAAACATGAATGTTGTCAAAAGTTAACTCATTCCACATACCAAAATCCCAAAATTTCTATATACTCAAAACATGATATACCTTTGCCCTTATATCATTCATGAGCTCATTGCATTTTCTCTTTATCCCTTCATTATGAACGTATCATATTATTTCCAGAAATATTTCAATCACTTTTTAAGGTTACCGGTACCAAATAATTATTGAAAACCAGTACATAGATATTCCAAAATTCCACATTACCATAATTGAGATTCCATGAAACTATTTTGAAATCCCATTACATAAACACTATCATTACACAACATCATTGTCATACTCAACATCACAAATAGTGATCGCATGTTACTTCCCTTTATCCTTTTATTTAAGAGGTTGCTCACTTTGATCATCATTAAACCTTTGATTAGGTCATTCATAAGCATAATGCTGCATTTCCTTACACTTGAATCATTGAAGTGTTGGCAGTGCGTTCTCTACAGTCATTTCTTTATTCACATAATTAGAAACCCATTTTACATTACTTCAACACTCAGTTTCTCAATGACCTTATTTTTCACGCTTAAAACATTTTCTAGTCCCTTTATGACAATATCCACCGTGCTTCTTTCCACACATTGAGAATAAAAAAAAATTCACCTTCTTTTCACCATTGTTCTGAGGTTTTTCCTTGAACTCCGTCTTTTGTTTCTTGTCAAAACCATGAGATGGATATGTTACAACAACTTCCAGTTATACCTCGATAGCACAATAAACAATTTCTTCATAGATACTTAAGTCTCTTATAGCTAATTCCCTTCGAAGACTTGGTTTTAAGACATTGAAAAATCGATCAACATTACTTTCAGGTTGGGTGATAAAACTCGAGGCATACCTTGCAAGTCTTGTAAAATTCTCTTCGTATATACCAACAGATTCATCATCCTTCTGCTCAAGCTCAAGAAAATCCTTTTCCATCTTTGTTCGAAGAATATGAGGGAAGTACTCACTGAAAAACATGTTCTTGAACTCGTCCCATTCGATGGATTAAATTTCATATTGGGGCCTTGTATTCTTAATTAGAGTCCACCACTGGTCTGCTTTACCTTTTAGATGGTAAATGGCTAGAATGAATTTATCTTGTTCCAAACATGAAGTATAGAAAATATCTTTTAAATGGTAATAATCCATTGTTCAGAAACAAGTGGATTAGAATACCCATTGAAAGAAGGTGAGTGTTGCCTCATGAAGGACTCAATAGAATATTGTTCCCTTCGCTGATCATTTGGAAATCCAGAATGATTTATAGCTTCTGTAAGTATATCAATATGATTTTTCACTCCATCTCTCATCACATTTCATTGTTCAGTAGGACAGTCATTGCATTGTCCATTACATTGATCAACACGGTTCCTTGGGGTTCCATCCATCATCTAAAACCCAAAAAGAATAGGGTTAGAGGAAAATTTCGTGCTAGGGAAAACAACATAATAAAGGGGGGATACCTTAAATATATAACATCTAACTCTAAATTCTATGATTTTTACCGTAATTCTAGGACTATAACATATACTTATACATAACCTTAAGGACATCCCTAGACATACCGTAGAAATATTTCTAGGGATCTCACTAAAGTTTTAACATCCTAGTTTCCAAAGGTTAACTAAACCATTCCTCTGATACCAACTGTAGAGACCCCAAACCATATGTACATGGACATTACATTACTTTTTCGGAATACTTAATAAATAAAAAAACAAACACACAAGGAACGTAATATTTTAGTGTCTTTGGAAACTCGGATCATAATCTTCTAATCGTGGTGAAAGATCTTCAACATCTCCCATAAATATCTTCCCCTTTTGTTTTCTTACCTAAAACCTTTATTTATATCATGGGGAACAGAAAACATATAAAAGGTGATCTCAAATGCTCAGTAAGGGTAAGCATGGATAGAATAAAACAAACCATTTACATTTGAACTTAAAAACATGAACATAATGTTTAAACATCAAAATCTTGAGCAATGACATAAAACATGGCAGTAAATAAGAAATAGATAATAATGGAACATCAATCATGATAAAATAGAATGGAAATAAAACATATTATTGTGGAAAATAGTTAAGCACATGATATTATTTCCATAGTATCCAAGGCATTGCTTCCAAGACCATCTTAGTGGACAAAGCCTCTTTCTGAATCAAGTTCACTCCTCGTTCCAGTCCCGTATCACTGAACCAGATAAACATACTGTTCCAGCGATGTCTATCTCATGAGATATAAATCTTTACCCAATGAATTTAAGGGAGATATATTTCCCACCCATCTCATAATGAAATCATTCTTACTTGTGCCACAAAATATACATAAATCTTTCATCATAACCCAATGAATAAAGTGGGTTTAATAAACATCATCCCATCATCACATAATCCATATAAAACAAATGGATATTATTTCATCATAAGAAAAGTGAAACCATGTAAATCATAGAGACATTATACTTGAAACATACACATGTAAAATAATGTCATCTTAGATGGAAATTGGATTTGATAAAACACTTGAAATGAATTCTTGAGGAAAATATCCTTTCTTTTCAAAATCATTTTCTGTTCACAAAATTCCATGTAATTTCAAAATAAAAGGACTTCTATTGAAAATAATCATGAAATATTGTAAATTAATATTTATGAAAATTACGCGTCACGACACTGTAAAAATCAGTTCGTGTCGTATATGTTTAAAAACATTCTTCTCCTACTTTAGCCGGAAAATTCAAAAAGTACCTCGTATGGTAATCAAAAGAAATATACATTACATACCATTTAGTAAAATAAAAAAATCAGTAAAAAGAGACTTTAAACATACATGAAACCATTTTTATAAAATAGGGACATGGATGATAAATATAACCCCTGTAAATACTTACGAATAAACAATCTCAGATAAAAACGATATTGGAAAAGTTATCCCTTACCTTATATCCAATTTCTTCTGTATGTGTTTGAGACTTCTGTATAGTGGGTTTAAACATATTATTAACTTGTAATAGAACCATAATAATATTTATGATATCATATATGATTCACTTACAACTTTATATTATCTGTTCATTTTTCAACTCCATGTTAAATCATCCTTTTGGGTAAAATCATTTCATTTGTCTTCCATGTTTTGACTTGTAATTATTATTATGATTACTTAGATCATGATTAATTAATTCCAGAATATAAAACCTGATTTATATATAATATATATTTAGAATATACATATATATAATATATCTATAAATGGAATGAAATAAACCATTCATGGAGATGGTAGGTCGTACGTACGCATGAACGTTGTTTTTCATTTCCTTATTAAATTGAATGGAATTAAATAGATGAAATACATATATATATATATACATAATTCTAGTAGAATTATTATGTTATATATTTCATTATTACTTAATATATATATTTTATAATTATTCTTGAATTGTTAACATGGAAAATGATTCTCATTACGTCATGGAGACAGTAATCCATACGTACGCACGAGCGATGATATCGATCCCATATTTATTGAATGGTATTAGAATGGATTATATAATATCACAGAATTTGTATGATGTTATAATAATTATATATAGTTATTCTTTACACCATTATACCCATCAATGTAAGGTGGTGGTGGGAAATCTGATTACACCACGACGTGGAGACGGTATTCCATACCTATGCACGCGCAGTGATTTTGTTTTCCGTATGATGAATAGATGGTGAAATAGGATTGTTTCATATTTATAAAAACATATCAGTATATAAGTAATAATGATGTTATTACTTTATAATTAAACAAATAAAGAAGAGGATGTTGAAGAAGAAGGAAAACTTGAAAGAATCGGTAGAAGAGATTACCTCTTCTTTGACGCACCTCTTTTAAAATTCTACTTTGGGCACTAGAGTTGGTATTTTGAGAAGACAAGAACCTCTATGATGTAACTAGAGAGGTTTATAAGAGGAATTTGTATGGTTTGGCCAAGATTCAAGGCTCAAAAGGGTGTGAAGAGAATAGTGAAGGGGTGCCCTTTTATAAGGGAGGAGAGGGGCACCTTTGGAAAAAATTAAAATATTATTTTATAATAAAGTCATATTTTGTTTATAATAGCTCTAAATTGATTTATTTTGAATCTAAAGTGGGTATTGGTCAAAATACTCTCATCCAATAGGTTTTAGACAAGTTTATATTAGTATTTTAACCTTATCCTTTATATTTAACTCTAAGTTAAATAATTTAACTTTTACGGTGTCTTCATGTTTTCTTGCACTATATGGTATATAAAATTACAATAATAAGAAAAACGAACCCCAAGTGCTAAATTATTAATATACATGACCTTATATAACTCATTTGGTTGGTCCATAGATTTTCTGAATATAATAAAAATTAATAAAATAATATTTTTTTTAACTATTTTATGTGGATTTTGACACTATTTGGTAATTGATTTTTGTGAAACTCATAAAAGCATGATTAGTTAGAAAATAGATAATAAAATAAATAATAACATGTAATATTAAACTAAAAAAATGTGTAATTCAAAAATAATCTCAAATTACATTTATTTGGTTATTTATAATGTCAATTATTTTTTTATTTCATTATTTAGGTAATTACTGCATCACCATTGTGTTATAAATAAATTATACTATTTAATTTCTAAAAATTATAAATAAAATACCATTAGGTAGGAAATATTTTTATCTTTCTAATTAATATTTATAGTCGAATTAATCATATCTATAACCCTATATTAAATATGTTTTAGTTATTAAACATTGATTTTAGTTATCTTAACTCTTTTTTTAATATAATAATAATAAATGTCCTAATCTAATATATGTAGGCCTAAAGGGTAATATTTTATTCATAATATTGTTTTTGGTCGAATTAAACTTATCCAATGGAATTACGGCATAATTTATGGTAATAATAATATCAATTTTACCCTTAATTACTCTATTTACTTTTAACCGTGGTAAATAAAAGTAAAAACTACTATCCACCAAAAATTATTTTTATCTTATTGAACCAAATTTTACTCCTTGATATTAACAATGTCTCTCGGAATTTCGGAATTCCACTCATAGAAGCGGTAAAATTATGTTTTATGTAAATTTTCAAATTCTCCTAGGAGGTGGGTATAAGACAGTGACATGTTCAATAAAAGTTTTCTATATCTAAAATTATTATAAAATGACTTCAATGAATTACATTGAACTTATATAGGTATTATATATCAATTATGGCATAAATGTTTTTAAATAAAATATATAATTTCTTAAATAGAAATTCGATTTTAAACTATAACTCGATGTTTTCACTATTCATCAAAAATTGAATGTTTTTCCAAAGATACCAAAAATTTACCCTAGGCTAATTTCGATATTCCGAATCTAAAAATGAAGTCCATTTTGAAAGATAAGATTTATAAAATTTCAAAAACTGGGTATTACTATTCATAATGGCATGTTTATATAACATATCATTGTTTAGTGAAACTCGGTATTGCGTACAACACACGCTATCATGAAAGGTCGCGATTTCATGTAATGTAAGCCAAGTCAGGGTTGCGTGTAGTGTAGTACTCTTTTGTTGTTTCATATCATAGAATCCAACCATATTTTATTTATACATGGAATATATATATATATACACACACTAAATGTTTCATAGAATAACTAATATCGAACGAACATGAAATTGTGTGTAACATGATCCAAGAATAGTGTTGTGTATACTTCAAGCTAATACGGTCTTGCATATAGCACAAGATAATCTTGGTGTAGCATACAACAGAAGATATGGAAGAAATTAAAAAGAATAAATCTCATAAAATCTCAGGGTGTTAAAATCCCCCACCTAGATAGCCCACCCCACCCCCCTTGGAAAGCCCACCCACCTTTACAGCCCAGACCCCTCCTCTATCTGGATAGCCCACCCACCACCACCCCTGGACAACCCACCCCCTCCCTGGGCATCCGACACCCCTCCCCTGCAGCCCTCTAACCCCTCCCCCCCCCCAGAATAGCCCACCCCCTCCCTGGACATCCCACACCCCTCCCATGCTGCCCCCCACCCCACCTGGATAGCCTAGAACCCCCTCCCCTGTAACACCCCCACCTGGACAGCCCCCCACCAGGAAAACCACCCCTCATGTAGACAGCACCCCACCCTCCATGAACACCCTACACACCACACCCCCTCCCCCACCCTAACCCCCTGGACATCCCACACCCCTCCTTGGGGCAGCCCATACCCACCTCCACCACACCCCAATAACCCCCCTACACCCATGCAGCCCCCCTACCCCCTGGACAACCCACCCCCACCTGGACAGCCCCCAACACCAGGACATCCCCTTACCCCTCCTGCGACCCCCTTAGGTTATATTTATTTAAAATAATTATATTCATTAAAAAAATCCAAACTATCATGCATTATGTATTTTACTAAACAAAAAACATAAATCCCCACTAAACATAATACATAAAACCCCACTGAACAAAAAATATAAAGCAAACATAAAACAAACCCTTTACCCCACTAAACATAAAACATAAAACAAACCCTTTACCCCCTACACTAAAAAAACCCCTATAAACAGACCATTTAAAATTTATTAAGTGTAGAAAAAAACATAAAACAAAAAAAGGGTTTGGTGCATTAACAGCAATAACTCTAATTTAGCCGAATTCAAAACATCAAACATAAAATAAAAAAAAGAAGAACACTAAAACTAAGGTAACGAATACTAATATGAAGTATAGAACTAAAAATTTGTTTGATTGAAGAATGATCATCAGCTAGAAGGTGTTTCATGGCCAAGAATACGTTAGGAGGAGCTCTATATTTGGTTTGAAATCGAACATACTGGAAGCATGAGAACTGGGTTTTTGGGGGAAATCATTCCCGATGGTTTTTAAAAACTATTGGGAAAGCATACATTTAGCAACGGTTTATCGAAACTATTGATATAGCTTTGAAAAAATATATTTTTTCCCCATGGTTCTCTAAAACCACTGGGAAATAGTTGGAATGTATACACACTGAAAATGTTTTGTTCAAACTGTTGGAAAATGTTGCTTCTTTTATAAAATAGGAACGATGTACTCAAACCATTGCTATAATACCATTGCGAAAACAACATGTTCCAGTAGTGTATTGAGAATGAAATTAATTAAAATAAATTTATTATTTAGGAATATAATGAATATATGTTATAATTTAGACTTAATGTAAGAGACATTTATTTAAAAAATCATTTTAGAATGTTTTCCTTCGATCCCTTTTCTTAACATTTGAATCTTCTTATAAATGGCTCAATAAAAATATTTTTTATTCATCAATCCATTTAAGTGGTCAGTTTTACCATATATTAATTATTGTATAATATTTTTAAAATTATTCCTTAATGGTTTTACATTGGGAACATTTTACTTCAAAAACCACATTTTAAATATTTTTATATTTTATTATCAAAATTCTTCTTTTTCATGTCCATATTCCTAAAATTAATATATTGATTTATTTGTATGGACAGTAATGAGTTATAAATAATTTATCTATATTTTGAATTTCTTTCAAGGGTTTTTCAAATGGAATATTTATACATATCTTATACCAACAGATTTGAAATTCATTAAAAATGATAAAAAGAATGTTATATTTTAATGTATACATGTCATTATTTTTTCCGTCCACTATAACCATTAATTGATATTTATAACCCTTTATAATATTTTATGTTTTATACAATAAAAACCCCACTTTAAATAGGTTTTATGTATTTTAAGGATGGTGTTAAAATGGGATGGATATTTCATAACCAGAAACGTTTTACTGATGTGTGGAAGGGATCTCTTTGAACAACCATTTTTCTTTGTGTTATGATCTCTATCTCTCTAAACAAATGTCAATCGATCAATAATGTTATGGAATGATTCTAAATTAAGTATATATGTATCTAACATATATACCAAGCTCATTCCCTCCTTCTATTGATGTGGTAATACATGTATTATTCTCATTCTAAAATGAATTATTTAGGAAATCTATTTTTAACAACTAAAATAAAAAATTTTGTTAAAGAAAGATGGATCCCCATAAAAAAGTAGGGTCAAAGGATGGAAGGATCGTGGGGTTCTATAAAAGTGGATACCAAGAACATTCCTAATAGTAATGCTTACACCATCATAATGTAATGAACCAATCTTGTCAATGTAGGACACACCATTATTAATAGGAGATTTGGAAGTGAGGATGTCGGCCGCCCTATTTCCTTATCTCCAAATATGAGTTATATCCACGTCATCATGAATCAGATTCTTGTTCTTTCACTCTTGGTAGATGATTGACCATGGGGCAGAAGACAGTCCTTTATGAGAATGGAAGAGAACCTGAGAGTCCATTTTCATCGTAGCAAGGTTAATGTTCTTCCGATTTCACACATCCAATCCAAAAAGAAAAAAAATTCATCCTGTACAGAACTTCTATTCCCGAATGAAATCAAAAACACAACGATGACATATACTTTATTATCACGAACTATACCCCCCTGCGTAAAGCCAGAAAAACATAACCCATCAGTGTTGAGTTTGAATTTTTAGACATGGGGATACCACCATATGCACTATGGGAAAAACATGCTTCTGTGACGGGATTAATTCTCGTCGCAAATAGTCCATCCCAGATGTTATTTTTAACGAGTGGGTTGTCCTATCGCAAATAACTTGTTATTTGGAGGAGTTTTGGGGTCCTGTCACAAAAGGTAATGCATGGTTTGGCACAGGTTGCGCACCGAAGCATGAGATGGTTACTTATGATGGGGGGATCCCCACTTCGCAATAGTGTGTCGGTCGGAGGGTATTTGCGACGAGTCCAATCGCAAATACTGGCGGCAGTAAATGGGTTTTTGCGAGGGGTTGTTGTCTCGTTGCAAAAGGAATGTCACCGGGTCACTTTTTCGGATGGGGCCCATCGCAAATACACTTTTAACCACCGATATCAATTAATACGGGCAAAGGTACTTGCGACGAGCCCCATTGCAAAAGTGACCTTTTTCGACGGTAATCCCATCGCAAATAAACCCATCGCTATTAATCTAAAATATATATACCCCCTCCGTTTTTCTTTCTCTTCCTCTCATTTATCACTTCCTCTCCCTCTCTAAACACTATTTTTAGAGTGGAAATTTGTCTGAGTTATTTTTTTACGGAGTGGTTCTGAAGTTTCTTATATCAATAGGAGATCAAGTTAAAAGGTATTTATATTTTATTTAATTTAGTATTTACTTCATTTTGTTATGTTAATTTTAAATGTTGTTGATTAGTTATAATCAAATTAGATTTATAGTTTTTATTTATAATTTACATTTACTAATAATTAATAATTATTAACGAAAAATAGTTTTGTCTATAAATAATTACTTGTAATTATTAATTAGTTATTAATAGTTGTAAATTGTAGTTATTAATATAAATTATTGGTAATTAGTAATGGTTATGTTTAATTTGTAATAGTTACGGGTAATTAGTAATAAAAAGGAATAAGTAGTAAAAAATAGAAATAATTAGTAATAAATAGGAATAATTAGTAATAAATAAGAATAATTAGTAATAAATAGTAATTCATAGTAATAAAAAGTAATAAAAAGAAATAAATAGTAACAAATAGTAATAAATAGTAATAAATAGTAATAAATAGTATTAAGTAGTAATAAATAGTAATAAATAATAAGAATCAGTATAAATTAGTAAAATTAGGATTAATTAGTAATAATTAGGAATAATTTGGAATAATTAAAAATAATTAAGAACAAATAGGAATAAATAGGAATAAATATGAATAAATAGTAATAATTAGGAATGATTAGGACTAATTAGAAATAATTAGAAATAATTTGATATATTTAGTAATAATTAGTAATAATTCGGAATAAATATGAATAAATGGGAATAAATCAGAATAAATAAGAATAAATATGAATAAATATGAATAAATTGGAATAAATAGTAATAAATAGTAATAAATAGAAATAAATAGTAATAATTAGGAATAAATAGGAATAAATAGTTATAAATAGTAATAATTAATAATAATTAGAAATAATTAGAAATAATTAGAAGTAATTTGTAATAATTAGTAATAATTAGGAATAATTAAGAATAGTTAAGGGTAATTAGTAATAAATAGTAATAAACAGAAATAAAAAGTAATATACAGTAATATATAGTAATAAATATTATTAAATAGTAATAAACAGTAACAAATAGAAATATTTAGTACTAATTAGTAATAATTAGTAGTAATTAGTATTCATTAGGAATAATTAAGAATAATTCGTAATAATTAGAAATAATAAAGAATAATTAGGAATAAATATGAATAATTAAAAATGATATGAATAAATAGGAATAAATATCAATAAATATGAATAAACTAGGAATATATAGGAATAAATAAGATTAATTAGTAATAATTAGGAATAATTGGGAATAATTAGGAATAATTAGGAATAATTATTAATAATTATGAATAATTATGAATAAATAGCAATAATTAAGAATAAACTGTAACAATTAATAATAAATAAGAATATTTAGTACTAATTAGTAATAATTATTAGAAAATAGAAATAAATAGTAATAATTATGAATAAATAGAAATAATTAGGAATAAATATTAACAAATAGTATTAATTAAGAATAATTAGTAATAATTAAGAATAATTAGTAATAATTAGAAATAAATATGAATAATTAGTAATAATTAGTAATAATTAGTAATAATTAGTAATAATTAGGAATAATTAGGAATAAATAGGTATAGTTAGTAATAATTAAAAATAATTAGCAATAATTAGGAATAATTAGGAATAATTAGGAATAATTAGAAATAATTATGAATAATTAGTAATAATTAGATATTATTAAAAATAATTAGGAATAATTAATAATAATTATGAATATTTAGAAATAATTAAGCATAATTAGCAATAATTAGAAATAATTTTCAATAATTATGAAAAATTAGGGATAATTAGGAATAATTAGGAATTATTATGAATAAATATGAATAAATAAGAATAAATTTGAATAAATATGAATAAATAGAAATAATAAGTAATAAATAAGAATAATTAGTAATAAATCGGATTAAATTGGAATAATTAGGAATAATTAGGAATAATTATTAATAATTTGAATAAATATGAATAATAATTAATAATTAATAATAAATATGAGTAAATATGAATAAATATGTATAATTCGGAATAATTCGGAATAATTAGTAATAATTAAGAATAAATTGGAATAATTATTATTAAATAATTAAGAATAATTAGTAATAAATAAGAATAAATAGTAATAATTAGTAATAAATATGGATAATTAGTAATAATTAGCAATAATTAGTAATAGTTAGAAATAATTAGTATTAGTTAGTAAAAATTAGGAATAATTAGTAATAATTAGGAATAATTACAAATAATTAGGAATAAGTTGGAATAATTTGGAATAATTAGTAATAATTAAGAATAATTAGTAATAATTAGTAATAATTAGAAATAAATAAGAATAATTATAAGTAAATTGGAATTAATAAGAAGAAATAGTAAAAATAATAATAAATAGGAATAAGATCAATTGTAATAAATTTTAATAACTTGTAATAACATGGAACACTTTCTACTGGATTGACAACACTACTTTTACTCGATGACACTTCTCCTTTGGACATTCACTGACTCAAAGCATTATGAAAAGTATGCTTCTCCGTATGTATATCCAATCTCGTATTCACAAGTTTGAATATGTATTCATAGGACCACATTTTTCATAATGTGTTAGGGCAGTGACAGTTGCAAGAAGACAATTCATCGATGAAAAGGGGGCTCTTTTGTCCGACACTCATTTACTTGCAACTTTATCACACAGAAATCACAATGAAGAATCTCCTCAGAGTTATGCATATAAATTCTCGTGCGTACAAGAATGAATATGTGTACCTATTAGAATATTTTTCATTATGATTTCATTGTGAGAAATCTGCAAGTAAATGAGCCGTCAGACAATAGATTAGCCATCAATACACTAAAATTATGTTGCCTGTAAGTAATGGTAATTATTAAGAAGTAGTTGTAATTATTTTTATTTTTTATTCTGGCAGTGTTTATAAAATATCAAATTATTCAAAAATAGTAATGATTTTATATTTTGTAGAAAAATATAGAACAAGGAAGTCGAAAAAAATCATTATTAGATGATCGCGCTTGCAAAAATCAGTGTAGAAATCCAAAAGGTTTTGGTTTAAATATTGTATATATTGAGGGTGTTTAATATTTATTTTCATTCGCATCACTAAAACTAGAATGTGTTTCAGAAGGCACATAAAAGTTTCGTTGTAAAAAAATTGCTCTGAGAACATTTGACACATTTGACAACGTTAGGGGACATCTCTTATGGTTTAGTTTTTAACCAGATTATGTATTTTGGTATCAACATGGTGAACATAGTTCTAGAGAAGATAATAATAAAATTATTTTGGATCCCTCACGATTTCAAAATTTAGTACATGATGTTGTAGTTCTATCCGTTCAACAAACTGAAACTCAAGATGATACTGATTTAACTCCTGAGTTGGCACCATACGAATTTTATGAGTTGTTGAGGTCTAATGAGGATAGATTATATCATGGTTGCAAGATAAGAAAATTAGAAGTGGTTGAAAATTGTATGGCTATTAGATAAGATAATTCAATGTCAAACAACTATTTTGATAAGATATTTTCATTGGTTAAAACATTGTTACCTAAAAGAAATGTGTAGCCTATAAATAACTATGAGAGAAATAGGATGGTTCATAATCTGGGACATAGTTATTGGAAGATTCATGCATGTACAAATGATTTCATCTTATATTGTAGTGAAAATTATTCATTGGATAGTTGTCCCATATGTGGAAAATCGAGGTATAAGGAAACTCAACTAGAGAAGTCTAGATCGATTCTTAAAAAACAGTTGATATATTTCCCCCTTACACCCATGATAAAGCATTTATTTATGTCTCAGAACATAGATTCAATTATATCATGGAACAAAACCAAGATTTTAACAAATAAAATCTTGAATCATCCATCTGATGGTGATTCATGGAAACATTTTGACCATCTGCATCCGTCTTTTTCTTTAAAATCCCTAATTGTGTGATTGGGCCATTCTTCTTATGGTTTCAATCTGTTTGGTTCTTATGGTAGTCAGTTTTCATGTTGACCTATCATTATAACTCTATACAATTTACCTCCATGGATGTTGATGATAGATCCCTATATATTTTTGACCTTATTAATCTATGGACATCTAAAAAAGAATATTGAAGTTTATTTGAAACCATTGATTGATTAGTTAAATGCATTGTGGAGTGATGGTGGTAGTACCTATGATGTTGATGCGAAACAAAATTTCATATTAACAGTGGCATTGATGTGGGAGATTAGTGACTTTATGACATATGCCATGTTATCTGGCTAGAGTACACATGGTCCAAAATCATGTCCTTACATTATGAAAGAAAACAAATCGTTTATGCTCGTCAATGGAAAAAAAATTCTATTTTGACTGTCACCGAAGATTTCTTCCAACAGATCATGATTTTCGGAGGAACAAATCTCATTTCAGAAAAGGTACTATTAAAAGGGATGAACTTCCAAAAATGATCTCAGGTACAGAGTAAAAATCAGTTGTATTTTCATTACCTCCCATCTCATTTGGGACAATAGTAAACTAAGAAATAATTAATGGCTCTGGGAAAGAACATAATTGGATAAAACTAAGTATTTTTTTGGGATCATCCATATTTTTCTGATTTCTAGTTCGCCACATGTTGGATGTCATGCATATTGAGAAGAACTATTTTTATAATTTATTTCATACATTTTTTGAAACACCGAGTAAGACCAATGATACTTTAAAGGCACAATTAGATCTAGCCCAAATTTTTAGGCGACCAGAACTTGAACTCTTCACAAATGTCAGATCATAGAGGTTGATGAATCCAAAAGCAGCTTATACACTATCCAAAGGGGGTCGATTACTATTTTTTCAATGGATTGCAGATTTGAGACTTCTAGATGGCTACGCTTCAAATTTGGGCTGATGTGCTAATAATGGTAATATTACCAGATTATAAAGTCATGACTGTCATGTTTTAATGGAATGACTTATGCAGATTGGATTCATATGTTTGTTGGATTCTATGATTTGGTTTTCAATAACATACATATCATATTTTTTTCGAGACACTTCTGCAGTGACAACAGACTATGATGCGCTAAGAAAACTGGAAGACGATGTTGCTGTAATTATATGTAAACTGGAAAAAATCTTTCTGCCAGCTTAATTTGACTCAATGGAACATCTAATATTATGTTTTCCACATGAAGCTAAATGTGCAGGTACAACACAGTTTCAATGAATGCACCCATTCGAGATATGCATGCAGAAATTGCAGAAAAAAGTACGTAAAAAAGAATTAGTTGAAGGCTCAATTGCTGAAGTGTATTTGTAGGAGGAAATTTCTTTTTTATGCTCCAATTATTTTGAATCTCAATATCCCTCAAAACATAATCGCTTGGGACGAAATGAGGAAAATGTTAATGATGAATGGAAAATCAATTATCAATTTTTAATAATCCAAATTTTGGTTTTGGTGGAGTTCATTAATGATGGATTTCAGATGATAAACATCACAGAGGTCATACATATGTTCTGCTCAACTGTGAAGAAATTACATCATTTGTACCATGAGATTTTCTATCACTTATTATATAATTTAAGTTTCAATATGTATGTTTTTTATTTGTAGGTTATATGATAATCATATCAAGAAACAACTTCCACAAAATACAGCAGCTGCACTTGAAGAATGTAGAAAAAAATTTCTCAATGGTTTAAAAAACTGGTAACATAATTCATTGATGGTTTATTATAAATTCTATTTATTATTTATCATATTTATAATTGGTTTACAAATTATTAGGTGCCTCAAGATACTGAAGAAATTGATAAGAGACTGTGTATATTGAGTAACCCACCATCCAAAATGGTTAAATATTATAATGCATATGTGGTGAATGGTTTTCGATTTCATACATGTGCATATGGGGAATCAATATAAACAATGAACAGTGGAGTTTTCATGAGAGGATCACATCACAGAGAAACTGATGTTGACTTTTATGGCATTATGGATTAAATTATTGATTTGCGTTATCTAGGACATAATTACATAATGATGTTTAAATGTCTGTGGTTGGATACAGAGAGAGGATTGCGTGTTTATCCAACTCATGGAATCATCAATATTGAATATAAAATTATTATTGCTGTAAATGAACAATTTTTATTGGCTCAACAGGCACATCAAATATATTACATAATGTACTGTGCTACTTCAAGGGACATGGGATATTAGGGGAGCATAATAAAAATGAAATCTCAAGAAAATCAGTTTACTCAAACGGAATGTGGTTCCCATAAGTTGAAGGAATTGAAATTTTTCAAGAAAATACTCAAAATCCATCTCTTTCACAAAGAGACGTGAATATCGATGATGACACTCCACAATTAAGGATTGATGATGACAATGTTGTTAATGATTTTAAAAATGAATTTGAAATGACAAGAGATGATGAAACTGATGCTCATATGGATATTGATGATGCTGAGGAGGAAGATGAAGAAATTGACATTGAAAACTATGAATATGAAGATGAAGATGGACATTGACAAAGTTAAATGCTGGTTATAATCATAACATATATATATAATAGTTATTTTCAAATATCTGCAACCAACAATCATTTTGTGTTACAGATGGATCTAGATCTATTTCGCAAGTTATAGGAGGCTGATCTACCTTTGGATGATGGGGATTGTGGACCATCTGAGCCTTAGCCTAATGACAGTTTAGGGGGTAAACAGAGGGGGCGTGGTCTTGTGCCCCTAATGATTCCTGACCCTATCCCCGATTGAAGTCCACTTTGTGGCTTCAATCCATGCACACAGATGTATGGTAACCTTTATATTTTAGCTATCTTTCATTAATTTATATATACATACTAATTTTATTATTATTTATTCTTTTTTCATAGTTTATCACATGTATATATTGGACAGGGGAGAGCTATCTTGCACAATAATTTTTCTCAGCCATGGATAATATTAGAACATATTCTTGTTGATGTACGATGAAGCATTTTCGATCATTGGCTGGTACCTAAATAAATAATAATTATTTTGAAATTTATTTTATTAATAACTTGACATTATTATTTATTTTTAGGTTTTATGGTATCTCATTGATGATAGGATGTGTGAAGTTATCCACGGTGCATTGCAGGTGTCTATGTGTGACCGTTTCTTTTCGTTTTTTCACAATTTGAGAAAAAAACCATTAAGAAAGCAGGAGTGAAAGAATTTCATTAGCCATTTAGAGCCCAATGACTAAAATACATTTCATGTTGCGTTTGGGATAGATTATGTTTACACTAGTTGGGTGGTGGATTTTAGAGGAGATCTTCAGCGGGACAGCCGAACCGAGGGAGATAGGAGGTGACGCATCAAGCTGGTAGCCTTACATTCAGTACATATAGAGAGTATCTGGTAAGTATATTTATAAAATATTTTATATAAATTTAAATTTAAATAGTTTATTTTATATTTTTGTAGGAATTCAAGCATCCCGATATTATGGAGTTCGACATTTATCGGAGGATATACAAGGATCCAACCACTGGAGATATCAGAGGTGATCTCCAGCATTATATAGTAGTTAACAGTTTTTCTGTTTGGCAATTGACTGAAAGTAACCATTTGAATTTCAAATTGGAATAGAAGGAGTTATATGAGGCTACGACCTTTCAGACATAGGCTGAGAGTCATGTCGAGATGACTGAACAGGCCAATGCCCAACATTTTAATGAGTCGCCATGGATGTAGGCGACTCAGTATGTCTTTGAGAAGGGACGTGTAGTTGGTATCAGCTATCATTTGACTCCTAGTACTTATTATGGTACTGATGCGAGGTCATCGACAAGCTCATGAAGAGCTCGAGGAGAGGCATAATTTTGTGTATCAAAGAATCAAGAGTAGTTAAGAACTCAGTCTGAGCTTATAGAGAGTTTTTCGAAGCAGACTGAAGAGATGTGTCGGTGACAGCAGCAGCAGCACAAGCAGATGGAGTACATGTGCCATCTAACTCGTAGTTTAGGGATGGAGTTTCCTCCACCATCTCCTACAACTCCTCTACCTCCTCTAGAAGATGACCCCCATTGATTGTTTTATGTTAAAAACATTTTAATTGATGATTTATTGTAATATGAATTATTTACAGTTTAATTCTTTTATATTAGTACAAATATTTCATAAATTATTTATTTTTTATTTTTTATTTTTCATTATTTATTATTATTTTTATAATTTTTAATATTTATTTATTTTTATAATAATAATAACATTTTATGAATTTTTTATATTTTTTTTGTAAATATTGAGAATTATAATAATTCTTTTATTTTTTTATTATTTTAATAAAATTTATATTAATTTTTTATTATTCATATTTTTATAAAATATATTTTTTAGTATTATATTATATTAATGTTTTTTAATTTTACTAATAAGAATACTTTTTATTATTATTTTTTTAATATTAATATAATTTTTCCATTAATCATAATTATAATAAATATTTTTTTATTATGGTTAGTATTTGTGATGGGACCTTTTCCGATGGAATCCCTCCACAAATAATTTAAATATAATTTTTTATTTGTAGTAATTTCGACGGACCCATCGCAAAAGATCTTTTATTATATATAACGTATATAATCAGAGGCTTATAGGCGATAGGGTTGTTCCCCGACGCAAATAGTATTTGTGACGGGTCCTTCAGAAATGGTTTATTCATATATAATGTATTTAATCATAGTCTTATTTGCGATGGGGACTTTTCCCATCGCCAAAAATAATATTTGCAACACTGTTTTCCACAACAGGCTATTTACGATCGGCCCCATCTCTATAGCCTATTTGTGATGGGATCCAGTCACAAATAGCCCGTCACAATATAACTAATTCTAGTAGTGATGAATTTTCCAAAAAGTCCAATTCGATCAGATGTGGATGAAGCGAGGCCCCTAATCGAACGCATAGAAGGCATGAGGTCCCTATGATTCAAAATGTGGCCCATATCAATCAATAAAGATCGGATTCTTGTACTCATAGCCAGATATGAACAGTACTTTCCATCTAAGCGAGCCCTATTTCTTGCTTTCCAGATACACCAACACCCTACTGCTAGAATGCAAACTCTAGATTTGTTCTCCTTGAAGTTGACTCCACCCCTTGAAAGAAAATGCTAAGAAAATTTGTACTGGAGAAATCTTGATATGCAATACCAGTGAAACATCCAAACATACTATAGACAAACCTTACCAATTCACCCACAAATAATATATTTTTAGAGGATTCCTCCTTATCTTTATAACAGCACCATGATCAAGACACCAACTGGAAACCAAGATGATTTCTGTTCTCATCTGTGGAAATAACATTCTTCCCAACTCTCTAAACTAGGAAAAAATATTTGGGTAGGATGTCACTAAACTTCAACATCTATCCCCACACATCATTGACCACTAGTGACTCCATCACTTGGTAGAAATACTTCACATAAAAATATCTTGAAGTTGACTCAGTGGAAATTCATGTGTCTGGTGCCTCTGAAAGATCAATGAGATCATTCAATCGCCATTCACTAGGTTCCATAATATTCTGAAAGAAATCAGGATACAACATCAATTTTCTAAATGTGATTTTTTGGATTGGACATCACAGGAAGAATAGTTTCCTGCCAAACCAATTCTATTTCTAGGAGTTGATCTCACCCTGGCTGACAATCCATCGAGTGTATCTTCCCATCTTTGTAATAATAGGTTGGATCAACAGTCACATGCATGATGATCTTACCACTGGCGGCTCAATAATATCACCATATTTAACATTATCAACACACACCTATAAAGATAGTCCATCAATCACATCCTAAGAGATCTTTACATGCATTCCATGCATCACTTCCCTCTTGTTTTTTATCCCAATTCCCCTTGAACAACTGACTTGGTCATTCCATCCCATGAAGCCCAGTGATTATTTCCATCTACATGAGAATCCCGTAAGAAAGATGTCATAAGTTTTTACCAATGACCTATAATGGACTGAGAACCTTTATGAAAGAATGTATATGCATTTTCATGGAAGATATAATTATATTTACGAGGGTTATTATACAACAAAATACAGACAATAGTTTATCTAGTTTGAAATTCATCTTGAAATTTTATCGACCAAATTATCAAAATGATGCACTCGGATTCTCCATGGAGAAATTGGAGATTCGTGGTAGTCAATAGGAAAACCCCTTCTATTGAAGCCAAGGCTAGAATCGATGGACATGATACTCCTCACCAAGAAACTATCTAGAATAAACACATTGCTCTCTCCTTGTTTAAAAATCTTCCTGCCCCACTTCTTGTATTTGTCGATCTTTTTATAATTTCCATGAAGGGACATTTACTGTCATTGAAAAAAATTATTATGTCACCTGAAATCATGAGGTGTGATAAACCTATAGCAGTTCCCATTCATTGAAATGAAAGAACACTTCCCTCCATAATACTCCTACAAAGAAGTAACCTCAAATGATTTTTCACCATGAAGAAAATTCTGGGGGAAATCAAATCACCTTGTCTCAGGCCCCTTATTTATTTTACAAGACCACACATCTTCCCTATGAAAACAATGGACATCAAAGGAGAGCTGAAGTAGTGGAAAATAATGTCAATGGAGGGACCCAAAAAAAATACGATCAAGCTATTTAATGATAAAGGACCACTCCACACTATCATAGGCTTTTTCCATGTCAACCTTGATAGCGACATTAGATCCCTTCATATTCAGATTGAGTTCCCTAATAATCTCTTAGGAAAAAAATAGCTCCCTGAATGGACCTTCCTTTCACAAAACCATGTCATTCTTAAACTAGACAATATTGGAGGTGTGAATAGATTCTTCTATTGATAAACATTACCAAGATTTAATATGGAAAATTTCACAACCTTGTTGTTCTGTACTGATTCTACAAATATTAATCATTATTCTTAGGAATGAAGAGCAAGGATATAGCATAAAAATCATGGGGTGGGCTCCCTATCATAAATAAAACATGTTTAGCTCAAAAATTTGGCCTTTCAGCAGATTCCAAGATGCCAAATAAAAAGAACTAGGTAGACCATCAAGACCAGGAGCACTTGTCAGATTAAGAACAAGCAACACATTATGGATATCCTGTTCATCCGGGATAGATTCCAGTATTGAGTTAAAAGAATCATCCACAACATGGGTAATAACATCAACAATATCTTCATGACCTCCCTAGTAACCTCCATGCATATGAGGATTATCACCTTCAAGATGAGTTTTTAAATGCCTTTCAATCATTCCTACCACCACGTACCTTTCATTTGAGAGATATCCATCTTCCTTACAAATATTTGGCTTGATAATCCTCTTCTTCCGTGTGATAAATGAGTATAAGTAAGATTAATTCCTATCTCATTCATTAATACATAAAATCTTGTACTGTTCGCAAACCAAATTCTTAGGATCCTAAAGTTTCAAAGCTAAATCATTCTTGTTAAGATGATGAAACATGAAAAATGATTCCTTTAAGAATTCTTCAATATTTTTCTCCATATACTCTACCTCAGAGATGAGATTATCCTAGACTTGAAACCTAATGGGAAGAGTTAGAATCCAATATTGAAGATCGCCCTTATGGGGTCACATCCTATTTTGAAGTCCTCTACATAAAAATCCTTTGTTTGGATTTCTCTATAAAGCGTCCATAACCTGATGATACCCTGGAAAAGAAGACCATTCCTAATGAAAGAAGAATGGATCACCTTTGATTGATTTAGGGAAGAGATCCACATGAATCATTTAGTTATTTTAGAGAGAACGAACAAGATGAGTGAGTTTAGCATCCAAAAAATTAGAAATTCCATGTATGTTAACAGGACACTGACCATGTATACAACAGGTTCATTCTCTTCATTTATTGTTTTATCTCCATGTAAAGATGTCTATAGTATACCCAAGGCCAGGGACTCCCTTTAAATATATTAAACTTAAAAAATCCTAACATTCCTTATGAGAAACATCACCCACCCTTCTTCTCCTCCTTATCCAATAAAACATTGAAGTCCCCTCCTACAATCCAAGGTAGATCCTTTGGATCCAAGAGAGATAACACATCCCATTGGGACTCAATAGCTTGAGAATCACACATAGAATAAACAATAGTGAGTAGAAAACAGTGGAGCCCAGATGTCACTCTAGTAGATAAAGTCAAATCGTAGGCCCTCACAATATTCACATAAACATTATATTTTTAGAACATCAAATTATAATGATTAATAGGGTCAGCCTTCAAAAAATGACTAGTTGTATTTTCTATGGAAAAGACTTCAATTTTGGATGGCTGCTATTTTGGTCCAACAATAGCTACAATGGATAAGTTTTTATGATGCATTGCATGTGATATGAAGTTGGATTTTTACCATGCTCCTAGTCCATGTTAATTTCATACAAGGAAATAAGTCATTGAAACATCTGGAAGGAGGAAATTTCCTCCACCATTCAGTTTGAAATCTAGTTTACCATCCCATGGGGGAAGACTCGATGGGTTGCGGTGGACCCAGGTCCACTTTTGATTAAGTATTCACTGAAGAAAACACTGTGTGGAAGTTGGATGAGGTTATGGGAGAAGAATTAGAAGGCCCGATATTATTCAACATGAATGGTGGTATATATACAACCACTAATTTACCTTTCTGTGACTGAGTGCATGGATAAACCCAAACTGATAATTAGAAGCATCATTATGGGGTGTGGCCTCCATCATATCCATTACCCTCTCTAATACTAGAAAAGAGATATCTTGCAATGTCTCAGCCATAGATAAGCATGTAGAATTATTCACCACCAGATCCATGCCCAGTTGACGTAAAGGATCGAGAGGTGGAAGCAACGGGCAAGACAATATTGGTAGTAGAATCGAAGATAATAGCCTTTCATATGAATAGAGAGATTATGAAACCCATTACTTTCCATTGGTAATTATTATCATTATTCCCTATTATTGATTTACATTAGTGGAACATGTAATTCTAAGAATTTTATTATGGGTGTTCCCAGATATCATTCTAATAAATTATATAATTCTTCTGTCTTATGGGACATCAAGTACGGGATTATGGAGTTAACATAATCCATTATCAGAATCTATTCACAATGTGATATTGTCTTGTAAGTCTGCATTTACTTATTTTGATGTCAATTTATATGTTTTAACTATTATCACAAACTAACAGGGTCAACCGAGAACCTATCAGCAGATCCGGCCTGCAGTAAGTCCTGGAGGGTGTTTCCAATCCCAATGGACAATACACTAGTGCCAGGAATCAAAAATAAGAAATTGGGAATGAATTGGAGGATAAGAATAGACAGATAAACAAATATAAATTGATAAATAAAAATATAACAACATTAGTGGAAATAAAATAAATCTTTACAAACCTCCATGTGATCCTATGGGTCAACACCGACCAATAAACCAATATCAGACCACAACTACTGAAAATGAGTGGGGATTATAACCCAATCTGAAAAAATAAATAAAACTATAGTCATAATTGTTAAAACATGGTATGAAATCCCAAGAATTATATTTCTAATGAATTTCCTTCAAATAAATTATCTATCAACTTTAGGTTTGAAATACAATATATAAAAATAGGTTTTTCCATCAATTTATCTAAAAAATCATTATCCATTTCCAATTTTATTTTAAACTACTTTCTTTTCCAAGAAGGAAGATTTAACATTTTAAATAATGAAGGATAGAGAATAATGACGTGTAAAAAAATTTCAAATCCTTTTCAACAAACAATTGAAGAAATATTTATCACTTTTAGATAAAAAAGGAAACAAACATGGAGGAAAAATAAAGGATTACACAAATAAAATATAAAGATGAATGTAGGAGTTACCAACCAAATAAGGGAAGTTAATCATCCAAAATACAAAAATAAGTTCCAAATTAAACGGTATAACATATGAGATATGTGGATAATCTAGAACATAATTACTTATAGATAATCCTGTAGGCATGCCTCAGCCGATGACATCAACTCACCCACATGTTGATCACACCCTACATGGTCTCAATGAGGACCTCTATCTAAAAAAATAAAAGTACATTCTAAATAAAACTAGATAGAGAAAAATCAAAAGATAGTTCAATAACCCTTCACTAAAAATCTACTAGCTATGTCAGGTTCCCAGGTCAAGAATAATGTGGGGGTGAGCCAACAATTACATACATGAATTCAATCACAAGCACATACATCATAAATAAGAAACATATACAAAAAATCACCCTATGTCAACCAAGAAAAAATCTATTTTCTTTTCAAACATTTAATCACAAGGGAGACCCTCAATGTGGAACTCCCACAACATTAAAAATAATTAAGAAAATAGAATCATGCAAGGAGAGTGTTTAGGAAATCCAATTTCAAAAAAGTTACAAATGGGCCCCAAACACCCATTGTGAAATCACCCTTTTACCAAAGAAAAACAACACATTTAAATCACATATCAACCCATTTAAAGAGACCAAAACACTCCTTTTCATATCCCAAACCACTTGGAAGGATCATTAAAGGAACTAAAATCTTTTTAAACAAAAATCAATCCCACCACATATACACTCAACTTCTTGAAATCTATTTACGAAATCTAAACCACCATTTTATAAGCTAAAAAAATTTATAATACAAAAACCATTAATAGATCATTTAATTCCAAAAATACACTCATACAAACAAAATCCATTCTTTTGAAACATAATAAACAGATAGTCTATGAATTCAAATAAAATAATTTCATGTTGTTCCATACTCATTTCACATTAACAAATTTCTCTTAAAATCATACATCACTATTTATCATTAAAATTAGGAGAAAAAATAAATAAATTACAATTTTTAAATTTAAATGCAAAATGTTAATGAAAACTTACATCAAAATCAAGGAACACTAATTTAAATGAATAAAACTTCAATATTCTATCATCTGTTTACATGAATATCCACGTTCACCTATATATAATGAAAAATAACGAATATATACATATTTTCATGGTAAAATATGTAAAAGGGGGTCCTTATATATAATTTTGTATGTGTATATTACCCTTTATACCTAAACATGTTTGCATTTCAATATACACATGTAAGTACTCATATCCCCATCATATATGTTCATCCATCCAAGGGTGAATATATATAATAGGGGAACTTACTCTTGTATATGCCTGCCTATGAATACCCATGAAAGTCTCTTTTTACAAAGAAAACCCAAAATCACTAGAGTGTGGTCCAACTCACTAAATAAAAAATATATGGAACTGCAAAACCACAAAACTCCAAATTAAAATTGATCCAAAAAGAAGATATTGAAAACCCATATAAATAATTGAAGTTAAACCCACACCCTTCATAAACCATGGAAACATCGATGCTCAAAAGGTAAAAACCATTAGCCATCAAGAATCAACCAAATGAAAACCCCCAATACACATTAGGGTTCATCCATGGCATGCTCAACCCATGAAAGAAAAAAACTCACAAAATTGGGGGAGAAGAAGGGAGAAGAGACCTACTAAAGAGGACTGAACCCCAAAATACAAGGAGGGAAAATTCTTAGAGGGATGTAGGTGGTGCGTTGGAGGGATTTTAGTAGAGGGGGTCATGCAAGAAAAATAGAATGCGGTAGGTCACGCAAAAGGGGAGGGGAAGGGGGATACCTCTTTGGGGTTTCAAAAACTAATAATTATAATAACAAAAATAATAATAACAATATTATTATTATTATCTTAACACATATTTATTTTTAATTTAGTTTTTTCATTTTCATTTTTATTTTATTTTATTATATTTTCATATATTTTTATTTTTATATTTGAACATCGGGAAATCCACATGGTTTGGATGCTTAGTCTGCTTAACCATGCAAAAACCATGCACAACCTACTGGAGATAAAGGGCCATCACATAGGCCGACTGCACAACTTAAGAAACTACGTTCCAGCTGTACAACTCAACTATGTCAATTGAAAAAACCATTCCACGCGCTTTTCACGTGGTTTTCTCTAACTTTTCACAAGTTGCACTCCACTAAAATAAGGGAAAATTGAAACTACTAGGCCTTTAAAGATTTGGGCCAAACCATGTAAGGGTCCAAAACGACCCAGAGACCTTAAAACTCAATAATATTTTCTAGGAACTAGACATAAACCTTCAAAAAAATTATTTAACATCAAGAAATGATAAAAATTAAGAGAAACTATGGTCGATGTGTGGAAATTATCCCCCCCCCCCACAAAATCATTATTCTCTAACAATCTCTCCCAGGTGAATGGGATATAAAACTCATGATCAAAATTACATGAGACTGAACGAAACCCTAGAATCGGTATGATATTTCACTCTACATGTCACACCCAACCAGTGCTATGAAAAAAACAATGATGTGAAATGTGATAAATAAGATGAGGGTTATCCTTATCATAATAACAAAACTATCATGACCAAAATTAAAACTCTGAGCATAAGAAAACTCTAGAAATACCAACACAAATTAAAGTCGGAACCCTTAACACAGACCAAAAACTCCACCATAGTCAACTCCCACTATAAAGAGGTCCAAATAAACTCCTCAAACCAAGTATCAAACCAAACCATCATTAATTATCCCTAAAATACCTAAACATATAAAAAGAGAGAAAAACCTAGAATTAAAAAAATCACACTGATTCTACTATTCAAGGGTTTTCATCCATAAGGAACAATCATAACAATATGAGTTTGCTATGATACAAGGCCGATAAGCCTTTCACAATGAAAAGGGAATTTGCAAGAACAATAAAAATTAAATAGAATAACATTTAGACTAAAGTAGACTATAATAGGGAAATGAGGACTCTATCCCTTTTAAATGAAAAAGGAACATTAAAAATGGAGAAATCTATTGCAGATAAGCTTAAGTCATTTACATTCGAGAATTGGAGGAAAAAGCTGGATGAGGGTCCCCCAACCCAACGATTCATGAATACATGAGATGTATCACTTCGTGACCTATAGATGAATCCCTGATGTTGTAATGGATCTTCTTCCTCGTAGTTAGGAGTTGAAATACATCAACTAAAACTTCATCATTCCACCATAATTATTATAAAATTTCTTCAAATGTCCTAAATAAACAAATTTATGACAATCATTTAAAGGATTGGGACAATATGACTTTGAGTTCCAAAACTGACCATAGTGAAAGGACAAAAGGAAATGATTTGAACGGTGAGAAGTAGAAACTGATTAAATAGGATCTCCATAAGTATGAACCTCTAGAAAACACATGTCACTAGATAGGTAATCGTTATAGGAATCCACTACCACCAACTGCACTTGAGGAACCAATTATTTTTACAATTCATCATAAAATAATTTCTCAATATGAAGATCCTTAGAAGAGATAGATCACACCTTGATCTCATAATGAATACCCCAATAGAAAACACGACCTTTCAATAGATCTTGGGATGATACCTCTAGAAAAAATGAAACCAAATCCGTGATGTTTAAAAAATAATCAATCACTATCTATTATCCTTGATGAATACTAATGAGATTTTCCAGTTTATTCCCATTCACCTACATAGGTATAAATAATTAGATAAAGTTAGTATCAAAACACCTCCCATTTCATCCCATATTGAAATGATGATAGAATAATAACCTTCCACTAATCCAAAGTTTTAACCTCAAATTAACCAAAAACAGTACACACTTTCACAAATTTGAGAGATCTCATTGATCTGATGACCCTCTCAAATTCTATAAGTCACTCTACAACATCTAACAATCCTCAATCACCATTTAAAATATACAAAAACATGGAACGACTTTACTCCTTAAATCCAATAGGATTCTAGGAAACAAAACTATTGGGAATAATCAGAGATACAATTAATCCAAATTTCCTCAAATACTCTAACCACCAATTTTTTCGATGTTTAAAGAACTAAACTATGACCATCAATGATTACCAAAATAGACCTTCACTTAAACATGGAGTAATACAACATATATTCCTATCACCCCCCCCCCCTCGACAAATTTTTTTCTGGTGCATACTAAAAAAAAGAAGCATGGAGCTGAATCAAAACACATCAAAAAAAATTTCAGACTTCAACCACAATCCAAAACCCAAAATCAAATCACCGTTCAAACTATACATTCTGCATTTCATGAGAAATAGACCACAAAAATTGATTCCAAACAAAAAAATAAAATTCCAAAAAACAACTCACAAACTTTTTATAACATCAAAATACCCCTTTTTAGAAACCATTTTCCATTAAAAATAACATAAACACACACCATTTATATTCCACAAAGTCACACACACACACACACACACACATATCCATGTTCTTTCTCAAGAACCCATCCAAACAAACCACCAATTATCCACTTTCAACAGGCGTACATCCATATATGTGATCATTTATAGAAATACCAAGGGTAAATTAAAATCATTTCTCATTTTCAAAGTAGATCGTTCATCTTAATTTTCAAATTTCCAAGAAATTTAATGATTCCCCATATCATTAAAGTTACACATTTAAAAATTCCCAAACATCATTTATTTCACATTCAAAAAAATATTTCCAAAATCCCAAAATAATTTCTAAAATACTTTCTATTTCCCTTCTGAAACCACACATTACCTCAATAAAACTATTTCTAGAAATCATTTTCTATTCAAAAAACTTTTTTCACTCTAAAAACATAATCCCTTTCGAAAAAATGTTTTTTGAAAACAATTTTCATTTCTAAAATTTAGTAACACTATTAAAAACAAATCCCACACATAAATCACATAAAAAATATAAGAATAAGAAACTAATGGTTGTTGCTAACCTGACCACATGGATTAGTAGACCATTCACCTAGAAAGAATAAACCAACGAATGTGTCTTGAAAAATGTACTCAAGCTACACATGGGTCCTTATTCAATGAAAGCACATTTTGTATCATCAAATTACTTATATGGTCATCCCTTATCCACAATATCTTAAAAAAATCCAGAACTACCCCTATAAACTTGATGCTCACGATGAGTAAGGGTTCATAAAGTCCTTATCACTCCAACCTCTTGAGTCCAAAATGTCATAATAAGATACTATATACCCAAAATAACAATCCCTTAATATAATACAATTTTTTCATGTACCATCTTAGGTCAACCCTAGACTGATCACTTGATTTATCCGGCAACAAGAACATACAGGTGTTTCTAAAACCCATAGGGTAGAAACGAGTGTTTGGAATAAAAATAAATAAAGTGGGACCAAATTTTTCCATATTAAAATCAAAATAAACTATTATAAGATGAGAAAAAAGTTGAACACTAGTAGAAGAAATGAAATAAAAAATTACATACCTCAGTGTGACTCTATGGTTCAATAACAACCACTACACTAGTGTCTCCACATGACAACCAAAATTGAGAGAGAAGTAGAACCAAAGATAAAAATAGAAATAAAATAATATGTGTGAGTATTAAAACATAGTACGTGTTCCGAAATTGTCTATACCCAATGCAGTTAGTTTAAATTAAAGATCCATAAATATCAGGATTGAAAAAAATATATAAACATAATGTTTTCATACAATTACTTTACTGAAAATCACAACCCATTATTGTTTTTTATTTTAAACAAGTTTATTTTCCATGAAGTAATATTTAACATTTTAAAGAAATATATATATATATATAAGAAGCATGTGTAAATAATTTCAAAACATTTTTCCACAATCATTTGAAGACTATTTTTTCACATTTAGTAATGGAATACCCCATGCATGAAGGGAAAATAAATGAAAACTAATGTATAATGGAAATTAGATAGATAGAGTAACCAACCAAACAAGACACCTCAACCATCCACCAAAGACAACTAAGTTTCATATAATATGGGAGAACCTCTGTGATTAGTTTATAATATAGAATATACTTGCATCTGCCTGACCCCAGAGTCATGCCTTACCCGGGGATGTAATATTTCCTCGATGGTCGATCATAACCTACATGGTCTGACTGTGGGGAATTATCCCAAAGGGAAGAATGGTCTATGTTAAGGGCCACTAGAAATAGAAAAATCATTAACTAGTGAAAAATCCTTTCTTTAGAAATACACTAGCTATACCAGGTTCCCATGTTATGAATAAAGTGGGAGTGAGCCAGCAATGCCAAAAAAATCATCAAATCTGATAAACATACGTCAAACACCAACCAAACACACAAAAAATCACCCAAATCAACACAAGAAAAAATATATATCCTTTCAATGATTTAATCACCAGAGAGTATCTTAATATAGAAGTCCCAAAACATTCGACAATACCAAGGTAATAAAATCATCCAAGGAGAGTTATCAGGAAAACCTATTTCACAAAAGTGTTAAAAGAGTAGAAAATACCATTTGGGAAATCACCTATTTCCAAATAGAAACTAACACATTTCAATCACATCTCAAACCACTTTTAGGATGAAAACACACAAATATTTTAAATCCAAAACCAATTGGAAAACACATTAATAAAACACATACAACATTCAACAAGAATCACTCAAAAAAATTATTAACTCATCCTTTTGAAATCCATCTAAAAATTTCAAACAACCATTTAATAATCAAGATACATTTAAAAACCCAAAAAAATATAGATATCTGTTTAAACAACCAAGGTACATTGAAAAACCAAATCCTTTCCTAGAAATCATAAACCACTTACAAATCCCAACTGAGAAATTTAACAAACAATTAGTGCACAAAGTATAATAAAACAATTTTATGTAGTTCTATAATCATTTCATACCAAAAGATTTCTATCAAAATTATACATCACTATTTAGCATTAAAATTAGGAGTGAAAATCAAGCAATCAATGTTTCTTTTATTAAAAGGCAAAATGCATATGGAAACCTGCCTCAAAAATCAATACAAGATTCTTTAATTGGTGAAAACAGGAATAGTATCTCATCTTCTTATAGGAATATGCACTTTCACATATATATAATGAGACCTAAAAAGTATGTACATATTTTCATGGACAAATATTTACAAGGGGGTCCTTATATATAATCATATATGTGCATATAACTCTTTACACTTACACACATACGCATTTCTCTATACACATGTAAGAAAACCTAGACCCATCATATATAATCATCCTACTTTGGGTGTATATAAATAATGGGTGAAATTTTACATGTATATTACCACATATTAATTTGCATGCAATTATTTATTTATAATGACAACACAAAATCACCATATTAATGTCCAATGCACTAAACAGAAAATTCCAACAACAATAAAATTATTAAACCCCAATATAAAAAATGAACCAATGGGATGGAACTAAAAAACCATTCCCAAAATTGAAGAAAAACCCTTTTGTTTTCATGAAATTCATAATTAATGATTCTCAAAGGGACTAATGAAACCTAGTAATCAAGATTCCTCCAAATAAAAAAACCCCAAAATGCATTAGGGTTTGACTATGGCTTACACAACCAACAAAGTATTGAAAATAAATAAAATAGAGGGAGAAGAAGGGTGGAGAGACCTACGGTAGAGGAAATCAAACCAAAACGAGAGGAGGGATGGTTTCTATAGGGATGGAGGTGGTGCTCCATTGGTGCTTCAGCCATGGGGTCACACGAGACATGGTGGGTGTGAGGGGAGTGTGTAACATCCCGAGTTTTCATAGAGTTTTTTTTAAAATAAATTAATTTTTCATTTATTTCATGCAATTAAGTATGTAAAACATTTCATTAAAATGGAATAGACCTCCCGTATGTTACACAATAGATGAAATTGGGGTACATTACATGGAACATCAAATTGGTGTATGTTATATGGAACATCAACTTGTGTACGTTTTAGGAAACATTGATGCTTCTATAAAACATCATTTTATTATTATAATTATTTAAAAAAGATAATTATAACCTAGCCATTAAAATTAGATGTATGAATATTAATAACAACATTTCAAATATTTTTTATAATTTTTTATATAAATAAAACATACTGATAATGAAAGATTTGTTTTTTGGTAAATATATTTTATATTGAAAAATACTATTTTCTCTAATGAAATACATTAAATATCCTCCTATGAAAAATAATAATATTAATTTTAGACACACATAGAAATTTAATTTGATAATATAAATTTATTTTGGAATTTATATTTTAAAAATTAGATTTGGGTGAATTTTTGGGATTTATCTAAGAAACTTCATTTTTGGAGAAGAGTGAAAATACCGAATTTTAATTCGAAAATTATTTTTCATATAATTTATTTATGGGAAGAAATTATATTTTTCTCATTTCAATTTTTAATTTGATTATATTTTTACAAATTAATCTAGTGTGGGTAATTAGAATCAATTTTATATTGAAATTGGATATAAAACATAGCAATATTTTGATCATTGTCACTTTAAAAACCCACATTGTCGACCAGACTGCAGAATTAATTTTAAATTAATTTCTACCAGTTATGTGATTTAAATTTGAAAAAATGGATTCCATATTTTGAATCATATTAAATTATATTTTCTAATAATTTCAACATAGTTTTTTACCAATAATATTAGTGAAATTAATTATAATATATTACATCGATTACAATAAAATTAAGCTTAACTAAAGATTTAACCATAAATTTGAGACCCAAAACGACTTATAATCTTGACCAATATTCATTGGATGGACATTACTATGAAATTAACATTGAATTATTTACATGGGCGGTTTTTATGACTTTTTTAAGTAAAAATGTGTGTACACCTATCTTTTTTAAAAAAAATTTGTGTGATTCCTTTCCCTTCCCTATAAAAGAGCACCACCTATCCTTATTTTTCACACTCTCAATCCACATAGGTTCATACAATATATTCCCAATATAATTTCTAGCATCCCACTATTACTCTTATAATCCTCCTTTTGGGTATAAATTTATCCAAGGAAACCTGTTGGCACAAGCCAAAATGGTTTACCTGATTAAGAGGTAACATCTTCACTTAAGCTCCATTATTTAATTTTCCATATCCACCCCTCCACTATCATTATTCCATTATTTTATAGATAAATGTGTATCCTAAATATAATATGATATTTTTATTCTATATTTTCAACCTACACTTACAGACACCTCCATCTAATGTTTTACAGACATACTATTTATGTGTACGACGAGCTATCATCTCACTAAACGATGATTATTCTTGTTTCTTTTACCACCTATCATGGTAAAATTTATGATGGAAACACTATTTTTATATATTTTTTATATTATATTTATTAATATTTAATCATTTTATAATTTTTTTACATATATCTTTTTTACATTCAATTTGGTGCAAATACGATAATTTAATTTGAAGAAGTGTGAACTACCACCCCCACAAAGTGATTGATTCATTCACACAGTACATGAAATGTATTAAAGTTGTATTTATTAAAATTATAGGATATATATAACATTATAATTATAATTTAATTATATTACATACATATGTACATATTGTTATTTCATTCATTCTTTCAATGTGATAATAAAAATAGAAACATCATCCAGCTGTACATACAACTTACACTCTCCCTGAATGGTATATTATATTTTGTAAATATATATTATATATATATTTATAATAATATTAAATGGATTATAAATTAAATTTATATCATTTTTTATATTATTAATTATTGATATAAGTATAATGAAAAAAGATATAACAAATTAATTAACATGAAAGGAACTAAGCGAACATTATCCGTAGTGAAACCTTTCAATGAGATGGTTAACAAGCGTATAATATATGGTTGTAATGAAACAATATATGATAATAGATATAATAATTTGATTCATTAATATATTTATTATAAATTTATATCAATTATATATGTTGTTTTAATGAGTACGAAGTGATTCAGGATACATGGTAAGGGGATTTCATGTCAATTTTTATTTATGTGAGATACATGTTTTATTCACAACCAATTACTTCTGTGAGGTATTTATAATTCCCATGGATGTATTAAATGTTTTTTATACTTAATGTTTTAGTTATTTACATATCTATTATATGAAAATTCATTCATGGTTTTTATTCTTCAAAATTTACGAAATTGGTAAAATAGTTTTGTCTCAATTTTCCTTCATTGCGAGTCATGTTTTGTTTTGAACCTAACTTCTCCTTGAGGAATATATACATAGATTTTACATGTCATATCATGAATATAACTCTTTTTATAATATTTTAATCTCAATGTAATTTAATTTTCTTACAAGGAGAATATGATCTCAAGTGACTAAGTGGTAAGTGTTTATTGAGACAATCTCATCGCTTTTCAATATTGTTAATATTTATGCTTCCTTTCATGAAATATTATGATCCATCTCTCAAGAAAAATAATTCTTTTCCTTATCCCTTTTTATTCAAAATATCCTCAAGTATTAGAACAATTTTCTACACATTCGTACATAATTTTATGTTTCTATGTAAAATTTGACTGTCTCACTCTTCGGTCAGAAATCTATTGTATTAAAAGACCATATTTTCAAAAAATATTTTATTTTTTTTAATTATTTTTTAAGACAATTTTCAAGAAAAATTATTTTAAAAATGTTTCATTATTTTCAATTCTTCCTTTATATGTTTTCGATGTAGTTCTCAAATAAAAATGGTTTCAAACACTTTTATGTTTTAAAATAATTTTTTCAATAAAGAAAGGATATTTTCTTAAATAAATGTATTTGAAAGATCATTAAAAATTATTTTCAATATATTATAACATCATTTGGTATTTCTAAAGTATTTATAGGAAAAATATTCAATATTTCCATTCATATTATTTCTCGGATTGGATTATGTTTTGATGGCACGATGTTGATCAAAACAGTTTCACTTTCATGAGTTCTATGCTTTTAAAACCTGCTTCTTTTCAAGGGTTGCATTTACGAAAAAATGACTATGAAACCATTCTAAATCCATAGGTTATAATATGAATAAAATTTTAAAATACCCATTTAATTTCATGGTTTATGATATGATTATTTATCATTTTGTGGAACATGTATGTTTGATATCCTTATGAGATAGGTGAGACCTATATCTCCCCCTAATTTATTGGGTAAAAATTTATATCTCATGAGATATAATAATATGGTATTGGGAATGAATCATGACTACTATGATGGCCATGGGAGTGAACCCTAACTACCAATATGGTATGAGGAGTGAGATGATGCTACTAAGATGACCATGGAATTGAACCATGACTACCCAGATGGTTTAGGGAGATAACCCATACTACCAAGATAGTCTTGGAAGTGATGCATTGGATACTATGGAAATAATATTATATACTTTTGTGTTTTACATAATTAATTTTTTTATTAATATGTTCTGATTTCATGGATTATGTTCTTTATTTCATTATTATTTATGTTTTATGAACTACAAAACATTATATCATGATTGTGAATATGTTCTTTAACATGATAATTATTTAATTATATTTTCATAATAACTTTCTCATATGCTTATTCTCATCATTATTATTACCTATATCCCTTGTTTACCCTTACTGAGAATTTGATCACAACAATTTTTATGTATCCTTCATCAAGTTATGAAGATATGCATTATGTTTTTTTGTTAAAAAGGGTAATACTAAAGAAGAACCTAGTGGGAGATAATATATCACACATGTTTATTTGTGATTAATTTTCTATGTTTCTAAAGGCACTATACTACTACAGTCATTGTGTCCCTGTTTGTATAATATTTTCGTGATTACAAAAATGTTATATAAATTTAATTTATAAAAAGTAAGGATCACTATTTTTGGTATTAGATCAAAGTTTTAGTTAACCTTTCGAATAAAGGAAGAGAAATTATTAGTTAGAGCCCTATGTACATGCCTATGGATAAATAAAATTATAGGAAAATTTCTTGGAATTTTGGTAAAGGATAGAGTGAGTGGTATCCTTGAAATGTATCCCATACTAGATACTACAATTGGATGTGGATATAGAATGGATGTACCCAGGGGTATCAACTATAACAAGATGTTCCAAGACTAACTCAGGGTAATCTAGAATAGGACAACATTCCATGTTGCACAACTAATTTAAAAGACCTATGGGATATGCTTTGGAAATTGAAAAACTCTTCACAAAACTTCATTAAGGATTTGAATAGAGTTTTTTTATGAATGACCTTGGATAAACCAAATATTTCATTGATTAAGAAATCTATCACTATTTATAAATCCTATAAGTGAATTTATATAGTAATGTTGTTCCTCAATTGGATAAATATTTCTTACTCTATGCTTTTGGTTTTATTCAACAGCTGGAACCAGAAAGAACCATGTTAATGGGGATTTCTATAGACAATAATATGACTCCTTTCCTGTGAAAACATACGCTATGGGTGATAGAATGAAAAACCACATTTCTATTCTCACACATTTTTCTCAAGATATTAATCATGGTGGAATTATAATTGGTAAAGGGCAAGAAAAAAATTATGCTTAGTATTTCCTGGGAAAACTCTATCTTCTTTCAGAGTTTTTTCATCAATTGTTGTTAAACAATGAATCTATACTACTGAAATATATCTTCCACTATGGTGTCTTAAGAGCATGAGAAAGTCAATCTAGATGTTTATTAGTAGTAAGTTGAAGATTATCAGGGGGTATCTCATCAATAATATGAGATTGAATCCATGGAATGAGACAAGTTCAAGAAAATATTTTTAATAAGTACTTTTTTCATATTATCAATAGAAATATGGAGAAAGAGTTCCCTGATTTTAAGTGAATGGATGATGAATATGTCAGTACCTATGAGGATAATTTCACAAGACATGTGAGGTGCACCTCATATATTATCATCCAACCCAAAAGTAATGATTATATGTTCTTTAAGGGATTAAAGCTAAGTCTCATAAAGTTTTTTTTATAAGATACTTTTGTGATTAAAAATAGATTTTTATTTGTAAAATCAAGGATGAAATGGTGGTTGGGTCCAATTATAAATCTCATGGTTTTGACTAAATGATGAAGATTCTGTTTAATGAAAAATCTAAACACCATTAAGAGAGGATCATTAGCTTCCCTTTTATGCTCTTTGGGTGGGAATAAGCCCAGAGCCAATTTACATAAGGGGTATAATAAACATTTTATGCATATAAGGGAAGTACATTGGGAATTTTATTTCTGAAGTGATGGGAAGAAGTTATCTTATATTTTTAATGGGGAAAACTGGCACATAATACAACTCCCATGATTCAGTGCTTCAAGTGTAAGGAGAATATGTGTTATGTTAAAGACCACCCAAACCCAAGGACTGGTGATGATGATAGATTCTAGTAACCTCATAAGTCAAGATATAAGGGGAAATATCATTCAATCTCTACTTCAGATGAGGGGTGAGATAATGGCATGATAAAATGTACTCGTACATTCCATTGTAGAACTACTAATGTCATATTTGATTTTCAATCTACCAAATCCTACATATGTAAAGAATTTTATATGTGTGTTATGATTTTACCAAAATAATTAGATATAAAATTATCAATGAAATCCTATAATGTTATGTTGATTTAATCTCATGTCTATGATTCCTCTTCGGTTGATGTTTTTTGGAATTTTCTTCCGACAAATCTTTGCATTCTTACATTGGTTGAGTTTCCTATCATCTTAAGTATGGATTAGTTTTTCTGTATAAACCCACATCAATTGTCAAGGAAGGGAAGTTAATTATCATATTGAAAACCCTCATATGGACATCCAACCATGTAACCATAATAATTAACTCTTTGTAGAGATTATATCTAGTTTAGAGGTCTTAATTCCTATTCAAAATTGTTGTTTATCTCAACTAGTTTGGGGAGAAATCGACATCAATGATATGGAAATTGTTCAGGATTTTGTGGATGTCTTTTTTTAAGAGTTTCATAGACTTAAAAAAAAATTAAACTTGATTTCTCAATAAAACTCATATCTGGTTCCACAACAATATCAATGTTTCATTATATAATGGATCTAATTGAGTTGCATAATTTGAAGAAGAAACTCCCAGAAAACCATGATAAGGTATTAACTAGGACAACTGTGTACCCTTGGGGTGCACCCATTATTGTTTTTAAATAATGATGGATCAATGAGTCATCTTATTGGTTATGGGGATTTGAATTAGACAAAAATAAATAACATGTTTCATATTCCCATATTTATGAAATGTTTTATCAACTAGGCGGAGCTCAATACTTTTCCATGATTGACCATCATTGTGGATATCATCAATTGGGGTTCAGGAAAGAGGATATAACCAAGAAGACATTCCATATAAGGAATGGACACTATGAATATATGGTGATTCATTTTGATCTTACATATAACCATACTATCTTAAAGTATTTAATGAATAGTGTCTTTAGAGATTACCTCGATCAGTTTTAGGTAGTATTTATAGACAATATAATTATTTATTCAAATGTCAAGGAAGATCATGAAGATCACTTGATAATTGTACTATGAACCTTAATTAAGGTGAATATATATGAAAATTTTATAAAGTGTTAATTTTGGATGCAAAAGGATTAATTTTTGGGTCACATAATCTCAAGTGATTGGGTAGTAGTAGACCCATCATTAATGGAGGCTATTGATTTATGGCATAAACCAAATATAATGATTGATATCAATAGACTTAATGATTTAGTTTGAAATTATCAAAACTTTGTGGAGAATTTATAATGACTATGTAATCTTCTAACAAAGTTAACTTAGAAGTGTCTCATGTTTCTCTAGGAATATGAATGTAAGGGAAATTTCATGGAACTGAAGAGAGGGTTAGTCAATGCACATGTGATTACATTACTCAGTATTGGAGAAGGGTTTTTAATATATATAAATGAATCCAAGAACATATTGGTATTTATTCTTATGAATAATAACATGGTTATAATTTTTTTTCTTTTAGTAGATGAGGATTCATGAGAAAAATTACCCAACTCATACTTTGGTGTTTATAGCGGTAATTTTTTCATTGAAGATATGAAGGAATTACCATTATGATGTAAAATTTGATATATATATATATATATATATATATATATTGATAATAAATGTATGAAATCTATATTCACACAGATAGTGATGAACATGTTCCTGAGAAGATGGTTAGAGTTGATAAAGGACTATGACATCTCAGTAAATTACCACCTTGGGGAAAGTTAATAATGTGGAAAATGTTCTGAGTTGAAAGAATTAATCTAGCTTATACATAATGAGGATCACAAAAGATCTAATATTTTATACTTTTTAAAGGAAGGATCTAAAAATCCTAATGGATGGAAAAAAACCCTATCTATCTAAAATGAATGATCAAACATCTATCCCTGTGAATATTAATGAGGAGCAGAAGGAAGATGAAGAGATGTTAGAGAAAATCAGAAATGTTCCTGAGATTTACCTTGATCATGATGGAAAGATAAGGTTCATGAACTATGAATATGTTACTTCCATAGCAGATTCAAAGAAGGAGATGTCATAGGATGCTTATATTTTTTCATTATCTATTAATCATAGAATTACGAAGATGTATAAGGGCTTGAAATAATACTTCAATTGGGATGACATAAAGAGAGATATCATAGAGTTTTTCTATTAATTCTTGGTGTTCCAACATGTTAAGGAAGAATGATGAAATTAAATAGTGATTTTGCATCTATTACCCATACACGAATAGATATGGTAGAACATCACTATGGATTTTATCTTTGGACTACCTAAAAATTACAATGGGTTTAATTTTATATGGGTGTTATTCGAATGCCTTCAAATTTTAGAACACTTCATCCCTATGATAGAAGACTTATCTTAGGATCATCTTTCTATAATATAAATTAAAGAAATCATAAGGTTTCACGATGTAGAAGATACTATTATATCATATTGGGATATGATGTTTAACTCAATGTTATGGAAATGTGTTTATTAAGAACCTGATACAAAATTGAGTTTCAGTACTACTTATCTTCCTAAATTAGATGGTTAGTCTGAAAGACAAATTTAATCCCTATATGTTTTGTTTCAATATTGTTCTATGTATTTCGAAGAAGGTTAGAATCAACACATTCTTCTAGTTGGATTTTATTACAATAATATCTTTCACTCAATATTTCAGATTGAACCATGTGAATACCATTATTATAATACATGTAGAGATCCAATGATTTGGGATGATGTTGGAAAATTAAAGTTATTGGGTCCTAGGATTACAAAAGAAATGATCGAAAAGGATAGAACCATTTCGTAGCATATCAAGGAAGATCAATGTTAGAAGAAAAGTTATAATAATTACGATCATTTTGATTTGGAATTTGATGTTGGTGAAAAGGTGTTTACATGAATATCACTAGGGAAAAATTTTATGATATTCAATAAGAATAACAAACTAAGCCCTAGATATATCGGTCCCTTTGAGATTCATGGTAACATCGAGACAGTAGACTACCAGTTAGAGATTCTTATAAATATTTTTCAAGACCATGATTTGTTCCATGAATCCCTCGTGATAAAGTACATACCAGAACCTTCACATGTACTAAACTCATAGGTAATACTAGAAAGGCATGATCTTTCTTACAAGGAGAAACTTATTGAAATTCCTTATCGTATAGATAAAGTTCATTGAAACAAGACCCCTCAAATGGTCAAATATTTACATAAAAATCACTATTTAGAGGAAACTATGTGGAAACTTTAAGATGTTATGAAGTATCATAATACTTCTTATTTTTTACCCAAGTGAAAAATTTATAGGGAAATATTTATTTTAACGGGCGTAGAATGTAACACCTAGAGTTATATGGACCTTTTTTTCCAATATATTAAATTTTTATTTATGTATATCAATGAAATAAGTAAAACATTCTTTTCACCCCAAAAAAACATGGCGTGAATTACATTGAAATTGAACATGTCATATGTTACATGGAAGACCACCTTAGTGTATGTTACATGGAACATTGGCATGGCCTATATTACACACAACACCGATGTTTCTACAAAACATAATTTTATTCTTATAATTATTTAAATGATATAATTATAATATATTCGTTAACCATAGTAATATGAAAAGAAATATATAATTTTTGTTATAATTTTTTTATAAATAAAACAGTTTAATAATGGAAGATATGATTTTGGGTAAAGTCCTTTTATGGTTAAAAATTCTATTTTCCCAAATGAACTTATATTAATGTGATTTTGAGGAAAATAATAAAGTTAATTTTATAAAAATTAAGAAATTTATTTTTATAAAATATAGTTCAATTTATAATTTATTATGTACAAATTTTCTTAGAGGGGGTTTTTGGATTTTGCAGAGAAACTTCTGTTTTGGATGAATAGAGAAAAATACTGGATTTTAAATCAAAACGTTTTTTCATATAATTTATTTTTAGGTATAAGTTATATATTAATTTTTTAGAAAATTTTAATTATATTATATATTTATCAACTTAATAAATGTTGGTAATTAGAACCATTTTTACATTGAAATTGGATATAAAAACATAGTAATCTTTTAATCATTTTTATATTAAAACCCCACATTGTCAACCCAACTTCTAGATTAATTTTAATTTAATTTATGCCACTTATACGATCAACATTTCATAAAATGGATTACATATTTAGAATAATAAGAATTTTTAATTTCTAAAAAGGTTAACATTGTTGTTTACCAAAATTATTAGATAATGTAATTAAAATTAATTAAATCGATTATGGAAAAATTAATCTTAACTAAGGACTAAACCATAAATTTAAGACACAAACGACTTATAAAATTGCCCAACACCAATTTTATTTCCATTAATAAACCATTAAAATTAATTTATTTAGTTTTTTTGTATGAATGTTTTTATTTTAAAACCTGGGTACAACTAGATTGTTTTAAAAAATACCAATTGGGTTGTTTCCCTTCCCTATAAAATCCCACCACCTCTTCCTCTTCATCACACCAATAAAACCACTCAATAATAGCCAATATCTGATAATTAAAATTCCAAAAATTCCTCCCATTCTCTTAGAATCCTCCCCTTGGGAAGAAATCTATCCAAAGAATCCTTTTGGAACAATCCTAAAGGAGTTACCCGATTAAGAGGTAAAATCTTCCCCCAAGCTCATTTATTTTATTTTTCTTCACCACCCCATCCACTATATTTATTACATTATTTTATAAAACCAATAGTATAATAAATATACTAGGATATTATTATGCGAATTTTTTATCCTAATCACACACACCTCTATTTAATGAATAAAAATCATACAATTTACGATTACGATGAACTATCGACTCACAAAATGATGATTGCTCATTTTTTTCATTTACTGCCTCTCATGGTGGAAATTTTAATTGAAACTATTTTTATATTTGTTTATATATTCTATTTATTATTCAATTAATCTTAATTATTTCTATTACAAAACATATCTTTTTTTAATTTTCATTTATTGTATATATAATAATTTCGTTTGACGATGCGTGGAGTGCTACCTACTTAAAGTGATGTGATTTTTTCACAGACAACATGGAATATATTAAGGATGGGTTTAGTGAACGTATATAATATATATAAAACTATAATGATACTTTAATGATATTATATACATATATACATATTGTTCATTTTCTTTCTTTCTTTCAATACGATAATAGAAATAGAAAAAATATTCATGCGTACGTACAACTTACCATCTCCATAAATGATATATTCTATTTTGTAATTATATATTATATAGATTATTATAATTCAAATATAATGTGTAAAAATGTTATGTATATATATATATATATATATCATTTTTTATATTCTGGAATCATTATATAAGTATAAGTACCATTGATATAACAAATTAAGACACATGTAAAGAACAAAGAGAATATTATCTGAGTGAAACCATCACATAGGATGGTTAACAAAAGGGTAATATAAGGTAGTAATTAAACCATATATGGTACTATACTAAAAATATAGTTATTAAAAATATTTATTATAAAATTAAATTTATTATATAGGTAGTTTGAATTAGTATGATGAGAGTCAAGACTCAAGAAAAAGGGATTTCATCTCACTTTATATTTCTATGAGATATATGTGAATTCAACACCCATTAATATTATGAGGTGTGTAAACTGAACATATATTAATTAAATTATTATTATACTCAAATTTATGGGTGTTTATGTATCATTTTTAGGATTATTCATTCATGTGTTTTAGGTTTAAAATTTTACCAAATCAGTAAAATAGTTTTGTATCAATTTTTGTTCTTTGAGACTCATGTTTTGTTATTACCCTAAATTATCATTAAGGTGTATAGACTTCCATTTTACATGTTATGTCGTGAATATACATATTTTGATGACATTTATTATTATTTAATTTCTTCTTTTTATATAGAGAGAATGATCCTGAGGGACAATGTGGTAAGACTTTATTGAGACAATCTCATCTCTTTTCGAGATTATTTATGTTTATACTTCCTTTGATGAAATATTTTGATCCAAAGATCAAGGAAACATAGGATTTTCTTTATCCTTTGATAATTTAATATATACCCATGTATTAAAAAAATTCCACTAATTTGTACTTAATATTAGGTTTTAAAGAAAAATTTGATTGTCTCTCTCTTCGGTCGAAAATCTATTGTATTCAATTTTTATTAAAAAATGTATTAAAATATGTTTCAAATGATCTTTGAAGACCATTTTTCTGAAGGAAAAAGGATATTCAAAACGGTTTATGGGTTTCAATGCCTCTTTTATACATTTTAAAACCCGTTTTGCAAGAAATTTTTTTTCAAAAGGCTTTATGTTTTAAAATGAATTTTTTCATTTAAAAAGGGATATTTTTTCCCATGAAATGTTTTTTAAGGATATTTAAAAATTAATTTTCATCTAAGACAACATCAGTTTGTGTTACTCGTGCCTTTATCGGGAAATTATTCAATTTTTTCGTTCATATTTTTTTTCTAAATGGATTTTTTTTTATTAAATGATATTGATGAAAACTATTTCTCTTTCACAGGTCAAATTCTTTTGAAATAATCTTCTTTTAATGGGTGATTTTTATGATGAAATGATTATTAAACCTGAATTTTTCCACAGGTTATGATATGATTTAATATTTATAATACATATTTCATATCACGAGTTTTGATATGATTACATATGATCTTGTGAAACATGTTTGTATGATTTAATTATGAGATTGGTGGGACCTTTATATCCCTATAATGAATAAGGTTAAGATATATATCTCCTGAGATATTCTAAGATGGACTTGGTATTGTACCTTGACTATTAAAATGGTCATGAGAGTGAACCATGTCTACCAAGGTGATATGTGGAGTAAAATCATGCTAAGAAGATGGAAATGGGGGTGAACCATGACTACCAAGAGGGTATGAGGAGAGAACCCATACTACTAATATGGATGTGGTAGTAATTCCTTGGATACTATAAAAAACATATTATATTCTTATGTATCTCCCAGAATTATATATTTTATTCATATATTATGCTTGTATGTCTTATATTCTTTATTTACTTATGATTTAACTGTAATGAAATAGTAATATTTAAGAAATGATTCATTTATATGATCTTTGATATGCGGGGTATGATCCTTTATTTTCATGATCATGTTCATATAACCTTATGATCATGATTATTCTTATATATCTTCCTTTTTTACCCTTACATATCATTTGAGATCACCCGTTTTTATCTTTCCTTCCCCGGGTTATGAAAATATGTATTATGTTTGATGTGTATAAGAAGGGTGATAGTAAAGAAGAACATAGTGGGATATAATGTAGTTCACATATATATCAGTGTTCATGTTTCTATGTTTCTAAAGGCACTAGACTTGTATAGCCTTTAAGAATTTGTTTGTATAATGTTTTTAGTATTCAAAAAATGTTATGTAATGTTAATGTGTGAAAATAGAAATTCAATACAGAGGGAAATGAGGAGACCCCTAATGGGTTTAATAACATCCTAAATTTAATAAAAAACATTATTATTATTATTATTATTTAAAATTATTTTTATTTTCCATTTATTTTTATTTAAATTTAGTTTTATATTATTTCATATTAATTTGTTAATTTTTATTTTTGAATAGTTGGTAGGCTGAAATTTTTTTTCTCATTGGCTTTTAGACCACGCACCAAGCATGTATAACCTATTGGAGAGAAGAGGTCATCGCATGGACTGGCCTCATGGTTTGGGAAGCCCTTCCCAACAATGAAACTAAATTATATCGTTTGAAAAAAAAATCATTTTACACTTTTTCTCATTTTTTATCTATTCCATGCACCAAAAAAAGAAGGGTTCATGGTCATTGATATGCATCACATGGTTTGGACCAAATCATTCTCAAACTGGGTATATGGGAAAAAACCACCCAAATACTATGAAATTCAAAAAGATTCATCGAGAAAATGACCTAAAACATGAATTAAATATAAAACACCTTGACAAATTTAAACATAATGATAATTTATGATCGGGGTATGAAAACCACATTTCTTATGTTCCTATGATCTTATAATACTCTGTTATTTATGTTATTCACTAATGTGATTACTCATGAGCTTATTTTTAATGAAAGTTACAAGCTATTTCTTAAGAATGAAATGAATTATTTCATGGAAAATGTTTTTCTACAATTTTAATCATCATAGAGGAATATTTATTAGTTTTTATTTTCATCCATATTTTCTTAGGAAATGTTTTATGAAAAAATATTAAAGGAAAAATTATTTATTAAGAAATATATTTTATATATTGTGGACAATGATTGATTTTGGAAAAGGAAAATATTGTATAAGTGTTTATGAACTAAAATTTTATTTGATTATTGTATTTGTCTCTTATTGAAATTTTTGTACTCCTCCCACATTTTAATGTGTTTTAAAAGGGTTTTAAGGATCAGTTGGTACATGGATGAGGTCCAGTTTATAATTTTTAAGATATTTACCAAAAAGAAAACTTTTTTATACTAGAAGTTTTTTTTGGAAAAATAAATTCAAAGTGGAATTGTTCAATTTGTGATGTAACAGTTATCTTTGTAATTGGGGTGTAATAATTCTTTAAAAATCATGAAGATAATGTTAATAAAATATAAGAATCTTATTACTTGACTTAAAGCCCATTATTTTTTAATACTTAAGGATGGGTTCTTAAATATGATGTTATTTAAAAGGATTAGATAAATTTTAAGGTTATGATTTTTTTCATTTGAGATTATATAAAGTGTTATGGATACAATTATTGGGTTTTTAGTTCACGTTTTGTCATATGCTAAATGGATTAGATACCCCTTCAAGGTTTAAGGTGAATATTTTTTATATTTACTGATGATATTTCAATAAAAGTTCACTATATTCAGAATATTATATAATTAAGGTAAACAATACATTATGGGATTTTATTTGAGAAATAAAATATGAATCAATTTTTGGATTAATATATGAATTTATTATGGATTTTTATTGATTTATCTTATTTATATAAATTATTATTATATGATTAGGGAGTAGAAAATTTTGTATGAGAAATTATAACTGATTGATGCTATTTGGTGATAAATATTTAATTTTTCTTCGAATAATATTTAATGAAATAATTATATTCATTAGGTTCTAGTCCTTGTTTATAATTTTTTGATGAAATTTATGTTTATCTATTTATTTAATTATTTATGTTGATCGTTGGGTGTTATTATTTAGGCTTTGGTGATATATTTTGTATTTCTTCTGAAAATTCATTTTTTTTAAAACACTTTTTGGTTAAGTGGTAACCCACCATAAAAATCACTTTGATGTCAAGTGAGAACAAAGATATCATCACAAGTAACCATTAACGGGCTCGTAAAAGAACCCTGTCTAGGAACAGACCCGTCCAAAAAAAATCCATAAAAACATGTTATAACTTTGCAGCATAATGAGAACCAAACACAAGATCCTCCGTGATCAGAAACACCATCATCATATTTACCAACACAATCCCAATTTGAAAAACAATCCTTGGAAACGACCCAAAGTGGGGGCATGCAGAAAGGTCAAGGCCAAAAGAGGAGAGGAGAATCATCAATTGAAATAATCGATGACCTTTCTCACACATCATCAGTTTGTAGATTTAGGGTCACTAAATTTCTATTGATTATTCACTTTCTTGAGGTAAATAATCTCTATAACTCTCTACAATTATTATGTGTTTACTTTTGGGCTTCTAGGACCATATTTTTCACTACACACGAATATTATCCTATTTTGAAACCTAGTTATACAACCATTTTATTTCCCAGTACCTTGTTTATGTGTAATTATTATTAACCCTTTCTATAATATGCAGTTTCGAAAAATGTGTTTTAAATTGTAAAAACCACAATTAATGATAAAAAGATAAAAATTATAGTATTTAATTTATTTATGTGGGATAATTTAACACATCAATAATTAAAAAAATAAAACAATGTTTTATAGCATAAATGACACGCAACACAAAGTCTAAGAAAACAATTAAATATTATTATATGATGGTTATAATGTAACCATTAAATTTGAATGTATGAATAGGAATAAAATCAAAATTTAGTATATATGTCATTAATAATAAATAAAAATTATTGATTAATTTTTATAATGTAAAATCTTATATTTTAATAAAATCATTTTATTCTTCAAAAAAGAATTTTCTTCATAAATGATTTTTATTTCTATTTGTGAGTGGATACGATAATTTACTTATAAAACTTTAATGAATATAATTTTATAAAAATGACATATATAATTTAAAAATATAATGTAAAAAATTTTACTTAGGATAAATTTTTTGAATTTTTTTCAATGGAATGATTTTCCCTTGAATAGGTAAAAATTGTGAATTTTATGGAGAACTGTATTTTTAATTATATCATATAAAATGTTACATTACATTTAAAAGTAGTTTTAAATTAAAATTAATTCTATAATAGTATTAATGATCCAATATAATTTATTGGAATCAATTTTATGGTTGAATATTGTATAAAACTATATTTTTACATAAATGTCATTTTTCTAAAAAATTAGTTTTCATTATGTTTAATGTTTTCATATTTAATTAAATTTGGAATCATCTAGGAGATTAATATTAAAAAATAGATTCTATATCATAAAATAGGAGGTAATAATTTAGTAAATAAGAGAATTTAATATATTTAAATTTTGAACTGTATCCATAATACATAATTATCATCGTGATAAGGGTAAATTGAGTAATTAAGGCTAAAAAGAATATGATAAGGACCCAAAATTGACCATAACACTCATCTTAATATAACTGGTGAGTAGGGATTATAAATTTCCATCCATGTATCTAATATATGGCCAATGGATTCATATTTATTTTATTTTGACCTTAATTATATTTATGTAAAAGGTAATGAAAAAAATCCATCTTTCGTTCTTTTAATGAAAATATTATTGGGTTGAAATTATATAGAAAACATATTTTAGTTCCAAAATGTTTATTTTAAAGATAAATATTTTTTTCTCATTTTAATTTATTTATAACTTTTATGTGTAAATTAATAACCTTAATTATTACGTAACACCGAAGAAAATATTATTTTGTAAATAAAAAATAAACCTAATGATTACAAATATATTAAATGTAATATTATATGAACATATTGTTGTGTTTAACTAATTTTATTGATAAATATAACATATTATGGAAGTTTTTATGGATTATATTTTAATTAATTTGATTTCATGTTGTTTTCAAATTAAAATTAAAGGATTAGTTACAAATATGACATTAATTATATTTTATAATAAATAACATTTTATTAAATGATTAAAAAATAATAAATAAATTTTATTTTCTAAAATTATTAGTTTATTTTTGAAAATATCAACCATGTTCCATATATAAGTAAATTGTCATTTTATTGTAACTATCTTTACCCCTGACATGTTAACAACATTATATAAACTATAATTGACATAAAAGAATATTAGGGGGGTTAAAACAGATATTTTTTGTTCAAAAAATATTTTGAACTTCTCTAAATTTTATTATATGATAGTATTTAGGCCAATAATCATAAAATGTTTGAAATATATTTTTTTGAGTCATTCTTCTTTAATAAATTCATTATATTAAATTAATAGTATTAAAAATTCAATAATGGTTGGCCCTCTCACATATAAAAGGGAACATACTCTCTTCTTTTATTCAAAAATAAAAATCCATTTAGTTATGATAATATGTACCCAAATACCTTTCTAAAATATGTTACCTAATTTTAGAGGATTTTTCTTTTGAATAATACTAACCTTTTTGGGATTAAAGTGGAACACAAAAAAGATTGTTCAAAGAAGAGGTTTAGATCTTAACCGAATGATTTAGTTCTATTTATTCTTCTACCTCTTTAAAATATTCATAAAAACTTTTGATTTATTAAAATTAATATTCCCCATATACATATATTTGATTATTTTAATTTAATAACATACATCCATATCCTCTCCCATCAAATGGTAAATGGAACCACTATTTTCCTGTACGGTAGAATATTACCTCATGAACTGATGTAATTAGTTTTCCATAATTTCATATAACGACTCTTCATAATGATGGATGTAATGTATATATATATGATATTAATGAAAATATTATCATTATATGTAACACACCTATCAAATAAATAAATAATAAATTATCATTTTAATTAATATTTTGTGAATTAAATATTAATTTTACTTTAAAGGGGTTTCTATGTTCGATGAAATACCTGATACGCAACAAAGGGTTTCTTTCAAATCTTACGTCGCACAATAATAATATAATATTATTATTTTTGATGATATTTAATTACTAGCTATTGTAATGGTGGGAATGAACAGAACTAACTACAATATAAATATACTTCTTTTTTAAATGTTTTTATATTTATCCAATAAAAGTTAGAGGCTTAAAATGTTGAATCCAATTTTAAGCACAAATACTCTACTATTACTTAAAAGGATGATTTACCACCTTTTAATGGTGAACCTTCTTTAAATAAAATTTTATGTAATTTTATATGTTATATTTGACAAAAAAATTATCCTTTATAATTGGGACATCAAAATTTAATTTTAACAAATTTTTGGTATTTTTCTCATAAAATTCATTTTTGATGAATAGTGAAAAATACTGTATTTTAATACAAAACTGCCTTTTAATATAATTTATTTATATGCTTAGATTATATTTTTAACTGGTTTTAAAAGAAAAATTAGATTATATTTTTACCATTTAATCTAATTTTGGTCATTGGAATCAATTTCACTTTGAAATTGGACATAAACAAGTTTCAATATTTTGATAGTTATTATTTTTTAAAAAACTCACTTTTTGTTTTAACAGCGGTAATTTATTTTAAATTAATTTCTACCACTTATATGTTATGAATTTTGAGAAATGGATTCCATTTTTTGAATTAGGATTTCTTAATTGTGTAAAAAGTTAACTTTTAGTTTTTGATATTATTAATATTTACATCAGTAAAAATATTATTTACCATCGTTAAATGTTAAATCTAGTAAATAAATAAAAAATAAATATTATTATAATAATATATAATTATCATAAATTTTTTCCTAATCATATTTGTTGATATATATCAGACCATGGGCACCCTTGGGTTGATTTTGTGTCCCCATGGACCAACTTAGGAGTGATAATGACACTTTATATTTATTAATTTAAAGTAAAGCAAAAAATGACATAATCAAATATCTTTTAGTAAAGTAATATTTACATAAATTTTTATAAGTTATATTTTCTACTATAAATATTATTTAGAATGATAAAACTATTTCATATATCATGGTATTTGTTTTATAATATTTAGACATCATATAAATAAAATAAATTATGACACAATAATGATGTAGTGTTTACCTCATTAATAAATGATTTAAATAAATAAGATTATAATGATTAAAATAATATCCAAAACCTATACAATTAGTATTGGATGAATTTATTTAGACCAAGAGTCATGTTATATTATAATTTAATTAGTTTTGGACCTTTAGAAACTGAAAATCATTATATAATAAAATAATGGTTTCACACATTTCTAAAGAGCACATCCTCCCCCTTATAAAAAGGACTCACTTCTAACACCTTTCACACAACTCTCAAGCCCCTTGTCTCATCCAAACCCTGCCCAAATAATATCTAAAAATTGCTTAATTCCTCCTAGAAGCCTTATCTTAGACATAATTCACATAATTTAATCCTCTTTGTTCAAACAAAAGAGAGATACATGATTTATAGGTAACGTCTTCTCTTAAGTCCTTTTGTTTTATTTTACATCTCCAACCCCCTAAAACATTTTTATTACATTTTCATATAACAAAGAAATTATTATCAATATAATGGGTTTTTTATGAGAATGATTTAAACTACACATTCACTCATCTCCATCTAATGGGTAAAGAAGATACTGTTTCTATGGATGGAAAACTAACACCTCATGAAACGATGATTGTTCAACTATCTCCTACCGCCTCCCATGGAAGCCATTGTTTTGGAACTTTATTTATATATGATATATATTATATATACTTTTTCTTTATGCTTATGTATTTTTCATTTATAACATACCTTTATATTTTCTATTATGGGTTAACACGATAATTTCATTTGAGAAAGTGCAGACTTCCTCCCCCCTCAAAGTGATATGACTCTTTAATGCCATATGTGGGATATATAAAGTAAGGATTTAATTATATAATATATGTTATTATACTTTAATTATAATATACTTATGTATAAATATTTTTTAATTCCATTAAAATACGGAATATGAATGGAAGTTGTGTTCATGCGAACGTATGGCTTACCATCTCCATGAATGGTGCATTTCATTTCTTACCTCTAAATGTTATGTACTATTATAAATATATCTATATAATGGATATATATGATATTTAAGATATATAAATCATAAATATCATGGAATTTTTTCCACATAAAAAACATGTAAATATAAGATGTTTATTTGTGACTCCAGTACCAAATATCGACAAAACAACTGTTATTAACTTTAAAGATTACATAATGTTTATAACAACGTAATAAGTGATATAAAAGGAATAATAAACATGAAAAATGAGTCTTAATCAATTATAAATTAACATAATTATATTATTTAGGAAGAACAAGGAACAGCAAGTCATGTCATACACGAGGTACGTGGTTTCTAATCTCACTTTTAATTCCATGAGATTTCCACTGTTCTCGACAAATTTATTACATGTGATGTATTGGGTACTAAAATTTGATATATATTATCATGATTGTATTTATATTCATGTTATTTTTTGAATAATTTGTTGGTTATCTACATTTTTTCATACGACCTGATAGATTACAACATGGTAAGGGATTTTCATCTCAATTTTTATTATTGTTAGATTCGTGCTATATTTTCCACAATTTCATTTTGTGTGGTTTATTTATACAAATTATAGTATTATATGTGTAATATTTTTTAATTTATGTGTATTTTTATCTTAATTTCATGATCCCTCTTTCATGTGATGTATGTTTTATATGTTACCAAATCAGAACGGGAACCTTTCACCATCTTCTTTTTAAAAAACTTCTTTTTGTTATGAATTTTAATTTACATCTTCTTATGTTGGGATATGTTCCTATATATCTTTATTGATGCAAATTTTATGTCCATGTGAAGATATACCATATTCTCTATCATCAATTCATTTTCTGAATTTTAATGTGACATTGTTAGGTTGCCGAATTTTTGTAAGGGAACTTCTTCAACCAATTTTAATTATTTGGGATAAACATCTAGTCCTTGATTATGTCATGAAATGAATATGTATGAATAAAAATGGATTTTTTTACAATTAATATCCAATTATATTAGGTTTATTTATATTTTTTACAGATTATTATGTCATTGATTTATCGTTAATCTATGGATACCATCTTTATAAGGGATTTCGTACCAATTTTCATTCTATTGAGACTTCATTGTTGTTATGAACCAATTCACTCTTATATTGTGTATATAATTTCGTTTGGAATATTATATCATGTAGCACTTTATTCTAAAGATATTATAATGTTGAGATTAAATTTTATTCCTCATTTGTTTTATTCATGTCTCTCTCATTTTGTAAAAAATACTTTAGCTAAAATATCATTTTAAATGTTTTAATGATTTATTCTTCTAAATAATTCTCATTAATGTCCATGTTTTAAAAATGGTTTTTAGGAATTATTTATATGGACATTAAAATATTAAAATTTTAATTCCTTAAAATGTTTTAATTTGGTATGGGACACATTGATTCCAATAATCATTTTATTCAATGTTTTCAAAGGTTTTGAAAATGGTTTGATAAAGCATTGTTTATTTCTATTCATGATTTGATATATTGTGACTAGAGCGTGGAAATGTTATCTTTCCATTATTCTTGTGTTATGTGTTATGATTATGTAATGGTTATTGGGAATTGTTTACATATACGGTTGGTTCCGTGACAAACCATGGGTGGGTGAGACCGAGATAACTCTCTAATGCATTGGGTAATGTGATGTAGGTAAAAGTTAATGTTTATCATAAGAGATTTATGGAATATACTATGACAGGTATTCCAAATGTGAGTCCCCATGTATATATGATAGCTATAATTTAAGTATGTCATGAATTCCATAAGTTACCTTTATGACTTATGATTTCTGTGTGTTATTCATAAATTTTATGATTTTTATGGAATGTTATAATAGTAAAGTATTGTTTTATTGATTTGTATTTATTGATGGGATATTGTTTTCCTTCTTTATTTTATAACCCATGCTGAGCTTTATTTGATCATAGCATGTTTTTTAAATATTATCCATAGGAATTAAAGATGAATAGGGTCAATTTTGGGATCAAGAAATGTCATGTTTTCTAAAACATGGAACTAGACATGTTTCTTTTTAAGATTTTTTTAATGAAAAATGGATATTGAGTAGTAGTGTCTACATGTGACATTCATGTTGGAATGTAATAGTTATGGCATAATTCTCTAAAACCCTAAAACTGAAAAGATCATCAATGTGAATTCTTAACATAATTCAATATTATTTAATGTTTATGGTTGGGTTCTTGTAGTTGTTATTAGAGGTCGGTTTAGATAACATTAAAGGTTAGGGTGTTATTTAATCATTATAGAGATAACCATAATGGTTATAAAATTAGGAGTCATAGTTATTTTTATATGATAAATGGTAATTACATTTTGGGGTGAAAAAGGAAAGGTATTAGATAACATTTGAGGATAAAATATGTTATGGTTATTTTTGAGTATTTTAACTCTTTTTTTTATTTTTATGTAATTGTATAGTTTTTGAAAACGGAAAACATGCATACCATGTGACAACCTGTCTCTTCGGTCAAATCTACAGGAATAGAACCCACAACCAAAGTGGAATTGAGATTTATCGCCTACCACTATCATACATGTTGTACCTAGTTAGTAAGAATTTTTCTTTTACGTTAAGTGATTTTATGGACCAAGAATAAGATGATTTTGTGAAATTATGTTTTATCAAATGGATATCCCTAATATAGTAAAATGGTTTGGTGATTAAGTGATAAAGGTTATTTTAAAAGATTTTTTCTCTTTTAAAAACATTATATGCTTAAGGGAAAAAATACTATGGGATTTAATTTGTTTAGTAATTTTTGAAATATTATTTTGGAAGAATCAATGTTTTTTTATAGACATAAAGTGATTTGGGTTATTTATGGAAACGACTAATCTATCATAGAGAATATGTGTTTAGGTTAATTACACCTCAGTAAGAGACTTTAAGAGTACTTGATGTTTTTGGAGATAAATGTTAAGATTTACTATGGAAGTCTATGTGATTAAATCCCTCTACGTATTGGGTTTAAATATTAGTTTGGATTACAATGAATTATTTTATGGACAATTGTATATTGAATGGTCTTTCTTGAACATTGGGTTCTTTTTGTTGAATTTTGGAGATTAATAGTAGTATTTATTTTTATAAAGGATCATCCTTATAGGGTTTATCTGATCTTGTACTAACAAATTTTGATTTTTGTTGATGTCTAAATATAGAGAAAATATATAGTTCATGTTTTTTAGATTATGTGATACTATCGAAGTTTATTCTAGCACTTTATGTGTGACCAAGTTTTCTCGAATACTAGCTGTTTGGAGAAAAGATAAGTTTTTGGTAGAATTTTATTAAAGGATGAAATGCTACATGACAAGTTAGTATATTTACATACAATCTTAGTCTAGTTTTTAATAAAATCCATCAACTCTATGAAGATTATCTTGATGAAAAAATGTTATAATCTCTATTTAATCATCATTAATTTACCCAACCACATCTTAACGACATTGTGGTGGTTAAATTTCTGTGATCAACTTCTCTATAACTTTTTATTAATCTATGAGAGTTAGTTTCTTTTTCATATAAATATTTTCAATGAATCCTAGTATCTATTGTCCTGGGTGACCATTGTACTTATCTTCCTTTATTTTAAAGTGATATTTTATTGACTCTTTTTTTGATATGGGACTTTCAATGATGTTTCAACGCCTAATTTTAAAATTGCGAGGATGCAATTCCCAAAAGGGGGGAAGGATGTAAAATTTTAGCTAAAAAAAATTAATACATTTTCATTTTAAATAATATTTTTTGAATTAAATATTAATTTTACTTTAAAGGGGTTTCTATGTTCGATGGCGTACCCGATACGCACTAATGAGTTTCTTTAACATCTTACGTTGCACAATAATAATATAATAATATTATTTTAAATGTATTTTAAACCTAGACATTTTATTTTTCGGAATGGAAAGAACTAACTAAAATATGTATATACATGTTTTCTAAATGTTTTTAAATTTATCCAGTATAAGTTAGAGGCTTAGAATGTGAATGAATCAAATTTTAATCACAATTACTCTAATGTTTTTTTAAAGGTCGATTTTCTCCCTTTTAATGGAGAACCCTCTTTTAATCTATTTTTGTTCAATTTTATATGTTCTATTTGAAAGAATATAAATCTACTTTAGAATTGGGACACCAAAATTTAAATTTTATAAATTTTTGGTATTTTTCTGATAATATTCCATTTTTATGAATAGTGAAAAATACTGTATTTTAATTCAAAACTGCCTTTTAATATAATTTATTTATATGGTTATATTATCTTTTTAATTAGTTTTAAAGTGTAATTATATGATATTTTTACCATTTAATGGAATTTTGGTCATTTTAATTAATTTCACTTTGAAATTTAACATAAACAGGTGTCAATCTTTTGATAGTTAATTTTTTTTAAGAAAACATGCTTTTTATTTTGAAAGCGGAAATTAATTTTAAATTAACTTATTCCACTTATATATTTTCAATTTGAAAAAATGGATTCTATATTTGGAATACAGAGGTACAAATTGTGTAAATACGTAACATATATTTTTAGTCATTATGAATATTTACATTAGTAAAAATTATATTTACTATGGTTAAAGGGTAAATCTGGTAAATAAAGGTAAATAGATATTTTTATAATATTATAAAATTACATTAACATTTTTACAAATACTATTTTTGGATACATATCTGATCATGGGAATCCTTGGGTCAATTTTGGGTCCCCATGGAGCCACATGGGAGTGATAAGGACACTTTATATTAATTAATTTAAAGGCAAAAATGACATAAACAAATATATTTTAGTAAATTAATTTTTATAGAAGGTTATATAAGTTATCATTTAGACTATAAATATTATTTGTAATGATCTGAATATTTTAAACATCATGGTATTTTTTTATAATATTTATACATAAAATAACTAAAATTAATTATGACACAATAATGATGGAGTGTTCACCTCATTAATAAATGATTTTAATAAATAAGATTATAAAGATTACAATAATACGCAAAACCTGTAAAATTCTTATTGGATGATTTTATTTAAACAATGTGTCATCTTATATTTGACTTTAATATGTTTTGGACCATTATAAATTGAAAATCATTATATAATAAAATAATATTTCCACACTTCTTTAAAGACCTCATCCCCGCCTTATGAAAATCCCTCACTTCTAACCCATTCCACACACTTCTCAATCCCCTTGGATCATACAAAACCTACCCAAATAAGCTCTCAATATCCATCTATTAATCCTAGAAGACTTACCATAGATAGAAGGAACTTCAAGTAAACCTTTTTGTTCAATCCAATGGGAGATACCAAATTTAAAGGTACCATATTCTCTTAAGTCCTTTTGTATTATTTTACATCTCCAACCCCCTAAAATATAATTATTACTTTATTTTATAACAAAACCAGTATCCTAAATATTTTAGTTTATTGTTATGAAAATTATTTTAACTACACTTTCACACACCACCATATAATGGGTAAAGAACATACAGTTTCTGTGTATGACAAACTAAAACCTCACGAAGTGATGATTGTTCAATTATCTCCTACCGCCTCTCATGGTGGCCATTATGATGTCACTGTATTTATATATGATATATATTATGTTTGTGTTTTCATTATTCATCTGTATTTTCAATCTATAGAATACCTTTATGGCTTCAATCATGGGTAAACACGATAATTTTAATTTAAGGAAGTGCAGACTACCGCCCCCCTCAAAAGTGATATGACTCGTTAATTCCATATGTGGGACATATAAAGGATAGAGTTAATGATATTATATATGATAATATACTGTAAATATAATATACCTATTTGTCATTATTATTTAATTCCATTAAATTACGAAAGATAATTGGAAGTAGCGTTCATGCGTTCATGCGTCTTATCATCTCCATGAACATTTCATTTCATTTCATACCTCTAAATGTTATGTACTATTATAAATACATGTATATACTGGATATATATTATATATTTGTTATCAAAATCAAGAATATCATGTAATTTTGACCACATATAAAACTTGTAAATATAAAAAGTTCATTTTTGACTCAAGTACCAAATATCGACATAACAAACGTTATTAACTTAAATGATTACATAATGTTTATAAACTACTAATAATTGATATAAAAGGAATAATAAACTTGAAAAAGGGTTATTTACCAGTTATAAATCAACTTATGTTTATTATTCAGTAAGAAAAAGGAACAAACAAGTCAACTGGTACACTAGGTAAGGGGTTTCTTATCTCACTTTTAATTCCTTGAGATTTCAATTGTTTGCCACTAATTTATAGCGTGTGGTGTATTATGTACTAAAATTTGATATATATTATCATGATTCTTTTTTATATTAAGGTTATTTTTTTGAATAATTTTGTGTTTATTAACTTTTGGTCATACAACTCGATTGATTACAACATTGTAAGGGATTTTCATCTAACTTTTTATTCTCATGAGATTCATGAAATATTTGAAACTATTTCATTTGGTGTGGTGTATGTAATACATATGATTTTATTATTTTTTTAATATCCTTTAGTTGATCGGTATTTACATCTTCATTTTTTGATCCATCATTCATGGTGTGTATGTTTCGTATATTACCAATTCCGTAAGGGAACCTTTCACCCTCTTCATTTTAAAAGTAATTTTTTGTTATGTCTTTTAATTTACTTATTCTTATGATCTGATATGTTCCTGTAAATCCTTATTTCTGTAAATTTTATGTCCAGGTGATGAGATACCATTTTATCTTTCATCAATTCATTTTCTGAATTTTAATGTGATGCTTTTAGGCTGTCAAATTACTGTAAGGGAACTTCTTCACCCAATTTTAATTATTTGGGTTAAACATATACTTCTTGAATATTTAATTCTATGAATATGTTTGAATAAACTCTGATTGTTTTATACTTAATATCTACATATATTGGGTGTATTTATATTTATCACACATAATTATGTCATATATTTATCCTCAATCAAAGGATATCATAATTATAAGGGATTTCGTCTATATTTACAGTCCCTTGAGACTTCATTGTTGTTATGCGCCAATTCACTCTTATATGGTTTATATACTATCAATTAGAATGTTATATCATGAATCCAATTATTTTCATGATATTATAAATTTCTGAGAAAATGTTATTCCTCGATTATTTTTATTCAAGCGTCTCTCATTTTGTTAAAAACTTTTTAAGTAAAATATCATTTTAACTGATATAAAGATTAAAACTTCTAAATCATTCTCATTAATTTCCATGTTTAAAAATAGATTTTAGGATATATTTATAATTACATTAATGTTTTAAAATGCTAATTCCATTAAATGTTTCAAAGTGGTATGGGACACTTTGATTCCAAAAATCTCTTTATTAAATTTTTTAATTGGTTTTGAAAATGGTTTGATAACGCATTGATTATTTCAATATCTTGATTTTATATATTGTTATTAAAATGTTTAAATGTTATCATTCCTTTATAATTTTGTTATGTGTTATGATTATGTTATTGTTATTGGGCATTGTTTACGTATACAGTTGGTTCCTTGATAAACCTAGGGCGGGTGAGCCTGAGATATCTCTCCAATGAATTTTGTTACGTGAAAGAGGTAAACGTTAATTTTCCTCCTAAAATATTTAGGGAATATAATATGATAGGTATTCCAAATGTGACTTCCTATGTAGTTGTGATAACTACAATGTAAGTATGTTATGAATACTATAAGTTACCTTTATGATTTATGATTTCTGTGTGTTATTCACAAATGTTATGATTTAGTAAGGTATGTTATGATAGAAAATTATGGTTAAATTGATTTGAATTTATTGATGGGATAATGTTTTAATTATTTATTTTAGAACCCTTACTGATTTTTTAATGCTCATCCCATGTTTTTGAAATGTTTTCCACGTGAAATAAAGATGAATAGGGTAATGGATTGGATCACAGAAATGTCATGATGTCTAAAACATGGAAGTATACGTGTTTCTTTTTTAGAATTTTTATTTTATAAAAATTGGATGTTGATTAGTAGTGTATACATGTAATATTCATGTTGTTATTTAATAGTTATGGACTAATTATCTAAAACTCTAAACCTGAAAAGATCCTCAATGTGAGTTCTTAACATAAATCAAGATTATGTAATTTTTAAGGCCGAGTCTTTATATTATATAAAATTAATAAATCATATATTTCATTACAATTCCAATCATTGAAATTTGATAATGAAATTAAAACTTACATGTAGAATAACACCTTCATTCAGTAATGTGATAAATTTTTCCTTACCTAATCACACTGATGGTATATATAAGTGTATTTAATGAAATAATATTATATTTATGAAATAATTACAATTTTTAAAAGTTAAAATAATACTTACCTTGTTTCTATCATGTTCATTGAAAAATAAAAACATTACTCATGTGTATAGACAACCTACCATCTCTATGATTGTAACATAGTTCATATTTCTTAACTAACATTTATTGTTCGTTTTAAAATTATAGTTTATATATATATATAAATAAATTTATATCATGATTATTATTTATGGAAATATTAAATAATGAATTTTTAACATATTTTACGGATCAAAGTGATTTTGTATATATGAGCTAAATATTTTCAAAACATCTTATGAGAACTTAATAGATTAAATAATTTTATATAACATGTTAATAAGTGTAATACACGAAATAAAAATAATTGAAAATGGTTATTAAGTTGGTGAATAATTTAAATAAATTTATTATTCATTAATATAAATTAGTTAGGTGTTGATTAAAACCCAAGCTTAGAGAAATAAATTTTTTTTAAAACTCATCATTAAAAGTTTACCATCCAACAATTTTCCTTCAATATCCAAGTTATTACAAATATTTTTTGATAATTATTATATATAATTCATGGGTTGGTAAATGTTTTTTGAATATATTCTAATTTATTTACATTTTCTTGAAAAAGTAATCCTTAATGGTTTTTGGTAAGAGGAATTTACATTAACGCCTTATTTTAAATGTTTTGAGGATTTATTTTCTAAATATATCTCTTTCATGCACACATTACAAAAATTATTTTATTACTGTTATTATATAAACATAATTGAATTATAAAGGATTTTTTTTATTTTTTTTCTAAAGAAATATTTTTCTTCTTTTTATAGGGAATATTTTAGACATTATTTATAAAAAAAATTATTTTATCATATAAAATTTAAAAAAACATATCCTACTTCCATATTCATTAATTGATGTTTGGATTCCATTATAATATTCCATGTTTTTAAAATGAAAAAATATATTTTCCTTTGTTCTATTTATTTTAAAAAATGGATTTGAATGGATTATATATTTTGATATCTAGGAATGTTTTTTCTCTGAGTGTAAGGGATATCTCTGAACCCACCCTTTTTCTTTATGTGATGACATCTATTTCTCTAACTCAATTTATCTATATAATAAATGTTAGAAAATGATTCTAAATTATGTATATATATCTCATATATATATAAATATCTTATGATAATTTAATTTGATGAGGTAAATAATTCCATATATTCATTATTTAATTACATTTATAAGAAATATATTTTGATTATGAAATGTGGAATGATTATACAATCAAATATGTTCCATGGTAGCTCTTATGTTGTTCCTCAATTATTCTAGTCCTTTGGTTTCACACATAATCAGAAACATGTTATGATGAGTGTTACCAAATATAATTCTCATATATTTGGAATGTTTTATATCTCATGACACATTATCTATGAGATTTGGGTGTAAACCTAATCCATTATGGGACATTGTGCACCATGTGAGGTTGTTTTGACTATTACCCTTGATTTTTTTTCATGTCATATTTTTCCATATTTCTTATGTTTCCATTGTTGGGCGGAGAAGAAAAGGAAGTGATGGCAAGAGGGGGGTGAATTGCATTTTAAAAATTAATTAACAATTTAAAATCAAAGTTAAAAGTGCAGCGGAAATAAATGAGGCAAGACACAAAATTGATAACGGAGTTCGGCTTAAACCCAAGCCTACGTCTCCGCTCCCAACTCAACCGTTGAGAGATTTACTACCGCTTGATTTTCAATGGTTTTAGCAAAAAACCCACTAGACTTTAAGGTTAGTATAGAACCTATTACAGCTTGCTTTTATTGGTTGAGCAAGAACCCACTAGCCTTCTTACAGGTGAAGGCTAGCTCACCTATGACACAAGCCTTTTAAAGGGAAGGCTTGTATAACCTCTTCACACCTTGAAGGTGGTGTGAAAACCCAAAAGAGAGGATGAGACAAAGAGTTGGGGGTTTGTAGGCACAAACCCAATTTGATGCACAAAATAAATAAATAATGAAAAACCGTAATGGGAGAAGCCTTGGGCACCAAAGGATTGATGGAGTTGATGAAGGGCACTCCCAAGCTCCTTTGATGGTGCTCCTTGATTGTGGAAGTGAGTTGGAGCAAGTGGGGTTCCTTGAAGGAATTCGCAGGAGGTTCGCCAAATGATCAAATATGTGTCCGTGGGATTCCTTATGGCTTGGTTAAGTTTCCAGGGCTTCCTAGTCCTTTATTTATAGAGGGGGAACCCTCAAATGTCCTTTGGGAGGCTTCGGAGCCGTTGGAGAGGCCTTCGGAGCCTATGGGAGGCAAGTGGACAGGTCTGGTCAAAGCCCAACGGCTAGTTTGACTGGCTCCACCGGCTGACTGGTACAGAGCCACTGTTTGGCCGGTGTGTGCAAAAAGGAGGAGGGCTTCTGTCCAGGCGCCACCGGCTGGCCGGTGAGGAGGCCACCGGTTGGCCGGTGCTGAGGCAGTGGCTGACACTGTTCTGGCTGGGTGCCACCGGCTGGCCGGTGCTGAGGCCACCGGTTGGCCGGTGCTGAGGCAATGGCTTAGCCTTCTGCCCAGGGTCCATCGGCTGGCCGGTGGTGAAGCCACCGGTTGGCCGGTGGTCTGGACATAGGGATGCCTTCTGTCCAGGCCTCTATCGTCTGGCCGGTGGACATCCACCGGTTGGCCGGTGGACTGAAAAACAGTCCATTTTTTCTTTCATCCTTCTTTCCCCAATTCCTTGGAAATCTGAAATTATGCCTATCAACCAAAAACACTTAAAATAATATTAGATAATAAAGAGAGTGATTGGGATCATGAAAATTAAACCACGAGGGGTACGAGAGGTACAACAATCTCCCCCTATTTTGATGATCACAATTACCAAAACAAACAATGTAAAAATGAAATGAAAGACATGCTTTAAAGGATAAATGGAAAAGGAAATCAATGTATGAGAAAACGATTTCTCCCCCAATCAATCAAGAATTTCTCCCCCTTTGTGATTATCAAAATAGAACGGGGCATAAAACTTGATTGAGGGAAAGGTTTGAAAAACAAGATAGAGATTTTAAACAAATTGAAATTTTTGAAATTTGAATTGAAAGTTTTGACTCGAAATTTGAATTGAAAGTTTTGAATTGAAAATTGAAATTTTTGAATTTAAAGTTTTGAATCGAAAATTGAAAATTTTGAATTGAAGGTTTTGAATTGAAAAATGCAAAAAAGCTTAAAAAATCTTAACTCCCCCTAAATAAAAACAACAAATTACCGGGGAGAGGTTTTTGGAACCGAGACTAATTTTGGTCCGGTGAGACTCGCTAAAAGGGATTTTTCAATCCATACTTGTCTAGTGGTGGGTCTTCTCCTGAAAAATTCATCATTTAAGAAAATAGTTTTAGGCCTACCATACCGGGCATTTTTTCAATTGCACTCATAAATTATGTGCCTGGGTTTTTTGCAATAATTACAAAATTTAAATTGAGAGCTCCCCCTTACAAAAATAGTTGGAGCATGGGAAGAGGAAGCTTTCTTGGAATAGCCAAGCCCTTCGGTGGTTCTAGATATGCGTTTGGAACCAAGGAGTTTGGTCAAATTTTGTTCCCCTTGGGTGAACTTAGCAAGGGATTCCTTTAAATCTTTGATTGTTGATTCCATAGAATCAACATCGGGAAGGTTTTGGACCTTGAGGGACAACTCCTCCTTTTCTTTGAGAAGTTGTTCCTTTTTGGAAGAAAGTTTTTTGAAATTCTTTTTCAAAACAACAAATTTGGAAGAAAGTTCGTGAAAACCTTCCTCCAATTGATCTCTATCATGTTGGAGATCCTCATAAGACATGTGATTGAAAGAATTGGAAGAACTAGAGGGTGAGGAGTCGGAAGATGTTACCTCATGGAATGCCATTAGGAATTTTTTACAGTTGTCGCTCGAGGAGGTGGAGGAGGATGTGGAGCTATCACTCCATGTGGCCTTGAAAGCCTTTTTCTTTTCCTTTTGCTTGGCCTTTTTCTTGTTGAGTGGACAATCGGGCTTGTAATGGACTTTCTTGCCACACCCGTAGCATGTTACCTCGGGCTCGGATCTTTCGTCATGTTTTTCCTTTCGATCCTTGCGGGATTTCTTCTTCTTGTGCTTCTTCATGAATTTGTGCATCTTGCGGGCAAGGTTCTCCATTTCGGAATCGCCGCTTGAAGAGGAAGAAGATGAGGAGGAGGAGCTTTCTTCTTGTTGAACATTGAAGGCGATGTTCTTTGGAACTTTGATCGGTTTTCCTTCCTTTTCAGCTTGCCTCCTCATGGTGATCTCATAGGTCATGAGGGATCCGATGAGCTCTTCGACCGGCATGTTTTTGATGTCCTTTGCTTCTTGAATTGTCGTGACTTTCGGTGCCCATGTGCTTGGTAGGATCCATAGGATCTTTTTGACCGTCGTTTCTGTAGACACATCATCACCAAGGGACTTTCTCCCATTGCAATCATCAGTAAATCGAGTAAACATTTCAGTAATATTTTCATGTGGGTGCATAGAAAAAGACTCAAAATCTTGACGAAACATATCCAATCGAGTGTCCTTGACTTTGTTGGTCCCCTCATGGGTAACCTACAAATGTTTCCAGATTTCATGTGATGAGGTGCATGTGGAAACTCGATTGAATTCATTACGATCAAGGCCGCAATGAAGAGCTTTCATGGCTTTTCCATCAAGCTCAAAATTTTTAATATCGGCTTGGGTCCATTTAGATTCATCCGGAGAGGAGAGAGAATAACCATGCATGACAATTATATAAATAGGATAACCTATACTTCTAAGAAAAGTGGTCATGCGGGTTTTCCAATATGTATAGTCGGTTCCATCAAATAATGGAGCACGACCCAAAGAATATCCTTCGGGGGCGAAAGAGGTTTAAGCCATCACAATGGATCTTGAATTTGAAATCGGTAAGGGTATTACTCATATTTCCCTCTGATACCAATTGTTGGGCGGAGAAGAAAAGGAAGTGATGGCAAGAGGGGGGGTGAATTGCCTTTTAAAAATTAATTAACAATTTAAAATCAAAGTTAAAAGTGCAGCGGAAATAAATGAGGCAAGACAAAAAATTGATAACGGAGTTCGGCATAAACCCAAGCCTACGTCTCCGCTCCCAACTCAATCGTTGAGAGATTTACTACCGCTTTCTTTTCAATGGTTTTAGCAGGAAACCCACTAGACATTAAGGTTAGTCTAGAACCTATTACAGCTTGCTTTTATTGGTTGAGCAAGAACCCACTAGCCTTCTTACAGGTGAAGGCTAGCTCACCTATGACACAAGCCTTTTAAATGGAAGGCTTGTCTAACCTCTTCACACCTTGAAGGTGGTGTGAAAACCCAAAAGAGAGGATGAGAGAAAGAGGTGGGGGTTTGTAGGCACAAACCCAATTTGATGCTCAAAATAAATAAATAATGAAAAACCGTAATGGGAGAAGCCTTGGGCGCCAAAGGATTGATGGAGTTGATGAAGGGCACTCCCAAGCTCCTTTGATGGTTCTCCTTGATTGTGGAAGTGAGTTGGAGCAAGTGGGGTTCCTTGAAGGAATTCGCCGAAGGTTCGCCAAATGATCAAAAATGTGTCCGTGGGATTACTTATGGCTTGGTTAAGTTTCTGGGGCTTCCTAGTCCTTTATTTATAGAGGGGGAACCCTCAAATGTCCTTTGGGAGGCTTCGGAGCCGTTGGAGAGGCCTTCGGAGCTGTTGGGAGGCAAGTGGACAGGTCTGGTCAAAGCCTAACGGCTAGTTTGACTGGCTCCACCGACTGACCGGTACAGAGCCACCGGTTGGTCGGTGTGTGCAAAAAGGAGGAGGGCTTCTGTCCAGGTGCCACCGGCTGGCCGGTGAGGAGGCCACCGGTTGGCCGGTGCTGAGGCAGTGGCTGACACTATTCTGGCTGGGTGCCACCGGCTGGCCGGTGCTGAGGCCACCGGTTGGCCGGTGCTGAGGCAGTGGCTCAGCCTTCTGCCCAGGGTCCATCAGCTGGCCAGTGGTGAAGCCACCGGTTGGCCGGTGGTCTGGACAGAGGGATGCCTTCTGTCCAGGCCTCTATCGGCTGGCCGGTGGACTTCCACCGGTTGGCCGGTGGACTGAAAAACAGTCCATTTTTGCTTTCAGCCTTCTTGCCCCAATTCCTTGGCAATCTGAAATTATGCCTATCAACCAAAAACACTTAAAACAATATTAGATAATAAAGAGAGTGATTGTGATCATGAAAATTAAACCACGAGGGGTACGAGAGGTACAACATCCATCATCTATTTATACCATCTTATTTATTTTATTCTCACATTTGGTTAATAATGGGCTATTTATTAAAGTAATGTATATTATACATTGTTTGGGTGAAACATATAACCTTCTTTGGAAAAAAGTTTCGAAAGTTTTTCCTGATTGGAAATGAACATTTATGAGTTTTAATGTTCCATTAATATTTCCTAATAAAAGTTTATGAAATTATTTTTTCTGAAAAGTTGATTTCCTACTTAATAAAATGTTCATTTTGAGTATAAATGTTAATTTTGAAAAAGGTAAATCGTGGATAAGAGTTCAGAATAAGGAATCATCTTTTCCAAAAGACCAATATCTTACCCATTGAACATAAATATATTTTCCTAAAATAATTAAAAATATTATAAAATATATATAATTTATTAAGAAATAATTTTATAAGTTAATATTACATATGGAGTAACACATGTGGACAACCACCAACTCCGGAGTACCATATACTTTGGGGGTTTTCTAATAATCACCCACCATTAGTTTATCATATAACCACCTATCATTGGTTTATCACATAACCACTGATAATTAGTTTATCAAACAACCAATCATAATTGGTTTATAATATAACCACACATAATTATAAAAAATAATCAAGAACCATAACATAAAAATAAATCATGATAAATTTCCTCATTAAAACAATCTTTATGGAAAATGAAATTTTCATTTTGAAAAAACATCGTATGAACAGTGGAAAAGATTTTATTTGAATGTACCCATAGAAAAATTTAATGTATGTTTAAAAATATTAATGTGATATGAAAGCAGGGAATTCTATTCATGCCACATATGTAAGAAAATATTATTTTTGGAAGATTATCTTTAAAAGAGTATTTATTTAAAAAAAATTCCTTACAAATAGCATATCATTAAAGTTAGTGTAAATAAAAAAATATTTTATTTATATTAACAATAAATATAAATAAAACTTTAAAATAAATCATAATAAAGTAAAAATTAAATTCAAACAAAATCAGAATTAAATGATCAAGGAATCTGAAGCTTGACACAAAGAATGAAAATTGGGTTCAAATTTTTTTTACCTCTTGTTCAACTTATATCAGATGCATTATGATCTCATGATTAATGGTTTAAATAATGTTATTAATTTATTAAATAAGTAAATTAATGTTTATAATACCTTATATAAAGTTATAATGACAACATACCACAAGTTAATTAGTAATATTTCATTATTTTCATTGTTTTGGGTTTTATGGTTTCATGGTCGGTTCATTTGTGTATAATTATGAATTTTCTTGTAAAATGAAATTTATATAGTAGAAGTGAAATTAAATAGTATTAATGAACTTCTATACGTATTAATGATACCAAATATAATTTTTCCTTTTAATATTCATGTGATTCATTAGATAAATGTTAATGATAAATGTTTAGTCTAATTTGGATAGGGTTTCCAATAACTATGAACCAGATTCATCTTATTTAATATTAGGTGTGTATATTTGTTCCAAAATACGATATCAGTTATAATATAACTATTAACAAATTATTTTACCATAATTATTGTCACACCCCGACCTATCATTTATTTTATCTTATAATTATCTTTGACTTTTAAATTTTTTTTGGGGTTCGGGTTGGGTCTTGGATGAAAACATTTGAGTTTTGATAAAAAGCGTGCATTTCCGATTCGATGTCGTTGGATTCATGGGAGGAGGACGATGCCACACGGCTTCACCAATGAAACTGTGTCTCCTTTCTTTAATTTTATTATTATTAAAATTATATAAATTAATTTATTATTTTTATTTTATAATTAAGGTTATTATTATTTTTATTAATAATATTATGATGATGATGATGATGAGGATGATTATTATTATTATTATTTATTATTATTATTTATTAATTATTATTATTATTAAAATTATTATTATATTTACTATTATTATGAATATCATTATAAATAATAATACTATTTATATCGTTATCTTTATGTTGTATAAGTTGTTGTGATTATTATTATTATTATTATTATTGTAAAAGTTATTAATTATTATTATCATTATGAAGTTTAATTATTATTTATATTATTATTATAGGCTAAATTATTATTGTTATTATTATTATTATTATGAGTTATTTTTATATATCAATGTTTATTTTATTTTATTTATTTTTTTAATTATTGTTTTACTTTTTATTTTATTTTATTCTATTTATTTTGTTTTCCCTAACCTTTCTCACATGGGGTTTCATCCATCTCTCGTAGCCCCCTTACGCGTCGCACACTTCCCCATGTCCCCTTCTTTTGCACGCCACCTACATCCTTTGAGGTCCCTTGTAGCACCCTCCTAGTTGGCCAGCTGCTCCATCTACAACTGATTACGCCGTGTCCATTCCCTTCATGCCTTGTCTGCACCTTCTGCCGGACCAAACGACTCCCAGCAGGAACCCGCATAGCGCCACAACCCCCTTATATCCCTACAAGACCACGTACAGTCTCCTGCCTTCTTCCTTGCAGTCGTGGTCCCTCTTCCCAGTAATCCCACACCCCTCTCCTTCTAGCTGGCAGCAGCCCAGATCCCCTCTTGTCCAGCAGCCACAACTCCCCCGCACCTCAGCCATGCATGCCCCAGCTCGCCCCTCCTTCCATCGTATACCAGCACTACACCACCCACACTCTGCCTCCCTTATAGTGGCTCCCCCTACCCACTCAATCTCCTCCCGCTCACACCGGCAGCACACCTCCTTCTCCCGGCCAGCCACCCGACCACACCTCTCCCTTCGAATAAGTTGCAACAAAACCCCCTTCCAAACGTGACCCCTCTTAACTGTGCTCCAAACGACCAGACCGCAAGCCCCGAACTCCTAGCCTCCTACCATCTTACCAGCCCCTACTCCTTCAACAACCATGGCAGCGTGTTTTCTTCAGTTTGCACATATTTTCACGGCCCTTCTCCCCCAGTAGTGGTTTTCTCCTTTGACAGATATCTTATTCTTCCATTGGGTTTAATGTGATTCCCTAGTTAGAATTTTAATTATATTTAGGGATGAAATCTTAAATTGTGCATTCAATCTTATTATGTTAAGTTGATATTGGATTCACGTAGGTGTGGTTTCGGTGCAAACGTTTTTTCGCACTGGCTTTGGGAGGTCCATCTGTAGTTGAGGTAGGATCTGTTTCTTTGAACTTTTAAATTTATGAGAACATTGATTGCAAGTATTATGATCATTATAATTAATATTATTTTCATCTGCATTGGAATTAATTATTATTATTATTTTGATTTCTAGAATTATTTTTCGGGGAGGAATCATTTTGTTATGGTAGGAAAACATTGATTTCATAATTGATTTACCAATTTAAGTGATTTTTCATGTTTCTGGTTAATTTTTTGGTGTGAATTTTAGCTTTTAATGGAACATAGTTTTCAATTTATATTTTGTGGCATGATCTTTTGAAATAAGGTGTGTTTTAATGGTAGAGAGTAGTGTGCAGTTTAATAGTTTTTATTAAATTCTACAGTTTTCCATTTTAATTATTCAAGAGGTTCAAATTTTGATACGGTGTTTTGCGAGTGCACGTTTAATTATAGAAAGTGGTTTTAAAAATGTTTTCGGTGTGTAAAGTTCCAGTTACTCTTTGAAATTTGATTTATAAATTGTAAAGTGGTTTATTAAGTAGTACATATGGTGTGAAGTATATTTAAAAAACATTTCTTGGTGGTTTCTACACCGTTTGATCATTTGGATTGTCTAAAGTCTATGTTTATGTGTTTTTAGTTGTGTGTGTGGTTGTTGCAGCGTGTCGATGAGAAAAACCGCGATACTATAATCATCGGCTTGTGCGTGCTTGCGTGTATTTGTGAGGCATGTTGCATTGTCGTGTTCAAGCTGTAAATTGAGGTAGGTCCCCCACTACACTTACCATTAAATTAAGAATTTTTTAATTTCTTGATATTTTTTTATTTTTAATAAATGAGAAATAATATAAGTTATTTAATTTTTAAATGATTATTTGGTCTAAAAAGATCTGTTTATTTTATACAAGATACTTGAAATCTTTTCTTGATGAAAAATCCATTAGTGAAGGAATTCCCAAATTTCCATTAAATGTAATTCACAGAATTTCAAATGTAGTTCTGGTATATTTGATAAATTATTTCTTCTGGAGTGTGAAAAAATGTTTTGGTTCTACTTGAAAAATGAGGATTTTCTTTAAAATTTGTGAAGGCACATTTAGAACATTAATAAAATAAATTATTTTGGAAAACTCTCTTCATGGTGACTCAGGGGTGATCTTTGGCATACGTTGACTACATGAGTTTTGTGTGATGTTTGTGTTACTTGATTGACCTTTGGGACTCACCACTTTTCTTTTTTATTATTCGTGTTAACATGGGAACCTATTATAGTAAGTGAATCTTCTGAGAACGATCGCCACACTAATTCAGATTACGCACTAGCTAGTGGCCCTAATATGGATTATACTCTGCTAGGGGATTGGGCCCCTCGGTTAGGACATGTAGGGCATCACCGGGCATTAGGGAATTATGACGTCACCAAGCGTAGGGATGCCTTTAGGATGAGTGACATGTATAGTACATTCTAGATTGTTCATGAGATCCTAGGTACGACCCATGTTTTCATTAGTGTTTTTTGTATATGGCGGATGATTGAGAGGTCTAGTTTGGTTGCTGGACTATGTGTGACACTTTTTCCATTGCCCTTAGTTTGTGTTGTGTGTGATTTTCCCTTTTTTAATAACAAATAAATTTCAGATTTCTAAAGTGTTAGAATTTTTTTAAAATGTGATGAAAATGTTTCTTTCAAACATTAAACTTGTTTTTAAAATAAAAAGGGCAATGGACCATTACTTAGTTTAGAAATGAAAGTGTGTGCGTTGAAACCCATATTTCATATAATTTAGTTCAAACCTGGAATTAATAAACTATTTTTTAAATGTAGTGTTTTGGGGATAGTTTTTGGGCACGCCAACTGAGTTTTAATACTGACGTCTATAGTTTTTCCCTACTTTTAGTTTATGTTTTAGGATTGACTCAAGCTTGCATAATGTGGGAGAGAGCTGGTTGTGGTTTGGTGAGTGACTCTCGGGGTCGTGAAGTGTTTTGGTCACAGTCAGGATAGTATGTGATGTTGGACGTTCTTTTTCTTTCATGTTGTTTATCTACATTGTGTTGTTCTATTTTTCTATCCTCTGCTTTATTTATTTTCATTGTTCTAAATTGTCCCATTTGTACTCTGGTTATGCCCTAGTGCTTGTCGCCAGCCCCGAAGGATCAGGAACACCTCTCAGGAAATTTCATGCCCTAGCTCGGGTGATAGGTTCAGGGTCAACCCGGGTTGGTTCATGACAAAATGGTATTAGTGGAGGTATGCTCTAGAGTAGACCTTGTTTGTTACAGCTCCAACCATAATTTGGGGTTGTCATGGAAGAAGGAGTAGAATTGTTAGGACTCGGGGAATATGAACGAGAAGGACGTCATGAACCATTAAACATTCTGAACCTTGGGTCACCATGGGATGTTTGAGTTGTTGGTTTCATTTGGTTCTTTTGAGTTGTTTTATGTTGGGAAATGAAATGGAATCCATGCAAGTAACCTTCATGAGCATGCATGGTCCGGAAATTCATGTGGAGCCAAGTTGATTACCCTAGGGTGCTCATTATGACGGTATCGTGACTGATGTATGACCACCAACCATATTTCTGAGTCACCAATCGATGCTAGCTTCTCCATGTAGTTTGTTTGGGGTTTTCTTTATTCTAAGAATTTTTTTGCAAGGATTAATTTTGTAAGTTATGAAAAGTTGAATTTAGAATGTCAAGGACCATGTTTTGATCCTTATCCTTGTTTTCTTGAATTTAGAATGTCAAGGACTATGTTACAGAACATCGAAAGTTGGACCCTCCCATGTTTTATGGTCAAGAAGATCCACTTGAGGTGAAGGAGTGGTTACAAATGATTGAGAGGATGTTCAGTTTCATTGGATTGCCTAAGTCATTAATAGTGAAGTTACCTACCTTTATGCTTGAAGGACCAACATGGAAATGGTGGAAGTCCTTGTCTCGGAATAAACCACGTAAAGATCTAACATGAGTGTTTATCATGTCATATTTCATCCAATAACACTTCTCTGAGGTGAAGAAGGTGAGGAAGTGGATGGAGTTGTGTAGTCATCAGAAGGGCATTGAATTGGTATAGGAATTCTATCGATGTTTCATAGAACTATTTACGTATGATTAGGGTTTTGTTGAGAATGATCCCGGGAAGGCTCGATAATTTGAGGTTGGAATCCGACTTGAACTGTGATCGAAAGTGGAAGAGCTCAACCTAACCACCTTCTCGGATGTTATGGGGCAATCCTTTCTTAATGAAGTTGAGCTAGCAGGAGGAGTTGAGGTGGATAATTATCTCCCGTCCTTGGGAGGCAGTGCATAGGATGATGACAAGAAGAATGGGAAGTGACCTGATGATGGTGGAACTAATAGTGAGATTAAGTGGCCTTCAGACCTTCAACTATATTCTTCACAATGCAATGTTGTGATCTCTCACCAGTGTGGTAGGTAGGGTAACAAGAAGCCAAGGTTCCATACTGCCCTAAGAAACTGCTACACTTGTGGATGTCTGCGTCACTTGTAGTGATTCTGTCGTGGTGTTTCAAAGAAGCACGCTGAAGCTAGACCGATCTCATCAAAGGTATCTTCATCCCATCAGCAAGAGTAGGGTGAGGTTTGGTGATCAGTTTGAGGTTTTCTCTTGGTAGTTTTCCCGGGATGTAATAGTTTTATCTTCTGGCATTTTTGGTGTATATTTTTTTCTTTAGTTGTAAGAATGGTTATTATCGAACCTCTTTGAATCTTTTATTTTGTTGGATTTGTGTTTTGTGAAATTATGTTTTGTTTGTTATGTTTGGGAATTTCCAAAGTCTGACCACGAGCCAGTAGATGCATCAATTATCGGTGCTCCAGCCATAGGCCCTAGAGTGAATCTAATGCATAGTCAGGAGAACCCCAACTATGAAAAAGGGACGTGGTTTAAATATTGTCCTTAGTGTGGCATGTTTTGTGTTATTATGAGGGAGTGATGTCATTGAGGTAGTGGTGATTGTAGTTTTGATGGTCGATTGGTTGGGTCCTTCCCCCCGACCCTTGTGGTGGGGTTTCTGGTCCGTGTGGAAAGTTTTCATGTTCAGTTAATCTCATTAGTCAATATGGAAGGGAGACCCATCGAATGTCTCGTTGAATTCAGTTTGGATTGATTCTTATGGTGGGGAGTCTATTCAGGCATCCCCTTTTCAGTATCATAGTTTCATTTCGGGTATTGTTTTGGTGGTGTTTAAAGTGTTCATGTTTTGAGGATAAGGTGCATGTCATGAGTGTTCCATGTTCGTTTTGAGCGATCAACTGGAGGCGCTAAAACTTTTGGGGGTGAGTGTCACTGAAGGAGTTTCATCTTTGGGTCTTTATCTTGTCGTGGCTTTCCGAGGCTGGAATGCATTATGGTGGGGAGAATTTTCACACCCCAAACTATACTTTATTTTATCATATAATTTTCTTTGAATTTTAAATTTTTTTGGGTTTCAGGATGAGTCTTGGATGAAAAACATTTGAGTTATGTTAAAAAGTGAATGTTTCGGGTTTGACGTCATTAGACGCATGGGCATAGCGTGACCCAACACAGTTTTGACCTCACAACTGCATGGCCTTTCGTTAATTTTATTATTACTAAAATGATATAAATTCATTTATTTTTCTAATTTTATTATTATCGTTATTCTTATTTTAATTAATATTATTATGATGGTGGTGCTGATTATTATTAGTATTATTATTATTTATTATTATTATTATTATAATAATTATTATTATTAAAATCGGTATAAATAATACTATTATTCATATCATTAAATTTATGTTGTAGTTGTTAATATTATTATTATAATTATTATTATTGTATACGTTATTAATTATTATTACCATTATGAAGTTTCATTATTATTACTATTATTATTATTATAGGAAATATTTATTTTTGTTATTATTATTATCATTATTATTCTAATGGGTAATTTTTATATACCACTATTTATTTTATTTTGTTTTTGATTTTTTAATTTTAGTTTCACTTTTATTTTATTTTATTCAATTTATTTTGTTCTTACCTAAAAATTCTTGCATAGGGATTCATCCATCTCCCTTATCCACTTGGTGCACCGCACTCTTCCCCCCTGTCCCCCTCTTTCGCATGGCACCTGCACCAATCGAGGTCTCTTTTAGCACCCTCCTAGCTGGGCTGCTGCTCCCTCTCCTATCGGTCATGCCGCGTCCTTTCCCTCCCTGTTGCGCCCACTCCTTCTGCCGGACTAGCCGGCTCCCCGTACAACACCAGCCCGCCTTGATCCCTGCAAGACCTCATCCAACTGCCTCCCTTCTTCCTTAAAGTCGTGTTCCCTCTTCCTATTAATCTCGTGCCCCTCTCCTTCCAGATGAAACCAACCCAGATCCCCTCTCGTCCAGCAGCCCCAGCTCCCCCGTGCATCTACCCTGCACGCCCCAGCTCAACCCTCATTCCCTCGTACAATAGCACTACACCACCCTCACAATTCCTCCCTTGCAGCGGTGCCCCTGCCACTCCATCTCTTACCACTCACACCGGCAGCACACCCCCTTCTCCGAGCCAGCCGCCCGACCACCCTTTCCCTTCGCACAGACCACAACAACACCCCCTTCCGACTGTGACCCCTCTTATGCACACTCTAGACGAACAGACCGCAATTTTCGGACTCCCAGCCCCCTCCCGTCCGACCATCCCCTCCTTCGAAATCAACCTTGCCGGCGTGTTTTCCTCCATTTGCACATCTTGCATGTTCCCTTATCTCCTGGTAGCGGTTTTCTCCTTTGACAATTATCTTATTATTCCTTTAGATTTAATGTGATTCCATGGTTGGAATTTCAATTTTATTTAGGGTCAAATTATTAAATTGTGCATTCAATCTTATTGTGTTATGTTAATATTGGCTTCCCGCAGGTGTGGTTGCGGTGCGAACGTGGTTTCACACTGGCTTCGGGAGTTCTATCTGCAGTTGAGGTAGGATATGCTTCTTTGACCATTTAAATTTAAGATCACCTTATTGCTTGTTTTATTATTATTCTAATTATAATTATTTTCAACTACATTGGTATTAATTATTATTACTATAATTATTATTTTTTGATTTCTAGAAGAATTGTTCTCGGAGGAGTTATTTTGTTCTGGTAATAAAACATTGTTCAGATAATTATTTTACTGATTTATGTGATTTGGGTTGTTTTGTGGTTAATAAGTTTGTGAAAAAATTTTCATTTAATGGAACTTAGTTTTCATTTTATATTTTATGGTTTGATCATGTAAAATAAGGTGCATTTTAATGGAAGTGATTTTTGTTCTCTTTAATAGTTTATATTAAATTTTGTAGTGTTTCATTTTAATTATGTAAGTGGTTCATGTTTTTCAATGGTATGTTTCATGTGGGTGTTTAATTATAGAAAGTGGGTTTGAAATGGTTTTGGGTGTGTAAAGTTGTGGTTTCTCTTTCGAATTTGTTTTATAAATGTTAAAGTTGTTTATTAAGTAGTACATATGGTGTGAAGTATTTTTTGAAAATATATCAATGTGGTTTTGACACCGTTTGTTCATTTAGATTGTATTAATTCTATGTTTATGTGTTTTTAGTTGTGTGTACGGTTGTTCCAACGTGTCGGTGAGGAAAACTGTGGTACTACGATCATCGGCTTGTCTGTGCTTGCGCGCCTTTGCGAGGCATGTCACGTCGTCATGTTCAGGCTGCAATTTGAGGTAGGTCCCCCACTGCAATTGTCTATAAATTCATAATTTATTAACAACTTGATAATTTATTAATTTTAATAAAAGAGAAATAATAATACATATTTATTTTTTAAATGATTTTTTGGTGTAAAAATAGCTGTTTATTTTATACATAACAATCGAAATATTTTCTTAATGAACGGACACCCAATTGTGAAAGAATCATTGTTTAGCCTTTAAAAAAAATTAATGGAATTTCAAATGTAGTTATGTTTTATTGATAAAGGAATTATTTTTCTGCCTGAACAAGTATTTCGGTTCTCTAGAGAAATAAATATTTTCTTTAAAATCGATGAAGTCTCATTTGTCACTTTAATAAAATAATCATTTTGGAAAACTCTCTTTGAATTGACTCAGGGGTGATCTTTGTTGTACGATGACTACATGAGTTTTGTGTGATATTTTTTCTACATGATTAACTTTGTTGACTCACCCCTTTCATTTTTATTATACATGTTGACATGGGAACCCAGCATAGTTTGTGAATCATATGAGAATGATTTCTACACTAGTTTAGATTACGCAATGGCTAGTGTCCCTTAGTATGGATTATATTTTACTAGGGGATTAGGCCTCTTGGTTAAGCCATGTAGGGAAACACTGGGTGGTGAGGCGTTATGCCCTCATCAAGAGTAGGGATGCCTTCAAGATTAGTCCCATGTATAGTATGTTCTTGATTGTTTACGATCTCCTAGGTATGACCCATGTTTGTTTTAGTTTTTCTTTGTCTATGGCGGATGATTGAGAGGTCTAGTTCAGTTTTTGACACCTGTGCACCACTTTTTCCTTTTCCCTTAGTGTGTGTTGTGTGTGATTTTTTGTTTTTACTAACAAGTGAAATTAGTATTTCTTAAGTGTACTTAAAAATGATTTAAAATTAGATTCACATGTTTCATTCAAACATTAAATTGGTTTTCAAACTAAAAAGGGCAATGGACCATTACTTTCTTTAGAAATGAATTTCTGTGCGTGGAAACCCATATTTCATATAATTTAATTGAAACCTAGAATTAGTAAACTATTTATTTAATTGTATAGTTTTGGGGATAGTTTGTTAGGCATGCCTACTAATTTTTAATACTCACCCCTATTTTGTTTTCTTATATTTAGTTTCTGTTGTCTATTTGACTCGAGCTTGCTCGCCATGGGAGAAAGTTGGTTTTGGTTTGGTGACCGACTCTCGAGGTCATGAGGAGTTTTGGTCACGGTCAGGTTAGTATGTGTTGTTGGCCTTTCTTTTTCATTCATGTTGTTTATCTACTTTTTGTTGTTCTTTTTTTATTTTTTTCCACTTTATTTATTTTTATTGGGAGAAATCGTTCTCATTTTTACACTATTGATGCCCCAGCGCTTGTCGCCAGGCCGGGAGGATCAAGAACGCCTCTTGGGTCATATCATAGATCAGCTCGAGTGATCGGTTCTTAGTCGATTCAGGTTGGTTCATGACAATTATACTTTTATGACTATCCATGAAGGTGGTATTGGAAAACAAAAAAAAATTCATTATCCATAGTGGTGGTAAACCCCCATAATTTGGAAAATGGATTCATTTCATTGAGTAATGGGAGTTGAAAAATGAAATTGATATGAGATATTTAATTAGAAACATAAAACCTAGTATGTAAATTAGATTTTTGTTATTATTACTATTTTATGAAGGTTGTGAGGAGAAAATAGAAGAGGAAAATAAAATAACAAAGGTGTTTGGAGAACATTACCTCTTGGAAATCACATCACTGAAAGAGCTCCTGAGGAACATGGATTTGTCATTTTGGTAAGACCAAAGGCATATGAATGTGAGGAGAGTGAGGAGGAGAATATTTGGGAGGTATATTAGAATATTTATGTATTTTTTTAAGATACAATGTGGTAAGGGGTGGTATGTATTCTTTAAGATGGGTTGTTTTAGTGATTAAATTGTAATTATATTAAATATAAAAAACCACATTGAGGTGGAATTTATTTACATAACATAGTATGATAATTAATTTTTTTATTGTATGATTAGGTTCTATCAATATGTCAAACACCCAAATAAACTATTAATTTTTATGTATTTTAATGCCTTACCTTTTAACATCAACTCGTTTCATTATATTTCATATACCGCTGTAAATCATTTTTTTTACCATCCTATCCATTTTATGACTAAAAAATAAATTGAACAAAAAAATTAATTTGCAAGTTATTATTATAAATTTAGAATCCATTTTTACAAATTAAATTCAAATAAGAAAATTATATATTACAAAACCTTTAGTCTTCAATAAAAAAGAGATTTTTTAAGTGAACATGTAAAAATATTTAAAAATATTTAATACCTAATTTTAGTATAAAATTAATTCCAAATACCTAAATTAGATTTATCGATGTATTATTTAACAAATTATACTAAAAACTTATTTGAAAATAAATTTTAATATATAAATAAATTTTATCAAAATGCAGTTTTTAATTAAATTTCATTTTTTCACTATTTATCAAAAAATAAAACTCATATAAAATGATAAAAATTCCTCCGAAAGATAATTTTGATGTTGAAATCTATAAAATTAAGTTAATTTTTTAAAATAAAATTTATTAATGAGAAAAATGTTGTTTTACAAAAATTGCATCCTCAAAAGAAGACACAATTTTCCTTAAAAAATATATAACTTTTATTATTAAATTTGGATTTATTCATATTTTATGACCCTAAAATATATTTGATGAATTTAAAAACATTTAATTGAATATATATCATATAAATTATATTGATACCTCTCACTAATAGAGGACAATAATATTTTTCCAGATAAAATACCATTAAGGGAATAAAAAATGTTTTTTTAAAAAGCACATCCTTTATATTCAAGTGGTTTTATATTTTCATTTATAATTAATTGGAAATATATTAATTAATATAATAAACATGTGTAAACTCTATTTTAATTATTTTGTTAATCTCATTAATTATCACCATTCTAATGGCTAGGTGATAACTATCACATTTAAATAATAATATGTTGTAATTTGTTTAAAAAAATGTGGTGTATCATGTATGATATTGAAAATAGTGTTTCATTTGAAAATATTTGGATGCTAAATTAACCATCGATTAATAAATTATGTTCTATCAATTTGATCTTGGGATAAAAAAACTAGGGGTTTACTTTTCATAATATTTATTTTTTAAATATTAGAACATAAAAATGATCAATAAAATATTTACATGAAATGTGAGAAAGGAGTGTTTAAAGGCCCCCTTAACACATAATAAGATTCCATGATGTAAAACATGGACATAAAAGATAATATTAACTCTCATGTTATAATATGGAGTGATATAGAACGTAATCTCGGGAAGGTTAACCATCACAAAACCAAAATTATGTGATGGGTCAAAATGACATTAATAAATGTAAATGGATATAATTTTTTTTAAAATACTACGTCTATGCTTGAGTTATTATTTTTCTACATAGTCTAAGAACATAAATAAAAAATACTTATTGATATGTATAATTTCATCATTTTATTATATTCCACCACAATATTATCTTTTCTCTTGAGGATGATAATTCAAGATGGATTTTCATACCTGAAATAGAGAGATTAACTCATATGAATAAAAAAATCCATAAATGTATAACTATATCATCCTCATATATTTATTAATTTAAATAAACCAAAAATGTTAGTACATAATAATGTAATTCTCCAAAAATAATAAAACATTGTATGACCAAAAACAACATCAAAATCCAAAATTTAATAGTGACATCCCAACTTCAACAAAGTCACATAACTATCATTAATAATTATCAAAATTTTCTAGTCTAAAAATTTAAGCCCAAAACCATAAAGATTTTTTTTCTATAATTATAATATATAATTAATATTTTTATATAAATAATATCAATCTCTTGTAATGTCTCATACAATAAAGGTAATTTCCAAAATCCTAATATTTCAAGGATTTTATAATTATTCATGAGTCACCAAAAATATAAAATTTAAAAGCATATTCTATAAAATAAATTTCAATAATAATTACACAAATAAAATTCATTATAATATTTTTTCCTTAAACATATATGGTTTCCAAAATAGTGAACTTCTTCTAAACTAATTTTGTTCACTTAATCACGAAATCAAATACCAAACCCATGGTTCTAATTACGATAAAACATGTGTTTAAAATATCAATATAATATTTAACCACAATATATTTTAAATAAATAAAAAAATCATACAGAATAGGTTTTCAAAAAGATTAGTGTTTAGTGATGTACCCTTTTCGCCCTTCGGTTATGGGTATAAATCCTATAACCTTTCCAAACGTGATAGTTAGTCACCCACCCCGTAGGTTTTCCTTTTTCTAAATCAATATAATATAATGCTTATAAAATTATATATATAACATAATAAACCTTAAGAATAATCGTAATATTTTTTACATCAATGGTTATCTCATACATTTCATTTTTCATCCCCCAAAAAAACAAGAACATACATCTACCTCAAATTCAAAGATCATATAAACCAAAAATACATACAGTACATTTGAAATTATTTCCACCAATATTAAAATACATTTTTCCTCAAATTAAAATTTTCATATCATAAAAATAAAGGTAACATGTACCTTAAAAATTATCACATTTTTACAACATTTCAAATGTATCGATTACATTAGATATATGTTTCAAAATTTTGGAAAAAAACTACAATACAAAAATAAAGATAAATTTCATGATTCCCATAACATTTTTAATATACAACTATATCCTTAATTTTAATACACAATATGTAAGCAAATCCTTCATTCATCTTCCTTTATAAACCATTAGCCATTATTCTTCATCATATTCCATAATTATTCATTCCGATAATCTACGATAGGAATTGTATCTTTATGATTGATCAACATCAACCAAAAAATGATTCATACAAAGAACATAAGAGAAATTCCATACCTTAAATTACAAATTTTTTATTTCTTTGATATCCACTATATCATCTGACATGACGGGAAACCTCCAGAATGTAAATGGTAACATCCGTTGTGTAATTTCACTTATTTAGAGAGATAATAAAGTTGATATTTTGAGATAAAATTAATAACATGGATCATAAACTTTTTTAGAGAGAATAAATGGTGTTAGATAAGACACATATTATCTTTTATGTAATTTTAATACTCTGAAAGATGTAAAAATAATTTGAATAATATTTTTAAATAATATAGATAATCAAATCATCTAGAAGGGATAATAATTTTTTGAAATATTTATTTCATTAAACTGCAATAAATGATACTTAATCAATATATATTAACATCAATTAAATTTGAAATTAATTATAAAAGGAAAATAATATATATTTTTTAGATAACAGTATAAATATTTTATAATATTATAATCCTTAAACGCCTGCATATCTTAGTTGATTATATATTTATCCAATATACGTAAAGTTCCATAATCCTACAACATTATCAATATAATAATATCTATTATGGATATATAGGATATTTTACATTTGGAAAAATAACATCTTAACCTCTGAAGTCTTCTAAAACCTACTTTAATATGACCTCTAAGGACATTTCCATAAATATTACACATTCTAGTGATTTTAAACTAAAATTATATTTATTCCATTCCCAAAGACTTCTTTGGTTCTTAGATTTATGAAATTAAGGAAAACAAAAACATATTCAACCCATACATTTAAAGTGGAAACTTACACTTTTGATACACTTCTTTGTTAAAAAAAATTCCTTAAAAAACAAGAATTACTTTCATTATCAATCAAAAAACTTTTCCATTTAATCTCATCCTTATATCGTTTCTCCCTTAAATTAATGAAAAAAAATTAAAACCTAATTGGAGAAAAAAATCTCAGAAAGGGACATAAAATAATGTAAAATGTTAGTCTAATGAAAATCCATAAATCAATTTTATAAAAATGTACCGTCTTATTCCAAAAAAGGGATCACCTTTTCACAAAGAATACTATATTAAGTTTTGAAAATCTATTAGTTTTCATGAATACTAATTAGGTATAATAAAAAACATAATTAATTAAATTATGATATAATTTTATAAATCACTCTTAAAAATGAAATAACCAAAATAGACAACCTTCAAATCCATAGTACCAAATGCGTTGGACATTATCACGTAACCACATGTCCTTTGATTTTCATGGAAATACCTTTCATTGGTTTATCATGTAACCACAATCCATTGGTTAATCACTTAACAACACAATATTGGTTTTACATTTCACCACCCATTATTAAAAAAATACCAAGAACTATAACATAAACATAAACATGAAATATTTTATCATAAAAATAATCAATGAAGAAAACGAACTTTTCATTTTAAAAACACTAATTTTGAAAAAACTACACATGAACAATAGAAAAAAATATATTTGAAACAAAAAAAAAATAAAATTGTACGGTATGTTTCAAATAATTAAATATAAAAAAATAAGAACATTAGATTCATGCGACATATGTAATATGAACCTTATTTTTGAAAAATGATCTTTAAAAGATTATTTTTTAAGGAATTTCCTTTTGTAATATCTTATCCTTGAACTGAGTAAAAATCAAAATAACAGATTATGTAAATTCTATAAAAATCCAAAAAATGTAAATATGTAATTAGGAAATGAATTCAACTCACACATAATATTAGAAATACATTATTAAAGAAGTTTTTTTATCCCAAAGAATGGAAAGTGGGGTAAGAATTACCTTACCCCACATTTGACATCCATAAAATGTGTCCAAACTCTTATATAATGGTTTAAATAATGTTATTAATTTATTATATAAATATTTTTATATTTATAATACCTTATATGACTATTTAATAACATATTACAACATTTTAATTAATAATATTTCATTATTATCATTATTTCGCGTACATTTCTTTTATGGTTTCTTGGTTAGTTCAGTTGTGTGTAATTATGGATTTTATTTTCAAATGGTAATAATACTAAATAAGTAGAATTATAATATATGTTTTAACTTCTACAAGTATTAATTATCACACATATGATTTTTTTTTATTATATAAGGATGGTTTATTAGTTAAAAATGTTAATTATAAATGTTTTGTTTATTTTTTGGTGGTTTTTCGGAACACCATAAACCAAATTCAACTTATTTAATATTAGGTGTGCATATTTTCTCTAGAAAATGAATTGGATTATAATATACCTATTTAAATATTATTTAATCAAAACAGTACTTTTATGATCAGCCGTGAAGGCATTATTGGAAAAAAATTATAATCCACAAAGATGGTAAACCACCATAATTTTGACAATGGTTTATTTCATTGAAAATCTAGAGATGTGAAATGAAATGGATATTACATATTCCTTAAAAAGGACACTATACTATATACATAATTTTGGAGTTATATTTACTTTTTTTATGATGTATCTGAAGATAAATTATATCTAAAAAATGAAATAAGTGGAGTTTTTTTTTTGAAAAAGTTACCTCTTGGAAATAACCTGATTGAAGGACCCATTGAGAACTATAGATTGGTCATTTTTCAATACCATTAAAACAAAGAAATTAGCAGAGTGGGTATGGGAGGTTTTGGTATGAATAATAGGATCCTGAAGGCTTATGAATAAATATGGGGTGGTGAGGCGTGGTATTTACACATGATGAGGAGTGGTTTTAAGTGATTATATAATGATTATTTTATATTAAAATACAACCACATTGAGGTGGAATTAATTTACAAAACATTATCTGATAATTAAGGTTTTAAAGGATTTTTATAATTGGAAAACACATCAACCTGGAATTTAATGCTTCAAATTTTAGTTATTTTGAACCTTTACAATTCAACTTTAACACTTTTCCTTATTTTACATATAAATCATTAAATCTTTTTTCCAGGGTATTATTTATGATTAAAATTTAAATTGACATTAAAAACTAATTTGGACCTTCTAATTCTAAATATGGAATCCATTTTACCAAATTCAATTAATAGAATTTTGAAAATTATTTTAAAGATAAAACCTATAGTCACATTGAAGAAGAGAGGTTTCAAAGTGAAAATGTTCCAACATTTACAATGTTTTTATATCTAATATCAACAAAAAATAGATTCCATAGGCCTAAATTGTAAGGCCCCGACCTTAAACAATACTAAATATTGAATTAAATGAATAATTAACATAGAGGATCTTTTCAGGATTAGAGTTTTAGAGAATTAAGACATAACTATTACATCTCAAAAGATTAAAAAGTATACACTTCTACTAAGTTTCCATAAAATAAAGACATTTAAAAAGAAACATGTCTAGTTCTAGGATTTAGATAGCATGCCTTTCCTTGATCCCATCCTTAACCCTATTCATCTTTAAGTCCTGTGGAAAACATTTCAAAAACATGGGATCAGCATAAAAATCGCACTAAAGGATTCACAAAGAAGGAAAACTGTTAGTTTTTCAAAACAATAAGTAAACCATGAATACTTTATCAAAGCAATAATTTTCACCTTTATGATGTACTAAATACTCTTCACTGAATAAAAGATCACTACTTATCCTTTGTAACCAAAATATTACCATAAACCCATATAAATAACACATAACATATAAAGGTAACTTGGGACATGAATATACCTAAATGGAATAACCGTACAGTCGACTTCCAGACATATCACTACATGTAATATAAATACGGCCAACATCCATACCCAATGCATTGGAGGTTATAACGTAACCACCCATCCCGTTATTCATGGAACCACCCGTCATATGGTTTATCACATAACCACCCGTCAAATGTCCAAGTACCATTATAAAATCATAACACATAATGCAATTATAAAGGAAAGAAAAAATTTCCACATTTAAATAACAATAGATCACATCATGATGTTATCATAACTAAATACAACTAATAAAATCATTAAAACTCTATGAGAGAAATATCCCTTTATACTTTGAAAATATTAAAAGAAGGCATTTGAAATAGATTTTAGAATCATAGTGTCCCATACCTCTTCGAAACTTTTGAAAGGATTTTAAAACATTCATGTCCCTATAAATAAATCCTTAAAACCATTTTTAAACCATGGACATGGATTTCAAATGTTTAAAAGAATAAATCATTAAAACCATTTAAAACAATGTTTTAATAAAAGAGTCCTTTTCAATTTTGAACATTTAAATTATAAGCCATAAGAAAGTAGACCATCTTCAAAACATTTAAATGAATTTAGTATAGACATAATATAGATATAGAATATCAAAGGTTCTGTATATACAATTTATAAAATAATAAAAGTTCATATCATTACGAAATATCTCAATGAGATGAAATTGAGATGTGATCCCAATCAAGGATCATGCCATTAGAGCAAGGATAAAGAAATGACATAATTATGTGTGACAAATATAAATACACCAAATATAAGTGGATAATCAGTGTAAAAAATCAGATATCATCCACGCATATTTATAGCACAACATAACCAAGAAGTAGAGGTTTAACCCAAAGAATTGAAATTGGGTTGAGATGGTCCCCTACAGTAATTCGACAGCCTAACGACGTCACTTTAAAATTTTGAAAATGAGATGATGAGAGATAATAATGGTATATAATCACTTGTACATAACATTAACAGCAATATGGATATATAAGAACATATCCAAAGATAAGAATATGTAAATTAAAAGACCTAACAAAATGGAGTCTTTTAAAAAGAGCAGGGTGAAAGGTTCCCTTACCGATTTGGGTAACTTTCAGAACGTACACCCCATAAAAGAAGGATCATACAATGAAGATGTAAATACCCATAAATTAAATTATATTACACAAATCATATAATCATGTGAAGTACATAGACCACACAAAATGAAATAGTGGAAAATGTAGCAGGAATCACATGGGAACACAAAGTGAGATAAAAAGTCCCTTACAAAATTTCGGCAGCCAAATAGCGCCACTTAATACATCCAAAAATGGATTAATGAGATCAAATAGGGACTCTCATCATATTAAAATAAAAATTAAATTAAGAGTAATATAAAATAACATCCCCCAACATAGAAAATAGGAGCTTAAAAGAAGTGACATAAAATAGAGTACTTAAAAGGTAAGAGAATGATAGGATCCCTTACCTCAAGTCTGAATTGTCTTGTTAGTTTCTTTATATTCCTGAATACTAAACATTGGTCAGTTTATAATTTACTAAGGAAATCCTTTAAAGATAATTATTCATCTAATATCACATATTATAATGTTATAATAATTGGTTAATAATGTGAGTTCATATCAGATGTTTTTGTCGATGTTCGGTACATGAGTCAAAATTGAACATGTTGGAAACGAATTTTCCATGTAGTTATAGGTACACCATCTCTATAACAGTATTAATGATTTAAATATCATAAATATCTAGTATATATTCATTTTATACTATTCCATATCATTTTAAGATAAAAATGAAATGCACCGTTCATGGAGACGATAGGCCATACGTACGCATGAACGCTACTTTCATTTCTTTGTAATATTAATGGAATTAAAACTAAATGAGAGAGATATATATTATAATTAAAGAATGATATCCATAATTTAGATGTAATATATGACATATATATCAATTATATATATGTACTTATAATAGTACAAAATATTTGGAGATAAGAAATGAAATGTATCGTTCATGGAGACGGTAATCCGTACGTATGCATTACCGCTACTTTCATTTCTATTTCATACATTAATGGTATGAAAAAAATAATTATACATAGTTTTATTATCATTATAGTATAATATAATATATAAAATCATTAAATACATCCTTTATACATCCCACATATGGTATTAATGATTCAAATCACTTAGAGGGGGTGGTAGTGCGCACTTCCTAAAATGAAATTTTCGCATTTAACCATTACGGAAACCATAAAGGTATGTAATAAATGAAAAATGCAGAATCATAAGGAATAAATAACCATAATTTATATATAATATATAATTAATGTGAATCCTTAATGGCCACCATGATAGGTGTTAAAATAATATTGAACAATCGTCATTTCGTGAGGTAGTAATTCTCCACCCACAGAAACAGTATGATCCTTAACCATTATATGGAGGCGTGTATGAGTTTAGCTATAATCATCCTCATAACAGCAACCTATTATATTTAATATACTTTTTTTTTGAAAAAGAAACAAATAAAAAGAGTTTAGGCAGTTGGAGAAGTAAAATAAAACAAAAGAACATAAGAGAAGACATTACCTTCCAATCAGATATCTCTTTTTGATTTGAGCTCAAAGGCTTCCTTGGAATGACTTATGCACAAATTGAGGCTTCTTGGAGTATGAGAGGGATTTTGAGAGACTATATTAGAATATTTTGGATGATACATGGGCTTGAGAGGTGTGGGTAAGGAGGTAGAGGTTGGGGCCTTTTATAAGAGGGAGGAGGGGCACTCTAGGAATGTCTTGAAAAGTTACTTTATTATAAAATGATTTTCGGATATCAAAGGGCCCAAAATTATATATTTAGAGGAAAAGGTGATAAGGGTTATAAATCCACCCATCCAATAGGGTTTTCACTTGTTTATGTATTATATTTTACATTATTTTTTCATTTTATTTAAATCGTTCATTAATGAGGTAATCACTGCATCATCATGGTGTTATAAATAAATTAATTTATTTAACATCTAAAAATTATAAAAGAAATAATATGATGAATGAAATCTTTTTATCATTCAAATGACTATTTATAGTAAAAAATATGGCTTTTATAACCCCATGTAAAAATTTTTTTAGTAAAACAATTCATGTTTGTGACATTTTTATTTTAACTTTAAATAAAAATTTATTAATGTCATTTTCTTACCCAGGAGGCTCTATGGGGTCCCCAAGTTGACCCATGTATTTTCTTGGTAGGCCATGATTCATCCAATAAGGTTAGGAAATGTTTCAATGTCATTTCATATTATTATAACATTATGTTTACCTTAAATTACATTAATTAACTCTAACTGCGATTAATAAAACTTAAATGTTACTATTCCCCAAAAATATATTTTCGTCCCACTAAAACAAATTATACATCTCAATGAAAACCATGTATGTTGGATTTTTGAAATTAAAATCATAGAGGTGGTAAATTTTAATTTAAATGTATAATCAGTTTTTTAACTACCACTTAGTGGTTTCACTATTCATCAAAAATTGAAGTTTTTCAGAAAAATACTAAAAATTCACCCTAAGATATATTTGATATTCCAAATTCATAAATGATGTCTAATTTAAAAAATTCAAAACATATAAGTTGAATTAATCAATTTAATAATTAATTCCTATTTTCAAAATAAATATTGTGTTTTTAAGAAACAAAATATATCAAAAGATTGACACTGGTTTAAGTCCAATTTCAAATTGAAATTAATTTCAATGACCACCATTGGATTAAATGGTAAAAATATATTCTAATTTCACTTTAAAACTAATTCATAAGATAATCTAATCATATAAATAGATTAGATTAAAATTATGTTTTTAATGAAAATGCAACATTTTTCACTTATTCATTAAAAATTAACTTTATCGAAAAAATAACAAAAACATACAAAAAATAAATTTCGATGCACAGATTCTAAAGAAGGATTTTATTTGGTCCAATATAAAATATGAAATTGTAAAAAAGTGGATTTAAAAACTGTTCACCATCAAATGGCAGTGAATCGACCTTGTAAAGAATATTATAATATTGACGCTTAAAATTGGATTCATTCTCATTTTAATCCTCTATCATTTATTGGATAAAAGTAAAAATATTTGACAAACATATATAATCATTTTTTAGTTAGTTCTATTCATTCCTACCATTACAACTTCTAGGCATTAACTAACATTTAAAATAATATTATTTTATTATTAGAGTGCAACGTAAGATTTCAAAGAAACTCGTTGTTGCGTATTGGGTACACCATAGAGCATAGCGTTTCATTTAATGTAATATTAATATTTTATTCACAAATATTAATAAATATGAAAAGGTAATATTCTTTATTTACATGGAATGTTACAGAAATTGGATTAGATGATTTATAATATAACTCTTTATTCTATAAAAGAAATTTAAAATACCATTTATCTATATATATAAATCATATGAAAAATTAGTTTGTTGTTAACATTCTGTATTTTCACTATTCATAAAAAATGAAACTTCTCGGAAAAATAATAAAAAAATTTTCTACGATAAATATGATATTATGATATAAAATGAGTTTATTTGTTTATAAAAATGTATAAAATTATAAGAATTTAGTATTAAAACATGTTCGTCATCAAGTGGAAGAAAGGATTCTTTTAGAAAAAATATAGAATTTTATACAAAAACATGCATTTAGTCTCTTCAAAAGCCTATAAAATTTATTGGATTAATTTAAAAAATTTATTGATATTGTAACAGATAAATTTCATTAATAAATTTGAGTAATAGTGATTTATATAATTTAATAATACAAAATTTTATTGTGGGCAGAAAAGTTGTTTTTTTTTCGTAAAAAAACACATCCATTATATTCAATTAGTTTTTCATATTCATTTCCAATTAATTTTTAACAAATGGATTAATGTTTTAAACATGTGCAAATTGTTTTTATAATTTATTGAATATAATTATTTTCCACTATTCTAATGGATATGTGGCAACTATAACATATAAATATTAATCTATAGTCATCTATTTAAAATTGATGTGGCATATCTCGTATGATATTGAACATAGTGTTTTGTTTTAAAATATTTATATGTCACAAAAAAGGAATTGATACTATTTTTTAGAAGGCTATAAAATATTTAAAATTCATTTTAGTGTGACCATCATCGTCAGAACTATTTGAGAGTCATCTTCCAAATTTAAGTTGGAATAGTCTATACAAATGGGTAATGTTCTTCTTATGTATGATTGAATCTTATCTATGTAACAATAATTTCTTATATACAATAATCATCTATATTAACAGTCAGGAGACCATAATTATTTATTAATTATACATGAAACATTGTAATTATCATTCATTGAGTTACATAGATACCATCAAAATCAATGTAACCTGCAATGTTTTCTTCTTATACAAGATTTAGGATTGTGAAGATATTATTCATATCTTTATAACTATCACGACTTAGTAAAAAATAATTAATTATAGATTTTTAAATATATTTTTATACATTAGATAATCTCAAGTGAAAAAAAAATTTATGTTGTAAGAGATGGTCTTAATTGTCTTAGTCATCAGAAAAAAATCAAAATGGGTATTTTATTAGAGTTTAATTAATGGGGAGTGGGTCTTCATGCAATATATAATAAGAGAAATTAAATGTTAAATTAAGAGACACTTTATGGCCTTGAAGTGGAGTTTTTAAAATTTATAATTCCAATGAAAAACATATTATATGATTTCATAGCAGTGATATAAGTTCAAATAATCATTATTATTAGTTTGGAATGAGTATAGTATATTTTAAGAATGTTTAAGTGGTTAAGACTCTTGATAAAATATATGGAACGTTATTGGGTATCAAAAATAATTATCCTAAAGTTACAGCAAAGATTAAGTTATTACTTAAATTATAAATCATTAAGAACATATTGAAGTTAGTTTCCAATATTAATTTCTATAATTATGTATGTTATAATGATATAAATGAGATAAGTGTACACAATCCTAATGAATGTTTCCATATATATTTTTTGTAAATATTTAAATAGAAAATAAATTAGTTGATGAAATTTATTCATATAACGACCCATACTTTACATACATTGTTATTACTTCTGAATTGAAGCACACTTATTACAACATATAACAAAACCAAGAAAGGACCGTATAGGTATAGTGTCTCTAGAAACTAGGAAACATAAAAAACTGGTTCATAAAGAATCTACTTTGCCTCCCATTTATTTCATCATATCTAGAGTCTCTTTTTGGAACATTCTACTTAATAACCTTCTTCCTGGCCTGGGGAAATAAAACATAGAAAAGGGTGAGCTAAAATGCTCAGTAGGGGTAAAAAAAAGAAATATCAATCACATAATATACATAAGCACATAAATTTTGGAAATATTAACCTACAAAAGATATCATAATTTCATAACATGGGATAAATCATGGAAGTGAAATGTAATCACAATAAACATAACTTAAAACATGAAACTTTGTGGAATACACACATAATCATACATAATCATTTCTTGTTAGTCAAGACTCATTGGAAAGACTATCTTAGTGGACAAAGTCCCTTTCTGAACCAAGTCACCGTCGTTTTAGTCCTGTTTCACTGAACCGGTATAACCTACCGTTCCAGCCATGTATATCTCATGAGATATAAAATCTTTACCCAATGCATTGGAGGGAGATATAGGTCCCACCAATCTCATAATGATACCATTCTTATGTGTGCCACAAAATCATAAACCATACATTATAGCATAACCCATGTAATAAAAATGGGATTCTTAACCAACATGACATCATAAAAAAATTCATATAAGATAAAGGAATTCATAAAAATATTTCCATCACAACATAATCAAATCCATTTAATAATAGGTATAGAAATAGAACCCTTTTATTATCTTAGATGGAAAATAATTTTGATAAAACACTTGAACTCCATTCTTGGGGAAAATATCCTTCCTTCTTCAAAAACATTTTTTCCTTTCTTAACATGTCATACAATTTAAAACTAAAAGAAGTTGATTAAAAATAAACTTGAAAACTGGTTAATGAAGATTTTTGGAAAACATGTTTTAAAAATCCATTCATGCCGTATAAGTTAAAAAAACATTCTTCTCGTACTTTTGTCGAAAAAGTCAAAAAGTACCTCGTACAAAAAACGACAAAAGATTCCTTTCATATTTTTACTAAAAACTCACCGAAAGGTAAATTTGTATTTAAACAATTTTAGGTGGATGGAAATAATATTACACATTGAGGAAACATGGATTTGGATGATAAAATACACCCCAGTAAATTTCAAAGTATAAACAATCTCGAATAAAAATGAGATTGTGATATTTCCCTTGCTTTAGGTCTGTTTTGCTTCATAAGTGTCTGAACCTCTTCTATAATGATTTAAATAATGATATTGACTTATTCCATAATCATACTTATTTATATGATATCATATATGGTCATATAATTAGCTTCTTAGTAGTAATATTTCATTGCTACTTGTTATTCGGGTGTTTATAACTTTTTGTTCTTATGCATGTCTTGTCGAATAAATTCTTATTCTTATATTTAGGTTATAGATAAATCATTTCCAGAGTGGTATTAGTGTAATATATATCATATTAATTCATTCAATTCATTTATATAATCATTATGAAATGAAGATCGTGTATAATGAGTCGCATCACATCGTGGAGATGGTATTCCGTACGTACGCACGAGTGATGATATCGTTCCTATGATCGTGGAATTATATTGGAGTGTATTTATGCTATTTTAGAATCAGTATTAATTTATAATAGTCATATATAGTGATTATTTACACCATTATACCCATCCAAGTAAGGTGGTGGTGGAAAATAGATTACACCACGGCGTGGAGACGGTATTCCGTACGTACGCACGCGCGGTGATTTCTTTTTTCCATAGGATGGATAGATGGTGAAATAGGATTGTTTCATACCTATAATAACATATCAGTATATGAGTGATACTGATGTTATTACTTCATAATGAAACAACTAAAGAAGAAGAAGTGGAAGAAGAAATAAGGATGAAAGAATCGGTAACGGACGTTACCTCTTCTTTGAAGTGCTTCTTTGAGAACTTCTTTTAGGGAAATAAAATTGGTCTTTGAAGAAGAACAGGACCTCAAGGATGTCTCTAGGGAAGTGGAGAGGAGGAATTGGCAGGGGTTGGACGAGCTTGAAGGCTCAAAGTAGTGTGAGGAAGAGGGGGAGGAGGTGCCCTTTTATAAGGGAGGAGAGGGGCACCTTTGGGAAAACTAAAAATATTATTTTATTATAAAGTCATGTTCGGTTTTAAATAGCTCCAAATTGATATATTTATAATCTAAGGTGTGGATGGGTCTAAATACTTTCATCCAATAGAATTTATATGGGTTTAGGTTCCTATTTTAACCTTATCATTTAGATTTAACATTAAGTTAAATAATTTTACTTTTACCGTGTCTTCTTGTGTTCTTATACTATAAGGTTCATAAACTTACTATAAGAATCCAAACGAACCCCAAGTGGTTTATTATTAATATAGATAACATTATCTAAGTCTTTTGGCCGAACCTTATATTTTTATGAATAAAATAACAATTACTAATATAATATTTGTTTTAAAAACTATTTTATGTCAATTTTGGCACTATTTAGTAATTGATTTTTTTTGAAAATCATAACAGAATGATTAGTTCGAAAAGAATTAATTAAATAAATACTAACATGTCATATTAACCTATAAAATTAGTGGAAATCATAAAAAGTATCAAATTACATTTATTTTGGTGTTTATAACATTAATTATGTAAATATTTCATTAATAAGATAATTACTGCATCATCTTTGTGTCATAAATAAATTAAATTATTTAATGTCTGAAAATTACATATAAAATACCATTATGTAGGAAATATTTTTATCTTATTAATGATTATTTATACTCTAATTTATCTTATGTATAACCCCATATTAAAAATTATTCACTTATTAAACTTTGATTTTAACTATTTTAACCCTTCTCTAAATAAATTAATAATAAATGTCCTAATCTAATCCAAGTGGGCCTAAATGGTCAAATTTTATTCCTAAGTTTGTTTTTGGTCGAATTACACTTATCCAATAGAATTAGGACATGTGTTAGGGTAATAATAATATCATCTTTACCCTTAATTACCCTATTTACTTTTAACCGTGGTAAAAAAAGTAAAAAGTTACTATTCACCAAAAATTATTTTCATCTCATTGAACCACATTTTAGTCTTTGATATTAACCGTGTCTCTCGAATTTTCAAAATTCACTCACAGAAGCGGTAAAATTATGTTTTATGAATAAATCAGTTTTTTAACTACCACTTAGTGGTTTCACTATTCATCAAAAATTGAAAGTTTTCAGAAAAATACCAAAATTTCACCCTAGGCTAATTTCGATATTACGAATCCAAAAATGAAGTCCATTTTGAAAAATAAAATTTATAAAATTTCAAAAAGTGGTTATTACTATTCATAACTGCTAGTTTTAATAATATTTTAATAGCATGTCGTTGTTTAGTGAAACTCGGTATTGCGTACGACGCAAGCTATCGAGGAAGGTCGCGATTTCGTGTAAAGCCAGCCAATAAAGTGTTGTGTAGAAAAAGATTCCTTTTCTGATTTATATAACATAAAAGTCTCGGGTGTTATATTCTACCCCCCTTAAAATGTATTTCACCCTCGAAATTCGTCACTTTGTAACAAACAGATGAGGATACCTCTCCCTCATCATATCCTCAAGCTCCCATGTAGCTTCTTCTAATTGGTGGTTCCTCCATAAAACATTCACCATTCGAGTGTTCTTGTTTCGTAGGACTTTTTCACTACGATCCCGAATCTCTATCGGTTGTTCTTCATAAGAAAGATCTTGCTCCAGCGGTACAACTTCTGAGCTGAGTACATGTGAAGAATCAGGTATGTACTTTCTCAGGAGAGATACATGGAACACATCGTGAACTTGAGAGAGATTCGGTGGAAGCGCCAATCGGTAAGCTTCCTTCCCAACACGATCCAGTATTTCGAAAGGACAGATATATCTAGGGCTCAACTTCCCCTTCATTCCAAATCTCATAACCCTATTCCAGGGAGATATTCGTAAGAACACTTTATCACCCACTTCAAACTCTAGGTCTTTTCTTCGGTTGTCAGCATAACTTTTCTGTCGACTCTAAGCTGCTCTTATGTGTTGTTGAATAGATCTGACCTTTTCTGCCATTTCATCTTCAAGATCGGGTCCTAATAGCTTTCTTTCCCCAACTTCATCCCAGCAAGTTAGAGTCCTGCATTTCTTTCCATAGAGAGATTCATAAGGAGCCATCTGAATACTGGAGTGAAAGCTATCATTATAAGAAAATTCCACCAAAGGTAGTTGTTGATCCCAATCACCTTTGAAATCCATAGAGCAAGCTCTCAACATATCTTCTAGGGTTTGAATTGTGCTCTCAGACTGACCGTCTTTCTGAGGATGATAAGCAGTGCTGAAACTCAACTCTGTATCCAGAGTATGCTGAAGACTTCGCCAGAACTTAGAGGTAAATCTCAGATCTTGATCAGATATAATAGAAAGTGGTACTCCATGCAATCTTACCACTTCCTTTACATATATCCTGGCAAGCTGATCCAGAGAGAAATCCTCTCTAATAGCAATGAAGTGTGCAGACTTTGTAAGATGATCAACTATGACCCAGATAGCATTATTGCCTTTGGATATTTTAGGAATTCCCATGACAAAGTCCATAGTGATGTTTTCCCATTTCCATTCAGGTATGGGCAATGGTTGTAACATCCCCTTAGACTTCTGTCTCTCAGCTTTAACTTGTTGACAAACCAAGCATCGAGAGACATATTTAGCAACATCTCTTTTCATGCCATCCCACCAGAAGTACTCTTTCAGATCCCTATACATCTTTGTGCTTCCAGGATTAATATAGAATGATGAACTATGAGCCTCATCCAGCAGCTCCTTCTTTAATTCGTGGATGGGAGAAACACAAACCCGATTCCTGAACTTTATTATCCCATCACAATCAAGGTTGAATTCAGGAACATTTCTCAACTTCTTTTGTAATTCGACATCTTCTTTCTGTGCCTCTTTAATCTTCACATGTATAGATGGTTGAACATTCATTTGAGAAAGATAATATTTTTCCCCTTCCATTATAATTCCAAGATCCATCCTTTGTAAATCCATAAATATTGGATCTTCTGTGATCCTCGTCATGGATAAACTAGAATGGTCTTGTCGACTTAATGCATCTGCCACCTTGTTTGCTTTCCCAGGGTGGTAATGGATTGAGTAGTCGTAATCCTTAATCAGCTCCGACCATCTTCTTTGGCGCATATTCATCTCCTTTTGTGTGAAAATATACTTTAAAATTTTATGATCAGTATCAATATCACACCTTTCATCATAAAGGTAATGCCTCCAAATCTTTAATGCAAAGATTACCGCAGCTAACTCCAAATCATGAGTTGGGTAATTTTTCTCATGTATTTTCAACTGTCGTGAGGCATAAGCTATCACCATATCATTTTGCATAAGAACACACCCCAATCCCTTCTTGGATGCATCACTATAGATCACAAACCCTTCTCCACTACAAGGCAGTGTGAGCACAGGTGCACTGGATAACCTTCTTTTCAACTCCATGAAATTCACTTCACATTCTTCCGTCCAGACAAACTTAACTCCTTTCCGAGTCAACTTGGTGAGTGGATTAGATAATCGTGAAAAATCCTTCACAAAACGTCGATAATATCCAGCCAAACCAAGAAAACTTCGGATCTCAGTTACTGATGTTGGTCTCGACCATCTTTCGATAACCTCTGTTTTTGCTGGATCCCCAGATATCCCCTCTTTTGAGATTATGTGACCCAAAAATGAAACTTTTTGATGCCAAAATTAACACTTGGTAAATTTTGCATAAAGCTTCTCCTTTCTCAGGGTCTTCAATATAATTCTCAAGTGATCTTCATGTTATTCCTTTCTCTTTGAATAGACAAGAATATCGTCTATAAAGACTACCACAAATTGATCAAGATAGTCTCTAAAGACTCTATTCATCAGATCCATGAAGATAGTAGGGGAATTAGTAAGACCAAATGGAATCAATATAAATTCATAGTGTTCATACCTTGTACGGAAGGCCGTCTTTGGTATATCCTCCCTTTTGACCCTTAATTGATGATACCCTGAACGAATATCAATCTTGGAAATGTATTGATCTCCGCGTAGTTGGTCAAATAGGTCATCAATGCGCGGGAGAGGATATTTGTTCTTGATAGCGATCTTGTTAAGTTCTCGATAATCAATGCAGAGTCTCATTGATCCATCTTTCTTCTTAACAAATAGAACAGGTGCTCCCCAAGGTGACGCACTAGGGCGTATGAATCCCTTATCAAGATTCTCTTGGAGTTGTTTCTTCAATTCCTGCAACTCAATTGGGGCCATTCTATAAGGTGTCTTTGAAATAGGCAAAGCATCCGGTACGAGTTCTATTGAAAACTCAACTTCACGATTCGGTGGAATACCCGATAATTCCTCCGGAAAGACATCTTCAAACTCCCATACAATGGGAATATTCTTAATCGTGAGTTTCTCACCAACCATTTGAGATAAATAGACTTCATTTAGTGGAATCAATACCCATAAAATGGAAGAAATTTCCACTGGAAGGTTATGTTCATCCTTTCATCGATAGACAATCATAGATTGATCTGGAATATGAAATGTGACATCCCTTCTTTGGAAATTGATATGAGCTCCATATAAAGAAAGACAATCCATGCCAAGAATCACATCAAATTCCACTATAGGAAGGATCACAAGATTTGCAGGAAGCACTTTCCCACAAACTTCGATCGGAGTAGAATTATAATCTTTTGATGCGACTGTTGTGCCATTAGGTGTTGTCACAGATAACTCAACATCTAATTGTTGACGTAATACGGTGATACCCTTAGAAAATTCTTCAGAAATAAAAGAGTGGGTGGATCTATAATCAAATAAAACATTTGCTACTTTAGAGTGGATGGTAAGTGTACCTTTCACCACATTGTTATCGTACTCCACATCGCTGATAGAAATTGTGTAACGCCCCGACCCCAGTTACCCAGAGTCGGTGCATTATTACATAACATTGGCATGATCACAAGAAAGATCAAATCTCGAAAGACCGATTGGTTTAGTAGCCTTGGAAACACTAGATATATTCATAAGTTTTACATTACATCATAAAATGAAAAACTACTACAACAACATAATGTTTCCACAATCCACACTATTAACCCCTCATAAAATCCCTGCAGGTCATTCATAACTTACTTCTTCACATCCTGGGAAAAATAAAACATAGAAAAGGGGTGAGCTCAAATGCCCAGTAAGGATAACAATATAGCGGAAACTTTCATAAATAAGAATAAACATTTAAGGCAATGTATAACTAAAACAAAAGCCTTTTAAATATGAACTTTCAACATGGTATGGAATAAATAAAATGAAATAATTCCATTTACTTATTCACATGGATATTCTACTAATCGAATAATCACATGAAAAAATCAATAACCACTTTCATAATGTTAGAATGCATAATGCCAGACTATCATAACCACATAGCCAAGGCCTCGTGCCAAGACTACAAATAAGATTTTGTCAAGGCCTTGTGCCAAGACACTAGTTTGTCTCATGAGACCTACCGATGCATCGAGGAGCTATAGCGGGCTCCACCCGTCACATATTAAGTCCAATGCATTCCCATATGAAAAGGTTTAAACATAACATAAACATTCATATTAAAACTAGCATATGAAATGTCAATACTTTCACCATAAACTATGAATGGTATAAAAATAGCACATCCACAGTCAAACATATCACAAAACCTTCAATACAATATAGAAGTTTTGTATCATAATAAATCAGCTTCAAATAATCTTAAAATCCATCAAAGGATGTTGACATAGATGAAATCAAAATTCTTTTTAAAGAAATATCTCCTTTTATTTTGAAATAATTTAAGATCCATATAAAATAAAACATTTTCTTTGAAAATATTCTTATAATCTTGTAAGGGAAGCTTTGAAGATTTTATAACAGCAGAAAATAGCCACACCCGCCGTATAAGTTAAAAAAACATTCTTACCTTAATTCTGTCGAAAAGGTTAAAAAGGACCTTGTTTTGAAAACGACCGAAACATTCCTTTATAAACCACTTATAAAAGTCAAAAAGGGTATAAATGACTTTAACTCATATTCTAGTAAATAGTAAAAATGTTTTGAAATGCATTTTTAAGAAACATTGATGTGGATGATAAAGAGATCCCAGTAGATTATTACGTATAAACAACCTTGGATAATGAAGAGGTTGTAAAGTAAACCCTTACCTTGTACTTTTCCTTGGTTGGGGTAGGTTAACCTCCTGTATAATGTTGAAATAGTTGTTATTAAATTATACAAGAATCATATATAATAATATGATATCATATATGATCTTTTAACATTGATTTGTTAATAATATCTTAGAATTATCGTCGTTTCGGGAGTTAACTTACTCATTTTCTTTTATATGTTTTGTTACATAAGCCATGGTTGTTGTATCTTATTCATATCCAGAATGATATCTAGTCCTTAAACATCATTTTTAAATCATCAAATGATAATTATACTTGAATGGATACGATGGAGATTGAATCTCATCGCGTTCGTGGAGACGGTAGTCCGTACGTACGCACGAGCGACAATATCATTCTTTTGATATTAAAATAATATATAAATGGATGGTATATCATATATACAGAATCATTAACATTTTATATTTATTATTTACATGAGTTACACATCATTATTATACCCATCCAAATAATATTATATTGAATAACAATTACACCACGACGTGGAGACGGTAGTCCGTACGTACGCACGTATGGTGACATGTTATTCAAAGGGTGGATAGAATACTGAATATGGTTGTACCATATTTATAATAACATCACAGTATATGTGAGATACTGGAGTTATTATTTTAGAATGGTAAGAACAAAGGAAGAAGAAGTGGAAGAAGAAATGAACTTGGAGAAGGGTGGTGAAATCATTACCTCTTCTTCGGGTTCTTCCTTTTGATTTGATCAAAAGGGCTCCTTAGGTTGTCTTTATGATCAAACTAATGCCTCTAAGTTGTAGTTAGGGATGTTGGGAGAGTATTTGGGCAGATTTTGGCCGAAACAAAAGGCTTTGAAGGTGTGCAGAAATGAGAAGGAGGAGTGCTCTTTTATAAGAGGGGTGAGGGGCACCTTTGGAAAAGCTAGAAATATTAATTTATAATAAATTCATATTCGGTTTCTAATGGCTCCAAAGCATATTATTCAAAGGTTATGGTGGGGATAGGTCGAAAACCACTCAACCAATAGAATTTAGACAGGTTTGGGTACTTATATTAACCTTATCTGTAAGTATTAACTCTAAGTTAATTAGTTTCACTTTTACAATGTCTCTTTTTATTTTTATATAATATGGTTAATAAACTTACTATATACATCCAAGATACCCCCAAGTGGTACATTAATGATGTACCTATCATTATATAAGTCTCTTTGCCGAACCATAGATTTTTAGGAATTTAATATCAATTAAGAATATAATATTTGTTTTAAGAACTCTTTTATGTCAATTTTGACACTATTCAATAGTTGATTTTTTTGAAACTCATAACAGATTTATTACTTCGAAAAAAGTCAATTACATCAATCCTAATATATCATAGTATCCTAGAAAATTAGTTTAATTCATTAACTGTTTCATATTATATTTATTTGGGTATTTATAATATCAATTATTTTAATTTTTCACTATTATAGTAATTACTGCATCATCATTGTGTCATAAATAAAATAAATTATTTAATGTCTAAAAATTATAAATAAAATATCATTATGTAGGAAATCTCTTTATCTTTCTAATGAATATTTATAATCTAAAATCCAAAATATATAACCCTATGTAACAATTGTTTTTCTAAAAGATATATGCTTGTGTCATTTTTGTATTCATTTTAACTTAATTAAAATAAAGTGTTATTATCACTTACAAGTGGATCCATGGGGTCCCAAAATAGACCCAAAGATTCCCATGGTCGACCATGTATCAACCAATAGGGTTAAGACACGTTTTAGGGTAATTTAGCATTATTATAATATTATTTTTTAACCCTTATTTACCGGATTTACCCTTAACCATGGTAAATAAAATATTTACCGCAGTAATTATTCAAAATGTCTAAAAATAAAAGTTACCTATTTACACAATTTGAACATCCTGATTCCAAATATGGAATCCATTTTCCTAAATTCAAAACACAGAAGTGGCAGAAATTAATTTAAAATTAATTCCCGCTGTCAAAACAAAAAGCGTGTTTTTAATAGATAATAACTATCAAAAGATTGACACTCGTTTATGTTCGGTTTAATTGTAAAATTATGTCCAATGACCAACATTATATTAAATGGTAAAAATATATTCTAAATATACTTTAAAACCACTCAAATTCATAATTTATCACTATTAATTATTTTGATTAAAAAAGTTGTTTTTAATTAAAACTTAGTAATTTTCACTATTCATCAAAATATGAAAGTTATCCGAAATGTACCAAAATTTCACCTTAGGCTAAATTCGATATTACGAATCCAGAAATGAAGTCCATTTTCAAATATAAAATATATATAATTTCAAAAAGTAGGTATTACTATTCATAACGGCTAGTTTGATTAGTAATGGTGTGTTAGAACTCGGTGTTGCGTACAACACACGCTATCACATTATTCAAAGAGAAGCGTACCGTAGAAGCTTGGGGTGTTACATTCTCCCCTCCTTCAAATAATTGCGTCCTCGCAATTTCTAGGGTATTACTGCATAAAAAGACTCGGGTGGTTCTTCATCATAAGTTCCTCGGGTTCCCACGTTGCCTCTTCCATCTTATGGTTTCTCCACAAAACTTTTACCAGACGCGTCGTCCAGTTTCTCAGCACTTGTTCTCTCGTATCAAGAATCTTGACGGGCTCTTCGCAATAAGACAGATCGGGTTCCAGTTCTAATTCCTCATAGGTGAGTACATGCGTCGGATCAGGCATGTATTTCCTCAATAGAGATACGTGGAACACATCGTGAACTTTGGAGAGACTTGGCAGCATTGCCAATCGGTAAGCTACAACCCCAATTCGTTCTAGAATTTCGAAAGGTCCGATGTACCTGGGACTCAATTTACCTTTCTTACCAAAACCTATGACTCCATTCCACGGAGATACCTTCAGAAAAACATGATCACCGACTTGAAATTCCAAATCCTTCCTTCGATTATCGGCATAGCTCTTCTGCCTACTTTGAGCTGCTTTGATGTGATTTTGGATTACTTTCACCTTTTCCACCGTTTCCTCCACCAGTTCTGGGCCTACATGTTTTCTTTCACCAATGTCATCCCAACAGGTTGGTGTACGACATCTCTTTCTGTATAACGCTTCATATGGTGCCATCTGAATACTCGAATGGAAGCTATTGTTATAGGAAAATTCTACCAAAGGTAAATATTGATCCCACATACCCTGAAAGTCAAGTGAGCAAGATCTCAACATGTCTTCTATGGTTTGAATAGTCCATTCTGATTGTCCGTCTGTCTGAGGGTGGTAAGCAATGCTCAAATGAAGTTCAGTATCCAGGGATTTCTGAAGACTTTTCCAGAATCTTGAAGTAAAACGGGGATCACGATCAGAAACAATCAATAGGGGTACTCCATGAAGTCTCACAACTTCATTAATATATAGTCTTGCTAGACGTTCCAGGGGTAGATCTTCTCTTATAGCAAGAAAATGTGCTGTCTTGGTAAGACGATCAACAATAACCCATATTGCATCATTCCTTCTAGGAGTCTTTGGTAGCCCCATGACAAAGTCCATCGTAACATTGTCCCATTTCCACTCCGGTATGGGAAGAGGTTGCATGACTCCTCCAGGCTGTTGCCTTCCAGCTTTCACTTGTTGACAAACCATACATCTTGACACAAAATCAGCAATCTCCCTCTTCATGTTGTCCCACCAAAAATGTTCCTTCAAATCTCTATACATTTTGGTGCTCCCAGGGTGTATAGGGAAATTGGAACTATGAGCATCATCCAGCAATTCCCTTTTTAGATCAGGTATATTGGGAACACAAAGTCTCTTCCCGAATTTCAAAATTTCATCTTCATACACAAAGTCTCTCAATCTCCAATCATTCACAGCTTTAATCTTCTTTTGGAATTCTTCATCATCGGTCTGAGAACTCTTAATCCTTTCTAGTAAAGATGGTTTGGCAACCATTTGAAAAAGCATTGATGTTTCACCTTCCCTGGTTATTCCCATGTCCATCTTCACTAGATCCATGAAAATTGGATCCCTTTCAATTCTAATATTGTTCAAAACTCCATGGTCTTTTCTACTCAAAGCATCTGCCACCTTGTTTGCCTTCTCTGGGTGGTAGTGTATCATACAATCATAATCCTTGAGTAATTCAAGCCATCTCCTTTGCCTCATGTTGAGTTCTTTTTGTGAGAAAATATACTTCAAACTCTTGTGATCAGTATAAATCTCACATTTTTCACCATAGAGGTAGTGCCTCCATATCTTCAAAGCAAAGATCACTGCTGCTAACTCGAGATCATGAGTAGGATAGTTTTGTTCATGAATTTTCAACTGTCATGATGCATAGGCAATAACTCTATCATTCTGCATAAGGACACAACCAAGTCCTTTCTTCGATGCATCACTATAAATAACGAACCCATCATTCCCCGATGGTAGAGTCAATATAGGAGCATTGACTAATCTTCTCTTCAGTTCTTCGAAACATTCTTCACACTCTTTTGTCCAAACAAATTTATCCCCTTTACGTGTGAGCTTCGTTAATGGGTTAGCCAATTGGGCAAAATTCTGGACGAAACGTCGATAATAACCTGCCAAACCAATAAAACTACGTACCTCAGTTATACTCGTAGGTGCTGGCCATTCTTGGATTTCCTTGGTCTTAGAAGGATCAACAGAGATTCCATCTTTAAAGACAATATGGCCAAGAAAAGAAATCTCCTGAAGCCAGAATTCACACTTGCTAAACTTCCCATATAATTCATGCCTCCTCAGAGTCTTCAAGATAATGCGCAAGTGATTTTCATGATCTTCGTAGGTTTTGGAGTATACCAAGATATCATCAATAAATACCACCACAAATTCATCGAGATACTCCTTGAAAACTCTATTCATTAGATCCATGAATACAGAGGGTTCATTAGTCAATCCAAACGGCATTACAGTAAACTCGTAATGCCTGTACCTGGTTCGAAATGCTGTTTTCGGAATGTCTTCCTTCTTCACACACAACTGATGGTATCCAGATCGAAGGTCAATCTTTGAAAAGTATTGAGCTCCATGAAGTTGGTCAAATAAATCATCAATACGAGGTAGGGGATACTTGTTCTTTATCGTTATAGCATTGATCTCCCTGTAGTCGATACATAACCTCATAGATCCGTCTTTCTTTTTAACAAAAAGAACAGGGGCTCCCCATGGAGAAACACTAGGGAGAATAAATCCCTTATTACTCAATTCCTCTAGTTGTTTCTTTAGTTCGACTAAGTCTACAGTGGCCATTCTATAAGGGGTCTTCGATATAGGCCTTGATCCAGGAATCAAATCAATAGAAAACTCAACTTCTCGTTCTGGAGGATGTCCAGGTAAATCTTCCGGAAATACATCTACAAATTCTTTCACAACAGGTACATCCTCTATTTGAACATTCCTTTCCTCACCGACAGTTATTTCATTCTCTTCCTTCCCAATAATTGAATTAAGTTGAGCTACTGGGGGTGGATCTAAATAAGAATTAGGTGGTGACGATTCTTCTCTAAAAATAAGGTGATCCTTATCATCATCATCAAGAATCGTAACCTCTTTCTTCTTACAATAAATCTTCGCATCATAGTCCGAAATCCAGTCCATACCGAGGATTATATCAAACTCAATAATATGTATGACGATGAAATCAGTAGATAAAGAAAATTTATGTGCTCTAATGGGGACTGATTCACAAAACTTTGTTGCAACGATACTTCCCTTAGGAGTTTTAACTGACAACTCCCTTATTAAATCAAATTGGAAATATCTAATTTTCTTAGCAAAATGGGAAGATATGAAACAATGCGATGATCCAGAATCAAATAATGCATTTGCTAAACATGAGGAAACCATTAAATTACCTTCCACCACGTCTTTCGGAGCTTCTACCTCAGCAGTAGTGATAGCATAAGCCTGGCCTTGATACCTTGTCCTTTTCTGAGATAAGTTCTCCTGACGCTTAGGACATGCATTTGCATAATGCCCCATCTCCCTGAAATTATAGCACTGAACGTTGGTAGCTTCCTTCTTCCCCTTGCAATCCTGAGCTTGGTGGCCTTTTTCACCACACTTGTAACAGACTCCCATTCCCTTCAAGCAAGTACCAGGATGTTTCTTCCCGCATTTACCACAAGATGGATATTCAACCTTTCCCTTCTTCCCCTTATTTCCATTCCCAGATTGATCAGCAGGTCTCTTATTCTCTTGCTTTGCATTAAAGTCATAAGACATAGAGAATTCCTTTTCGGTCTTGATAGCACATGAGACAATGTCTTCGTACGATGAAAAGGATTATGGGACTAACGCTCGATAGAGAAATGGTTTTAACCCATCAAAGAAACGATCAATCATACTTCTTGGGTTACAAATATAATCACCAGCGTACCTCGCTAACCTTGTAAAGTTAGCCTCATACTTTGTGACATTCTCATCCTCCTTTTGTCTCAGACTCATAAATTGCCTTTCCATATCTGCTCGATGGTCGTGAGGGAAGTATTTTTCTAAAAACAGATCTTTGAACTCCCTCCATTCCATATTTGATACTTCATCATCTTCCTTCGTATTTTGAATCAATGACCACCATTGATCAGCATCTCCAGTGAGGCGGTAAACTGCCATGATAACTTTTTCCCTTTCACTGCTCCCCAAAGCCTGAAATATTTTCTCTAGGGAAAATATCCATTGCTCAGCTACTAAGGTATTTGTATTCCCATTGAACGTTGGTGGTTGTTGCCTCATGAATTGATCTAACATTGATCCTCCACGTTGCGGATCAGGGTGCTCCATACGGGTAAGGTTATTATTCATAACCTGAGTAAGTTGTCCCAGTATGGTGATTAGCTGATCAGCACCAGTTGCATCACCAGCCCCACTATAATTATCTTGAGTAGGAGGGCAATCCCTACATGGAGTGCGTGCATTGATACGGTTTCCATTTCTTCCACTAGGCGCCATTTCTAAACAATGGCATAAACTAGATCAATTTATGAATCAAAATACATAATCACATACTTATAAAACACTTAACATAAATTGAACTATTTATGGATATAATCCATAATCATAAGAATGTTTTCTTTGAGGAAGTATATACTCATAATCCCTTCAAAATGATTTTTAATGAAAATGAGAGTTATCCTAAGCATATCCCCCGGGAGTGTCGTAACCAAGAGTGCAGCAAGGCCCGTTGTCGTGCACCAGTTCCCGTTCGAGTCTAGCTCAAAGCGGTGTTTTCAGGTTTTACCCCTAGGTACATCTGTGCCAGAGCCGCCTCTACCTGCTCGTATCCAGAAAGGGATGTAGTGCTTGGAAAACTCACAAAATCTCTACAATACCAAAATTCTAGGATGTTCTTCTATACTAATCCTCAAAGTTCATCTAAGGTCTACGTGCTCTAATCAGAGTTTATCTAAATCTAGCTTCCAAGGTTTGTACTAAACTTCCTCTGATACCAACTGTAACGCCCCGACCCCAGTTACGCAGAGTCGGTGCTTTATTACATAACATTGGCATGATCACAAGAAAGATCAAATCTCGACAGACCGATTGGTTTAGTAGCCTTGGAAACACTAGATATATTCATAAGTTTTAAATTACATCATAAAATGAAAAACTACTACAACAACATAATGTTTCCACAATCCACACTATTAACCCCTCATAAAATCCCTGTAGGTCATTCATAACTTACTTCTTCACATCCTGGGAAAAATAAAACATAGAAAAGGGGTGAGCTCAAATGCCCAGTAAGGATAACAATATAGCGGAAACATTCATAAATAAGAATAAACATTTAAGGCAATGTATAACTAAAACAAAAGCCTTTTAAATATGAACTTTCAACATGGTATGGCATAAATAAAATGAAATAATTCCATTTACTTATTCACATGGATATTCTATTAATCGAATAATCACATGAAAAAATCAATAACCACTTTCATAATGTTGGAATGCATAATGCCAGACTATCATAACCACATAGCCAAGGCCTCGTTCCAAGACTACAAATAAGATTTTGTCAAGGACTTGTGCCAAGACACTAGTTTGTCTCATGAGACCTACCGATGCATCGAGGAGCTATAGCGGGCTCCACCCGTCACATATTAAGTCCAATGCATTCCCATATGAAAAGGTTTAAACATAACATAAACATTCATATTAAAACTAGCATATGAAATGTCAATACTTTCACCATAAACTATGAATGGTATAAAAATAGCACATCCATAGTCAAACATATCACAAAACCTTCAATACAATATAGAAGTTTTGTATCATAATAAATCAACTTCAAATAATCTTAAAATCCATCAAAGGATGTTGACATAGATGAAATCAAAATTATTTTTAAAGAGATATCTCCTTTTATTTTGAAATAATTTAAGATCCATATAAAATAAAACATTTTCTTTGAAAATATTCTTATAAGCTTGTAAGGGAAGCTTTGAAGATTTTATAACGGCGGAAAATAGCCACACCCGCCGTATAAGTTAAAAAAACATTCTTACCTTAATTCTGTCGAAAAGGTTAAAAAGGACCTTGTTTTGAAAACGACCGAAAGATTCCTTTATAAACCACTTATAAAAGTCAAAAAGGGTATAAATGACTTTAACTCATATTCTAGTAAATAGTAAAAATGTTTTGAAATGCATTTTTAAGAAACATGGATGTGGATGATAAAGAGATCCCAGTAGATTATTACGTATAAACAACCTTGGATAATGAAGAGGTTGTAAAGTAAACCCTTACCATGTACTTTTCCTTGGTTGGGGTAGGTTAACCTCCTGTATAATGGTGAAATAGTTGTTATTAAATTATACAATAATCATATATAATAATATGATATCATATATGATCTTTTAACATTGATTTGTTAATAATATCTTAGAATTATCGTCATTTCGGGAGTTAACTTACTCATTTTCTTTTATATGTTTTGTTACATAAGCCATGGTTGTTGTATATTATTCATATCCAGAATGATATCTAGTCCTTAAACATCATTTTTAAATCATCAAATGATAATTATACTTGAATGGATACGATGGAGAATGAATCTCATCGCGTTCGTGGAGACGGTAGTCCGTACGTACGCACGAGCGACAATATCATTATTTTGATATTAAAATAATATATAAATGGATGGTATATCATATATACAGAATCATTAACATGTTATATTTATTATTTACATGAGTTACACATCATTATTATACCCATCCAAATAATATTATATTGAATAACAATTACACCACGACGTGGAGACGGTAGTCCGTACGTACGCACGTATGGTGACATGTTATTCAAAGGGTGGATAGAATACTGAATATGGTTGTAACATATTTATAATAACATCACAGTATATGTGGGATACTGGAGTTATTATTTTAGAATGGTAAGAACAAAGGAAGAAGAATTGGAAGAAGAAATGAACTTGGAGAAGGGTGGTGAAATCATTACCTCTTCTTCGGGTTCTTCCTTTTGATTTGATCAAAAGGGATCCTTAGGTTGGCTTTCTGATCAAACTAAGGCCTCTAGGATGTAGTGAGGGATGTTGGGAGAGTATTTGGGCAGAGTTTGGCCGAACCAAAAGGCTTTGAAGGTGTGAAGAAATGAGAAGGAGGAGTGCCCTTTTATAAGAGGGGTGAGGGGCACCTTTGGAAAAGCTAGAAATATTAATTTATAATAAATTCATATTCGGTTCCTAATGGCTCCAAAGATTATTATTCAAAGTTTAAGGTGGGTATAGGTCGAAAACCACTCAACCAATAGAATTTAGACAGGTTTGGGTACTTATATTAACCTTATCTTTAAGTATTAACTCTAAGTTAATTAGTTTCACTTTTATAATGTCTCTTTGTATTTTTATATAATATGGTTAATAAACTTACTATATACATCCAAGAGACCCCCAAGTGGTACATTAATGATGGAACTATCATGATATAAGTCTCTTGTCCGAACATTAGATTTTTAGGAATTTAATATCAATTAAGAATATAATATTTGTTTTAAGAACTCTTTTATGTCAATTTTGACACTATTCAATAGTTGATTTTTTTGAAACTCATAACAGATTGATTACTTCGAAAAAAGTCAATTAAATCAATCCTAATATATCATATTATCCTAGAAAATTAGTTTAATTCATTAAAAGTTTCATATTATATTTATTTGGGTATTTATAATATCAATTATTTTAATTTTTCACTATTATAGTAATTAATGCATCATCATTGTGTCATAAATAAAATAAATTATTTAATGTCTAAAAATTATAAATAAAATATCATTATGTAGTAAATATTTTTAGCTTTCTAATGATTATTTATAATCTAAATTCCAACATATATAACCCTATGTAACAATTGTTTTTCTAAAAGATATATGCTTGTGTCATTTTTGTATTCATTTTAACTTAATTAAAATAAAGTGTCATTATCACTTACAAGTGGATCCATGGGGTCCCAAAATAGACCCAAAGATTCCCATGGTCGACCATGTATCAACCAATAGGGTTAAGACACGTTTTATGGTAATTTAGCATTATTATAATATTATTTTTTAACCCTTATTTACCGGATTTACCCTTAACCATGGTAAATAAAATATTTACCGCAGTAATTATTCAAAATATCTAAAAATAAAAGTTACCTATTTACAAAATTTGAACATCCTGATTTCAAATATGGAATCCATTTTCCTAAATTCAAAACACATAAGTGGCAGAAATTAATTTAAAATTAATTCCCGCTGTCAAAACAAAAAGCGTGTTTTTAAGAGATAATAACTATCAAAAGATTGACACTCATTTATGTTCGGTTTAATTGTAAAATTATGTCCAATGACCAACATTATATTAAATGGAAAAAATATTTTCTAAATATACTTTAAAACCACTCAAATTCATAATTTATCACTATTAATTATTTTTAATAAAAAAGTGGTTTTTAATTAAAACTTAGTAATTTTCACTATTCATCAAAATATGAAAGTTATCCGAAATGTACCAAAATTTCACCTTAGGCTAAATTCGATATTCCGAATCCAAAAATGAAGTCCATTTTCAAATATAAAATATATATAATTTCAAAAATTAGGTATTACTATTCATAACGGCTAGTTTGATTAGTTATGGTGTGTTAGAACTCGGTGTTGCGTACAACACACGCTATCACATTATTCAAAGAGAAGCGTACCGTAGAAGCTTGGGGTGTTACAAATTGCATGTGACTTTCCATTGTCTTTAGCCATAAGAGTTTGTTGACGTCGACCATCATCATCAACCCTTGGATTAGGGCATTTATTGTCATAATGACCCATCTCTTTGCACTTGAAACATTTAAGTGTAGTAGGTTCATTCTGTGTATCCCTTCCTTTGTTTGCATCATTAGACATCTTCTTCCCATCATCGCGGCATTCAAATGCCCGATGACCTTCCTATCCACATTTGAAACATTTACTTGTCCCTTTAAGACATCTCCCTCCATGTTTCTATCCACACTTTGAGCATAAGAGAAAGATCATCTTCTTTTCAGTGTGCTCTTTAGATTTTCGTTTGAATTCCATTTTCCTCTTCTTATCAAACCCATATGACTGATGGGTTACTCCAATCTCCATCTTTACTTTGAGAGCACATCGAACGATTTCCTCGAAGCTATTGAAGTCCATTATGGCTAATGCCCTTCGAAGACATGGTTTTAAGCCACTAAAGAATCGATCGATCTTACTCTCAGGTTGGGTAATAATACTAGAAGCGTACCTTGAAAGTCTTGTAAAATTTGCTCCATAGGTACCAACAGATTCATCATCCTTTTGCTTCAGTTCAGGAAACTCTTTCTCCATCTTTGTTCGGATAATACGAGGGAAGTACTTATTGAAAAATAAGTTCTTCAACTCGTCCCATTCCATGGACTCAATTTCATCCCTTTGCCTCATATTCTTAATAAGATTCCACCATTGATCAGCATCTCCTTCCAAATGATACACTGCTAGGATGACTTTATCATGTTCAGAACATTGAAGAACTGAAAATATCTTTTCAGTAGTACTAATCCATTGTTCAGCAACTAATGGATCAGTAGACCCGCTGAAAGCAGGTGGACGTTGCCTCATGAAGGATTCAACAGAATGTTGCTCCTTCCTTTGCTCGTTTGGAAGTCCTGCATGATTCATAGCTTGAGAAAGCTGTGTGAAAATGGCTACAATATTTTTAATTCCAACTCCCATAACGTTTGGTTGCTCAGGGGGACAATCATTGCATTTCCCGACGCATTCCGCATTAACACGGTTCCTTCGGGTTTCAGTCATTGACTAAAATCAAGAAGAATAGTGTGAGAAACACTAATTATAATAGGAAAAACACATAATAAAGAATAAAATTTCACACTTAAGGTCCTATTCTAGGTTATTCATGGCCATTTCTAAAACACTAATATTGTGTTCTATGCTTAGACTTATCCTTAGGGTTCTTACTAAGGATTTCACATTCTATTTTCCAAAGGTTGACTATACCTTTCCTCTGATACCAACTATAACGACCCATACTTTACATACATTGTTATTACTTCAGAATTGAAGCACACTTATTACAACATATAACAAAACCAAGAAAGGACCGTATAGGTATCGTGTCTTTAGAAACTGGGAAACATAAACAACTTGTTCATAAAGAATCTACTTTGACTCCCATTTATTTCATCATATCTAGAGTCCCTTTTTGGTATATTCTACTTAATAACCTTCTTCCTGACCTGGGGAAATAAAACATACAAAAGGGTGAGCTCAAATTCTCAGTAAGGGTAAACAAAAGAAATATCAATCACATCATATAAATAAGAACATAACTTTTGGAAATCCTAACCTACAAAAGAGATCATAATTTCATAACATGGGATAAATCATGGTAGTGAAATGTAATCACAATAAACATAACTTAAAACGTCAAACATTGTAGAATACACACATAATCATAGAGAATCATTTCTTGTTAGTCAAGACTCATTGGAAAGACTATCTTAGTGGACAATGTCCCTTTCTGAACTGAGCCACCCTCGTTTTAGTCCTGTTTCACTGAACCGGTATAACCTACCATTCCAGCCATGTCTATCTCATGAGATATAAAATCAATACTCAATGCATTGGAGGGAGATATAGGTCCCACCCATCTCATAATGATACCATTCTTATGTGTGCCACAAAATCATAAACCATACATTATAGCATAACCCATGTAATAAAAATGGGATTCTTAAACAACATGACATCATAAAACAATTCATATAAGATAAAGGAATTCATAAAAATATTTCCATCACAAAATAATCAAATCCATGTAATAATAGGGATAGAAACAGAACCCTTTTATTATCTTAGATGGAAAATAATTTTGATAAAACACTTGAACTCCATTCTTGAGGAAAATATCCTTTCTTCTTCAAAAACATTTTTCCTTTCTTTACATGTAATAAAATTTTAAACTAAAAGAATTTGATTAAAAATAAACATGAAAACTTGTAAAGGAATATTTTTGGAAATAATGTTTTAAAAATCCATTCATTCCGTATAAGTTATAAAAAACATTCTTCTCGTACTTTTGTCGGAAAAGTCAAAAAGTACCTCGTACGAAAAACGACAAAAGATTCTTTTCATATCTTTTACTAAAAACTCACCAAAAGGTAAAATTGGATTTAAACAATTGTAGGTGGATGGAAATAATATTACATATTTAGGAAACATGGATTTGGATGATAAAATACACCCTAGTAAATTTCAACGTATAAACAATCTCGAATAAAAATGAGATTGTGATATTTCCCTTACCTTAGGTCCGTTTTACTTCGTAAGTGTCCGAACCTCCTGTATAATAATTTAAATAATGTTATTGACTTATTCCAGAATCATTATTATTTTTATGATATCATATATGGTCATATTCTTAGCTTCGTAGTAGTAATATTTCATTGCTACTTGTTATTCGGGTGTTTATAATTTTTTGTTCTTTTGCGTGTCTTGTCGAATAAATTCCTATTCTTCTATTTAGGTTATATATACATCATTTACAGAATGGTATTAGTGTAATATATATCATATTCAATCATTCAATTCATTTATATAATCATTATGAAATGAAGATCATGTAGGACGAGTCGCATCACATCGTGGAGACGGTATTCCGTACATACGCACGAGTGATGATATCGTTCCTATGATCGTGGAATTGTATTGGAGTGTATGTATGCTATTTAAGAATCAGTATTACTTTATAATAGTCATATATGGTAATTATTTACACCATTATACCCATCCAAGTAAGGTGGTGGTGGAAAATAGATTACACCACAGCGTGGAGACGGTATTCCGTACGTACGCACGCGCGGTGATTTCTTTTTTCATAGGATGGATAGATGGTGAAATAGGGTTGTTTCATACTTATAATAACATATCAGTATATTAGTGATACTGACGTTATTACTTCATAATGAAACAACTAAATAAGAATAAGTGGAAGAAGAAATAAAGATGAAATAATCGGTAACGGACATTACCTCTTCTTTGAAGTGCTTCTTTGAGACCTTCGTTTAGGGAAATAAAATTGGTCTTTGAAAAATACCATGACCTCTATGATGTCTCTAGGGAAGTGGAGAGGAGGAATTGTCAGGGTTTGGTCGAGCTTGAACGCTCAAAGTAGTGTGAGGAAGAGGGGGAGGAGGTGCCCTTTTATAAGAGAGGAGAGGGTCACCTTTGGGAAAACTAAAAATATTATTTTATTATAAAGTCATGTTCGGTTTCAAATAGCTCCAAATTGATATATTTCGAAGATAAGGTGGGTAGGGGTCGAAATCCCCTCATCCAATAGAATTTCGACAAGTTTAGGTTCCTATTTTAACCTTATCATTTAGATTTAACATTAAGTTAAATAACTTTACTTTTACCGTGTCTTCTTGTGTTCTTATACTAAAATGTTAATAAACATACAATAAGCAGCCAAACGAACCCCAAGTTGTTTATTATTAATATATATAACCGTATCTAAGTCATTTGACCAATCCTTAGATTTTTAGGAATAAAATAACAATTACTAATATAATATTTGTTTTAAAAACTATTTTATGTCAAATTTGACACTATTTAGTAATTGATTTTTGTGAAAATCATAACAGAATTATTAGTTAGAAAAAAGTTACTTAAATCAATACTAACATGTCATATTAACCTAAAAAATTATTGTAATTCATAAAAAGTCTCAAATTACATTTAATTTGGTGTTTATAAGATTAATTATGTCAATATTTTATTAATATGATAATTACTGCATCATGTTTGTGTCATAAATAAATTAAATTATTTAATGTCTAAAAATTACAAATAAAATACCATTATGTAGGAAATAATTTTATCTTTCTAATGAATATTTATACTTGAATTTATCTTATGTATAACCCAATATTAAAAATTATTTACTTATTAAACTTTGATTTTAACTATTTTAACCCTTCTTTAAATAAATTAATAATAAATGTCCTAATCTAATCCAAGTGGTCCTAAATGGTCATATTTTATTCCTAAGTTTGTTTTTGGTCGAATTAAACTTATCCAATAGAATTAGGACATGTGTTAGGGTAATAATAATATCATATTTACCCTTAATTACCCTATTTACTTTTAACCGTGGTAAAAAAAGTAAAAAGTTAATATTCACCAAAAATTATTTTCATCTCATTTAACCGCATTTTAGTCCTTGATATTAACCGTGTCTCTCGGATTTTCAAAATTTCACTCACAGAAGCGGTAAAATTATGTTTTATAAAAAATCCAGTTTTTTTACTACTACTTAATGGTTTCACTATTCATCAAAAATTGAAAGTTTTCAGAAAAATACCAAAATTTCACCCTTGGCTAATTTCGATATTCCGAATCCAAAAATGAAGTCCATTTTGAAAAATAAAATTTATAAAATTTCAAAAATTGGTTATTACTATTCATAACGGCTAGTTTTAATAATATTTTAATAGCATATCGTTGTTTAGTGAAACTCGGTATTGCGTACGACAGAAGCTATCGAGGAAGGTCGCGATTTCGTGTAAAGAAAGCCAAGAAAGTGTTGTGTAGAAAATGATTCCTTTGATGATTTATATAACATAAAGGTCTTGGGTGTTACAATTCACTTTTAGTAAAATAAATATCATAATTTACTAGTAGTGAATGATTGAGAAGATTAGAATGAATATTAATCGATAATGGTCTGTATATATTTAATTGGAATCTAAACTGGTCATTACTAGAATCACAGGACGATGAAATAAATAAAATTCCTCATATTATGCTACTATTTTTATGTATTACATATAAACCTAGAAAAAACTATTAATTTGTAGTTGTTAGTTGAGTTTTTATAAGGAGAGTCCATATCTCAAATATAAATTAAATATTTTTTCATACTTAAATGTGAGTATAAAAAATAAAGGGATTTTTTTGAATGGAATTTGAGTATAATAACGTTTCTAAAAGATAATGTGGAACCAAAATTTGAATTTTATAATACTGGCTTAAAAGTAAAATTTTATTGAAATTAATGAGAAAATCATGGAAAAGACCTCATGGAGGGAGACATAATATAGAACAAGGCCACCACCTTTAATAATATTATTAAAATATGAAAATATAAAATACTATAGTAATGGATAATATGATCATATTGGTTACCTTTTTAAGCAAATAGGCACACTACATTATTACCCTCACACATGGTGTGATGAAACATCACTCTCATTATGGGTAAACAATGACACCTCCTAATAGTGAATGAAATTCTATATTAACACATCGAATTAATATGTAATAGTTGATAAGAAAACATGAATTAAATTCAACTAATTTAAGGGTGAAGTTTTAGTTTTTGAAGATACTTATATCATCAAGCATGTGTCTAGAATTTACATGAAGAGAGGTACTGTCCCCAAAAAAGGTTGATAATTAATCGATTATTGATCTAAAACAATCCTTGAGCATACCCCCTCTTTGATCCCCACAGTTCTTGTAGGATCCATCCTTGTTCAGCTTGGAATCAATTAAATGAGCCATCAAATAGAACGATAAACAATAATTATATACAGATTCAGAATATTCTATAAATGAACAGCTATGAATCCTAATCAATGATTGTTGAGGTAATTTGGGTTCTTCAAATAGCAAAGAGAAATTTGTTTTGTGACAGAAAATTTGGATTTAAATTACATAGTATTGGTAACAATTATTTGATGTTGGATTAAATTCTTATAATTATAGATAAAAATGAAAACTACAAAAGGGAATATATTTAGACCATGTATCATTGGAATTATGTGCACATTAACCCTGAAATATTAATCAATTTGTAGACCCATTTTTTTTAAAAAAATATATCATTTCGTCCTATAAAATTATTAATGAAGGTTTCACAGTCCTCTTCTAAAAAATATGAATTTTGGGTTTTTATTTTTAATTATCTTATAATATACAATTGGAGAAAAATTGAAAACACATTCTTTTTAAAACATCATTTAAAGGAAGATCAGGGTTTCAAAATCACCATATTAGAAAATTTTATTCACTATGAAGAAATTTCAAAAATGAATTCTGGATAGTGGTTCCAAAGTATGTTGACTATGGATGATGTCATGTGAGGAAGAAATGGAGAAATTACATTAATTAGAGTGACATAAGAATCAATGATATTATTGTTCCACCAACTGTTTACTTTTGAAGAGATATTTCGATTCGTCATTAAGAACTCCCTTTATGAGTTGATGATATGAAATAACCTAATTGAAGGAGTGGTCAGTGGCCATACGTCAATGATGATATAGTGGAGTGCTAGACTGGGTAACTATATGAAATAATATTTTTTTAGTGGTAATGATCCATCATAATTTTTTAGGAAAAATTATAATCAAAACATGAATTCCATGCTAATGTTAGAAACATATTTTCCCCCATTCTATTGGATTGGGGAGATAATATATTGGATCATTGATAACATATCCAAAATATAATTAACTACGAGAGCCTCCCAATCAAAACTATCCTACAAGAGATAATTCAATCATTTAAGAATTCTAGGTTTGGTAACCCATTCTTCCAATGGTATGGCCAATTTTTTCCAGTCTTTCCAATGAAACTGACCTTCATAAATGGATTCCTATATGAAATAATTATTTACTTGGTCAATTTTGTTGCGGAGAGTCTTTGGAGTCAAATAAATAGAGAGAATATGTATAATAATTGAGGAAATACAACCACTAAATAGTGTGATATAACCTCCAAAAGAATGGAATCTACTAATGCAATTGTGAATTTATCTAGTGATTTTGTTGCATACTTTTTTCAAAGTGGTACATTTGGGTTCTACGATTAGGAAGGTTATAACAAAGGTATTCTATTAGAAACTGTCATTTGGGAAAAATTATTCTCTATTTAATGTGCTTTTATAGTCAACTGTTAGATTGTTTTGAAATTAAAAATTGATATTTGTTGTTATTACCTTGCTTTCCAAACCTGCTATAATAACCATTAAGAGTTCTCGTAAAATTAGGGATGGAATTTCTCCACCCATGGATTACTAAAAAGAATTTATTCTTTTAAAAATAAGTATCATTTTCATCAAAAAGAATACTCCCATATATATACGTGAACTATGCCACTGGATATTCCAGAATTGATATTCAAACGATAGACATCTTGTTTTCCAATAACTAGGATATGGTAAATGGTAACATATTATCTAAGGCATCTAATAGAATTGAAGAAGCCATGAAAATTTAACATCAAATATATAGTAAAACAAGGTGATAAAAAACAATGTAAAATTAGTTCATAACACCACTTTGAAAGCCACATTGCCACATTTTTTTTATAAAACTCATTTCCATTTTGTTGTCACATTTCTCTATATCAATACTAGTTATAATGTAAGATCCAAACAATCATAAATCATGGTAATGACTAATATCATGGGGTGTTAAAAAGGTTTATTAGAAAATCCAACCATTGATAAATCAATTATACTCTTAGGATATATAGTAATTCAAATATTTAGATATTATTTTGTTGATGATGCTTGTATGGTTTTTGTATGAAAATTTATATAGTATTATAGGTCTTAACTGGTAAATTTTTTTTAGTTTTTATCTATCAAAATAAAGAAAACAATCAGGGATGAATGTAATTTAGAAATAATTCATATTTCAATGTTTCCTTGGATAAATATTTTGACATAATTCCTTTCAATGTACAACGATAATGAGAATAAAGAACCTAAAAATGCCAATAGGGCCTAGTGAAATCTTATATTTTAGAGTATTGGATTCTTATTTAATTTTATCCACATCCAATTATAACTCTATTATGTAATTATTTTTGGAATTTACTGATATCATGATGTTAATAAAAATGTAAGTATATTCACTTATGGAAATTTTAGTCATCCCTTATAAAAAATTGGAGAAATGGGAGGATACTATAGGTGAAAGTATATCCACAACATTGGAGTAAGTAATATTATCAATGAACCTATTTATTTTACCAAAAAACATCCTATATATAATGAATTCTTTAAAATATACCATATTGTGATAACTATCCCTTGACCATTTGGATTGTGATTCCTCCCTATCCATCCATTATAGTTTTAACAGATACTCTTCAAGAACTTAGTATTTCTAAGATAACATGACGATGGTTTCATCATCCCACTAATCATGAACATGACATTCAGGATGTCTACATTATTTATGGAGACATTATATAACAAGACCATGAGTAAGAGGGTTATCCATTAATTTGATAATGTCCCCCATCAACCATTGATGTTTATTAAGAAGGATCACCAATGTTTTCCTCTCATTATATGATAAATAATAATAATGAATATTTTGTTTGAAACCATTATCTTCCATCCATTTAAAAGAATAGTAGAACGATCTGAATTGTAAAACTATGTAATGAATAGATATGAGGGAATTTGATTGGTCAGAAAGGGATTATGACTGATGTGTCAATGAATAAGAAATAAATCTAGTAACGACACTATGGTTTCCAAAGAATCTATCAACCTGACTCCTGAAGCTGTCGCTGACCTTATTTTTATAAAACCAAGTGTATAAATCCCTAAAGGATCATTGATTGAGGAGGTTATTAGAATAATGATAGATTTTGGAAATTATACTTGAACATTCATATATATATATATACCCCTAATAGTTTTTTTAGATTGGTTTATAATGGTGTTTAAGTCTCCGTTAATGAACCAAGCTTCAATGCCCATATTGAATGTGGAGAAAGAATTATAGATAGATTCTACTTTCCTTAAATCACTTATTGAATAAACCAGAGATAAAAGAAAGTGGTTTTCTTATATGAACTAACCTTAATGGTCATTTTTTTAGTTGAATCTTAAAAAAATTCAATATATAGGTGGTATTTTTAGAAAGTCCATATGTGGGAATAGGTTGAGATACCTTACAAACAATTCACCATATGTATTATATAGTAAAAATCATGAATGTAATGAAATTTGAGATTTGGATCCAAGAATTCAATAATGTAAATGTTTTTTTGTTGACTATATATAGAAGAAAATTAATTTTTTGTGGGGATTTAATTAACTTAGTATTTAAAACAATAGATGTGTTCATGGAGAAGGTTGAGATGTTCCCTCCATTCCTTGGTAAATAAGGATTTAAGAGCTTGATCCAAAATGTTTGGAGGTGTTTATAGACATAATGGTTTTAATTTTTGTTTGTAAGATAAATGTATTTATTTTTTAATTACATAGAATTAATATTAATAGATAGAGAATGGTGTTTTTCAATACCTTTAATAGAACTCAATGAATTGGTTGAGTCCTCTTAATCCCCTATATAGAAAAACCATGCACATAAGTAGTACTTATAGTCAATGTGTCCCCTAGAATTGGTCCAATAAATGTAATATGCCCAGAAGAAAGTATGGGGATATGATTTTATAAATTTTTATTATTGTGTGATTGTCTATGCGAAACAGAATATCGAATGAAAAATATGATGCTGAATTTGGTGCATAAATTAGTGAAGTAGAATATAGCGTGTTGATCCTGTGTATACTAATGGGTTTCAATGAATGAAAAAATGATATAATAACTGATTAAGTTTATTTTTTTATTTAATAGATTGATTCAAGGATATAAAGCGAAGTAGTAAATTTTATTTAGTTAGTTAAAATATTAGTCCATTCTTTAGAATATATATATATATATATATATAATTATATATATATGTTTGATTTATTTTGGGATTTATTATGGAGAATCCGATTTCAGAGACACTACTAACTATGTGACACCATTACTCAGAATCCATTGAACTATTTCTCAAGGAAGATACATAACATGTCCTCAAGGGAACAACCACATATTCTAGATTCTTTTGACTAGTATCAATGGCCTATGGGGTTACAATGGGGAGACTTCGAAATTGTAATCAATGTGTTAAAAAAATAAAAAATAATGAATCTAACATCATTTCAGGTAAAATTAATTAAATGAATAATAAGATAATAATAAAATAGTGAAAACACACTATAAAGAAATTATCAAAATTCCCATGGGTAAGTTATACTTGTGAGAGTGTGTTATAGAATACCCCAAGAGTAAAAAAAGTAAACAAAATCTACCAAAATACAAAAAAGTCTAAGAACATTCTTAGTAATAAACACTAGGATCCCTCCTATCACTAACCATGATTTTGAAAAAATGGGGTAGAGACTTCCTACTTCGACGGCATAGGTGAGGTTCTAGATTCGACTCAGGTTGGTGAAGGTTCTTGAGAGATATCGACTTCATCTCGGCTTGATGTTGACTCTTTCGAGGTTCATGATTCATCAACCCTAGAAGGCCGACTCGGCAAAATCACAGGCGAGGTCTTGGCACGGGTTGTTGGAACGGCGTCATCCTGAGAGTGGCGTAGAAGGGGGGTGGGTTCTTGGATCTACATCAAGAATTAATTCAGGTCTTCTATAGGTTTGATTTTGGTGATTTCATAGTATATTTGTATTGCATAGGTTTTGTGGATATGTTGGAATGTTGGATCTATTGAAATTATGTGTGGTCGCTGGTTTGATTCTATCACTCCATGGGTCATCTTGGATCTGGATGTGATTGTTCCTGTTGTGTTATTTCTCTAAGGAATCGACGATTTTGGGATGGTGTATTTTAGTCTCATCCCTCATGATGTTTGATGTGTCATTGCAACATTTCATTTTCAATGAATTGTTCTAGATGGGGTTTAGAGCAGCAATTTTCTCCATGTTTTTTCTTTCCTATTTGGATTTCTGAGACGGTATGGAATTTCCATCAGTTCTGTTCCCAAACAATCATCCACATGACTATTTTTTTGTGAATCACTGAGTATGAAGAAACCTATCTATATTTATGATGATGGGTAGGAGCTATTCTGTGGAAGTGATTGTGTTTTTTTCACTTAAATTTTGAATCATGGTGCTTTGACTGTCTTAATCAGTGAAGTAATGTATGGTTTCTCAATTTTTATTCAAAATTTAGTGAATAATAAAAAAGTAATTTTCAGTCATTTATCAAACCCTACATCTATGAATTCTACTTGGGTACCAACCAGTGACCCAAAGAGGTTTTGCATGTTATTCCATAGGAATCATAAAAAAATGTATAAAATCATATCAAATTTCTTACAAATTAGTTATTGTATATTTATTTCATAATTAATAAAGAATAAAAATGTTACATAAATAAAATATACAACATCTATCTGTGGGCTCTGTCATGACACCATGTTTAGACTCACATAATTTTTCTAAGGGTGGATATCTCTAATCACATATCAATGACTACTCCCATGATAACACTTTTAAATAATCTAGACTCTCATCCTGATATTGAAAATATGACATTTTATAAAAAATATAATTACTCATTCCATTAGTCTCAATTAATTTATATAATGTATTATCAATGAATCTCATCATGCACATGAGCCTCTGCCTAGTTGATGAGGTATCCTTATGTGAATCCACAATACCTAGGTTCAAATATAGGTATAGGAATATTTCAGGGGTTACTGTAGTAGTACTGTAGCAGGTATTTGTAGCAGGCATTGTAGCAGTTCTGTAGTAGTATTGTATATTGTGTGGGTATTGTAGTAGGCACTATAGCAGTTACTATAATAGGTACTATTCGATACTGTAGCTGATGGAAATATTCAACTTGGTCCACCGGTTTGGGCTTGGAGTCCTTAAGGAATTCGGGCCACCCAGGACTTCGGGTCAGTAGGGATTTCGGGCCACTATTAAGGCCTTCGGGCCACCTCAAGGCCTTCGGGCCACTTGCAGTTTCCCCAGACACACTACAAAAAAGGAGAATCCCTAGAAGAGGTTTCAGAGCAGGTGCACTCACCAGAGTAGAGCTAAATAGATTTTTCAGAATGAGAGGGTATTGATATTCCATGGGTACTAGTGTATGCTTACATGGGAAGCCTATCCAGACAGCCATAAAAAGGTGGAGAGCTGCTATCATGATACAAATGATGGGGAGGGGCAGTTCCTTGTAGATAGTCTGGTTGAATTTTTTAAGACCTTCAGGTCATGTAATCTCTTAAGCCTACTAGCCATATAATCTCAGAGCTTGCGGTCCTTTTAAGGGTTCCCCCTCATCCCTAGAAAGGTGGGTTATCAAAAAAACAAAAACAAAAATGAAGGCCTTCAGTCCATTCAGACAAATGAATCTCATAATGGAATTTAAAACACATGCACCAAATTGTGTCTAAAGAGTCTGTCAATACATTCTAACTATGTATAATCATTTTTCCCATGGAATACTAATAATTAATCACAGTATTCACATTCATTTAACAACATGCAACTAGTCAAAGCCAAGAATATTATCCTAATATTTTTATTTATTTAGTATAATGTATTACTTAGAATCCAAGGATCTCATATCACAATTCCCATTCATTATATAAATCCAATGCATAACCATACAGTTTGTTTCAATACCATTGTTCCCATTTACAAAAACAATACAATTCCCCTATATTACCTTTTAAAACATGTTATTTTAATTTTTAATTAACATGGTTCCCCGGAAATCCCATTCATGATTCCACGACACATTTTAAAAGACAATTTTAAATTAAAACAACTACACCCATATACCAATATCACCCTAAATTTGTGTCCAGGTCCAACTATAATTTTATCAAGGTCCTATTAATAATTTTCAATGTATTATAGTGTCTTTTTAGGAGAATAATTTAATTATGATTTGGATATAGTCTAAAATCACATAAAAACAGCAAAGATACATACATGGAACGTGAAATAAAAATTAAAAAACCACAAGGGATGGTTTGAAGTTAATATATATTAGGTTAGATCGAGCCCACACATCTATTATTAGGCATTTATTCAGAAATGAATGAGATATTTTGAAAAAGTATTTAAATCCATGAATATAGGGAATAAAAGTCAAAAATGGGAATATACGAAATATTGGTTATGAGGAGAAAATAATGGTGGTAGACTCATGGACATACCTCAAGTCATTTAAGACATCCGACCGAACTAATATCATTGGAGGAGAAAAGGATATCTTATAATATTGATGGAGAAGGAGTGGATATCCAATAGTGGGAGATTCTATGTGATAGAGTGAAAAGAAATGAATAGTTATACTTATTAGTTAAATAATGGTAAAATTATAAAATTATAAATTTTTAATTAGGTGCATGTTTTGAATACATAGATGGCTAAACATTGTGCCAACTATTTGACTATACTATCCAGAAGCACCACACGCTAAACAATTCGGTGCACAATCTTCCAAAAACATGGAAAATCCATGTGTAATAGCATTATAACAAATTCAAATCCCTAGAATAGTTTAAAAAACTATGATCTCATTATTTAGAACTTTCATTATTGGTATGTATGATTAGTGAAAACTATTCACTAACCGTGAACCCTACTCTACTTCTTAAAAAATGAAAATTTCTAATCCCAGACCTTCTCAACACTCCTAAAACATCCCTTACTCACATGAAAATTATATTAATGTAAATATAAGGGAAAATATAAAAATATTAAAAATGAATGAAGGGAGAGGTCATAAAATCTCCCCACCATAAGATAGATTATCCCAGCGTATCACAATTAAGAATCACCCACTTATCTTTCCCACATTTCCTCTTGGATGCATATTTGTTACCAAAAATAAATGCAGCATATGATCATACATTACCCTAAATATTATTCTATAAATGATACAAAAGATGAATCATATTATCTTTAAAAGATGTATCTACCTCATGATTGATATCATCAGTGTCAAGATAATAATATGGATCAAAAAAATTGTCAAAATAGCTAAGAGATGTGATAAAAATCATGAATTAAATTGAAACTACATTGAATATTTAATCGATATTCCATTATTCTACATGTTACATAATCTCAAACTGCCCCACATACATTGGTGCTTGATTTCCATGTCTCTACAAGTGTTAGAGACCCATCTTATGTGTCACACCCACACACACATGAATACTGATCACTAATATCAAACTTGATAGATTAGTGATAAAGGTCTACATATGACTTCATCATGTTTTGAGTCATATCTATATACATATGAATATTTTGGATATTTTTCCATAAATGAGGCATAGACTAATTATTTCCACCCCACTAGTCTCTACCATGAATAGTATTGAAAAGACATTGTCTCCCACAAAAGGAATTATAAGGTTTTATGTTAATGGATTCATGGTATCTACTATTGTAATATAATCTACCATGTCAATATGATTCACCCAAGACCCCCCCCCCCCAAAGATAAGGAAACATTCTCTCATCATATCCCCTATGATTTTTATTGTGGACTCTGAATTCCGATTGATATAATGGCGGTATGTAGTGGAACAAAAGAACCTATATATCTAAATACTTCAATAATTCATTGTAGAGTGAGATGTGAGTTTGGAATATTAGTCTTATACATTTCTTGGGGATCGCCAAGAAATAACACCACCTAATAAAAATAAATCTCTCATGATCATCCGTTGATATATTCTCATATATAGCTATGAAGTGATAATCCTTAGTCAGGTGACCCACAACGACCCACACAACATCATTTCATGTGGGATTCCTTGTATGAAAATTTACAAAATCCATTATAACATCATCACAAGTTCACTCAAGATTGGGTAGTGACTAATGAAGACCAATATGACACTGGTACTCAGCTTTCATCTACTGGATTGAATTCTTTTGAGTGCACCAAATCCACTGAATACACTCTGACCTCCCGAGTTCCCTCTGACACCTCAAAACTCCTCTCGGTCGCTCCAACTATACCAGAGAGCTTCTCCAGATCCGAGAGTCCAGTACAGCCAAGTAAGGGTTCTCTGTTTTCATGTTTTTTCCAAACCCATCCTTACACCTCAATATATATATGTATACATACAGTTTATGTTAACATGTATATACATACCATGCCAACCCTTTGGTTTAAACAGAGGGTTTCAAGGGTGCTTTACTTCGTAACTGCAAATATAAGGGGATACCTAAACCTTTTTGTGATGAAAAACCCAATACACACACACACTGTGTATAGTCAGTTATATGATATATATTTATAAATATATATTTTCTTTATAGGAATCATATCTCTTTTTTTTTAAACTGGGTGTATGGATTTGGAATAGTATTTATTAAATGATTTAAGGGTTTTGTTTCTTTTGGGTTCTTATTTTATAACCCGTATGATACTATATGTATATATATAAATATGCACCTTAAAAATATCCTTATTTAAGGGTTTCCAACGAGGTTGTTTATGATATTTGTACTCATGTATTTATATAAGATTAGTTCAGAATGTTTTTATTTTAAACAGAACCATTATATATAGTTTATATATATTCTCAGGTGTATTTACATATATATATATATATATAATCCCGATCCAAACTATTTTCCTAAGTGTTACAAATAATCAGCATGATATACTGAGATATATATACTTATAAATTCTGTTTCGTATCTATTTTATATGTGGAAAAATCTATTTATAAAGTTTGTAATATTATGTGTATAATTATTTATACAAATATGTTTTCCAATACAATAATTTATTATTTTTAAGACTTGAATACTAACCCTTAAATAATATTCTAGGTTCGAATTAGGCTTCTCGTTTAAGTATTGTTATGTTATTGTTTAAAATCATTATTTTCATAAATTTATGTAAATATGGTTTCGTATATATATAATAAACCGTATATGGTTTGGTTCTTGACAAATAAATGATTAAGGGTTATAGGTTTTCAGATTTAAAAAGATTTTGTAGACTATGATTAATTTATGAGAAAACCCATATATACACTTTGTGTATATAACGTTATGTATGTGTTTATTTTTAAGATTAATATTTGAAACCCTAATTTCAAGTAATGGTTGTTAATATTTTAATACATGTAGGATCATAGTGTTTGTCTATGGTATTTTTCATTTTTGTATCTAAGTGTACAATAATGGGGTTGATTAAAGTAATTTCAATATTATTAACCGCGTTGATTGTCAAAGGGATATCCGTTGACTTGACCCAAGTGTATTAGAAAATAAATGGATTGTAAATCATGTTATTCTCGCATGAAATTTTAAGACGTAATGAATTTTCTACAAAATCTACTATAGGTTAATCTCTTTTATAATTTAGCCAATTTTCATGTTCAGTTCCATTTTTATTAGTAATTTAATGACAAGTAACTATGTATTTCATTTCCATGAAGAAATAATTTTAATGGGTATCACTTTATCATTTCATGTGACAACCCCTTTTCATCTACCATTTAATATGGTTTAGTAATTATCCTTTGTACATAGAATGTTTACTAAACCATGTCTTCTTTTGATTAATTATTCCATGTTTGTAATGTTATCTATCTTGTCATGTGTTTGTAGACCAATTCTATAATGGTTTTTCCTTGTCCATACCATTGATCATCCTACATGCATATGAAACATCATAATAATGAACCAATAATGAAGTCACCCAAAGTGGTATGGGACACCTTGGGTAATGAAAAATGAACTTAATTATCCAAAGTAGTATGGGACACCTTGGATAATACGAAATAAAAAATTAATATTCAATGTTGTATGGGACACCTAGAATATCAGACCTAATAATACCTTTTAAGGGTGTGCCCTCATAGTGCTCCAATTCTTTGGGTAATGATGTAATCTCTATGCATTACAATTTTGATGATACCTTGGTGAATCACCTTGGTAATTTTAAACAATACCTTGGTATATAGCCATGGTAATTTTACGAAACCTTGGGGATGGACCTTGGTTATATGTTCATGAATGTCAATGGAACCATTACCTATGAGTATCAGATAAAAATACAGATGGCATATGATGAGAAAATATTGATGCATGACCAGTTTTGTTTTCCAAAATTTTATTAAAAATTTTTCATTGCATTTATCATGTCATGATGTGCATTTTTTTTATAAGTTGTAGAGAATGTGTTTATGCCCGACTCTGATGATGGTTATACCTAATTGTTCTTACAGGCCTTACTTGTTATGCCCAATTTACTTAGTAAACCCCATGCCATTTTATACTAGCAGGCATACCTTGTTTGTTAAGTGTTTTCATCTAAGTGTTTTAATGATTAATTATGAAGTTCTTTAACTATATTATATCAAACTTTTAATTTTCATGATTTTCTTCCTTTGAGAAATTATTTTATGTATGGAAAATTGTTTTCAATGGGATTTTTCAAAAGGTGGATATAAGTACATTCAAAACCCCTTGCTGAGTATTTCATTGCTCACCCTATGTTTTCGATGAAATTTTTACAAGATGATAGTGTCTTTCCAAGTTTTAAGAATTTGATCTTAGCTTTGTAAGTAAGTAGTGAAGCGGTTGACTCTGATTCTCTAGGACCTAAATTAGAACTTTCCTCCTGATGAGTTATTATGTGTAAATTGTTTTTTTTATTTGTATGAAATAAATTACACACCATAGCCTGAGCACCGACTCCGTGCTACCGGAGGCTGGGGAATTATAGTTGGTATTAGAGGAATGTTTTAGGAAACCCTGGAATATTATAACAACACTAAATCATTAATAATGTTTTACTAAGTAGGGTTTGTTCTTAAAATTCTCATATGGCAAGCCAGCGATCCACACCTATAATCTTGACACTACCTATGGAGATTATAGAGAATATTATAGAAAAATACTGATCAACAAGTTGCCAATGTTTTTTTAACTTACGAATCACATGAAAAACTATATATCAAATATAAGAAAGCTCCAATGTCCTTCAAATCATCCATGGATCGAAAGTCGTGGATTAAAAAATGGCCAGTGCACTGTTTGAGAATTATAAAAATAAATTGAAGTACTACGAGGGACTCTTATTGTGTTTCTACCTGAATAAGAAATGATGGGCCATCACAACCTTCAGAGAAGAAGCAAAGGATCTGGACTTCCTCGTAGTCCTTATGTATGAAATCCTGTTTTTTAGCAAGTTTGGTGTCCTCTATGATTTTGAATCATTCATCGAATCCTTCAAATATGATGGTGTTCAAGAGATCATTAGGATCCAAATCCAAGAAGATATCACGGAGCTTAATGTCACTCATGCCTATCTCTGGAAAACCACCTATATCAAACGGGAGCTTGGTTTTTACCATGATCCAAATTGTCGAGGTCGTATTTGGGAAGATGAGACCCCCGAGCTTTGTTCTGCCCTGGGAGTAGAGTTGAATAGTGCCTTCTTTATTAGGCGGTGGAGGTAGAGGGACATCACCAAGGGTTTCAGGGAATCCATATGAACGATTCAGTGTAAGTTTTCCAATCAAATTGTGACGATGAAATTATTTTATGAGGGGGGTAATGTGATGGCCCAGGATTTATGAACCCGACTAAGTGAACAATGATATGTTTTACAAGGATGTTTTTTGTTTTAAATGGTTTTTTTGTACCAATAATGGAATTGTAACTAAATATATGAAAAAACAAGGAGAATAAAGAGAGATGGTATACATTAAAATGTTACATTACAACAAAGACCCAAACTAACCGAGAACTCCATGTACAATACTTTACATTGCCACATTAAGGCTGATAAGACCCACAACTAGAGTAATTGGATAATAAACATCTTCTGGGTCGGTCAGTGTGAAAAAAATGTTAACCAGAACCAAAACACACGTACTCCTCACCAGTAGAATGAGGAGAACCATCCTCCTAGGGTCAAGTTTTTTGAAAATGTGAAACACCCTACCCCCTGTTTTTATAATGGTCCTTTATGAAATTATAACCGTTATATATATGACCAATGTGTTTAAATGGATAATTTTTTTCTTTTTATAAAAATTTGGTTTTTATAATGCACTTATAATATTATGGTATTTCAAATAATTCAATATGTTCTAATGATTTGAAATATATATTCAAGTATCATGATTTTAAAATAAAAGATTATTCTTATAAAAGAACCTATCTGATATTATGAAATCCAAATGTTTTCCAACATGGTTGAGAACTTAATATTTTAACACCTTCTAAATGTTTTAAAATCCATGTTTAAAAAGTATCTTCTAATCATACACCTTTAATTATTATGAAAAAATATATTCTTATTAGATCTTTAAAAATTATGTATTTTGAAGTAGGGAAACGATTTCTCTTTTAAGAATTCTAAATAAAAAAGTGGAGTATGATATAAATTGGATTTTAGATTTATAATCTCTATATGTTCTTCATATTTATTAATGTTTATGCAAATTCAATTTATAAATATTAATGTTTTTGAAATGAAGTATACTGTTTATGGTTCTATTTCTTTTTTTATTGTTACCTAAAAACATTTTAGAGGGACTTGGCCAACTGAGGGAATCCATGGAGGGCCAAGCCCTCAAGGACATGGCCAAGTCCCAGTGACACCTAAGGCAGCAGCCATCAGGGTCAGCGAAATGGTGTGTGCGTAGTGAGGCCCAGCTGAGTTTCGGTCAGGTCGCGTACGGGCCAGAGTTTAAGTCATGTGGAGCGCTCGGCGCGTGGGGTTTGGCCAAGGCTTTTAGGGGCCCGTGTATAAAGCCCTGGTGTGTGTGTGTGTGTCATTTCCATGAGAGCAGCGCGCTCTAGCTTATAATCCACACCCTTCATTGTTTTGTTTCGATGTGGGATACCGAATTTCGGTGTCGCGTGATCGAAGTTGTTCATCACATATCTCGTTTAATCCCGACTGTCCACGCGATCTAAGGCCGCGATAACACCTGTGTCTCACCGTAACCGTCTAATCTTCACACGATCAGATATCTAACATCGTTTCCTTTTAAAACCTACGACATCCATCGTCTTATTCCTCACAACGGGGTCCCGCACCAGTGAGCTTGTACACCCGATGATGCCTCGACCTTCCCCATTTCCACTGTTTCATTTGACCTTTGTACACCCCACCCTCCTAGGACACTACAGCTCGACCTGTCTTCTAGATCGAATTCCTTTGAGTGCACCAAAGCCACTGTATAAACTCTAACCTCCCGAGTTCCCTCTGACACCTCAAAACTCTTCTCGGTCACTCCAGCTAGACCAGTGAGCTTCCTCTGATCCGAGCGTCCACCACAGCCAAGTAAGGGAGCTCTATTTTCATGTTTTTTTCCAAACCCATCCTTACAACTCGATATATATATGTATACATACAGTTTATGTTAACATGTATATACATATCATGAAAACCCGTTGGTTTAAACATAGGGTTTCAAGGGTGCTTGACTTCATAAATGCATATATAAGAGGATACCTCCACCATTTTGTGATGCAAAACCCAATAGACACACACTGTGTATAGTTGGTTATATGATATCTATTTATAAATATATATTTTTGATATAGGATTCATTTCTCTTTTTTTTTAAAACTGGGTGTATGGATTTGGAATAGAATTTCTTAATGGATTTAAGGGTTTAGATCCTTTTGAGTTCTTATTTTATATCCCATATGATACTATATCTATATATATAATTTTATATATATTTATATATGCACCTTAAAACTCTCCATATTTAAGGGTTTCCAAAGATTTTGTTTATGATTTTTGTACTCAAGTATTTATATAAGATTAGTTAAGAAAGGTTTTTTTAAACAGAACCATTATATATATTTTATACATATTCTCGGGTGTATTTACATATATATATAATCCCAAACCAAAATATTTTCGTATGGGTTCCAAATAATCAGCATGATATACTGAGATATATATACTTATAAAGTCTTTTTTGAATCTATTTTATATCTGAGAAACACTTTTTATAAATATTGTATTATTATGTGTATAATAATTTATACATATATGTTTTCAAAAACAATCATTTATGATTTTTAAAACTTGAATACTAACCCTTAAATAATATTCTAGGTGTGAATTAGGCTTCCGGTTTAAGTATAGTTACGCTATAGTTTAAAATATTTTCTTTCATAAATTTATGTAAATATGGTTTCGTATATATATAATAAACCCTATATGGATTATTTCCTTCCAAATAAATGATTGAGGGTTAGTGGTTTTAAAATTTTAAGAGATTTAGTGGACAATGATTAATTTATGAGAAAACCCATATTTACCCTTGGTGTATATATTGTTATGTATGTATGTATTTTTAAGATTAATATTTGAAACCCTAATTTCAAGTAATAGTTGTTAATATTTTAATACATGTAGGATCATAGTGTTTTTCTATGGTATTTTTTATTTTTGTATCTAAGTGTACAATAATGGTCTTGATTAATGTAATTTCAATATTATTAACTACGTTGATTGTCAAAGGGATATACTTTGACTTGACCCAAATGTATTAGAAAATAAATGGATTGTAAATCACGTTATACTCGCATGAAATTTTAACACGTAATGAATTTTCTACAATGTTTACTATATGTTAATCTCATTTATGCTTTAGCCAATTTTCATATTCATTGTGACGCTTGTCATCGTATTTAATGACAAGTAACTATGTATTTCATTTCCACGAAGCAATAATTTTAAAGAGTATCACATTATCATTTCATGTGACAATCCCTTTTCATATGCCATTTAATGTGGTTTAGTAATTATCCTTTGTATATAATTTTTTTACTAAACCATGCCCTCTTTTGATTTATTATTCTATGTTTATAATGTTATCTATCTTGTCATGTGTTTGTAGACCAATTGTATAATGGGTTTTCCTTGTCCATATCATTGATCATCGTACATGCATATGACACATCATAATAATGAACCAAGGATCAAGTTACCCAAAGTTTTATGGGACACCTTGGGTAATGAAAAATGAACATAATTATCCAAAGTGGTATGGGAAGCCTTGGATAATACGAAATAAAAATTTAATATTCAATGTGGTATGGGACACCTTGAATATCAGACCTAATAAGACCTTTTAAGGGTGAACCCTAATAGAGCTCTGATGCATTGCGTAATGATGTAATCTCTATGGATTACAATTATAATAATACCTTGGTGAATAACCTTGGTAATATTATACAATACCTTGGTATATAACCATGGTAATTTTAAGACACCTTGGGGATGGTCCTTGGTGATATGTTCATCAATGTCAAAGGAACCATTATCTATGAGTATCAGATTAAAATACACATGGCAGATGTTGAGGAAATATTTATGCATGACCATTTTGGTTTTCCATAATATTATTACAAATGTTTCATTGCATTTATCATGTCACGATGTGAATTTTTTTATAAGTTGTAGAGAATGTGCTTATACGCAACTCTGATAATGGTAATGCCTAATTTTTCTTACACACCATGATTGTTATTCCAAATTTACTTAGTAAAACCCATGCCATTTTATACTAGCGTACTCACCTTGTTTGTTAAGTGGTTTTCGGCTAAGTGTTCTAATCCTTAAGTATGATGTTCTATAACTGTATTATATCAAACTTTTAATTGTCTTGATGTTTGTCCTTTAAGAAATTATTTTATGTATGGAAAAGTATTTTCAAAGGGAGTTTTCAAAAGGTGGATTTGTGTACTTTCAAACCCCTTACTGAGTATTTCAATGCTCACCCTACGTTTTTGATGAAATTTTTACTGGTTGAGAGAGTCCTTCCATGTTTTGGGAATTTGATCTTATCTTTGTAAGGAATTAGTGAAGCAGTTGACTCTGGTTCTCTAGGATCTAAACCAGAAATTTTCTCATGATGAGTTATGATATGTAAATTGTTAGTTTCTTTTGTATGAAATAAATTACACACCATAATCAGAGCACCAGATCTGTGCTACCAGAGGCTGGCGCCTTATAATTTTAGTTTTTAATAGGCTTTTGGGGTAGAAATTTTGAGGATAGGGGTGGTATTTATACTTGAGGATAGGTGGGATCACTTGATGATATTATTGATTATTTTATATTTATTGATAACCACATTTAGGTGAAATTAATTTAAAATAATTATAGATTAAATAAATTCTATAATGATGTTATGGTACATACACACCTCAAAAAACCATTAAATATTTTAGTTTTTAGGTATTTTAAACCTTCACCCTTTTAACATTAACATGTTTCATTTTTTACCTATACCCCGGTAAATAATGTTTTTACCATGGAAATTTTTTTATACCATAAAATAAGATTTACCATACAAAAAAATGAACCCAATTATTCTGAATATGGATTTAATTTTACCCAATTAAAATCACTGAATTTGAATTATTATGTTTAAAATAAATTCCACATAGAAAAAAGAAAAGAAAGTTTTTAAACTGAAAGGTTCCAGTGTTTGAAATAAATTTATATCTATTTTAAATTTTAAATTGATTCAAATGACCTATATTATATTAAATGATAAATATGTAGTTTAATTACACTATAAAACTAATCAAAATGAGAATATAACTATAAAAATAAAATATAAAAAAAAGAGGTTTTGAATTAAAATACAGTAATTTTCACTATTCATAAAAAATTTATATTGTCCCAAAAATACAAAAGAAAATTATTCAAAGTAAAATTATATGCCCATATTATATATAAGATGTTTATTTTATAAACTATATATTATAAAAGATTCAAAAAATATATTTAAAATGGGGTTTCTATCCAAAGTTGAAAAGTACCTTTTGGAAAAAATACTTCTTTTATATATAAAATTGAATTTGGTATCATATAATGTCTTAAAAACTGATAAAATGAATCTTAAAAATTTAATTTAATATATAAATATATATTCCATTAATAAAACCAACAAATATTGATTATATCACTTTATAAAATCAATTAATTTCATTTTAATTGTTTCACATAAAAACATTTCATTTTATTTAAAAAGGAGGTTTCATTCATTTATAAATAAATGTGCACCAACGAATTTATTTTAATCATGTGTAATAAATTTTTTAATAATTCAATTAATATTTTTCATTTCCCTAATTTGAAAAAATAGGCTATTAAATAATAACATTTAGTTTTTCTCTTATGTTTTACGCGGAATATCATGTACTCTATCAAACATCGTGCCTTTTTAAATAAACAATGGATTTTACATTTATAATCCCTTAATGAATCCTCCATAACCTATATTATATTATATGGATTAAAAATAAATTAATTTTAAATATGAATAAATTTCACATCATTAATGTTAAAATTTTAATGATTTTATCTCATAGGCATAAAAAATAATTAAAATAACTGATATTTGGAAGAAACTATGGGAAATAACCATGGTAAGGTTTTTTGTTTTAAATACTTTATCATATAGGGTCCAAAAACTAAATTTATAATTTAATAAATTGTTATCGTCAATACTATTATAAACCCCTATCAAACCATGATTACATATCACTAAAAACTTTTTAAGAGTAAATTAACTATACTCATACCTCTCTCGATCCCTCCCAATGTGCCCAAAATCTCTTAAGAAGATCATTCCCAACTTTAAGAAGTACCTTGTTGAGGTGAGGGATCAATCTCTCTTCTATTAAATTAAATCTCCTTCATTGAGTTTATCTTTTTAATATCAATTGATTATCTGATCATATTTATAAAAATATAGATTTTACATCTAATTTATTTTACAATAAATAGAGATTATTTATCCTCTCTCATTATAAACATTATCTATACTATCACTATACCCATGTAAGGGACCTCTCCATTTCATCATTATTCAACAACATCCTTCAGGATTTTTTTTTATTTCCCATCTTTCATGTTGGGATATGTTTTTAGATATCCATATTTCTATACGTAGGATTCCCAAGTATTGAGATACCAATTTTTCTCTAATTATACCCATTTATAAATGATTATTTACACTCATTATTCTACCAAAATTATCATGTGATATTCCATGCCAAACATTTATTTAGTGAATATCCATATCATTCTATATTCGGGGAAATTCAATTAGTTGAACTTATCCTTAATTTATTTATGATATACATGTATGTTAGCCACACTCTATAGTCATTGGGTTAAAATTGATGGAATATATCCTTATGTTGTATGAACTATGTGACACACATATGCATGTACATAATTGGAATGTGATGTATGGGATAAAATGTATGCATACCTCTAATGAATTGGGTAATGTTTTGATCTCATGAAATTCCTTGTATGGTGAATAAGATTTTTCTTAATCACATTATATTATGTTTTCTGGGCAGTTATCTTTGAATTATGTTTATGACATCGTGTTTTATGTTGTTTCAAAAACTCTATTTTGATTTTATGTTATTATTCTATATCATGAATCGTTGTTCCATATTATAATTCACATCCCTTTTATCATATGTATATATACCACTTCAATCACATTTACTACTTTTCATTATAATATGCTTTGATTGTTCCCTTTGAGGGATTTATATCTCAAACATTTCTTATGTACGTTCCCAGGTTATCCCATGTTTAATGAGAGGATTGATGGAATATAAAGTCATGTTTTGGATTTTATAACTATGTTCGTATATCCATTTATAATGTCAATTTGTTGTGTACATAATTTGAAAAAGACTATAGACCTCATGATTATTTGGGTTGTACTAAGTGTCCACTAAAGTAATAAAGCCTGAAACAATGTGTATTAATGATATAGGTTGAAATAGTTGGTATCAAACGATATTTTATTTATTTTGGAGGATTATGATTACAAAAATATAGTGAAATAAATAGGGATAATAGTAAACATTGTAAACTATCCCTTACTTTTGTTAAATTACAGAGTATCTGCTTTTCATGAAAATACATCTTGGTCTTGATTCCAATGGGAATGTTTCTCTAAAACAATTATACCTAGGGGTAATAACCTTGAGAAGGGTGCATTGAGATATATGTGATCATTACCCAATACATGATAATAGGAATTTCTTCACACCTAGTCTGGAACTCCTGGTGGATATGAAATGGAAAATTCATAATCTTTTTATGAACCATTATAGGGAAAAAATGTCTAAAATATTTTATTCTATGAAATAGATCATGAATAATTTAATTTGGAAGAATTAAATTCATAGTTGAAGGTATATATTTCAATTATGATTTATCCATTTAATGTTCATTTTTTCAATCGTGTATGTTTGTTTCAAAATTATTATCCATAGGTCCATTTTGTACATATTAACTAAATATACCAAAACTAAATAGTGAAATGTAAGCTTATAATTATGGGATAACCACATAATTTCATATCATGAAAGTTTAGTGGAACTATTCAAAAACCGCCACAAATCACAGAAGTTCATTTATCAGTGAAGATGATGAATGGGTTAATTCTTCCATCCCAATCATATAACTTATCCTCAATCCATATTTTATAGATAATAGACCCTATGAAACATATGATACTCCATTTTGTGCATTTTTATTCTATTATGGGAATGAATTTTAATTCCTTATATAGATGAAATATATGTTATTTGGAGAAGGAAATCACCATCAATATAAAGATTATCATCTGATTCCATTCATGTGAAATGATCTTGATGAATCTATTTTGGTGTAATCATCTCAAGAATGGAAATTATTTCTCTATGAGTAAGCATATCTTGATCAAATGATCGATAATTATGAAAAGATCACCATTGAATACGTGCCCATTGTGAGAGAATATGTTCTTTTGAAAATAGACTACACTTCCTCAAATGCTAGAGTTTGTGTTTTCAATCAATAATATACCAGGAAAAATTATCATTTATATGGAATTTTATCACCAACATAGATATATCTATAGGTCCTTCCAAAATAGATGTAATTGAATGATGGCCCAGACCATCATCTGTGATGAAAATCCAAATTTTACATGAAATATATGGGTTTTATTGTTGATTTATGATAAAATTATCATAATCATCAATATTTCAATCCAAGATTAATCAGAATGTATTCATGTTTTTCAAGATTAATTAATGTGATGAAATAGTTATGTGTTGATGAAGAGGAAATAATTTCACTTGTGCTCACATTATACACTAGTGGGGAGTGATTTTTAATCTATAATGATGCATTAAAATGGGATTTAGTTGTGTATTCACATAATATGACAATGTATCCTATTCCTCTAAAAAAATTATGATTGATAAGAATAAAAACAAAATACATGGCATAGAAACTGTAGCGATGATCACTATGCTGATTTTTTGAAGCATTATCTCTATGATGAAATGTTTGAAATATATATAGATCCTAAAATCATCAAGTATATATTCAAAGAAAAGGATGTTAATATGAACCAAAAAATTGGTTAAAGATGATAAAGTGTTATGATTGAGCAATCCATTACCATCCTGAGAAGTTTAACAAAGTGGAAGTTGCTCTAAGTAGAAAAGATCCAAAAAACCAATCCATGATGTGGATTGAAACAGATCCAATATTTCTGGACAAAAGATAATGATATAGTAATATGAAAATGATCATCATCATACCTTCCTTACATAAATTATTAGACAAATATTCTATAGTGGATTAAAAAGTATTAAAAAGATAATGAGTTCTTTAAAAATTGTTATGGATATTCTAAAGATCAACATTTCTAAAGAATGAGTTATAAGGATTGGAACAAAGATATGTGTCCCATAAAAACCAAAACAAAAAAATTTATGGATAATTGGGATATATCATAATACTATATTATTCTAATAATTTATACGATGTAAAATTATTTGAAGAAAATATTTTGGTGGGATAACATGAAGATATATATTTGATGAATTTTTATCTTGGTTAATGGTCTGTAAAAAACTCATGTATGGAAAAAAGATGTCTAAGGGTATGTTGTGACTATTTCCCAGAGTAGATTAGAAATTTGGAAACATAATTATTTATTTCTTTTTAGGACACAAAAGGATCCCTAATGTAAATTACACCATCTATGTGGTATTTTATCACCTTAAAAAGGCATCACATTCAATTACTAACAAGAAACATTTATAATTGACTAACTAGAAAGAATTTTATAAGGGAATTGGTAAGACTAAATGGAGTTCCACTCACTACTATATATGATTGAGAGTAATGGTTTACTTAAATGTTTTAGATAATCCTTTAGAAATAGTTTAATATTTAACTGATCATAGACTCTGCTTATCAGCCATCTATGAATGGACAATATAATGGAACCAATAAAACTCTGGATGATATATTGAGATCATTTTACAGGGATTTAAAAAGATATTTGGACCACCATCTTCTATAGTGAAATTAAAATATTTCAATAGTTTCCATTATATAATTCAAATAGCACATTATGTGGCACTTTATGGGAATATGTTCCATACTATGATTTGTTGGTATAATGTTAGAAAGTGGAAATTGATGAAAAACAACATTTATTAATATTTGATATGGATATTTCAAACCATTCAACATTGTAGAAAATTAGTAAAATGTATAAATAAATGAAATTCATAAAATTATTAATGATAAATTGAGTTTGAGGTTAGAGAAAATGTGTTCGTTTATATATATCCATGGTATAAATATGATGTTTTAGAAAAATTAAAATCGTATTCCTAGATATATCAACCCCTTTTAGATCCATGATGGGATTATAGTTGTGGCATATTGACTATAAATCCCACATGGCCTCCCTTAAGTATATGATGTTTTCTATGTAACCCTATAAAGGAATTAAATACCCGACCCCTCACATGTGTTGAATAATAATGTGGTACTCTTAGAGAATAATAATTCATGTGATGGAATTCACTAAAGATCTTATATCTTAAAGAAAATGTTCTATGGAGAAAGAGAACACAACTTTTCAAATTGTTATTCTGGAACCAAATGTTTAAGGAAGTGAAATGGTAACCATAAGAATAAATGAGACCAAATATCCCTCATTGATTTTAGTTTATGAAATTAAACTTTTTACGGTGAAAATTTTAAAGGGGGATGAATAAAATAACCTGGTATTTTATAATTGAAATTCCTTTTTTAAAGGTAGTAAATGATTTATTAGGATATCATGTAATAATAAAATGCACTAATATTGATATTTTGGACCACTATATGGACAGTTATATTTAAAATAACATTAATCATTACAAACAATCATAATATTTCTATTTTTCATTGAATATTATTATTATAATATTAAGGGTTTTGATAATGTCCATTAGACATGGACAAAGGAAGTGATAGCCTTAAATAGTAGGTTAATATAATATAAAGCCCATTTGTCGTAGCTTATAAAGGAGAAAGAATCATTGGATTTTTTTCTTGAAAAATATCAATCCAATATTCAACAGCCATTTAATGATAAAAACCATATAGCGGATAAGTTCAAGCTCATTGAGGTCATGGAAAAAAACCATGTTTTTTCAAAGCACCCTATGAAAATATCACAATCACACAACTTACCCTTAATGAATTCACTATTGTAATGAAGGGTTATATGTAGAGAACACAATATTATGGTTTCCATATTTTTTTGCATAGAATTTTTTTTATCCCTTTTTATTTTTAGTTTATATATTTAACAAACAATATGTTTGATAAAAGTCATATTGGATACGACGAACACGAAATTTTATTTTTGGGAAATATATAGCTTCAAACTAGAATTTATATTGTAATGAATTCATGATTTTTTTAAAATAATATTATTTTAGAAAAAATATTATTATTAAATAATATTAATTAAATATAAATGAAAATATAATTTTATAAAGTCAAAAAAAAATTTATAATGGTCATAAAATATTTATTGTAAAAAATATTATTTCTCAATTTATGTGGATTATTTATTTAAAAGTATAAATTATCATTCATGTATATTTTTTTTTTGGAAAATAAATATTATTTATGAAATAATCATGTCGAAATTAGCCAGTAGTTGATTTTTCATAATTTTTAGAGACAATTGAATTTTTGTGCAATAAATATATATGATATCAATATAAATTGTGAATTATGACATCATAAATCCAAAAATAGATGTAAAATATACTATAAGGTATATCCATGAGCAAAGTTATGTTTTCAATTTTATAATTTGTTTAATGTTATTTCTTTAATTTTATAAACCCTTAGTGAATCTTCTGAATCTAAAATTATATTTTATGGTTTTAAAATATATATTTTTATAAACATGAGTCACTTCCACATTACTAGGGAATTATTTTAATGATTTAAGTTGCAAGACCTATAAAATAATTAATACTTCAACTCTTTTATATAAACAATGTTCACAAATAACATTATTGTTAGTGGTTTATATTACATTATCATTCATATTCAAAAACATAATTTTTAAAATTAATATATAAATATCCTCTCTTTTTTTATACAACCCCACATAAAACTAATTTCACTCAATACACTTTAAGATTGATTTTAATATACCCTTACCTCTCTATATCCTTCACAAGGTTCTTCTAATATCTCAGCTATATCCTCTCATGCATTAATAATAACCCTATCTAGGAAAGATATTTCTTTCTATTCATTTCTATTCAATCACCTTATATGAATTTACACTTTTAAATATAAATTTATTATTTTAAAATGTGTTTATAAATATCTATGTACTATCTAGTATTTTTTCTAAGAATGAGAAATTGTTTTCCCATCTCATTATAACCTTTATCATAGATGTTACTATATCTATGTAAAAGATCTTGTCCTACTTTTTACACAATAAAATTATAAATTCCATTCCTCTTGATTTTAAATTGTTCATATTGGGATATGTTTTCACACATACTTTTTAATATCCATATGAATTCCAAGTATAGAGTGACCCCTATCAATCTCAATATGTAATTTCATAAACCATTATGTACACCTGTTATGATGCCGAAATTATCTTGTGATTTTCTCTGAAAAACATATGTATAGTGAATTCCCTTCTCCATTTCCACTCAATGGTAACAAAAATTATACAAATCTCCTTCATTTATTAAGAATTTACATGTATTAAACCATAAATCATTAATATTAGGGTTATTTTGGATGAATGTAATATCCTAGCCTGACTTTCTACTAAAAAATTATCCAAAATAGTCATCACATGGCTCAAAGCATGCCTCCCCAAAATCTAGAGGCAGATGACTAGAAATGAGGGTCTAATTATTGTATAGCAGGAGATACCACACCATCATGATCATAGTTTTAGAAAATTTTATCAGAAAATAAATATAAGGGAACAACCAAAGTAGTAATAAATCTAAGACTAGAGAGTTAAAGAGTTATACCAACCAAGTATAAAATATGTCCAATGCTAACATAAAAAAATTCATCCATGTCTAGATGATGATACAAGATACAAATACGAGGTACAATAAAAATTAAAACATTGTAAGGAGAAAAGTATCCCAAAGGGTAACACCACAAGAATCATGAGTACTAGCTTAGTCACACGCTCCCAGGATCCTAAGAACACAAAAAAAACATACAAAATAAATTAAATAACGTGAAGACATGAAGATCTTAACAGGTACCCAAGAGAAATGAAGGCCAGAGCATGGTGTGAGATATAATCACATTAGGACAACACCGAAATTTTCATAAAAAATGAATTTGTGCACAATAAATTGATTAGTGTTCCAATCAAGGTGAATACAAGGATATAAGTAAAAAAATAATTTACACTTTGGTCACGGTTCCTAAGTGGGTACCTGTCTAATTATAACATCTTCGACCTACGATGGATTTCATAACCCAGAGAAACTATTGATGTAATATTGTATATACATGGAATTATTTATAAAGAAATAGATGTGATCTGACCATAAGTGTGTTCTTTGGCATGGCAGTTACACCCCTAGGGTCTTATTCACAATTTATGATACTCAAATCATTAAAATGTTAATAACCAAGAACCAAAATAGTCCATTCTACTAATCTATAAAATATAGTAATGGAATCCTTGTCATCTCCATGTAAATCCATATTAGAATACCAAGGTTCATTATATGATACAATTATTTCAAAAATACCACAAAGTCAATCCAAGGAGGCTTATAACAACATACCTTGTATCACTATTGTTATGAAAACACTTTTATTTTGTACCAAGTATCTCATATTCTAGACAGAGGATCACAAGATGCATGGAATAACCTTTTTTCCATTAAAATATTACACAATTTATACCCTAGGTAACTACTCTCACCCAAGTGTATGAATAACCATCGCGAAGAGCGCATAAAAATAAATAAAAGTATCTATCCTGGTGTGTCATGTAGTACCAATACAATTGTGATGAGTTCATCCACAACTTACATAAGTTAGGACATGTGTTCAATACTAGACTACAAGTAGGCAAATCAAAGAAACCAATATCATACATTAACAATACATATAATATATAACCAGATATGGAGGCTACTTATTCTCTTTTAAATCAAGCCAAATATTCATGTAATAAATAATTAATCACATGAAACAAAGATATAAAAATAAGGATAAATGCTAATTGAATGGAATAAGTAATAAGAAATAAGAATGAGCAATGAGAAACAAAGAAAATTTACAAGAAAACTATGTATTCATGGAATAAAGCACAATAAATGATCATTTATCAACTTTTATAAGATACACCGAACATGATATAGGGAATGATAATAAAACATAAATCATTTCATAATTATCATTCAAAAAAATTATTCAAATTCAGTTCATTCTCTCATATATATCCTCAAGAATAGGAATTAATATTAAGGTCAAAACTCATGGAAAACAGACCATATTAATTACATTCATTAATATAATACATACATTAAGGTTGAAGCACACCCTCAAGGGTTTCTGGAAAAACCTTTATCAAGGGAATGAGGTATCAAAGGTAGAAGAATACCTACCAGAGTGGATAAAGACAAAGAACCCACCCAACATGGTGATTAACCACTCACTAGGGAGGTATCAGACTTGTTAACTAGTAAAATTTAATTTATATGAAAAAAGGGAAGCATCATCGGATGAATCTAGTGTGAGGCACAATGGTGCCATATAAAATGTAAATAAAATTCAGAAAAGATTCAACACCACCTAACCTATATTAAATATGACTAAAAAATCCAATATCAAATACTGTTTTGGTTTGGATCAAGATAAATCATATAAATAGACGAATTCTCTAAAGTTATAATGAATTAGGTCGCACCAAAATAGAATGGATGATCAGAAGAGAAACTAAGAAAAAAAGAAGTGGAATGAAGAGCTTACTTATAGAAATATAAAGGGACCAGGGACACATGATTCCAAAAATGGACTAAAGAGATAGGAATATGCATATATTTGGATTGGTAAAGGCCTCAAAAAGAGAGATAAAGAGGATTTTTACATCGGAAACGGAGGTGCGAACGAGAAATTAGGTTTAGAATATCATTACGGGTAAACTAGTAAATTCACTCTTCAAAACATGGTCAGCTGATTTGGTATCATAGTTTGGACAATCTGTGTTTCAATCATGTTGATCCCACTACTTAAAAAATATACCCCATATGGTTTCCCATTATGTTTTACCAAATTTGTTCCATACGGTGCACACATGCTACCTGGTTGGCACTAAGCGTGTGGGATAGGTGTTTGTTTTAGAAAAATCATGCACGACCCATGTGTATCCTCTGCACACAACTATAGACAATCCACATGGCCATGCACCATATTCCATATAGTTAGACCAAATCAAGTGTCCCAACTTTCTCAACTGGACTAGGCCACATAGTTTCTTTTGAGGGATGTAGGATTCCAAACAAACTATGTGACATACCAGCATCCTCTATAAAGAGGGATTTCAGTTCTTGACATTCCAAAAACATGAAGAAACACATCAAGGATTCATCAGGCCATAATAAAAGTCTAAAAACAACATATTTATGGGTAATAAATCATGTAATTACAGTTATATTTTTTTTAAATGAACCACCCACAAAATGGAAAATAATTCAAAAACTATTATTAATTTCATATACTCCAAAATCACAGGACCCCATAATATCCCCACAGAAACATTCTCATCCCCACGAAGCCATGGGGAATTTAAAATAACATCAGCCACCCAAAAAATTTCTAAGTGTTTTCCAAACAAAAATGTTACATTTTCAAATACCCATCACTCCCCCTCACATTACAATAAAATTTAGTAAACAATCTTTCAAAAATCAATCCATTATTGTCTTTCTAAGATGAAACACCTATACAATACAAAACAGATTCCTTATTATTTGAGACAAGATCACATTGTAATATTTTTAACCACTATGTTGTAACATTTTTAGGGCCACGATTGAGTAACAGTGTTCCACTAATAGAACTACTTATCTGAGAATTCCATTAGTGCTTAAATGGTTCACTTATCTTGATTCACATCTTAATTTATTTTTGACACCCAATAAAATTTAGAGGCCTAGTGACGATGAGATTTCATTTAAAGTGATATCCAACACTCACCACACATTACCAATCCTGACAATACTCAACTACATGGTTCCCCACCAACCGCATTTAACAAGAGAGAGATGAAAAACCAATCGAATGGTCTCTAGACAATATTCGTAAAAAACCTAGCATAGATAGATGGTTGACTCCAAAACTAAGACTAATTCTTTTTCTGAAAGAGGCACCGTAATATTTCTCTAAGAAATCTCAATGAGGCCCAAAAAGTCATTATGGTGATACCACTGGCCAAAACCTCTATTTAAGTTGTCCTGCCTTGGGTTGACCATGGGTGCAAGCCAAATCTTGGTCACATGGATCATGAACCTTTAAACATATCATCCAACCCCATATATAATTTAGGGTAACCATGGAATAGTTAACATGAGTTCAAGGAACTCATCCAATTGAAACTGTAAGTGGTTCTTACAATTGATAAATAATTATAAAGATAAACATACACACATTAAAAACCTTGACAGAGTCTAAATTGGAATCCACATGATGATCACATCAAAGGGAAACAGATTTCATCCCGGAGTCTAACCATGAAGCTCATACTTTGGAACCCAATTATAACTCAATACAAACCATACCTCTATGTACAACCACTCTTCAATAGAACTCTCTTATAAAGACTACTCAACAAGCCCATTGACTATTAAATTTATCACAATGTATAATTGATGTTCTATTAGTGTCTCCAAACGATGACATGATAGGAGAAAAGATAATCCTTCACCTGAAAATACAATAAGAAGATTATAATAATTTGAATAAAGGATCTAAAACATTCTTTCTATAAAACAGGTGAATTTCTTGGTATGGTTTTGAAAAAACCATGCATATCAACTATAGATAAGAAGAGAAGTCAACCCATTACTAAGCGAATTCTTCTAGAAAAATATTGGATTCACCTACCAATGGTTCGTCATTACTTAACCAAGATTCCCTTACATTTGAGACATCCCATGACTATTTAATCCCAACATAAAATTTTCATTCTGACTATCTATGTTTTCAAATGTTTCACATATAGACAAGAACACCCTAGACAAGATTTATTATAGGCACCAATATAAAATAATATTACAAGCCCTTGGGAATTTTAATCTGGACTAACCGTTTCCAAATAATCATTCTATAATTGCAATACCTCTACTTGGAGGACATGCTATGATACTTAATAAATGACACTCCCTAATTCAAGAGTGCTCATGTCATTAGATATGTTGATGTAGGAATCTCATCCCATGGTGCACAATCCTTCTACCATCAACTACGGGTCCTAGATATAGAAATCATACATTATAAAACATTATCCCAAATAGATATAAAACATTACTCTTAAGACTACTAGATTACATTAACATTTATACATACACATGACTATGATCTTGAGTTACATACATTTGTGCCATAAAATTGGTTGTAAAATCCCAAACGTTTGACCAACATGTAAAAAACATAATTTTCCTTAAATTCATTCCTAGAATTGGGATGAGTTGGATTTCCCCAATGCCTATGTTACTATAATCATGAGATAACTGGTGATTGGTGTTTCACAACTCCAGATATAAATAGCTTCCACCAAACCCAAATGTTTTGTCTTACCATTTACCAACCTGATGATATCTCGTATGTAGACTCATACTACACCAAGATCACTATAGAAAACACACCTCCCAAATACTATCCCCAAGCTTATCAGCTTAGGAATATAATTATCTAATTCCGCTGAAAAATAACTAACTAAAATTCCAATTACACTATATGATTATAAAAAAATGAAAACACCTATCGAGTCATCCAACTATGATGAGGAAGGAAATGAAGCGTCACATGACCTACTAAGTGGTTGAAACTTATCTAGGCATGTAAAAAAACTACACATGATCATTCTATGATTCTCATGCTTGAAAAAATTGTAAAATGACACATTACCACTCTTAATATCATGGAATTAATTTTAGAAACTATGAGTTTTACACTAATGATGACACTAAACCAGTAACATATGTCAAAACATATTCACAAAAAACTAGAAAAATCATTCAATATACGAGGGTGAAACCAATAACAAGACACACCCTTTATGATACATGAAGTGTCATCCATAAAAGGGAGTAATTTTTATTAAAAGTCACAATGATTAAGATCATATCACTAAAGTTCAAGAGATATGTAATGTGGCCTATAGGTAAATCTCACGTTCTTGTCTCAATGAAAATACACAAGGAAAAATTATTAATGTATATAAAATACCCTTAAATGATGGAAAAATCAAAAATCACACATTAAGGTTTGATTAAGACAGTTTGTTTATTTACATTTGAGATCATAATATTTTAAAGGCTTAACATTAAAAAATTATATACTAGTAAAAAGACAATGTGAGTTGGTATACTATGTAGCTAAGCCCCCATGGAAAAGTAGACAACTTATACTGACTTCCTTTTAAATAATATTATTCATTTATAAGATTTCATAATTATCATAGTTAATGAAATAGAAAATTACAATATTTCGAGTAAAACACATTTTAGGTAAAAATTATCATTTTAATAAACCAAGGCCTCATATAAGTATACATTAAAGAAGAAAAATGGTTCTCTATTAATTTTAGAGGTACTATTCAAGTAATATTTCTTCCTATACTTATATGTAATACTTTAAAAATAGTTATTGTCACATTAAATGAACATCAGTAAAAATCCAGAATATACCTCATGGTGTTAACCACTACGGTATATCAAAGAAAAGAAACATACTCTAGTCTAATTAAGACATTTTAGGCAACTAAATGAATCATTAAAATTTTAAAGATTTGTATATAAAACACCCCTATCGTGTTAATTTGTTAAGAAAAATTCTTTAACGAACCTATTCATGTCCATTTTTGTATTTAGACATTTAGTCATATCAGTCATAATTCCTATATAATTGGTAAAAAGGACGTAATATGTAAAACTAATCATTTAATGTCAAAATTGGAAAACATGTATATTTGAAATAGTTTTTATATATATAACTCATAATAGAGGGCTCAGTTACATGGATTTCCACCTATCAATTTATAAAAGCACCCATACACATTAAAAATTTAGGCAGATCCCATATAGAAGACCCATTTTATCTAGGATTAAAAGAAATGATAATTAATGTAATATTTATAAAATAATACTTTAGTATATAAATGAAATAAATAATGGTTCTATTATATGGGTCACCATTTTCTATTTCAAGATTCACCCATACACAAAACATATTGTAAATTGGCTCCCCTATAACCTTAACAAAAAACATTTCGTCCCACTATAGACAATAATAAAATCATGGAAAGATACTATGTAAGTAGAAAGGACTCTATCATGGAATATAAGCCAACCTTGATAATTTAAATTAAATAAGCATGCTATATAAGAAATAATACTAATAAACCACACAAAATTTTTTATAAAGAGGAATTCTAATGAAATAAATATGTATGAAAAAAAAGAATGTTACTAACAAAACCCATCCTGAAATGAACAGAAAAGGCATAATATAATAAATTATTTTATAAAATAGAAATAAAATCGACATGGAATGAAATATTAATGGAATGTGAATCCCTAAGATCCTATAATGATGCATGTAATAATACAAAATTATCATCTAGTATAAGGATTAGTGAAAAAATATTATAATTCAGTAAGGATCAGAATGTAAACCAATTACCTAATTTGAAATCATCTTCAACTATAATTGTGATATGAATGAAAAGTAATCCCATACCTATCAAATCGTAATTTTCCCAAAAAAGTGGGTTGACCATTCCCATGAATGGCTATTTACCAAGCATTGATACATTATTAGTATCCTATTTACCAAACCAAAAAAGTAACACAATAAAAATAAAAAGGATTGAATACCACCCTGTAACATCCCAACTTGACGGTGTATACAACTAGTAGCTGGACTGGTTGACACATGGCTTCAAGCATGCCTCCTCGTATTCCAGAGGCTGTCGACTAGTAGTTAGGGTCTTATGATGGTATGGTGGGGATACTATACCCTCATTAACATAATATAACAATGGGTTATCATAAAATAAAAAACATAAAATAGTAAAATAATTAATAAATGAATGACTATGTAGTGGAAGAATAACACCAACAGAATATAAAAATGGTCAACTTCAATATACAACAATGCATGATTGTCTGGATGATGATACCAGATATAAGAAAGAGGTACAATATGTATTACAAAAAAAATAAAGATATCACAAATGTTATCTCCACAAATATCCAGAGTACTAGCTAAAACTTATTCTCCATATCTACTAATTACAGAACACAATACAAGAAATAAAACCATGACCTGCAAACACAGATATCTACTTTGGTAACCCAGTCAATGGTGTCCCAAACAAGGTGTGATAAATAATCCTAGAAGTCCACTACCATAAATATCTAGATCAATCCAGTTGATGCACTATAATATGAACAATGTACCAACATAAGTGGATATAAGGTGATAAGTATGTAAATAAATAACACTTTGGTTTTGGATCCTAAGTGGATAATCGAGCGATTCTACCTGCTACAACCTATACAAGATATCTAAACCATGAGAACTGATAGAAGTAATACAGTATATAAATGCCATTGTATATGAAGAAATAACTATTTTTGACCCCAATATTATGGAAAAATGTCATGATGGGATCAACCAACAGCGTTAATCATTGTTGTTTCTAGTATTCATGCCCTAGCATCATAACTAAAAAGGGTTTTCCTTGATAGTGTTGTGAAGGTCTAGGTGTCAACAACCATCTACTATTGTATGGGGTCCATAGACTCGTTTCTGAATCGGGTTTTGGTGTGATATGAATGTTCATTGTGGTCTTGACTATGGCCGTGAAGGCAGTGATGAGAGTAGTTCTGGCTTGTGGAGGGACCTTTCATCTAGTGTGTGTTCGGGTGGTTTCCATTTGGGTGATGATTTTTTGTTTCCCGATTTTTGATTCGTTTCTAATTGGGATCTGATTTTTCTGTGCTTGATTCGGTTTATGAGGTGAGGATTTGGTTATTTTTGGATCGGTGGAGGTGTATGTGGAGGAGAACTTGTCTTCAATGTATTTATGTATTCTTGAAATTTTAATCTTGCCTTCATTTTTTGGAGTTGTTTATGTTCCAACATCCATTAATGTGCTGGTATGGGTCTACATAGATTATTATTTTTGTGATTTGTTTTGGATGAATATCCTCTTGGTATTTGGTGAATTTGCATTTGTTTTCTTTATTGTGAAATGTGTGATGAATCAGTTTTGTTGGATTTTCTATGGTGGATAATCAAATGAATTCATCTTGGAGAACGCAGTCTTGATCTATTGTCAATATTTGATCACGTTAGTGTTTTTTGGAATGGATACATTTGAATGAATTTGAGAAAGAATTGCATAATTTTATTTTACCATAGAAGGGTTCAATGGTTTGTTTTTCCAATAATTATACAAGGAAATGTTTTATAATAGGGTTCAGAGTAGGTAGATTTCATCATGCTTGGCTATTCGTATTTGGACATTTGAGAGGGTATGACACAATCATCGGTACCAAGACCTTGCATTATTGTAAGGGATAACATGTTGAGCGGTCATGAAAAGGATAATGCTTTCCATATTTATGATGATTATAGGGAGGGTTTTTTTAAGAAGTCTTGTTCTAGGGATAAATGTGAACCTTTACATCTTCTGGTTTTGTTTATGTCTTTACATATTTGATGTCATGTGTGGTTTCCCTATTTACCCATAAAAGGGGGTTTATCCAAAAACTAAATATCAAAATTTGGCCTTTGGGCCATTCAGTCAATCCCATAATGTACCATGACTAAAATGAGAGATTCAGAGAAAGGGTAGAAAATCATCCAACCTAACCAAACTATATGTTGAGGAAAATAATTGATACACAAAATATTTAATAAGTGGTCGAGATATCAAACTTAGGTTGGTTTCTTATCAAAATAAAAATAATATTAAAATTATGTGTATACATAAATCAACATACAAGTCCAACCCAGTGTGTTCAAACATAAAAACACTATAACCACCCATTACCATCATCAAACAATCATCACCAACTATCACCACACATCACCACCACTAATAATTATCACAAAATAACCATCCCATATTCCAAAAAAAATAATCCAATATAGGCATTTACAATATCCAACTTTATAATACTCTTATGTTATGTCTAGATTTATCATTATCAACCATCTTGTGTTAATTAAGCAATATAATTATATATTTAATTAGCAACCACACATAGATATTCCTCACATCTATTCAATTGCACACCAACATAACATTTCATTATCTTTTTGCTATTAGATCCATTATATCATTTAATTTCATTTCAAATTAATGTAACATTTCATCGTTAACAATACTATTACAATAGTAATAAGAAACCACAAAACAAAACCCCCAATAACCATCCATGACATTTTATCATGATAATATATGAATTCCCTTTTACCAACCATGAATGTGAAACAATAAAATTGCTGAATAACTCGCACTAACACTCATGACAACATAATCCAACCGCCAGAAAACAATCCCACAACACATCCCATGATAACCAAAGAATCCCTACTACCCTTAAAAAACAATCAACATTTCCAAACCCATACAAAAAAATCACCCAATAAAAACCACTATATTAATAATATAATCATAATCATAACATATCTCGTCTAATGATCACACCATAACAATTTCACAATAAGCATATAATATCCTATTTCAGGGAAAATAACTATAAAAACCACTTTAAAATTGATGAAAATTTCATCCCCTTATCAATTTAAATATAGAAGGTTCAATTTATAGCTTTAAAAAATTAAGGGTTTATAAAAGGTGATCCCAAAAGAAAAACAAGGAATTAATAAAATTTAAAATTATATAAATGATTTACTAAAATATTAGAGATCAATAATCAAACACATCATAAAAATAATGAATGATATAAAACACAAGTGATATAATATTGATCACATCAGTGCTTCAAATCCATTAAATTGATCTTTTATAGGATAATATACACTCTTCACATGAAGAAAGCATGATCATACTAGTCCATTAATTTACATAAAAAAATATTATTTCTTAAATCCCCCACTTCGATTCAAATCATTGAAGAATCACTACAAAAGAATGAAATAATAAATAATTGATCACCACCAATATCAAAGGAAACAACTCCAAATTCTATGTATAAATACCCATAAACAAAAATTATTCAATATAAACCAAGTACTGATGGAAACACTAATAAAAATCATTAGAATGAAATGAAAAATGAATGATGATTAAAATGGTGTAAGGGAGTAACATGACTAAACATAGCTCAATATTAACAAAAAATGATGTTTAAAAACTCATGATAAAAAAACTAGACAAATATAAGATGGTATAGTGTTAAGTATGATTAAAATGGAGATAATGAAAGAAAAAAATAAGAAATTGTCCACCCATATTTATAATGAAAACATGAATGGCTTCCACCATGGGAAAATGACTTCACACATGACCATAGTTATTTTAGGTGAGAAAGATATACATATAAAGAATTTTGAAAGTCCCATATGACCAACCACTTGAAACATGTTCTTATTCTAAAACAATTTTTAGAATGGTTGACTAGAACCATGATGTACACCACATGTGGAGATTCTATTTCGATTATTAGATGACCAATAAATCAACACACTATGGATCATATGATAGTATCTCATAGTTTCACTTCGCCACATCTAAGAACATAGTATATTGACACCATCATCCAAATTTCCATTCCACCTCACATAGAAAAATATGACCTCGATACACCACCCAACCCATAAACAAGGTATTTCAATAGACCATATTTCCCATAGGGAAATATACCAATTACCAAACATCAAATAACACCATGACATCTACCACAATGGTAAATTAAATTATTGTGCCTTCCAATGACTTCAAATCACATGTATAAAAACCATATCCTGAAAATAGGCAACATCATAAACACCACCATGTCATGATGAAAATATATATGGATGAATAATTAAATATCAAATCCCTAACACCTCTAGAAATCATTTTAGAACCACCAAGACTTAAGAAAATGTGAAGGAACCGATTTAGAAAGATGATCATTTACAAAAAATAAAACTTAAATAATTCTCTCCCTTAATTTTTTTTTAAATTAAAATAAATATAGACTAAAAACACCTTTAATGAAGAACCGCCATTGATATTACTCTAAAATAGTGGAAGCACCATCACTATTCCCAATAAAAACTCAAGGATTGAAAACTATATTCATTACAGTATAGGATTAATCACTCTAATATCAACTCATCCAATGATATGATCATCCATGATATTACCAATATAATTAAGTCGATCCTATATGGTTTGTGCCACATATGATACTACTCCAATCACTAATAGAGAAAAAGACCACCCAAAGTGTCTAAATTTAAATATCTCAGAGTCACCAAACCCAATGGTAAACACATGTTACACACTCACCTCATATATCTCAAAATGGGAAATATCGATGACCTGATAACCATGTGAGATATCTTTTAAATATGAATCCCTCTAACATGAAAAAATAATAATACAAGAGTGAGGAAGAAATATTTCAACCACCCCTTCCCAAAGCTCAAAATCAAACTTTATAACTGTAAATCAGTTATATAATGGATGAACATGTTTGTGAAATACAATGTATTAATAAACTCATTCTCATAATCATGATTTGTTCTGAGAAAAATTTAACATTTTAGATAAATAAATTTTCTCCCTCACATAAGTATAAAATATTTCATCTAAAACTATCCAACATTATTTTATTAAATTTTCATTAAAAAATACCATATTTTTTCAAAAAAAAACCATCATATTTTCTATAGGTACCTAGAAAATCAGTTTTCCAATTATATTAGAATAAAAAAAGGTATGATTTTAAAAAACCAATATTATAGGGATATAGTGAGAACATTATAAAACATCATAGTAAAAGAAATATTTATAAACAAATTAGAAATGGTATAAGGTTATAAACACTAAACGAACTCACTCACAAACTCTTAATCAAACACACCCCATCCTGACAGTATGAAAACTAAATCCTAACCACCCTACCAAAAAAATCAACCTCTCTATATAAACCATGAAACCACAAGTAGTATATTCAACTAAAATTTTCAATTAAATAAAATAATAAAATTGGAACAGAGTGGGTAACTAATAAAAAATATGCAGATCTACTAAAACAAATGGATTTAATCTATGCCAAAACCTGAAAAATATTTCTTCACTTTTGGCCTCCACTCATAAAATGTTCTAAATCTATAGTTTCCACATTCATATAACTCCGAAACCTTGATCATTTTTTCTTCAATAAACTCCCCATGATAATTCATCTCCACCTAGGACCTCAAATGAAATCTATCCACCCTTTTTAAATTCCCCAACCTCCATTTTAACAAATAAAATTTATCTTTCATGTCTTAATCAACAAAGTAGTATTGTACGTAGACCATAAAAGAATATAAATAAAAGTTTTTCTAATAAAAACTATATCCCTTATGTTGGAATTCCAATAGATAGCTCAAACACTCACCATTGTGCTCATCAGAAACAACCAACATCCTTTTTGTGGTAACAAACTCTTCCAATGAAGCATATTATAAAATATAATAACTAGACTTCCACCGTTCTCAATCCACTATAAAAAATTACATGAATACTGATCCAAATAGAAATTTTTATAGATTCCTTATAAAATTAATGGAAACCAAAACCTATTATAACCACTCCTCAACCTCAAGCCACAACACCACACCAAAAAATTAAAATATTCATATTGCTTAAATTTAGAAAAGACATTTAATTATGCCCCTTATTATAATTTCAAAGAACAACACACTGGAATTAATTCATCATCATGTATTTAATAGAAACATCAAAATCAATAAGATCATTAGAAAAAATGAAATCTCGTAATTATATTAATGAAAATTTAGACCAACTACAAGAATCTTATTCATTCATATACGTTATATCACTAATTCAAATCACCTGTCATGGATGATTTATACATTTCACCAAAAAAACGTTCTTACACTAAAAGTGAATTATTTAACCACATATCACTCAATTTTCATTTTAAAAATTTTGATTTCAAATATCATTATTCACCCAATCAATCACATCTACCAACCATTGAAAAAAACAACAAATGTTACGTAAAAGTACAAAACAAATCTTCACATAATATTCCATTCCATGAGTATAAATTTTATTCACTTAAATAATGCTTATATGAGTTATAAAGATGTAATTTTGTTAGTACATTGAATCAATTCCATGAATACTATAAATTTAAAGAATTATAGTTTAACTAAATCATTTTAATATTTGGAAATCCAAAAACTAGTTTTTTTTGAAAAAATACCTTCATGTAAAATTCCTAAAACCCATTAAACATGGACACATTTTAATTAAATATTATCTTAATAAATTTGGAATATTTCTATTATTTATTAAATTTTATTTCCTACTTGTGAATTAACATTTAATCAAGTCAATAAAATAAAACTTAACATCTCTTAAATATATCTAAATATGAATGAATGAGATCTCATAATTTGGACTCTTTAAATTAGATATGTTTTAAATAAATACATCACTATAATTTTCGTTAAATATTATTTCCCAATATTTTATCTCGTTAAACTTATATTTTATAAAATGAAATTATTTGTTCTTCCATTACCAATAATATTATTTTATTTATGAGAATCAACAACCCAAAGAAATATCAATGTACACTGAACTGGATGAACATAAGACAATGTTAAACATGAACGTCTAAATATTCAATATAGATAAAATTATAAAATATTACCTTACCACATAAAATTAATTTTTTAATAAATATTAAAACATTATTATGATCTTTTTGAAATCAATAATAACATTGTTATCTCTAAAACATTTAAATCCATATTGACTCATTATATATTTCAAACAATGATGGGGTTTAAATAGTTAATTTTATATAGTAAATTTGTTCTTTCTGTTTATATCATATAATACATTATTAAAAATATGATATGATAAATTTCTAATATTCCAAAAAACATTGGTTTGGTTTAAACACAACAAAGTTTCTATTTTCCACTTACCTTAGATGAAATTCATTGTTTTCTAGGGAATGGATATATAAACACTATATTTAATTATCAAAAAAATGATTGTAAAATCCTTAACATATAAATATTTATAGAGATATGTATATATATATATTTATAAATTTTGGTATATAATAATAACCACACATCATAATACATTACTACATTGAGAACACCTTGAGATTGTGAAACAATAATAATGAGGGACCAAATAACCTTTCCTTGAGTTTCTTAAGACCTGAAAATATGTCATTATCTTAAAGAAAAACCTTAAGACTAACAACAAGGAATTCATTTTGATTAATTTATTTTCATTCAAATACTTCCATATAATACTCCCCATTTCAAACACAAGTGTACACAAGTGTCGCATATGTTTTATTCTTTTGTCCTTACACTTAAAAAAACACCTCATACATTTAGGAAGCATAGAGTACTTTCATCACATCATATGGGGACCTAAAATCCTTTGACCTAGCCAGTGAGACATCAAACGCATTCCCTACACAAACTATTCATGACCCCAATTATGCATACTGGCTCATCATACCGTCATTATCACATATATATCAACCACAACATTGTATCAGGAACTAGAAGGACAACAACCACTTTCAGGTTTTCATTCTTGAATAACCCCTACCATATATAAATAAAAATATATACCATACTCAAAGGGATAATGGGGGAATGGGTTAACCTAAAATTCTCCCTTACCAGCCAACATGTTCAGAAAAAACCCGAAACCCAAAACATTTGGAAATTGGTTAAAATATCAAACATTGATGTGATGCATATAGAAATAATTAGTAAATTACAAAAATATATATGGATTTATATAATCCCAACCTATAATGGTCAATAAAGAACAAAAACATTACCACCCACTATCATCACCCCTCTAACATCTCCACACAATGTCATTACTACAAATTAAAATGGCATTACCAACCGGCATTCCCATAAAAAATATCAACTTCGGGGATTTTAACATGCTCATTTAGTCCCCAAAATTAATCCATATATAGATTTTACTTTACTATTCATGTTATGTTCATTACCATATCAAATTATATATTTAATAAATAATATCTTATCTATTTGAAAATTAATTCTAGGAATTAACCATTTATATTTTTGATCATCAACATTCATTTACAAATATTATTCAATTTAGTTTCCATCCACACCAACATATAGTTTCATCAACACCAATTAAATAAACTACTTCAATGTAAATAAAAAACTCCTAAAAACCTAACATTTATAATCCCGTAATAATATCTACATCACCTATTTCAAATCTTGCCTATAAAACCACATAACTACTACATCAATAAAACTGAAAATGAAAAAAAAATCAAACAATGATTGTAAAACTAGACAAAAAGGAATCCCAAGATAACTAATATTATAGAGTTATTTTTTTTGGACCACACATAATTCCAAGGGAATTTATCTTTTGATGTTTACTGGAATGACTATTTTATAAAATGAGCTTCAAAATGTAATTATAAGAGTTTGAAAAACTCTATGTGTTTTTTAAACATAGGTAAAGGGCCTATAGGTCTTGTGGAAACCTCAATGAGTTTTGGAGTCCCCGAACCCATAAAATTATAGTTTTATGGGTCTCTAGAGGGTGCATGATTTGTCAAAATCATTGTAGTCCCTAGTGAAAAAACATGCAGCTACAGAGGAGGAGGAGATATTCCCCACATGGTATGTGCATGGTTTTCCTAAAACCTGAACCCATCATGCATGATTAGTTCTATATAGGATGTTCTATCTAAATAATCATCTCATGGTTTAAATAGTGTTAGGATCACTATACATGATAAATCATGTGAGGCGGTTTCTTATTTAGGAGGCACCACATTGTTGGAAAATGGGTTGGCCAAATTGTGAGACCCAGTTCTTATGGGTGAAATAACTATATTTTCCATAATGAGAATGAAATTTCATTTCATCTTTTTTACCTCCTGGAAGCTATATAAGACACCTATCATTTTTGGGTTTTCCTCAAGAATAATCTAGGGTTCGATTTATATCTTCCACCCTTCCTAAGAATTGATAATTATCCTTTTATATGGATCAGCATCAATAATTTCTATATTCATTTTGTTTGGTTCCCCATTTTTTTGGTATTGGCTAGGATCTTTATGTGCAAGATCTTTTTATTTTTATTTTTAGTTCCTTAATCCATTATTCTATTTTCTCTCACACTCAGTTGATCAGAAGTTAATACTTGATGAGAAATACACTGCATGCCTATTATAGGATGACTCTTGTCATTCGTTTAATTTCATGTGATTTATGTATATGTCATTATATCGTGCATCATATTCTCACACAGGGAGTTATTATTGAATTTTGGTCCTTCAAATAAATTGTTTATTTTTTACTAAGAAATTAACGATGCCCATCATGATTTACTATAGGTTGTCGACCTTAAAACATGAACCAAACCATTGGGTTTTTTGTTTAGATGACATTTATAATGGATTATGAATTTGGATACTAATGTGGTGTGCCTATTTTACCCTTTTCCATCTATTGGTAAATTTAACATGACATTCTCTTTGTATTTTTATGACCATGTGAGTTAAATGGAGTGTATTTCATGTGATACTTTATTAAAAATGAGATGGTTGTTATAATTAATTTCAGATTCTATATAATTAATCTATAAACTTAATAAGGTTAGCCAAGATTTCATCCACCTTATGAGGTGAGTTAGAGATGAATTTAATTATGATTTTTTCCATTTAGTAATTATACTTATGAATGAATGATTATTCCGATGTGAATTGAATTAGAGTCTAATCCTTCTTAGATAGATGTTAATTTAGTTACCTTTTGAGGTGATGTATAAATGAATCATTTTGGGTTTTTTTCCATGAAATATTTAATATTCCACATTAAATAAAATTGAATAAATGATATTTATTCAGTGATTCTAATTTTTATGGAGGATTGATATGATTGTTTAATGAATACCCACATGAGTTAAATTAATTGAAATCCCTCAGAATTGGACCACTTCTTAGGTCAAATTCTGAGGTGAGTTCTAAATGAGAAGTTATTGGGTTTTAACTTTTTATGTTAAATGAGTTTGATTAAATGGTAATGATCGATAGTGAAAGAATGATTATATACATTCATTTGGTAAATAATGGATTCATATAGATATTCCTAGGAAATACTCAATTGGATTTCACTTGCTTATGATCATGTTATAATTGGACTTCATAGTGGACTTCTAGTGAATGAATTAGTGGCTTTATTATGACATGACTTGGGTGATACATGGATAAAATAATTAATTCCACAAAAAAACTCATAAGGGATGACTATTATATGACAAGTTATACTTTCAATCCATAGAGATTATCATGGATGGTCTCAATGGGAATTTAGCATATTACCATGGGATATACATGGTCTCCCTTAGTGGAACACCAATGATGGAATCAAATTTTAAGGATGTTATTCCACACCTAGATAAATACATGGGTTCCTATGGATCTCCATGGACGGGATCGTATGGTGTTGTTGAATATTATACATGGGGAGATACCTGGATTCCAACATAGGGATACCATGGATGGTCTCATGTTCATAAATAATTAATGGATGAATGTTTCTTCTTGGAAATGGGGATGAACTCGTTTGTTTAAGGTTCAAACATTCCAATCAGTTTATAACGGTTTTATTCGTAGAACCGGAAAACATCCAATTATTCTATATCCATTTGGACCTACCTTCCAAAGGTATGTGCTCAATAGTTGTGGACCGATGAGGCTTAAAATTTTGCATTGGTCTAGGGAAAGGGAGGTTGGACTCATAACACCTTTTTGGGGGGAATTATTATCTACTCTGGGACTCTATTTATAGATTTAGGTTAATGTCGTGAATCCTTATTAATTTACAAAGCATGAAAATGAGTTTTCCTTTAGATCTTGCAATCAATGATTGATGTTTTGGGAATTTAGAGAATATTTTATATGTATTTGAGGTTCTCCATCGATAGAGAATCATCTGTATTTATTATAGATTCTTAGTCAATGGTATCCTTCAACAAATTATATAGAAATATATTGGTCATTATGATAACCATACTAGTTTTAAAGCCACTCAACAGGGAACTTGAAGTTTATTTCCATTCAGAAGGACATGGATTATTTTAGAGTTCGGATCCTACCCGCAGATGGGCTACCTACGCATCCTTGTTAGAAAAGGAATCAGAACCCACATTGTTCAGGAATTAAGATATAGTTTAACATCATATGGGATAGATAAGAATTAATGGGTGATGGTCTTGAACCTTAGAATGCCTTCCTACGTACTCTAATTTTAAGGCAGAAACCAATGCCCACATAGTTCGATTAAGGAATGTGGGGCTTATGTTTGATTACCGACCCATAAATATGTGTCACAGTTACTTTTACACTCTAAGCTCACGTGAGTCCTGATCAGTGCGAGAAACAAGAGGTATGAGTAAACCTCGTGATTTTTGACAAAAAAGATGCAGTCACAAGGAATTACGTGGGGCTTATGTACGTATGACTGCCCAAGATAGATGAGGACTAGAATTTACTTCATGGAAGAAACCCGGGAACAAGGTTCATAAAGGTATATGTTCATTTTGGATATTTGGATACTTAACATAGTACATAATCCTTAGATGGATTCCCAAATTAGAGGGGACTTATGATTGGGTTTTATTCTTGATAAGGAAGCCCAAATCGGAGGAAATTAATATCGGTTAAGAGAAATTATAACTGGGGATTATTCCTCAGAAGGAGGCCGAGGTTAAAGGGACATGAGAACTAGGGATTATTCCTAAGAAGGAGGCCCAGGTTAAGGGGAATTATGGATGGGGATTATTCCAAAATAGGATTCCCATGTTAAGGTAATTTGGAATTTGGGGCTTACTCCTGAAGAGGATTCCCATATTTGAGAACTTGGACTATGTCTTAGGAAAAGGAGGCCCAGCTTTGGGGACTTGTGATCTGGGGATTACTCGTGAAAAGGAGGCCCGTATTAAAAGAATATAAGACATGGGGCTTACTCCTAAGGAGGATTCCCAAATTAAAGATCTTCTCATCTTAAAGGATGAGGCTGTAATGAAAGAAATATATAACCTTAGTGAAATAAATTTATTTAAATCATGAGGTTTTGAGAGAATTTCCACAGAATTAATTTCAGATAAGGAAGCCAATAAAGGAATCATGATATTAATGGAATTGAAGAGGGTTTTGAAGGCTAAGTCTTTAAGAGGAGAGGTATTTTTGAATAAAGTGAATAGACATAAGGGGCACCCAAAAAGTGGTATGAACACAAGTCATGTTTGGGTGCACAAGTCCTGGTCGTGTAAGTACTTGCACAACCTGGGTATACATGGGTGACGATTAAACCATAGGGTAATACTTGGGAAAGATTTGGCTCATGCCTTTAGTATTATCCATATAGGCTTTCAAAAGTGTGGCATGCATGTTTTGTTGAAGGGATAAGGCGGCGCACAGGTTTGTCCATTTCCCTTAAGGGTTGGACCTTTAGGAACGCAAGTGTTGATGAACTCCAACACTTATACCTTGTTTCCCTACTATAGATCTTCCATTCAAGGTAAGAAATTACCATAGAAGTGTCTAGAAGACTTCAAGAAAATACTAGGGCACCGAGAGCTTAAATCCGACTTTTTGAGTTTTTCTTCCTCGAAATGGGGGGGCCCACAAGGGGTATTTATAGTCTATTTAATTCTTGGGATAAAATAGAGTAGGGCACGCTAGTCACATGTGAGACCAATATGTGGCACACAAGTATATTTTTGCGACCCAGATGATACTTGCATGACCCATCTCTAAACAAATCCTTGTTCATGACTTTGTCATTTTCTGATGTTTCTTTAAAAGATGAATCTATTTGTGCTAAGGTATTCCCCTTTTCTAGTCATTAGACACTATGACAGAATGGAGCGTTAACAAAAGTCCACCCTCAGAGTTGGATCCAAAAGGAAGGAGGATTTTTCTCTGAGGTAAAGGAGAAAATAAAGGAACTGCGGTGTGCAAGGTGTGAGCGTGCATGTTACGGCATTCAGGTGTGAGACACATATGCTATGATGCACTTGGTGCGGCCTGTGCCTATAAATATGCATCCATTACCACTCAAATCACTCGACCATCAACGCACTTTGCTCTCATCGCGCAAGTGGTTCTTTTCGCGCACGTATCTTGATTTTCCACGGTTCATTGCTTCTTTTTGTGTCGCGCTTCTGTAGAGGTAGTTTGACATGTGTAGTGATACCTGTGCACCCAAACATGCACGACCATACTAGACTTGCACGCTGAAATTGGACTTGCGTGCCTTAATTCCATACCCATTTTTTCATATTTCTTCACAAATTTTATGAAAAATCAACTTACTTAAGATTTAATTATTCAACCATTGTGCAGATTCAATGGCTCCCAAGAAAAATTGGAATGACTAATGAGCTAGCTAGAAAGAGGATGGTTGAAATGATGAACATCATTGGCCATGATTACTACACTATCTGCGATAGCACTCTCTCAGATTTGGCCAATTACTTGAAGAAGTATCATCTTAATTTCCCACAGAGTATCTACTTGCCTCTATATGTGAATGGTCATCTCTAAGATGTCAATATTCCATAACCAAAGTACTATCTCCCGCATTCTTGGTTACAGACTTACACAAGCTTTTCTTCAGCAAATATCCCTTTTGTAGGATCATTGGTAAATGCTTAAACAGGGGATAAAGCCAACATAATGCATCATAGCCCTTATTCCCCAGATCTGAAACCTCAAAATCCTGAGCTGCAACCACACTGCTACCCCAATATTTTCGTTATGATGTGCGTTATGAGCAACAAACTTGGTGTGAACTTTCAAAATTTTCCTCCATTCCATTTAATTGCAGATATGAAAATGGAAAACCCATGGGGTGATATGTTTTCCGCTACCAGTTGGTGGAGAAAAGACTATCATGTCTTTAGAACAATATCTGAAAAGAATACTCTCTTCAAATGACTCTTTACTTATATTGCTCCATTCTCAAATCCATGTATCCATCTTCTAGGTCGCATGGACAGAAAAATAGTCACAGTTTGATCAGAAGAAAATTTTATCAAACCGCACTCAAGAATATTATTTTAAAATTGTTCCAAGAAGAGTTGGTATCACTGCATCTCCTATTTTATCCAGTTGAATTAATTAATTACAGGTGGTTGCTGATAAATCTTGGTATGCCGTAAATCAAATGACGAGTTATGTTGAAATATTTTTTAAATTCATGAAAAAGAGGCGAGACTCTAGTGTGTGGATATCCTTCTAACTCTTGTGAATCAATGAAAAACACTTTCATCTTCAATCATTTTTACTTGCATTATTTTTCTTCCTGCTTAAAATTTTCACTTAATCCAATGGGCTTAGTAAGCAAAGTTATATTTTTTCTAGGATTATAAAAATAACCCTAAAAACATTGAATTGTATAATTTCTCAATATTACCTAAATCATACAAAATGTATGTTTAGTGAGTTGGGACTTGACTTTTGTTCAGAGATCCCTTGCCTTTTGTGGGAAGTATAATGTCATGCACGTCATACATAAAAATGCTAATGTTTGAGGTAGAAATAGATTTGACCAAATGGATTAAAATTTACTCAATTCCTTGATAATTTATCTGAAAACATGTTACATATTCATGTATGGGGGAAAATATGTAAACAATGACTTAAGAAATTTTTAATCTGAGGAATGATATGAAAAAATGGCTAGAATCCAGTAGAAGAAGTATTTCCCATGAATAAAGTTACCACTATTTAACAAACCCGTTAGGGGGTTGAATTATGCAGGACCACTTAAGGGAATTGGTTGCATAGTCAAATAATAGCATCTTTTGGCTGATATGTCCGTTATGTAGACTACTTATGCAAGGCCTCCTAAGGGCATGTGTAGCATTGTTAGGCAAAAGAAATCTTGGAAATTTTACCTTTCAATTGATAGAAAACTAGTGGAGGTTTATGGAGATTAAAATTTTCCAAAGAATAGTGTTTGCTGTATGGAGAGAGATACTTGAATATAGAGAGGATATTTCTTATCAAGATTGTCTAAGAATTGGATGAATGTCACTCCTTCGAAAGTCTGACCCTAACGTAGGGAAGAAAAATATAAACCATAGACATGAATACTTTCAGATCATGAAAAATAGTATGGGACAAATATATTAAGGATGGCTATTTTTGTGGATCCCTACATATTGTCATTAATACAAATAAAGAAAAAATTGTTTTTCCTCCCAAGAATGAAGTTCCCACTATTTAACAAACTCGTTAGGGGGTTGAATTATGCAGGGCCACTTAAGGTCATTGGATGCATAGTCAAATAACAACATCTTTTGGCTGACAAGTCTATTATGTAGACTTTTTATGCAAGGCCTCATAAGGGCACTTGTTGCATTGTTAGAAAAATGAAATTCCTAGGTATCAGACATTTTGTTACCAGAAGTCAAGAATAGGGTTATGAATATCTGAAATTATTTAAGGTTAGAAGTATGATACATCAAAATGGGAATTTTCCAATGAATGGAAAAGATACACAGACCAATGCTAACGATAACTATGTTGTGACTAGGTCCCGAATTGAGGTATAGTACTTCACTACGTTTCCCATAATTATGATAATCAAGCCATACGTAGTTCTTGAAATACAGTGTAACTTCATGTGGGACGAGAGTTTAGGAGATCTTAGTTTTGGGTCATAGAGCTCGGACCATAATAAGGAATACACATTGTCTGTTTTATAAACCTGATGTGAATGAAGACCAGGGTTTTCATACCATAATCATGTTTTCAATGGGGGAATTTTTAGCTAAGGGACAGAAAGTGGAATTTATGGATACGCCCAAACACTTGATGCTGGATTCGAGGGATGCTTGAACGTTCTTATGTATCCCATAAGGATGAGAATCAAGCCGCACGTAGTTCTTGAAATACCCTCTATACAGATTTCATTTCTACAAGTGAAGGGTGAAAGGGGACTTTAGTGAAATGACGGTTTGACCCAAGATTAAAAGTTCATGCATTTCTATGTATGAACGTAGTGTTTGGAATATAACATGATTGGAGATCAATGATAATAATGATTATCTCTCATGTGAGGGTGTCAAAGAATGTTGTAGTTTATTTTCATACATGAAAAAAAATATTTGAATAGTATAAAGTCATATAGAAACGACGTTGGTTAACCAATGTAAAAAATATTGGTTTTAGGGGCGGCGTCATGAATCATAATCGTATGAGATAGAGGTGAACCGATATGAAAATATTGGTTTTGGGCTTGAACATCAAGAGGTTGCATACGTACCCATCCTAGAAGGCAATGATCAAAGTCCGCGAAGTTCGATTAAAAAATGAATTGGTGATCAAGTTGTTCTTGAGGAAAATGACCTAAAAATGGTTTTGGGACTTACACATGGATAGCAGCCCAAAGAGGGTGTTATGGTTGAAGTTTATCTAAGATCATGTGAGTCATACTCAGTGTGAGAAACAAAAGGTAGCAACAACCTTAACGATGTGTAGTTTAATGTCATGTTGGATGGAGAAGGGACTATACAGTTTAATGGCATGCAGTAAGGACAAAAGAGGGGATATAGTGTTTAATGTCATACAACAAGGACGAGTGCTATACAGTTTAGCGTCATGTAGCTAGGATGTCAGGAGATCCAGTTTAATGTCTTGTAGTGAGGACAATGGGGACATATTTTAACGTCATGTTGGACGTATTAGGGGCTTTTTCATAGTTTAATGTTATTTTGAAAGAAAGGGGGACTGTTCATTTTAATTTCATGTAGTAAGGAAAAAGAGACAATGTTTTACGTCATGTTGGACGTATTATGGACTCTTTCATAGTTTAACGTCATATTGGACTAAAGGGTGTTGTACAGTTTAGATTCATGTAGCCAGAACGTATTGTTCAATTTAGTGTCTTGCTGGACATAAGTATTTGTGTTACACAAAATAATTTTTCAAGAATTGGGCATTGGTTGGAGTCGTGATGATTTCTCCATCCATTGAGATTAAAGAATAAGCTCTGTTGGAGTAGGCCTTATGTATTGAGTAAGGTTATTCCCACATTGGCTCAAGCTTTTAAGGCCTCTTTCCTAGTATCATTAGAGTTCTAAGGATCAATACCAATTCTCCTTGAATGAATTAGTGAAGATGAATTTTTTTTGTTGAAATCCCGTGATATTGGATTCTGATAGACTTCCAAATGTTGCAAGGTGCACAATCTTTCTTCATCTAATCATTCCAATTCATCCAATCACTTTTGATATTGTTCACCTGTAGATGAATAATCACAAATGGATACTCTTTCCTAAGGTAATTGGAACTCAATGGGAAATACTACTTTTTTTCCATATACTAATGAATATGGAGTTGACCGTGTAGCAGTGCGGGTGGTGGTTTGATAAACCCATAAAGCATGAAAAACATCATCAGTCCATGATTTTTATCTTTATCCACCATCTTTTGTAGTAAGTTTGAATGAGTCTTATTAAATCCCTCTATTTGTCCATTTTTCATTGTATGATACTGAGATGAATGATTGGATTTGATGTTGTTTTCTTGATTCAACTTTCTTACCTCGGATGAACATAAGTTGGTGCCATTGTCCATCAAGATGGAATGAGGGACACCAAATATGGTAATGATGTTAGACTAAATTAAACTAAGAATGATTTTAAAACTAACTTCTTTTAGAGGTATTTCCTCTGACCATTTGGAAGTGATGTCAGTAGTAGTAGGAATATAATTAAATTGCTTGGATGTAGCTGAAGGGTAAGGTCCCACTACATCCATTCCCCACATGGAAAATGTCCATGATTATTTAGTTGTATGAAGAAACTGTGGGGTCTGATGAATGAAATTGGCATGTACTTGACAAGAATGACACTTCTTAGTGAAATCAACACAATCTTTTATCACTAAAGGAAAGAAGTATCCCAATCTTCGAATGTGATCAGATAGTCTCTGTCTTGACTGGTGGGCACCACAGACTCCTGCATGTACTTCTTTCATGACAGCCATTGTCTCTTCACCATCAATACATCTGATGATAATTCCATCAAAACCTCGCTTTTAGAGACCTTGTTGGTGATATGGGCTATCATAAAGAGTAAAATTGACCGCACATCATCAGACTTATTCTTTCCCATCTTTATCAGGTGGGTGTGTTTCATTTCGAAGATATTTCCTAATATGTGTCATCCATCCCATAGTATGACAATATGGTTCAAGAATGGGACTGATTTCATTGATATCCTCTGTTCAGATTTGAACAAAAGGTGAAACTACATGACGGTGGGCAATACTAATGATTGTATCATCCCGGTTTGGATCTGCTAGGGTTGTGGCTACATTATCCAGTGCATCAACCTGGTCATTTTGTGATCATGGGAAATAAGAAAATGTCGGTTCTGAAAGAAATTCCACTATTAACTCTCTAACATAATCATACAAAGGTATTAACTCTCCTTTTCTAATGGCATAATCCCCATTGACTTGTTTGATTACCAGGTCTGAATCACCTTTCACCTTTAAGTGATTCACTTGTGCCTAAAGTGCCAATTCCATGCCTGCGATAAGAGCTTGATATTCTGCTACATTATTTGTACCGCCTCCCAATAATATGAAGTAATAGGGTAGTACTTCCTTTTTTGGGGAAATAATCACAATAACTAACCCAACTTTGTTGAATTTAGAATCTTTCGTCTTCTTCCCTATTGGACTTCTGGAAGCACCATCAATTTACTTCTCCCATGATTGAAGATTTTCTTGATTAGAGATGACTTACTATCAGGGAGTTTAGTATCTAAATAAGTATCTTGTATTGAAGGGTGTTCAGTAAGGAAATCAGCCTGATCTTGGCCCTTTATATCCTTTTGAGACACGTACTGGATATCAAATTGCTGTAAAATAACTATCCACTTTACCAGACGTCATGTAAGAATTGGACGACTATGGATGAATTTGAGCTGGTTATTGCAAGATACCAAGTAAACCTCATGATGTTGTAGGTAGTGTCTCAATTTCTGAACTACAATGATCAATGCTAGGAAACCCTTTTCAATACATGGATATTGGGTTTATGCTTCCATCATAGTCCGACTGAGATAGTAAAGGCTATTTTCATTCCCATCATCATTATTTTGGCCAATGATGGAACCCAGTGACTGCTCTAAAGATGTCACCTAAAGAATATGTGTTCTTCCTTCAATAGGTGGAATTAATACTAGTTGACTCAAGATATGTTTCTTGAGGATATGAAATTCCTCTTGGCAATCTTCGGTCCATTGGTAGGTGGCTCCCTTCTTCATTAATTTGGTGAAGGGTAAACACTTTCCTGCCAAATTGGCAATGAAACGCCCAATATAGGCCATGTTTTCTTGACATCCTATTAATTATTTTAAATTTTCAGGAGGTGAAATATCAAGGATTGATTTTTTCTTCTCAGGATGAACTTCGATACCACGATGGCGTGCAACAAAGCCGAGAAATTTTCCTAAGGTTACCTCAAAAGCGCATTTCAAGGGGTACATCTTCATATTGTGTTGTCGAAGTTTGTGGAATATGATTTCCAAATTAGTAAAGTGGTTAGAAAATTGTCTGTATATAACCACCAAATAATCCACATAAAATTCAATAAATTTCCCTAAAAAGGGTTTGAAGAAACGGTGCATTGCTTGTTGATATGTTCCACATGCATTCTTCAATCCAAAGGGCATTACTCGATAGCAAAACACACCCTGAGGAGGTATGAAGGCTGTAGATTCATCATCTTCTCGATCCATTTAGATTTGATTATACCTATAATATCCATCCATGATGGAAAGTGCTTCATATTCAGCTGTTGCATAAATTATGTTTTCTATGATCGGAACTGGAAAATCATCCTTGGGACAATGCACTTTAAGATCTCTGAAATCAATGAAAACTCTAATTTTCCCATACTTCTTTTTCACAGGGGAAATATTATCGAACCATTTGGGATATTGATCTTCTCTGACGAATATATCCTTGATAAGATTATCCACCTCAGATTCATTTTTGGAAGCATAAGTTGGATGTGTTCTTCTTGCTGCCTGCTTGAATCATCGATGTTCTTCTGGAAAACCCAAATGATGAGGGGAAACATCGGGATTATCAACTTGAATTTCTGTATAGTTCTAGGAAAATTCATCTTGATTTTTCTTTAAAAATTAATTATACATTTCTTTCTCTTCATGAGTCATGGATGCACTAATTAAAGTAGGGTGTGGATCTTCTTTTGTACCCAGATGTATTTCTCTGAGTTCATCCACAGTGGTAGAGATACCCTCTTCAAATGCTGGAGGAGCATCCTTGAGAGATTCCTCTTCTTCTTCAGTATGTGTTATTTCTTCTATTTCTACTTTCATAGTACGTGATGAAGAAGAAGTTCCATGATCCGGAGAGAAGTTAAAACTTGAACATCCTAAAGAATAGGATTCCATTTCTGACCTTATTAATGATGAAGTGTCTTCCTTGGGTAATAAAGAGGAGATGTTGGATTGAGAGTTGACATCATTATTCACCATTGACATTGCTATAACTTCTTCTGTCCTGGCTGATGAAGTATAGAATTTCTGAATTTCAGCAGTTGAAATGAAGACATCTCTATTTGAGCTTTCATCATTGCTTGGTGAATCACCAATGTCTCCCATGATGTCTGGCTTGGTTGCTGTAATTGAAATAATGGAAGTTTCCATAAGAGTATTTAGATTTGGGTTTATCCTGTCAATTTTACAGATAGCCAACACATAATCTGTACTCACATGTATGATTGGGTTGACTGGAATCTTTTCCAAACCATATAGAGTATTAATTTTGGTGGCCTCTTCATCATGTATTTTTCCTTCCCTTCCATGTGATAGAATTATGCCTCAATGTATTGAGATTCACATGTATTAATTGGGGATTTATCACCATACAATGTCCCAATTTGACCATTGAAAAAATATTTGAGACATTGATCGTATGAAGAAGGTACGACCGCATGTTGATGTAGCCAAGGTTCTCCAAGAAAAATGTTGAAGGTTGTCTCATGACGAACAACCATGAAATATGCATTTGATACAAGGTATCCAAACTGAGTTCTGAGTGTGATCTCACCTAGTGGTTCTTGTTCATTTTTATCATATCCTTGAAACATCAAAGCATAAGGTGATAAATCAGATTCAGTGAGGCCCAATCGATGAAGTGTATGAATAGGGATGAGGTTGACTCCTGAGCCATTATCAATGAATTCTTGTCAGTTATCTACATCATTGACCTTTTCAGATAAATACAAATTTCTGATATGTCTATGTACAACATCAACATCATCTTCATCTGTAAAAGATATCACTGTATGGAATTCTGTAGGACGATTCTCTACATGGTAGACTTCAGCCACAACAATTTCAATTTCAAATTTTTGAGAACTTGAAAAATCCTCAATGAGTGCCTCACGAAGATCCTTTGATAGGTTCAAGACATCAAGAATTGATAACATGGCTGGTATTTGGCCCAAATGTTTCAAGACATCATAATTTGGGTCCAATGGTTTGGGTTTCCCAACAGGAACATGTGGTTTCAAAGGTTCCTTAAGAGTTGATGCTTTAGAAGTAGATGCATCTCGTATCGGGGTAAGAGTTGGAAATACTCCTGGCTTTAGTAGATTAGACTGATTAGGTCTATTTTTTTCTAAGAGGAAGAAGGTGTAACCTATAATCAATCCTCCAAAATAACTGTACCAGGACTGAATCTTCCATGCATAGAAGAACATTCTTGTTCTTTTTTATCCCGCTGAGGGGATTTGCCACGCGTTGCAACCGCATATACAGTTCTAGAAGCGGTAGGTTTGAGATAGTGGCTTCTGGGATATCCGCTTCTTCCTATGTATCCTAGACCTCTGGAATTCCCTCCAATTTCTCTACTTAACACAAGGAACTCAGGCTCATCAACATCGAATCTGTGATTGGAATAAGGATCCATTAAATGAATCATATTAACAGAACCAAACATCAACATTTCATCTGACGAAGACTCTTCCTAATTATCCAGTTTAGGCTATGCCGTTTGGTGGGACGGTGCCCATTTTTTTGAAGTAGATGGCATAAAATATTCCAGAGTAAAAGAAAACTTGGGCTTTGACACGATCTAATATTCTTCTGACTGTTCCTCTTTCATTGAAATATGCCATTTCATTGAGGATTTTCCATCTGATGAAGAGGGTTTTTCTGTAGCATTCATAGCAGAAGACACAATTGGTTTCATCAATTTCGTTTGTAAAATGGAATGAGTTCGGTTAATCATTTTTTGTACCATCCAATCATCATATTTCTGAACATTTTTTCTTTTGACTTCTTTCCACTCTCCATCTTCCTCTGGATTTGTAGCATTAACACATGATACCTGAGCTGATGAACCTTTAAGTTTTACCTGTCCCGAGTCCACCATCTTTTTTAGTAGTTCTATGAAGACAAAACTGTCTTCAATGGGATGCCCCCACATTTGATGATATGGAAAATAGTTGGGATGGTCTTCATCTCCTTCCTTATTTGGCCTCTTGGGCCTTGTCAACTGAACCAAATTATTTTCCCGAGCTGAAATGATGTAACCAGGAACTAGTTCATTTCGGAAAGATTAAAATTTTCTATTTAACTCCTCAAATTGTTTTCTTCTTTGATCTATATGATCATCTTGATGAAACAGCCTCTTTTGATGAAAATCAATAGGTGGATCCCTTTGATAAGATGAGGGTTTTGATGTAGAAGTTGGTACATGTTCCTATTTAAGCATAACTGTAGTAGTCTCTGCATTACCCATTCTTTTTCCTTGAGTTGGTGGAATTAAACAAGTTTTAGCCTTAGTCTGTATAAGAGAGTCTTCAATCTACTGAGTGATTGAAGTAAGGTCTCAAAACCCTCCTTTGTATTTCACAGTGATCAATGGTGTGCATAATTAATCATGCAAAATTTTTACACAGATTGGAAACAATTCTTTTTGAGGGATTGCTAAGCTTATGGAATATGTTAATCCCTTCCAGAAAGCGATGAAATATGAAACTCTTTCATTATCCCTTTGCTTATAATTTCTAAGATCAAAAACTATAGACTTTTTCAACATTGAGCTGAATTGAAGAAGGAATTTTTGACGGAGATCCTCCCACCCGGTAATTGACTTGGATTGCAAGCTTGTATACCAAACAAAAGAAGGTCCTTGCAATGACTGTACAAAACACCTAAGTATAACTGCTTCTTGTTGTTGAGGAGTTCCCATCATGGGATCACAACAAGAAATAAAATGTGTTAAGTGTTGTTTTGGATCTCTTGAACCATTAAAAATTGGGAATTTGGTACTTGCAAAAATTGATGGGGGTGGAATTGCATCTACCCATTCATTGTAAGATCTCTTCTCTGGTTGAACCGGTGCATGCTTTCTGTCTATAGATTCCAACCGAACTGTTAATGACTAAATGGTAGTCATTAACTTTTGATAAACATCTGGTTGAGGTTGGACCTGTGCAGGTACAATAACTGGAGCATGGATAGGTGTGGCGATCGGGACTGCCACTGATGGTAGTATTGCTGGTTGTTGTTGTGTATAACCCATATGATTGGACCTATGAGGGGGTACTGGTAAAAGATGATATTCTTGATCCAGCCCAGTAGCTGCAAAAAATTACCTTGATTGACTGACTCCAGTACACATAGGAGGAAGACTACTTTGAAGTAATTATGCATTCAACCTCCTTAATTCCTTCATTTCTTCCTCTTGTTGTGTGAACCTTTGCTCTAGTGAGAGTGATTGGCATTCTCTAGAGGATGGGTGGAATGAAAACTGAATTTTTTCATATCCCCTTGTTTGACGCCTTTCGGAGAGGGGGAGTTTCTTTTTTGAAGGAATACTTAGATTCTTGGTATGCCTTTGATTTCGTGTACACACACCTTCTTCATTTATGTCTGTGTGTACAACCTCTTGAGAAGGAACATCCTCATCGGATTCCCCGGAGTGAGCCTCATATTCTGGAGGATCATCAACAATGACATTAATGACATTTATTTATGCATAACGCATTGCATCCCTTATATCATCATTTTTTCGATATTGTCTTCTTCCATGTCATTGGTGAGACATTGCCTTTTAGTGAGTTGATCCCTCAGGAACTTCATGATGACCCATAATTTGGAGGTAATCTCTTGATTATTCGGCTCAGCGTTCCTCTTGTGGCTATATCCCTAATTGAGAGAAGACTGACTTTCGCTGAGGAAGAGATTGACTATTCGAAAAAGTCCCCAGTCCGGTGGATTGTGGTTGTTCCTGCTGAACTCCTCAAATCATATTTGTTGATTCCAAGGGTTGGGTAAAAAGAGTCCATAGTCTAGCAAGATGGGGTGGATCTTCATCTACTACATTTGATACTTCCTTAACATCTTTCCTTATTTTGTGGATTTTAGTTTAGAAATTGGCTGGATACATTAACCTACAACCACTCAAATCACCTGGCTCAAATGACCGTTGGATGATTTATGAAACTTCTGTCACTTGCTGATCTGCATGCTCTAAATGAGAAGCCTCTTCGATATTCTAATTTTCCTAATGCAAGAGTAATTCGACAACATGTTCTTTGTATGCCTGAATTTGGGAAGAACTAGTTGAGGCATGTTCATGAGGAAGAATCTGATTACACAAAAAACCAGTTGGTTGTGGTTGTCCATGGGGAAAAACATTGCATGAGACCACTTTTGGCAGGATTTGTTGACTGGAGAGTATAGTGAAATGTAGTGCTCCAAGAACACCCCATCCCCTGATATGAATATTATATGGGGAATTGTAAATTAACTAGAGAAATAATATTAGAGCACCAAGGCATGAATACTGAAGTGATCTCTGCTGCTTTTCAACCTCTGGATATCGGGAAACTGACAGAGATGCCAAGTCAATTTGGAGTTGCAACCCTTCTATTATCTTGACATGATTTTTATATTCATCATAAGATAATATTTTCTTCGTTTATAGGGAAAGAGTTTTCCACAAGTTGAGACGAATATCATGAATACAATCTTCTGTCAAAATTTCTAGAATATCGCACTAAGAGTCAGCCAGAGGCCAAAACATGACTGGTACTTCACCTTTCTCTAGTTGTTTTCTCATATTCAGTACTTCATCTTTATCATTCTATGAAGATTATTCTACCTGATTAGACCAGAGTCGTTTCTTGTTTATTGGTTCATCAGATTCAATAATATTGGCAGAGAATTATTTTATCAAATTAGAAGATGCATGACTCAGGGGTGGCTTGGAGAATGTCCTATATCCCGAGCTATATTTTGATTGAGAGAGTATTTTACCTACTAGAGGTAAAGCATCACACATGACTGGCTTCACATTTGAAAGTGCCTCAAGATAAGAGGGCTTTCAAATTACGTTATTGTTCATTGAAGATTTTTCTAGGAAATGTGAATTACTACTGCGGAGAGGACTTTCACAACTAAATTCATCATCATGAGGAGGACCACCATGGTGGGTTACAACAAAAGATGGAACCTTTTTCTCTTTGATCTTCTAGCCATGCAGAGGGTTATCGTGGCTCCCATCTTAAGATGATACTACGAGATCGACCGAACTGTTAGGAAGCAAGCCTTCATGAGAATGTGATTGATGAATACCTTTGGAATTATTGTTCCCACTATTAGTAAATGAGGTAGTATAATCTTATGTTGCAATAGGTAATTTTTTGAGTGCATCATGAAGTCCAGCATCAAGAAAAGCCTTATTGAAGATTGGCTCTTTATTTCATTACTGTGCTGAATAGGTATTTTTATTAGACTCCTTATTACTCACATTGGAAACCACTTGTCGATGAAATTGGTTATTATGGGCAGGTTTATGTGTCTGCTTAGGAGAAATAGTCAGGTTAGGCGGATTATCTCCATTCAAACCAGGTGCATGTGCCTGACTTGATTATCTGCATGACATGGGGGAGTATGCCCCATGACCCTCTTGAACTGGAACAGAGGTGCATATCTACCCTGGAATGACATATTGATGAGTCACTCTACTTAGAGTTATAGATTTATGTTTCATTCCTTATGATGCTGCTGAAGTTGTTATAATATTCTGACAGGCATCCAGAATTTGAGCAGGGATTTGCTTCTACTTTTTCACCATTTTCAAAATGTGCATGGTGACTTCAGCTACCAGAATGGGAATATACGTCCATTATGTGTCTGTAGTAGGTGTATGTTTCTACTCTTGTCCTCCTTTTCCTTTCAGTAAATTCTTAAAGTACTCATGTGTGGGGACAGAGAGTTGATTCTGCTCCAAATTTTTCGTCGGAGCTTTTCGACTAAATTCTCAGAGTGCTACCAAACGAGACTATTGGCAGGCATGATGAACATTGGTAGGTGTTTTTTCATGATATGTATTCTTCATCAAGTATGTTTTATGACTTTACTTCAATACTAGTAGATGAGACTTCTGACAGAATTGTTTATTGTAAACAGGTGTATGTCCCTGCTTATCAGTTGCCACCATATTAGATTGTCGAGCTTCTTTGGGTATAGTCAGATGATCCTTCTGACGGGTTAATGAGTTATGAATAGATGTATAAGCATTCCTATAATACTACACTATAATTTTCTGGCAGTATTGGTGGGTTGTTTCTAGAGGAGTCTACTGGATAGAGGAATTAGAATGGACGGGTGTATGTACCCACTCGTTGCTTGCCCTTAAGTTGGTTTGATGGACTTCTACGGAGGGGGAATATGTAAGAACCTGCTCACAGTTAACCGGATTTTACCTCTTGCAGTTCTTCTTGTGGACTTGGGTCTGAGGGACCTGGGCCAAACCTCTAAAGGTGATACCTGCATCATGTTGAGGGTGCACTCCCGCACGAGTCTGGCAGCAATTGTTGATGGGATCCCTCATGAAGGACAAATTCTCTCTTGAGTGGTGGCCTTGAGGGACCTCTTCATTTACCTACCTGTAATATGGGAGGGACTAGTTGTTGCGTTTCAGGGATAATGACCCAAAACGGTTGGAGATGGTGGTTAGCACCGCCTGCTTCTTGATCGCTGGTCGTCGCTATCCATACAACCAGGGTGAATTGTTAACTTGGAGGGCTTGTCGAGCGTCCTCCAGAGTCAGAATGGTACTGTGTTGATGGTATTCCTTAACCACTCCATTTAAGACCCAGTGTTGTAGATACTGAGTGGGTGATTCCATCCTCATAGAGGACAAGGATCTAGTAGGAGAAGCAGTAGAGGCATTCACATGTGTGAACATTAGAGAAGCCATTTCTGTAACGCAGAGAGTTCTTGTAAAAGAGTGCTTGTTTGATATAACAGACATAATTAGGATATGTTTGGCCACTAAATCTTGTGGATGATCACATATATTATTGATTTCTTTGTTTTCCCTCATATTGAATTGAATACGGGCCAAACAAATAAGTAAAACATCATTTAACATTGTTAAGGATTCACGTCGGGTTCACCATTTTTTGTTTCTTCCTAGAAATGTGTATGACCTCATTTGTTTAAGGTTCAAAAATTCCAATAGATTTCTAGTGGTTTTATTTGTATAATTAGAAATATCCAATGATTCTATATCCACTTGGACCTACTTTTCAATGGAAGGTGCTCATTAGTTATGGACCAATGAGGCTTAACAATTTGCATTGGTCGAGAGGATGGGAGTTCGGACTCATCACCCTTTTTTAGGGGGGAATTATTGTCTACTATGGGACTCTCTTTATAGATTTGAGTTATGTTAGTGAATCCTTATTAATTTACCAAGCATGAAAATGAGTTTTCCTTTATTAAATGATTTAAATGGTTTTGAAAATGGTTTTTAGAATGGATTCATTATTTTAATTTCATAAAATGTTATATTGTTATTGCAATGTGGGAATATTATCTTTCCTTTATGATTAAGTTATGTGTTATGATTTTGTTATGGTTCTTGGGCATTGTTATGAAGATGGGTGGTTTCGTGATAAACTAAGGGCAGGTGAGCCCGATATAGCTCTCTAATGCATTGGGTAATGCGAAGGAGTTAAATGTTAAGGTTTCTACGAAGAGATTTAGGGAACATACAGTAATGGGTATTCCAAAAGTAACCAAGAGGGTTACTCCCTACATAAGAATGTTATGAATGCCTCATGTAACCTTTATGTCTTATGATTTCTGTGATTTATTCATAATTTTTATGAGGTATGTTAAAGTGCTTATGTTTTTTGGGTAAATTATGATTTCATTCTTATGTATATATATAAACATGTTTCCTTTCCATACTTTTTATAACCCTTACTGATCTTTTTATGCTCATCCCATGTTTTTGAAAAGTTTTCATAGGTCAAGGGATTGGTACATGATATGATGATAGTGTCAAGGAAGTGTCAATAAAGAATCCATGTTTTATTTTAAATATGTTTCTGTTGATGGTAAAATTAATACTATCTTTTATGTAACCACTTTCTTTAAATGTGGAATGTAATGCTTGTTTTATGATCTAATTCTCTAAAACTCTAAACCTGAAAAGATCCTCAATTTGTATGCTTGTAATAACTCAATAATAAGTAAGGTTTAATGTTGGGGCCTTATAGTTGGTATCAAAGGTCGATTTAGATAACTTTAGAGGTTAGAGTGGTGTTTAAGAAAAAGTGACAAGTTATGTATAACCACAATGGTTAATATATTAGATGGAGTCATAATTTTTTTGAAAGTTAGAACGAGTTTGAGATAACTTGGATAAGTATATCTCGGTGTTTATATTCCTCTTTTTTATTTGATTATTTTACTAATATACTCACACTGACCTTTTCGGTTTTATTAAATGGTTGGATCTAGGAGGCACCAAAATAACATTGGATTTGAAGAAAACTGTGACAGTTTTATGAAAGAACAACTGAATGATATGGGAGATACAATGAGAACTCTTGTGGTTATCCTCAACCAACTATCTAGAGTCATGATTTACCAGCTGAACCTTAGTGATTTTTAAATGGCATCGTACATGCGAGAAAAAAATCCCTACGGAAGTTCATGTAATAATCATAAAGGTAAGTATGTTCAAAAACATATGTGTCAAATATGTGGAAAGAAACACATATGAAAATGTTTCAAAGGGACAAAAACATGCTATAGGTGTGGAAATGAAGGTCATAAGGCAAGAACCTGCCATGGAAATAGGAAGAATCTAGTTGACTCTCGGAAAGGGAATGAATTTCTTTCCGAAGGATCAATTGAATGTTTTAAATGTGGTGTGCATGGTCATTATGAAAATACATGTCCTACGAAGAAGTTTCAGGAATGGGGTCACCAAGATCGTACAAATATTCATTTACCAATACCTGATTCCATTTCGATTGAGGATGAAGAAACTGACAATGAATAATGAAAGATATGGATTATATCTTAACATATGTTTTCCTATTATTGGAATAATAGGATATGATTAATGATTTTGTTTGTAGGAAAGAAGTATTTCAGAATAAGTTGAAAAGGAATGGCTAATGGATCATGAAGAATGTTGAATGAGTAAGAAGTCATTATATAATGGATTCTAGATTTATGGTAGATTTTAGGATGGTGAAATTCTTATATGTATTAAGTCTCTTTTGATGATGGGGTTACATTAAAAGACTTTTTATAGTAACCCTGATGTTTGTTATACGAAAATTTTATTCAAGGAATAATTATCCTTTCTTTTGTGGATGTAGTTATAAAGAATCATTTGGGTTTATATGATCCTTGAATTTGAGGCAATTACTGGTTAATACATTTTGGGTTTGAATCTTAGTTTGTTTTACTTTGTAGAAATTTATGGATAGAGGTTTATTGATTGGTCTTTGTTGAACTTTGGGTTTTGTTTGAATTTTTTTGGAGATTATGAATAGAATTTTTTATATAAAAAATAATCCTTTTTTGGTATTATCTGATCTCATACTAGCCTTTTTGGTTTTAGTTTTGGTTAAGGTCTGATGACATGGGAAGTATATAGTTCTCTTTTGTGTATTAGGTGATTCTCTAGAAGTTGATTATATCACTCTTAATGTGAACACGTCATCCTAAACACTCATCTTTTGGAGAAAATATGAGTTCGTGTAAGAAATATAGTAAAAGTTGAATGTCAACATGACAATTAAGTATGCTTCCTAATGTTTTAGTTAAGCTCATAAATAAATTCCTCAATGAAAAGTAACTTAAAAGAAAAATATTGTCTGTTAATTTTTCCTACTGGGGAATCAAATACCGTTTAACCCATCACAAGTTTGTGATTTTCTTGTTGTTAACTTTTTCCTAGACATGTTTACTATCACTCTCCATCAAAACATGGCCATTTTTTCTCCTCCATATCCATATTTTCATACATGGAATCCTTGTATGGGTTAACTCGGGTGACATTTGTACTTCTCTCCCATTCTTTTAAAGTGATAGTTTTACTGACACTTGTTCCGATTTGTGATTTTCAATGAAGCGTCCAAGCCCAACTTTAAAATTGTGAGGACGTAATTCCCAAAAGGGGGGAAGGATGTAACACACCAGGTAAATAAAGAATATGAAATTTTCATATTTATCCATATTTTTGAATAAAATATTAATATTACATTAAAGGGAATGCTATGCTTGAGGGCGTACCCAATACGCAACAACGAGTTTCTTAGAAATCTTACATTGCACTCTAATAATAAAATAATATTATTTTAAAAGGTAGTTAACACCTAGAAGTTATATTGGCGGGAATGAACGGAACTAACTACAAAATGATTATATATGTTTGTCAAATATTTTTACTATTATCCAATAAATATTAGAGGCTTAAAATGAAAATGAATCCAATTTTAAGCATAAATCTTCTTAATATTCCTTAAAAGGTCGATTAACCACCTTTTAATGGAGAAACCTTTTTAAATATACTTTTGAAAATTTTATATGTTGTGATTGACAAAAAAAATCCTTCGATATAATCTGGACATCAAAATTTACTTTCTGTAAAATTTTGTTATTTTTCCGATAAAGATCATTTTTATTGAAAATGTTGTATTTTAATTCAAAACCTCCTTTTAATCTGATTTATTTATATGGAAAGATTGTATTTTTAATTTAGATTAGTTTATTTAGAATATATTTTTACCATTTAATCTAATTGTGGTCATTGGAATTACTTTCACATTGAAAATGGACTTAAACTAGTATCAATCTATTAATAGATATTGTTTCTTAAAAACACGCTATTTGTTTTGACAGCGGGAATTAATTATTAAATTAATTAAAGCAACATATATGTTTTGAATCTTGTAAAATAGACATCATTATTTAATTCTTAATATCAAATATAGCTTAGGGTAATTTTTTGGTATTTTTCTGAAAAACTTCAATTTTTGATGAATAGTAAAACCACTAAATGGTTGTTTAAAAATTGATTTTTCGTTTAAATGAAACTTTACCACTTATGTGTTTTGAATTTGAAAAATCTGACATACTTGGTTGTCATTAGGATGTAAAATGTGGTCCAATGGGATTAAAATAATATTTTGGTGAATAGTAACTTTTCAGTTTTTAATCGCGATTAGAGGTAATTAGTGTAATTTAAGGTAAAAATAATGTTTTAATAATATGAAATGACCTAGACACATGTCCTATCATCATTTTATGTGTCATGGCCGACCAAGACAATCCATGGGACAACTTGGAAACCCCATGGAGCCACATTGGTTAGAAAATGACATAAATAACTTTTTATTTAAAGTTAAAATAAAAATGTCACAAGCATGAGTTTTTTTACTAAAACAATTTTTAAATGGGGTTATACAAGTCATATTTTTGACTATAAATATTCATTATAAATCTAAAAAGATTTCCTACATCATTATATTTGTTTTATAATTTTTAGACATTAAATAAATTAAATTATTTATGACATCATGATGATGCAGCGATTACCTCATTAATAAAGGATTTAAATAAAATGAAGAGATAATGTTAAAAATATAATTTACACTTGTCAAAGACCTATTGGATGAGTATATTTCTAAACCTTAACACCTTATCCTCTAAATAAATCAATGTGGGACCATTAAAAACCGAAACTCATTTGAAAATAAAGTAACATTTTGTAACTTTCCAAAAGTGCCCCTCCTCTCCTCTTATAAAAGGCCCCCACCTCTACAACCTTACCCACACCTCTCAAGCCTTTGGCTCTGCCAACCCCAGATCATTTTGTCTCTCCAAATACCTCTCTTACTCCTAGAAGCCTCACATTGGGATGAAGTCTTACCAAGGAAGCCTTTAAGCTCAAATCAAAGAGAGATACCTGATTTTAAGGCAATGTCTTCACTTGTGTTCTTTTGTTTTATTTTGCTTCTCCAACCCCATAAACTCTTTTTATTATTTTATTTTGTTACAAAACCAGTATCTTAAATATACTAGGATGTTTCTATAATAAGTATTCGAGCTACACATACACACACCTTCATCTAATGGTTAAATAGCATACTGTTTTCGTGGATGGAGAATATCTGCCTCACGAAACGATGATTGTTCAATATTATTTTAACACCATCAAAGGTGGCCATTAAGATGACACTATAATTATATATGATATATAATATTTTTATGTTTTACTTAATCTTCTGTATTTTTAATTTATGGAAGACCTTTATGGTTTCCATTATGGGTAAATGTGATATCTTCATTTTAGAAAGTGTGGACTACCGCCCCATCAAAGTGATTTGATTCGTTAACACCATATGTGGTACCTATAAAGGAAAAATTTAATGATATTTGATATGATACTATAATGGAATTATAATACTATTAGTTATCATTATGTTTTAATTACATTAAATAAAAAATACAAATGGAAGTAGCGTTCATGCGTACGTACGGGTTACCGTCTCCATGAACGGTGCATTTCATTTCTTACCTCTAAATGTTTTGTAATATTATAAATGCATGTATATAATTGATATATATGTTATATATGATATCTACATAATGAATATAATTATGGATATAATATATATTTTACCACATGAACAACTTGTAATTATAAAGAGTTTATTTTTGACTCAAGTAGCAATGATCTACAAAACGACCATTATTAACTTAAAAAATTACATAGTGTTCATAGAATGGTATTAAGAGGTATAAAAGGAATAATGAACTTGGAAAAGGTTCTTAAGAAAGGGTAAATTAACTCATGTTTATTATTCAGGAGGTTAAAGAACGATCGAGTCATGTCGGACCCGAGGTAAGGGATTCCACCCCTCTCTTTCTTTTTAAGTACACTCTTTTATGTCATTCCTTTTAAGCTCATATTTCTTATGATTGGGATGTTATTTTATATTACCCTTACTGTAATTTTTATGTTCATATGATGAGAAAACCTATTTTCATTCATCAATCCTTTTTATAAGTTTTAATTGGCGTCGTTAAGCTGCCGGAATTTTGTAAGGGGCTTTTTATCTCACATTGTGTTTTTGTGAGATTCATGATACATTTTCTAATATTTCCTTTTGAGTGGTCTATTTACTTCCCATTATTCTAATCTTTGTGTAAAATAATTTCTTTTATGATTATTTACATAAATGTTGTATAGTCCTTCTTTCATGGGGTGTACGTTTTGAAAGTTACCCAAATCAGTAAGGGAACCTTTCACCCTCCTCTTTTTAAAAGAGTTATTTTGTTATGTCTTTTAATTTTAATCTTATTATGTGGGATATGTTCTTATATATCCATATTTCCGTAAATTTTATGTCCTTGTGATGAGGTACCCTTCATCTCTCTCATCAACTCTTTTTCTAAAATTTTATGTGACGCTGTTAGGCTGTTAAGGGAACTTCTTAACCCAATTTCAATTCCTTTGGGTTAAACATGTAATTATTGAATATGTCATACTTTGAATATGTGTGAATGAACTTTGATTATTTTACACATAATATCCTCTTATATTGCGTGTATTTAAATTTTTTCACACATATTTATGAGATTGATTTATCCTTAATTTAAGGATACCATCTTTATAATGGATTTCATCTCAATTTACATTTCCATTGAGACTTCATTGTTGTTATGGACCAATTAACTCTTATATGGTGTATATACTGTCCTTTGGAATATTATTTCATGAATCCCTATATTCTCATGATATTATTAAATGTTATTCCTCAATTATTGTATTCATGTGTCTCTCATTTTGTTAAAAACCCTTTAACTAAAATATTGTTTTAAATTTTTTAATAATTTATTCTTATAAATATTTCAAATTAATATCCATGTTTTCAAAATGGTTTTAAGGATTTATTTATATGGATATTATTGGTTTAAAATGTTAAAAGCTTTAATGTGGTATGGGACACTTTGATTTAAAAATCTCTTTATTAAATGTTTTAAATGGTTTTGAAAATGGTTTTTAGAATGGATTCATTATTTCAATATCTTATAATGTTATATTGTTATTGCAATGTGGGAATATTATAGTTCCTTTATTCTTAAGTTATGTGCTATGATTATGTTAGGGTTCTTGGTCATTGTTATGAAGATGGGTGGTTTCGTGATAAACTAAAGGCGGGTGAGCCCGATATAGCTCTCCAATTCATTGGGTAACGCAAAGGAGTTAAAAGTTAAGGTTTTTCCGAAGAGATTTAGGGAATATACTATGATGGGTATTCCAAACATAACCAAGAGGGTTACTCCCTACATAATAATGTTATGAATTCCTCAAGTTACCTTTATGTCATATTATTTCTATGATTTATTCATGATTTTATGAGGTATGTTAAAGTGCTTATGTTCTATGGGTAAAGTATGATTTCATTCTTATGTATATATGTACTCATGTTTCCTTTCCATAATTTTTATAACCCTTACTGAGCTTTTTATGCTCATCCCAAGTTTTTGAAATGTTTTCATAGGTCAAGGGATTGGTACATGATATGATGATAGTGTCAAGGAAGTGTCAAGAAAGAATCCATGTTTTATTTTAAATATGTTTCCGTTGATGGTAAAATGAATAATATCTTTTATGTAACCACTTTGTTTAAATGTGGAATGTAATGCAGGTTTTATGATCTAATTCTCTAAAACTCTAAACCTGAAGAGATCCTCAATGTTTAAGCTTGTAATAACTCAATATTAAGCAAGGTTTAAGGTTGGGGCCTTATAGAGACATTATGTAATGGGCTGTAATTCTTGAAAGAATGTAATGCTTGAAAGTTTCAACTAATGTCGGTGTTTTATTGGAATAATGATTTTAATGTGGTCAGATGTGTTTGAAACCCATTAGAAACACCATTGGTCATGGTAGGACGATAGTGATAAATCTTGAAGAAACATGGAATGCCTATGGTGGGTTGACGATGCATCAGACGAGTGAATCCAAGTTTCATTCAAGAATTAAAAAGTAGTGTTTTGAACATCCTTAATTTGGTTTTATTAGTTTCTTCTTAGTGAAATATTCTTGATGATATGGGAATTTCTTATATCTTCATGTCATCCTTGTTACACTAAGAGAGCATCTGTCTTATGTCGTGCTATAGTTTTTAAAGTTGTCTAACTGTTTTAAGGGATTACAATATCTTTCATGATAGATGTGTCATTTTCTTTTTTGAGGCTTGGTTATTTCATAGTGACATAAGGGTTACAAATTAAGAGATCCTTGGACAGTTTATTGGAAACTAACCATTTTCGTTTGACATTACCGTGAGGTGGATATTGCTCTATGCTCAGTCAATGATCTGATGTCGACGTCTTGGATTTGTACCAACGTCTCACTCATATCATAGACTATGGACTACATAGGGTTAGATACATGGACTATAGTTCACTTATATCCAATGTTATCTTGGACTATAGTCAGGCTCAAATAAATGTTTAAAGGCTGAATATTCTGGTGGGATGGGTCAAAGTTACACCCTTGTTCATGTTGAGGCATTATAGTTTAAATGGACAAGTGTTGGATTGAGCAAGGAACGTCACCAAAACATGGGTATATGATTTAGAGGCCATATTCATATTAAAATAAATATTCCTTATAAGAAGAAACTATCGATCTATTTTTAATGCATCGACCAATAATCATGGATGCTTCAAGATATGTTGACCAGAGTAGCCCAACATGGAATCCTTCTTTTTTTATGTTTATGGTTGTTGAACGACTTCATTTGGGAATATATTTAAGTTTAGGTGAGTGTTTTATGTGTTTTATTTTTATTTTAATGGAAATATGAATCGACATGGATTTATGGTAAATATATATTTGAATGTTTATCCATTTCGAAAAATCATGCCTGGTACATCTCCAGAATGCATAGGGACATGCATTGTAAGGAAATATTTATGGTAGGTTGGGTCATGGATTCAAAATTTTAATTAAATTTTATGTCATTGGAGGTGAAAACCATTGCTTACAATTTTAATTTGATGAATATGTGGTTGTTTCTATTTCTAAATGGGATCTGGTAAGACCTGTTTTGTTGTTTTATTCAGAAAACAAGTACTGGATTGGATTTTGGATCCTTAAAAATAGTATGTTATTGTTAATATTTTAGGTGTGTCGGGTGTTTGGAAATGATATATGAAAATTTTAATGAGAATTCATGACCCATGAAGGATGGGTGATATTTTTCTATTTTCTCCTGGGGTTTTAGGGATGAGATGTTATATGGTGGTGAGTTTGTATAGTCCCATGTTTTTTGACAGGATGGAATTTCATTGTAATTTGAATTTTGGTGGTTACTGGATGGTTTGTTATACAAACCAATTGACAAAACATAATTATGAGAGTTGGAACACTTTTAAGTGTTGTTTTTGGAATTGGGTAACAGATATATATGTTCCGTAGAGATCTCATTGAATTTTGGGACGACCAAGCCTTGAAAATTATGGTTTTGGAGGGTATAGAGAGGGCACATAGTTTTTCATCAACTATGCAGTCCCCAGTAGAAAACCATGCCACTGTAGAAGGGGAGTAGAAGTGTCCTTCTTGGGTGAGCATATTTTTCCAAAACTATATTCCCACCCCAAAATATTAGTTCCAAACATTATGTACCCACATAATATTCATCGCATGGTTTATGAACAGTTAGGATAACATTGCCGGACAAACCGTGTGAGGTGGATTCTTAAGCAGTGGTACCACATGACTGGAGAAAGGTTTGTCATAATAGTGAGGCTTAGTTTTGAACAGTGAAGTGACCTATTTTCTAGTAATTATATTAAAAAAACATTTCATCTTTTTTCACTCCCAATAGACACATGACCCTCCAATCTTTTTTGGGTTTCTCCTCCTATAGCCTAATCTTGGAATTGATGTATCTTCTTCATCTGTCATCAGAATCGGTAGTCATTAGTCTCTATGGATTCACATTAGTAAGATGTGCATTCATATTATTCCATTCCTCATTTACTATGGTATTTCATGTGCTCTTTAGGTGTAAGTTCTTTTGTCATATTTTCATGTCCTTCATCCATTCTTCTAATTTTATCCTAATCTGAGACAAATCATAAGCTTCTATTAGAAGATAAATCCTCTAAGAACCTACATCAAGTGGTGTCATGATTTTAATTTAATTTTGAGTGATTTATGTATACATCATTTTTCCATGCGCCTGATTATTAGGTGACCCCTTAAATGGGATTTTAATCCGTGAATTAAATTTTCTATTATGTCATATATAATTATTGATGCCCATCATGGATGATTATTGGTTGAGGATCTTGAAACTTGAACAACCCCATTTGGTTCATTGTTTATTTAGATTACTATTATGATGGATTATGAATTTGGATACCTATGTGGTGTGACAATATTACCCTTTACCATGTATTATTATATTATTCATAACAACCTATTTTTATTGAAATGATCTTGTGAGTTAAATTGATTATATTCCATGTGATAGTTTGTTGACCATGATATTGTTGATGTAATAAATTTACCAAGTGAAAAAATTAAAGACTAAGTATTATAATAATATCCATACTTTTATCCACCTTATGAGGAGAGGTCTAGATTGAGTTTATTGTGATTTTGATTATTGGGTAATTTAAACATTCAATGAATGACTTTTCCCATGTGGGTGGAATTAGAGGCAAAGCCTACTAAGCTAGACATGCCATTAGATGCCTCTTAAGGTGAGGTGTAAATGAAATATTCTTCAAGTTTACCTTGTAATATTAAATCAAACTGATTAAATAAAATTGATTAAATGACTCTAATTTCTTGAGTAAGTTTTAGATTCTTGATTAATTAATGACCACTTAAGTTAAATTAAATGAAAGCCTTCTGAGTTTGATAATGACTTGGGTCACCTTATGAGGGGAATTATAAATGATAATTTCATTTTTTACAATGGAATGTTAATTGAATTTGATTAATTGGAATTGATCGATATTAAATAAATTAGTATATACATGTCTTGGGTAAAAAAAGGAGTCTTATGAGAAATAGATGGATGAGATCAATTGGATATCAATTGATTATCCTCGAGTGATACATGGACACCCAATAAAACTACCAAGGATAGACTCACTGTCATTATTTTTTTATGAATTAGGTGACACATGGATTTAATGATTAATTCCATGGACATGCTCATTTGGAATTGACCATGCTTATTCCTAAGTGATAATTGTCCTACAAAGGACAAACTCTCAAAGGATGACTTTTTTATGTCAAGTGATACTTGGAATCCTTTAGAATTTCTAATGTCATAATCAAAGGGCATTGATCATATTTCCTTGGGTAATACTTGGGATCGCTTATTAGTCCTCCAAGGATGAACTCAATTGACATTGATTTTATACCACACATGGGGTGATACATGGGTTCTTGAAGATCTCTATGGATGGGATGATAGTGTGTTGGTTTATATTATACCTAGAGAGATACCTAGATTCCAACTTTATAATTCCATGGATGGGCTCAGGTTCATAATTGATTAATTTATGAAATGCAATATATGATGTGTCTATGGAGACAAAAGAAAAGATTGGAATGAGTCTTTACGATTACTTATTGGGTGGCCTCTTTAGGCATACTTTTTTACCTATCCACATAGGGTATTCCGGGATACACACTAGGTCGTGATTCTAAAAAAATTAATTGAGATAAATAGTTTATGTATCGTGATTTAAAAGACAAAACTGTGGTGATAAAATCAACGACATTGTACATAAATTAAAACTGATTAACAGAATTGGTGATGAAATGAGAACCTGTTATTAGATGTTGTTTATTTTTGAGTACTTGCATTACATGTTATATATATTATTTCTCAAATTATATATATATATATATATATTCAATTACTAGTTGGAAAAGATAATGGGTGGATTCATACAAGGATTTTATTATCTAATCTTGTTTGGGCATCCTTCATTACCTGAATAGATTACATGTTTATAGGTTATGGTAAGGGAAATAATTTTAGTAGACATTATTGATTGTTTAATAGGAATAGGGGAGCATGGGACTGAGGTGAGGCTTGAGAGGTTAGCTAGTATACTTTTGGCCTTTTTAAAAAAAAAATTCTATATATTTTACGACTACATTGTTTACATTTTTTCATCCTTATTAGAGGAACATGACAGTACTATCATCTCCAGTGTATCTGATAATCCTTTTCATATTCTTATATATTTTTTTCTAAGTAAAAATATATTTTGTATGATTTATAAAATCCTCTAATTGAATTCTATTGATATATCCTCTGTGTTACACTCTATTAAGATGGAATAGTCTTCCTATGGACTCAACATAGGCCCATAATACTTGTCAAATCCTACAGAATTTGGGGATATGTTATTGAGGCCATGTAGACAAACTGGATCAGTGAACCTTTAAATAGAAAATTTTTCATGTATGTTACAAGTATAATCCCTCTTTCCAACACATACCAACCAATGTATCCAATCCCAACATTATAAATCACCTTACAATATCCCACTTATTAGATAGAAACTCATAAATATAAAATAACCCCAAAAAAATCATCTGATCCAAATATTAAAATAAGCATATGACATCTAGTTTATATGGAAATATATACCAAAAAACACCATTATTTTTCAAGAAACATCATATGATTATTATATTCCATGAAACCCAATCAATTACCAACATTAATTGATAAAAAAATTCTAAAAGTTATCCCTAATATATATTTAATGAATCATTATGTAATTCCCATCATCATAAATTAATTATAGTAATAGTAGCGATTAAACATCAAACAAAAAATTAAAAATATTAAAACATAATAACAAAAATGGCACACCAACTTGTTGAGATGGTATGTGAGTATGATATACTCTATAATGCCAAATTTAGGATCAAAATAATGGAGATACTGAATAATGTATCTAATGATTCTCAATATACAATAGGGGTGAATTGTACACTGTAAAAAATTCATTTAAAACTTTTAATGATGGTTATGTTTAAAATGGTTAAACGAGGTAATTCACAAAACCTCTAGTTCTACACACTTGCTCGATTCCAGAAATACGATTCCAAGAATGTGAATCCGAAAAGATGGTTCTGTAAAATGAAACGTAATGAAAGTTTACAGTGATAAAGATTCTACCTTAAATCATATAGAATCTCAATAAATTAGAGTACAACAATAAATAAGTATAAGACAGTTATACTTCCCCCAACAAATAAAATGGAATAGAAAACTTGAATCAAAACAAGTAACAAGTAGTAAATATTTTAACCCAAATAAAATGGTATCCCATAACTTTGGATAAAGGTACCCTGATTTATACTTTCAAAGAAGATTGTCTTACCCACACCAGGGTAAGCCCTCGATACGAAGATCGGAGTCTGTCTTGCTATCCCCGCAAGCCCTAAATTTCAAGGTAGTCGGCTCTTCTGTCTTCATCAGCAAGGAAGCCCTCTTCTTTAAGGTAGTCAACACATCTGTTTTTCTATCCCCAGAAGCCCTCGATTTTTCACAGCAACAATCGGAGTCACACAAAGTAAATTTGGACAAGAAAATCAGTATGGACTATGCTTGAGAGTCTCTCTCTAGAAATAAATTCAACAACATGTAATCCATAGAGTAATAGAAAAGTATTGATCTCTTTCAAATGAGATCCTATTTATAGGCACAACACCAACGGTCAACTCCATCTTCCAACAGTCATATTTTTCATTGAATTGTGGAGGTACCTGCACACATGTCACTCCAACAACAGTTAGTAACAGAATGCACAACATCATTTTATAAAAAAAACAAGTGTAAGAAAAAATATTGTTACATAACCAAAAACCAATATTCGGAATGTAATCAAATAAATGTTCACATTCTAACTAAAAATTAATTCAGAGTATACAATACAATGATATTCAGATTATGTTTTCTAAGGATTTCATAACTTGAACATTCATGTTTGAGGGTCCTAGTTCATGAGAATTCAGAGTCAAAACATACAATGTTCATATTATGAAGTCATTAGAATTTTGAGTCAGAACTCATAGGAATTCACAACATGAATTTGGTGTCAGGACATAGAAGAATTCGTAAAAAGAATTTTGAGTCAGTATTTATAAGAGTTCATAATCAGAATTTGTATTCAGAATTCGGAGTCAGAACTCAGAAGAGTTCGTAATCAGAATTCGTATTCATAATTCAGAGCCAGAACATAGAAGAGTTCAGAGTCTGAATTCAGAGAACTCATGGTCAGAAATCAGAAGAGTTCGGAGTCTGAAACCAGAGAACTCAGAGTCATAACTCAGAAGAGTTTGGAGTCTTAATTCAGAGAACTCAGAGTCAGAACTTAGAATAGTTCGGAGTCTGAATTCAGAGTCTAAAAACAGAATTCTTCTTTATCTAAGTATTATATGATTCTGAGGTTTTTGATGAGAAACTGAATTTTACACTTATACATGATGATGAACAATTAAAAACATGATAAGGATAAATTTCATTGGTGAAGGAAAATTTTTATTATAGAATTAAAACATAGGGTAAATTGAGATTTCCCATGAGATAAGGTGTTTCTGATATTGAAAAAAATATGGAATGGTAAAATAATAAGAGACCTTACTGACTCAACAATCTCCCCCAAACATGAAGGAATGAAAAAATCATAAGGAAAACTTTATTGACTAAACAATATCCCCCTTTTTGGAATGTACAGACATCATTAAGAAAAATAATAAATGCTCTTAGACAATATTTCTCTAGACACTGAAAGTAAAACATATCTCCCTTTACACATGGATAATGATGAATACGACTAACTCCCCCTTACGCTTTGGAACTCTAAGGATCATATTCTAGATTTTCAGAATGAGATTTTCCATTATCTTGAGTATGGAAATCTTCGTAATGAAATCTATTTCTTGGATAAACACCCACTTACATATGGATATTTCTTCTTTTATTAGTATTATTTGTCCTTTCTCCCATTTGTGAATTTAAAAAAGAATTTGAGGGAATGGAAAATAAATTAAAGTACCTAAAATATTAGTACAAAGCATCCAAAAAAACAAGAAACCAAAATTTCATTAAGATTGGAAGAATTTGTACATGGAATAAAATACAACAAAACATTGGATTGGATCCATTTTCCTTCCTTCTCCTTGGATATCAATTTGTCAAAATGGTTTTTAGCTTTCTGAGTTCCTTGTGGTCTTCCTCTGCTTACTTAAGTATATGATCATGATCCTTGACTTTCTTCACTAAACCATTGATTCTATCATCTTGAGACTTGAGAGCTTCTGCCTGAGCCTTCATCAGTTCATCTTGCTTGACTAGCTACACTTTGATCTCGATATGAAGATCCCTTCCCCTCTTCCAACATTGGGAAATAGAATACAACTTCACATTAGGATCCTTGACCTTTTGAATCTGAGTATTCTGCTCAAGAGTTTGCTTTTTCTCAAAGATATTAGTGAGATCCTTGATTTTACCATATTAATTATCAAAAATCATCCTAAACAACATATTGAAACTTATCAAGCTCTCTCAAATCATCATCTATATTTTTTGACCAGCTGACCACTTTCATTAAATATTTTTTTGTGGGCATCGTAGTTGATGTGGAAGTTCTTGTTATCAGCCTCAATCATTACACACTTCTCTATTACCATGGATACAGAATCCAATTTTTGATTCAAGCTGTGTTGGAGCATCTGACATCTGGAGTTAATTATTGGAAAGATCAGAATAATGTCAACAAGCTTATACAGTGATTGAATGACGAAATGATGTCCAAGAGCTGATGATTCCAAATCTGAGACTTTTCCTGATGATGGTTCTTCCTCTAGATCGAGAAGATTCCGCTTAGAAGATCCACCAAATTCTTTTTTCCTTAAAACAACATTAGTTGGAGTATAAAAAACCACATGTATTCCCTTATTGGTTCTCAGAATAGCTTATTCATCTGGGGATTCATGCTAACTGTTTGATAGCTGAACATTTCTATCTTTATCTATCTTCTCCTTCTCAGCTCTAGCCTCAGCATCTTCAGGATGTATGAAATCATAGTTTGAACTTTCTTCCTCATACAATTTATTAACTTCTTCTTCACCCTTGTCATATTCACCTTCCTTATCTTTACTAGGTGTTTGGAACATTGATGAATCTGCTTCAGAAGTTACTATTGATAGCTTCTCGGAAGGGGATTACTTTTCATGATAATCTTAAACTTGCTTTATAATATTTTTAGTGCCCCCACTACTTTCTTCTTTTTCCACTTCTTCGACAACTTCCTATTCTTTAACAATATTTTCATGGACTTTTTCTGGAGTGAGAAATTTTGTACCCGGAGTCTCAGGTAAAGCCTTAACTAAGAAAAATTTCGGTGTAGGTATATTTTCAGATGATATTTCAGTGGCCTTCAAAAGGGATTGGACAATTTCATCCTCAGACATTTTCTTATTCTACTTTTTTTCTTTGTCTTGCTTCTCAACATCATCAGCTTCCTTCTCTTTAAATGATTTGGCCTTCGCAGTATCCTAGCCAAACTATGGCTCTCCTTCCTTCCAATTTTTATTATCTTCCCTCCATTTGGCTATAACCACAACCGGATATGATTTCTGCTTTATGAGATTTGGAGGTACGGATTGAGTTTCTTTTTCTTTATGGGGTTTTTCTATTTTTTTACCTCTTTTAATTTCCTCTTCATTACAGCCTTTTTGATGGTTCAACCACTTCTTTTTATTTCAGAACAACTTCAGCTTCCTCCTCTAGTAGATCATATAATTCTCTTAATTCCATAGAAAAACCAACTTTCATCCTTTTGAGAGTATCATCACTAATTAGCATGAATTTGCAATTTCTCGGCTTTTAAGTGCAAGGGATTTTGAAATACTCCATGAACTGAACAATAAGGTTTGAAAAAATGGCCTCATACATAAGAATATGAACTTTCAAGTTCCCATTCTTAATATTCTCAATCGTAATGAGAATATTCTTAATCAAGTTGTCTTCCTTTGGTTTACTATGATATATAAGATATACATATCACTTTTATTTAAGGTTTCCTTATCACCCTTTCTTGGAATGATAAACCCTTGAACCCACAATTCAAGGATCTGATTATTTGTAGAGAGGTGAGAAATCTTGGTAGTCCTAACATCTGTAAGTCCGAGACACTTCATATCTTTTACCTTGATAAAACTTCTTTGAACATCGGACAACTTAGGGGAACAAAATTCAGCATCCCCTTCAAATGGAACTCCAACCAAACTAGCTGCCTTTTTATAAGATAGAGCATAGGTCTTTCCATATTTCTAGAATTAAAACTCTTCTCTTCCTTATTCTTTAAAGAAACTAACTAAATAATAAAAAACGATATGAAAATCCAGATACACCAAGTCTTGAGCCCCTGGCTTCGATATGCAACCACTTTCCCATAGATTAAGTTTGATGTTCTTGGAGATTATAGAATCGTATTTACTGATGAATTTTGGACGCACCGTCCTTTCTCTACATACTTGCCACTGTGGAATCTACTTTAAAGGAGATATATCATTTTGAGAGGATTGTTCTGCAGACATTCAGAATTGGGAAAATTATGAGAAGTTCAGAATGGGATTTTGTATGGGGGTAGAGATTCAGTGTGTAGAGGCTTGAAAATGATGTGGAAAACCCCTTAGAGGGTCCTTTATATAGTTTTTTTATGTTACAGATCATCTTCTCATCTCGATCCAATGGTGGAGAAATATTTTGATCAGATCTGATAGTTGAAATGATAGCTGCAAGGAAAATTTAGTTGGATCCAATTTTTTTGAGGTTTCTAAAAGAAAACATTCAGATTTAAGGAAACTAGATTCTAAAAAAGTTAAAACACAAAAATAAAATACATGTATGTAAATGATGACTATGAAAACTTAAGAAATAAAACACACCTTTCAGATTTCCAGGAAGAATATTCATAATAGGTTATAATCATTATGAAGAAGTTAATATTCTGAATAAAAACATGACTACGAAAGAAATAAACTCTATTACGATAAGAAATTTTGAGTAAAAAATCATCATTATGAATATCCTCATTAAGAAAATATTAATTAAAAAATTTGTCATTACGAAAATCTCATGTACAAAAATAATCATTAAAAAATTTCAAGTACAAAAATCTTCATTATGAAAATTTCAAGTATAAAAAATTTTAAAAACATCATTAGGATTTTTTTGAAACAATCATTAAGAAATTTTTTGTAAACTGACTACAAATTTTTTTGAAAAATGACTATGAAATTTTTTGAAAAATTCATTAGAAATTATTTTTTTTAAACATCATTACAGATTTTTTTTGAAAACTAACAATAAAATGTAATCCCCCTATGAAGAGGAGTATAATACTGTATAGTTATTGATTCAATAAGATGTTAACAAGTAAAATTACATTACGGTTATCATTCCTAAATTCTTTATAATGTATTAAAATTTATCAGAGGGTAAAGATTTTGTTAAAATATCAGCAAGTTGATCTTGCATTATGATAAATTGAAGAATGATATCTCCTTTTTGTATGTGATCCCTAAGAAAGTGGTGCCTAAAATCTATGTGTTTTGCACGCGAGTGTTGTGTAGGGTTTCTACTAAGGGAAATGGAATTTGTATTATCACACAAAATTTGTGTTTTGGTAAAACACATACCATAGTCTGTGAGTGTGTGTTGCATCCATAACACTTGAGCACAACAACTTCTAGGTGTTGAAATTCAACATCACCAGTGGAAAGTGCTACTGAGAGTTGTTTCTTGAAAGACTATGAAACTAATGAATCTCCTAGGAAATGAAATGTTTATTAGGTACTTTTTCTATCCATTCTACATCCAGCAATGTCAGCATCTGAAAAACCTTTCAAAACAAAATCATTTCAATAAGTTTAAATGACATCTAAATCCATGGTTCCCTTTAAGTATCGAAATATTATTTAGACTACCATTACATGATATTCCTTAGGATTGGACTTATATCTTACACATAAGCATACAAAAAACATTAAGTCTAGATGACTAGATTTTATGTAAAGTAAACTTCTTATCATACCTCTAAAAGATTTTTGATCTACTGGTTTCCCAAATTCATCAAGGTCAAGTGTGTTTGAGGTACTAATGGGAGTACTAATACTCTTAGTGTTGTCATATCCATAATTTTTATGAAGATCTTCAATATACTTATATTGGGATATATATATTTCTTTTAGTTTTTGAGAAATTTGAAAACCATAGAAAAATGTTAACTCACCCATCATAATGATTTCAAACATAGATTTCATTAGATCTGTAAAGGAATCAGGTAAATATTGCTATGTTGAACCAAATATAATGTCATCAATATAAATTTGAATAATCAAAACATTTTTCTTATCTTTCTTTATAAAATGGGTTGGATCTGGATTTCCTATAACATAATTATTTTGAAGAAACAATCATGTAAGTCTATCATACCAGGCTCGAGGGGCTTGATTAAGTCCATAAAAAACATTGGTAAGTCTAAATACATGATCAGGATGTTTTGTATCATCAAAAAATGGAGGTTGTCTAACAAAAACATCCTCTTGAACAAAACCTTTAAGGAATGAACATTTCACATCCATTTGAAAAACTTTTAAATTAAAGAATGCTGTAAAGCCAAGTAAGATACGAATATATTCAAGTCTAGCTACTGGCACATAGGATTATTCATAGACTATTCCCTCTTGTTGATTTTAGCCTTTAGAAACCAATCTATCTTTCTTTCTTACTATGATTCCATTTTCATTACACTTATTTTTGGAAACCCATTTTAATCCAATAATAAAAGTTTCCTTAGGTCTTTCAACCATGGTCTAGACTTTATTCCTTTCGAATTCATCAAGTTCATCATGCATGGCTTTAATCCAATCATCATCACCTAAAGTATCATCAGTGATTTTTGGTTCTAATTGGGAATGGAATGCTAGATGTACTAGATCATTTCTTAAGGAACATTTATTCCTTATAGGCTGATTTACATAGCCAATGATACTATCAATGACATGATTCTTATGAAACACCTGATTTAGGTTATGTAAAACATATTCATCAACATAGGGTAGGAAATCATCTGGGGTAAATGTTTCAGAATTATCCTCTTAGACATTTTCATTATAAGAAGGATCTTCTAACAAAGGTTGATTATCAGTTTTTGAAAACACATCTGAAGATGTTCGTTGGGTATGTTTATAAACAAAAGGATCGGTTTCATAAAATTTGACATGTACTGTCTCTTCAATAGGACAAGTGTTTTTATTGAAAACTCTATAAGCCTTAGAAGTTATGGAGTAGCCTATGAAAATTCCTTCATCAGATTTTGGGTCGAATTTATGAAGATTTTATTTAGTATTTAGGATGAATACCTTGCATCCATAAACCATGAAGTATGAATGTCTAGGTTTTGTACCATTCCATAAATCATAATGAGTTTTAGTAAGAAATGGTCTAATTAGAACTCGATTTATAGTATAACAAGAAGTACTTATAGATTCAACCCAAAAGTGTGTTTCTATAGAATATTCACTCATCATGGTTCTTGATATATCTTGAAGAATTTTATTTTTTACATTAACAACACCATTTTTTTGAGGAGTTCTTGGTGCTGAGAAATTGTGAGTAATGCCTTTTCTACTACAAAACGTTTCAAAATCAGAATTTTGGAATTATCCACCATGATCACTATGAATAGTTATCAATAGATGGTTTTTATCATTTATAACATGAGCTCTAAAAATTTTGAAATACGAGAATGCTTCATAATTATTTTCTAGAAAATAGACCGACGCAAATCTAGTGTAATAATCAACTAAAACAAATACATAATACGTTCCTCCAATGCTTCCAGTTTGGGTAGGTCTAAAAAGATCAATATGAACTAACTGTAATGCATCAGTAGTTGAGACTTCAATGATTCATTTAAAACATGATTTATGTTGCTTTCCATATTTATAAGGATCACAATCATTGGAAGGATCAAATCTAAGCTCCGGTAGATCCTTAACTAGTCTTTTCATTGAGAGTATTCATAGTTTTTTATGATTTCTGTCACATAACCTTCTATGCCATAACCAAGAATGATCTTCCATTGCACTAAGGCAATGTAGATCTTGGCTTCTATGGTCTTCTATGTATAGTGTGTATTCATTATCTTGCCTATGGTTAGAAAGAATAAACTCTTCCTTGGAATTGTGTATTAAGAACTTTTCATTCCTAAAATTCACAAGGTAACCTTCATCACATAATTGGCTTATGCTAATGAGGTTTTACTTAAGACCATTAAAAAATAAAACATTTGAAATAAATTTTTTTCCAAGAAGAACAAATTTACCTATACCAATAATTTATCCATGATCATTATTTATGAAAGTTACTTTTATTCTATTCATCTTGATAATATTTTCAAATACGTTTTTGATACCAGGAATATTTCAGGAACATCCAATATCCATGTACCAAGTATTATTGATGGTATTATCTATATATTCCAGAAAACAAAAGAGTTAGACATTCAGATTGAAAACATTATTGGATCCGGATATTTCAGAAAGCAAAACCGTAGGCACCCACATGTTCATAAAAAAATAGGCATTATGAAATCCCAAAGACAAATTTTTATTTAAGGAATAACTTTTTTCCCAATTCACACCACAATGACACTTAGTACAGAAATGAATAACTTTGAGGAAAAAAATAATTGTTTCTAAAAAATAATTTAGAACTAGTATAACCAAAACCCAAATTATTTATTAGAGGTTGGATTTGAGAATACATTTAATTAATAATTTCCTTGCCTAAGGTAATGTTTGAAAAACACTCCTTTAATGAAAAAATTTCGTATTTCAGTTTGATAACCATGTTCTTGTCTTATAATACCTTTGATTTGGAACTATAGTTAGGCTCAAAAACATTTTTCTTAGAAATTAAGTTTTCTAGATCCTTATAAATGATTTTCTTTATTAGAATTTACTTCCTCAGTATTTTTTAAAATACATTCAAAATCATCATTTTTCTTATCATGATATTTGGAAAGTTCTGATATTTCCTTAGTAGGAATTGTATTTCTTGAATTTTCCTAGTAAATATTTTTCAAGTGTTTTGAATTTTCAATATCAAGGAGTTTAGAAAACCTAGAATCTACTTTCATAGGTAGGAAAAGTATTATCTTCATCAGAAGAAGACTCTTCATCTGAAGATTCATAATATTTATCATTACTGTAATTTTCATTTAAGGAAACATTGATCATTGATTCACCATTGTGTACCTCAGCCATCAAGCAATGATTTTAAATAGGTAATATGGCTTTTAGACCAAGATTCTTCTGGCCAGAAGATTCATAATCTGATGATTCATCTAAAGATTCATCACCACTGGCACTCCAGGTGTCATTGGAACTTAAGAAATTATTATCTTTAGCTTTGTAGTACTTATATCTGTTTCTCTCAGAATGCTTTTCATTTCGTTCTTTTCTCTTAAGCATAGTACAATCTTGTCTTATATGTCCACCCCTCTTAAATTAATAACAAGTGACTTCTGAATCTTTCTTATCTTTCCCTTCCTTTATCTTATATCTAGATTAAATGTTCTTCTGTCCAACAATAGTGTTCATCATTTGAGAAATATTGGCCAACTCATTTTCTAAAGATTCACTTACACTAGATTCGGATTGAATAAAACCCTTCATAGATTTGGATCTAGTAACTCTCTCAATATTTTTGTCTTTCGTATGATTTGAAGTTATAGTAAAAGCAACACTGCCATTACCATTCTCATTCTTTATGAAATCAGCATCTCTCTTCATTATGGTTTCATATTGAAGAAGAGTTCCAAAAAGATCATCAAGATAAATTTGACTAACTTTATTGTTCTCATCAATAGTAGTTATCTAGGATTCCTACGCATTTGGCTTGATGTATATGATCTTTTCAAAAAGAGATTCATCATCTAATCCTTTCTCACCCATGGATTGTAATCTATTTACAATATTCATGAATCTTTGTTGCACCTTACATATGGATTTTCTATATGGAAAGTAGAAAACATTATATTCAGCTCTGAGCATGGATCTTCTAGTTTCAATAACATTGGAAGTTCCAAAGTGAGTAACTTAATGTTTCTTCCAAATACAATTCGTTTATTTACAAGATGATATTTGGCTATATATATTTCTTGTATTGGAACAAAGAAAAATATTGTGTACCTTATAATTCAGTTGATATTCATGCTTTTCTTGATTGGTAATGGTACTAACTTCCATGTCAGGGATTTAATATCCTACAGTAAGCATAAAAAAATTATCAACTCCAGTATTGATAATAAATGTCATCATGTGATCTCTCCAATAATCATAATCATTTCCATCAGAATAGGTGGTATTTTTGGATTGAGATTTTCAATAGAACCAACATTGATTCCTTCCATCTTAAAAAAATCATTCCACAAAAAAACTTGTTGATAGAAAAAGTTTGTAAAAAAATAAAATATTCCTCAGCAAGGAAAATAAAACTAGAGTGCCTCTAAGAAACATATGAATCCAAACTTAATGAGTTCGAATATATTATTCCGAAAAAATAGAACTAGAAGAGTTCTCTTCTGAATCTAATCGTGAGATTAATTGAGATTGAACCTGACCTTTGATACCAATTTTTGAGATGGTATGTGAGTATGATATACTATATAATAACAAATGTAGGATCAAAATAATATAGATACTGAATAAAGTATCCAATGATGCTCAATATACAAGAGGGGGAGTGAATTTTACACTTTAAAAATTCCTTTGGAAATTTTAAAGATGGCTATGTTTAACAAGGATAAACAAGGTAATTGACAAAACCCCTATTCTATACACTTGCTCGATTCTAGAAATATGATTCCGAGAATGTGAATCTGAAAATATAGTTTTGGAAATTTAAACTTAATGAATGTTTAAAATGATAATGATTTTACCTTAAAGTGTATATAATCTCAATAAATTATAGTACAAGAATAAAGAAGTATAAGATAGTTATACATTCCTCAAAAAAAATGCAGCGGAAAACTTGAAAAAAAAACAAGAAACAAGTTGTAAATCCTTTAACCCAAAGATAAGGGTATCCAAAATCCTTGGATAAATGTCCCTTGATTTATAATTTCACGAAATTTTGTCTCGCCCACAACAGGGTAAGCCCTCGATATGATGATTGGATATGTCATGCTATCCCCCAAGCCCTCAACTTCAAAGTATACGGCACCTCTGTCTTCCTCAGCAAGGAAGCCCTCAACTCTAAGGTATTTGACACCTTTGTCTTCCTATACCAGGATGCCCACAATTTTTCACACCAAAAATTAGAGTCACACAAAGGAAATCTAAACAAGACGTTCAGTACGAACCAAGCATGAGAGTATCTCTCTAGAAATATGTTTAACATCATGTAATCTCTAGAGTCATAGAACAATATTGATCTCTTTAAAATGAGCTCCTATTTATAGGTAGAGCACCAACGGTCTACTCCTTTTTCCAAATTTCATATTTTTCCTTGATTTTTGGAGGGACCTATACATGTGTCACTCAAACAAAGGTTATTTAGTAACTGAATGCACAACGTCGTTTTATAACAAAAACAAGTGTATGTAGAAATATGGTTACATAACCAAAAACCAATATTCATAATGTAAGAAAATAAATGTTCGGTGTCTAACCAAAAAATAATTCAGAGTCTATAATACAAGGATATTCATATTTTTTTTCTAAGGAATTCAGAACATGAACATATAAAGTTCGGATTCAGAGTTCATGATAAGTCGGACTCAGAACATACAATTTTCAGAGTCTGAATTCATTAGAATTAGGAGTTAGAACTCATATGAATTCTTAACCCGAATTTGGTGTATGAACAAAGAAGAATTCATACCAAGATTTCAGAGTCGGTATTCATAAGAGTTTGTAATCAGAATTTTTATTCAGAATTCGGAGTCAGAACATAGAAGATTTCATAATTATAATTCATATTTAGAATTCAGAGTCAGAACTCAGAAGAGTTTGCAGTCTGATTTCAGAAAACACAGAGTCAGAACTTAGAAGAGTTTGAAGTCAGAAATTAGAGAACTCGGAGTCATAACTCAGAAGAGTTCGGAGTCTGAATTCATAGAACTCGGAGTCAGAACATAGAAGAGTTCAGTGTCTGAATTCAGAGAATTTGGAGTCTGAATTCAGAATCTGAAAAAAGAATGCTTCTGTATCTATGTATTATATGATTCTGAGTTTTTTATGTGAAACCTAATTTTACACGTACAGAAGATGATGAAAAATAAAAAACATGATAAGAATAAATTTCCTTGGGGAATGAAAAGGTTCATTATAGAAGTAAATCACAGGGTAAAATGAGATTATCCATGCAATAATGTGTTTGTGATTTTCAAAACTAGAAGTAATGGTAAATTCATAAGGTGACCTTACTAACTAAACAATCTCTCCCAAACATAAAAGAATAGAAAATTCATAAGTAAAAATTTATTGACTCAGAAAAACATTCTTATTAGTTATTGAAATATTATTCTTTTATTTATTTTTTGTCAATACATACAGATTATATGGGGAAAACTAGGAAAATCTAGTCCAGTAATTTATAAAAAATAAAGTAAAGATCTCAAAGTGCCTACATTAATTAAAATCACCAATGAATCACCACACAAGAACAAATAAATCTTGGATTGACCATAATAATACATGATGGAAAGAAATTTAAAACCTAGAAATAAAAATTAGCCCTTGATAAATAATCAAATCTAAACTCTATGTTTGTGGAGATCCCCACATAAACATTCGGATAGAAATGGACCAGGGGGATGATAATTAGAGGAGAATAGATTACCTTGATGTATGAGAGTTCAATACCAATGAACGAAGTGTTTTAAACCTTCGATTGAAATTACTAGAGAACCCTAAGAGTTCAATGGGATGGAGAGGGATAAACGTGGGAGAATAAACAATGAACTATGTAATCCTTGATGACATACTTATAAAGAAATATGGATATTCCTCCACCACCATGTGATGACATCATCCACGGTTTTTTTCAATCGATAAATATATTATTTTAATTTACAGACAAAAACTATGGGTTTAACCATTAGAATGATAATAGTCCCTCAATATTTTAATTCCACATGAACACGACTATTGTACGGAGAGTCTATTCTCTTTATTTTCCATCTTTTTTCCATAACTCAACCTCACCTTGAATCATGCCAATTTCTATTCCCTGGGTCTTTTCTTCTACCCCTATTTCCCAAAATGAAATTTTCCAAGTTCAATGTTCACTAAAAAGGGTATCTCTATGTGTTATGTTACATATTGAAAAAGGGGGAGAACCACCAACATTAAGGAGACACTACTTCATCCACCATTTCTTGGATCTTTTCCATGTTTCACATAGGGAAACTCGTCACACTCTACACATATAAAAATGAATGTTTCACTTTTATGGGTTTCCAAATTATTCAATTTCTAGCTCCATATATCCAATTCTCAAAATGAGCCTTTTCATGAGAACTTGCATACCTAATACTATGACATGGATAGTCAATAGAGGTCCAAAAACTCAACTCTCCACTTTGAAAAACTGTAAAAACCCTCTGGTCACTTCCAAGGCTTAGGAAAATACAAAAGTGGATTCAAAATACTATGAAATTTAAATATGGGTGATCCATGATAAGGTTTCATTCACCCAAATCATTCAGATAGCATAACAGTTGGTAGAAATTTATCATAATCATTCCACTTCAAAAAACATTTCCCTATCCTTTTTTAAGGTGAAATTTTTCATACCCATCAACTAAGGAAACAATCCTCCTTATATAATAAATTATGTGATGTTTTATCTTAACCTAAAAATAGGACTCCAAATCCACCCTGGACCTCAACTAGAGAGGCTACCTCATGATATAAATATTAGAAATACCACTTCCCCTTTTCATTATCTTTGGTGTCCAGTTATCCCTAGACACACTCGGGTGACTTCATTATCCAAGAATCACTATAGGATCTAAATCCCTAAACAAATATTATTTCATAATTCATATCATATTTTCCTAAAAATGTGACACTGAGGACATAGATATCTATTTCCTTTGAATATTATACAAAAAGATAAATCACATTAAAAATAAAAACTATAAATTTAGTTAAAATTGAATATAGTAATCCTAACTCCTATCAATCTGCTAAAATTATATATTATTTCCTGGGGAAAATACATAAGTAAAAGGACTAGCTAGAATGAAAATTAATGGAATAAACGTGATAATAAAAAAATAATGAGAGTTCATATTAATAAAATGAAATCAAAATGAGTATGATCATAAACATTAATACATGACATAATAAAATGATATCATATGATCATAAACATGTGGTAACTACTTAAAACATGATATCATCAAAATAAAAAAGGGTCACTCTTAAGGATATCAATATAATGTAGATAAAGAACCATGATTTCTTGGGTTCACATTCTAATCTGTTACATAACATATCATTAGATATAAATATTTACCTAATGAATAAGAGGGATATATAATTATGGTAATTCCATTTAAATAATGAACATGATATATATATAAGACACAAAAGGATAATAATCCATACATAAATCATTCTCATGATCACACACATGAGAAGGAAGTGGGTTTCATAATTCTTATTAAAAGAATAAAAGAAGGCAAAATATTATGTATTTCAAAGGAGAAAAGGAATTAGATCATTTATATTTTTATATTTTTTAATAATAAATAGTTCTTAATCATTGTGTTATAATAGAGATATTATATTAAAATATAAAGTAGAATAAATAAATAAAAGTACACTTGAGTGATGAATTATAAAATAGGTATAGAGTATTCTAAATAAGGTGTGAAAATATAATTTAAATTATTCCAGAATTTAAACAAGTGGGTTATCTATAAAATATTTGTGTTTTTATAATATATTATTGGGTTGAAAAAATAATTTATATGGGTGATTCTCTCCATGAGACAATAAATGGGAAAGTACTTACACAATGACAATATAAAGGTGGGTGTTTCAAAGGGAAATGGAAAATTTATAAACCCAGAATTAATGGAATATTTAAATTGGTATATATGGAAGGTGAATATAAATAGATGACTTACATGATAATAATATTTCATAGAATGTAGAGATATAATTAAAACTTATAATCGACATGTCATTAAGGTGGTAGAGAAGATTTGTTACATTGGGTTCCATATTTCTTGTGCACAGATACTAAAATTATTGAATAAATAATTAAGAATATTAAATAATGATCTAAGAGACTTATTCAACTATATATAATAAGAAAATGCCTTTTATCTATCATATATTAGTTATTTACAATATTGTTTTCTTGCATACTTTGGTTACATGAGGTTGTTCTATCATATATTTTGTAACTCATTATGTATGTTTACCATGGTAGAAAGAATTGTAAAATTGTTTCATTATATCAAGAATATTAATAGTTTTATATACATTATTTTTATATATTATATATATAATCAAATAAAACCATGATTGTTGGTTATGGTAAATTGAACTCACTTCTCACGAAAATAAAATTTAGTCTGGATAAAAGTTATATACATTGGTTGTTGAAATATCTACAGTTGATTAAAGAAATCATGTGTTAATGTTAGAATTGATTCAAAAATATCCAATATTATAATGATCCAATTATGGAAGGATTAAATAAATATTCCATTAAGGTGTTCTTTACATTCTTATAAATAAAATTTGATTAATTTAAGACAATTTTATATGATTTTTGTTAATCAACCTATTAACTACTGAAGAGACAATACTATGATGATACATTACAAAAAGTAGAAAACGAGTAATATTTTTCAGTTTATGCTTTTAAAGTAAATTTGGAATATATAATAAGTAGTAAGTGATTGTCTCTAAATCCCTGAATAAAATTGATGATGTAATTTTTATTTTTTCTAATGAAAATTACTTTTTTTGTGTCTGTTCTTATGAATAGTGATGATTTTGAATATTTTAATTTGATACATCAAGTGATAACAATTTTTTTATTTGAAAATATTTAAATCTATAAGAAAACCATTACAATCATTATCCTAATTAGAAAAATGAAATGAAAAATTAGTTTAAATAAACAGAATATATATTATCTTGATAGAAACAAGTGTATTGTTATATTTGTATCAAACCAACTCTCAACATTGTAGATATTTTATTTATCTATTTCATGACTTATTTTTCAAATAAAACAACTAAAATGAGTTAGTGCAATCAATCCCCAAAATTTTCACTCTGAATCCATTTAATTTATAACTATTATTACATAGTGGTTCATATATATTAATATACATGAATATTAAAAAAACAGAAATGTAATTATAATAAGATAAAAATACTAATAGATGAGAACCTCATATTAGTTTTATTGGGAGACATTTTTTAATTCTGAGACCAAAGGATTAAGTCTAAAATGTGCACTTTATTTATCCAAGAGTTTTATGATTCATAAAACCAATTGTGGGTGATTTGAATTTTTTTATCGTGGCTAAAAATAAGAACCTTATAGGATATAAAAGTTTCAGAATATAATAATATTTAGAGTAGAAAAGTACATGTTTCTAAATTAAATAACACTACATAATGAAATTGAAAATTTAATTATATATTACATATCTTTTGAAAAAAATTCACATCAGAAATGAATTTTTTGTTATTCTATTATAAAATTTCAATAGAAGATCTAATGGGATATGTTGGTCATAGACTACGAAACTATGATGGCATCATCAACCCACACCTGAGAATTAAAGAAGATGAGAATATGTTAATAAAATATTGTATACATTATATATTGGTTGTACAGTGAATTATAGATTAAAAATTCACATGTAATATTATGTAATAAGGAACCTATTTCTATATTTTCATACTACTACAATATATAGGTGGAAAATAATTTTTGTTGCATTAATGAATATTGTGATAATAACAGAGGCTCAATGTAGTTTGAAAATTAAATAACAGAGTCTAATAAAACAAAAATTCTTATGATATTAGTTTTCTTAATTTATTATTATTTAATTCCTAATTTGTTTATATTCAAGTATATTATTTTATATGAACCACTATGTAATTTTAATATTAAATACAACATATTTAGAGTGATGCTGCTGGTGATTAATAGAACTACCTCATTTTTAGTTTTTTTATTTGAGAAACAGGTGATGTTATTCATAAGTAAAACAACATCTGAGTTGAGAAATAGTTTGATATGGGTAAAACAACACACATGCTTCTATCATGAAAATATATATGGTTTATTTAAAACAAAATTTCCTTTTATTTTCTAATTTGTATGATGATGAGTATGGTTTTCTTATGAATTTAAATATTTTCAAATCAAAAAATGTTTTGTTATCCCTTTATGTATCAAATTAAAATATTCATAATCATCATTATTCATAAAAAACACACATAAACTGTACAATTCATCAAAAAAATTTAAAATAGAACAAGAAATTTTAAAGAAAACTTTGAAGAAAAATTGGTAATATATATTAGATTTCCCTAAATTCCTTTAAAATCATTAGATTAAAAACATTACTCTTTTTATACTTTTTTATAAAGGATAATCACAATAGTTGTTCTTATGAGAAAGAAGTGGGATTGAACTGAATCAGGTAGTTTTTTTCAACTACTTGAATTTTGTTTGTTAGAAAGTAAATACGACCTTATTAGAATATTCCTTTTTTTCTTCAATCATAGGACCATTAGAGTGGTGGAACTTTTTGAATCATTTCAAACATTGACACTAGATTTCTTAAATCTTCACTAGATATTTCGTCAACTCAAGTATATAACAATTATCTTGGCTAAATGTTAATTTCATTACATCATTATAACTACAGAAAATCATTTTTTTCTTCCTATTTCATTTTTCATATGTTTTAAACATACTATTTTTTTCAATATCCCCAAATAGCTATTTTTAATATTTTGAATTTTGTTTCAATTATTGCAATTTTCACATATATTTACTAATAATTATATTAAGTATATTCTATTTTGAGAAAAATATATGAATGATTTTGATAGTGAGGATGGTGTGCCTCATAATTATCAAATATATCCAGATATCATGGCTATAACAAGTCAGTATCCCGATCTAGAAACCCGATTAAAAGAAAATATAAACACAATACCAAAAAATGGATGAATCATTCTGGTGGAATTTCAATGTAATACAAAATTTTTATTATTTCTTTTGCCTTCATATTTTATTTTGAAATAAATATTTATGATAAAAGAGTATTAGTCTATGAATCTTACATAATGGTCATTTTAGTATATTTACCCTAATTGGTTATGGAGCCTCTTGCATGGAATCTTCATAACAAATTTTCTATATGCTCCACTTTGGTTCTATACTCAAATGTTTTCTACTCTTATATGTGATAAATCCATTATCTATTCTAACTATTGTGTTCTCACTGATATATTCCATGTATTCCTTTCTAGGATTTGGGTTTCATGTGTTCAATAAAATGTGTGATAAATTGATTTTATATGTCAACTTCTTTTAAAATCAATGAAACAGAAAATAACACTCCCTAAAGTATAAAATAAAATCATTATTGGTCAAAAAACTGAACATATAAATTCATAGTAAATGATTGAACACAATATGAATCCTACCTTTAATAGAATCTTTTAGAATAGTAGATGCATTGAAAGGGGAAGGGGAAGAAAAAGATATGTTGATTAGAAAGAAGATCATTCAAACAACAATTTTTTAGAACCATTAGTTTGGAAAATGGAATTCAGATCCACTTTTGAACTTGATTAGCTACCATATTATTGAACAACTATATATCCAAATTTCGAACACAGTGTTAGTACCTAGGAATACATCCTAAAATAAAAATTCATTAACAACAACATTATTCAGGTAACATGTTTGATTACTAACATTTAAACATGTTTCATCCCCAAAACTTTTAAGTACAACGTAATATATGTTATGTGACCATTTACCCACAAATGAATCCTAAATTAGATATTCTGTTTTGGGAGGAGTGCATGTGTTATCTCTATTTCTGGAAAAAATCATAGTGTTTATTTAGACTTTGAGGTTATAATGATCATACTAGAAATGTGTTAGTCATGACAGAGGAGAGTTCATATTTTAGAGAATTATATAAGAACCTGTAGGAGGACTATATCACAAACTCTATTTCTCTATAGACTAATGAACTGGTTATCAACATACCCAATCTGAACCCTTCCTTTAATGGCCGTTTTGAGTATATAAACTGATAGGATAAGGTAATAAACAACACAAAATGTGCATTTAGTACGTAACACAAATTTAATAAAATTTATTATTATTTCTAATGTGTCACTACAAATTGAAACTCTTTGATTTCATTAATCATTAATATTTATTCTCAATTTTAATCATAATTGTAAACAAATTTTTGAATTTATATAAATTGTACCAAAAAACTGAATAAATATCATATTTCATACATAAATTTAGATTCTCATATTTTACAAGTATTTAATCTAATATTTATACCTTATATTTCTAATATTTTCAATTTTATGTACACATATTGTTGAATGTGTTAGAAGATGTCAAACCTGATGATTCAATACTAAGGTAAAATGTGATTAACCATTGTTTTTTCTACTACTTTAAATGTCTCCATATTTAATCCAGTTTTATTGAAAAAATTTGTACCACTAATTTATGCTTTCAATATATTCAATATAATCAATATTAATATAGGGGTTTTGATCCTTCATACAACATGACATGGTGAAGTTACACTTGTTTTTTTGGATATATACACCATAATAGAAGATTGGAGTAAGGGAATATTTTGGATCACTGGGTGAATTCTTCATACGTTTCACCCATACATGATTCCATGTCTCTCAAAAATAATTATTCCTCCTTCCAAACCCGAAATATTTGTCATGTTATCCCATGTATTCTCACCATCCCTCCTTACCAGGGTTCCTACTATGATTTCACATTCTACCATTGTTCTCTTCCCACAAATGAGCCCATGAATCCTCCTCACCATTAATGTTCTCTACTACAGTGAGAGATACACGACAATCAACTCATATCATCATGTGGTTCCAACATTAGATGGTCGATGTCGTGATCCCACTGTCAACATTGAAGGATTCTGTTAGACATCCATCCATTTCAAATGAATTCAACCTACCCCTTTGAAACACCTTTGGATTTAAATTATCATCTCTTGTATCTATAGTAACCTAGATTTTACACTATCGTATCTATGACACACCAAAAAACCACCATTGGATCATGATTTTAGTTCCCTATTTCTCCAATAACCCCTAAGGTTTTACAATTGTTAACCCCAATCATCACAAACGATAAATAAATTTCATCACCCATGAACTACTATGAATTCTACATTGTTCATATATTTTATTTAATGATTCTTTACACTGATGTGATGCTCTACCATTTACTGTTTCAAGGATGACTTCTGCTCCTTAAAAAGATTCGCTTTTCTTCACCATTATATGCTTATATTAATTCAATCATATTTCATGGAATGATCGACATACTATAATTATATTCTTTACACATCTGTTTTCTTCAAAATTTATGAAATTTCATAGTGTATGTCCAATATGTTTTACTCTCTATTTCCATTGAATATTAAAAAAATTGCTACTACATATAACCTTTTCTGATTCAGTAAAAACCACTAAAATGATTTTGGTTAGTTTAAATATCTATATCTCTACCAGTGTTTCCATATATCTATTCCACCACATCACATTGTTTATCACCAATAAGAGTAATTTAATTTATTCAACAACATACTATATCTATTACCATATTGGATGATCTATTTAATGGTAATTGAAATTACAAATGATTGTTTAATTAAAATTTTAGTCAATTTGAAATTTTTATTACCTATAATAAATTTAATTCACTATACTCACACATATACATAGTATGATTTTCTGGAAAACTGTAACAGTTCAATAGAAATAAAACCAATATGAACGATCAATCACTATCAACATCTCGAGATGTAAGGTTCCAGGGGAGACTGCTAATGATATAATGGAAGAAATATTGTGAGTTATGTATTATGATTGCATTAAATTACTCAACTATTAATCATTCATTAAAAAATTATATTTACTATATTCCAAAAATAATAGTGTTTACATCTATAGAAAATTAATATTTTGACTTTACTCACATTTCTTATACTACAATACGTGAACCACTACCAACACATGACATCAATCAAAGAGGAACAAGCAGACCACTACCACCATTATCTACCAATGAATAGTTTTAATTAAATTTACAAGTTCATTCAATTGGATTACATATATTACATCGAACTACCACTGATTAATTAATTTTATCTTATATTTAATTTATAGTGCCTCACTAATTTGATATTTTTTCAACCATATCTGTGAGATCAATCCCGAGAAAGAAAAGACCAAAAACCATGGCAAAACATTCTATGACATTTTGTAAGGATTAATTCAATATACTCTTATAAATAAAAAGTTGGTTATATATCCCTTTTATTTTACAATTTTCTTGGTGTTCATTATTTTTTATAGCTTTGAAGAATGAAGATAAAAGTCTTACACACTCATCACTTTCCTCCTCATCAAAATAATCACAAATCATATGATCACACATTTTTTATCCCTATTATTTCCATATTACTTCTTATGTATTCTACTTTCAATAGATACTATTTAACTACTACATTTACTAGATCAAAATTCTTTTTCAACCATAAGTGTGTTATAAAATCAACTCAGACATAAGACATTATTTGTATATATAAACATCTCTCTATATTCACAAAATATATTTTTAAATAATATAAATCTTCTTATTATTGATATTAATAACTAATTTCTTTGCAGATTCTAGCACACATCTCAATGTTTGAAGTAAAATGACACTTATATTTTCAGAAACACGTGTAAGAAGACCCTTTGTAAGATATATTACTTTACATTTTCTGGTATACAGATGTACACTTTTAAATATGGAAGATTAAAAATATTTCACATTTATTATCACTATAAATTTTAATAAAAATGTTTTATGCTAAAGATGATGAACTGAAAAAAAAATTGGAGAATACAAGTTAGTTTAATTACTTGAACTATCATTATACTACAATAACATTTACAATTCATTATTGATATTGCTGATAATTATTTACTAAAAACTATAATTAAATGATTTTGATCATATAACATATTTGATTGTTATATATCCTTCTATCATCTTTCGTTATTGTGGTTCACTTTTTTGGTTTGATAAAAGAAATAAAAAATGAATCAACAAAGAAAACCCACTTTTTTCTCTATGCTGCTCCCTGGGAAAATTCCTTGGAACTTACTCAAGACATCTCCCCAAGACCTTATAACATTATTATTCAATCATAATTATTTTGAGGCAATAAGATTCCATGAGATCGTGCATATTTACAATTCTATGTCTTCATTGACCTCATTGGGTGTTAAGGTTTAGTGGCAAGTAAAAAAATGTTGACCTCCAATCATAATCGGATTAAATGTATTGAAGTTCCATCACATAGGTAGTTACTATCCTCTTGAGGGATAATCGCCATTTTTTGAAAAAATATATGTGTACGACACCACTAATGGGTCTTAGAACATGTATCAATACATCAAGTAATAGATAAATGCAAAAAGTAACAATATCAGTGAAAAACTATATTAATTTCATATTAACATTCAGATATCATACAACTAAGATGATAAATATCAGAACATAGCTATTTATTTTAATATTGATTAGAATGTAAAACAAATTCTTCATGAGAAAAACACTTTAGATAATCATTTATGAAGTGAAATGGGTGTTCCTGAACATTATTAAATTCCAAATTTAATGGCCCGTCTTCATAAGTGAAGACAAATAGATGAAGTGACATTTAACATAACAACATCTTTTGAAACTGAAATGATTTCTATTGGTACCATTGAATATTTCAACTTGGAAATAGATAAAATCATTCAAATAAGATGTTGTTATTTGAAATTCATTGATGAGCTTCACCAATTGTATCTCCCATTACAATATCACTTTATTTTCCCTGGTCGACAAGATGGATATATTGAGAATATATTTCATCAACCAACATCTTTTAGTACATGTAAAATGCTATGAAATCAAAAAATGCTATATTACTTCTCTTATCACATGTATGTCCATTCGAATGATGAACAAAAATTATTATATTGAAGAATGAAATTTCAATAATTTATTTTTGATGATTATACATTGATTGAGTCTCAAAGACTATTTTTTATTTTCTTCAATAAAAAACTCTTAAGGATTGAGTAGTACAATGGGTTGTAAGATGCATTACTTAGAGGTGAATGTGATGGGTCCTCGGGTGGGAAGTGTATCATTTTACCTTATACATTCAAGGGTGTTTCATGGTATATGATTCAAAATTATCAAGATTATATGTCAATTTATAATTAGTAAGTCTATCAAGATTTGTTTTTAATGATTATATTCAATCCAATATGACCTAAAATTACTAGATTAGTTAAAAATAACAATCTCCATCTACCAGACTACCCTTAGATACTATCAATATTTTTTAATATTAAGGATGACCATCTAATGAATGATTAATGATATGGATGTTTCTTTAGAATGTCACAAGCATGTAGCTAACTTCATAGCTTCTACTCTTAATGATAAATATATTCTCTGTTATTGTATCATACTTCCTTATGACATATAAATCTACTCTTTTCCTTGTAGTGGTTCATAATAAAGAGTTTTAAAAACGTGTCTGGACTCATGTTAACATTTATTTATTTCTTTGTCAAGAAAAAAACTAATACTCTATCATGCACTGATAGATTTGTTTGTGCTAAATTCAAAATAATGGACCTTTACCAAAACTATATTATTCTATTAAAAAATTTATGATCTAATACCCTTATGGTGATTCTAATCATTTCTTACCTTGTATATATAATTCGAAATGTACTACATTTTATCCATATTTTTTTCCACATACAAGTATTGAGCATGAAATTATTTGCATACTGAAGAGAGAATACTGGAAGAACAATCATCAAAAAAAGGAGTTTCATAGGACAAAAGGTTTGTTTTACCATATAACTCTATTTTTAATTAAATTATCAGGATCATATAAATATTGATGTTTTAAATAAATTGAGTGCAACAAAATACCTATTTAAGTATATTATCAAAGGTCAGTATGGAGATATAACCACTCCATATGAGTCAAATAGAAGAGAGTTGTGAGACAATAGTGTAAATGATACTAAGATATATTAGGATTTCTGATTCAAATCTCCTTATATGGATTCCTAGAAGATATTTTATTATGATATACATTATATATATCCCCCCATAGATAGGTTTCATTTCCTTTTATAAAATAAAAAATTGAGTCACCTATAGGGACAATGTTAATATAGAAGATATATTATCTAAGAGTGGCATCTATGAAACAATTATTACTTCTTGGTTTGAACCTAATGTAACATACTCGGAAGGAAAAAGAATAACCTATGTATAATTCCCAATGAAATTGGTATTACACTCACGAGAAAACAAATGGTATCCCAGAAAGTAGGGATTCAATATTGGTTTAATATACTATGTGCCACCAAAAACTGGAGAGCTATTTTTTGTGGGGGTATTTCTTAAAAAGATCACATGTGGACCATCATATGAGGATATAAAGACTATGAAAAATATAAATTGTGGAAGATTCAGAGAGGCATGTTATTCTTTGCGACTACTTTTTAATGAAATAGAATTTATTGTATCTATAAAATATGTTCAAACATTGCCTATAGGATTGTCTCCAAACAAACTATTTCCTAGCATGTTATTCACAAAAAAAATATAATCACAAGTCATTTTCTCACATGAAACCTATAACATCTAGATAAAATACATTCTATATGAGTAGTGATAGAGTCTAAAATTACAAGGTGTCAAATTAATTATATTTTTTATTTTATAGAGAAGATACATATCAACACATATATATATCTTTATATTCTATTTATTCTATTTTATAAATAATCATTTATGAATTTTCATTAAATAATTTTATTAATTTTACATGAATCACTTATTTCCATAGAACAAACGTTACTGAAAGTTACTAATAAAAATCACCATGGACTACTTGAATCCAGTTTCGGTAAAATAGAATAATTTCTTGAATATAGTATCAGAAGGTTATATTTATTCTTCCATTGAAAAATTGAAAAGTATTAATGTTAAAAATTAAAATTATAATATTGTTCCTACAATAGTATTGGTTTTATGGCGAAAGAAAAAACTATCTTTGAAAATACTGCTTCCTAGAGTAAATCATTATGTAGGACATCAATGATGTTTTCAATAGTTATCTATAGAAATTATTAACTATGCTAACTCCTAGGTTACTTAGTTATCTTGTTCATTATTAAGAAATACAACTTTTTATGGTAACACCAATTTTTTCTTACACACATCAGTAATTAAAATCATATAAAATACATATGATTTTGTTCTTGTATTGGTATTGTTTGTTTGGGATAATGTGATATGCATATTTATTATACCTTCAATAAATATTTGTTTAAAAAACATTATGTACTATATTATTTATTTCTATTTAATTTATAATAGATTCATGTTAAAATAATGGAGACACTTGGAGCCCATAGTACTAAAAGGTGCTCAAAAAATTTATGCATGAAATATGATATTTTTAAAATTGTAATGTACATAACCACAAACCATTATTTTATTTTTTTAAAAGTCCACATTGAGCATTAGTGGGAACCTAAAAAACATCCTCCATCAACTAACCACACCTATACAAAACACACAATACATAGTTTAATGTAGAAAAATTAAATAAAAGTACAAATCATGCCAAGACCGTCTATTTAAAAATTCAAAAGAACCATCATTACAATGAATCCCAAAAATCCTGCGAGTCGACCAAGGACTACACCAACCGAGAAACTTACCTACCATCAAAGCCCATGTCACTGAATCATCACATCGCTGGAAAAACACTGTCACTGCCATAACATCATTTCTTCAACAAGGATGCCTTTATCAGCTCAACGTCGTTGGCCACTCTACGATGCCCACTGCCTGACCCAGACATTTTTGTCACCATAATCACTTCCCACAACCAGACAGTTGTTAACACCAAACCGCAACTACCGCCACCATCATCGTTCAAACACAATTAAGCAAGGATCATGACTTCTAGAACACCGATATCTACTCAAACACCACCTCCAAAAGCTTAGTTGATCACCACCTCGCTAGAGAGACCTAGGGAGAATAGATAGCACATGAATATATAGCAGAGTAAGAGAAGAAAGGTTCCTTCATAGAAAGATGTGATCATCGCTGATAAGGCCAAAACAAATTGATACCGCACCATCACTTGAATGGAGGCCATGCCACCTGGAACACCCAACCACAATGCACAACAATACCCAAAGCCTCTAAAAACCTAGAGGACCCAACTGAATAGGGAGAGCATGATGGAACCGGAGGCCAAAGAGGAGTACGAGAAGGTGGAATCTCTAAAGAAACCTACGACTGAGAAATCACCAACACACACATCAAATAGAAGAAATAATGAACCTCCACCTACAAGAAATAGACCACCATAGAATCAAAAATACCTAAAAGTGACAGATTCACAACTCATAGCCACCAAAAAAGGAGATAATAGAAAACAGGATGAAACACTAAATGAACACCTGACTAAAACCCAAAACAAAAACTGTGATGAAACTGAAAACAAAAAACAAAAGAGAAGGAATTGAACCCTAGAAGAAGGGATGGATATCGGAGGATAGGAATATAGAAATGAGGAAAGAGAACGCTCTAGGGATCTCATTAAGATAAAAAAGTTCAGAAGATAACTCCATCTCTAGGAGAGAAATATGGGGAAGAAGGAGACAGATGCGCTATGGAGAGTTCTCTGGGAGAGAATGCTGCCATGCCGTAGTCTAATTTCTATGTACATAAATTTTTTAATATGTTCACTCTTAATTAATTTATTTACCCTTGAAATTAATAACAAATACAACTTGTGATGGTATCATGTGTTTTTTTATGTACTCATCAGTAATTCAACTCATATAAAATACATATGATATTTTTCATATATCTTTATATGTTTTTTGGGAACATGTGATGTGAAACGTTATTATACATTCAATGCCATTTTCTATAATGTACAGTTTTTTCAATCTTATATATTTATGTTTTATTTTAAATGGACTAATATTAAAATAATGGAGATTATTTTATCCTATAGAACAAAATTATTCTCAAAAGAAATTATCACTATAGTTCACTACATCAATTTATGCATATAATCCTATTACTATTCAAAATAGAGATTACAATTCCAATCATAGATTACAGTTTTTACAATATTATCCCACATTTATTATATTTCACATTCAATAATTAATTATGTTTTTTTAATCCTATTTATGTCAATTTATACACATGATTTTATCCTACTACAGTATAGAATGATTAATAATCTCTATCTAATGTGTTAATTTTTTTTAACTTATTACCTATAAATTAGTTATTCTTCGTAATAGCAATGACTAGTAAACTATTACTATAGTACTCTAACAATATTTTTAAATTTAATAGATTTTACACTCATGGATAATCAAAGAGAAATATATTCTTTTCTTGACATAGACAACATACTCTGAAGTAATGGTAGATCTTTTCATTTTTTTCTCTAATACTAGATCTATATTTGTTAATTGATACACAATGAAATCATTTAGTTATAGATGAACTAATTTTCCACATATAATTCCTTCAAAAGAAGTATATAACATTATAGAGTAGGCTTACTATGGAATATAATAAGGTGATGACTTTCATTATTCATTATCATCAGGGGATGGAGGAGTCTTTTTCATGATTGGATATAAAGTAATAGGTAATACATTCATTTAGAAAACACTAAAATCTCTACTAGGGTCTGAAAGTAATATTTTTCTTTTAGTTCCTTTTTGTGGAATAGAATCATTCCTCTTTCCTAGTGGGAGGATAGAATATTCTACATTTCATATTAATTTAATTTTTTCTAAGTAGTCAGTTTTTAATATATAAATATGAAGTGATGTTGCGGGAAATGTTTTATGAATAAAATTAAATAATTGTTATGAGGAACCTATGACTCATAAATACTATTTTAAGGAACTTAATCATACTTTGAGAAATATATTTTCAGTAATAACACATCAAATTTACCATTAAGTGGTATAATAGTTTATTGGGTAGGGATTTAGGATAATAATCATATAATACTTTGTGTCAACATAATATATAATGTGTTTTCATGTATACCATCATCATACTTGTGGAAACATTTTCAGGTTTTAATACTAACAAGGAACATGAGATTTCATTCCACTTCTTACACTACTGATTCAGATGGAATATATAAATTTTCCAAAATGACAATGAATATTATTGAAGGTTCAATTGATGAGCCTAATGACACTGAAGTAGTCTTTCTAATTTCTTCAGCATATCGTCATACCTCCACCACAATCCAAATGTCTCCAATTGATGAATATAAATAACCTTATTTCAATGAAAACTATTCTGATGTTAGTTATATTAATGAGTTCCCATTCTTAGCTCTATCTTGTGATATTGTTAAAGAAGTAAATGAGTACATGTTTTCTATCACAGGTTCTGAAAGCAAAGATTACTTCAGTTCTAATTCAGTTTAAAATTCTAGTTTTGATATAGATAGGCTAGACAACATATATACAACTACATGTTAATTGGTATCAAGTGATCTAGGTTGGATACCCCTAAAATTACACTAAAGATTGGGGAACCCAATATGTTTCCTAGAAATGATGATCAATCTGTTGAATTATGTAATGGTCCTCGTCTGATTGTTACACATTTGGGTGAGAATGTCATTGGACCCAAATTTCATGTGGCTATCTTGTTGGGTATCTTACATTCATTCAAAGATTAAATATGACAAAAAATGATGGTAGATGGCTTAACATATAACAAAGAAGATGATATCATTTAATTGTTTCATATGATATGAATATTAACAAAAGGAAAGGCCAATCCCTATCTTTTATTGAATTATATCTTAGAAATCCAATCTTATATAATGGTCAACTATATGTTTCTGTATATAGTTTCACATCCCCAAAAGGATTGAAAATAGTATTTGATGATAACAATAAATATTAAAAATCATTATCTATATGGAAGAATTTTATAACTGTTCCTATATATCTTTTAAATTAAAATGCTCAAATTTCAATATTGATTACCATTTTAGATATGTGTTCATTAGTGATTTTAAATTTTTTAAAATATTTTTTATTTTTCTACAATTTAAATTAGTACAAAATTTAAAAAATTTCTTGACTAGTTAACCCATTGAATGAGATTATCCTTCTGGTTAATGAAACACTAAGGATACTAGTTCATGTTTTCAAAATGTGGTTAAATTCATCATCTAAGTGATCCAATGACATCGTAGTTATTGATATCATTTTTATAGATGATCACGTGGGATAACAATAAAATATTATTCAATTTTTATGTCATTTTAGTATTATCATGCCTACATATTTCATTAAAGTATAATATAACATTGTCATTTGACATTTATTTTTTACTATTTTACTTGAAATTTAACAAATAATTCTGTAGGGAACAAAGATTCCATTTACAATTATTAGTTGTCAAATTATCTCTATGTAGAAACAATTTTTTTATAAAGGATTGTGATATTTATAAAAAACATAAAAATAGAAACAAATCAAGGAAAATAAATGAAAACTAGACACATATTCTGACTAATGTTCAAATAAATGATTCATATTTGAAAATGTGATAGAAAAGTATAACTATTAAATTTCAATTTTACATTTTTTATGACACAATTCAAATAAGTGTTCTGGAAGAACATTTAAAATGTACATTTTATTAGTAATTTAATTAATATCTATTTCTATAATTTCAATTAATATATAAAACCTATAAGAGTAATTCATTCTTCAAAAGAATATTCATTCTCCTCATATAGGTCACTGTTACATTTATATTTACCAAACATTGTAAAATTTCAAATTAATGGTTTTTTGAAATTATTATACCATTCATTAAATAACATTTCGTTCATTCTTCTCTATTATTGAAATAATTGGAAATCTAAATTACTCACATCCTCTTCAATATATAGGTAATTATAACCTGAAGATGTATATTGATTTAGTGGATGAAACGTAATTCATTACGTCTTGTTAGTTTATGTGACTGAGAATTTATAATTTACAATTATGTTTCATTATTATTATACAAAATATTACATGTTAACTACAATTTATGGGGTGAATATGTCAATCAAAATATCATTACATGAAAAATAATATTGAGTCATCTATTTTTTTAATATTACAACTTTTTAGGTTGAATTAAATGAATAATATTATTTCTAACTACATTGTACATTTTTTCCATTTCTATTTCCCATTAGTTTTTTGTGTTACATAAATACTATTCTCTATGATTTTGTTTTAAAACTACTTTCAACCACACTTATTGTCACAACTACCATTAATGAAAAAATAATTCTTTTCAACCAAGATATTGTAGTGGTAGAGAACATTATAAAGAAATTCATTATTACCTAATAATACTTGTGAATTTTTAATCATCAATTCACTCTTCATCAAATATGTAATGTACACAGTATTTTCTTTATAAATTATTATCTTTTGAAACTATCAATTGTGGGTTTATAATTCCATCACAGTTTCGTTTTCCACCACCAACATATCCCATAATTACTTCTACATAAATGCTCTATTGGAATAAAAAACCCATTTGTGATATGAAAAAGTTTTAACATGTTTGTAATATATCATTAAATCTGTTATTCCATTTTGTAGTGTTATATAATTTAGAAACATGTCATACTCTGTAAAAAATATTTCTATATTCTCAATATTCCATATCCTACACGGTGATTAATTATGGCTAGGATAAAAAAAATTCAAAGTACCGAAAATTGGTTTTATGAATCATGAAACTCTTGAATTATGAAACTACACACCTTAGATGAATTTTTTCCCAAATTGTAAAATTTATCCTAATAGCACAACTATGTGGTTCTCATTTGTTAATTTTATTTATATCATATTATTACTTCACTATTTTTAAATTATTCATGTTTTTTATTTTTTATGAACCACTATATATTAATAATTTTAAATCCAATATTTTCAGAGCACATTGGCCAATGACTTATAACACCAAGCCATTTTTAGTTTCTCTATTTGAAAAAAATTCATGCAATTCATAAGTAAAACGCATGCAGTTTTGAGAGACATTTTGATACATGTATAACTATACTCATGTTTCTATCATGAAAATATATATTTGGATTTTAAGATATCATTTCTTTTAATTTTTTAATTATGAATATGATGAGTATGAGTTTAAATTGGATTTGAATATTTTCCATTAAAAAATCGTTCTTTATCACCTCATGTATCAAATTAAAATTTTCAGAAATGTAACTGTTCATCAGAACAAAACACATTAATAATAAATTTTATAATTGAAAATGAAAATTACTCATCAATTTTGATGATGGATTTTCAGAAAATTAGGTACGATTTATTAGATATTCAAAAATTATTTTAAAATAAGAAAATATAAATCATTAATATTTTTATACTTTTTATAAAGGATCATCATAGCAGTGGATCTTCATGAGTATGTGGTGGGATTGAAAAATAATTAGGTATAATTGTTTTCAATTACACCAATTTTCTTTGTTATCTAGAAAATGTAACAATAATTGAATGTGGATTTTATCATTCCATCATAGGATCGCACGTGTGGTGGATATATTTGGCTTTTTTTAATCATTGAATCAGAATTTCTTAAATCAACAGTGGATATTTCAACAACCCAAGTATATAACTATTTCCTTGACTAAATGTAATTTTCATGACATAATTATAAATAAATGATTTATTTTTTGAGATGTTTCATTTATATATATTTCAAAAGTATTGATCTTTTAAATCTCACCAAATAACTATTTTTAAAATTTTGATTTTTTATTCTATGATTAGAATTGTCACCTATATTTAAAACTAATTGTTTTTAGTAAATTATATATGCATAATTATTTTTTATGTGAATTTTATAGTGAGGATGGAGTTAATCTTATTCATCAAATATCTCTAGATATCATGGCTACAAAAATCCATGCCATTGATATGGACACCAGAATGAAGGAAAACATAAAAACCCAAATTGAAAAAATAACTGATTTTTAGCTAAAATTGTAGGGTAGTACTACATTTTGATTCTTTATTTTATATTTAAATCTGTTTTCTAAATTATTTTTTATGATAATAAGGGTAATAGTATATTTAGGTTTTATAAGGGTTATTTGAATATTTTTACCCTTTTTTTTGAAGGATCCTCTAGCATAGAATCTGCATACTTCTATATAAAAACAATTTTTGGAGACATATGTGTTGGCTCCCTTATATATTCCTAATTTTGTGTGAACCTAGATAAAGTCCATGTTTTCCTTTATATTTTGATGTGTTTTCTATGCTTTATTAGTGTTTTAGGACTTTTATTTCATATGTTATCTTATTTAAATTTCCATGGAATAGAAAATGAGACTCACTGAAGTAGTAAATTAAATCATTTTTTCTCAATAAAATGGAATGTATCAGTGAACAAATAATGACTGAATGCATTATGAATCCAAAATTAAATGACAACATTGATTATAGTAGATGTGTTGAAGAATAAGGGTAAGCACATGATATGTTTATTTATGGAATCATATTTCAAACATCAATATTTTGAAACGATTAGTAAGGAAAATAAAATGTAGATGAACCTTTTACATTGATTAACAACCATAACATTATACAACAATAAATCTAAAACTTGTACACACTAACATAACCTAGGAATTCATCCTAAAATCTAAATTAATTAAAACGGTCATTCGTAGTATAGCTAGATTGACTACCTAGTTTTAACATGTTTCATCCCAATAACTTTTCCTTATAATTTAATATATATTTTTTGCCTATTTAACTATAGAGGAACCCAAGATTGGATAATTTTTTTGGTAGGAGTTCATGTGTCATGTCCTTTTCATGTAAAAAATATTGATAATATTTTGACTAGGAGGTTATAATAATAATAATAGAAATTTCTCAATAATTATAGATGAGAGTTCATATTTTGAAGCTTAATATATGACCCTCTATGATGACTGTATCATGAACTCTATTTTTCTATGTTCTAATGAATTGGTTATCGATGATCACAATTTGAATCCCACCTAAAATGGATATTTTGACTGGATAAACTGAGAGGATAAGGGAAGTAACAATATAAAACGTTCATTCGATAAAAAATTTGAATACAATCAAATTTATTCATATTTCTAATATGTCCCTCCAAGTTTAAATTATCATATTTCAATATTCATTGTTATTTATTCTAATTTTTAATAATTAATGTATAGAAATTATTGAATGTACAGAAATTGTACATAATAACTGAAAAATCTCAGATGTTCTCCAAAAAATTATAATTTTTGGATTGCATTTATATTTATTCTATTTTTTATACATTACATTTCTAATTTTTTCTATTTTTATTTTGAGATATTGTTGAATGTGTCAGAAGATGTTGAAGATCAAGATTCTGTACTATTTTACAATGTGATTATCCATTATGATTTCTAATATTTTAACCATCTCCATATTTAATCCACTTTTATTGAAATATTCTACACAACCATTTTATGATTTTAATATATTCAATATAATTGATATTAATCTGGGATTCAATATTACATATAATGGGACATGGTGGAGTAACACTATATATCATAGAAATATAGAATCTTTGAAGATTGCGGAAAAGAAATATTTGGGAGAATTGGGACATTTTAATTTCTTTCATTTAATATTGTTTTACTTGTACTAAAAATGACATGATTAATTTTTTAAGGAAATGGATTATGCATTCTCTTTGGGAAGTAGACCATGTATTAAATTATTGAAGGGTGTTTAAAAGCCTCTACTCCCAAGGTGATAGGGAACTTAGGGTAATAATTACATTGTATTCCCCAGATAATGAGGGTCCTACTCATGCTTATACAAGTGAGATATATCCTGAATCATGCTGCTCATCAAGGATATCAAATCTTTGAGTTTCCCACCTTGGTCCATTCAAAGTTTAATACAGGAATTAGAATACTCACTGGGTAAAATACCCGATAATGTTTCCACTAAATATTCCATAATTATGAATCATCAATGATCTAGAGACATCCAAAAAAGGAACGACCATGTATTATCCCGGATTTGTTTCTCACATAGCCTTATCACCATGCGTCCATCCATCCATCCTAATAAAACTTCTAAATTAAAAATAAATACATTAAAATGTCATAATAATATATATAACCCCACGTATTTCCATATTGTTTCCTAGTAATGTTGTTGTATCATATACATTATCCCTAACAACTTCTTCAATGGTCTATATTCTCTATGAGTCAACTTTGTAAAGGGGATATATTTCATTTGGGCTATCTTTTTGAATGTGACATATTCCTTGTGGGGTTTCCTTCTAAAATTACCATCTTCCCTATAAGTCATTCATATAACCATTATTTATTCCTTGTGATGCATCCTTCTTAAAGTGACCTATTACCTAAACACCAACCACATCTTCTCATGTGTAGTCATGAATAAACAAGACAAATCATAATGTTCCACTCATGTGTAAGTATTAATAAGTCCTATAATTTTAACCCATTCATGATAAAATATATATAAAACCATAAATTTCCTATATACATATTACATATTATATAATAAATATGCATACATAACATTAAGATCCCTGTTGAAGCCAGATAAGTTTTGTTTATTTTGAACCAAGTGTATAATAACATCTGGTTCATAAAATATATAAATCACCCCACTATTTTTTCTCAACAATAAACATTATTAAAAACATCATAATGAAAATTTTTAATCATATATTTCGGAGAATAATGAAATATAGAAGGTGAGATAATATGCTCAGGAGGGGAAACAAAGATAATAATGATTATTTAAAAATAGCATGAGCATAAAGGGTATGATAATATTGGATTATCCATTGAAAGTCATACCCAGTAATTCCTATATCATTAACATGAATCATGGTATCAATATTGTATGTTTATAAGGTACGAATCATAAATAGAGTAAAGTGAATAATCCTTGAAGACATGAAATTAGATAAGATCATATCATCAAAGAGTAGTATAATGTTTGGAATAATAATAATAAAACAATAATTTTTTTAAGTCTACCCATAAGGTCATTAAAAACATGTTAGGATTGGTAAACCACCCATGTACCTACATAAGAATGGGGATAACCTACAACGTAATATATTTTAAGCTTGAAAAAAACTCTGGTATACCATCATATGGGGTTAGGATACCCTCTTGTTTACCCATTGAGGTAATATAAAATTAATAATTTAAAAATTATTTATGGGGACATATAATTCTAGTCCATGTGTTCACATAATTATAAATCCATTCATATATAAATTTCAAGATCATAAATACATTTTTTATAACATAACTCAAGGAAAAAACTGGTCTCAATGACTTTTCTGCATCATAGTTATAAACCATAATGACAATGGATAAGTATGGAATAATTTGATCATATCCCTAAGAAGCACAATAAAATAACAATTAATTTTATTAGAGATGAAAATTAAATTAAAAAATTACTTTAACATTTCATGAGACAAATAATATTTTCATTTTTAAATCATATATTAAAATAATTTTTTTCCAAAATTATATAATTTTTTTAATTGAATATATCCTTGGAATAATTGTAATGGATGATTCAAATAATTGATCTATCATGATGGTGGGATATTCCACTCTTGTGTTCTTTTCTAAAATAATGATTTCTTTAGTTTTTTTTGTATAAAATTTAAAATTAACTACTTTTAAAAATTAATTTATGATTAATTTTATAAAAATTGTAAATAAATAAATCACGGGTAAAAATGATTTTAAACAATCATATTAATATTTTAGTGAAATTCAATAAAATAATGTTTTGGAAGAAAAATAATTGTCGATTGAAGATAGAAATGAAGTCTTTTTTCTTGAATAGTTATTTGACTATATCTATACATAAAGAGAGGATCATGAATGAAAAATCTGCATTAAAAATAATTAATTAGAGGATATACAAATGAAATGTAATTATCTATTAAATATATTATAATTTTCATTAATGTAAATTCATGCATAAATAATCACAATTAATTTGAGATTGAAACATAAATCCTTAACCTCTTGTATGACTTTCTTAAAAAGAAATATAACCCATTATCTAATAAAATTAAATTTATTAAAATATGATAAAATATTCATGTTCTTAAATATAATATCATAACTGTTTCACATATTTCATTTCTACACTCATTTATTAATAACCCCTTATTAGAATCATCATTTTTGTGTATTAATGATTTCTTTTTTAATGAAAATCTTTGTTCGGAAGGTTTTTTTCATGTACTTCTAACATGGATGCATCACATATAGAATTTAATAATGTTAAAAATATCATATATATTAACTAAATAAATATTTATGGTCATAAATAATGGAAAGAGTTAGAAAAATGCATTACAATGTTCATGATGGTGACAGAATGTTTGTACGCATGAACGTCATTTCTGTGGGATAAATAATAGAATGAAAAATAATAATGAACCTTTATAGAATAATTATTATATTATAAATAAAATAAATATTAATTAATATTATCCTTATTACTATCCATTTAAACAGGAAATGAAAAACAAACCACATCTCTTTGTGGATGTGGTATCCCATAGAGACGCACAAGCAACATTATCATTTTATAATGGACTAGAATGCAAGAAGGAAGATATGACATTATAATTATAAATGAATAATTAATTCACAAATATCACATATAATATTTAAACCCTTCATAATAACGAACCATTAATTATGGTGATGTAATGTGAATTATGTGTCTTTGAGGAGGAGGTAGTCCCCCCAGACACACATGAGCGATACTTTTACTAAACATTTGATGGAATATAGGGAGCATAATGGTAGTTTCATGATCAAAATAAAATATTACAACATTTATGATACATTATTTATTATTTTTTATGAATAACATATATTTATATGATTTAAAGAAAGAAATAAATTTAAAGGGGATGTATAAGATGATTACCTCTTCTTCGAGTGGACTCCTTTAGATCCTTTCTTATAGACCATTGGAGTGTTAATTTAAAAATACCTAAACAAAGTAATTTTTTGGATGTACATGTTCAAAATTGAGTTGGAAATGGGTTGGGAGATATAGATGGATCAATGTGGTGTAATGAAAAGAGAAAAGTGGCATTGTATTAAATTTGATATAAAAGAACAGAAAGTAATTACGAATGATTGAAATATAATTAAATTATATACCATGTATAAGTATTCCATATATAATATAATTTGAATAATCATTTGTCTGAATCATCATTATCCAATAAAATTTATACATATTTCAGTTTCATTTTTGCCTTGTTTTTATATTTTCCAATTCATTATCCATTTTTCAATTTAAATATTTAATAAATATTTCAATATTAAAGGGTTATGAATTAACATATAAATAAAAAATTAGATCATACATTGAATTAACACTTTTAATATTATTATAATGTTTACATAATTTTATAAATTATTATTTAAAATAATGTATTATTAATTAAATTTTTTTTCTATTTGTTAAATTTGACCTTAACGACAAAAAAAATAGTATTTTAATTTGAATATAAACCTTTCAAAAAACCCTAATATATTATATTTATCAATAAAATAAATAAGGAATTGTATATTACAGAAAATATTAATTATATTTCCTTAAATCTATTTACATGTTTTTAAAATATTTATACAATAAATATATTGACATTGTGTAAGCATTTTGTATAATTACATCATCTTGGAAAATAAATAATAAATTTATAAGAAATAAAAATTAATTTATATTTAAAATAGATATTTAGAACATAACACATCCCTTTTTATCTTAATATTGAAAATTTATAGATATGAAATTCAATATAGTGGAAATTGAGAATAATATTTTTAAAAAATAATAAAAATTAAATGATAAAGGGAAAATGGAAGCATATTTCAATATATTATAACTTGGGATTCATATGGACGAATTTAGTCCATCCAATAAAGTAAATGTAGGATTTTATTGGATTTTGAGACCTCAACTCATGGTTTTAACCATTTTTACCCATTTTACCCATACTGAGGTTATATATAATTACCACTCTTAGTTTCATTATTATATAATAAAATTAAATAAAGTTTTTTTTGAAAAAATAATTTTTAAATCATATAATTTCATTAGTATAAGATGGGAACTTATTGATTCCTATTTTTAATGTAAAATTTTAAATTTTTTAAAATATGGTTATTCATATTCAATATGAAAATATAATGGCTTTAATGAAATGACATTCTATATTATAGTTTCGTTTTACTCTTAGCTTCAGGTATCAAAATGTATTGAATAAATTAAATATTTAAGGAGAAACCTATATGATAACATCAGGATGTTGCATTCTATTACCCTTAAAATTAAATTTCCATTAAATTCGAACAATCTAAAACAAAAAATAAGAGGATATACATGTTTCATCACATACTCATGTTCATGTGTTATTTCATTGAATTTTTGCTTCCTCTAGAGAATATTAAACAGAAAAGTAGTATTATTCAATATAACATTATCTATAGAATAAAATATTTAAACTAGTTCTTCTTCATAGTAAAGATCATTCCATAATGGTACAACTTTTGTATTTTAGTACATGTGATGGATCAATTATGTACTTCTTCAGGAAAGCTATATTGATCACATCAAAAACTTGATAGAGTCTCGATGGAAGCACAAAAAGATAATCTGGTATACCTAATTGACAAGAAATATCGAATGGTTTAATGGACCTAGGTATTAACAATCCATTATTTCTAAACCACGTAAACTTTTTCTATGGAAAAATTCATAGTAATACCTCTTGACCAACCTCAAATTCGTGATTTTGATGATGATTATCATTATAACATTTCCATCGATTTTTGTAGCCATGATGTATGGCTATATGTCTCTGACTTTCTCTCATATTTCATTATCTATACGAAGTCTCAATATAATTATTTGTTAAGATTAATCCAAACTCATTGGATTTAAATACTTATTTCTATAAAATTATTCATATAGAGCCACTCAAAGTCTTGAGTTACATCTATTATTTTAATAAAACTCAACTAGAGGAAGGTATTGATCCCATGATGATTTAAAATCAATAGAAAAAGTCCTAAAAGTATCATATAGAGTTTTAATGGTTAAATTTTACTTACCATAGGTATCTGGATGATAATCAGTACTGAAATTATAATAGATATAAAGAGCATTATAAATACATTGATATAACATTCAGGTAATCGTTGGATTTAAATAAGATTAAATAGAATATGGTAATCAGTATAACTTTACCTCATCCTTAAATTATATTCTATAAATTTTATCAACAGATAAATATTATCTGACGGCATTGGAGTGTGATTACTTTTTATGGTGATCATCTATAACCCTAATAACATTATGTTCTTTATAAGTTATAGAGATTCTAATAAAAAAATAAATGGTTAAGTATTACAATTTTAATTCTTGTGTGGGAAGTGGTTGTAACATACCCTTAGACTTATATCTATTATCATTATATTTCATAGAAACTAAGAACTAAGATACATACTCTGAATAATCTATCATTACGATTTTTAACAAAAAAAAATTAATCACTATAAATCTTCATTTTTCAGGATTGAATAAAGAAATTTGAACTATGAGCTTCACCCAATAACACCTTATTCATGTTTGGTATTCATGGGATGCATACAAAGTTTTGGGAATTTATCATTCCACCACAATAAAGGTTTTATTGTAGACTATTTATCTCTTTTTATTCTAAATTAAATATTTCATTTCTCAATATTTAAAATTCACATTGATATATGGTTGAATAGACATTTGAAAAAGATAACCCTAATCATTATTTTTAGATACGTCCTCTGAGAATCTAGAAATACTAGGTCATCCTTTATCCCCATCATTGATAATATTTCACACTCTCTTGAACTCCGAGCATCTTCCAATATGTTCGATTTCCCATGATCATAAGGTATTCTAAATCCTATATTAGTTATATCCAATCATCTTCCTTTGATAATATTTAACTTCTTTGAGAGAATATATGGCTTAAAATTAAATTACCAGTATATATAATGACTTTATCCATAAAGATATTTCCTTGATATGACTAATGAAAAAATTATTATTGATAACTAAAAATCACATGTTATATAATTATTCTCATGAACCATCAATTGGTGTGAGGAAAAATTAATCCCCATATCAGTCTACATGATGATGTATCTGGTTCCCTATCATAGAACAATCACAATAGACCAAATACCCGTATACACTATTTATAAATGTACACATTGGTGCACTGAATAACATTTTCTTCAGTTCCTTGATTTTTAATTACATTAAACTATCCACGGAAACAATGTTCACTTTCATGTAAACACATTTATTGGATAAGATATATATTTCAAATACATGAAAAAGAATCAATAATATATATCCAACCCCAAAAAAATATAGATATCAGTCATATTAGTTAGTCTGGGCTAATGATAAGTAAATTAATCCATCAATGGATCCACTGATATACCATCTCATGTGATAATATAAAAAACAAATCGAATCTTTATGTACGAAATATTCACACTTTTTAAATATTCCATATAACTTCTCCTTCCTCATGATCTTCCAAACAATCTTGAAATAATCGTTTTGATCTTCCTTAATCATAGAATATATATGAATACCATCAATAAAACCACCCAAACATGATCATGGTTTTTAATAGAGATTTTTTCCATAAAATAAATAAAGAAAGTGGGATAATTAATATGACCAAAGGGAATCAGGATAAATACATAGATTTCATACATTATATGGAATCATCTATTGGGTATGTCTACAATTTTGACCTTCAACTGATAGTATCCAAATTAAATATAAATCATAGAATAATATTAATCTCATCATAATTGATCATCAAATAAATCAATACAGGGTAAAGGCTACATATTTTTTTATTTTTTTATTTTTATGTTCCTTATAGTCAATCTAGAGTAGAATTATTTCATATTTCTTATTAATAAAACTTTTAGTTTCACCCCAATGTGATGAACATGGTCGAATGGATCTTTTATCATGATTATCCATGAGTTATTTATTAAATTCCAATAAATTAAATAGCACAATTCTCTGTTGAGTCTTTGAAATCTATGTATCACCTGGATGAGATATATTGATAACTCAACTCTATTATTTAGAATAATACTAGAAACTATTATAAAAAAAGATGAAAAAAAGATCATACATTATAGAAATATTCAATGTTGAGTTTCTCCCCAACCTTCCAAGATAAAAACCCAATTTTAATTAGAAATAAGGCCCATATAATGGATTTAATTTACATTAGATGTTTTTATTTATAATCTCATGGATATATGATCATTTATTAGATAAGAATATCAAAAATTACTTTCCTCACCTGTAAATTGATGGGGAATTTATGTAAAAAATGAAAATCCATTACAAAGATAACATAGAATTCAACGAGAGGGATAATAATGAGATTTTCAAAAAGAATATTCCCAGAAAATTATAATGTATATTGATTTTATTCTTGATAGAATAAATTAATCCATTTGGTTATTTCAATGATAATTTATCACTTAATCATTAAGGATGTGTTGTTATTTCCTCGTAAAATTCTAAAGATATAAAATGTTGTCTGATAAAGAATAAAATAACACAATAACAGTTATATAAGGGATGGTATGTGTAAATTCAACACATATTTATCATAAACCACTTTATTAATAGTGATCAAATTATAATTCTCATTCTCTCTGGTATTTAGAGGTTACTAAGTTCGATTATCATCAATAACATTCATATTTGAGCACTAGTTAGCATTATTTTTTTATTCCTTGGATACAAAATAGTAGAGTGTGGGTGGTGAATATTTTAGTTCTCTTTCTATTTAATTAGATAAATTATTTAGATCAATTCATTATTCAATTTATCAATGACCTATATTTACACACATAAATAATTTACTAGTCCCCTTAATTCAATATCCTCCATATATCTATACGAAAAAAGCGAATTAGGGAAGTGAAATCTTCATCCATCCATGGTTTTTATTATTATAATTTCCTCTAAATTCCTTATTTTATTTATTTTCTAAAAATTATAATGATGGTTATGTCCATTCTATCTTTTTACAGTAGATTCAGATTAAATGACTTCTTAATATCATCTAAAGTCTATTATGAAGAATTGTCTTCTGATACTTGGTTTTAAGCCACTGATGAACTATTCAATCATATATTTCTTTTCAATAATAATATTAGAAGATAACTTTCCATGTCTTGAATAAATTTCCTCACATATTAAAATGAAATTATCATACATACCCTTTAGCCCAAGGTACTCCTCAATTTTCAAATAAAGAATATGGAGAATTTAATTGTTGAAAAATATCTTATTAAACTCATCCAACACCATAGAGTTAATTTATCCTTATATATCTATGATCTTGATAAAATTAAACCATTTATATAATCAATAATACAATCTATAGATATAGAAAATGAATTTTTTATGTTCCAAACAATGTATTAAAAATACCTTATCAAATTATTTTGCTTTATTCCTAATAAATTAAAAGATCAACAAACAAAATAAATGATTGTGTCTGTTTAATAATGAAAATATCAATTAAAAATTATTCCCTCTTTTTGTCACTCATAATTCTGATGTGATTATTGTATTGAAATTTTTTTGGTAAGTATAACGATAATATTATTCGTTTTGGATCCCATAACATTTGTGTTCTTAGGGAGGCAATCATTTAATTATCCATCACATCTAACACTAACACAGTTCTATTTGAATTTTTCTTGGAATAAAAGAACAATACATAGTTTGAGATACAATATGGTTGTAGAATATGTTTTATTTAGACATAAATACATAATAACTATACACTGTAGTTATTAATAAGATTTAAATTTAAAGGGTTATGAAAAGTAAAAGGTATAATATGTAAATGGATCTAATATTTTGTTGATGTAAATAACTAAATTGAATGAAATTTTTATTAGGTTTATTGGAAAGAAAGTAACTAAGAATGGATCCAAAAAATAATACTTTAGGCATCCATCATCTATAGAGATCTAAACAAGTTAGTTTCATGAGTTAAGAAGAATAAAAACCTTTTCCGAAACAAAACCTAACCTCTATGAATGTGATTTTGAAGATCACATGTTAATAAATGATAATTTTCAAAATGATATATAAGATATAAAAAAATTGATATTATTGATCCTCAAATTAAAAAATGGAAATGTTCTAAAAAATATTTTCATTAGAATCAATTTAAATATATTTATTAACATTTTTGGTTGGTACTGATGCAAATTTAATTCATTAAGGAACATCTAGTTGAATTAAAGGACAAATAAGTCAATATTTCATGGATGGATGGAGAGGGGTAATATATCCTCCATAGAGAATAAATATTATTATTAATAATAATTTGATATGTAAACAAAGTAGTCACAGGACCTATCTTACTCTTAAGGATCCTGTTTTATCATTTTATATTAAATATAATATTATATTAAATTAATATTGATGGAGCATATGAATTATATCAATATGGGGATTCTTATAATTTCTGAAAGTGTATTTCATCAATCAAATTATAACATGACACCTCTCTTTATATATTTTGGATTGGACATAGTGGTTATAATTGAAAAAGTTAACAATTTTTTTTGAATAGATATTAGTTATAAATTATTGGATTGAAATAACATTTATGTCAATGGAAGAGATCACAATTAATTTCATTATTTAATTCTATAATGAAATTTATAAATGTATTATGATTTCAAACAACAAATTATATATGGGATAAATTCCATGGTATTTGTAATGATTAAAATAATGTGACTAAAACCAGACTATATTTATGTTTTCTTAATTTTAAGATCTTTATATAACCAAGGATAATTATTGGTATAATATTCTAAATTATTAAATATGAATTTTAGTGTATTTTACCATATTTTATAGGAAAATTAATTTTTGATTTCTAGTGGTTGGAGGATAAATGATACATATAGTTTTAAAAAAATATTGTTCAATATTTTAAATTTGAGCAAGAAATATGAATCATAGTGTGGGATTGTGTGTTGTATTGAAAATAAATGAATGTAATATATGGATTTCTATATACTAATCTGATATTACCGGAATAATTTTGTTGTTATGTTGTTATGATGATTTAATATGGGTTGCGAGCTTTGGGTATTTGGTATGATAGTGTTTGGGGAGGATGTTTGGTATTATTGTTAAGAGTTATGGTTATGTAATGGAGTTGTATAGGTTATTCTATCATGGGGGTGTCTCTAGGTAAATATGAAATTATTTTTTATTAGTTTATTATAATAAATATCTATTTCTGTCATGGTATTGAGTTAAATTTTACTGGTGTAGATATGTTTTGAGTTTAGTATACATGATTCATCTACTATATGAGGACTTTGATATTTAATATTATATGACTCATTGGTTTAATATTGATCGAGAAAATGTATAGTGTGGTTATACCTATATTGGTGTGAAGTCATGATTGGTCAATCACATTGGACTGTTACATTGATTCTATTCTACTTTAGTGAAATCCATTTTGTAATGATTTGATTTTTGATTCATTAGTTAGAAAGGATGATTATGAGGAAGTAACTATGATTCATAATAATATGGGTGTTACTTTGCGGTTACATAAGTTGTGTTTTGATCATTGTTAAATTTCACAATTTTAATATAGTTTGAAACTAAAATTTGAGGAGATGGTGAACTGTTGTTTTGGATCAAATTGGAATTCGAATGTGATGACCCATATCACACTATGGTTAAATAATTTTCCAAAGTGATTTAAAATTATTGAATTGTCTCAAATTATCTCTTATCTGTCTGAATTCCATTAAACCCTTGGAGAGAGGTGTCTCATCAAAGATCATTATCTATCCCTTGATTGGTTTTTTCAATCTATTTTATATATGTAATCTTTACGATTCATGGTTATTTACTCTTCTATTCTCTTTGATTATATTCTTTTTATTTCATCTATGAGAGGTTGGTACAAGAGTGCTAATTCGGTTTTGGTTTTCTTTTGTTATGTTTTGTTCTGGGGAATGACTATGTGTAGGCCATTATATTGGTTGTGATGAGTTCAGTGACTTATTATTATTTTCATAATATTTTTATTGTTTATTTTCTATTAGATAGTTACAATATATATGCGATTCGAAACATCTCTTTATATATCATATATACATTTTGGAATTATTACAATTTTTTTACTGCATATATTGAATTAATATAGTAAAAATGGGAATTACAATAATTTAAATTTAATGAGAGGGGGGGGGGGTTTCATGTTTATATTATGAGATTAATTTATTTTTATTATATATTGGAGGTTTTGATGAGGTCCCTACATAATGATTAATGTTTTCATCTATCATATACATTATTTTTGGCAATTTAATTTTTAAAATCACTTTCATTGTGTGTTTATCATGTAACATTGGTAATTAATATTTTTTGTATAAATATGACTTTAAATTCATTATATCTATCCAAAAATTATACTTTAATATAATATAATGATTAAATGTTATTTTCTTCAATGTGAAGCATGACTATATTTTCCATTATTTTCAATGAAATATTTTTCATCCCTACATTAATTAGATGGAATTTTTTTTGTGGGTGATTGAAATAATATATTATGTTTATTGATGATGTAGTGATAGATGGGTTGTTTCGCAGTTATGGTATTGGTGGTTTGGCTGGTTATGTGGAAAAGAAGTGGTTTGGTGGTAGTTGTGATGGTTTTCAATATGTTTATGGGGTAGTGTTTGTAGTGTAGGGTCACATTTCATAATGTTTATGCTATATTTTGTTATTGGCATAGGGTGGGGTAGAAATTAATAAAAATTTTCATCCGTGAATGAATAGAATTGATAACTATTAAATATTAAATGGTAATATATTATATATATAATAAATTTAGCATATGAATTATCTTGAAAGAATAAATTCGTTTAATGTTTAATGAACATACTAAGGTAAGAGGTAATTTAATGAATGTATTTTCATTAAAAATTGAAAATAAACGGAATAATGAATATAATTATGCTAGTAAATGGTAAATATATAATTTAGTAAAAAATGTGTTAAAATGAGATATTGTGACCATCCTTATTGATGTCTTATTTCAATATATTTGGCTAGTTGTTGTGTGGTTATGGAAGGGGTTATTAAAAAATAGTTGAAACGTGGTAGTGGCCATTGTGGGTAATGCTTTTGTTGGTTTATGGTGATCCCATAGGGAGTGATTGTGTGGATATATAATGTTCACTATATTTTTTTACTATTTATTATGCACCAACACCTGAGATTAGAAGCCAAATTGTTTCCCATCTTATAACATGGGTTCCATATCTTTCCTAAAACATTTATGTTACAGATAAAATAGATGAATGAATGCCCCCTATTATCTATTACCCTTGAAGAATAGTATACACTTTGGTGGAGGAATGTAGGAAAATTCATATGATCATTAATACCTAATGTGGATACATGACATGGGTCATGAATGGTAGGGAAATAACATGGTGTTGATGTACTTTGTATTCATGATATACTACTATGATGAGAAAATGAGATATGGTTAAAACATTTTGATGTGTATTATGGATATGATATGGTTGTAATGGGTATGATATTATATTTGGTTATTTGGATGTGTTGATATAGAAGGGATTATAAAACAGGAAATATGATGATTAGGTTGGAAATGACCCGATTTTTGGGGATGTAGTTCTAGGGGGCCTTCTTAATATATATTATATTGATACCATGCTACTATACTCATATAAGATAGAGTGTGACTAGGATTTAGTGATTTTTTGTCATATTCTTCCAAATATATGTTTTAGTTAGTTTTAATATTTATTCATTAAGGTATTGTTATTCTCTATCCAAATTCATATGATAGGTTATAGAGAGGATCCAACTAGGTTTACTTAAATGCTCATAATTATATATAAAATCTATTTTGTAGGTTTTATAGAGGTAGTTGGTGATCGAGCTTGGAATTTTTTACTCGAGGCATGGACGTACTTTAGAAGTCATTTTCATAGTATATTTCTTCAATTATTTTGTTTTTGGGATCATATATATGGATGATAGTTACATTCATTGTCATTTAATTTTTAATTTACATTATATAGACATGATTTCTTGTTTATCATATGTTATATTGATTTATAAGGGAAAACCATTTTGGAATTTCATACCCTTTGTTATCTTCATAGATTTTTGGCATATTTGAGGTTGTATTTAGGCATCAAACTCATCATCACTGATATCCCAAGACGAGTTACTAGTTGGGTGTTTCATGATAGTTTAGTATTAGTGTTATTGATTATATATATAGTGGATATCATAGATCAGAACTCAAGATAATTTCATGTGTTTTTAAGGAAATAGTGTCAATCAAACATAGCTTTTGATGTGTTCGGTGAGAACAGATTTGACCAATTCATTTAGGGAACTTGGTGATATAACAAAAAGTCTTATGCTTACTAAACATAGTAGGTAAGATAATACTTCTAGAAGGGTGGAGACCTCAAAAGGCACATGAATAATCAATTTCTTATCTTTTTTGAATTAGGGTGATTTTGGAGGAAATTAGATGAATTTAATTATATAATAACACACTACTACAAAACTAGCCTTTAACATTGCTATAAATGACCTTTATTAGCACTAGAAATGTGATGAAAACTTGAGTGATGTTAAAATCCCATGATTATTATCAATGATTTTTAAAGTGGTGATAAATGTCCAATTTTTTTGCACTTTTATTTAGAGCTTCTAAAAGAATCCATTTTGAATTCTTTTATAAGAACTTATAAATGTTCTCTTTATCACAAATTTTAAAAGCACCAATAAAGGAATAAAATGCATTGTACTATACCATCACACCATAGAACTATAAAGACTGAATAAAACACCAGAAAAACACTTGATATCAACAAAAACACGTCCCAATATATAATTAAAATGAAATGAGATTTACAACAGAAATAGAAAAAATATTATATTATAAATATTTCAATCATTGGTTTATACAATTATATAAAAAGAAATTATTATATACATTAAAAAACAATCCTAACTGTCAATGTTACTAGGATCTCTATTGAATTTATTTTCCAAACTCCCAACAATATAAGAGATGCTTCAAACAAACCCCATAAACTCAAAAAAATAATCCACCTATAAAAATATTATTATCAGTAATAATAAAAATAAATAAATTAAACATAAATATAAAATAATAAATTAATTTTATGGAAAATAAATTTTCTATGAAAATATCAATATTACCATTGTAATTGAATAGAGGAAGTTTCTTTTCTGTTCTACAAAATACAATAGACAAAAAACGAAAGAAAGTGATAAATGCAACACTATAGGAGGTAAATGGTTCTGAGGGAAAAGAATCATGAATGTTTTATGGAGGACCCCAACTCATATAAAGAAATCTAGTTATATAATAAAAACATTATTACGTGATTAAAACTAAAATGAAATAAATAAAAATAAATATGAAACACTGCATTAGTTCTATGGTCAATAATTTTACTGTGAAAACATTAAGATTACCACTATGATTGAGTAGAAACAACGTCGTTGCTCTTCCTACAATGGAATGACACAATTATAGAAATCCACTAAAACAAATGAACTCAGAAAGGAATAACTAAAAATAAATCAACATTTAGTTATATAAATTTTTTGTAACGAAAATATGGTATATCGTAACATTACATTTACATATTTCCAAAGGGTTTATTTGGTACAGATATATGTTAATAACAAAATTATTGATTCTTTGTACACTTCCCTATTATTATTAACTAACACTAAGAATAGAATATGACTTGAACATTCTACATGGTGTCTCCATGATGATATCATACCACACATGCTCACCACCATCTCTATCATATCATTATTTATTATTCACTTTTCATTCTATTCTTACACCTATTTACTACTTCTGATGATTCATGATGCATACAGTTGTATAGATACAGTAAATGGGAGTTTTAAGAGAAAAAAATTGAATACTGAATTTTGATACGATAGAGATGGTTGAGAGCGTGTGTTAGATGATATCATCATAGGGATTCTAGTCAGGATGTTCTGGGTAGATGTTATGCTAAGCGGTAGTTAACCAATAATAGTGATGTGCACAAATAAACCATATGTTTGTTATGAAATTTATGTGTGATGCACTACCAATCCATGTTTTGGATTTATTTTTCAATGGATCTAAATAGACATCAATATTATTCCAAAAAACTACATCAGTAGAAAGAAAAATATAAATTATCAACATATTGAATATTAATGAACCCGCACAGAAGGCACAAAGAGCGATTTAATCAAAAACAGACATCTCCAAACAAGCATGATAGAAAGAGGGGAACTAATTAATCATAGTCTTACCATTTAAAGGATCACATTAAAAAACAAATCTTTACAATGAAAGGATAATTTCATCAATTATTTATTATGAAAGATGAACGTACAACTACTAAAAAACAAAAAACCAAGAAACTATGAACATATTTGACCCAACACTAGAGAAAAAAACTCAGCCAATGTTTTTATGGATGTTTCAAAAAAAATTATCCAAAAACACGACATCAACCAGCTTATCAAAATAGTGATCCTTGGAGAAGAGGACTCGCTCCTTTTTCTCTAGATGAAGACCCCCAATGAAAATAGAAAATTTCAATAGATTAAGTTACACCACCTCCAAACAAAAGGAAACGTGCTCTTTGATATGTTAAATATAAGCATTAACTATCCTCTGAACATGTTAAAAAACTCATGGGGTATTCTATTTTCTTCATTTTCCTCTCATCAGGTATAAATCATCAGAAAAAGAGGGACATAAAATATTCCCACGTCTTTCCAACTTACATCAATGCTGGGGAAAACAACTCCCACTATTCAAATGATGGACCCCAATAATACCCATAACAAACCAAAATCTAGTAGATTTTGATTTCCAACTACTCTAAATACATGCTCAACCTCCCCAATCCACTTCAATACCTCTTATAACCCTTTATTTCCATGAATGATGGGGAAAAAATAAATAGAATCAGAAATAGAGCAAGACCCACTACAAATATTAGGGACCTTTCAGGGAGTCATATTCTAAATAACAAAAAAATTATAAAATCATATTCAGAATCAATGTAAAACACAACCGAAAAGAAAATATCAGGCCAAAATAATTGGCTCACAAGACAGATTTCATAACAAAACAAGAAGTCACTCATCGAACACCACTATTTGATTTTAATTTTCAAACAAAATTATTCTAAGGCCTATTTAGAAAATATAATAACCCACATTTTAAAAAACCAACTCTGAAAATCAATTTTTCCATTTCCTAAAACCATTCCAGAAAACCATGCCAAGATGATCCACTAAACTGAGCATAAATAATAACTACAATGGATGAGGAATGAGTCAAAAACTACACTAATATTTCTCATTAAATATTTTTCATGGTGATAGTAAATTATAACATCCCATGTAAGTAATGAATAATAGATACTTTTTATCTATGTTTATTAATGAATTAGATAGTGTTTTAGAGGCTTAAAATGAGAATAAATCCAATCTTAAGCATGGAATACACTAATATTTTTAAAAGATTGTCTTACTGCCTTTTGATGGAAAACTATTTTTAAATAAAAATGTTGAAACTTTTATAATCTCTATTTTTCAAAATAAAATTATTATTTATTATTGTGACATTGAAATTTACTTCGGGTAATTTTTTGGTATTTTTCCGATAAAGTTCATTTTTTAATGAATAGTGAAAAATGTGTTATTTTAATTCAAAACCACTTTTTAATCTAATATATTTATATGATTAGATCATCTTTTGAATTGGTTTTAAAGTTAAATTAGAATACATTTTTACCATTTAATCCAATAGTGGTCGTTGGAATTAATATCACTTTGAAATTGGACTTAAACTAGTGTCAATATTTTGATACTTATTGATTCATAAAAACACGCTATTTGCTCTGACAACAGGAATTAATTATTAAATTAATTAATGTAACTTATATGTTTTTAATTTTTTAAAATAGAAATAATTTTTGGATTTGGAATATAAAATATAGTTTAGGGTGAAGTTTTGGTTTTTTTCTGGAAAACTTCAATTTCTGATGAATAGTCAAACCACTAAGTGGTACTAATAAAAACTGATTTTTCGTTTAAATGAAATTTTACCACCTCTGTGGTTTGAATTTCAAAAATCCGACATACATGGTTTTCATTAAGATGTAAAATGTGATTCAATGGTATTAAAAGAATTTTTTTGTGAATAGTAACTTTTAAGTTTTTAACCTCGATTAGAGGTAATTAGTGTAATTTAAGGTAAGAATAATGTTTTAATAATATGAGATGAGCTTGAAAAATGTCCTAACCTTATTGGATGTTTCATGGCCGACCAAAACAATCCATGGGTCAACATGGGGACCCCATGGAGCCACTTTGGTAGGAAAATGACATTAATATCTTTTTTTTAATGTTAAAATAAAAATGACACAAACATGAGGTGTTTATTAAAACAATTTTTACATGGGGTTATACAAAACAGAATTTTGACTATAAATAGTCATTGTAAATATACAAAGATTTCCTAAATAATAGTATTTTTTATAATTTTTAGACATTAAATAAATTAAATAATTTATGACACCATGATGATGCAGCAATTACCTCATTATTTAACGATTTAAATTAAATGAAAATATAATGTAAAATATATGACCTAAACATGTCAGAAACCTATTGTATGGGTGGATGTATAACCCTTACCACCTTATCCTCGAATTATATCAATTTGGTCCCTTTTAAATCTGAAACTCATTTTAAAATAACGTAAATTTCTTTACTTTCCAAGAGTGCCCCTCTTCTCCTCTTATAAAAGGCCCCCACCTCTAGCTCCATACCCACACTTCCAAAGACTTGGATTGGCCAAACCCTGACCATTTTGTCTCTACACATCCCTCTTTAACTCCTAGAAGCCTAACATTGGGCAGAAGTCTTCGCAAGGAAGCCTTTGAGCTCGAATAAAAAAGAGTTACCCGTTTTAAAGGTAGTCTTTTCTCTTGTGTTCTTATGTTTTATTTTTCTTCTCCAAACCTCTAAACTCTTTTTATTCAATTATTTTTTAACAAAACCAGTATATTCAATATACTATGATGTTTTTATAAGAAGTATTAGAGCTACACTTACACACACCTACATCTAATTGTTAAAGAACATACTGTTTCTGTGGATGGTGAATTTCTGTCTCACGAAACGATGATTGTTCAACACGCATATAACACCTTCAAAGGCAGCCATTAATATGTCACTATATTTATATATGATATATAATATGTTTATGTTTTACTTAAGCTTCTGTATTTTTCATTTATGGCATACCTTTATGGTTTCCATTGTGGGTAAACACGATATCGTCATTTTAGGAAGTGCGGACTACCGCCCACTCAAAGTGATTTGATTCGTTAATGCCATATGAGGGATGTATAAAGGATGTAATTAATGATATTATATATGATATTATAATGGAATTATAATACACCTTAAATCATTATGATTCCATTCCATAAAATATGAAGTAGAAATGAAAGTAGCATTCATGCGTACGTACGTCTTACAGTCTCCATGAACGGTGTATTTCATTTCTTACCTATAAACATTATGTAATATTATAAATGCATGTATATACTGTATATATATGATATATATGATATCTAAATCATGAGTATAACTTTGGATATAATGGATACATGAACAACTTGTACTTATAAAGTGTTTATTTTTGACTCAAGTACCAATGATCGTTAAAACGGCCGTTATTAACTTAAATAATTGCATAGTGTTCATGACATGGTAATAAGTGATATAAAAGGAATAATGAACTTCAAAAAGTTTCTTTATCAATTAGAAATTAACTCATGTATATTATTCATGAGTTTAAAGAACGATCGAGTCAAGTCGGACCCGAGGTATGGGACTTCGTCTCAATCTCCTTTCATTGAGGCATATTTTGTTTTATAAACAACCTTCTTTTATATGGTGTATAAACCCCATTGACTTTTACGTTTAATCAAAAGGAATATTTGTTATATGAAGCGTTTACTAAATGGAAAAAGGGAATGTTTTTTTGTCGTACATATGCGGTGACAACAACATCTCCGCCGTCGTGACCATTATTTCAGTTTTAGCTTCCTCTACAAGCCATACGTTTTTTAATGAAAAATAAATACCATGTTTTACTTTTCTTTTATTATGGTATTGAAAATGGTTTTCATAATGTTTTTATATAAATTTGTTGTATTGATATCTTGTTATTGACAGGTGGAAATGTTATTTTTTCTTTATGCATGTTTTATGTGATACAATTATGTTGTGGTTCTTGGGTATTATTATGAAGACGGGTGGTTCCGTGATAAACTAAGGGCGGGTGAGCCCGATATAGCTCTCCAATTAATTGGGTAACACGAAGGGGTTAAACGTTAAGGTTTCTCCGAATAGATTTAGGGAATATACTGTGATGGGTATTCCAAACGTAACCAAGAGGGTTACTCCCTACGTAAGAATGTTATGAATGTCTCAAGTTACCTTTATGTCTTATTACATCTATCATTTATTCATGATTTGATGAGGTATGTTAAAGTGCTTATGTTTTATGATTAGAGTATTATTTCATTGATTATTGTGTATACATGTGCTCATGTTTCCTTTCCATATTTTTATATCCCTAACTAATATTTTTATGCTCTTCCCATGTTTTTGAAATGTTTTTCACAGGTCAAGGGAAGGGTACATGATATGATGATAATTTCAAGGAAGTGTCATGAAAGAATCCATGTTTTATTTTAAATATGTTTCCATTGACGGGAAAAATGAATACTATCTTTTATGTAACCACTTTGTTTAAATGTGGAATGTAATGCAAGTTTTATGATCTAATTATCTAAAACTCTAAACCTGAAGAGATCCTCAATGTGTAATCTTGTAATAACTCAAGATTAATTAAGGTTTAAGGTCATGGCCTTATAGTTGGTATCATAGGTCGGTTTATATAACTTTAGGAGTTATAATTTTATTAAATTATTATCCACAAATATTTTTTTATGGTCAAATTGAAATGATATAGCATTTGAAGATTACCATGTTGCTTTATCAAAGACATGTTTGTTCAGAATGGTTTTCCGCAGAGGAAATAGGGAAGTAGTGATAGGAAGGCATACATAAGGAAATAACCTTCCGAATCAGCATCCTATGATGGTCAGAATTGGAACTGAATAGTGTGTTGTAGTAATGGTGCAGTTGACTGAAGCGATAAATGGTGGTGGTATCCATGCACGAGATCAACCAGATCAACCACAGAGAAACATGTCAGTGGTGGAAAATTTCATGAGGCAACATCCCCCATCATTAAGAGGATCATATGACCCTGTGCAAGCTAATGGGTGGATTAAAGCACTAGAGAATATTTTCGCTGTCATGGGGTGTTCATACAATCAAAAGTTTAGTCTTTCTATTTACCGTTTGGAGGGTGAAGCAGATCAGTGGTGGTCTATGGTTTGAAATATCAAGTACACTGATGAGATTGATACTCTCGACTAGGATGAATTTAATGGTATGTTTCTTGAGAAGTATTTTCCTAAGGTTGTTCGACTTAGGATGGAATATAAATTATTGTAATTGACGCAAGAGGAAGACTATGTGGCTGCCTATGAAGAAAGGTTCACTCTATTGGAAAGGTACGCTCCAAATTTTATCCGAGACCTTGATAGTAAAATCAATCGTTTTTTACTCAGGATTAAATCCAAAATATCTAAGGGCTTTAGATTCTCGTGAGCTCAAAAGTTATGAAAAGCTTGTTTGATGTGCTGAGAAGGTGGAAATGGAGTTTTCCGATGATCAAGTGTTCTATAAAAACCAGTAGAAAAGAGACCGAGGTGGCAGGAGAAAGGGAATAATTCATCAAAAAAGTATGATGGTAAGAAAACTATGTTTCCAGTTTGTTATAAATGTGGTAAGAGGCATGCTGGGGAATGTCTTCTGAATTCTTTAATGTGCTACCGATGTGGTAAGATGGGACATAAGGCCTGTGATTTCACTGAAAAAGATCAAGGTGAAGGTAAGACCAAATTTGATTTACAGTTAGTGAAATGTTTTAAGTGCAATGAGATGGGTCACTATGAAAATGAGTGTCCGACAAAGAGCTTGAGTGATGGGAAGCAGTTAGAATAGAAGCAGAAAGGGGTGGTGAAATCCATTGCAACTACGTCAGCAGATTTAGAGCCATCAAATGAATTTGTATCAGGTACTTTGTTTTTTCAGATTATGTCATTGTGTTGTTTGATTCGGGGTCAACACATTCTTTCATCTCTGAAACCTTTTCTAGTAAAATGGGAATACCACCTTAAGAAACGACTCCTGAACTTGGGGTAAAAACACCTGGGGAAAATGTTAGGGAAAAATGAATTTATAATAATCTTTCTATCCTTATCCATGGAACGAACCTACTTGAAAACCTTATTGTTTTACCTCTAATAGAGTTTGATGTTATCCTGGGTATAGACTGGATCTCTATTTACCATGCTATGATTTATTGTAGAGCTAAAGAAGTTTCTTTTCAGAAAGACTTTCAGTTTGTGTACATGAATGAACCCTTAATTTTGATAACATATCAAGAGGCTGTGAAACTTGTAAAAGATGGAAATGAATCTTACCTTTCTCATTTTGTTGAAAACAAGGGAACTGTTCAGATTAATGATGTGCCAGTGGTAAATGAGTATCCTGATGTTTTTACTGATGAGTTTCCTGGAATAATACTAGATCGAGAAGTTGAGTTTACTATTGACTTAGTTCCTGATGCTAAGCTAATTTCAAAACCCCCTTATCGAATGGATCAAATAGAACTTTTAGAGTTGAAGGAGCAATTTAAAGATTTATTAGAGAAAGGTTTCATTCGACCAAGCACATCACCATGGGGTGCTCCTATTTTATTTGTAAAAAATAATGATGGTTTTATGAGACTCTTCATTGATTATAGAGCCTTGAATAACATCAATATTAAGAAAAAATATCCTTTGCCTCATATCAATGATTTGTTTAATCATCTCCAGTGAGCTCAGTATTTTTCAAAGATTGATCTGAGATCGGGCTACCATCAGCTGAAGGTAAAGGAAGCAGATGTTCCAAAGACTGTGTCTCATACAAGATATGGCCATTATGAATTTGTAGTAATGCCTTTTGGGCTAACCAATGCACCAGCTGTATTCATGGACATAATGAAAAGAATTTTCCATGAGTTCTTGGATAAGTTTGTGGTTGTTTTCATTGATGATATTTTGGTGTTTTCTAAAAGTAAAGAAGAGCATGAAAGACATTTAAGGGTTATTTTTCAAACCTTGAATGAAAAGAAATTGTATGGGAAAATTAAGCAAGTGTGAGTTTTGGTTGCAAAAAATTTCATTCCTTCGTCATATTGTTTCTAAAGATAGGATAACTGTTGATCCTGCAAAAACAAAGGTTGTTGAAGAATGGCCAAGACCCACAAAAGTAACTGAGATTCGTAGCTTCCTTGGTTTGGCAGGCTATTACCAAAGGTTTGTTAGAAATTTTTCACGGTTATCTAGTCCAATGACGAAGCTAACTCGGTAGGGTGTTATGTTTATCTGGACAAAAGAATGTGACGATTCTTTTCAAGAACTGAAACGAATATTGGTGAATGCTCTAGTTTTGGCACTACCTTCCATGAATGGTGAGTTTGTTATATATAGTGATACTTCTTTGAAAGGAATTGGTTGCCTTCTAATGCAGAATGATCAGGTAATTGCTTATGCTTCACGACGATTGAAAAATCATGAGGTAAATTACCCGACACATGATTTGGAATTAGCTGATGTTGTTTTCGATTTAAAAATTTGGAGGCATCATTTGTATGGAGTAAAGTGTGATATATATAATGATCACAAAATTTTAAAGTATATATTCACTCAGAAAGAGTTGAACATGAGACATAGGAGATGGCTGGAATTAATCAAGGATTATGATTGTACAATTCATTACCATACGGGAAAAGCAAATAAAGTGGCTAAGGCATTGAGTTGAAAAGTAATGCTTCATTAACCATGCTATGTTTGGAACGAGATCCTTTGGTTTTTGATTTGATGAACTTTGGCATAGAAGTTGTTGGTGTAAGAAGTTCTTCTATTTTGTTTCAGGTATCAGTGACATCATCTCTATCAGACAGAATCAAGAAAGCACAAAAGATAGACAGTGAGTTGCAGAAAAAGGAAGTGCTGGTTCAGATGGGTAAGTTGCCTGAATTCAACATTGATAATGATTGTGTTTTGAGATTTGGGAAGAGATTGTGGGTGCCTTGTGATTCACAGTTGAAGAGAGAGTTGTTATGTGAATCTCATAGTTCTCCGTTTTCATTTCATCTTGGAAGTACTATGATGTACAGATATCTGCGGGAGTATTACTGGTGGGACAGAATGAAAAGGGATATTTCTAATTTTACTGTGAAGTGTTTGACTTGTCAACATGTTAAAGTAGAGCGGAAGTTACTGAATGGTATGCTTCATCCTTTACCGGTGCCATAGTAGAAATGGGAAAATATATCCATGGACTTCGTTGTGGGATTGACACCTTGAGGTAATAATTCAATCTGGGTTATTATGGATCACTTGACTAAATATGTTCATTTCTTTTCCATACAAGATACTTTTTCCCTATATCAAATTTCCCGTTTGTATCTTAAATAGATAGTAAGGTTAAATGGAGTGCCTATTTCCATTGTATCTGATCATGATCCTTGGTTCACTTCTAACTTTTGGAATGGCCTTCAGATGTCATTGGGTACTGAAATAAATTTTAGTACAGCTTTTCATCCTCAATCAGATGGGCAGTCAGAACGAAAAATCCAGACTTTGGAAGACATTCTAAGTGCTTGTTCGATGGATTATCAGGGATGTTTGGACCAACATCTTTCTCTGTTTGAATTTTAATATAACAATAGTTTTCATTCCAGTATACAGATGGAACCATTTGAGGCATTATATGGGAAGCGGTGTCGAACTCCAGCTTTCTGGGATGATGTTGGTGAAAGGAAGCTGATGGGACCAGAATTGGTAGAAGAGATGGCAGAAAAAGTTCAGTTGATTCAGAAAAACATGAGAACAACTCAGAGCAGACAGAAACGTTATGCAGACAACAGGAGGAAGGATCTATCTTTTGAGGTAGGTGATCATGTTTTTCTCAATGTTTCACCGTGGGAAAGTGTGATGAGATATGGTAAGAAAAGAAAAGCTGCGTCCAAGGTTCATTGGACCATATGAAATTCTAGAGAGAGTTTGATCAGTTGCTTACTGAGTGGCTTTACCCCCGAGTTTATCTAAGGTACACAATGTTTTTCATGTTTCAATGTTAAGGAAGTACATGACAGATCCATCTCATTTTTGAGTCCAGAGGTAGTTCAGCTAGAAGAGAACTTGTCATATGAGGAACAACAGATACACATTACCGACCATAGGGAGAAAGTGTTACGGAATAAGGTGATTCATCAGGTAATTGTTTTGTGGAAAAACAAAATGATTGAATAGGCAATATGGGAATCTGAAAATGCAATGAGGGATAAATACCCCCACTTACTCGATAAGTAAATAAATTGCGGGGACGCAATTTTCTAAAGTGGGGAAGTATTTAACATCCCATGTAAATAATGAATAATAAATATTTATTTATCTATGTCTATTAATGAATTAGATAGTGTTTTAGAGGCTCAAAATGAGAATAAATCCAATCTTAATCATGGAATACACTAATATTTTTAAGAGATTGTTTTACTGCCTTTTGATGGAAAACCATTTTTAAATCAAACTTTTGACAATTTTATAATCTCTATTTTTTGAAATAAACTTATTATTTATTATTGGGACATTGAAATTTACATCGGGTAAATTTTTTGGTATTTTTCCGATAAAGTTCATTTTTTAATGAATAGTGAAAAATGTTGTATTTTATTTGAAAACCTCTTTTTAATATAATCTATTTATTTGATTAGATTATCTTTTTAATTGGTTTTAAAGTTAAATTAGAATATATTTTTACCATTTAATCCAATAGTGGTCGTTGGAACTAATTTCACTTTGAAATTGGACTTAAACTAGTGTCAATATTTTGATACTGGTTGTTTCATAAAAACACGCTATTTGCTCTGACAGCGGAAATTAATTAATAAATTAATTAATGTAAATTATATGTTTTGAATTTTTTAAAATAGACATCATTTTTGGATTATGAATTCAAATATAGCTTAGGGTGAAGTTTTGGTTTTTTTCTGGAAAACTTCATTTTTTGATGAATAGTGAAACCACTAAGTGGTACTTATAAAAACTTATTTTTCGTTTAAATGAAATTTTACAACCTCTGTGGTTTGAATTTCAAAAATCTAACATACATGGTTGTCATTAAAAAGAAAAATGTGGTTCATTAGGATTAAAATAATTTTTTTTGTGAATAGTAACTTTTCCGTTTTTTATCGCGATTAGAGGTAATTAGTGTAATTTAAGGTATGAATAATGTTTTCATAATATGAGATGAGCTTGACACATGTCCTAAACTTATTGGATGTGTCGTGGCCGACCAAGATAATCCATGGGTCAACTTGGGGACCCCATGGAGCCACTTTGTTAGGAAAATGACATTAATATCTTTTTATTTAATGTTAAAATAAAAATGACACAAACATGAGTTGTTTTACTAAAACAATTGTTACATAGGTTATACAAGTCAGATTTTTGACTATAAATAGTCATTGGAATTATAAAAAGATTTCCTAAATCATAGTATTTTTTTTATAATTTTTGAACATTAAATAAATTAAATTATTTATGACACCATGATGATGCAGCGATTACCACATTATTTAACTATTTAAATGAAATGAAAAGATAATGTAAAATCTATGACCTACACATGTAAAAAACCTATTTTATGGGTGGATTTAGAACCTGTATCGCCTTATACTCGAATTGTATCAATGTGGGTCCTTTTAAATTCGAAACTCATTTTAAAATAAAGTAACATTTCTTTACCTTCCAAGAGTGCCCCTCCTCTCCTCTTATAAAAGGCCCCCACCTCTACCTCCTTACCCACACATCCAAAGCCTTTGGCTCAGCCAACCCCTTCCCATTGTGTCTCTCCACATCCCTATCTAAATCCTAGAAGCCTCACATTGGGAAAAAGTCATCCCAAGGAAGCCTTTGATCTCAAATCAAGAAGAGTTACCTGTTTTAATGGTATTCTTTTCTCTGGTATTCATATGTTTTATTTTGCTTCTCCAACCCTCTAAACTCTTTTTATTCATTTGTTTTGTAACAACACCAGTATATTAATTATACTATGATGTTTTTATAATAAGTATTACAGCGACACTTACACACACCTACATCTAATTGTTAAAGAACATATTGTTTCTGTGGATTGTGAATTTTTTCCTCACGAAACGATGATTGTTCAACACGCATATAACACCATCAAAGGTGGCCATTAATATGTCACAATATTTATATATGATATATAATATGTTTATGTTTTACTTAATATTCTTTATTTTTAATTTATGGAATACCTTTATGGTTTCCATTATGGGTAAATGCAATATCTTCATTTTAGGAAGTGCGGACTACTGCCCCCTCAAAGTGATTTGATTCGTTAAGGCCATATGTGGGATGTATAAAGGATGTAATTAATTATATTATATATGATATTATAATGGAATTATAATATACCTTTATATCATTATGATTCCATTTCATAAAATACTAAATAGAAATGAAAGTAGCGTCCATGTGTAGGTACGGCTTACAGTCTCCATGAACGGTGCATTTCATTTCTTACCTCTAAACGTTATGTAATATTATAAATGCATGTATATACTTGATATATATGATATATATGATATCTAAATCATGAGTATAACTCTGGATATAATGTATACATGAACAACTTGTAATTATAAAGAGTTTATTTTTGACTCAAGTACCAATGATCTTTAAAACGACCGTTATTAACTTAAATAATTACATAGTGTTCATGACATGGTAATAAGTGATATAAAAAGAATAATGAACTTGAAAAAGGTTCTTAAGAAAGTATAAATTAACTCAAGTTTATTATTCAGGAGGTTAAAGAACGATCGAGTCAAGTCGGACCTGAGGTATGGGACTTCGTCTCAATCTCCTTTCATAGAGGCATATTTTGTTTTATACAGAACCTTATTTTATACGGTGTATAAACCCCTTTGACATTTACATTTATTAAAAAGGAATCTTTTTTATACAAAGAGTTTACTAAATGGAATAAGGGAATGTTTTTTTGTCGTAATTATGCAGAGACAACGACTACTCCGCCACCGTGACCATTATTTGAGTTTCAGCTTCTTCTACAAGCCATACTTTGTTTAATGAAAAATAAATACCATGTTTTACTTTTCTTTTACTTTAGTATTGAAAATGGTTTCATAATGTTTTTATATCAATGTGTTGTATTGATATCTTGTGATTGAATGGTGGAAATGTTATGTTTCTTTTATGCACGTTTTATGTGATACGATTATGTTGTGGTTCTTGGGCATTATTAGGAAGACTGGTGGTTTCGTGATAAACTAAGGGCAGGTGAGCCCGATATAGCTCTCAAATGCATTGGGTAACACGAAGGGGTTAAACGTTAAGGTTTCTCCGAAGAGATTTAGGGAATATACTATGATGGGTATTCCAAACGTAACCAAGAGGGTTACTCCCTACGTAAGAATGTTATGAATGCCTCAAGTTACCTTTATGTCTTATGATTTCTATGATTTATTCATGATTTGATGAGGTATGTTAAAGTGATTATGTTTTATGATTAGATTATTATTTCATTGATTCTTTTGTATACATGTATTCATGTTTCCTTTGCATATTTTTATATCCCTTTCTGAGATTTTTATGCTCATCCCATGTTTTTGAGATGTTATTCACAGGTCAAGGGAAGGGTACATGATATGATGATAGTGTTAAGGAAGTGTCAAGAAAGAATCCATGTTTTATTTTAAATATGTTTCCATTTATGGGAAAAATGAATACTATCTTTTAGGTAACCACTTTGTTTAAATGTGGAATGTAATGCAAGTTGTATGATCTAATTCTCTAAAACTCTAAACCTGAAAAGATCCTCAATGTGTAATCTTGTAATAACTCAAGATTAAGTAAGGTTTAAGGATGGGGCCTTATATAAATCATCTCTCATCATGCTTCTATGATTTAAAAATGTACAAATTCATCATAGGGGAAAGATGTTAAACTGAATAGTGTCACCCATCATATTTTCATGATGTTAAACTACACAAATTGATCCTAGGAGGAAGTTGTTAAACTGAACATTACATCTCATCCTGTTTATTGGATGTTAAACTGCATAAATTCAATCTAGAAGAATGATGTTAAACATCATAGAATATCTCATCATAGTTACATGATATAGAACTGCACAAATTAATAATTAAAGTAAGAAGTAAACTTGCAAAACGTCCCTAATCATGATTTCATGACATTAATATTCAAATAGTTGTCTTGAATCAAGCCATTAAAATGAACATATGTGTCATGATAGATGTATTGAGGATATTAGAAATAGGGTACATCAACGTCAATAAAAGCGCAAAAATAAAAAAACATGTAACCTAAAAGATTATACAATGATACATGAAAAGTAGAAACTAACATACATTGGATTCTACCATTTATTTTTCTAATGGATCATTGTGGAGTCACTCCATCAGCAATTGAGTTCCATGAGAGCTTCAAAATCATGATGAGTGAGTACTAATTTAGTTTTTTTAAATATCTCCTGTAAAATTTTAATAGAATCTTTAGAAAATAGCAGATAAAGAACCATTTTATAAGTTCTAAATTGATAAGCGCGGATAAGAGAGATCTTTATCAGTGCTTAGAAATCGTTGATAAAAACAACTTCATCAGTGATAATATTTTAGCATTGATAAAAATAATTTTTAATAGCACTTTTTAACTCTGATAATGGATTTATTTAAATGATTTTTTATAATTTCATAATTATTAAATAAATGTAATTATTTATTTATATTTTTATAAATAATTATTTAAATAAAAATAAAAATTTATATACAAAAATTTTAAATTTATAAATATATAAATATATTAAATATACATTTATTAATATATTTACTTATAAATATTTATTTAGAAATATATTTTTAACATTATTAGTTGATACATAATTTTAAATACATGGATTTAAAAACTAGTTAATTTGAATTATTCAAAATTAGTGCACTTTAAAAATATTTAAAAACTGTATTGGTTTAATTAATAAAATATAAATAATTAAAAAATATGGTTATATTTATACTAAAGTAAAGTTGAATACAAATTGAAAATATTAAAATAGAATAAATAAATAAATATAAATAAATAAGAGAAGATGATCAAATTAAAAAATAAAATATTAAATATTAATATATTAAAAATGATTTCCCTAAGTGTAGTAGTATTATAAATAAACAAATAAAAATGACCTATTAAAAACATAATCTATTAACAATGAAATTCTAAAATATAATAAAATTTAATAAATTACATAAATATTAGGTGTGTGTGTTTCCATATATTGTGAAAATATATTTTATGTATATTTTCATATTAACTGTATTAATTACACACACACACACACACATATATATATATATATGTACATGAAATCAATGTAACTCATGACATTTGATATATGCTAAATTGAAAAATCAAACAACATTAAAAATTAATTAGATAATATTATGTTTTTATTTTACATTTTATTCAATTTGTATATAGTTTTATTTCATATATATTATTTAACACTATTTATAATTTATATATATATATTATACTTACTTCTATTTATTAATAATTATTTCATTAGTAATTCTTTAAATAATTTTGTAATTTATTCTTTTTTCAATTTTTTGATTGATTATATATTCATTTGTATATCTACATTTAATATATACTATTTACCAACATCTATAATATTTATATATATATATATATTAATTTTTTTTCCAATTTTATCAATAAATATTTAATTAATAAAATGTTTTATATTTTTTTAAATTTACTCATATTGAATTTTTATTAGCTATATAATTACATTTTATTCATTTTATTCATTTTACATATCTATATATTTAATATATAATTTTTAATAAATTTTAAAGTTTTTATATATGTTTATTCATTTAAAGAAATAATTATTCAGTTAATGAAATTTTTTATTTTTCATAAATTTAATTGTCTAAAAAATTATCAGCACTAATAATGAAATGATAAAGAATAACATTTATTAGAGCTTTATCATTAGTGCTCAAAAATTGTTACTTTTATGAGTTATAAAAGTAATGAATTAATAATGCATTTCCTTTATCAGTGCTAAAGTAAAGCGTTGATCTGGGGAACTTTTATCAGTGCTAAAAAATATGATGATAAGTGGTACCCTTTATTAGTTGTTTTATTAATGATGATAAATACCACCCTTCATCATCCATTAGAGTAGCACTGATAATGTTTGATTTTATCAGATCATTTTTTAGTGCTGATAAAGTCCCTCGCTGTTAAAGGTCGGTTTTTAGTAGTGTTATTTGAATTATTTTTTTCAAATATGTATCAATACCTTAAATGTAGAGATACTATTTTGTATTCATCTAAAAATTTTCTATGTTATATAGGTACTACATGACGATCTGATTGACCATACTGAGGTTGAATCCGAAGAAGAGAATTACTCTTTAAGGAAGACCCTAAATTATTTTCATTAATGATGATTAGAGAATTATAAGTGTGGTGTCCTTGATTAGAAGTCATAGTTCTTGTTAGAAATTATTGAGACCACCTTAAGTCTAATCATTATTAAAATGTAGTATAAAAACCCATTTTATTTTATTCATTTGGGAGGAGCTACATGTTAGTTGTGTTTTCTATTACATGGGAAGAATGATAAGTCTATGATTTAATGGTATAGTAAGATGTGTTTCTTCACGAATGTATATAGAAGTGAAGTGGAAGGAGATTAATTATCTTTAATTGGGGTGCTTATTCTATAGGGACCTGAATATTTGAATTAGTGAATTTTTTTTATTTCCCCGAAATTGATTCAGAAATGAGGAAGCCGGCTGGTGGAGTTTTGATGAGGTATTATTTCAATATATTCAGCATTGTCCTACCTAATGTATATTTCGAAGCTATCCTTATTGGCTATCACTATGGTATATGTGATTTATAAGATTAATTCATGTTATGGTCATCTCAATAGGAATAAAATCAGGAAAATATCAATTAGAAAATTTTTTGAAGGAGGATCTTTGATGTTTGGAAATCTATGTTTTTCATTAGTGAAGAGTCGATATGGACTTGAAAATTATTTTTCACCTATATGGATATTTATTGTAGTTTTTTTACTTGTTGAGGTCATAGCCAATTATAGTTTCAATTCTCAATAACCCTAAGTCGTCAGCCCATGATAGGTTGTCAATGACTGCTCCAAACCTTGAATTAGTTGCCTCCAAGTCATTATTTGAAGTATGGTTAGTAGTATGTTGGACATATAATTGGTTATGGAGTAGAAAAAGTTTATTTTATAAATATTTCTGATCATTACGGACATAGGTATGAACTTGGTCATAATGGTGATCATCGACATGGGTTCCATAAAAGAGGAGAAGGGGATGTTCCACTACATCCTATTTATATTCAAGTACAAGGTGATATAGATATTATTTTATGTTCCATCTTTTTTAAGCTTTTATTTAGTATTATTTAACATTGTAGCCTTATAATTCTTTATTTTCTCCACCATTTCCTACTCATTGGGGGGAAATGAAAAGTGTGTTTATGTTCCTATATTTTTTAATATGCTAGTAATATGTTATACTAGTTTCATTGATTTTTTTCATGGTTTTTAGTTGAATATGGGAGAACACAATAGATTGGGTTTTTTTTTCTTTCATTACATATAATCATATGTAAAAACTCTTGTAAGTAATTGGTTTTAATTTTTTAATGTGGTGATCAATGGATTCTATAAAGGTGTTGAATTTTCAAATACGGAAGACTAATATAGGGTATTCATTAGTGAGATAAACTATCAAATATGTTATAGGTGATTGGACCCCTTGTATACTCATCTTGAAGAGTTGATATTTCTCTAGGTGGAAGATTAAGCAGAAGTTCTTACTATGGTTGTTATTTATTTTTAAATTCATTCTTCATGAATTTGTAGGAATTAAACATTGATGTGATACTGAATTCAAAATATATTTATAGCTTGTAGTCTCTCTAATTTTAGGGACATTTACTGAATTAAATAATCTATGATGTATGAGTGGAGGATTTATATTGATGATTTGATGATAATTCGATTCATTTATCCTTATGCGCCTCCTTGGGGGGAACCACTCTTATTCTACAAGGAGGATAATCATATCTTATTGTTGTGAATGTACTATTGATTTTTGAACTAAGTGGTTCTCAAGAACTAATATCTCATTCCGAGGATAAATTATTTTCCAATCATCTAAAGGTATCTATCTTGTTTTCATAGATTTATGTCTAGTTTAGGTATCATAACATACAGGTGAATGGGGAGGAAATTCTGAAGACTACTACTAGGTTCCATTATGGGATGTGATTTTTTTATTTATTTTATTTTGTGTAATTAATTCCCTTAATGTTTATTAGACTCATAAATCCCTTGTTTTTTTGTTCATATATCAGTTTATAGGTGTGTTATACAATGTAAATATAGATTACAAAATTATATAATGGTATTTTGTTGAGCATTGGAGAACTATTTTAAAATTTCTTCGACACCATCAACATGAAAGGAAGCTACATAATTATAGGCAACAGACACCTAGGGTAAAATTCATGGGACATAGAGAATGAAATTATTTCATAAAAACAACCAATAAAATTGTATAGATTTATATTTTACTTGGTTTTACATGGTATTATAATAGGTTCATTTATAATTTATCTCATATTCTGGATCCCTTGAAAACCTTGACCGGGAAGGACTTGGGCCATATGTGGATCTCTAATGTTTGGTATCATTCAATTACCAAATAGAAAATCTAATTAGTACTCATGTTCATTGGTTTCATGATAAATGACTGATGTACATTTTTTCTATTAACCTTTGTATATTGTTTTGGGGATTGTTTTGATACATCAGAGGGTGATGACCTCTTATTGGTTTAATTATTTACATCATAACGAGTATAACTATTCGACCCCTAACCTATAGTTGGTAGAAGATATTCTTTCAATAAATATGTTGATATATTACCCCATCGAGGAATGCATTGTGTTCTTCAGAGATCATAAGATAATGAGGTTAATTTACTCTATTAAAAGGATTTTAATATTCATTACTGAAGGTGGATGAAGTCCATATAGGACAATGACATTGAGATCTCTTAAAAAATATGGAACTGGAATTTGATTCTAATGCAGTGGGTAGGAAGTGAAATAGAGATTTTATTCGGGATGCAGGATATATAATGACCAAAACATTTATAAATGAAACTTACATTTTTAAATGATTATCTTCTATAACAGGAAACATTATATAGAGAAATCACTCATCACTTTGGTTATGTTATACTGTTATATGACATTACAAATTTAAAATATAATTAAACATCATAACGGTTGACAATATATATATTGTATAGTGACCATTTGGATTGGTATATGAATGATTTTAATAATGTAAATTTGACCTAAAAAAATTAAGATATGGACTTGAATATTATGATTCTACCCTAATAATCCCATTTTTTGGAGCCTCAGAGGGAGATAGCATCACTAAGATTTGACTTTGACTAGGACGAAGATGAGATTCAATAACTAAAGCATGATAAAAAATGATCATGAGATAAGTTCAAGCTTATAAAGAGCTGAACCTAAATATGTTTCATCAAACAACACCATGAATATCTAAACAACACACAAATTACACATTAGTAATTTGTTAGGATAATAAGGGGATGCATATCTAGACAATAATATTATGAATTGTTTTTACTTTATTATTTAATAAATCAATTATTTTATTTATCCAAAATTATTATTACTTTTTATAATTTTTAAATAATAAATTTTATACAGAAAATATTTTTTGATATGATGGAACAAAAATTTTATTTTTTTGGAAATATATAGTTAATATATATTCAATATGTTTTAATTAAAATATTTTTTTTGAAATAAATTATATTTTAATAAAATATACATATTTAATGAAAATTATTAGATAAAAAATATAATTCAATTTTATGTGTTCAGGAAAAATTTGTATAAGGGCCAAAACAGAATTATTTTAAATAAAACTATATTTTCAATAAATGGTGATTTATGAAATAAAAGAAGAAACCTTCATAAATAGATAATTATTTGGATAAAAAAAATATTATTTTTGAAACCAAAATGTGTAAATTATCCACTGGTGTTTTTTTCATAATTTTTAGAGACAATCCACATTTCTAGAAAAAATAAAATATGATATAAGTATATGGTGTATATTATAACATACTAAAAGACTATATGTGATGTAACACACACTATAAAGAGAATCCATGAAAAAAATTTGTTTAAATTTAATATTATTTATTTTAAGTTATTTTTTTTAATTTTTTAATCCATTGATGAATCATATTTAACCATTAATATATTTCAATGCATTAAAAACATTTATTTTTAAACATGACTCTCTTCCACATAACAAGGATATTATTTTAGTGAGATTTTTCCATATCCATATAAAATATATGAAACAACTCATATTTGGAAGAAACAATTGGATAAAACCACTGTACGGTTTTTGGTTTTGATTACATTATCAAATAGAGTCCAAAACAAAAATATAAAAATTAATAATGAAATATTCTAGGTTTTTCTATATAAACCCACCCAACCTTAAACTCATCTTCTCTCAAAACACTTGTATAATGATATTTTTGTATCATTCCCTCTATAGATCTCTCATAATGATAACCATGCTCTTATTAAGATCTTACCATTCTTTTATAAGAGCCCTCTCTAGGTAAGATATCTATATCTCTCTTCTTTTCCACTCAACCACCATCATAGAAATTATCCTTTTGAATATTAGTTTAATTTCTTTAATGTGTTTATAATTAACCCTTTACAATATAATTTATTTTATAATACTTTTTAGTATCCACCCCCTATCATTATAATTGTTACCAAAAATATAAAAATACTAAGTAAGGGATCCTGTCCTTTTCTTCATTATTCAAGAAACTTCATTATTTCATTACTATTGATTTACTTTTTTCAATTTGGGATTGGATTTTACACATACCTATTACTATCCTTATTATTTCCATGTACTCACATACCACTTTCACTATGATTATACCCTTTTATGAACAATTATGTACACCTATTATGCTGTAGAAATTATTAAGTGATTTTCCATGCCAACATCTATTTAGTGAATACCCATATCCATTTCCACTCTATGATATTCACCTAGTCATAAATATCCTTAATTTATTCAGAATTTACTTGTATATAACCATAAATTTCTAATCATGGGGTTGAAATTGGATAAATACATCCTTATTTTGTATTATCTTTGTAGGACACATATGCATGATCATGATATGAAAGAGACGGGTGGGAAAAAATTATATATGCATCAAATACAATGGGTAATGATTTTATCATAATCAATTCTTTATATGGTTCACATAATTTTATCTTAATAGTTTTTTATTAGGTTTTCTTAGTGGTTATCCTTAAGTTATGTTTGGTATTCAATGTTTTATATTCATGCCACATTCCTATGTTTCTTTTATGTTATCATGTTATATCATCCCTCATTGTTCACAGTTATGATCCTAACCCCTTTTATGTTGGGTATGTATTCCTCGTAGATCACATGTACCTGTTTTCCGTATATTATTATTTAATTATTCACTTAATTGGATTTATATATTTCCTCATTCTTATGTACTTTCCTTGGTTATCTCATAGAGTAATAAAGTATTAATTGAATATAAGGCCATGTTTAGGATGTTTTAATTATGTTTTATATTAATGTATCATGTTAATATATTTTTACCTGATTTCTCAAATACAATATATATCCATATCTTATAGGTTATACCAATTATAATTTTCTATAATAAATCATGAAAAAATGTGTATTAAATACATGGTTTTTTGAAGATAGTATTAGATGAAGATTTGTTATTTGTGGGATTCAGATTAGAAGAATCTAGTGAAAGCTGTATCCATTAGATTTAATATTGGATCCCAAAATTTTATTAATGTATATTGTATTTGGATTCCATAAAAATACATCCTTCTTAGGATACTACATGAGGATGTGGATCTTGCATAATTATACATAGGTGTTATAATCATAGGAACGATACATTGATATAAAATTTATCATTACCCGATGCACAATAATGGGCCTTTTTGCACACCAAGTTTGATACTCCTATGGGATATGAGTTGGTAAATTCAAAAGCTTATAAAAAAATTTCTTAATGGAGGAAAAATGATAATAGGATTTAATATCTATGAATTTATCATTGATAGCCGATATTCAAAGCTAGAAATTCCTAGGATAATGTAAATAAGTCAATTATGAGTTATCCAAAAAATGTTCATAGTTTCTCTTTTATATGTTTAATAGTTATAAAATTATAATCCCTTTGTCTATTTTGAATAATGGAAATGATTAGAACCAGAAACAAATAGTGAATGTAAGTATTATCATACATGGTTCTATATATTCTTTCATATCATGAAATATTTGTATAACTATTCTAAAACTACTAGAAAATATGGAAATTGAGGTTTTATTGAAGACGGTGAATGGATAAATTGTTGTATCCCATTAATATAACTCACCACCTATCAATCTTTCTTATTTTAACTTCATATTGAACCTTATGATACCCCCTTTAGTCGATTAATATTACATTATTGGAATAAATTTCCTTTCATTATATAGATAAAATATAAAAAAATTAGATATTGAAATCGCCATTTATTTAATGAATCACCTCTGATTCTATTAATATTAAATTATAAGGATAAATATCCTTTCATATTAACATCTCAAGTATGGGTATTCTTTTCATATGATTATGAATAATGATCTCAAATGGTTGATTCTCTTGAAAAGACCTCCCTTGTATACATGCCCATTTTGTGACAATGTGTTCCTTAAAGAATTCCATGGACTTACTCTAAAACTAGATTTTAATTTCTTAATAAAAATTATACCATGACAAAGTAGCATTACTAGGGAATGTTATTTCTGAAAAAAAAAATTATAGATCCATAAAAAATAGTTCCAATTAAATGATGGCCCATATAAACATCAATGATGAAAATTCATAGATTCCTTGGATTAGATGAGTAATATAGTTCCTTTTTGGGAAATTTCTCATTATTTTCAATCTTGATAAAAATTATTACTCAAACCAGATTCTTATTTTGGTATATTAATGGATGAGAGTAAATATATAAAGAGTTTATGAAGATGATAATCATTGCACATGTTCTCACATTACCCACCAGTGAGGAAGGAATTTTTTTCTACAATGATGTATCCAAAAATAGATTGGGTTTTTTATTAATGAAATATGAAAATGGGATATCCTATTCCTTCCATATATTAACGATCATTTTTAGGAACTAAATAACACATTTCTTATAATTATTAGCAATTATAATTACGTTGATTATTTGGAAACATTATCTATATGAATAAATTTTTGACATATATATATATATATATCATAATGTTATAAAATATATATTTACTCAAAAGGATATTAATATTCAACATAGAATGTCCTTAGAGATGATAAATAATTATTATTGTTCGATCCATTACCATTATGTGAAAGAAAAAATTGGGAAATTCCCTCTGTATAAAGGATCCTACAACCATATTTATGATGAGGGTTGAATGGGATCTATTATTCTTGGAAATACAAAGGATGTATTGATTAATTATAAAATTATATTTATCGTACATTTCCATCATAAATTTTCAACCATAAAGTCCTGAGGGGACCAAGGATGCCATAAATGATGATGATTTACTTTAGAAGAAGGTACAAAAATTTCCATAGTTCATATTTTATAAATATGGTGTTATAGGGTTTGGAACCCATATACGCATCCAATAAATACCAGATGTAAAGATAGAACTTATAGATGATGCAGGTAGCTCGTAATTCTATATTCATCCAAGAAACATTAACATTTCTAATTATTTTATGAAAAACTTATGTTGGGATAACCCGAAGAGGGAGATTTCAGAATTTTTATCATGGCTCATGGTATTACCTCAATTCAATTATGAATTAAATATGAATATAATTATTATGAAACCATTTCTATAATAGTATAGAAATGTGAAAAAATAACCATTGATTTCATCAATCGACTCTTCAGGTCCTTTAAAGGAAAAAATTCCATCCAGGTGGTATTCAATGTCCTTAAAAATTCACCATATTCAATTAATATCAAGGATGATTTCTAACATTACCAACTCAAAAATTCATACACAATTTAATTTTTAAGAATACATTAAGTTCCGTTGTCTATTATATCCGATTGATATTCACGGTTTACCTTGAGGTTTTTGTGAATACTTCTGAAATAGTTGGATATTGAACTAATTTCCACCACTAATTTTCACCCATGGATGAATGGTTTGTTTTAAAGGACCACTAAAAATAATGAGGATCGGTTTAGATTACGTTAAATGGATTTTCAAGGATTCTGGTATTGACGCCTTACCCTATTGGGGATCCAATATAACAACAGTTCCCACTAAATAATTCATAAAAAACCACATGAGGCTCTGTATGGGATGTGGTGTTAAAATTTGACATACTGGGGTAATGTTTAAAAGAGGTAGCCAATGAGATATTATCATTACTATGATTGGGAAGATAAGGTTCAAAACATAAAACAATATATGAAATCCATAAAATATTGATAAAAATTTAATGCTTAAAATTGTCAATGATAATGTAGTTGGAGGTCAGATATAATGTTTTCATTAATCTATTTCCATGGATTATAGTTATAATGTTTCAAAAAAGGGAAATATAATTCTTAGATACATCATCCAATTTGAGATCATTGACTACATCTGAACCTTGTACAATTGAATAATACTCCCACATAACCTAACTCAAGTATATGATTTGTTCCATGTATACCAATAAAGGAAATATATACCAAAACAATCACATGTAATGATTATAGTGGTGACATCATTATAGAATGTTCTTTCATATAAGTATAAGCTGGTTAAGATCATATATCTTAGATAAAATGTTCTACAGAGAAAGATAAAAAACCTTATAAATGTGTTATAGGAGAACATCAGGTTCGAGGAACTGACAGGGTAACCGGAATAAGTGATGAATGTAAAGTACCGTCATATATTTTAGTGTTTGAAACAGACATTTTGAAGGTGGGATTTATAAAGAGGGATTAATTTAATGTCCCAAAATATTATAAATGAAACACCTTTTTTAAAATGTGTAATTAAAATATTAATAAATGAGGTTTTAGAAAAAATTTCGAACATTGGTTATTTTGGGATACTATATGGATAGTCAAATATAAAATAAAATTAAACATTATTACCAATGATAATATATCTATTTTGAAATTATAAATAATATTAAAATATTAATGGTTATGATTATATCCATTTATCACTGACAATGGAAGTGATAACCTTGAATTTTAGGATAATACCCTATGAATATCATTATTCAAATGGATATTTAATAAATAATATTTTACATTGATAAATAAAAATCCATTATTCAATAATTGATTGATGAGAAAAACCATTACTGTGATATTTGAAAGCTCATAGAGATCATGACCATAAGTATGTTTTCTGAACTAATCCATGGAAATCTCTTCATCACACACCTTACCCTTTGGGAATAAACATTTATACTAAAGGGTTATGTACTTAAACCAAACTATTATTTATTATATTTTCTTTAAAAAATTGTATGTTTATGGGTTTGTATTGTAAAAAATTATCCATATAAAAAACTAGATTTCAAAACGTTGAAACACAAATTTAATTTTTGTTGAAATATATTGTTTCAACTAAGACCCACTATTTTAATGAAATAATGAATAATTGAAATAAATATTAATTTAATGAAATATTATAAATAAAATAATTTTATTAAATATTAATGATAATAAAATTTCATGGAGTCAAAATTAATTTTTCTAGTGGTTAGAAAATGGTTATTATAAAAAAACATGAATTTTTTGACAAATATTGATTTTTAAAATAAAAGAGAATATGAAAATAAATAAATATATATATATATATAAATAAAATAAATATTTCTTCAGATATTATAAATTCAAATCTATCCAATAGAGATTTTTTATAATTTTCCTAGAAATTTGAATTTTTGGGTCTAAATTATAAACGATATAAGTAAACATTGTGCATTACGACATCATAAAAGAAGAAAAGTGTTGTAATAAATAATATAAAGTGTGTTCACAATGAAAATTATGTTTTATATTTATTAAAATGTATATTTGATGTTATTTTATGAATTTTTTAAACCCTTAATAAATCTTCAAAACCAATAATAAAATTTAAGGGTTAAAATCATTTATTTATAAACATGTGACACTTCTAAATAAACAAGGGTATTATTTTAATGAGACGGGTTTTTAATTATATAAAATAAAAAAATATCAGTTTTTATATAAACCATAGGTTAAATCCATTTTTCACTTTAGGGGGTTTTATTACATTATCTTATAAAGTCCAAAACGTATGTTTTAAAATTAATAAATGATTATGCATTTTTTCATATATAAACCATCCAAGACTCTAACTAACATTCAATAAAAATTCATTGAGAATCAATTTACTATAAATTTACCTCTATATATCCCTCCCAATATTCTCCTAGGATAAAAAAATCTCCTCTAAAGATTTGAGAATCCCCCTCTCAAGGAACGAGATCTCTCTTTGTTCTTTTCATTCAGGAACCGTCCTTTGGAATTTCAATTTATTATGTTTTAATGTGTTTATAAATATAAATTTTTATCGATTTTAGGTTATAATAATAGGATATTATTTCCCCCTCTCATTATTAACCTTTTAAAATTATTTATTATGTTGAATCAAGGGATCCTTTTATTCACATATTTATTCATGCACCTTCTCTATGCCATGACTTTTGAATTCTAGTTTTTCATGTTGGGATACATTTTTAAAAATCTATATTTCAATCATTAGGATAACCAATAACTGAGTGAACAATTTAAATATCACTATCCAATTCTATAAACCATTATGTAAACACGTTATGCTGCTGAAATTAAACTATGATTTTCCATTGAAAAAATTTGATTATTAATTATCTATGTCCATTTCCACTCAAGAGAATTCAAAAAGTTATACATATAACCAAATTATTTTGTATTCACATGTATGTAACCATAAATAATTAATAATGGGGTTTTTTTTTATGAAATAGATCCAAATTTAGTATGACATATTTGGAACACTTATGCATGTACATGATATAAAAGTGATAGGTGGGCTCAATATTATATTTCCATCCATTGCAATGGTTAATGTTTTAATCTTGTGAGATTTCATGAATAGTTCATGATAGACTATCACAATCGAAACATGTTATGTTTTCTTGATTATTATATTGGAATTATTTTTATAATATATTGTTTTATGTTTTTTTCACATTCTAATGTTTCCAATAGTGTTATCAGGATATAAAATTCCTCATTGTTTAGGATTTTTATTATCACCCTTCTTATGTTTTGTTGATATGCCTCTTGGAACACATTAACATCATTACCTTATTCTATTATTTATTTTTTCCCATTATATGATTTATAGATCGCCTATTTCTTATGTATGTCTCCAAGATATCCCTTTTAGTTTTAGAGAATCGAGTGAATAAAATCCCTTGTGTTGGAGTTTTTAATTATGATGTTGTAACCATGTATCAATTTAATGTGTTATGTAAAAAATTTATCTAAGAGACTATGAACTATGAACATTTACGTTTTAATAAGAGTTATTTATATAATAAATAATAATACAAATTGTATTAATGATATGGGTTCTAATAGGGTTTTCATGTAGCATGATAGATGAGTTTATAACAATGCATATTATTTTGAAAACTTATTATAGAATAAGTTACTTGTATTCGATGGTTTTTAATTCATCCATGTTGTATTAGTTTTGGGATTTATTGTTAAATGTTTAAATATATAGGTTTCGTGTGATAATATCATTTATTTTGATGCTATAGAGGAATGGTCAAAGGATGATAGACATCATTTCTTCTTTTAGGGGAATCATTTTGTCTCATCAATGATGTGAGATGAGGTTATTCATGTGATTTTCAAAACTACCTTCTCTATTAATTTAGTATCAAATTTTAACATTTCTTAAGGATTTGGGTCCAGAGGTAAGTAATATGTATTTTGCCGTGGATTTTGTCACACGGTTCTCATTATATCGTTAGGTGAAGGAATTTTATTATGAACCCTGAGATTATTTGATCAACTGGAATTCCAAGAGTATAAGTGATAAGATTTTTAAATGTAGTTCATCACCAATTATCCTTGATATCAAAGGAGATGTGATTTAATTTGGGATATCTTGGATCAATTGATGCAGAATTATATTTTAATATAAAAGAATATGTAGAGTGTTGTGGGTATTTAATGGTGTAGAATATGGGTGAGTTAGTGAATATTCATGTGGTTTTGAGGTCCAACATCTCTAATTGGGATTTTTAGGTTACCTCAAATGTATGGTGAGGTCTTTAGTATGATTTAATATCTTAGTTTTTCTTTAACACTACATTCCATCGTCATATAAATGGATAAATAGAATATATTATTATGACAATGTCAGAAATTTTATGCACATTATAGACTGATTGGGTATGTTTTCAAGTGTTCGGTTATAGAATAGTTGGTGTGTTTCTATGTGGAGTGTTGTCCATGATTACGTTGGTAAATTTTTTTTTGGGTGAAAGGTATATTATGGATGAAAAGGTACAGTTTTATCATGCAGGATCCCATGTTATTCTAAAATATTGGAATCCATTGGTTAATATGACTTTAGGACTCTTAAATTAATCTAATGTGATATTATATAATCACTGATGTGTATTGTTGGGGCATGAAAACCTCTAGATGTTTTGATTTTATAATCCATGATTTATTTTTGAAACAATTTCATTGAAATTTAATCCTATGTCATCCATTTTGTTAATATTCCATGAGCTAAATAATAAAGTTCCTCTTGAAAAATTTTCTCCAGAGGGAGGGTGGAGGTTCATAAATTGCTTTATTATTGAATTTATTTCCATTTAATTAAATATTTTGAACATTTTATGGTTCTCAAACCACTAAAAAATGTATCACAACTGTACATAATGTGTATTAGATATTAAAGATATAGATACATAATGTATTTACATGATTTGAAATAAAATCCTAAATCTGCCTATATTGGATACATTATTGGAGAATAATTTTCCAATATACACACATTTTTATTTAAGAGTAGATGTCAGAAGCCCCCACTAAAATCATTAAGATATTATTTAAACACCCTAGTTAAAATCTTCCAATAATTTGTTATAAATTTCAAACACAATCCCCACTTCCCCGGTTATAATCCACAAGTAGAAGGATCTAAATATTCTTAATAAATACTTTTATTCTTATTGGGCATGATCTTCCCCTATAAACATACACAATATTGTCTATTCATGTATAATTAAATTAATATAATCATTAGCTTCATAGAATAAACATCTTAGTTATGAAAATTTTCTATATATTTTATGTTACCTAGTTCTTCCAAAGGAATCTGAATACTCATTGATACATGTCTTGTACTCTAGAAATAGATCTTTCACCATTAGAATCATTCTATCTCTTCAATTATGAAATGTATTGGGGTCTAAAAAATCACTCTCACTCGGTGATAGAACAACCCCAACAATTTCCTCTCTATATTTTTCATTCTTTCATAAGAAAAAATTTAAATCAAAAAATAATATTGCGAATACAGTTTGTTTTTAAAATAGAAGTTTTGTAACTCCTTGATCTTTGATAATATATTATCTTATTTAAAACTCATTGAAATACATGATCAAAACATCCTTTTAAATATATATATATTACAAAATAATTTTTCCTATATGTGGTATTTAATTATCTTAATCTAATCATCTTTAAAATTATCTTCTTTCAAAATCTTCAATACCTCATTTATATGAACTTGAAATGAAACATGTTTACGACATGCTACTACTTATTGTAGAGTAAATATCATATTAGCCACATCTTCTTCCCCCTTGACTAGTTCTTCCTTGGCCTCAAGTTTTATATAGATACACATGTTATCCTGATCTCTTATCTATGGAGATTTACATGAATACATCAGCTAGATTAAATTTACTTATTCAATTTTGAATTATAGAAGATTCATTTTCCCATACCAGTATCTTCAAATTTAAACCTTTTATGGAAGTCATATATAATTTAGTGTTCATACAAAATTATACTACCATTGAAAAATTACAACAAACTAGATCTTCGTATGACATGCCAACTTTTAAAAAACCAACTAAAATGTCCGACATGATTCATAATATCTTATTTGTTTCATCTCAACAGCTTATGGAATCCAGGATCTAAAACAATATCATGATTCAGATTCATGTGATTTAAATACTTATAATGGAACAAATTGTCATAAGATTTATGTAATTTTCATGGGCCTTATTTACTTTTCTACCTCATATCAACATCATATGATTTACTAAAATCAATTTTCAAAGTCTTATGATTAAAAGTAAATTCATATATTTTTTAAATTTTTTTAATTCATGTCTAGTTTCAAAATGAATAATTCTTCAAAATTACAATAGAATGTACTTAGAAGAACTTGAATCCTTTTAAATCATAAAAAACATTTGTATTTTTCAATCTCATATCACCATATATAGATTATCTATTTCTTTATATCATCCATATTACCTTTATCCACAGGGTACACATAACAATCAAATACGTACATGTTAAAGACAATGATCACAGATCCACATCGCTAGACATATCAACATTAAGACAACATCCACAATCATTGAATAAAAATTTACACTTTTTCATGAGACTATTCACTTGAGTTCTTCTTAATATACCATCAAAATACCACTAAGATTGTGTTATTTCTTAATTAATCAATAATTACATCCAAAATAATCCTCTATTCATTGCCACATAATTCACCAAACACATATTGATTCATTGATAAAAAATATAATTCATCAAATGAAAACTTCGACATCATCTATGGATTTTATTTTTAGTACCAAAACACACCTCTCATTATAATATATGTGGTTCTATTTCTCCCCCTTACCATCAACAAGAAAAAAAATATATGTTAAGTTATTATCACCTCAATTATATTCCTCCAAAACATAAATTCTTCTCCCTTTTATGAAATATCAATTATTTCTTAATCCACTTGTGGGATATATTATAAAAAATGATTTCCTTAATGATGAAATTCTAGTCAAATAACTCTAATTATACAAGGAAAAATCCATTATAAAAATAAAAAATTCATAACCAACAGTTTTAATGTCATTCCTAAACAACCAACCATGTGGAAAATTTGTCAAAACTCATTCTAGGGACTGTAAATTTATCATTAAATTTAAATAATATTATGATATTTCAATAGCCCCATCGAAATATTTTATTTTCATATCATAAAATTCCACCATATTTTCATATTTTTAGAAATATTCAATCTCTCTATATAAACACTTACAATTTAGTAAAAACAAAGGGTTGAAATTGTGATTGGAAAACCTTGAAATCAAATTTTATACTGCTTTATAAAAAATCCAAATTAAATTCATGATATATTCATCTCATTTCTCTCTCCTTGAAGGGATATAATGAACTTATAATCTTCATGGTAGATTAAATACTACATGAAGAATACCTAATTTTCTTTCTAGTGTGTACAATACTAATTTTAATCCTTCAATTCTATGCATCCTATTATAAATAAACTATATTGATAGGGAACATAGAGGGTAATCCATGTTTCTCAGAGGTAACAATGAGGTTCATAGTTTTATCTATACCCAGACCAATATTTTCCTCTAGTATCATCACTTCTATTCCTATATACAATATTAGTTGGCTTTTTACCAATGTAATTAACGTGAAAATATTATTTGTGTGAAATATAGTTCTAAACCATAGATTTCATGATAACTTCAATGAATTGTGTGTTTTAACTTATTATAAACAATTATTCCAAAGATACTATGATTTTAGATAAAATTTTCTAACCATTCTTAGTATACATACATGATTCACATGGAATCTTATATATTTTTATGTCTGCACTTGTGGATGAATAATTAATAACTTTATATTTTTATTCATTCACAATTTTCTTTTCTATTGCTTCCGAACTCAATATTTTCTCCCCTATTTGTTTAGCCTTTGAAAATGGGTATGAAAAAACTATCCATCTCTCAATCTTGAGACAATGAGCCTCCTTAGGGTTCACATTTTCCTTGATAGTATAAATGGAAATATATTAATAAATTTAGATATTAGAAGAATATTATTTAGGGATTATAGTAATGAAAACATTAACTTTGTGACATTTTTTCCCACATCATTTACATATTCCTTCCAAAACCATAATCAATTAATATTTTATAGATACTCTATATTCTTGGTTAAAGAATGATTTGTATACGTTTTTCAACTAGTTTCTCACTGAAACTACCTCTTTGTTCTTTCCACATACCAAGAACATACATATTATATTAGAAAAAATAAACCATTATGTATAGACATTCTATAATAACAAGAGAACCACTACAATTTTAATCTTCTAGGTTTATACTAGATATATTGGGATTTATATTGATATTTATTTTTTATGGTATAAGGATTTTTCCTAATGTGACTTAGTCTCCTTGGTTTGATTCAATTTTCCATTCATATGGATGAATGACTCACATATTTCATGGCACAATCCTCAACATAATTTATATTTCACATATACACTATTATAAATATAATATATTCTTCATAAAAATATTGGTGGTAAATTATTTTATTCTCTTGAAAAATACTTCATAATATCATAAGAATACTCAAATTTAACTACAGTAGTCTTGATTAAGTATTTTTTAAATTTATTTTTCTCACTTTGGACTACAATACACATAGATTTCATCTTGATGAGTTCTTGCCTTACATCCCACTTCTATTCAAGATCGCGAGACATTTTATTATGTTATTACACCTGTAATATGTTATTATTTCATTCATAAAAAGGGATATATTTTTTATCATATTGATCATTATCATTTGTTACCATTATAATTTATTTCTTTTTTTATTTTCAATCATGAACTTTGTATTATTTTCATTATTTTATTTTAAATTCTACACCAACATCAATTCCATTTTATATCATTCCTCACCATCATAATCACTAAAAGATGAATAAAATAAATTTTAAATTTTAACAACCAAATAATCCTTATCATCAAAAGATATATCTGTTAATGAACCATATTTCTCATGGTTTAGCATGAAATTAATCTTCCAACTAATGGGATGATTCCTCTTCATATTATCATATTTTATTGTTTTTCATCTTCATCATCAAATTAATATGAATTTTTATTTTTATTTAGATATTCATTGGAACATGTTTTAATTCTTTTAAAATTCCAAAACATTTTTTAACTTCTCCGTAGAAATTACACTTTTTTTAACCATATTGTTTTATGGTAACTGATTTCACTAATATGTTTATCACCATTAGTATATGAGTAACATCCTAATAAATAATGAATATGAAATTCTTTATATTTATTAATATTTGTAAATTAAATATTAATTTTACTATAAAGGGGATGCTATGATCAATGGAATACCTGATATGTAACAATGGGTTTCTTTGAAAACTTATGTTTCACACAATGGTGAGTGATACCAGAAAATAAAATAATAATATTATTAATTTAAATGGTAGTTAATTTTTAGCTGTTTTATTAGTGGGAATAAATATGAACTAACTAAAAATATGATTATATATGTTTGTTAAATTTTTTTAATTTTATCCAATAAATTTTAGAGTCTTATAATGTGAATGAATCAAATTTTAAACATAAGTAATATAATATTCTTTAAAAGGTCGATTTGCCGCCTTTTAATAGAGAACCCTTTTTAAATATAGTTTTTGTTTCTTTTATATGTTCTATTTGAAAAAAATAAAATTATTCTTTAGAATCAGGACATCAAAATTTACTTTGGTAAATTTTTAGTATTTTTCTGATAAATTTCATTTTTTACTGAATAGAAAAAATACTGTATTTTAAATCAAAACTACCTATTAATCTAATTTCTTTATATTGTTAGATTATTTATTTTAAATGGTTTTAAAGTGTAATTATATTATATTTTTACCATTTAATCAAATTTTGGTTATAGGAATTGCTTGAAAATTGAATTTGGACATAAACAAGTGTCAATTTTTTGATAATTATTATTTTTTTAAAACATGCTTTTTGTTTTGATAGTGAGAATTAATTTTAAATTAATTAATGAAACATCTATGTTTTGATTTTTTTTTTAAAAGGAATAAATTTTTAATTTGGAATATCAAATATATATTAGGCTTATTGTTTTGTATTCTTTTGAAAAAACATCATTTAATGATGATTAATTATAACACTAAGTAGTAGTTGAAAACCAAAATTTTTCATTTAAATGAAAATTTACCACTTCTGTGAGTTGAATATCAAAAATAATACATTAATGGTATTTATTAGTATGTTTAGTGTGGTTCAATCAGATGAATATAAATTTTGGTGAATTGTAACTTTTTATTTTTATTTACCGCGATTAAAGGTAAATAGGGTAATTTAAGGTAAAAAAATATTATAATATAATAAAATTAACATAACACTTGTACTGTCCTTATTGGATGAGTAACTACCAACCATGAAAATAATTAGGGGAGGATTTTGGCCTTTTAAATCCATTAGGGTAAGATAATGACATTAATAACTTTTTATTTAAAGTAAAAAAATAAAAATATCATAAACATGTATTGTTTTGCTAAATAAATTTAAATATGGGGTTATATAATTGATATATTTGACTATAAAATTAATTATAAAAATAAAAATATTTCCTACATGAGGGTAATTTATTTATAATTTTTAGACATCAAATAAATAAAATTATTTATCAAATAATAATGAAGCAGTGTTTACCTAATTAATGAATGATTTAAATAAATGATATTATAAAAAATAATTAAATATCAAAAAAAAGTCCAATTTTTATTGGATGATTTTATTTCTAACATTATTTATCTTATATTCTACATAAATGAGTTTTTTACCTTTAGATACCTAAAATCATTATATAATAAAATAATATTTTCTCTCTTTGCTAAAGAGCCCATCCTCCCCCTTAATAAATCCCTCACCTCTAACCCATTACTCCAGCCTCTCAAGACCCTTATATCAACCATACCTTACCAAATTAATCTCTTAATATTCATCTCTTCCATCAAGAATCTTTACCTTTGTCATAAGGATCTAAAAAATTCCTTTTGGTTCAAACCATAATGGAGTTACACAATTTGAAGGAAACATATTCTCTTAAGTTGTTTTATTTTATTTTACTTATCAAACCACTGAAGTATTTATATTAATTTATTTTATAGAAACACAATTATCCTAAATATACTAGCTTTTTTTATTTAGAATTATTCAAACTACACTTACACACACCTCTATCTAATGGGTAAAGAACATATTATTTCTGTGGACGATGAACTACTGCCTCACAAAACAATGATTGATCAATCTTCTCCTACCACTTATTATGGTGGACATTGTGATCGCACTATAATTATATGTGAAATAAACTATATTTATATTGTATCTTTACTTATGTATTTTTCATTTATATCATACCATTATGGTTTCCATAATAGGTAAAAGCGATAATTTCATTTGAGGAAGTGCGGACTACCACCCGCTCAAAGTGATAAGACTTCTTCATGCAATACATGGGACATATAAAGGATGCTGTTAATTAAATTATTTATTATATTATACTTGAATTATAATATACCTATGTATCATTATTTTTTTCAATCCAATAAAATACTAAATAGAAATTAAAGTTGCATTCATGCTTACGTACGGCTTACCGTCTCCATGAACGGTGAATTTCATTTCATATCTCCAAATGATATGTACTATAATAAATACATAGATATACTAGATATATATGATATATATAATATATAAATAATGAATTTTATTTTTTATGTAATATAATTTTGATTACATGGACAATTTTTTATTATAATAAGTTCATTTTTGACTAAAGTTCTGAACATCTACAAAATGTCTGATATGAACACTAATAATTAACCAATTACTATAGAAAGATAATAAGTAATATAAAAGGAATAATACAACTTTAAAGGGTTATTATGAATTTATAAATTAACTATTTTTATTATTCAGGATGAAAAAATAACATACAAGACAAGTCAGATTTGAGGTAAGGGGATGCTTATCTTATTTTTAATTATTTGAGATTTCCATTGATCACCACTTATTTGTTTCATTTGGTGTATTGGGTACTAAAATTTGATATATATTATCATTATTATATTTATATTCATGGTATTATGTGATTTATTTGGTGGTTATTAACTTTTATTCATATGACTCGATTGATTACAACGTGGTATGAGGTTTTCATCTAACTTTTTATTCCTATGAGATTCATGATATGTTTTCCACTATCTCCTTTTGTGTGTTGTATGTAATTCCCATGATTGTATTATTTTTTTAATATAATTTAATTTATGGGTAATTAAATCTTCTATGTATGATACATTTTTCATGTGGTGTATGTTTCGTATGATACCAAATATATAAGTGAACCTTTCACCATCCACTTTTTAAAAGACTTCTTTTTGTTATGTCTTTTAATTTATATCTTCTTAAGTAGGAATATGTTATTATATATACTTGTTGTAGTAAATTTTATTTCCATGGGATGATATGACCTTTTCTTTCTCATCAACAATGTTTTTAATTATAATGTGACACTGTTAGGCTGTCAAATTTCTATAAGAGAAATTCATAACCCAGTTTCAATTCATTGGGTTCAAACATCTATTTCTTGATTATGTTCTTCTATAAATATGTTTGAATGAACTCTGATTGTTTTACACTTAATATCCACTTATAGTTTCTATATTCTTATTTTTCACACATAAATATGTCATTGATTTATCCTTAATCTAATGATATGATCTTTGCAAGAGACTTTGTCTCAATTTAAATTCCATTGATAATTATTTTTTATTTTATACACCAATTCAAAATTATATGATGTGTATACCTACCTTGACATATTTTATCATGAATTTACTTAATCTAATGATATTATAATATTTGATTGATTTTATTCCTCAATTATTTGCATTCAAGAGTCTCTTATTTGGTTAATAACTCTATAACTAAAATATCATTTTAATTGTTTTAATGGTTTATTCTTCTAAATATTTCTCATTAATGACCATGTTTTCAAAATGGTGTTAAAGATTTATTTATATAGTCATTAATGTTAAAAAATGTTAATTCCTTTAAAATATTCAGAGTGGTATGGGCCAATTTGATTAAAAAATATATTTATTAAATGTTTTAAATGGTTTTGAAAATAGTTTGATAAATAATTGATTTTGTTAATATCTAGAAATTATTTCTTGTCGTTTAAAATGAAATGTTATTAGTGAAATATTTATATTGTAAATATTTTATGTGTTAACATTTATATTGGTACTTAGAAATTTGATCGGAGGTTATGTGATAAGCCAAATGATGGGTTGGGTCGTGATAAGACATGACTTGAGGTTATGTTATAACCTCTAATGATTTGGGTATGGAAGTCTGTCAGATGGACATTCCATTTTGTGATATACGTGTAAGTCAACCATATGGTTATTCCATTTATGTATGTTTATGTCCCATGATACTATTGTATGTAATGTTCTCATTCTATGGTTTTTATGGTAATCTTTTGGTTAAAAAAGGGTAAGCAGTGATCTTTTATTCATTGAAGAGTATTTACTGCTTTATAATGTGGAAAAGATTTACTTGTGATAATGTATTCATGGTTCACTTGTTGTTTTAAAAAACTAACAGTTTCCTTTGTCTGTGTATCCCTTACTAATATTTTTTCTCATCCCAAGATTTTGAAATGTTTTTCACAGGAGATAAAGTGCAATAGGGTCATGGATGGTATCACGAAAAAGTCATGTTGTTTAAAAAATTGAACTAGACATGTTTCCTTTTAAGAGTTTTTATTTTATGAAAAAAATGGATTGTGAGTAGTAGTGTCTACATGTAATATTCATGATGATATGTAATAGTTATGGAATAATTTTCTATTACACTAAACCTGAAATGATCCTCAATATGAATTCTTGATTTAACTCAATATTATATAATATTTTAAGGTTAGGGCCTTATATATTGAATGACTTCATCAATCAACCTCTTCATATTTGTCTTTTCCTTTTCTCATGGATACAATGTATATCTGATCATTTTCAATCAGTTTAAAGGTTGTTTCTTTTCTCATCTAAAAAGTAATGAGTACATTATATTACTCATCCTCAATTAGATATTCCATTCCATCTAGAAATGATATATTTTTTCAAAATGATATAGAAAATTTATCCATAAATTCTTTTAAAAAGATTGGATCACCAAGATTCTAAAAAAATCTATGAATATTTCTCAGTTTCTAATAAAATCTAGTGAAATATACCTCAGTATCTTCACCATAGGTTATTTAAATTTCCTCAAAACTAATACTACAAATATAATGTTTGAATGGATTTACTTTTACATTACTATCATATCTACATATAAATAATTCATATATATGCTTTATTATTGGAGTCCTATTAACTTTCGGTAGAACAGTTATGATATGGACAACAATATAGAATTATGAATCCTTCTTTATAAATCTATATTTATCATATAATATTGAGACATAATAGACACTTAAAAGATAGTTTTAAAAACATATTTCAAAACATATCTCACATCGAAGTCTAGTTATACGAGGTATAGTAGTATCTTATTTCTCAAGATATTAATTTTTTTTAAATAAGGATCACCCATATTATTTCCAAAATTTAAATTCTCTGCCTATCAAAAACGTCTATGGATTTTTACAGGGAATGTTTTCTTTAAAGTCATTTATAGATCCCCATTACATATTTTACCCTTAGGTTGGGGAATCATTACTCTTATTTTATGAATTATTTCACATTTAATACATTTGATAGTTATTTTCAATGTTATTGGTCAACTAAAAAATTTCACACAACCTCACCTCATGATCAATGATAATTTATTATAGTGAAAAAAATATTTACATGGTTCCATTTAAATTATAATCCATTCCATATTGGTTGAAAACCCCAACATGGATCTTCACAATATTTACAAGTGGTTATGACAACTAATTATAAGAAACCCTCGCTACAATCCTCTAGAAACTAGTTTGAAACTGCTATTATAATCCACCAATATTCAGTTATCCAGAATTATTGAAATATTCTCCTCAATGCAGATTCAATAGTATAAATAGTTCTTTTTAATTTAGTTATACGTCTTTAACACCATGTGATAACATTATTCAACAATAATACATGATTGGGTGCGCTTGAGAAATACTTAATTATGATCATTTACAATTTCATTGAATAGAACAATTGGTCTTGAAATCCTTATGTAGATTAATTTTTATTTGGTTCTTCCTCTACCATAAGAATAATCAAGAATACAAATATTATTATATAGAAAAATTTCTCCCCACTTCTGACCCATTTTTTCTCTTCAATAATATAAAGTATCAGGCTCCTAAAAGACTCTCTCACAAAGTGATAAAACCTTCTCAATAAATTCCTCCATATATTTTTAATTAATTAAAACATGAAAATATATATTTACAAAAAAATATTATGACAAATATTAGATTTTTGAAAATAAATTTGGGGAATCCCTGATCTTTAACATGGTATTCTATAATTCATGATAAATGAAATCACTATACAGTTTTTTTAAATATATATGTTATTCGAGATATTTGACAATATTTTGTTTTAAAATATCATAATCCCATGATCCAAAATTAATTCTTCCATTAAAAAAATTGAAATCTCCATTCATGTGTCCATATAATGATGCAACATTTCCATGTGGACCTCCTTCTTATAGTGTGCATCTAATATTAGAAAAAAAACTTGTCCATTAACTTTTTATTCCTTGATCTATACTTATATCATGATTCATATGTGATAATTATTTTTTATCCATGAAGTTGTTTTTAAATCGTACATTGAATTAAATTCCTATAATTATATTTGACATATGGGAAACTCATATTTGACCTTGTAGCAAAATTATATATAATCATTGTATAGAAGTTAAATGAAATAAGGATTACATATGAAATCATAAACAACTATCAAAATTTCATCAAATTGATTTTTTTATGGAATTTGAAACCATATAAAAATAGATACAAAGTCCTACAAGATTCATGAATCCCAATTTTTTCTGCATAAAGACTTATTAATGTCATGAATACATATGGTGGAGTCTAATGATCCATGTCCTATGATCCAAAGACTTATTCTAGAACTAAATGTCATATGTTCACGTTATATTATCTTAAAAGTATCATTTTCTTACCTTATTTCAAATACATATTATTTACTTAATCCATATTATTAAATTCATATGATCCAAAAGTAAATTCATATGGCTGAATAATTTTTAATTTTTTTTCTATCTCCAAAATGAAGACTTTTTTAAAATGAACTCATAACATATTTAAACCAACAAAATTCCTTCTCCAAATTGTTAAAAAATTATCAATGGTATCTTATACCAAACAATAGTATGTTTCAATCTCAACTAATTATTGACAGATTATCCATTTTGATGGATATTCTTTAAAGCATTTTCATTTACTAAAAGATGTGAATTAATAGATTATTTTATGATTCACATATTTAAAAACTGCATACATGTTTAATATAGTTCTATTAGCTCCACATCACATGTTGTATCTCTATAGATATAGGTTTAATATTTGTTACATTAAATTTTCCTCATATTCTTGAACCTATTCGCGTGAGTTCATCAGCATGTATCCTAAATATCCCTCTTAAGTTGGGTGATTGGATGTCATATTAAGCATGAAATCTACATTAATCCTACAAAAATTTACACATATTGTAAAAAAACATGTGGATTCAATTATAATAAATAATAACAATTTAATGGAAACTTTAAATTTCATCACGGTTATACAAATTTTGTTGTGATGTTTTGTGTGGTCGGTTTCATCGATCTTTTTCAGTATATTGCACCATGGAACCATTGATTGTGTCATGGTTGGGAATTTAGTTAATTATGTTGAATGGAGAAGTTTTAGGATCACCCTATATTCTCATAATCATGGGTTTGATGAAATGATCGCATAGGTTTCATTTAGATCATTTGGTAATTTTTTAGTGTTAATATGTTTAACTCCTAGATACAAGGAGATAACATGTCATGGTTTCTAGATAATTTTTGAACTACATTGTGATGACCCTTATCACACCATGATTATTAAATTTTTTATAGTGATTATAAATTCATGACTTATCCCTAATTATGTCTAATAATTATGAAATACATCAAAACCACAGCGAATAGAGGTGACTCATCAGATATATTTAGTCCTATTTTGTTTATTTTTTATCAACATCAACAATTATTCTGTTTTTTTTTTGTAATTTGTTTGGATTGGTATCGTCATTAATAGGCCTTGTGGTTGATCATCATGTGTTGGGTGATATTGGATCGTAGTCTTTTTCTCATTCTCTTGTAGTGGTTGTAAAAATTCATTTCAACTTGAGGATTCAAAACATCTCATTCTTTATCATGTGTACATTGTCGAATTATTATCCTTTCATATTATTTTTGTTGATGGAATATAGTAACATGATATCATAATAATTTATAATGATTATAATTTAAGGGGAGTTTAACTCACTTGTGAGTAATGAAATTCTATAATATGGATTATATATTACATGCATTGCGTTGGTTTCTTAAAAAATATTTACATTTTATATTTGGATATACATTTATTTACTATGTTTAATTTATTAGAATCACCTTTAATAATGATAGAATCACATGAATCTGGAAATTAATTGGTTATATGGGGATATAAAAATAATGTATTGATGTCTGAACATGAAATTACGCATTAATATATAATAAAAACTAAAGGGGTTGTTCTTAAAAGTGTATGATTATGGTTTTCCCTGATTTTTTTGTTTTATAAATTGTATTTCTTACTATATATAGAGGTTATTTGGTGTGATTTTATATTTCATTTAAATCATGTAGTTTTTTTGTGGACACATAAGTTATAAATTTAATGTTTGTGGTTTGGGAAGAGGTGGAATGACAGGTAGATTGGAAATGAAGTTATTTTGTTTATGGTGCTTTTTAGAATATTCTATGTAATATTTTATGTGGTGATGGGATTTTTTTTGAGACTCGATTATTGTACTGAATGACCCCCACTATCCGGGTCTCTGCTCCCCTCTATACTAGGGTTTCTTCGCATCGCTCCCGCCGCCACTCCCTCCCTCTCCCCCCTCGTGGTGAAGTTCCTTCTTTGTTGCTCTTCCTTTTTTCCCCTTCTTGTTTCCATGCTCTCTTACTGGCCTCGTTTTCTCACTCTCGGTGACCACAGTTCCTATACCCATCGCCTTAGGCTTCTCTGTGTTTCTTCTTCTTTGGTCTTCTTTTCTGCTTTCTCTCAAGAGAAGGCAGTTTGGCCTCCCTCAAGTCGATGATGTCTTCTTTGTTCTCCCACAAATCAATGACATCTTCTTCAGACTCCCAAGAATCAATGAAATGTTTTCCAGTATTCATTGTATCGATGACATCTTCTGCTAGGGTTTCCTTTATTCTACTTTGATGGTCCCCGGTTCTTCTTACTCGTGGACGATGCCTTCGTTCATAGCCCTCGGTTTCTTGAACCATTGATCTGACCCTACATTCCACTACTCATATCCTGGTCATATTTGGAGTTAGGTTTACAACGAGGTTTTGGGACATGTGGTTTGATGATCTTCAATGTTCGAGGCATGATCTCCTCGACATTGGCTTTGGTTTTTTTCAGTTTTCTTTCCTCATACTATTAGTGAAGCATTGTATGATTCTTCATAGCGGTTGATCTATTTCATGCTTGTTCAGTGGTGTTGTAGGTTGGGTTTGGTTTTGACATCGATGATGGGTTTCTACTCGGTGGTGACGATGAGTACTTCTCCTCATTGATGATGGTCTACAATGGTTTCTTTCATCAGTGATTCTGGTGGTGCTCTACGGTGATGACGTTGATGTTCTCGGTGATGATAGGGGTCTGCTGTGGTATATAAATAAGATGGATTTGATGTCTGTGTGTGCTTCTTAAGGCGACTTTTTCTATGGCGTGATGATTATTTACTATTTTTTTATTTTCAATTTTTTAAATGGTTGTTTTGGTGGCGGTATTTTTGAGTCTATGGGTTTTACATGGTATCTTTTGAATTTTGAAACAGGTTTCATCTGATGGTCAAGGCACGATGAATGGTTGAGTTTCTTATTTTGAAATTTATCTATGTAATGGGTGTTTGACGAGGTTGGGTATGGATGTCAGAGGAATGTTTGTGTAGGTTCCCACTTAGCCTTGGATTTTAAATAAAATTAAAAAAATGGATTGTGGTAATAACAAGGTAGTGGCCTTAATTGGTGATTGTTATGTCAGTTTGTAGTAAATATTTTGGTTTCAAATGTGTGGATGTATAATATTTACATTATTATATTGTAATTTCATAAAATTCACACCATATTTTGTAAATGTGACCGATTACCATATTTTGAAATGGGTTATAAGTGTTTTCTCTAATATATATATGTTGTATTGGGAAGAGATTGTTTACTTCTACCTCTTCCCCTTTCATTATTTTGGTTTTTTATGGGTTGTGATCATTCAGGGATTGTATATATATACATGTGGTAATGGATAAATGATAGTGTTTACATATCATGGATGACATGATTTTTGATTAGGATGTGGATTCATTGTATGGGTAGTTCACGGTAAGAGGGGATCATGATTTTTTCTCCTATATATTCATGATACCCTATTCTGATTGGAATGCGATATACAAAGGAAAACACTAAAAATAATGTTAGATTGGATGTTATCCAATCAACAGAGAACCAAATTTCCGATTACGTATCTTATGTCCTTGACATCACTGCCAAGCCTACCCCTTGTAAGGAAGAGAATTTTGAACATCAGGAGTCCTCTGAAAAGGGATAAAAATATTTCCTGGATCAAATTTCAGTTGGAAAACAGAGTGAGAACATAAACACTCATGATGATAAAGGCAAAGACCATGTTGTTGCTTTAGTTTTCAGTGACTCTTTAGTTTAGGAGGATGATAAACCTGAACAGATTGAGGATTCCTCTATGAAGTACATGGCCAAAAAAAGAAAAAAGCCTATGGTGGATGTAGACGGATTTATAACTATAAATCTGAAGAAAACAAGAAGGCGTAGGGATTACCCTTATACTGAAATAACTATTGTTACTAGATATCTGGATGCTTCTAGGAAGTAAGCCTCCGAACCAGTTCAAGAAAAACCTCAGATTGATGACTCGAGTCTTGTTTTATATTATTTCTCGTAGTAGTTCATAGAGAAAGAAATCCAGGATTGTAACAATCATATGGAAAGGAAATAGAAAATGTCCAACCAAAAACTCCAAAAGGATTCAATTTCTACATAGAAATATCTTAACTTAAAACGATTGATTTTCAGCGAAAGGATGAAGATGTCTATTTAGTATCCTTGATCTTTTGACTCTATTGCTGTTCAATTTCAGTATTTCTTTTTCATGATTTTCTCATGGGGTCTATGGAATGCTGTTGTTTATGTTTTAATTATTTGATGCCTGATGCTGATGGTTTTATGGTGTGGTTTTTGGATAGTGATGCAGATTTATCAGGTTCTGAGTTTTTGCTGTCATTAAGGGAATTTTCATTTCTATCTTTTGGTGTTAAATAATGCTCATTGAATTTGTTTTGAGAGTGTGGTACTTGCTGAAACAGAACTCTTTTCTACTCTATTGTCTCTTGCACACCATGGTATCTTTTTAAGGTCTTCTGTTTGGAGGGATGGGTGTTGTCCAGTTGCAGAGCTTCTGGTTTCATGCGTTTCATGCTAGAAGTTGTAGGTTTGTTTCTTAAGAGGGCTGGATTAAAATTCTTATGTCTCTTATATATGATGGTGAAATCTTGCAGATGTGTCTCTTCATTGACTATGGTATGTCTAAAGCTTTATCATGTATAATCATTAATTCCCGGATGGTGTAAGTACATTATATCGCGTGCTTCTACTATGATCTTTTGTTTTTTAATAAATTCATGTGGGGTAATGGATCGGGAAACTAATTCATGTTATCACCTTTCTAAAAAATATGATATATAGATGAGTTTTGTGGACATGGATATGAAATTATTTTGTTTATTCATATATCAGGATATATTAGGGGTTTTAGTATAAAAAATATGTCATTGGTGAATGATAGTGACTAGATCAATGGGGAAAGGGAAGTGGGGAACCTTATGTACATATATTATTTTTATACTATTTTTCTATACATGAATGTAATATTGGATGAGTGAGAACTAATGAGGCTGGGTGATACATTACTTCATGTAGTCATTATTTAGTTTAATGTTCTTTTCCTCAAGGCGTTAATATTCCCTTTCCATATTTCCAATATTTTTTTGGAGGATCATACAATTTTATATGAATCTCACTCGAACATATACAATTTTTTTTTATTTTTCTGGGATTGAGTGGTGACCAAGATAAACATTTCTATCTCAAGGATTAATGATTCTATCAAAGTATCTATTTTATATGTTTTTTTGTTATTTTATTTTGACCCATTGGGAATGTGTTACAATTATATGCCCTGTGGTTTGTGTTTTCTGTTACATTATCTGGATTTGATTTGTGTATTACAGTATTTTACAAGGATTTATAAGGTAAATTCAAATAATTAGTCTTTTATATCATTTTTTCTAGTCACCAATTCATTTCCTATTCAATAAAGGCATCAGGGTTCATATTAATCTTCACTATTGACCCAAATTGATTTCAAAATGGGGGTCGTATGAGACAATTACCACTATACATTGGTATATAAATAAAAATAATGTATCAATTATAGTAAAAACAATTATGTTCATCTAGAAATTTTTTATTTAATGATTTTAAATCAATAGGACAATGATGTTAAATATTTCATGATTCATACAATAATTTTTTTTTATTCTACGATATGAGAAGACACTTGACATTAAATAATAATGGGAGAAAAATAAAGGCAATAAATGAAATATTTTCAAAGTAAATATTATTTATGTGAAATATAAATATCATCCAGAAGGATATGAGAATGAAGAGAGTTAATTCAACTACAATGATTGTATATTAATTCAAACATGATGATTCTAAAAACAAATAGTTATATTCTTGAGTAATATTTGTTTTATAGGTTTCTAATTAGGAACGATTGCATAATTTTTAGAAAATTCCCCTAGTAAGAACCTTGAGAATGGTGATAAAGATCTTCCCAAAATAGCCATAAAGATAAAATATACCAAAGAGCATAATGGTTATAAAAAAAGAAATTTATATAACGAAAAAAGATAATATATCAATAAGCTCATAGGAAAGGAAAAAATCTATCTAAAATTGAAGACATATCATCTGATGAGTAACTTGATGTACAAAAATAATATTTATAGGATGAAGGTGATCTTATATTTATTAGAAATTAAAAATTGAAAAAATAAATCAAATAGTAAATAAGAAAATATTTAACAGGATAATTAAGAAAAAGAGTTTAATAATTATTACATATAGAGAATGGATATCATGGATTATATTAAAATTATTATGAAACATAAAATAAAATTTCTCATTGAAGAATGATATTAATTCCCATAATGTCAAAATAGATGTCAAGAATGGAATATAAATCTTTAGGAATATTGGTTAAATTAATTTCATTTATGCTAATGAAAATAAAATAAATGATAATAATTCGAATATATTGGTCACTATATGTGGATTGGTTCTATCATCTGATGTTATGTTACACAAATATATAAGTCTCTTGAATATTTTTGACATAGTTTAGAATAATCCTCTAATATAGTTAAAAATAATTCAATTTTTTTATTTCTATCAGAAAAATAATAAAACACAATGATTGTATAAACGTATAGTTATTATGTAATCTTAACACTACTAAAAATATATAGTGTTATAAGTGGTAAATAGAATGGTTAATACTTTGTTATGTATCTTATTTTATTTTATCTATATAAGGTTTTATCAAGTGATTATGCCATAACATATTAAAAATAGTGTGTCCATGAATAAAATACTAAGAGTCTCACTATTGAAAAATAAGTTATACATTATATTATTTTACTACATTTATATAATGAAAAAACTATAATAAAAAAATAATCACCCCATCCCATGAATGAAAGGTTTAGTGTCAATAAGGAATAGCTACATAAGAAACATATTTTACAACATTTTTGAGCATTTCTCAATAATTGATCCACACTAGATACCCTCATGTACTTATTATAAGATATAATCATCTTCATAAACTATGTTCATGGAACCATTAGAAATGGATCATCTCATATGCATGGTAATGGTAATAATATGAAATAAAAATCAAATTTACAGACTGATCTTAAGATTTTCATATTGGTGTAAAGATGATACATAAAAAAATTCATAGCTGGTAAATCATAGATCATAAATCATGGAATATGAGACGTTATAACATAATACATTAATCAAAATAGTTTTAAGACACAAGTTAATAAATAAGAGGCATGCGATCATAATATGGTCTTCAGAATTTTTATAATTCAGGGAAACACCAGTCACATATGGAACATAAATTAGTAAAGGAAACAAAAAATTCATGATCCAATCCATTTGTTCCCATGATTTCAATAAAATAAGAAGTTCTCGCAATTACACATATCTTCACATAAAAACATTAATCCAATGCATTGAAGTGTGTTAAATGCCACCAACATCAATCATTTAACTTATGAGTGTCACACAAAATCAATCACTTATTAAATCATGTATAATCCCAGTATATATAAATGGTTTCATTTCTATATAGTATCATTATAGGTTAACACACTTAAATCAATATTATGAAGTACATGTTTTTACATCATATAGATAAATGATATATGGTAAAAATAATAATTCTCCCTATCAGTCCATATACACCATCCAGGTGAACTCCCATAAATTAATAAAATCTAGAATAGTGTATTTATATGAGATGGAATAAGAAAAAAATTTCTGGTTATGCACAGAAAATGATTATATAAGATAAAAGATACGATGGGTTATTTCTCCAATATTGGAGAAATTTATATAAGCCCCCCATAGAAATAAGGTGGGTGGTTATTTTTAAGATATGTACTTGATTAAAAAGATGTTATGTCAAAGAAAAATGAGTTAGATGAAAAATACATGTAAGTATTAATAGATAATTTTATAAATAATAAAAATCATTGATCATTTGAAATAATTTTAAAATTGATATTTTTTAAATATACTAGGAAAATAATATTTTCTTTAGAAAACAAGAAAACATAATGAAAAATAATATAATGATGTTTCAATTATGGTATAAATATATGTTCCCATAAAAATGATAAAATATATCATTTTCATCATATTCATTAAAATTTTATGATACAGGTAACTAGAAAAATGTTGTATTCAAAAAAGTGAAAGGAAGACAACAAAAAACATTTAACATTGAAAAATAAACTTCACATGTAATTACTTTTAAAATAATAAATATCATCAACAAAAATGTGTGGTTGAAATTATTTTAAATAAACATTTTTTGAAATCCCACATCCTAATAAGAGATAATTATTTTTTTATTAAAATACGTATTGAATATTTTTAGTGTAATAGATAATAATCCATAGTAGATATCTCAAGAAAGAGAGGAGAACACTATCTAAAAAAATATAACCTTTAAAAAAAGAGAAAATTTATAGATTATGGCTTTTTGATGATAATGATACACTTTTAGGTTATAGAACACTCAATATAAAATATTTGAATAAAAATAGAAATTTTTACTAGAAAGATAAAAGTTATAATTTTGGAATATAGGGTACTCATAATAAAAACTGGTAATGGTGATTCAATTTCACCATGAAAAAAAACCTTTTGTATAATATAAACACATATCAGGGATTTGATTGTTGAGATAAAAATTCCCTTTCATATTTAGTACCATTTGACTAAAAAGTTCCAGAAAGATGGATATAGTAAAATAAATATTATAATATCATAAATAAATAATATTTAATGATATAAATATCAATCAGGATGTAAATGAATAACTTATGTGAATTTCGGTGCATACTTCAAAACATGTCTCAATGGGAGGATATTGATATGAAAACTCGTAACATGTATTCTTGATTACTAGAGCAATATATAACAAATCAATTAAATAATATAAAAAAAATTATACCAAATTCTAGAATATTTTTCTTATAAATAATCTTTTACAATATTCATTTCTAATTATTCTCTATATTTATATTTGTTAGTTATTAACTATTTTAAATGTTTTGTGTGGTAATCTCGATCGTTTTGAAGTAGATTCATAATAGCGATTTTATAATATCTGATTATGTAACATTTAATGACTTAAAGTTCATTAATTTTAATATAATGGATAAAATTTAATGATTTGAGATCATTAACTTCCTTTCAGAAGTACAATAATCATTTTCCTCGATGATGAAATCACTTATATAAGAATTATAACATATGAAGTGTATTTTATTATTTAATTCAGAAAATATTCACTCCTCGTTTCTAGAATAAATAAAAATATTATTTACATATTTAGATAATTTTGTACCACAAATTTTGTCTTTATAATCATCCATGATATAATTTCATAGCATTGTACAGGAAGGATCTCAAACCTACCTAAACATGAACATCCCATGATTACATATGAATATGAGGTTATTTAGATACATTATTACTACACCTATAACATAATTATATAAATTAGTGTTTTTAGTGTGATATAGTTTAATTATCAAGGATTTGGAATAATAATTAAGGAATATAAATATATTAAATAATTTTAATTATGTATTTTTCACATATTATTAATGTTTGAAATGATTAGATAAAGCATAATCATTTAGTAGTAGTATAATTAATCAGGTAGTGATTGTTTTATAAAATAACCATAATGATATCATGAAAATAATATTTATCCCTTAATCTGATTCTCAATTCCAGTTATATACTATAAATATGAATATGAAAATAGAAATCAATCAGCCCATGGAGGAGGTAGTCCAAACATATAAATGGGTGAGTATTTCATTTTCTATATAATTATAGAAATTAATAATATGTTTTATCATATTAGAATCAATTTTTTAATTTGATAATTATTTATTATATTTTATATTAATACCAACCACGTTTGGATTTTATGGAATAAAAAACATGAAATTTATTAGAGGTGCTAGATTGTGCACACAAAAATGATGTGATCTCTTTCTGTTAGGAAAACATGAATGGGTGGTTAAAAATTCTACAATAATTTTCATAAAATATAAATATAATAATTTCAATGATGTAATTATTTTTTTATTCTTAAAATAAATTTCATAAATATATAAATTCACATAAGGAAAAATAAAAGAGGTATAATTGGTTAGAAATATATATGTCGCTACTTTAGTTATCTCTTTTATGGAGGGGGATAAACTGATAAGGGATGGTTATTTGGAAGGAACAAAAACTATTTATAGTGTTTAAGAGTTTTAATGAGATTTTTGGGCATTTTTTTGAATGAATTAATGGGGTTATGCTGTGAGGGGATGTGATGATATGATATCCCCTTTTAAAAGTTACAGAGAGTGACATTTTTGTAGGTACTGAAAATTTCAATAATGGAAAGTCACATATAAGGGAAATGGTACTAAAATTGATAAATAATAGATAAAATAATAGATAAGGTTGAGACACACCAAAAACACTTAACTAAATAGTTTTTAATGTGTTTATACTTTTACATCTTATATTTCTCATCTTTTTACAATTTTTGGATTTTACCATGATAAGTAGTTTTTACGTATGTAATATATCAATTACATACAAAACTAAAACATAAATTATTTTATTATTTTTACCTAGTGATTCCAATTTTGAAACATATATTTTATTCAATTTTTAAAATAGATTTTGATCAATTTTAACGTAATAAAGGTAAATTGTATTTGAAATTGGTTTTTAAAAAATATAACTTATATTTTAAAAAACAAAATACTAGTTTATAAATTTACAAAAAAAACCATTTTTGATATCATAAATTCACTTACAAAAGTCAATTTAACTTAAATTTTTTCTTATCTCATCGAGGATATTAATACATAATGGTGAAATCACAAAAAAATATAATTTTCACAAAACCATATTCTTTATTAATAATCATCATTTTTAGGGAAAAGAATAAATTTCTTACTTGGAAAATTCTGAAAAAATATATTAAAAATGTATATAAAAAATTTTGATCTAATATTAAAATATTCATAGAATATTTTTATAATATAAAGGTGCATGTTGGAGGGAAATAATTCATATAGAAATGTATTTATATGTAAAATGTGGATATATTCTTATTTATTATTATGAAATATATTTTTTATAGATGGTAAAATAATTTTATGCATTTTAAATTCAGTTCTAAAAGTGATCAATGTTTATTTTATTAGTGGGAAACAAAACTTATAAACTGTAGGTATTCATTTTAAAATTGATTTTGTATTGATAATTTTTTTTGATTTTATAGTTAATAATTACTTGTTGATATGATACAAATTTATAAATAAAATCACCCTCATAACCTCCAATAAAATAAAAGGGTAACTTAATTGGTAGCGAGAAACATTGGTTGTGATTTAGCTATCATGGATCAAATTGTGAGTTCTACAAGCTCATTCTTTCTCCATAATTTTTTTTCTAAAGTCATGATTTCTCCTCTGGTTCGGCATGAGATTTGTCTAGGGATAACTGTAATGAAGCTACCTCTCTTACATGATCTAAAAAATGGGCTTCAAAAAGAATAATTTTTCATAAATATATATATTATTCCAAATTTATTTACTTATATTATAATTTTATTAAATCAATTTATTATATCCAATTTATAAGCTATGTTTAAATGGGTATATTTAGTACTAAAAATATATGAAGATTCATTTTCACTATAGTTATGGTGTACGTGTGAAACATGATAATTAATATATTATTTACTTAAAGAGAATATGTAGTGACATCTTGGGTCATTAAATTGACCGCTAATAAATTAATTCTACCCTAAAAATTTTAATTAGTCATATCCAATGAATTTTTCATATGATATTATTATTATAATCATTATTTAGGATATAAATTATAATATTTACTCTACCATACAATTTTATGTTATTCGACATTATATATCCTTCCCCAAATAACATTGATCCTTAGTATAATAATATACCCTATTATGTATATAATATATTCATATATTCTCCATATCATAACAATTTTAAAACCATTTTAATCTCAATGATGTAAACTAATAGAGAAATCACATATTCCTACAAAAAATGATGTTTATCAATAACCTTCAAAAAGAATGAACCACTAGTTAAGAATGTCAAATTCTAGTCAATGATTATCATAAATAAAAAACATGTAATATTCACAAAAAAGTGGCATTGATATTTTTTTGTTAAATCCATAATCAATTGAAATTATATTTGACTCAATTTTATCAAGATAAATTAACATATAATTATCAAAAAATTAAAAATATATTAATCTTAGTATTTATCCTTAACTTAATCATATGTTTTTTAATTTTTTCCCAAAAAATATATCATTTTCATAAAATATCTATTCATGCTTCTTTATTCCATTTAATACATGTTTAAAAACCTATAAATTATAACTACTAATGATTGAAACTTTGATGATTAACATAACCATAACAAATTCCAAAATACCATACATAAATACCAATCACTAATGAACATAGATATGATTATGAAATATCATCTTGTATTATGATATTAACATCACTAACTTATGTAAGACAATGAAACTCGCATTTTCATTCATAAAAAAAGGTAATACTATGATCAACAATTTATGTATGTTATCTTAATCAATTATAAGAATCAATGTTTTTTTATTATATATCATCCCTAGTTCAATCCCTGTTAGGCTGTTTTTAAAAAACTGTGAATCAAAAATAGTAATTATAATAGGAAAAAGAATCAATGAGTGTGAATATGAATTCTAAATACATATATATTTGCAAAAACACCTTCATTTCATCCTTTGATAGTTTTATTTGAACTCTATCATAGATGGTTAATCCTAATAATCTCCTAGTTATACCTAGTTTAAATTACATTTTGTCCTCTTATACATATTAATACAATCCCTTAAGGTATATAGAAAATAAATCCATCATGATTATTCGAAAAGAGAAAGTGATTAAGAAAATAATATAAAAACATTTATATCTAGGTGGGTAGTTATGAAACGTTTTCACGCACTTGGTCATATTTGAGTAAATACCCAACATTCCCTCTTAATTGTTATTACCCCCAAGAATAAGTTTCCAGTAACCTACACCAAATTTTTCTAGTATCCATATGGGGATGTAATTTATTGTAAAACAATATACTCTAGGAATTACAAATATTTTAGGTTATCATCCCATACAAGATTCCATCTACAATGTTTTCAATAAGGTAAATTCATCCTAATCTCCAAGAAAACTAAATTAATACTAAAAAATAACTAAACCCAAAATTTTTCGACAATATAATGACCTAGGCATTTCGTGCATTAATTTTACAATATTTCGACTAGGTTAAGATAAATTATCAAAAATAATAACATAATACCATGAATTGAACGTTTAGTGTACGCAAAGTCTATCTACACATGTAAATTATTTTACAATCCTTGTGAACATTTCACCATAAATAAGCCACACCGAACTCTCCCATATACTTCCTTTATGATATAATCAACTTCATAAAATGTTTAAATAGAAATATAAAAAATTGGTGAGCTCAAATTCTTAGAATGTTTACAAAAATCAATAATAACTTAATATAATAAGTGAAAAATTGAGAATATTCATATAAACATGTTATATATGAATAAATTACCTAATAAATGATAAATTATAAATAATGGAATATGATTTGGAACACCTAACACATGAATCAAAAGAGTGTGAAAGTATGAGTTAATAAACAATATACATGAGATCATAACATAGTTATGATAATAATTTTAAAATTTTGAAAACTATTTCAAATATAGAACACAAATTATTATAGTGAAAATAATAATTAAGAGCCACACCATCATTTCCAATTATTATGAGAAACTAAATATTACTTGAGAATTATTATACCATTATATATTAAATTTATGTAATAAATTTAAGGGTTATATAGTACTAAAACAATAATCATATATACATATTAATGTAAATTAAAATCAGTCACTTATCAAATAATAAATTACCAAATGAACTAAATTGGGTTTCATTGACATCAAATATAATTTAGGGTAAACCTAATTTATTATAGATAATAAAAAATATTGTATTTATACTATATATAAAAAATATATTGGTAAGAAAATATTTCTCTCTAATCAGTATATTTTGGTAAACAAAGTGAACACCATTCAATAAATGGTATCTAAAAGAGTGTATTCAAATAAGAAATGCATTAGAATAAAAAATATGGTTACACATAAAAATTGATATAGAAAGGCATAGAAATACATGGATAATTTTTCCCAAAAATAGAAAAAATATAAATATCAAATTGATAAATAAGGAGCATGGATTCATTTCAAAAACATCATCGATCAAGAAAAAGAAATTTCAAAGGGAAATAAATAGGATGATAAATAATTTAAACAAGATTTAAAAAGTCACTTTAGAAATAATAAATATCCTAGATTTTTAGAAATAGTTTTAAATAATATATTTTATAATCCTTATAGAAAAATTAATTTCTCTTTTAATTAACATTAAAGGAAATATAGATTTTTTAAAATAAAAAAAAATGAATGATAAAGATGTGTTCCAAAGGAAAATTTTAAAATAGATCATTTTCAACACATTCATAAAATATTAATGATATGGTAAAAATTAAGATGTTTTTCTCAATATAGTTAAGTTAATTATTTGAAAAAAAATTATATTTAAAAAGAAACATGAAAATGTATTCCATAAAAAATAATAAATATTTTTAAATGAAATTTTGGGTTGAAAATGTTTTTAAATACCATTTTTTGAGAACCCTCATCATAAAAGGGTAGTAGATTTTTCATTCCAAAATTAGTAAATAAAATTATTTGAATCAGAAAAAATAATCCATAATATAATTAACAATAATATATGGAAACATTAGTGGGAAAGAAAATAATGATGAAAAAATATTCAATTAATATATGTGGAGTTTTTTTCAGTATTACATTAAGATTTTAGTTTAGATAACAATAATGTTAGAATATTGGAATGAAAAGGGACATTATTTAATAAATTTGAAATTTAAAAACATTAAATATAAGGGTATCATTATTGAAAATGCCAATATGACTTTATTTTCACCATGAAACGAAAAAATGTTTATAACATAGATACGTCTCAAGTAATTATAAGTTGGGGAAAATTTCCCCTTAAAAGTCAATGAAACTTTAAAAAAATCTACTTTGGAGATATATATATATATATATATATATAACATCAACAACCTTGTATAATTAGTTCTTCATAATATACATCTCAATTAGAAAGAATGTAAAATACTTATATAAGGAAAATAAAATTCATAATAACAAATTTATGGATGATTTTAATAAACATACATATTTTTAATCATCATTTGAAATTTTTCATTACATTTATATGTGTTATTAATTACATGTTTTTTATTTCAGGTGTGGGTAATCTTGATCGTTTTGATCTAGTTTTTTTATTAATGATGTAGTTATTAGTTATACATGAAATTTTATTATTCGATGTTGAATATTTTTTCTATAATTGTTTAAATATAATTATATTTTTTTTTTAAATTTATATTCACATCCAATGTAATATTTATCCATGAAATTAAAATCTTCAATGAACATTTTTCAAATATTTTTAAAATACAAATGGTGTTTTCTTAGTTGATGATTTAAATATGGATGTATCATTTTTTGAATCATAAAAAATAATTATTTCCATATTTAAATTAAATCATACCAGTAATTATGTTTTCAAAATTATATATTATATAATATCATAGCATTGTTTGAGTTTGTGGTCAAACCAACCCAAACATGAACATACTATGATTATTGATGATTATTACGAGACATTGTAAAAATACAACTAAAAATATATAATTATGGTTTAATTTACTATTTATTAGTGAGATATGTAATAATTATAATGTATTTATAAAATAATGTAATATATATAAAAATATTACATAATTTTAAATACATATTTTCCTCGGTGTACTCTAAATTAAGACGATTTAATTATTTCTAATAGATTGCTTGTTTTATCCATAATAGTATATCCATGTTATCATACCAAAAACATAATTATATCATAAAAATAATATTTATATATTAATATTTTTTCACTATTATCTATGTAATTATGTGATGAAAAGTAAAATAAAAGTCAATCGTTCCATTGGGGTGGTAGTCCACACATATGCATGGTTAAAAATGTCATTTTCCATATAATTGGAGAAATTTATAACTGGTTTTATTATTTACAAATCAAAAAAATTTAAATATATAATAGTTATTTATTATATTTAATATTAGGTCCTTCCCTTATATTTGGTGTGGGAAAAAATTAGACATCTTGTGAATGTTCTAGTTCACCACCACACAAAATTCATATTTAATTTTTTTAGGGAAATGGTATGGATTGTTAAAGGTTATATAATTATTATAATAAATTTAAATTATAACAATTATACTGATTTTAGAATTTTTATATGTTAATATTAAATTTTAGAATAATTTAATTGAATATATAAAAAAATGGAAAAATGAAGAATAAGTTAAAAATCATTACCTCACCGCTTAGGTTATCATCATTGCGAAGGGGTTTCAACCATTAAAGGATATTTTTTGAAAATATCATAACCCCATTAACATGTTCATGAGTTTTAAAGAGATTTTTTAGTTTATTGCATTCAAAATAATGTTTTTTTCCAATGAAGTTGCGTGAGGAGAAGGGATACCTTATGTTAAGTAAACATAAGTTATATATTTATTATACCCAAAACATTTCAAAAATGAGTTGTCTCAATGATGTAAAATTTATACAAACTTTTAAAATAATATATATTATAATATTTGAGGTTTATACACACCTCAACTAATCAATCAATACTTCTTTAACATGTTTGTCCTTATACTTCTTAGTTTACTCATTTTTACATATATTTTTTTCACCATGATAACAAGTTTTTACATAGGTAATTTATCATTTATGCCAAAAGATAATTCACATTATTTTGAAATTTGAATCTTATATTTTTTATTTAAAATGAAATTTATTTTTATAGATTTTTTAAAAGTAATAATACTAATTCTAAAATAGTAATTGTATAATGTATAAATAAAAATTTATTTTGAAAAATATAACATCCATTTTAAAATTTCATTTATGGGTTTATTAATTAAATAAGACTTTTTTAAAATTGAAAATATAGTTATGAAATTCATATTTCATTATTTAAAATGATTTTAATCTTATAGGTTACACTTATAGAATGATAAAATCATAAAAATTAAATTTTCTATAAAACTGTATTTTTTTGAGTAAAAATAATCATTTCCATAAAAAATATATAAATTCATACTAATTAATGTTTCATATAATTAATTTCATAATTAAGTTCATTTTACTAATATGAAATTATAAAAGTCAATTATTTTTTTTACAAAAATGTGTAATATGATGGAAAATAAGTTTTAGAAATATTTATCATTATGTATAATGTTAAAAAATTATTATATATTGTCAAGATATTTTTATCTGATTGATGGTAATTTTTTTATTTTTATTAAATTTATTTATAGAAGTGATGGAAGTTTATAAAAATATAATAATTCATAACATAAAAAATATGATTAATGTTAAAATGGATTTTATATTGATACCCACATCTAATTCTCCATAAAATAATTTCATATTGAAATCACAAAACTTTCCACTAAAGAAACCCATTATAATGTACAATTAATATCATATGGTAAAACAAGAGAGAATAGAAGTCATGGGTGATGATTCAGTTATTATTGATTTCTGTTTGAGTTCTACAAGATTGAAATTTTCCCACAAATGAATTCAATCAATCCAAAATTTCTTAAATTCATCTTGGAATTCATCTAAGAAAACCCCTAGAAAATATTACTCATTATTATACTCTGAAAAATGGGCTTTATAAGGTCGAATTTGAAATCCAAATACCTTTTCCTCCTACATTCATTATTAATTTTTTGATAACCATTTCTCAATTTAATCGTGATAAATTAAATTCTATGTTTTAACAGTCACATGTAATATTAAAAATATATCAATGATTTCATCTCATTTTAGATTTGTAGAGTGTAAGAAACACATGATTCAATATATTAATTTTTTAGGGGAAATCTGTAGTAAAATTTAAGGTTATTTAAATCACCCTATGAGAATGTCTATAAATAATGGATGATTCCACTTACAACTATAAAAAATTAGTTAGATTCATTAATAGTGAAGAAGAATCCATAAAAAATCATTCTATAATATTTTAATAAAATTGGTTGGTCTGAAATTATTATATTATTTTAGTGTTGTAGTGTGAATGTATATAAGCTATAAATATATTTCTAAAACAATTATTTTTATCAAAAACATGTTGGTACTGAATAAAGGGAATTAAAATCTCAAAAAGTAAAGAATAAAGTTAAAAAACTACCAAATAATGATGTAAAGTAGTAAATGAAATTTTTTAGGCATGATGAGACTTATAGAATATATTCCCTAAAATGAAATAACAATAAATATTTTCTCATTATTCAAATGATGTATCATAAAAATTGGTATCTTGAAATCTCAAAATAATAGAAGTGATCATTAAAAATTAAATGTAGTCATAGTATATTTGATATGATTATATAAAAGTAATCCAAATATTTTGTATAGTGTATCCTCATTTTTGTAAAAAATAATATTTTTAAATTAATCAATAAGAATTATAGAGGCTCTATAAATTTCCCAAATGAAATATCATTGAACATCACTGGAATAAAACAAAAAATTGTTAGAAAATAAAATTTTAGAATTTAATATTTTGGTTAATGGGATGAGGGATAATTAATTAAATATATCTAAATTAAATGAAAATTGAAATAATATAGAATTTTAGATAATTAATTAGTTATTATAATATTTAATGATGATTATTTCATTATGAATTTACAATGAACAAATAAGTACCTATTTCAAGTTATAGATTAGATGAATTATTAAAACCTTAGTTTGGAATAAGATAATTAGGTAGGAACATAATTAAATGGAAAAATTTTCCAATAGAAATAAGATATCATATTTATTATGATATTTTTTGAAAAATTATTATGATCAAATATTTTACAAAAAATTATTATGATGTTTTCTAGAAATGTAATTTATTCAACAAAACTCATAAATCAGTGGGAATATGTTCAGGAACTATAATGGATCTTATATACCCAAATGTGTGTTGGATTATGTGTATAAATTATAATACTCATTATTAATATCCCATAACATTCGTGGTGATTTTATTAGTTTGACTTATGTTTCATTTTTGGAAACTAGATCAAATGTTTCTAAATATGTTTAAAGAACACTAAATAGAAGTTGATATGAAGACATGGATTATTAACAAGAAGGATAAAATTAAAATATATTATAATATATAGATAAAAATTTTAATCATATATTAAAATCATGAATTAAGTAATTGTAATTTGTATTCATACACTCCATTATAAAAGGGATTAGAAAATGAGAAAATCAAATTTTGATTGATATGGGAAGAATGATGTTTTTGGTTAATAAAACATCTATGTATTTTAACATACTAACTAATATGATAATAGAAAATATTAAAAATAGATACAAAAAAATCATATTAGTAGTCCTGACTTGAAAAGAATATAAATAATTTTTTAAGTGTTTTGGTTAACCATTATAAAATTAAAGTGAATAAATTTATGAATATTATATTTAAGAGTCGATGAGAATTGTATTTGGTTCTACACCTCATGAAGGAAGTTATCAATGTCACAACAAGAAAATAAATGTGATTACAAAAAATCATAGTTTTAATGTATTAGAATATTTTGTTACTGAATAATTTAATTTTTAATTTAAAGTTGTAATTTAAAATCCCACAAATAAATCCCAAATCATCTACATAAAATACATACCTGTGTATTATAATTAAATATATCACATTTTTATTTGAATATATTGATTATTGAAGAATGAATAGATCAATGTGGAATGAGGTTTAGATGTCTAGGAAAACATTTTGAGGTTGTAAATCCTAGATAAAATAGAAACAAATGGTTAAAATAAATAATTATGATAAATTATTTTCATAAAATTATACTTTATAAATATAAATTGAAACTTTTTGAGGAATATTTACAAATATATTATTGAATATTTTTCATGAATATTGAACGGAATCTAATAGAGAAGATTGAAACATGGGATTTAATATCCCATCTTATGTAAAAAATAAGATTTGTGGTAAAGTGAATATTTTGAAATAAACATAAAGAAAATGATGAATTATCATGGAATTAATTTATGTGGTTTATAAAGGATATAAAAAATTGTGGGTATTGATTTTATGAATATTTTTTCTCCACTATCAATGAATGAAATTATCTAATATATTCTAAATATTTTATATAAAACCAATTACATAAACTAATAAATGGATGTTATTAATAATTTTTTTTAAAATAATGGTAATCTGGATTAGGAGGTTAACATTTAATAATCAAATGTAATTAATTTTTTTTGCGATGGAATAATATTTGAATACAAAATAAATTAAATTATAGGCTCAATAAAATATTTTGATTGTCGTATTAAAAACTCTATAACTAATTTTTTAAAATTAAATTTAATAAAAGACATTTTGATTGAAATATCTATTTATAAAAAGCACTATGTACCACATTTTGATATTGTATATTAAAGGTACATTTTTTATTGAAAGGCCATAATATGATTTGATCGATTATAAACCCAAATATATAACACATAAATATTTTTTAGATTGAATAGATGAAATTATTATGGGTATTCTTGGAAAATTTATAATCGGTTTAATTTTTATATCAAAAGAAAATTATAGACAATTGTTATTAATTATTTTATTAGTGGAAGAGTAGATTTTCTTATCCACTCCCATATTATTTAGGAATAAATTATCCAATATAGATGTTGTCTATTAAAAAGCGGCTTATACATTGAATACAAGATTTATATACTTCAAAATAAATCAAAATAAAGTTGTATATACTATTATATTATATTCACGGTTCTATGAACACTCAAGTAAATAACATATTATTGATTTAAATATGATTATATTATATTTCAGGGGAACTATTGGGTATCACTACACATAAAATAATGAAATATTTATTAATATTTATGGTTTAATCAGTGATGATTTGTTATGTGATGTTGGCGGTAGAAAGTAAACATTAGAAAATAATTATTCATTAAATGAGGAATTAAGACATGAAAAATTTAGTATTTTTCATTAAAATTGTTGATGGAGTTCAATAAATAAAATTGATCTATATAGGCATGTGTATTTTTGATAACTCTCACATTAGTGTCATACTCTTTACTAGTTTCTTAAGATGAGGACTCATGAGTTATTCTCGTTATTTCATGAATGATTTATCTTAAACATGTTATTGAATTTATTTGATTACATATTTTTTTGTATATGTTTATAATGATTAAAAATAAAATAAAATTAAAAAACCATTTAATATTTTCACTATAATTTCATTGTTTTCATGAGAAGAAAATAATTATTAATGATTTTTAGATGATAATAATGGGTTTATTATGTGTTTCTAGAGGCTAAGGAAAAAATGTCATGAATCTATGAGAATGGGTAAAAATTAATATTTTTTATGATCATGTCATATTGAAGTGAACAAAAATTCATGTAAATTATTTATTATTCTAGAGTCTACTATTATTGTATCGGAAGATAATCAAGTCATAGTATTTAAAAATGAATTTGTGTCCAGATGAAATTGGTCCCAATGTTAGATTTTATATTTTGTAACACAAATGATGTTAGAGTTTACCGGAGAAAAAAACATTATTCATGTAAAATATTATATATTTATTTTCTATAAGGATCCCAAATTTTTTATAAGGTTTATATTTCAATTTTAGTTATTAGATATAAAATTTAAAATTAAAGAATAAATTATGACATTATATATCATTTTTCATGTTAGTAATGTCAATATAAATATACCATTTAATTCAGAGAAATATAGTGGAATCAATACAAAAGATTTTGAGAGATTTATTTTGATAATAGTGTGGTTTTTTAGTATAGAGTGCATGTACATATAAATGGTGAATCAAAAATAAAATTAAATAAAACAAATATATTATTATTGTGGATTCATGTTTAAATTTTTAATCATTTTTCTTGTTTTTGTATAATTATTATTCTGTAATATGTGGGAAGAATCATTAGATTTGAAGAAAAAATATTTTTAACAACTCTATTCTATTAACATTAATCATTGATAATAATATTATGATTTTTTTTATCTTTTATTGCGACTTTTATCCATTATGACTAAGAAATCATAAAAAGTTGGCAATCTTTCTATCAACCTAGAGAGCATGTTTCCGATTTAATTATTCGTGTACTCATCGTGATTCAATAAATTCAGAGAAGTATCCCAATAATTGTAATTTAAATAGGTTAAATTTTTTAATATGAAAATTGATTGTGAGAATAGATTCACCCGCCCTCTCCATGTTCCATAAATTCCTCTATGTACATATATATGTGGAAGAAATTTTTGTCATGCTTTTTTTAGTTCCTGAAGATTTTAAAATCTAATTAATTATTTTGGTTCATGTATGCGGAAAATTATTATATCACATAAATTGACTATAGTTATGTAATATTTCATACATTTATTTAAAAAATAAGTCTCTAGACTACCACCTAATAGAGACACAAGGTTCTCTACAATCCAATTTCATTGATTTTTTTTGATATTTTTCAATTAATATCACATAGATCTTTCCAAGCCATGAATCATGAAGATTATATAGGCTAATTTATAGGGTAAATCAATTATTCAATAGATATACATACCTTGGGTAGTGATAATTCTAATTTTTAATATGGGTTATGTAATATTTCTCTTTTACTAACATTTTTGAATGATGAACTAGGTGAAAATGAAAAATAAATACCCTTAACTATGAAGTAATGATTTAATAAATCAATCAAAAGGATTATAGTGTTCTTTAATGATATAAATTAAACTAAGATATCTCTAGTTAAGTGTTAAGTTAGAATTCATTTAAAAAAAGGGATTTTAGGATAAAGTATATAAATTTTCATTTTATTGTAATTTTATTTCGGTTTAACACCAATCTTATAGTATTATGTCTTTAATGTGATATATATTATTTAAATTTATTCACTATTTTTTTATGAATTCATGGATTAAATATTGGATTACATAGTTTTGTAAAAATATTATACTAATTATCTATAAATATTATAAAAATATATATGAAAGCTTAGTAAATATGAATTTTTACTAAATTCCAGATTTTGATTCTTGATGTGAAATTATTGGGACATTTCATTTTTGAGATATATGTTTTAGTTGACCCTGATAAATTATATTTATATATTTTATAGGAGAACAAAAAGAATTTATTTTACATTTACTGATTATTTGGGTTAACTAGACATTATCAGGCCTTATCAGTTATTTGAAAATTATTGTATTATTAATGATTCTATTAAATAATAACAGTTTCTTGTTTTATTTGGAAAATAATTCATAAATGTCTTTCTATGAGACAAAAATATCTTTGATTATAGAACATGGGTTACACATACCCAAATTAGAGAAGTGGAACTCATCTTATTTTTAGATATTTGGATCATTTTTTGAATGCATGGTTATACATGTAAATAATGTGATGGTATATAGATTAAAATAGTGCGACCACATGATAATATATATCCATATAATTAGTAGTATTTGGATATGATGTTCACACTTTAAATAATTATAATAATTACATTATTTAAAAAAATATCATTGTGTGTTCTTGTAAAAAAATATTTATTGGAACTTCATCTAAATTAAATTATTAAAGTAAGAAAATCATAAAATCAATGTATTAATGGTGTTATATCAGATTGAAATCAATTCTAAATCAGTGTATTATGTTGTGGAAATACAACCATATGAATTTAAATATATAAATTATTAGAAAAATTATATGGAGGGTGTTAATTGAAAATTACACGTAAGAAGTTAAAAATGAATATGTATGTAAGAATTTGAATTTTTTTCTTTATATAATAATTTGAATTATTGTGAAAGTGTTTTTCAACTATAATCATCCAGTTTTTCCTAAAGTTATTAATATATGCAAAGATAATATAATATTCTTATACTGTGTCTTAATAAAGATACGTATAATTGGGTTCATATCATAGTGTTTTTCATGTCAATCAGAGAATGATGATCCTAAAAAATAGTAATAAATTTTGATTCATTTTCAAGTGTTATATGGTAAAATGAAGAATATCATGATGAATTCCATGGAATATATACTAAGATGAATATAAAATTACGATTCCATCTAGATGATTTTTGTTAAAATACTAAGTAAAATAACTGATTAAACATTCATGAAAAAATTTGGGATGAATAAATATGAAATGTTATATAAGAATATAGTGGTGAGATTTTATAAAGACAAGTTATCTATATCATTATATAAATATTTTAACATGAATTATAGATTTTTGATTGAAAATAAAAGGATTTGGATACTGATTTAAAGATGATAAAATCATATCATTATTAAATATATTGATATTAAAAATTTACAATATAGAATTTATAATAAATTCATCAAGATATTATGACTTATTATGGGTGATCTTGGGAGTATAATATCTTTTTAGTGTAGTTTTTTTATAATAAAGAAAAATAATTTTTCATTCAGAACTAATATAATAATGTATTGTTTAGAATACCATATTTATTGATGTTGTAATCTATTGATGTTCTATATCTCTCTCTCATGGGTCCATGTTTTGTGTTAAACATAACTAATCATATATATTTATTCTAGAAGATAATGATAAAAAATTACACATTTTAGATATCTTACAATAGTTGAAAATTATAATCCTTAATGTTTATTGTTGTTTATTAATTTGTTTCCAGGTTTATATATTATTATAACATATATGACTTGGGAATAAAATAATGTATAAACCGTTCTATGTGAGTCCATTTTAAATCATTGACACAATCAAGGACATGAAATATTATTTGGAGTTTCCACCATTGTGGATCAATTCGCATAATGTTACATGTTTTTCAATTGATGATGTAAAAAAATATTAGTACCATCCTCTTCCTAATGATTACATTAATTTCCTGTTCAATGTAACAATTATTGAATGGAAAATATAATGGGATTACACTTGTTAAATGATTTAAAGAAATTGTATTATAATTTAGAGAGGGTGTGGTGTTATAATTGAATAATTCAATATGGTAATTAAGAGATATAAAACTGTATATGATAGTTATAGTATAATTATTTCATAGATAATTCTTCATGATAACTTTTCAAGGATGATAATTGTTTTTGTAGGGGATGATTTGAACACTTTGGATTTATATGGTAAGATGTTTATAATGATTTTCTTTCATTGGGTCAAATCATTAATGCTTTTACATAGTTTTTAGGTGATCCATATTCATATTTATTGATTAAAAACTATATATCGATCCATGCAAAGTGGTTTCACAAAGGGGTTATTATACACATTTAAGTGAATAATATAAAAAAATACATAAAAACATGCATTTAGAATAATTTGGAACATAATTAAGAATTTATGAACCCAAACCATGATTTTGGGTATAACATGATTAATGTTTTTATTTTAGTGCCAAATATTCCTTTTTTATATGTCCAAAATATACCTTGTTATTATAAGAAATCACATTTTGGGTGTAGAGAGAATGATAACAACTCCACATACCAAATTCATGTTAACTATAAAATTAAACCAATCCATAAAAATGAATATCAATGAGCTAGAATACCATTAATTATAAAAAATGGAAAAAATCATAGTAATGCTGAAAAATGGTGAATTTTCCTCCACATGACCGTTATTTCTGTCATCAAGGAATATTTTACTATTAATTCCATTTAATAAAAATAAAAAATAATAGAATATTAAAAATATAAATTGATATGATCCAGGAACTGACCCAAGAATATACTAGATGATACTTCAATCCAACCAGTAATGGGAATCCACCACCATATGGGTCCAACAAAGTCACCATTTTAGGGAAATTATCATCACATGTAATATTTATATAAAACCGTGAATAATTAATTAGATAAATAATGGATGTGATTAAATATTTACAAGAAACTTTTGGTAAAAATTATTTAATGAAACCCAATTTCAATAAGAGAAAAATCCACCATGATATCTTTTAGACCACAATTTCCAACAAGGTCCTCATGTATATCTAGGTACTAAATATAACCATAAAATCTCCCTCCCCCCAATTATGACAATTCCACTCCACAATTATAGAAGGGGATGGGGTCGTAACTATAAGTAGGATTTGAATATCCATATAAGTAAGAATCCAATTTAATTTGATTGAAACTAAACAAATGATTTACCACCTATGGGATGTGAACACATTTCCAAATACACAAATGATGAAAAAAACTAGTAGGATAAGACAGAAAAAGGTGAGATCAAGGAAAATAAATCCTATTGATAAAGAGGTGGTTAAATCCCCTAAGGGTTCATACTAATAGTCAATTTGAGGATAATATATAATTATACACCAACCTTGAGTAATGAGCATAACTATTCTAGGATATCAAAAATCAAAGAGAAATTATATTAGTAGACATAGAAATGTGAATAAATGAAACAAAATTTATGTAGATTGGTTTTTCCCATAATTAAAAAATGAAACCCCAGTGGATCCCTATAGTAAAACTCCTTAATATGAATTTATCTTATGAAATAGTTACAAATATACACAAAATCTAAAACATGAAATGGTAGTATAAACAATATCATGGGTTGTGGTGGTGTGAACTTTTATATAGTATGGGCCACTATGGTATGGATTAGTGCATGTAAATTCATTTGTTATGAGAAAACATTTGAGTTTTCTACTTATCTTACATATTGCTTATCATGTTCTTTTGGATCATCATATTATTATGATTTTGAGGATTTTGAAAATTATTATTTATTATCTAATAATTAAACAATTTATAAGATGGTTAATTATATGCCTAATGAGTATTAATATTTTAAATTTTATTTAAACGAATCATTGAATAACCAAATTTTTGAGCTCAATAAAATGTACATGAATGGATTAAAATGTTTATAAAATCGTTTTTAATTATTTGTAATTTTATTATATGTTTTGTGATGTAAAAAATGCTTGATTTGAATTTCCTATATTATTTATATTTAATAATCTAGGTGATGGGTCAATTTAAATATATCTTGAAGGAATTCATTATATTGATTTTTTAAATTCCTTATGGACCATGAATGCCATTAGAGAATTTATTTTGTTGAATAGATCATATTGTTATTAATCATGATCATTGGGAAAATGTTGGATATATTAGATTCATAGAGAAAGGTTTTTTATTATAAAATTAATTGTAATCAGTCAATAGAGAATTGAATTGTTTTTCAGAATCATTTTTTGTTTAAATATTTTTATTGGGTTTGGAAAATGGTTATAAATTTCAAAACATTAAAATACTATCTATGAATGATTCATTACATTAGAAAGAAAATTCTAAATAATCACAAAAACTAAGAAATTATTTTTTTCGGGAACCAAGGTGTTTTTTTGATAATCATTAATTATATTTAATGATTTTTAAAAACATTGTGATAATTTTATTAAAAAACCATGAATATAATAAATTAATAAAATAGCTATGATAAATTGAAATTATTCTTGATGTTTTCATAATAATAATCTAATTTATGAGTGAAAGGTCATGAATTTATAAAACTCATAAAACCACATCATGGGTTATGAGAAAAGTACTATTGATGATTCTCAAAATAGATCATTATAGAATAATAATATTACATTGTGGTTATTTCATAGAATTACTATTTTTATTATTAAAACATTTTTATATAACAAGACTACGATATAGATAAACTAATGAACATCATGGTTTAAAATATAATACTTTTGAAGTCTCATTCAAAAATAGCCTTGAAAATGAAAAACTATGGTCATTAATTTAGAAAGCATTACCACTTGAGAATAACTACATAACAATTTTAATGAAAAATTACTATTAAATTAGTTTATATAGATAAATGTAGTTGTGTTCTTCGAATAAAGGGAATTTCTGTGGTCTAATGATTTATATTGATTTATGAATTAAAAAAATAATTAATATGTATATAAATTATATTGATTAATGAATTATTCAAAATAAATATTTGAAACTTTCATATTTAAAGTATTTATTAAAAAATTTGTTTAAACTATATAAATTAGTTATAGTTGATTTATTTATGGTTTATATGACATATTTGGAATTTATTTTATAAATGAAGTTTTTATAAAATACTAACTGATAATATAATTATATATAATTGTGTTCAATATTTCATATATCAAATATAGTGACGTTTATATTAAAATATCATATAAATTATTAATATAAAATAATTCATATATAAATAAAGGTAAAATGTTCACATTCTAAAGGGAATTTTTGTAATTAAATGTTAAATATAAATTGTTTATATTTATTTATTTATGAAATTTCTATAAATATTCTTAACATGATCAAATTTACATGTTTTTTATTAATTTTTATTAATTACCTACTTTAATTATAAAAAAATTAATAATATAAATATATGTAATATTTTTTAAAAACTATTAAAGAAATTTTTATAAATGTTATAATTTGGATATAAATAATTACATGCTAGGGGTGAAAAAATTAGTAATTTTAAAACATTCCTATAAATTATTTATATGATTCTAGCTCGAATAAAGTAATTACTTATGAATTATAGATAGTATGTTACACGAATATATTATAATTGAGGAATCAATTTAGTATTAATATGAATATAGTAAAAATTTAGATTTTAGTTATTGTTTTTTCCTTATGTTTATGATTTTTTATAATGTGTGGAATAAATACCTTTAAATATAGGATTTATCTTAGGTTTTTTTCAATAATATAATTCTAAAATATAAAATTACTTAGTATTATATATCCTGTCAATGGAATGAATTTTGATATAATTGAATATAATTATATTTTATTAGAGGGATGTTGAAATGAATAATTAGTTAAATATTTTCTAATGTAATATGTAAAGAGACAAAGTGATTATTTTATTTCATGAAAATGATGAAAAACTATATGATTATGACCTGTTTTCAATTTTGGCATGTATTTCTTTGATCTGGATCCATCATAAATTAAAAATAACGATAAAGACTTCTTCTTAGATATCTTATTTGGACAGATTCAATACAATAATAATAATTTTTATTATTATAAAGATACTTGTAAGTTCAAAGACATATATTTAGGATGAAAGTGTTTTATACAAAAGTTTTGAATGAGTTTGGATGTTATAGATAGTGGGTGATATTAAAGGTCTATATTTATAAATTAATATGCTAGATTATATAATGAAACTCTATCCTTTGAATTAAGATCCTTGATATGGGGTTTGGAGTTTATTATTATTGATTGTGTTGGAATAGAGATTGGTTAAAGTAGACACAGTCCGAATTTAGTGATGTTTGTAATTATAATTATAAAAATGAAAATATGGAAATGTTTAAACTACATATGAGTTGTTGTCATATTTTTATGAGTCATTTTCCAACTACATATAAGTTATTTCTAACTTCTGGATGATAATTGGAAATGTTACAAAACCAGTGATTAGGTCATTGGACATTGTGTATGTTTTATATGGACTCTACCTATGTAATAATTGTGTTATTTATAGAATCATATTTATTATTATTTATGAAATTAAATAGATATATTCATTATGGTTATTAATTATTGAAACAAATCATTTACTCTATGTTAATTTATTTAAAACATTATTTTTTAAATTATAGAATTTGAATATAAAAAAAATATTTAATTTATATTTATGATAGTATTTTGTTTTAAATTTTTATATATTAAATAATAAAAATTAATGCATGTCGAACACTGATGCAATTTTTGTGAAAGAATAACTATAATAAATAAAGAAATTAATTAAATTTATAATATTTATGAAATTTCAAAAAAAATTGTTAAATATTTTTATACAATAATTTTTTGACCATTATTTCATTTTAACTCGAATTTGGGACATTTTGGACACACAATAATCAATTTAATACCTTGAGAATTTTTTATTTAAAATTATGTCAAGTTGTTCACACTATAAAGGATTTTTTATATAATATTTTAAGGTATAGTTTCTAGTAGTGTTTTGAAGACAAAATAGTGTATTAAAATATGAAAAATTCATATTTTTCAAGACATATTAATTTTTTTTATTATAGAATAAATAAATACCATAATGGGTTGAATAATTATGACATAATAATTATTTAATTAATGGATAAATCAAATTAATGATATTAAACATAATAAAATAAATATAATTTGACATTTTTAAGGTGAATAATGGATCCCATTGATTAATATGAAACATCTATGATATAATATAAAATTTTGTTATATTTTTAAACTGTTTTTGATGTGTTCAAAGTCTTAATTATTAATTGTGTTTAATTTAATAGATATTATTTTTAATGAAGATAGTATTCAATTAATTTATTTAGAAGTCACAAAAATAATTAAAAATGTCAAAATGGTAATATTCTTTATAAAATGTGATAAAATGTGATTTTAGACCTTTTTAAAAGTCTTAATCACTAAAATAGAATTATTATATTTTAATAATTTAATTTATTCTTAACTTACCCCTCACCTCAATTATAAAAGGAGGATCCTTCCATCACAAATATTTATCTCTTTAAGAAATATTACTCTACTATATTCAACCAAATTCCCTTATCCAGTTCACTTTTCACATTCTAGAGCTTCCAGTATTATAAAAAAACCAATCCAAGAGCCCTAAGGAGGTTCTCAAAGAGAAATTTCTAAGAGGTGATATTTTTTCTTCTAATAATTATTTATTTCACCTCTACTATATCCTCACATCTTATCCAATGTTTTGTGACAACTACGATATCATATATATACCATAATGTTTTAGGGTATATGCGTCATAAAATCCCTCATTTTCTTTCTTTATTCTCAAATAAAGAATTTTTTGTTCATGGTGTGTCAATTAATTGTATTCATGAACGATTAATTCAAAATGATTTACTCGATTTCTTGGGTAGCACAAAATTCGTGGATGCTTAAATCATTAACATGGGCAGAACAAAATTCAAAAATTCGTTTTAGCATAAATTCATGGATGATTAAATCAATAGGAGTAACCCTAAATTCCTTATATAATCATTAACTTGGTAAGAACAAAATTCAAAAAAACCTTTTAGCTTAAATCAAAAGGAGTTACCTGATTTGAGGTAATGTCTTATCTCAAACTTATTTTATTTATTTTCCTTATCCAACTCCTTAAAATCAATTTATTACATTATATTATAACTACACAAATATATTCAATATACTATTATATTGTTAGGATAATTATTATAACTACACTTACACACACCTCCATATAATGGATATGAATATAATGTTTCTCCACATAATGAACTACTACCTCAAAAAACTATGATGGTTCGATTTTCCCGTTCCACCATTAATTTTCTCCCTTATGATGGATTATTTATATATGTTATGTTTTATATTTATATTTTCTCTATGAAACTATAATTTTTATTAACAAACATACCATTATTCTTTTAATGATGTGTAAATAGGATAATTTCATTTGAGGAAGTGTTGTCTACCACCCCCTCAATGTGATATGACTCCTTCATGCCATACATGGAATGTATAAATGATAGAATTAATGAGATTATGTAACATATATATCATATGATATTATAATCCAATTATAATATACCTATGTATCATTTAGTTTTCAATTCATGAATATTATAAATAAATGAAGGTAGTGTTCCTGCGTACGTTCGAATTACCATCTCCCTAAATAGTGCATTTAATTTATTAACTCAAAATGTTATTGAATATTATAAAATATATATATATAAATTATATGCATTATATTTAAATCATGAATATTATTTTTGGTATAATTTACTTTTGAACACATGGAAAAATTGTAAATATAACAAGATCATTTTCGACTCAAGTACCCAATATCGAAAAAATGAACAATATTTACTTAAATAATTATGTAATTTTTATAATTTGGTAATTATTGATAGAAAAATAATAATACACTTGAAAATTGTTCTTATGAAATTTTAAATTAACTTATGCTTATTTTTCAGGAAGAACAAGGAACATACATGGCAAGTTAGACATGGGTAAGGGAACTTGTCACCATCCTCTATTAGTCAAATACTTCTTATATTTTTTGTATTTTAATTTAAATTTTCTTATGTTGGGATATTTCTTCAATATCCTTATTGCTGTAAATTTTATTTCTATATGATGAGATACCCTTTTTACTCTCATTAACTAATTTTCTGAATTTTAATGTGATGTTGTTAGGTAGCCGAATTTTCAAAAGGGAACTTCTTAACCCAAATTCCATTATTTGGAATGATCTTCTTCATCATGAAAATTTCATGATATGATTATGTGAGAAACTAATTTTGACATCTTAACTTCTATTTATAAATTATTAATTTGTACTTATAATGAATACATATAATCGATCTATTTTATTTACAAATGATCATTGTAAGGGAATTCATCTCAATCTCCTTTCATTGAGGCATGTTTTGATATTATAAAACTTCTTCTTATTGAAGGTTTATAATAATACCCTTTGACTTTTAATTTCATTCATAGTGAATATTGTTTCTACGAAGTAATTTAATAAATGAAAAAATGAAGGTTTTTAACATATGTAGTGAAAATGACCTCTCTGTCGCCATAATTGTTATTTGTCTTCTTTTATAAGCCATAATAGTTTTAAAAGGAAAAGAAATCAATTAATATTTTTTTAGGTGTTTTGATATTGAAAATGTTTTTTCGAAATGTATTGAGTATTTCAATATATTGAAATTATTTCTTATTATTTCTAGTAAAATATTATTAGTAAAATGTTGATATTTGAAATATTTTATGTTTTATGATTATATAATAGTACTTTGACATTTGATAGGTGGTTATGTGAAGAAACAAAGATGGTTGGTTACATGATAAACCAAATTATGGGTGGTCCCATGATAAACCAAGGATGAGTGATTACATTATAACCTCAAATGCATTGGTTATGGAAGTCAATCGTTTGGTTATTCCACTTAGTGATATGTGTGGAAGTCGACCGTATTTTTATTAAATTTATGTATTATTATGTAACATGTCACCTTTATATGTTATATGTTTCTTTTTATGGTATTTGTGGTAATCCTTTCATTAAAAAATGTGTATGCAATGAGTTTATATGCACTGAAGTGTTCTTGCTTCTTCGTAAAGGTGAAAAGTATTACCTTATGATAATGTTTTCATAGTTTACATGTTTCTGAAACACTAATAGTGTTATTTCCGTATGTATCCCTTAATGAGATTTTTATTCTCATCCCATGTTTTGAATATTTTTTCACAGAAGTTAAATATGAATAGTGTCAATGATGGCATTAAGGAAAAGTCATGATGTATAAACCATGGAACTAAACATGTTTCTTTTTTATTTTGAGTCATTTTCCATGATAAAATATACGGTGAGTAGAAGTGTATAATTGTAATATTAAAGTTGGTACACTTAAGTTACATCCTAATTACATAAAGATATAAACCTGAAAATATTCTCTATGTGAATTATTTAATTAATTAAACATTTTCTAATGTTTAAGGCTGTGACCATACACCTAAAGTGAGGTAAATGAAAGGAAAAAATTATTTTAAAGATATAAAAATAGTATAATACAATTAAATGGATTTATTATTATAATACATTATAATATAATTTAGTGTAAATTTAATAATAAACAATCTCAAATAAATTGACATTGAAAAATAAATCCCTTAACACATGTTTGACATTATTTGATGATTAGCTAACCTCTTGTGTAATGAATTTAAATTTATTATAATTATATTTTAGATTAATTTACATAATTATATTATAATATATGATACACTTATTACACATCACATCCTTTTATTAATAATACCTTATTAAAATCATCTTTTACAGATGTTATTTATTTTATTTTTCATAAGAATTTATATTTTATTTCATTGGATCGTATAAACTAATCATGTTTCAATATTCTCCATAATTCTATCTATGATATAAATATAATATATATTAACTGTTTATATATCCATAAATCTATGATAGAGTTTTAAAATGAATTAAAATGTTCATGGAGTTTATATATCATAGGTATTCGTGAAAATAATTTTAACTTTTCAACGAATGGAATAAAAAATGGTAAATTATATATAAAAATTATATAATAAAAATTATATAATAATGTGATATATTTTATTTAAATATATTATTTCTACCATTAATAATAATTGGTAGTGTAAAATAGAACACATTTCTTTGTGGAGCTGGTTGTCCACACGTACACATGGGTGACATTATTATTTTTAAAAAAAATTAAAAATTAAAAGGTAATTGAGATATTATAATTTAAAATGAATAATTATGTCTTAAAAAAGTATATGTTTTAATCCAATCATAATAACAATTAATTATTTGTGGTTATTTAAAATTAATTGTATCTTTATGTGATGATGGTAATCCACACATATGCATAAGCTATACTTTTACTAACATTTACTGGAAAAGATTGTTCAGAATGGTATTTTAATTATCATAATAAAATTTATGTAAATATAGGATACTAAATTTATTATTTTATAATTAATAAAACTTATTTAGAGGATTTATAAGATGATAAAAATTGAAAAATGTCACGTAAGATGATTACCTCTTCGTCAAAAGACCTTCTTCGGGTCCTTTTTTAAGGATTCATTGAATAGTCTTTTATGAATGCATAAACCTCTATATTGTGTCATGTAATGTCGGGAAAAAAATTATAGATGTTTTGGTTGTGATATATTGACCAATTACGTGTAAATAATTGATTGAATTGGTACTTTTTATAAGGGAGGGAAAAGGCAGAGATGGAATTATAGAATAATTGAGTGTAATTAAATTATATCTCATGTATAGAAGTTAAAAATTTACATTAATTCCATGAAAGAGAGGATATGGTATAAATATCATCATAAAATGAAATTTATACATTGTTTAGAGTCGTTTTAAACATAATCTTTTCTTTTAACATCTTTAACATTAAACATAGTCAAAACTATTTCAATTTTATAGGGTTATAATTTAATATATATATATATATATATAAGATAATATCTATATCATAAAACGAAATTGGGTGAAATTTTTGACATTTTATAGACCTACTTGTCCTATTTTATGATTTAAATTTTTTTTTTATAAAAATTATTAATATATTATTTAGCTTAAAATATCACTAATTTCAATTTCACACTATTGATTTAATTTTACATTGAATATAAGAAGATAGTATTATAAATTGAATACAACCATTTCAAACAATCTAAATATGTTATATAAATTTATAATATTCATTTCCCATAATAAATAATCCAATAATTACTTTTTTGACAATTTAAAACTCATTTACATGATCTTTATACTTCTTGAACAATCACTATGTCAACGTTTTAAACAAAATTAATGTAATATTTCCTCACTAAACAATAAAAATAAATCACTATGATAAAAATATATTTCATATTTAAAATAATCATTGAAATGAAATTATCCTATTTCTATCCTAATAATAAAATTATAGATATTAGAAATTCAAGAGAGTGACATTTTAGAATTTTAATTCCATAAAATAGTCAAAATTTTCTTAATCAAGGTAATATTACACCAAAAAGACTTATATGGGAATTTGGGGTTCTTATGGTAGAATTTATTACATTATATAATATAAAGTCATGTTTTTGGTTGATTTTGGGACCTTATCTCTTGGTTTTAACCATGATTTAACAATTTTACTCTTATCATTGTGACAACTGATTACCATAGTTACTATTCATAATGATGAAAAATAAAAGGGGTCTATTTACCAAAGTAAAACCTACTTATTCAAAATATTTTATCCATTTTTCATGATTGAAACTCTAGTTGTATTCGAAAAATCTTCTAATATAAAATCATTAAATGTAATGAAAAATATTCTTTGAAACAAGTGTTTTTTAGCATTAAAATTACTTTTTATTAAATTCATGAGTTTTATTTATTAAAGTGGAAGTTATTATTTAATTAAAAATAAAATGGTTTATATGTCACATTAATACCAAATAAATAATATAATTAGACTTTTAATTCACTTTATTTAGTGAAAATATATGTCAATTATTGAAAAAATACTATTTCCACTATTCAATAAAAAATAATTTTTAAATAATTATACCAAAATTTCACCATAAGATAGTTTTGATTCATTAATTTTAAAAAATAATTTTTTCATATATAATTTCATTATGTGTAATCAATTACATTTCATACGTTCAAAAAAATTACATGTTTGATGCTGAAATTTTTTTATTCAAAATAACAGCATTATTAAAAACATACTCAATATTTGTCAATATATTTTATGTATATAAAAACATTATACATATTTGTTCTAATATGTGGTTAATAATATTTAATACAGAAATTTAATGGCTGGAATAAAATGGTATGTTGTATTATGTTTCTTTTGGACTCAAGGTTATGAGCATTGTAATCTATTGAAGAAAAAATAAATAGTTAAATAGAAATATATCATATTGTCCTCGGGTGTTACAAATTAATCCATGTCACTTGTCATAAAATTTTATGATTGTTTCCATTTCCAAATGTCCGTAAATATCATTATAATGTCTGATTAGAAGTCCTTAAACTGTAAAATTATAATTATGTGTTCTTTAATTCCTATTGATTATGATACGTATAACTAATGAACATCAAAACTTATTTTTTCTAGTTACTAAAATACAAGGTAATCTAGAATGGTATGTTTGTACATAATACCCCCACTAACCCTTTCTAGTAACATTTCTTAGAAGTCCTTGTTGTATAATAATAAACTACATAGATTTATTCCTTCTAGAATGAGGTTATGTTTTATGGAATAGTCTGGTCACATAACATTAATATATATAACCTGACATATATGGGATTAGATTCATTTAAAATTAAAACTTAAGAATCAACTTTGACGATTAATCTAAACACCCCATATGTCTTGGAAAAATCTCCATAAATGGAACTTCACCTAGTTATGACTACACTGTTAGGTTGTAGTATACAGTTATACATTAGAGGGGGGATTGTTTATTTTCAAATTCATTCACAATTCTGCCACTTGATGTCGACTTATGATTTCGCTAATAAATTGTGTTTATCGTCTATAGTAATGTATTTTTAAGAGATTAAAAAAATAGAAAACAAATGTTTATAGTGGTTTGTGGCATAAAGATCCACTAGTCTACTCTACAAAGTACACTCTCTGTAATTTTATTAAATTTTACTACTCTGGTCCTCATATCAGAATACCAATCCACAATTGAAGGCATGCAGCTGACACCTTTACAAAAATTCTAAAAACCAATCCTTCTGGTTCTTTTATAGAGAGCCAAAAAACCACATCTCAGATCGATAAGATGATAGTCCATCACAATAGAGTATGGGCAGTTGAAACTCACAGAAAAAAGATTTTGATTGACTAGGATCTGATTGAACTTCTTTTTTCATGTAGTAACTAACGGTAGATAGATCTTCTTCTTAAGAAAATACTTTCTTCAGAAAATATTTTCTTCAGGAAATAGTAGTTTCTAAGTGATCAGATTATAATAGATATTTAAAATAAAAACAAAAAAAATAGCAATAACAAACATACAGATAATACTAAATTTTTAATATGTATATATCCATTGTACATTATTCTATAAATACATAATTTAATCTATTTCGAAGTATATATGAAAAATAACTTCATAATAATGTTTTTTCAATCATTAATATGTGTCACAATATATAAATCAATATATATCTCAGTCTTATCTTCTTCTGTGAATCATACAAATATATATATGAAAAAAAAAGTGAGGGAATTAATAAAACACTGAGCCTTCCTTTTCAATTATTGATCCAATAAAATCACCTAATAAATCTAAAGAATTTAAATTTTAGAGATATATTAGAGTAGTGGTAACTTCCATTAACAATATATGATAAACTTTCTTCTTAATTTGATTATTTGAATAAATTATAACAGGCTATGAATCATTAGAAAATGGTCTTTAAATCTTCCGGCTATTATATAATGAATGTTGCCCAAAACTCAGATAAAATCAAATATTGAAATCTACGATGATGAAAAATCAAAAATAAGGTTCCTTCAAAAAATTACATAATAACCAACATAGAGACATACTAAATAGCATTCATTCTCAAAATGTAAGGTTGATGATTCATTCATTTAATTTCAATCATAATGTTCCAAAATTATGTAGGGTTCTTTAACCACAATTTTTCTCTTCGTCAAATGTAATGTTACCTCCAAACATGAGGTTCATTATCCCTATGTTTCTATTAATGTATGGTTTATTAACCATACATGCTGATCTTTCAGCACATGGTATAATACACATATAGTGTTCTTTCCAGACATTACATTTTTCAACGTATTGTATGAATAATTATTTTAGAACATATTTAAGAGATTTTCAAACACTTTGATGAATATTCCAAATGAATAATAATATTTAATATAATTCCAAAATAAGAAATATAAATAATTTTAACTTCCTTAAATACACTTGATGTAATAATAATAGTAAAAAAACAATGGTATATATGAGCATAATAATCAATTTGATTTATAGAGTATAGTTGAGATAATACATGCCCAAAAATCCCCCATTTTTGATGATCAAAAAATCCATAAAATTAATAATATAATTTATAATTTTAAAATAAAATATTTCGAAATTCGATTTTATATAAATATTTCATTAAAAAAATGTTTCCCTTATCCAAATTTCTCCCCCTTTCAATGAGATCAAAAATAAAGAATAGAAAATTAATAAAACATATTTAATGTTGCACGGATCAGTAAGTGAATGTTATTCTAATATGTTTAAATAAATAATACTGTATTTTTTTACTTTGAGACAAAAACATAAAAGAAAATGAAATAACGAAAAAAAATAAAATTAAGTATATTTTACTAATATAAAATTGTATAAATACAATAATTAGTTTGATTTAGAAAAAAATTTCGTAAACTAAAATGTTTACTGTACAAAATATTTGGTTGGAGTTGGATTGGTTATGGTCTTAAGGATTTTGAGTATCTTTAATCAAATAATTCAACTCTTCCCTATGTAACCGCAACTTCTTCATTATAATATACCCCAATTGCATAATCAAATATCTATAACCTTGAAGGATAAGAAAATTCTCAATGAGATTAACATTAAAAAATTAATACAAACTTTACTCTTGTTACATAAACTTTTCCAGCTTTTCTGTGAATTTTTTCAGCAGAAATCTGATACCTTGTTCATTCTATGTTAGTTGATCAACATAAAATTGTTGTTTATCTATTAGAACTGACATAGGGAAACTACTGCATTGAAAATATTTAAGATGGTCATTCATATCTACGAGGAAAGAGGTGATTTACTGAGATCATTTAATTTGATTAAGACTGGTAGTAGGGGAAGAGTTAAATTTGTTGGTCGGACCAATATATTTATAGATTAATTCAAATTGACTCCCCAAATACACTTTAAATAAGAAAATTTTGACTTAGAAACAACTTCATATTTTATCTTTCCAACTTCATTCAACATATCTCTCTTGAAGGTATCAAATTCCTTCATAGAAATAGAATTTTATTTATGATCATGTACCTTATTCCATGTTATTTTTATCTCTTGACAAAGATTAACATTTTATCTCTTATATTTATTAAACTTTATTACAATATCCTCAACCTGATTTGACAAAGAATCAGATATTGATTCTTTTAGATGGTGTGACTGAACAACTGCCACAATTTCAATAGATTTTGATGGAGTTTTTTCCATATACTTCTCCACTAGTTTTTTATTTGATTACTGACTTGAATAAGTAAAAAAATCAAGAACTTTTGTTGTTTATTAAGTTTTAGATTTTGGACTCTCATCCGTGTGATCAAAAATAGAGATGAGTTATTTCTCAACTCATTCTGTACCCACATTTTCAGATCTGATCAACTATTTCTCTTCTTGAACAGTTGATTCTTCCACCAAGACAACTGTTAATTCAACATTTTTCATATCTCTTATCTAGATTTCATCATGTTTATCTTCCTCAGGAATAGTCTCTTCTAAATTTACTGATCTGGTAGCCTCAAATTAACCCAACAATAGTTTTACAGCAGGTGGATCTACTTTTCTTTTTTATGGTTTTACAACCAACTATACTTATACGATAACTTATTTATCTTCTTATTCGTATTCTTCAATAATTGTCAATTTTCATTGGGTGGGTTTTGAATGTAATTCACCATGGGTTACACTAATTCCTTCATTCCCAATTGCACTTTTCTCCCCCTGAGCAAAATATCATAATCATTGTTGGTCATCTGTACCAACCGACAAGAGATTTCCTATGACTGTACTCCAGTAAAATCTGTATTTCCTCAATGTTCCCACATTGACTACATTGTTGTAATGACATTTTATGTGAGAATCTGTTAAACAAATCATTACTTCATTAAACAAAATTTGAGATATTATCCTTCCAGTAGGGTAAAAATTTATCCTAGTATCTGGTTGACAGTAGTAATAGAGATATTTCAACATATTCCTTGTAAAATTCATATTTATTTCACTCTAAAATAAAAACAATATATACATATCTGGATATATAATTTTTTCTATTTCAGCCACTCTAGGAGAAATTACTATTTTAATTAACCTAACAATGATTTAATGTTCTTTGATGGGATGGTTAAAAAACACTTTCTTAATATTTATTTAACAAAATAGAAAATACATAATGACTTTATACATATGGTCCATATCTCTAATAGTCCTTATAATTAAGTGAAACACTCCCTCATGGAGACAGTTCAAAATTTGGAAAATTTCAGTTGAAGAAACCGAAAAGTCGTTATCTTCTGTTATTTAGAAAACTATATCTTCTGAACCTCTATAAGAAAACTAAAAACCGTTATAGAAAAATATTATTTCTACCTCATCTTGGAATTCTAATTTTTCCTCATTGAACTCAGATTCCATTCCATGAAAAGTTAATGCTTGCTTTAGAAGTGCATTTTTATGATTGATCCATTTATTATGAACTACATCACCCTCTAGAATCATTCTTCTAGAAAGTTTCTGATGCATCTGATCACTCGCATTAACATCTTCATATCTCTTAGTTTTAATCATTTATAAGAAAAAAAATATATGAGGATTTAGAGTTTTAGGATTTCTAATGAAAATTGAGGTATAAAAATGTAGATGAAGGTAAAAGAGGGTTTCGATATTCAAAAATGGATTAAGGTTCGAAATGGTTTTGTATTCAAAATGATTCTAATAGTACCTTTTTTCTCGTGTCAATTACGTAAAATAATTATTAAAAATTTTGAAAACGTAAGGCACAAATATGTTTTTGATAAAATAATGTAACTAAAATGTATAGTTGAAAAAAAAATATTAATATAGATCAAATTTAATATTGTCACTAAATAATTTCATTATAAATAATATCGACTAAAAAATAATAAAAAAAAAGATAGAATTAAAAATATTAAAATGAATAACAGTTAGTTACAAAATTAAACCAACCTAACTCCTCATTAATAAAAAAAATACTCATAGTGGGAAGCAGTTTAGTAATAATATCAGCTAGTTGACATTCAATATTAACAAATTCTAAAGATATAACCTTCTTAAGAACATCATATCTTAGAAAATGATGCTTATTATCAATATTATTATTTCTTGAATGACTTATTGGATCTTTGTAAATATTTACAGCACTTCTGTTATCGCATAAATAGGTGTACTATAAAATTTTAATATAATGTAAATTAATTTGTTTTTCATCCACAATACTTGTGCATATTAACTACCAACAATACATATTCTACCTCAACTATTGATAGTGAAAGTGAGTGTTGTTTCTAACATTAGAATGATACTATATATTTTCCCCAAAAGTGACAGGTTTATGAGGTACATTTTCTATCTAATATACAACCTACAAAATCAGCATCTAAATATGATATTAAATTAAAATCAGAATTCTTTGGACAAATAATAGATTGAAAACCAGTTCCCTTTAAATATCAAAAAATGTTTTTGACAACAAAAATATAAGATTATTTATTATTTTTATGAAATCTAGTACATAAACATACTAAAACATAATATCACGTCTCATAAAAGTAAGGTATAATAAACTACCAATCATACCTCTATATAACTTATTATCCCCTAGTTTTCTAGCTTCATCAAAATGATGTTTCATATTGGTACACATGGGAGTTTTATATGTCTTATTGTTCTCAATACTAATCTTTTTCAATAAATCAATAATTTTTTATCATTGGTTTAAAATATCTCCATAGTCATTATGAAAGATTTTAAGTCCTAAAAAGTAGTTCAATTCTCCTATCATACAGATTTCAAATTCATTTTTTCGATGTTCTAAAAAATAATTACGTTGTTTTTTATAAGTTGAATCAAAAATAACATCATCAACATACATTTGAACTAATAATATATTAGAACAAATGGTTTTATTAAAAATATTGGGATATACCATTCCAATAGAAAATCCATTTTTCAAAAGAAAAGAAGTTAATATTTTATGAAAAAAATCGTGGTACTTGTTTAAGGCCATAGATAAATTTTGTAAGTTTAAAAAAGAATCTGGTTTTTGAGAATTTATAAAACCATGTGGTTGTTTAAAATAAACTTCCTTCATTAAATATCCATTTAAAAAGGGAATATTTAACATCTATCAGATATAATTTAATGTTGATATGAGATTCATAAGCTAAATGAATTCTAACAGGTTCTAATATAGCTACATGGGAAAAGGTTTAGTTATAATATATATCTTCTTCCTGATTATATCCTTTAGCTACTAATCTATCATTGTATCCAATCATAATATGTTGATAATATTGTTTATTTCTAAAGACCCACATAGTTCATAATACTAGATAATTTAAATGTATTTCATCTAATTCTCAATAATCATTCCTTTTGAATTGGATTAGCATATCTTGTATTTCTATCAACCAACACTCATATTCAAAGTCTTCTTCAATGGAAATAGTTTCTAGTTGATATTGAAAGGAATACAATTCAACTACATTTCATGTATTTCTTTTAGTTCTTATTTCTATGTCTAGATCTCCAATTAATGTTTCTAAAGGATGAGTCTTTAGGGTTATAGACTGTCTAGGTAAAACAATTTTAGGTTCACCAGTATCATTTACTTTTGAACTGAACTATATTTTATTTATGTTATATTCAAAATTGTTTTTTTTTCAAGTATCATGTTGTTAGAAGAGTAATTAATTTCATTAGTTTGATATTTATCATTAATAAAACAGTCAATTTCACTAAACATCACATGAAATGATTCTTTAAAAATCCATGAATTTTTATTAAACACTATATAGAATTTAGAGGTAGCATAATATCCTAAAAATATTCATTCATAATCTTTTTTATCGAACTTACCAAGAATATCCTTGGCGTTTAGGATGTACCCCATACATCGAAAAACATTAAAGTACTTTATCTTTGGTATTCTGTTATTATAAAGGTCATAAGGTGTATTTTTGAAAAATAGAATTGATTAAATCTCCATTCATGATATAGTAGTCCGTACATAGATCTTCTTCTCATAATTAAGTAGGTAGACTGTATTCATTCATTATAGTTCTGACCATTTCTTGAATAGTTCTATATCTTCTTTCAAAAATTCTATTTTGTTGAGGTCTTATTAGAGAATAACAGGTGTGTTTAGGACACAAATTTAACAAAAGAACTTTAATTTCTGATTATAAAATTTACAACCATGATTATTTCATAATGAAATTATATTAAAACCTTTTTAATTTTTACCAAATTTACAGGAAAAATCAAAAAAATTAAAATCTTCACTTTTGAGTTTTAGAAAAGAAATCAATGTAAATATAGAATAATAATCAACTAAATAATATACATATAATTTTCTATCCAAACATTCTCCTCTTTATGGTCCAAACAGATCCTTGTGGATAAGTTATAGGGGTTTTGATATAGCAATTTTGTAAATATATTTGAAGGATGATTTGTATTTCTTTCCAATTTGGCAAGCATCAAAAAAAATTCGCTATCAAACATTAGAATAAATAAGTATAAAACATAATATTTCTGATCTAATTTATTTTAATCATAAATGTTACAATGAACAAGCCTCATTTTACATATCCAAGACACATTTATTTTAGTAGTTAAATAATTGACCTTTTTTAAACATGGTATTTAAATCCAACGTATAAACGTTATCAGTTCTAGGTTCTCTAATCTTAATCAGTTTATCTTTAAATAAATATCATGAGTTGTTAGAAAATTTGAATAATATCCATCATCACTTATTTCATATATTATTATCAAGTTATTATTTATCCTTAATACATATATTACATTATTTATTGAGACTATTTTTGGATCTCCAATAGTTCCCAGTCAAATTATCTTCTCTTTGGCATTGACACCAAAGGTGACTAAACCTCTATCTATTTGGGATAGTGCATTGAAGTTTGATGAGTTTTAAATAACTTATCTGGATCATCCACTATCCATATACCATATAACTTTTCTTTTCCAGTGTCATGTTTCCTACAACAGCAATGTAAAGAAGAGTTTGTTTTGGTACCATTATTCATTTGGGTCAAGCAGTGTAAGCTATCATATATCCATGAATCTAGGTCTATTTTTTTCAAAACACATATTTTCTTTATATAATATATTTGGAATAAAATTCTTTTTAATTCCACTAATTTTTGGATTTCAAAAATAACAGTTTTTTGTTAAATGTCATTCTATTCCAAAAAAATAACAAGTTGCAGTTTTGAGTTAGGAACAAAATAAATCTTTTTTAGTTTATATTTTTCACCCTTAATTACTATACCAAATATTTTATTCCTAATGAATATTTTACCAATAATTTCACTTAGTATATTTTCACCTTTTTTAAGGAAGAGAGAATCAGTTTTATAAGTTTCTACATCACCTTGTAATACTTTAATATTATTTTCAAGATCTGCACAGTTCATGGTAGATGAGTTAAATTTCTCAATTAACTCTTAATATTTTCAAATTAAGGAATATATTTCTCCAAAACTAGCATTATGAATATTATTTAAAGATTTATGTTTTGTTTTCAAGGAGTCATATTTCCCATCTACCCTTATGCTTTACGCAGCAAATTTATTATTTAAATAATTGGAATCCGAATCAGAATTAGACGAATAATATATTTGTACCTTATCTTATTTTACTATGAAGTATATTTTTACATTTATATTTGATTCTATAGTTTCTAAATCAGATTTTGATGATATTATAGTGTTTTTATAGGAAATCTATGTATACTTAATTTTTCTTCATCATTTATGCTCATAATCATCATTTTTAGGATTTGTCTTTTCAATCATTATCATTTCACCTTTTATCTAGGGAAAATAAGGTCTTATATGACCTAATTTATTCTATTCATGTCATCTAACTTACCATTGTTCATTCAAATCCATTTAGAAGGGTTTTCGGAATCCTCTTTTATTCATATTTTTTAAAATTTTGGGGCCAAAGCCTCATTTATTATTTAAATAAAATACCTCTTTCAAACTGGGTAGAGGGATTCCAATTGAACAGCATGAATGTAACGTCCCAAAGTTTAATTAATGTAAAATCCCTCTTGATCCAGTTAAATTTCTCTTTATGAAATTTTTTTTTATAAGATGTCAACTTCTTTGGTTTTATGTTAATAATTTTGACCGTTGTTAATATAGCTGTTGAATAGTGATCACATGATTAGTATAAATATAGGACCTTAACAAATCCAATTTACTCAGACAAAAGAAGTGATGACCTCATCTAGTAGAATTTCCCCATACGAAGCCCATTTGTCAGAGCTCGGAAAAGAGGTGTCATCCTTGGGCTTCGCCCTTGACCAAGCCCAAGTTGAGCTTTACCATGTCAAGATCGAACGAGAGCATCTACGGGAAAAGTGGAAGATGATAGAGATTACCACTCAAGTGATGTTATCCGAGACTCCCAAAGAGTGTGTCACCATCGCACACCTTACCCTTAGGTCTTATGTCGCTGTTTTAAGGGGTCATGTAACAAATAAGTAGTACTGTGTTTGTTTAAATTATTTTTTGTATATAATAATGAATATAATTTCTTGTCATTATTGATACATTGTAAATAGTTTTTAAAGTACAAATGGTGTTTTTAGTTATTATTTAATTAAATAATCTATTTTATTAAATTAAGGAATTTTTTAATTACATAATATTTTAATGAAAAAATATTATTATTATTAAATTAATTTTTATTAAATATAAATGATCTTATAATTTTATGAATGCACTTATAATTTTTATTAATGTTTGAAAGCCATTTCTGTCAAAACCCGTGAATTTTCGATAAATGTCAGTTTTTATTTGAAAACTGAAAATTAAAATATTTAGAAAATTATTTAGATAAATTAAATGTTATTTCGGGAATCAGGATTTCGAAATTATCCAATTGTGAATTTTTCATAATTTTCTGAGACAGTCAAATTTTTGGGTAAAAATTAAATACTGTTTAAATATATAATGTGTTTTATGACATAATAATGACCGAATGTTGATGTAATAAAATACCATAATCCTTATGTTCGGACAATATATTTTTTACCATTAAAATAATGTGATATTGGGTTTGTTTGACTTATTTTTCAAAGCATTAATGGACACCTGAAGACTTATTCAACACTTTTCCTTTTTAAATTAATTTCCATGGGAGTGTGACTCACCTCCACATAAGCAACCCTAATATTTTAAGAAGTTCGGAATTGGGCCTTATAAAATATTTTTTTCCACTTCCCTTTTCCAAAATCCATGGGCAAAAACCATGGGATGGTTTGTGGTTTGGATTAATTTAATGTAAAGGGACCCAAACCTAAATAATAAATAATTCCATCACCTTTCCTATATAAACCCACCCAAGCTCCCACTTACTCCTCACTAAAATCCCTTGGAGTTCTTCCAACCTCTTAACTACTCTCTCTAGAAACCTCCCAAGGTTCCCCAAGCTCCCACGAATCCTCTCACAAGCCTCTCTCTAGCCTTTGGAAGCACACTTCCATTTAAGGGTTTTTTTCTTCCTTTCTCATTTTTTTCAATTTTCATTAAGTTGTATTGCCCATTTAATTTCAATTATTAATGTTGGGGTATGGTTTTTCACCTCCCTCATACTTCCCTCTTTATGTTATAATGATGGGAGACCCCTTTCTCTCTCATTTAATGACTCCCATGTACACTCGTTACTATGCCGAAATTCCGAAAGGAACTTCTCCCTCCTCATTTACATTCAAGAAATACTTTTGTATCATGAAACTAAATTCCATTACAATTGTTGGGACATATATCTATATAACCTCATTAATGTCCATTACATGTAAATATGATGAGGATCCCATTTCTCTCTTATCAACCTTTTTTATGAATTCTTATGTCACGTCGTTACGCTGCCGAAATCACACTGATTTTCTAAGACAATGTCATTGTGTAGTGAATTCCATGCCCATTTCTCCATCAAGGGTATTCACATTTATGCACATTTACTTGTTGATTGTAAAATTTCATGTATTAATTCCAAATTCCATTATCGTGGAATGAGTGATTATGTTTTATGAATCCATGTTTTATGATCCATGTGGCACACTTATGCGTGAAATAAAATGTTTAAGAAGGGTGAGCCCTTATAGCGCTCCAATGCATTGGGTAAAGTATAGTATCATGATACGTCATGTGAAATGAGTGTTGTCTCATGCTAATTCAAGTGAAACTAGGGTTTACTCGTGCTTTATGTGCAATTAGGATTTACTCATGCTTTATGTGCAATGAGCCTTGGATCATGCTAATTCAATGTTAAGTGTTGTTGCCACATTTCCATGTTATGTTTATCATGCTTTATAATGCCTTTATGTTCATGTTTCTTTTATTATCTATTGATATTCCTATTGTCTAACATGTATTGTACTCATCATGTTATTCCATTTCTACTCCCTTAATGGGCTTTATAGCTCACCCTTTTCTTATGTATGTCCTCAGGTTATCCCATGCAATGCTAAGTACGAGGGAATATAGTGTTCATGTAAAGGAAGTTTTCAAAAAAGATGTTGTATTTCATGTTTTAATTTTTATGTAATGATCCTAAGCCCCAAAGACACTAAACTTCTCGATCTTCTTTGTTGTATCAAGTTATGTTTTATGTAATGAATCATGATTAAGTTGTAATAAAAATCAATGTTGTCATAGTTGGTATCAGAGGATAGGTTTAGTTATTTTTGGGACTATGATGCCCTAGTAAATCCTTAGATACAATACTAAGTATAATAAAAACATCCCTAAGTTTTGTTAAATACTATGTAAGTGGTTTATCAAACAAATACATCCCTGTCTGGATATGAGCAGGTAGAGGCGGCTCTGGAACAGATGTATCCTAGGGGTAAAACCTGAAAACACCGCTTTGAGATAGACTTGAATGGGAACTGGTTCACGACAATGGGCCTTTCTGCACTCTTGGTTACGACACTCCTGGGGGATATGTTTTGATAAATTCACAATCTTAGTATGAACCCTTATTAAGGGAAAAATACTCCTATGAATATATGTTAGAATGTAGATCATGAAAATCCTAGAATTAAGCCTATAGACTCATGAGTTAAGGAAATGAATGTTTATTTATAAGTCATAAAATTTTGTCTTTGGATTACCCTTTATGTGTTACCTCTAACATTCCTTTTATTCCAGCCAATGGCCGGTAATAGGAGGACTCTGGCTAACCGCTGTTGTGAAGATCAGTGTGATGACTGTACTAATGAGATGCCAAATCCAATGGGAGCTGGAATCGCGAACTTTGTCATGCTTCTCTCTCAGCTAACTCAAGTTTTGAATAGAAACACGGGTCAAAAAGAACATTCAACCCCCCATAAGAAAGAACAAGTTGCTATCGAGAGCTTCATGAGACAAAGGCCTCCTACGTTTAGTGGATCATCTGATCCCACGATCGCTGAACAATGGATCAACTCCATTGAAAAGATCTTCTACATCCTTCAATGTTATGAACAAGAGAAGGTTCTCCTGGCTGCCTATCGAATGGAGGGTAAAGCTGATCAATGGTGGACGTTGATCAAAAATACGAAGCCTAAGGAGGAGATCAAGGCATTGGAATGGAAGGATTTCTGGTAGATGTTTTTTGATAAATATTTTCCGTGCACCCTCCTGCTTAAGACGGAAAGGGACTTCCTTTCCCTCAAGTAAAAAGATGAAGAATCTGTTGGAGCGTACGAGGAAAACTTCGCAAGGCTTGCACGATACGCTTCCAGATTTGTCGTTACCCCCGAATGCAAGGTTGACCACTTCTTTGGTGGGTTGAAGCCTAGATTGCGGAAAGTATTAGTGATCCATGACTTCGACAGCTATGAGAAAATTGTCCGATGTGACCTCAAGGTTGAAATGGAGATCGGGGAATCACAGGGGTATCATGGGGACAACAAGTGTAAGGTGGACTTTAATGCTAGTGGTCTGATGGATAAATCCAACTGTGCTACGAAGATCTAGCACCCCACATTCCAAAAGTGTGGGAAGAAGCACCCTGGAAATTGCCTTAAGGGGACGAGAAAATGCTTCAGGTGTAAAAGAGAAGGGCACCTAGTTGTTAACTCTCGGCAAGAAGGACCTGCGACTGTGATAGAGGAGTGGACCACTCCGTTCGAACCTCAACGCATTGTTCAATGCTACAAATGCAAATAACCGAGTCATTTTGAAAATCAGTTCCCTAATCCAAGGGTTATTGGAGGCAACCAACAACCTCCAAGAAAGCAAGGAAGAGATTTTTCCATCACTTCTGCCAAAGTGAACCCCGAAAACGAAGTGGTGACAAGTACGCTAGTAATTAATTCATGAATAGAGAATGTAATTTTTGATTCAGGTTCTACGCATTCTTTTATATCTCAAAAGTTTAGTAGACCAGTCCCAGCACCAACACAAATCATGGAAGTAAAGATGTCGGTGAGTACGACAAATGGGGCAATCATTGGATCCCATGAATATAAGTCCTCCCCTATTATAGTCTGTGGATTGAATTTCCAGGAAAACCTCATCATACTCCCTCTGGTGGAATTTGATGCAATTCATGGCATGGATTGGATTTCATTATATAGAGCCAACATAAATTTTCGAGAGAGGGAAATCACACTCCATATGGAGAATCGACCACTGATTCGTTACAAGTGTCAGGAAGAATATGAATCTCCTTTTGCTCCATCATCTCATGCATGGATATTACTGCCTTATGAGCACGCATATATGGCTCAGATGATTGAGTCCAAGGTAGAAACCATCCTTGAATAAATGCCTATTGTGAGGGAATTAGCTGAAGTGTTTCCCGAGGAACTGTCTGGTCTTCCTCCTAGAAGAGCTGTTGAGTTCTCAATTGAACTTATACCTGGGGCTTTACCAATATCCAAGACTCCATATAGAATTTTTGTTGTTGAGCTTGAAGAGCTGAAGAAACAACTACAGAAGAATCTGGATAAAGGGATTATACTCCCAAGTGCTTCACCATGCGGTGCACCAGTTCTCTTAGTCAAGAAGAAGGATGGGTCAATGCGGCTTTGCATAGATTATCGCGAACTTAACTAAATCACAATAAAGAACAAGTATCCTCTCCCTGGAATTGATGACATGTTTTATCCGCTGCGTGGAGAACAATACTTCTCCAAGGTGGATTTGTGGTCGGGATATTATCAAGTAAGGGTGAAGAAGGAAGATGACCCCAAGACTGCTTTTTGTACAAGATATGGGCACTATGAATTCATAGTAATGCCTTTAGGACTCACCAATGCTACATAAATATTCATGGACTTGATGAATAGAGTCTTTAGAGATTACCTAGAAAAATTTGTGGTAGTCTTTATAGATGATATTCTAATATACTCCAAAACCAAGGAGGATCATGAGGAGCATTTAAAAACTGTACTAGAGACTTTGCGCAAGGAGAAGCTCTATGAAAAGTACAGAAAGTGTGATTTCTGGTTGAAGGAGGTCTCATTCTTGGTCCATATCATCACAAGCAATGGAATATATGTGGACCCCTCCAAAATAGATACAATTGAGGGATGGTCGAGGCCAACATCGGTAACAGATATTCGTAGCTTCATGGGGTTAGCTGGATATTATCGACTATTTGTGAGAAATTTCTCACGATAGTCCAACCCTCTTACCAAGCTAACTAGAAAGGGAGTAATGTTTTCATGGAGTGATGAATGTGAATAAAGCTTCAAGGATTTTAAATGGAGGCTTATCACTACACCTGTGCTCACTATACCCACAAGTGGGGAACATTTTGTGGTATTCAGTGATGCTTCAAAGAAGGGCCTAGGTTGTGTGCTGACGCGGAATGATAAAGTGATATCCTATGCCTCAAGGTATTTAAAAATCCTTGAGAAAAACTATCCAACACATGATCTGGATTTGGCGACTGTGATCTTTGCCTTGAAAATTTGGCGGCATTATCTATATGGAGAGAAATGTGAGATATATACTGACCACAAGAGTATTAAATATATATTCACACAGAAAGAGCTTAATATGCACCAGAAAAGATGGATAGAGCTCATCATGGATTATTACTGTTCAATACATTACCACCCTGGGAAAGTGAACAAGGTGGGAGATGCCCTAAGTAGAAAGGACCCAGAAATTCTATCAATGATGAGAATTGAGAGGATCCAATCTTTTTAGACTTGATGAAGATGGACGTGGGAATCATAAAGAAGGTAACATCATGAATCCTTTCACAAATGATTACTCAACCATCTCTTTTGGAATGGTTAAAGGATGCCCAAAAGGATGATCTGGGAATTCAGAAAAAAGTGGAAGCTAGCAAAAAGGGGAAATCCTCAGGGTTTAATGTTAATGAAGAAGGAATTGTGTGGTTTGGGAAAAGACTATGTGTTCCATCAAGTCCGGAGCAGAAGAATTAACTTTTGGATGATGCACGTAGTTCAAATTTCCCTATTCACCTAGGGAGAACAAAGATGTATCGAGATCTCCGAGAAAACTTTTGTTGGGATAATATGAAGAAGGAGATCGCTGAATATACATCAAAGTGCCTGGTGTGTCAGCATGTGAAGGAAGAGAGGAACAAGTCTAAGGGGATGATGCAAACATTGACCATACTAGAATGGAAATGGGAGAACATCACCATGGACTTTGTCACCGGACTTACAAGGACATCCAAAGGCAACAATGAAATCTGGGTTGTTGTGAATCGTCTTATAAAGATTGTACACTTCATTGCTATTCAGGAGGATTTCTCATTAGATCAACTGGAAAGGATATATATCAGGGAAGTGGTAAGGTTGCATAGAGTACCACTATCTATTGTGTCTAACCGAGATCCAGGATTCACCTCTATGTTTTGGAATAGTCTTCAACATGCTCTAAATAATGAACTGAACATCAGTACGGCCTATCATCCCCAACCTGATGGACAATCTAAGCAGACTATCCAAACACTTGAGGATATGTTGAGAGCCAGCTCAATGGACTTTAAATGAAGATGGGATCAACATCTTCCTCTTGTTTAGTTCTCTTATAATAATAGTTTCCACTCGAGCATCCAAATGACACCATATGAAGACCTATATGGGAAAAGGTGTAGAACACCGACATGTTGGGATGAGGTCGGTGAACGTAAGCTGCTTGGACCCGAAATGGTCAAATAAATAGTGGAGAAGTGAAAACCATTCAGCAGCATATCAAGGAAGCTCAAAGTCGACAGAAGAGTTATGCAGATAACCATCGACGAGACCTTGAGTTTAAAGTTGGAGACATGGTTTTTCTATGCATATATCCATGGAAGAAGGTCATGAGGTTTGGAAAGAAAGGGGAGCTAAGTCTGAGGTACATCGGCCCCTTCGAGATTCTTGATCGTGTCAGGGATGTGGCTTATCGGCTAGAACTTCCACCTACTATGTCCAAAGTACAGGATGTCTTTCATGTATCCCTCTTAAGGAATTACATACTGGACCCATAACATTTACTCTCTTCTAAGGTGGTACAATTAGAAGATGATCTTTCTTATGAGGAGAAACCAGTGAAGTTCTTAGATCGTAGTGAAAAAGTTCTATGAAATAAGACAATGCCCCTCATCAAGGTGTTGTGGAGGAACAACATGTTTGAAGAACTGACTTGGGAATTGGAGGAAAAGATGAAGGTGAGTTACCCACATCTGTTTTAGTGTGGGAAAAGGAAACTTTTGAGGGTGAAATTTCTTAAGGGGGGAATATTGTAATGACCCAATGATTCATTAATGGAAAATCCCTCTTGATCTAGTTAAATGTCTTTTTATGAAAAATGTTTTTATAAGATGTCAACTTCTTTGGTTATATGTTATGAATTTTGAACGTTGTTAATGTAGTCGTTGAACAGCGATCACATGATTAGTATAAATATAGGATCTTAAAGAATCCAATTTACTCAGACAGAAGAAGCGATGGCCTCATCCAGTAGAATTTCCTCATACGAAGCCCATTTTTCGGAGCTCAAAAAAGAGGTGGAATCCTTAGGCTTCTCCCTTGACCAAACCCAAGCTGAGCTTCACCATGTCAAGCTTGAATGAGACCATCTATAGTAAAAGTGCAAGTTGATAGAGATTACCACCCGAGTGATGTTATCCGAGCCGCCCCAAGAGTCTGTCACCATCGCACACCTTACCCTTAGGTCTTATGCGGCTGTTTTAAGGGGTTATGTAACAAATAAGTAGTACTATGTTCATGTACATTATTTTTTTTATATAATAATGAATATAATTTCTTATAATTATTGATCCATTGTAAATAGTTTTTAAAGTACAAATGGTGTTTTTAGTTATTATTTAATTAAGAAATCTATTTTATGTAATTAAGGAATTTTTGAATTAAATAATATTTTTATAAAATAATATTATTATTATTAAATTAATTTTTATTAAATATAAATGATCTTATAATTTTATGAATGTAGTTATATTTTTTATTAAGGTTTGAAATCCATTTCTATGAAAACCCGTGAATTTTTTATAAATGTCATTTTTTATTTTAAAAGTGAAAATTAACATATTTAAAAAATTATTTAGATAAAAACAATGTTATTTCTGGAATTAGGATGTCAAAATTATCCAATGGTGAATTTTTCATAATTTTCTGAGATAGTCAATTTTTTGGGTAAAAATTAAATACCATTTAAATATATAATGTGTTTTATAACATCATAATGACCCAATGGTGATGTAATAAAATACAATAATCCTTATTTTTTTCCAATATATGTTTTACAATTAAAATAAGTTGATTTTGGGTTTGTTTGAGTTATTTTTCAAAGCATTAATGGACCCCTCAAGACTTATTCAACACTTTGCCTTTTAAAATTAATTTACATGGGAGTGTGACTCACCTACACATAAGAAAACCTAATATTTTATGAATTTCGGACTTGGGACTTATAAAATATTGTTTTCCTCTTCCATTTGTCAAAAAAAAGGGCAAAAACCATGGGATGGTTTGTGGTTTGGATTAATTTAATGTAAGGGTACCGAAACCAAAATAATAAAGAATTCCCTCATCTTTCCTATATAATCCCACAAAAGCTCCCACTTACTCCTCAATAAAATCCCTTGGAGTTCGTACAACCTCTTTTCTACTCTCTCTAGAATCCTCCCAAGGTTCCCCAAGCTCCCAAAAAGCCTCTCACAAGCCTCTCTCTAGCCTTTGGATGCATACTTCCAAGTAAGAGTTTTTTTCTTCCTTTCTCATTTTTGTCAATTTTCTTTTAGTTGTATTGCCCATTTAATTTCAATTATTCATGTTGGGGTATGGTTTCAAACCTCTCTCATACTACCCTATTTATTTTTTAATGATGGGAGACCCCTTTCTCTCTCATTTAGTATCTCCCATGTACACCCGTTACTATGCCGAAATTCCGAAAGGAACTTCTCCCTCCTCATTTACATTCAAGAAATACTTTTGTATCATGAAACTAAATTCCATTACAATTGTTGGGACATGTATCTATATAACCTCCTTACTGTACAATACATGTAAATATGATTCGTAACCCCTTTTTCTCTCATCAACCATTTTTTATGAATTCTTATGTCACGCCGTTACGCTGCCGAAATCACACCGATTTTCTAAGCCAATGTCATTGTGTAGTGAATACCATGCCCATTTCTCCATCAAGGGTATTCACCTTTATGCACATTTACATATTGATTTTAAATTTTCATGTATGAATTCCAAATGCCTTTATCGTGGAAAAAATGATTATGTTTTATGAATCCATGTTTTATGATCCCTATGGAACACTTTTGCATGAAATGAAATGTTTAAGAAGGGTGTGCCCTTATAGCGCTCCAATGCATTGGGTAAAGTATAGTATCATGATACGTCATGTGCAATGAGTGTTGAATCATGCTAATTCAAGTGCAATGAGGGTTTACTCGGGTTTTATGTGCAATGAGGATTTACTCATGCTTTATGTGCAATGAGCCTTGGCTCATGCTAATTCCATGTTAAGTTTTGTTGCTACATTTCCATGTTATGATTATCATGCTTTATCATTCCTTTATGTTCATGTTTCATTTATGCTCTATTGATATTCCTATTGTCTAACATGTATTGTACTCCTCATTTTATTCCATGTGTACTCCCTTACTGGGCTGTATAGCTCACCCTTTTCTTATGCATGTCCTCAGGTTATCCCATGTAATGCTAAGTATGAGGGAATATAGTGGTCATGTAAAGGAAGTTTTCAATAAAGATGTTGTATTTCATGTTTTAAGTTTTTATTTAATGATCTTAAGCCCCAAATACACTAAACCTCTAAATCTTCATTGTTGTATCAAGTGATGTTTTATGTAATGAATCATGTTTAAGTTGTAATAAAATGTAGGGTTGTCATAATGAAGACCCAAGACCAAGTGGTGTTAATAAAAGTCCCGAAATCCCAATTATTATCACAAATGGCACTTCAATAAATAGTACTTCTACAGTATCTGCGCTGCTATTGTACCTCCACTACCATAGTACTTCTACAGTGACCGGCTATAGTACTTATTTAGTAACCGTAAATATCATCTATGTCTGGATGTGGTCCAAGGTCTTTTAGATTCCAAGTAGGAGCCTTTACCACTTTGGAACCAACTCATTGGAAAATGTGTCTATGGGTAGCACTCACCTCCCAATGGGGGTCCTGCCATGCCCTAATCATCCAGCATGTTCCCCGGATAGGAAAGTGGCTTTGAATCTCCCTGTGCATAATATGCACAGTGTGTGATTATGGTGGGTGTCGAGCCTGGGCTAGTTCTCACAGAGTTCAAGGGGTGAAACTAGCGGGTACCACTTGGCTAAAACCCCATGTGAATCTCTTTTCATCATACAAAACATACTAAACATTCTATCTAATTGTTCCACTTACATTTTATAATCAGATGTATCTGAATTCTTTTCATCTCAAACTTATTGTATTATTATTCTTCATTTCATCTAAGATGTTACCTTTTGATCCTTATAATCATTTTCCCACTAATACTTTATGATCAATAGATTCATCTTTCATTTCAGCTTCATATATTATCAGTGTACCAATAAATTCTCTTATTGTCGGTTTTTTTACAGGTAACAATTGTCAAATTGCAGCTGATATGGCATTCCATTTAGTATATAGTAATATTAGCACTTTTGAAGAATTATTTTCTTTTTTGATAGGAATACCTAAGGATGTGATACTATAAATAATATATGTGAGCCCTCCATCCATTTGTTTGATACATTCTCCATAAAACATTCTAAACATATCAAATTTCAGTTTTATTTTTGTATACATCATTTTTTACATTTTCTATTCCTTCATAAGCAATTGCAATGGTTTTCCAGATTTCACAGGCAATAGGACATTGTGAGACATCATTTAATTCATCAAGTGAAAGACTACATAAAATAGCATTCGTTACATTAGAATCTGTTTTATAGTCATCCTCTATAATAGCATTCCACATTGCATGATTTTCATGAATTATATAAGGAGTAATGATCTTAGAGTAGACTTTTAATCCAAGATTCTTCAAATATATAATCATCTATGATTTATAGTATCCATAGTTTTCACCATTTAAATAAGAAGAATGAACAATTGACATTACTCCTCTCTAATAATTCAGTTACATCATTATATAGACCTTGCACTTTTAAATTTGTATAGAATATTCCAAAATCTCTCCTCTGATACCAATTTTTAGGTTTGAAAATAGAAATATAAATTAGAGGGGGAAGAAGAGTGTCTTTTAAAATTCATTCAGAATTATGCATCATAATGCCGACTGATGAATATCTTGATAAGTGGTAATTATCTTATATATGAAAGTATGTGCAGAAAATAAAAATAGAAAAATAGAACACAGTGGTTTATAGTGGTTTAGGGAATAAAGATTCCCTAGTCTACTCTACAAATCACTCTCTCACTCTGTGAGTTGGGTGAATTTCACTAGTCATGTCCTCATATCATAATACCAATCCACAACTGAGTGGAGGCAATTGACAACTATAGAAATATCACTAAAGATAGAGCATTATAGTTCATTAATAGAGAACCTGAAGACAACAGCTCATATCATGAAGCTGATACTCCACCACAACTGAGTAAGAGTATTTGAATCTCTTGGTAAAAATATTTTGATTAACATGGTTCTGAATGAACATAACAATTGAAAAACAACTGATGGTAGATGGATCTTATTCTATAGAAAATAGTTTCTTCAAGAAGGAACATTTTTTTATGTGATCTGGTTATAATATATCATTGAAATAAAAATATTAACTAATACGATATCTACAATTAAAAAATACTAAATTTTTAATATTTATATCTCCACTATATCTTCTTCTATCAAAAACAGAGTTTGATCAATTGTTATAGTAGATCTGAAAACTATCATCACAAGAATGTAGTTTCAATCGTGAATATGTGTCATAATATATGACTCAATATATATCTCAATAATATATTATTCTTTGAATCAAATATATATATATATATATAATGAAAACACCAGTAGAATATATAAATAATAGAGCCTCTCTTTTCAATTCTAGATCCATGAAAATCTTCTCGTAAACTGTAAGAATTGAGATTTCTAAGACAGCTTAGAGAAGTCTTAACATCCTTTATGTATTGGAGATAATTTTTCTACTTAATAAAATTCATTGAATCAATAATAATGAGATTTGAATCATACAAAAATTAGCTTTAAATCATCTTGATATTCTGTAAAGACCGTTTCATGAATCTCTGAAAAAATTGTACATTCCACTCTCTCGTGATGAAAATTCAAACGTAAGGTTCCTTAAAAAACAAACATAGAGTTTAACTAAATAGCATACATTCTTGGAACATATGGTTGATAACATAATTATGATTACAAAAATAATTTTCATGATCCATTCATTTTCATCTCACACGTAAGGTTCCATACATACGTAGGTTTCTTTAACTATAATTTTTCTCTTTGTAAAACATAAGTTTTTATCCAAACTCAAGGTTCCATATACATACATTGTTGTCAATGTATTTTTGATTTACCATATGTGCTGATCTTTCAACACAAGGAATATTACAAACATAGGGTTTTTTTCTTATGTAACATTTTTCAAAGTTCTGTATGGATAGTGTATAACTCTTTTAAAAGTGTTTAAATCACTTTGACGTATATTACATGAATTTAATAATATTAAATATAATTCAAAAATAATTAATATAAGGAATATTAATTTCCAAAATTACACTTAATGTAATATCATTAGTAAAAAACAAGAATATTTGTGAGCATCAAAATCAATAAGATTTATAGAGTATTTTTGAGACAATACATTCCCAACATAAACGACCTTATATGTCACTATTATAGTCCATTTCACAATACATTATCAATTTAGATGTGTCATGTTACAAAATAGTATACTATAATGGTATTATTTTCTTCACAAGGAAAAAGTACCATTTTATAGTACTTATCCAAACTCTATAAGTACTATATGATACATATATAATGATATACCCAAGATATCCTATATAAAAAACATTCAAAGAAGTGTTAATGACTAAAGAATTAATAAATTATAGAGAAACAGTGAAATATACAAATGTTCACATCAACACATGGATTTGATCATATAAATACCATGGTGGTGAAATTTCCTCCACTGGTATTTTTAAAAGATACATTCATGTATCTTCAATATACAATAATGTCCTATAGTTGAAAATAATTCCCCCAAATGGGGAAAGACATTCCTAAAATCATATTATATTGAATAATTCAACACCTAAGGTGTCATGATTAGATTACATGTAATAACCTATATTTTTAAATAAGGTTCACCTCAACAAAAATTAAGATTGGAAAAAATGCACATCATAAATAGAATAGTAGAAATTAAGTCCTTTAACCTCAAATGAATGAGTGAAATAATATGTGAGGTGATGAATTTCTCACAACATATCCAACATGAAATGAACATTAAACTGGTAAATTCAATGTGATGTTATAAATAGACCCTAATAAATATGTTTGTTGGTGTTACATCTCGCATAACACATCAAATATAAATTATTATTATTTTACAAAGTGGTAATTCATGTTAGAAAAAATTGTGTACCCAATATAAAGTTATTAATACCCATTAGTAAAAATTGATTTTTAATAATATTTTATATTGAAAAAGATGTCTTGATTCTTTACAATACCCAAATAATTTTATCACATTAGAAAAAATGGTGAACCTAATGTGAATCGTTTTCGATGAGATTTATTAGTTATTAATGTATTACATGTGATGTTGTATTGGGGGGTTATTTTTTGTTTTTTATCCCTTTAGGACATGAAAGAATTTAGATACACTCACACCTCTTTAGAATCATAGGGAAATCAACACCAATAAGATTATTATGACTCCTAATAATTTCTGGACCATTATTGTTTCTTATGTAAATCCATTTGATCCAAATAGAAGCATCACGTTGAACCTCATCCCTCTCAGTTTACTAGTACAAAATGTTTTCAACCATCAATGTCATGACCTAACCCATTAAATCATTTTCTGATAGAAAAGTTTTCCTAGGTAAAATCAAAAATGGAATTATGAATCTCCTAAGTCTAGTAACTAGTGTCGGGCATCAAAAAAACTAAAAAATATTTTCCCAAAAAAATATAAAAAATTTATTATAAATATACCATGATTCTAACTATACATATCATTTAATCATATTTCCATGAAATCCATATAAGCAGTTTCAAAATAAGTGACTAAAAAAACGAGGCACAACAAAAAGTAAATAAACATCAAACACTAATTTTAAAATAAATGATACTAAGATACATGATGGAGAAAATTGATAATATATATAATGGCCAAAAGAGAAATGAATTCCTCAAAAAGACGTTTATAGTATCATCATAAACAAATGTCAATAGTGATCATTAAAATCAAAAAACACAAGAAATGAGACCAAAATAATATATTCCACATGAAGTAGATCCTTGATTATCATAAAATTAGTCTAAAAAATATTTAATATCAAACAACACAATGTGGTTCGATCAAGGTGTGATCCAAAAAACAAGAAGGGTAATACTAATATATGGATACATGAAATTAATTTTATACTATATTCCAGTATGTATAGTTTCAAATTTGTTTCCTATAAATAATACATTTTCAACATTTACGTGAATAGAAGGATTAAGGTAAAAGAAAAAAAATAATTTTTTTAGATTCAAATTGTTAAATTTCAACAATATAGTTTTTCAAAATAATTCACAATGAATTCATTTTGAATGAAACAAATTAAGGAATTTAGAATAAAGAGAGGTTACTTATGATCATAAAATAGTCTTTTTTCTACTTTGAAAATGATTTGTCATCCGGATTTTGTAGATGATAATAAAAGTACATAACATCAAACATAATGATATATAGTATATCGAAAATCCATATATAATAAGTCATAGAAACAAATATCACAAAAAAATAACCACTAATACAAAATTTTGAAAACCATCAATAAGAGTAACGTAATAAAAAATGAATGAGGTAATTAAAATAATTTTGGAATACACTCTGATAACATATAAAAATAAATACATATAAGATTTAAAAATAAAACAAAATAATGTAATATTTACAATATCAAGGAAGTAGATAGAGGAAACATGGGTTATAGAACCTAATTATCCTTGTAATTAGTGGTGGAAATAATCATATCCAATTTCCTACAATCCATTAAGGTGACAATTCAAAATTCCTAGAAAAAATTGAACACATGATAATGTTTCCCCAATACATATCATAGTAATTAATAGATAGTTTTATAGTGTAACATAATGTCTATGCTGAAAGAGACATTACTAGTGGTATGTATTATAATACTCCCAATCAATGATTAATCGAATGGATTTGACAAATATAATCATGAAACCAATTATACAAACAATCAATTGAATATAAAAACATACCCCGTATAAAATATGAAAATACATCATAAAAACATCATGTTCTTATCATTAAAATATTTCACCCAAATAAATTCCATTTAAAAAAATATAATGAATTATAATCAATCCAAATAACATCCATAACATTCCAACTAGGACATTGATATCTCATTTAGAAATCATATCATAAAATCCATTATAAGTATTATCAAAATATCTTTATGGTTTTAAATATTTTTCAATATATATAAATAAACTTTCTAAAACTTATTGTTGCTCACTAAAATAAAGAAAATACCTTTAAAATAATGTGATCTAAGTTCCTTGAAAATTTTATTAACACACATAGGATGAATCAAAAACATTATTTAAAATAACAATACATATTATAATATAAAACAGACATATGGGATTACTAATAAAATAAAAATATAACACAAAACATTCAAGATAATAATTTATTTTTAAAAATTGTTACATTAATTCTAGAAAACCAATTATATTATTTATGAAAGTACTTTAAAAAATAAGGATACATTATTCATTGTCAAAATTATATTTAACAATTTAATTTTCACATACAGTTCATGTGTGAGTTTTATGAGATGCCATGAGTGTATTGGAAAATTGTTTTTACTATTAATGTTATGTGAGACAATGGAAGCAGAATTTGTATAGACTTAAAAACCATTAAGATAAGGGAAATAATTTTAAATCAATAAAAAAAATCAACTCACAATTTTTTTAAATAAAATATCTAACTAAAATAAATAAATAACTAAAGGTATGAAAATTAAAAGAAATAATATAGATGCACAAACCATAAAACAAATGAATAAAATCAATTTTCATGGAAAAATATATAAATAGTCTCAATACATTATTCTAAATAAATATACACCAAAAAACACTTGTTGAATAAAAAACCATTATCAATGAATTAGCCACCGTTTCCTCTTGAGAGAGGAATAATAAGAAACCATAAGCAAGGAAGAAGAAGAAGGGAAAGATATGATAAAAGAGAATATATCCATGATAAATTCTCTTAGATTCAAAAGATAATCCATGAAAACTTGGGATATTTTTTGGGTTATATGGATCTTCTAGGTATCCATTATAATAATGGTGAAAGAGAGTTTCCAAAGTGAAATTCGAATCATAGATATTATAAGAAAAATTTAATATTTTTGATCACATGGGATTGCAATGCCCAGGTAAAAAAAGAATAAAACATATTTCATATTTAATAAAATTTTTCAATTTAATATTTATTTTACTTTAAAGGGGTTTCTTTGTTCGATTTCGTACACGATATGAAACAAAGTGTTTCTTTGAAATCGTACGTTGGACACTAATAATATAATATTATTATTTTAAAATGTAGTTAAATCCTCGCCATTGTATTGGCAGGAATGAAAAAAACATACTACAATATGATTATACATCTTTGTTAAATGTATTTAAATTTATCCAATAAAAATTTAGAGGCTTAAAATTTGAATGAATCTAATTTTAAGCATAACTTACATTAAAAGGTCAATTTACCTCCTTTTATTGGACAACCGCCTTTAAATATAGTTTTGGTCACTTTAATACATTATATTTGACCAAATAAAACTCTTCTATATAATGGGGACACCAATATTTACTTTGTGAAATGTTTTGGATTTTTTTTGGATAATGTTCATTTTTAATGAATAGTGAAAAATAATGTATTTTAATTAAAAACTTCCTTTTAATCCAATTTTTTTATATAGTTATAATACAATAATAAGTTGTTTTTAATTATAATTATAATATATATTTTTTAGTTTAATCTAATTTTGGTCATTGGAATTAATTTAACTTTGAAATTGGACATAAACTAGTGTCAATATTTCGATTGTTATTATTTCTTTAAAACACACTATTTGTTTTAACAACAGTAATAAATTTTAAATTATTTACTGCATATTCTATGTTTTGAATTTTTAAAAATAAACATCATTTTTGAATTCGAAATATCAAATATTCCTTAGGTTGATTTTTTGGTAGTTTTCTGAAAAACATCAATTTATTATGAATAGTGAAACCAATTAAGAGTAGTTAAAAAAACTGAATTTTTCATTTAAATGAAATTTTACCACTTTTGTGACAAGAATTTCGAAAATCTGACACACATGGATGTTATTAATAAATAAAATTTGGATCAATAAGTTGAAAATAATTTTTTGGTGAATAGTAATTTTTGACTTTTATTTACCGCGGTTAAAGGTAAATTGGGTAATTCAAGGTAAAAATAAAATTATAATAATACAAAATTTCCTTATCACTTATTCAAACCCTGTTGGTTGAGTCATTTACAACAATGAACATCTTTGGGTCGATTTTGGTACCCCATTGAACCATTTGGGAGTAATAATTACACTTTACATTAATTAACATAAAGTATTGGCAAAAATGACAAAAAAATTATTTCTTAGTAAATTAATTTTTACAAGTGGATATATAATTTATAAATTAGACTATAAATATTAATTGGAAATATAAAAAGATTTAATATATCACGGTATTTGTTTTATAATTTTTAGACATTGAATAAATTAAATTATTTATAACACAATAGTGATATAGTGTTTACCTCATTAATAAATGATTTCAATAAATAACATTATAAATATTAAAATAACATCCAAAATCTATCCAATTATTATTGTATGAATTTATTTAGACCATGAATCCTCTTATATTTTATCTTAATAAGTTGGGACCTTTAGAAATCGAATATAATTTTATAATAAAATAATATTATCACACTTTCTAAAAGAGCCCCTCCTCCCCCTTATAAAAATCCCTCACTTCTAACCAATTCCTCACCACTATAAAGCCTTTTTTCTCATCCAACCTTTTCCCAATTAATATCCCTACATACCTCTCCTCCTCTTAGAAGCCTTACTTTAGACAGAAGACACTTCGAGAAGTCATTTAGATTAAAACCAAAGGAAGTTACCCAAATTAAAGGTAACCGTTTTTCTTAACTTCTTTAATTTTATTTTACTTCTCCAAACCCTAAAATCTTTTTATTCCTTTATTTTATAACAAAAACATTATACTAAAAATAATAGGATGTTGTTATGAGATATATTCGAACTACTCTTACACACACTTCCATCTAATGGGTGAAGAGCATACTATTTATGTGGATGGAAAACTAACGCCTCACGAGATGATGATTGTTCGATTATCTCCAACCGCCAATCATGGTGGCCATTATGTTGACACTATATTTATATATGATATATATTATGTTTATTTTTTCTTTATTCTTATGTATTTTTCTTTTATATAATACTTTTATGGTTTCAATTATTGGTAAAAGCGATAATTTCATTTGAGGAAGTGCAGACTACCACCCCCTCAATGTAATATGACTCGTTAATTCCATATGTGGGACATATAAAGGATGGGGTTAATGATTATATATATGATATTATACATGAATTAGAATATACATATATATCATTATGTTTAAATTCCATTATAATAATAAATTGGAATAAAATTAGTGTTTATGCGTACATACGACATACCTTCTCCATTGACGGTGTCTTTCGTTTCTTACCTTCAAATGATATTTACTGTTATAAATATATATAAATATACCAGATATATATGATATATATGATATATATGATATCTAAATAATTAATATCATTCTGAATATAATAGACTATTGACCACATAGACAACGTGTCAATATAAGGTGTTCATTTTTTACTCAAGTACCAAATATCGACAAAATGAACATAATTAACATAAATGATTACATAATGTTTATAACATAGTAATAAGTGATATAAAAGGATTAATAAACATTAAAAGGTTATTATGCAAGTATAAATTTACTTTATTTTAATATTCAAGAGATTAAAGAGTGATCGAGTCAAGTCAGACACGAGGTAAGGGACTTCGTCTCAATCTCCTTTCATTGAGGCATATTTTGTTTTAACACAAGATTTATTTTTATATGCAAATAAACACCTTTTAAGTTTAATTTCATTCAATGGGAATATTTTTATATGAAGTTTTTTTCTATACAACAGAAAAATATTGATTCTTTTTAACGTACACGGTGACAACGATCTTTCCACCGCCACGAGTATTATTTGATCTTTGGATTCCTTAACAAGCTGTATTATTTTTAAAAGGAAAATAAATACCGTATACTCTTTTATGTATTTTGGTATTTAAAATGGTTTTGATAATGGATTTGTTATGTCAATATATTTAAATTATATATTTTTATTGAAATGTGGAAAAGTTATCTTTCTTTTAAGTTATTATGTGTTACAAACATGTTATGGTTCTTGGGCATTGTTGTGTATACGGGGTGTTCCGTAATAATCATAGGGTGGGTGAGCCCGAGATAGCTCTCCAATGCATTGGCTAACGTGACGAAGGTAAACATGGATGTTTCTCCAAAGTAACTCCCTATGTATCTGTGATAACTACAATGTGTGTATGTTATAGATTCCACAATTTACCTATATGATTTATGATTTCTAAGTGTTATTCAAAAATCATACGATTTCATGATGTAAGTAAAAGATTTTATGTGATGTATATAATTATGAACTAATTTATTCTTCATTTTTTTATAACCCTTACTGATCTTTTTATGCTCATCCCATGTTTTGAAATGTTTTTCACAGGACATAAAGATGAATATGGTCAAGGATGGGATCAAGGAAATGTCATTCTATCTAAAACATGGAACTAAACATTAATCTTTTTTGAGAGTTTTAATTTTATGAATAAAATGGAAACTAAGTATAGGTCACTACTTTGTAAACTTTTGATATGTAATATTTATGTCTAATTATCTAAAACTATAAACCTGAAAAAATATATAATGTGAATTAATTCGTTTAATTCATTATTATGTAATGTTTTAACGACATGTCATTATAGTTGGTATCAGAGGTCGGTATAGATAAATTTATAAGTTAGGGTATTGTTACACTATTATCCATAAAGTAATTTATGTTAATATTGAAATTATATTGCATTTACAGATTACCATGTTGCTTTGCGTAAGATATTTCTGTGTTCAGAATGGTTTTCGAATAGGAAATATGACAGCTATATTGGAACGACATCAGGAGGATGAAAACCTTTCAAATCAGTATCTTGAAATGGATGGAATCGGAACAGAACTATTTGTTCCAATGATGGAATAGTTGACTCAGGCTATAAATGGTGGTGTTATCCATGTATGAGATCAGCCAGATCAACCACAGAGGAACATGTCAGTAGTGGATCATTTCATGAGGCAATGTCACCCATCATTCAGAGTATCATCTGACCTGGTGCTAGAAGAAGGGTTTATTAAACCACTAGATAAGATTTTTGATGTCATGGGGGGTTCAGAACATCAAATGGATGGTATTTCTCTTTACTATTATGAAGGTGAAGCTGATCAGTGGTGTTCGATGGTGAAAAATATCAAGGATAATGAGGAGGTTTATTCTATTGATTGAGATGAATTCAAAGGTATGTTTCCTGAGAAATATTTTCCTAAGGTGGTTCCTCTTATGATGGAAAAACAATTCCTGGATTTGAGGCAGGAAGATGACCCAATGGCTGTTTATGAAGAAAAATTCACCTGACTGGAAAGGTATGTTCCAAATTATATACAAGATCATGATAGTAAAATAAACTATTTTTACTTAGGATTAAGGACAATGTATTGATGGGCATTAGCTTCTCATGAGTTAAAATGTTATGAAAAACATGTTTGCTGTGCGGAGAAGGTGGAAATTGATTTTTCTAATGATAAGGTGTTCATTGAAAAATAACAGAATAAGAAGTTGAGGTGGTAGGAAAAAGGGAATAACTCTTCAAAAAAGTCTGATAGTAAGAATCTTAAGTTTACGTTTTGTGAAAATTATGGTAAAAAGTATGTTGGGGAATGTATTTTGAATTCTGTTATGTGCTACTGATGTGGTAAAATTGGACATAAAGCTCTTAATTTCACTGAAAAAGATCTAGGTAATGGTAACGAAAAATCTGATATATAGTCAGTAAAATGTTATAAGTGTAATGAAATGGGTCATTATGAAAATGAGTGTCCAACAAAGAACTCAACTGAGGTAAAGAAGATAGACTACAAGAATAAAGGGTTGGGGAAATCCTTTGAAACTACTTCAACAGATGTTGGTCCATCAAATGAAGTAGTATCTGGTACACTGTTTGTTTGTTCAGATTATTCCAATGTGTTGTTTGATTCAGGGTCTACACACTCTTTAATGTCTAATAAGTTTTCTAGATAATTTGGAATTCCATATTAAGATATGAATACAGAACATACGGTAAAAACACCTGGAGGAAATGTTGAGACAAAAAAATATAAGAAAATCTATGTCCTTGTTTGCAGAAAGTATCTACCTGCAAACTTTATTGTTCTGCCTCTAGAAGAGTTTGATATTATTTTGGATATGGATTGTGTTTGTGTTTATTAGGCTAAGATTGACTATAGAGATAATGAGGTTTCTTTTTAGAGTAATTTTCAATTTGTGTACAAGAATGAACCCTTGATTTTGATAACATATCAGAAAGTTGAGAAACTAGTAAAAGATGGAAATGAATGTTACCTTACTCATATTGTTGAAAATAAAGGAAGTCTTGAGATTAATGATGTTCCAGTGGTAAATGAGTACCTTGATGTTTTTTTTGATGAGTATCCATGTATTATACTTAATCCAGATGTTGAATTTACTATTGACATAGTTCTCGATGCTAAGACAATTTCAAAACCCCCTTATCGAATGGCTCAAATTTAACTTTTAGAGTTAATGAATAAATTACAGGAGTTATTAGATAAAGGATTAATTTGACCTAGTACATCCCCATGGGGTTCTTCTGTCTTATTTGTTAAAAATAAAGATGGTTCAATGTGACTTTGCATTGATTATAGAGCATTGAATAACATCACTATTAATAACAATTATCCTTTTGCTCATATCTATGATTCGTTTGATCAACTCTAGGGAGCTCAGTCTTTTTGGAATATTGACTTGAGATCAGGGTACCATCAGGTGAAATTGAATGAATCAGACATTCAAAATACCGCATTTCGTACTAGATAAGGCCATTATGAATTTTTATTTATGCCTTTGGTTTAACCAATGAACATGGTGTATTCAGGGATCTTATGAATATAATTTTCCGTGAGCTATTCAATATGTTTGTGGTTGTGTCCGTTGGTGATATTTTGGTTTATTCCAAAAGTAAATAGGAACATGAATGTCATTTAAGGGTTGTCTTGCAAACCTTAAAAGAAAAGAAACTATTTCGGAAATTCAGTAAGTGTGAGTTTTGGTTACAACAAATTTCATTCCATGGTCACATTGTTTAAAAAAATGGCATAACTATTGATCCTGCTAAAACAGAAGATGTTGAAGAATGGAAAAGACCCACTAATATAATTGAGATTTGATTTTTTATTTGTTTGGAAGGTTATTACTGGAGGTTTGTTTAATTTTTTTCACGATTAACTATTCCATTGATTAAGTTAAAGTCAAAATAGTGTAAAGTTCATCTGGACAAAAGAATGTGATGATCGCTTTCAGGAATTGAAAAGAATATTGGTGAATGATATAGTTTTGGCGCTGCCATCCAGAAATGGTGAGTTTGTTATCTACAGTGATGCTTCATTGAAAGGACATGGTTGTGTCCTAATGGAAAATGATCAGGTAATTGATTGTGCTTCACGTTAGTTGAAACCACAAGAGTTAAATTACCCTACACATTATTTGGAATTAGCTGCTGTTGTTTTTTGCTTTAAAAATTTGGAGGCCTTATTTGTATAGAGTAAAATGTGAAATATATATTGACCACAAATGTGTAATGTATATATTCACTCAGAAATAATTAAACAAGGGACAGAAGAGATGGCGGGAATTAATCAATGATTATGATTGCATGATCCATTACCATCTTGGAAAATAAAATGAAGTGGTTGATTCTTTGAGTCGAAAAAGTAATGCTTCATTAACCATGTTATGATTAGTGTGAGAACTAGGATCTTTTTTTCATGTACACCTTTCATTTTTTGGGAGATTTTTTGAAAAATGGAGTTTCTGGAAATTTTCGAAGTACACGTCGTGTGCATTATGAGTACACGCCGTGTACTCTTTTCCCGCTCAAAGTTGTGGGTTGGCCGTATCTGGGCCACACACACGGTGTGTAGGGATGATGTGGAGGCCGATTTTAGCAGAGTATGGAAAACCAAGTACACTCCATGTACTCTAAAAGTACACACCGTGTACGTTTTTTTCATTAAACGGATCAGGGTCGCGCCTGATGCACAGAGAGGTCTTCTTCTAGTTTCTGTTCATCTGAGAGCACTGAGGATCCGTGAATCTTCAATGAGCCCCTGCCTCTCCGTCCGTTCTCCTATTCTATCACCTTTGATTTTGTTTAAATCGCAACTGTACGTTCTCCCTTCTTCGTGAGTCTTGTCTTCCAATCCCTCCTATTTCTCATGTTATCATGGTTTATGTGTTTCAGATGTTTTCTCGGATCTACGACGTTCTATGGATAATCTGTCATTTTTGATCACGTATATCGATCTCCTATGATTGAGATAGGTGGTTTGAGCCTTTCTCTAGAACATCTATGAATAATTTGTGCAATTTCACCAATTCCCTTGAACAAGAATTGTGTGTTTTTCTGTTTTTCCCTTGATTGAATTTATGCTTTCTTGATTTCTATATTAGAGGTTTACCATTCTGAATAATGTAGTTTCTGTTGTACTCTTGACGTTTTCCGTACATCCTTTTCCTATTATGCATTATTCCAGTTTCCATGCCTAGTTGTAGGATAGTGGAACTGTTCTTCTGTTTTGCTGCTGAGCCTTAGAATGATAGCCAAGTAGTTCTTGAGGTTTATTTGGGTGATACACATGCGTTATGCATTTTTATTTCGCATAGGACTGTGAGAACCTAGTGTAGTAGACCATAGGGACAATAAACGTAAGAGATTTTCCATAGTGTCTTTTAATACGATGCGATACCATAGGGGGGAATTGACGATGGGTGCTCCCTCAAAGAGTTTTTAGTTCCTCGACATGGGCCACCGGGGGAATGCGACATTAAGTGCTTCCCCATAGAGCCTTTATTATGATATGAGACTATATAGGGAATTGTCGGTGAGTGATTCCTAAAAAATTATACTCTTAGCTGAACTAGAGGGGTGAGACTATGTGTGACTCCTAGAGGGTTTCTATTACTTGTAGGTTGAACCATAGGGGTTAGGTTGTGAGAGCTACCCAGAGGATTACCTGTTTTCTACATGTTGTTGGTTGTTTACTTGTGTACATTATATTCTATAACTGTGTATTTTAGCTGATGTGTATTTCATGTTTACTATTCCTGTACTTTTCTTGCCATGTATTCATTTACTGTTAGGCACGTATCTTTCGGTGGTTGCCTACTGGGACCTTGTCTCACACCCTTTTTTGTCCATGATTTTGGGCCAAAGCAGAGTATGTTGTTGCAGGTATAGATAAGGTAATGTTCCCTTCTACTTCAGGTGTTTGACATACTCTGGAGCTGGAGAGCATGGGACCAAGCTATGGCTTTCGATGCTGCTGGAGTTACTGTTGCTTTAGTACTCTATGTTTAGTAGTATTTTAGCATGTTGTTGTGTTTGCTGCATTCCATAGATACATGCACATGCAGAATCATTATCATCATTGATTTATATTTATTCTTCCACTATTTGGTTATAGTTTTGTATGTTTTTACTACTTCCACTATTGACTATTATTTTCCTTACCTTGTATACCTTACCAAATGAAGGCATAGTTTCCACAATAACATAAAGAGGCCCTCGCTACTAGTCAGCCACCTCTGGAATTTGGGGAAATACACTTGAGGTCATGTGGTGCCCTGGGTACAGGGCACCAGTGGAGGGGATCCGGATTCAGGTCGTTACAAAGTGGTATCAGAGGTGTTTCTTTTCACTTGAATTACTGTTTAGGTCCTTTTTTCAGGGATAGGATGGATCCAGTAGTTGGTATTAAGTTGTGCTCAGGAGTAGCTAACTCGTGTACAGGGAAAATCCATACAACCTCGTCAATTGCAGTTTGCTGGTTTTGAGATTTTACGGTTGATATGATTTCACCTAGATTAATTCACAAGCTTTGTGTTTTTATTGTCTTGACTATTGCGGTTCAATTTCTATCGCAACCCGATGAGATGAGGGTATTCCATATCATGCATCAAAGAGGAACTTGAATAAATCACATGCCATGCACTCTTTCCATGCCATCTAGGGTGCATTAGCGATTTCATGATGTTGTGATAGACATTGTGTCGATTATGCATGCTGTTGTGAGAGATACTTGATAGAATCTCTACTTCCTTGTTAGAGGATTGTTTGTATTCTAATTTTCTTAAATTAATGCCATGTTTTGATTGGTGGGGTGTATGGGCCCTCTCGAATTGGAATTTGGAACCTCTTTGACTTGTTTTCTGTGTTTTCTGGGCTTTTGTGCAGTTTCTGAGTTGCTACCCAGAAAAACCTAGAATACACGGTGTGTACTTTTTGACTACACGCTGTGTAGTTTTTAGACCATTTCACTGACTGTGTGAGCAGGGACAGACTGTTTTAGAAATAAATTCAGGAAGACGCCATGTATGGTTGGTACACGCCGTGTATTTCAGATCCATCTACCCGGCCGTGTCACTAACAAAACGGGTCAGGGAAGCTCGAGTAGAACATATCGTGTTGTAAAGGAACATGTTGTGTAGTCTTGTTCCAGGTAACCGACCATGTCATGAGAAACACAGGTCGGTGTTATCTTCTTCCATACACACCATGTTTGTTTGGAACACTCCGTGTAAGGGTCAGCTATGTACTTGGTCGTATCGCCAACAACACGGGTCATGAAAAATCTTCAAGTACACGCCGTGTTTGTTCGGAACATGCCATGTAGTCTCAACTGTGTATCCGGCCGTGTAGCTAGCAACACGGGTCGTTAAATCCTTGTCTGCTACACGCTCTGTCCACTAGGCACACGTTGTGTAGTCTCAGTTTAAGGAGACAGTGTGGGTTAGCCATGAAAGGAGACACGGGCAGAGAAACAGTGTTATGTACATGATGTGTAGATTTAATACACGCCGTGTAGTCGAGTTATGTAAATCTCAGTTTAAGAAGTCCAAGATTTCTAGTCTTTATCTGGATGATCAGGGGACTTCGCACTTGGACTTTCCTCCAGTGGTGGATAATTTCAGGGATGTCATTCTAGATGACATTTCAGGTTGCCTCTGGAGCGTGAGGATGAATTTTCTATTGAGCCCATGCCAGGAGCAGCACCGGTGTCCATTCCTCCTTATAGGATGGCTACACATGAGTTGTAGGAGCTCATGAAGAAGTTAGAGGAGTTGCAGGACAAGGGTTTCATCTAACCTAGTACTTCTCCTTGGGGTTCTCCTGTCCTGTTTGTGAAGAAGGCAGACGGTACCCTTCGGCTTTGTGTGGATTATCAAAAGCTGAACCAGTTGATGATAAAGAACTGATATCCCTTGTCGAGGATCGATTACCTCATTGATCAGCTTCGAGGAGCCCGGGTGTTCTCAAATATCGACTTGAGGTCCGGTTATCATTAGTTGTGTGTTAGACCATCAGATATACCTATGACAGCCTTCATGAGAAGGTATGTTCTATACGAGTATACTGTCATGCCGTTCGGTATCACGAACACTCCTTCAGTTTTCATGGCACTGATGAACCGAGTGTTCCATCCTTACATGGAATCCTTCGTCGTGGTCTTCGTGGACGATATCTTGGTGTACTCTCACACTCGATACGACCATGCCACACATCTTGAGATCGTTTTGAGTACAATGAAAGGGCATCGGCTCTATGGTAAATTCTTGAAGTGCTACTTTTGGATGGAACAGATTCACTTCTTGGGTCACGCCATCTCAGAGGCAGGAGTATCTATGGACCCAGAGAAAGTGAGAGTTTTAGTCTCCTGGGAGCAGCTGAAGAACATTTTTGAGGTACATATTTTCCTAGGGCTGGCTGGATACTATAGACACTTCATTCAAGAATTATCATGCTTAGCATCACCATTTACAGGTCTGACCATGAAGGGGGTGATGTTCTTATGGTCAGATTCTTGTGAGTCATCCATTCAAGAGCTAAAGGGAAGATTGACGTCAGCACTGATACTAGTCTTTCCATATGTAGACAAGAGTTATACTGTATTTTGTGATGATTCAGGTATTGGACTAGGTGTTGTGATTATGCAGGGATATGGAGTCGTTGCATACGGGTCTCGGCAGTTGAGGCCACATGAGAGGAATTACCCTATGCACAATCTGGAGTTAGCAGCTATGTTCATGCCTTATGCTGTTGGAGACACTATCTTTTGGGAGAGCACTTTGTGGTCTTCACCGAACATAAGAGCCTCAAGTATATATTTACTCTGCGTGATCTAAATCTATGTCAGCGCTAGTGGGTTGAGTATCTTCAGTCTTTTGATTTTGAGCTTGCCTATATGTCATGAAAGGGCAACGTTGTGGCAGATGCATTGAGTAGGAGAACTCAGTTTTAGGCAGTTCAGGAGGCCAGCATTGAGTGGAAGCTTATGGCTCTATTCTCGGAGATGCATCTGGAGGTACACGACAGACAGGGACATACCTTCCTATCTTGTGTAGCTGTTACCTCTACACTACTTGATTGTGTACGGATGAGGCAGCTGTCAGACTCAGAAGGCTTAGTTCTGCGGGAGAGTGTGTCAGGAGAGGACCCTCTTCCTATATGGATAGTGGGCGAGGATGATATCTTTCATTTCTAGGGACGCGTATGGGTTAAAGTAGCCTTATGGGAGGAGCTGATGTAGGATTTTCATTCCTCAGTTTGGGCAGTCGATCCTGGCATCTCCAAGATGTATTGGGATATTCATCGCCAGTACTGGTGGTCAGGTATGAAGAGGGATGTTGCTGGTTTTGTCATGAGATGCTCAACTTGTCAGCAGGTGAAGGAGGATCATCAACTACCAGCAGGCCTTTTACAGCAGTTACCCATTCTGGAGTGGAATTGGAACGATGTTGCGATGGACTTTGTGACTGGGTTGCCGAGGTCACCTCGAGGGAATGATGTTGTTTGATTTGTCATCGAAAGTATCATGATGGTTTCTCACTTCTTGTCGATCAAGGAGACCTTCAATGTTGATGATATGGGAAGACTTCACATCAGGGAGATCATTCATCTTCATGGAGTACCACACTATATTGTTTCAGACAGGGATGCGCACTTCACCTCTCGGTTCTTGTAGGGACTTCAGAAGGCCTTGGGTAAACATGTAGTTTTGAGTACATCATACCATCCCCATACTGATGTCCAGTCCGAGCACACGATCCAAGTTCTTGAGGATATGCTGCAAACTTGCATCCTAGACTTTGGCGGTTCCTGGGTGAAGCATGTCCCTCTTTTGGAGTTCACCTACAATAGCAGTTTCAAGGCGACCATTCAGCTGACACCATACGAGGCCGTGTACAGCAGGCCATGCCGATCACCCTTATGCTAGCTGGAGGCAGTAGAGGCAGCTTTGATGGGACCTCAAATTTTTTTGGAGACTTCAGAGAAGATAGAGATGATTCATAAGAGGATGACTACAACACAGTCTCGGTAGAAGTCTTATGCTGATCAGCGGAGACGACCTCTGGAGTTTGAGGTCGGGGATTAGGTTTTTCTGCGGGTCGCGCCGAGGTTGGGACACAAGAGGATTCAGAGGCCTGGTATACTTTTATCGCGGTACGTTGGGCCGTTTGAGGTTTTGGAGAGAGTTGTGTCGGTCGGCTATTGGTTGCATCCACCCAGAGGTACCAGACCATGCATGAAGTCTTCTACATCTCTCAGCTCCGACGTTACTTTTCAGACATGTCTCATGTCTTTCAGCCTGAGGAGGTTGAGCTCGAAACGGATGCATCGTTTGTAGATCATCCCATGTGGATTGTCAATTGTAGTAGAAATTTTCTTTGTGGGTGGTCTATCCCTCTTGTACGGGTGATATGGCAACATGGGCGAGTACAGGATGAGACCTAGGAGAGGGAGGCCGATGTACGATCGTAGTGGCTGAATCTGTTCAGGGGTTCATTTTCTACACCTCGCTAGGGAAATTTGGGGACAAATTTATTTAAGGGGGGTGTTTATAAGATCCCAGAACATTGTTTCAGGTACGTTGTCATGCCCGGACTTCGTTGAGGTACAAATTTAATTTTAAATTTTTATTTCGTGAATTAATTGCCTATTTATTTAAATTGTTTGGTTGTAGCACGGGCTGAACCCGATGCGGGTTGCCCGTTGTGGCAACGATGTGTGCGCGCCGGCCATGCGCCGTTAGACGCATGGGCAGGGCACGGGAAAAGCCTTGTGGCTTTGCCATTTCAGCGTGTGGTGCCCGTTGCACGAAAATTTCAAATTCCGGATGATTAACTTCAGTTTCCTTATTATCATTATCATTATCATCATTATTATTATTATTATTATTATTATTATTATTTTTATTTTTGTTATTATTATTATTATTAGTCGACCCCCTTCATTTTATCTTATTTTATTTTATTTTATTTTATTTTATTTTATGTTATTTTGTAATATTTCTTTTGATATTCATTTTATTTTATTTATTTTATTTTTATTATTAGTTATTTTAATTGTTTTTTTTTATTATTTGTTTTGTTTTTTTCCTCTCACTGCTAAACCCTACCCTAGCCGCCACCCTATTTCTTCCTTTTTTTATTTTTTTCTTTTTTATCTTCTTTCTTCCTCCCCACGCATCCCCTCTCCTTCTTCTCTCTTCACTCCGGCGGCCTCCCTCCTCACTCACCCTCTCTTCCCCGCTCGGCCACACCCCTCCCTTCTCCCTTATCCCTTCTCCCTCTCTTCTTTCTTTCTCCCTCCCTTCTCCCCTCTTCCCTGCGCGCTCCCCCATCCCCTTCTCACCCAGACCTCTCACGCTCCCCCCACCCTCCCTCCAGCGTCGCGTCGTGACCCCCTTCCTCCTCCCCTCTCTGCCGCGTCGTGCTCTACCCCCTTCTCATCCTCTCCTTCTTCTTTTCCTTCTTCTTTTCCTCCTCTTCCTTCCTCCTCTTCTCTTCTTCCACGTCCCACTTCTCCTCTCTTCCTCTATTCCACGGCCAGCCCCAAACTCTCTTCCTATTTCCAGAAAACTGCCAACGCCCCTCCTTCCTCTCGCCGGACCACCCCCCCCCACCCTACTAATGCTGCCGGACCACCTCTCGCACCCTGCTCATGCTGTCAGACCGTCGTGCCGCCCCTCACTTTGCAAACGTTCCACAATAAGGGTTTTTTTATTTTTATTTAATTATTTTGATTATTTTAATTGATATTAAAGTAATATAATTATTAATGCATTTGAATAAGTGTTAATTAATTAATTTTTTGGTTTTTAATTTGTTAATTATTTTATTTATTTTAATTGGTAAGGTTGGTAAATAATTTATTTAATTTGGTAAATTTCTAATTAATTTAATTGATTATTATTAATTTTGTTAATCATTATATTTAATTGAAATTGTTAAATTGCTAATTAATTTATTTAGTTAGTTTTGGAGTTGTATAATTATTAATCAACTTAATTAATTATTTTCGCTTAATTGTTAATTAATTTATTTAATTATTACTGAACCTGTTTAATGGTTCAATGAAATATTTAATTGCTGATGTTTTTTTATGGACCGCTAATGTTTCACTAGGTTGGCATTGAGGGTATTTTGGTCCACTATTTTAGGACCCTTTTGACGGCTTCATACGTTGCGACTGTTGCACAACGAGAGTTCTGCGCCGTGTTGCTTCTCGTACCTGTGTGAGGTAGGTGGTTTCACATTCTTAGGGAATTTGATCATTTAGCATGCTGGTTTGATTCATTTAATCTGTCATTTATTTAAATACTGCTATCTGTGTCGGTTTGACTGGTATAGCGTGGTGTTTTTCTTTTATTATGGCTTGTTTAGATTGCCGGGTTTATACTGTGTTGTGCCTTGGTTTTTGAACAAATGCAGCAGTTGAAATTGATCCTTGTTATAGTCTTAGTGTGAGTCCTAGTGGGTTCTCCACTGTTGGTTGTGTTGATTTATTTTCATAAAATTTATAAACCAATTTTCAAAATGTTTGATAAAATTTAGTTTGGCCCTCAAAATTCCATAGTTATTGCATGTTTTGAGGTTCTATGTTGTGTGTTGTGTCTTGACCTTGATGAGTAGGGTGAACTTTGAATAATGGGCACAAAAGGGGAAGCCTGGGTACTAGGTGGGTGGACTAGACTAGTGTGCTAGTGATACGAGAGTGTCCTCGGCCCAGTTTCACTCAGTGGGATTGACGCTTACAACACTAACGAATGTTTGGATGATGAATGGAGACCACTACGGTAGGAGGTGTTTTCCTGTTGGTGGCTCGTGCATGGGAAATGTATGATTTAGTTCACCAAGACGTGACGTTCTAGGGTCCCACACACCTTTAGTACTTTAGGTCCTCTCCCACTTTTGTTGCACCTGTGTGATTATATACTCATCACTGGTTGGTTTTGACGACTTCTGTGGTTTTAAAAGGTATGAATGTTCTTATTCGTTCAGTACCAAAACCCATTTTTCCCATTTTTATTTAAAACTGTCTTCCTTTCTTTAAATTTGTTTCCATAAAAATGTTAGTGCATTTATTTATTTGCTCTAAAATTTGAATCTGAAAACTTCTTTGGTCATCTATCCCTTTTTATGAAGAATCTTTTCTCTGGTGCCAACCTATTGAGCGTTGCTCACACCCAGCTTACACCCTTGGGTGTAAGTATATCTCATTATGTCTAATGTAGGAAAATGCCAAGGTTTTGAGCACGCTGGCCCGAGTTGTTAGTTGACTCATCTGATTTGGCGCTGGTGGCGGAGGCCTGACAGGGATATTCTTCGACCAGGTGACTATTGCTGGTTTGGGTTTTGGTCACCATTTTTGGGACGTAGTTGTGGTTGAGTTTTAGTTACACTTTTTGTTGAGACTCGGTCATGCAGTTTTAAAACATGTGGTCGTAATGTTGATTTCAGATTCCAGTTTTCTTATGGTTTGTTTCTGGTTTCTGTACGGGTAAATCGTTCCCAAAAATTTTAAATTTATACCCGGGCACTTGTGCCAGCCTGTGGGGATCGGGAATGCCCTTCGGGCCTTGCTGCAGGCCAGATTAGGCGTTGAGTTGACGGAGACCTGATTCGGTTCGTGACAAAATGGTATCAGAGGTGGTTAACTCTTGGTATATGTTATTTGAGATGAGTTTGGTTATACGGAAGTTGGGACTATCTGGGGGCTCGAATTTTATGTAGCGAGTAGGGTTCCTGGCTAGCATGCCTCGTGACAGATACGGAGTCACCATGGGATTCTTGTTTGACTTCTTTCCTAGGTGGGACGTAGAGGCTGCAGACTGTACGTGGACACCAGGTAGGAAAGTAGAGAGTTGACGTGAAGTCTTTTGTGAATGTTTGGTTTATTGATGATTATTTATCCTATTGAAAAATTTGGTTCCTCTTGAGATATGTAATACTGATGGTATTCCTTTATGACTGTTTCCTTTGCAGAAAGATACCTCCCCAGAGATCTCCCATGTACCCACGGGAGGAACCCGGAGAGAGTTCTCTCATGCCGCTTGATCAGAGATTGGTAGAGACTGTTGTCCGAGCTGTTTAGGCTTTGGGAAAAGGGGCAACTCCTGCCCCCGCCCCTATTCTAGTTAGAGGGGAAGAGTCTGGCTCCAGGAAGGATAGAGCTCAGGAGTTTCTGAGGAACAAACCTCCTCCATTCTGAGGTAGTTCAGATCCTCAAGAGGCATAGGAATGGATTTAAATGATAGAACGCATGTTCGATTTCCTTGACACGCCCGAGGAAGTCAGAGTGAAGTTTGCCTCATTCCAACTAGTGGGTTCCAGTCGCAAATGGTGGGAATCCGTGGTCCAGGCAGGGAAACATGAGCACATGAGCTGGAAAGATTTCAAGGGTATCTTCAATGAGCAGTATTTTCCATAGATTGTAGCCTATGCTAGATCCCGGGAGTTCATGGACCTCTCTCAAGGGAGTCAGGAAGTGATGGAATATGTGAACCGCTTTGCTGAGCTCGTGTGGTACGCACCTAAGATAGTTTCATGTGAATTCTTGAAAGGTCAGAAGTTTGAGAATGGCCTTCGACTAGAGATCCACTCTCAGGTTTTCTTATTCAAGCTGAAGACTTATGCCGAGGTGGTCGATCGTGCTTGTATTTCCAAGATTGACAAGAAAGAAAATTTGGGGTTTTATGGATCAGTTTCAGGCTTTGGCAGCGGCAGTTCCTTAGAAAAGATGAGGAAGCGTGTTGAGCAGTGGAAGAAGAGTGGTGGCGGCTCAGGCCATCCCTCCAGGAAGACATCATCTGAGGCTTCTAGTGTGAGGCCCATTGTGTGCCATCAGTGTGTAAAGGAAGGGAATATTTGACCTACGTGTCCACATCCTCCCAGACCTTGCTATGGGTGTAGAGTAATGGGGCACCTATAGCGTTTCTGCGGGACTGTACGCCCTTACCAGAGTGGGACTGGATCTGTAACTTCCAGGGGTGTATCAGTTCAGTCAAAGCTGACCAGGATGCCTGGATCTCAGTTCGGTGGTTGTGGTGGAAGGACCAGATCATCTTCTGGGCAGTGTTAGATTAGGGCGGAGCCGTAGGAGAGCGGTCGTTCACAGGCTGGGACCAGAACATTGCATGTTTTGGATGAGGCACCAGCGGGATCTGATGCAGGGCCTTCGACTGTTCGAGGTACCATTCTGGTTGCATCTTCTATAGTTGTAGTTTTCTTTGTTACTAGTCCTTCAGTTTCTTTCATATATGCTCTCCTTCTGAATCTGTTGAACCTACCAACCGAGCTATTATCGTTTTCTATGGAGTTGGCAACACCGTTGGGGAAAAAGAGGGAGCAAGGCCTTAGGTGCCCATCGTGCGCACTCAATGTGTCGGGAGTCGAGATGGAATGGGATTTCTTGGTGCTTGACATGGATCTATTTGATGTGATCCTCGGTATAGACTGGCTGGTGCGCTTTCAGGCGCACATTGATTGCTATTGGCGCTGAGTCAGTTTTACGGCACCGGATGGGACTCCCCAGTTATTTCACGGATAATGGGATCCTCGGTCCGGACGCGCGGGACCTCCACTCCCTGAGTTGGGAAATTATGCTTATCAGTTGTCATCGCTCACACTGGAGGACGATGGTGGTGTTTTACATAGCGGGTTACCTCGTGTAGTGGATGAGTTCCCAGAGGTCTTCCTAGATGATTTCTCTAGCTTACCCCCAGAGCGGGACATGGAGTTCTCGATTGAGTTGGCGCCAGGAACATAGCCTATATCTCTTCCCTCATATCGCATTGACCCCACCAAATTGAGGGAATTAATGATACAGTTGGATGATTTGGAATCCAAAGGATTCATTTTCCCGAGCGTCTCTCCTTGGGCCGCCCTGGTTTTATTCACGAAGAAGGATTATGGAACCCTTTGGTTGTGCATTGATTACCAGAAATTGAACAAGGTAACCATCAAAAATAGAATCCCTTTGCCCCAGATTGATGATTTGTTCGACCAGTTGAAGGGGGAAAATTGGTTCTCCATGATTGATTTCTGTTCGGGATACCACAAGCTCAGGGTGAGAGAAGCAGATATCCTGAAGATGACTTTCCGAAGAAGGTACGGTCACTTTGAGTACTTGGTCATGCCTTTTGGATTGACAAATGCTCTTGTTGTTTTCATGGCACTCATGAATAGGGTGTTCCACCAATATCTAGACTCATTCGTCGTGGTATTCGTGGATGACATCCTGGTTTATTCTGGATATGAGTAGGAGCATGAGAATCACCTACGCAGTGTTTTGGGCACTTTGTGGGATCACCGCCTGTATGGAAAACACTCAAAGTGCACATTCTGGATCAGGGAAGTGAAGTTTCTAGGGCATGTCGTCTCAGAACAAGGGGGTTCAATGGATCCTGAGAAGATCAGGGCAGTTATTTCATGGGAGTAGCCATGAAATGTGTTTGAGATCAGGAGTTTTCTGGGCTTGGATGGTTATTACAGGTGCTTTGCCCAGGACTTCTCGCGGCTTGCCTCCCCCATGACTGCACTCACCCGGAAAGGGGTAAAGTTTGAGTGGAGCCCTTAGTGTCAGGCGTCCTTTGAGGAGTTGAAGCGGCGGTTGACCACCGCCTCTATACTGACCTTACCGGAGTCGGGAAATGGATATGTGGTTTACTGTGACGCTTCAGGTACGGGCCTTGGGTGTGTGCTCATGCAGTATGACCATGTTGTGGCTTGTGGTTCTCACCAGCTCCGGCCGCCTGAGAAGAATTATCCGACTCACGACTTAGAGTTGGCAGCGGTTATGCATGCTTTGATGAAATGGTGTCATTATCACTTTGGGGAGAAGTTTGTGGTCTATTCTGACCATAAGAGCCTGACCTACATTTTCTCTCAGAATGATCTCAATTTGAGGCAGTTTCACTGCGTCGAGTACCTGCAGGGTTTTGATTTTGATATTGTCTATACCCCTGGAAAGGGTAATGTGGTAGCCGACACCTTGAGAAAGAAAGTACCAGTGCATGTGTTGAGGAAGTCCAGCGATGAGTGGACTTTGATGGGGCTCTTTTCCCAGATGCACTTGGAGAGGAGGGAGCACAGCGAAGGTACTTTCTTGGCTATCATTCAGTTGACTTCTACTCTTCAAGAGTTGATTCAGCGGGAGAATCCCAGTGATGAGCTGTGTCAGCGATCTATGTAGTTTCTTCATGGTGGGGAGACTCCTTCAGATTGGTCCTTGTCTTCCCGGAGGGTCTTGTGCTTCAAGGGTCGTGTTGTGGTGTCGTTGTCTCTGCGGATGGTGGTGATGCATGATAGCCACCAATCTTAGTGGGCTGTCCATCCTGGTACCACTAATATGTATTATGATGTTCGCCGTCTGTTCTGGTGTCCAGGTATGAGACGGTACATAGAAGTCTTTTTGTCAAGGTGCTACACTTGCCAGCAGGTAAAAGCATAGCATCAGAGACCATCTAGCCTACTCCAACCACTACCCATTCCTACCTGGAAGTGGGACGAGGTCACCATGGACTTCATTATTGGATTTCCTCATACACCTCAGGGGAGGAATGCTATATGGGTAGTGATTGACCACTTACCATGTCATCTAACTTTATCCCAATCAGAGATACATCGAAGGTAGATGAGCTGGGCCGCTTGTATGTTCAAGAGGTGGTCAGACTTCATGGTGTGTCATCGGCAGTTATTTCTAACAGGGACCCCCCGCATTACATCTCGGTTTTTGGTAGGCCTCTAGGAGGCTTTGGGGTCACAGATTATGATGAGAATGACATACCATCCTCAGACCGATGGCCAGACGGAGCGGGCGAATCAGATTCTGGAAGACATGCTCCAAGCCTGTGTGTTAGATTTTGGAGGCTCATGGGATAGCCATTTGGGACTGGTCGAGTTTGCTTATAATAATAGTTACCATTCTTCCATCAGAATGGCACCCTTTTAGGCGCTCTATGGACGACCTTTTCGGTCTCCTCTGTGTTGGGATGAGGTGGGAGAGACCTCACTCTTGGGATCAAGCCTTGTCCAGGAGACATCTGAGAAGGTCAAGCAGATTAGGCAGCGGTTGTTGATAGCTCAGAGTCGCCACAAGTCTTATGCAGATCATAGGTGGAGGGATCATGAGTTTTCAGTGGGGGATAGAGTGTTCCTGAATGTGGCCCCTCACTTGGGTCATCGTCGTTTGGGGATGCAGGGGAAGCTGACACTGAGGTATGTCGGACCTTTCGAGATTCTTGAGAATATTGGAAAGGTGTCATACAAGTTAGCATTGCCCTCGCAGTTGACATAGATTCAAGACATATTTCATGTCTCCCAACTAAAGATGTACAACCCTGATCCGTCGTATGTGCTGAATTGGGAGGAGCTGGAGACAGAGTCCGACTTATCTGTGTTTGAGTGACCAGTGCGGATAGTGGATTCTCAGGAGAAGGTGTTGTGTGGAATATCCATTACTCTGGTCCATATTATCTGGCAGCATGGGAATGATGAGCATGAGACGTGGGAGCGGAAGTCGTGGGTTGATCAAGAGTACCCACTTCTATTCTCTAATCAGGCATCGAGCTGAATTTTCGAGGGCGGAAAGTTTTCATAGTGGGTAGAATTGTCACGCCCGGACTTCGTTGAGGAACAAATTTAATTTTAAATTTTAATTTTTTGAATTAATTTCCTGTTTATTTAAATTTTTTTGTTGAATCATGGGCTGAACCCGATGCGGGTTTCCCGTTGTGGCAACGATGTGTGTGCGCGGGACTTGCGTCGCTCGGCGCACGGGCAGGGCACAGGCAAAGCCATTTGGCTTTTCCATTTCAACGTGCGGTGCCCGTTGGGCAGACGTTTCAAATACCGGATGATTAACATCAATTTCCTTATTTTCATTATTATTATTATTATTGTTATTATTATTATTATTGTTTTTGTTGTTGTTATTATTATTAGTAGTCGAACCCCTTCATTTTATCTTATTTTATTTTATTTTATTCTATTTTATTTTATTTTGTCATATTTCTTTTCATATTCATTTTATTTTATTTTCTTTTATTTTTTTTATTACTTATTTTATTAATTATTTTTTATTATTTGATTTGTTTTTTCCTCTCCATCCTAATCCCTACCCTAGCCACCACCCAATTTCTTCATTTTTTTATGTTTTTCTTTTTTTTCTTTTTTCTCCTCTTTCTTCCTCCCCACGCATCCCCTCTTTTTCTTCTCTCTTCACTCTGGCGGCCTCCCTCCTCACTCACCCTCTCTTCCCAGCTCGTCCACGCCCCTCCCTTCTCCCTTCTCCCTCTCTTCTTTCTTTCTCCCTCCCTTCTCCCCTCTTCCAAGCACGCTCCCCCATCAACTTCTAACCCGGACCAGCCGCGCTCCCCCCACCCTCCCTCCAGCGTCGCGTTGCGCCCCTCCCTTCCTCCTCCCCTCTCCGTCGCGCCACGTTCCACCCCCCTTCTCCACCTCTCCTTCTTCTTTTCCTTCTTCTTTTCCTCCTCTTCCTTCCTCCTCTTCTCTTCTGCCACGTCCCACTTCTCCTCTCTTCCTCTATTCCACGGCCAACCCCAAAATATCTTCCTCTTTCCGGAAAACAGTCAGCGCCCCTCCTTCCTCTCGCCGGACCACCTCCCACACCTCGCTAACGCTACCAGACCACCTCTCGCACCATGCTCGTGCTTCCAGACCGTCGTGCCGCCCCTCTCTTTGCCAACGTTCTGCAATAAGGGTTTGTTTTTATTTTTTAAAATTATTTTGATTATTTTAATTGATATTAAAGTTATTTAATTATTAATGCATTTGTATAAGTGTTAATTAATTAATTTTTTGTTGTTAAATTTGTTAATTATTTTATTTATTTGAATTGGTCAGATGGATAATTAATTTATTTAATTTGGAAAATTTCAAATTAATTTAATTGATTATTATTACATTTGTTAATCATATTATTTAATTGAAATTGTTAAATTTCTAATTAATATATTTAGTTAGTTTTGGAGTTTTATACATATTAATCAAATTAATTAATTGTTTTGGATTAATTGTTAATTAATTTATTATATTATTACTGAACTTGTTTAATGGTTAACTGAAATATTTAATTGCTGATGTTTATTTATGGACTGCTAATGTTTCACTGGGTTGGCATTGAGGGTATTTTGGTCCACTATTTTTGGACCCTTTTGACGGCTTCATACGGTGCGACTGTTTCACAACGGGAGTTTTGCGCCGTGTTGCTTCTCGTACCTGTGTGAGGTAGGTGGTTTCGCATGCTTAGGGAATTTGATCATTTAGCATGTTGGTTTGATTGATTTAATATTTCTTTTATTTAAATACTGATGTGTGTGTCGGTTTGACTGATAGAGCATGGTGTTTTACTTTTATTAGTGGCTTGTTTAGATTGTCGGGTTTATACTGTGTTGTGCCTTGGTTTTTGAACAAACGCAGTAGTTGAAATTGATCCTTGTTATAGTCTTGGTGTGCGTCCTAGTGGGTTCTGCCCTGTTGGTTGTGTTGTTTTATTTTCTTAAAACATATAAACCAATTTTCCAAATGTTTCTTAAACTTTAGTTTGACCCTATAAATTCGGTAGTTCTTGCATGTTGTGAGGTTCTATGTTGTGTGTTGTGTCTTGACCTTGATGAGTTGGGTGAACATTGAATAATGAGCACAAAAGGAGACGCCTGGGTATTAGGTGGGTGGACTAGACTAGCGTTCTAGTGATACGGGAGTGGCCTCGGCCTAGTTTCACTCAGCGGGATTGACGCTTACATCACTAACTAAACATTGGATGATGACTGGAGACCACTATGGTAGGAGGTGTTTCCCTGCCAGTGGCTCGTGCATGAGAAATGTATGATTTGGTTCACCGAGACGTGAGGTACTAGGGTCCCACATAACTTTAGTAATTTAGGGCCTCTCCCTCTTTGGTTGCTCCTGTGTGATTATATATTCATCAGTGGTTGGTTTTGGCGACTTTTGTGGATTCAAAAGGTAATAATGTTATTTTTCGTTTAGTAACAAAACCCCCTTTTCTCTTTTTTTAACTGTATTCCTTTATTTAAAACAGTTTCCATCAAAATGTTAGTGCATTTATTTATTTTCTCTAATATTTGAACATGCAAACTTCTTCAGTCATCTAACCCTTTTTATGTGGAATATTTTCTCTAGTGCCAACCTATTGAGTGTTACTCACACCCTGCTTACACCCTTGGGTGTAAGTAGATCTCATTATGTCTGATATAGGGAAATAACAAAGTTCTGAGCATGGTGGCCCGAGTTGTTAGTTGACTCATCTGATTTGGCGCTGGTGGCGGAGACCTGACAGGGATATTCTACCACCATGTGACTTTTGCTGGTTTGGTTTTTGGTCACCTTCTTTTAGGATGTAGTTGTGGTTGAGTTGTAATTTCCCATTTTGTTGAGACTCAGTCATGCAGTTTTAAAACTTGTGGTTGTAATGTTGATTTCAGATTCCAGTTTTTCTATGGTTTTTTTTTCTGGTTGTTTTACGTGTAAATCATTTCCAAAAATTTTAAATTTATACACGGGAACTTGTGCTAGCCCGTGGGGATTGGAAACTCCCTTTGGGCCTTGCCGCGGGCCGGGTCGAGCGTTGAGTTGAAGGTGACCCGATTCGGTTGGTGACATACGTCTTTCTTTTTTTGGGAGTTTTTGAGAAAAATGGAGCTTCTAGAAATTTTCGAAGTACACACCATGTACTTTATGAGGTCACTCCGTGTACTCTTTTCCCACTCAGAGATGTGTGCTGGCCGTGTCCGGGCCACACAAACGGTGTGTAGGGATGATGTGGAGTCCTATTTTAGTGGAGTATGGAAAACCTAGTACACACCGTGTAGTTTCTTTTTTTCATTAAACGGACTGGGGTCGCACCTGATGCACAGAAAGGTCTTTTTATAGGTTCCGTTCATTCGAGAGCACCAAGGATCCATGAATCTTTGAAGAGCCCCAACCTCTCTGTCCGTTCTCCGATTCGAGCGCCATTGATTGTGTTGGAATCACAGCGGTCAGTTCTTCCTTCTTCTTGAGACTTGTTTTTCAATCCCTCCTCTTTCTCAATTTATCGTGGATTATGTGTTTCGGAATTTTCTTAGATCTAAGAAGTTCTAAGGAGAATCTGTCATCGGTGTTCACGTATATCGATATCCTAGGATCAAGGTATGTGTTTTGTGCCTTTCTGTAGAAAGGCACTGAATATTTTGGTCAATTTTGCCAATTCCCATGAATGAGAATTGTGAGTTTTCCTGTTTTTTCCTTGATTGATTGCCTGCTTGCTTGATTGCTATATTAGAGGTTTACCCTTATGAATAGAGTATTTTTTGTTGTACTCTGGATGTTTTTCATACTTGCTTTGACTATTTGGCATTATGCCAGTTGACATGCCTAGTTGTAGGATAGTGGAACTATTGTGCTATTTTGCTGCTGATCCATTGAATGATAGACAAGTAGTTCTTGAGGTTTATTTGGGAGATACCCATGCGTTAGGCATGTTTATTTCTCACAGGACTGTGAGAACCTAGTGTAGTAGACCATATGGAGAATGGACGTAAGGTATTCTCCATAGTGTCTTTTAATATGATGCAAGACCTCAGGGGAAATTGACGATGAGTGATTCCTCAAAGAGTCTGTAGTTCCTCGTCGTGGGATGTAGGGGGAATGAGATGTTGAGTGCTTCCCTAGAGAGCCTTTTGTATGATATGAGACTATAGGGGGAATTGAAGGTTAGTGATTCCTTATAAAGTCTACTCTTAGCTGAACCAGAGGGGTGACACTGTGTGTGCCTCCTAGAGGGTTTCTAGTACTTGTAGGTTGAACCATAGGGGTTAGGCTATGAAAGCTACCTAGAGGATTACCTGTTTTCGACATGTTGTTGGTTGTTTACTACTGTACTTTATATTCTAGAACTGTGGATTGTAACGGTATTGTATTTCCTGTTTACTGTTCCTGTACTTTACTTTCCATGTATTCATTGACTGTTAGGCACAGATCTTTGGGTGGTTCCCTACCAGGACCATGTCTCACACACTGTTTGGGCCATGATTTTGGGCCCAAGAAGACTATGTTGTTGCAAGTATAGATAAGGGAAATATCCCTTCTACTTTAGGTGTTTGACATACTATGGAGATGGAGAGCATGGGACCAAGTTATGACTTGTGATGCTGATGGATTTATTGTTTCTTTAGTACTTTGTGTTCAGCTGTATTTTAGCACATTGTTGTGTTTGTTGCATTCCTTAGATACTTGTACCTACTGTATAATTATCATCATTTTTATATATTTATTCTTCCGCTGTTTAGTTACAGTTATGTATGTTGTTACTTATTCCGCTACTGACTATTTTTTCCTTAACTTGTATACCTTACCAAATGAGGGAATAATTTCCCCATTAACTTACCAAGGCCCTTGCTACTAGTCGGCAGCCTCTGGAATTTAATGAAACGCACTTGAGGTCATGTGGCGAACTAGGTACGGGGCACTAGTGGAGGGGCTCCAGATTCAGGTCATTACAATTAGAACAAGATCCTTTGGTTTTTTATTTGGTAAACTTCTTCATTGAAGTTATTGGTGCAGAAAATTATTATGTTCTATATCAAGTGTCATTGAGATCATATCTATAAGATAGAATAAAGCAAACGCCTAAAGAAGACCGTGAGTAACAAAAAATGGTAGATTTGGTTCAGAAGTGTAAGTTTCCAGATTTTAACATTTATAATGATAGGTTTTTGAGGTTTATAATAAGATTATGTTTACTTTGGGATTCACAGTTGAAAATGAGTTGTTATGTGAAACTCAAATTTCCCCATTTTCAGTTCATCCTGGATGTACTAATATGTACATAGATCATCAGGAGTATTACTAGTGGGATGGAATGACAAAAGATATTGATGATTTTACTGTGAAGTGTTTGACTTGTTAACAGGTTAAAGCAGAGCGAAAGTTACCAAAAGGGTTGCTTCAGTCTTTACGGGTGCTAGAGTAGAAATGGGAAAATATATCCATGGACTTCATTGTGGGATTAATGAATACATCTCAAGGTAATAATGCAGTTTGGGTTATTGTTGATCGGTTGACTAAATATTCTCATTTTCATCCTCTTCAAGATACTCGGTCCCCAGATCAACATTCTCAGAATTATGTTAAATAGATAGTAAGGTTGCATAGAGTTCCCCTCTCCATTGTATCTGATCGTGATACCAAGTTTACTTCTAACCTATGGAAAGGCATTCATAAGTCTTTGGGTACTAAAATAGATATTAGTGTAGCTTTTAATCCTCAATCAGATGGGAAATCAGAACGGAAAATTTAGACCCTAGAGGATTTGCTACATTCTTGGTCACTGGATTACCAGAGAAGTTGGGACTGACATCTTTCATTTGTGGAATTTTCATATAATAATAGTTTTCATTCCTGTAAACAGATGGATCCATTTTAGGCATTATATGGAATGCATTGTCTAACACCAAATTTTTAGGATGAATTATTTGAATGAAATCTGATGGGAATTGAATTGGTAGAAGAGATAGTAGAGAATGTTCAGTTGATTCAAAATCCCATGAGAACAGCTCAGAGTAGAGAGAATTTTTTTGTAGAAAACCGGAGGAAGGATCTTTCTTTTGAGGAAGGTGGTTATATCATTATCAAAGTTTCTACAGGGAAAGGTGTGATGCATTTTGGTAAGAAGATAAAGTTGATCCTGAGGTTCATTGGACATGATGAAATCCTGGAAAAAGTTGCATCAGTTGCATACAGAGTGGATCTATCTCCTCGTTTATCCCATGTACAAAATGTTTTTCATGTTCTGATTTTGAGAAAGTATATGCCAGATCCATCTCATGTTTGGAGCCTAGAGGTAGTTCTATTTGAAAAAAATATTTCTTATGAAGAAAAAACAACCCAGATTCTTGAACGAAGAGAGAAAGTGTTAAAGAATAATGTAATTCACCATGTAAAGGATTTTTGGAAAAACAATATGGTTGATGAGGAAACGTGGGAATCTGAAAATGATATGAGGTATAAATACACCCACTTATTTGATAAGTGAATAAAAATAGTGAGGATGAAATTTCCAAAAGGGGGGAAGGATGTAACATCCCAGTTAAATATATAATAATACATATTTCATATTTATTAAAAATTTTGAATTAAATTTTAATTTTACTTTAAATGGGTTTCTATGTTCGATAGCATACCTGATACGTAACATCGGGATTCTTTGAAATCCTATATTGCACACTAATAATATAATATTCTTATTTTAAAAGGTATTAAACTCATAGAAATTGTATTGGCGAGGATAAATAAATATAACTACAATATGATTATACATGTTTGTTAAATGTATTTACATTTATCCAATAAAAATTCAGAGTCTTAAAATGTGAATGAATATTATTTTAAGCATAATTTAAATTAAAAGGTCGATTTACCCCATTTTAATGGAAAACACCCTTTAAATATAGTTTTTCTCACTTTAATAAAGTCTATTTTACAAAATTAAATAATTGTTTGAATAGAAATATCAAAATTTACTTTGTGTAAATTTTTGGAATTTTTCCGATAAAGATCAATTTTGAATGAGGGCTGAAAAATACTATATTTTAATTCAAAACTTCTTTTTAATCCAATTTATTTATATGGTTATATTACCTTTTAAATTTTTTTAATGTGTAATTAGAATATATTTTTACCATTTAATCTAATATTGGTCATTGGAATTAATTTCAATTAGAAATTGGACTTAAAAAAATGCCAATCTTTTGATAGTTATTATTTTTTAAAAACACACTATTTGTTTTAACAATGGGAATTAATTTTAAATTAAATAATGTAACTTCTATGTTTTGAATTTGGAAAAATAGAAATTATTTTTGAATTCAGAATATCAAATATATATTAGGCTTAATTTTGGGTATTAATCTGAAAAACATCAATTATTGGTGAATAGTGAAACCACTTACTAGTACTTAGAGAAACTGAATTTTTCATTTAAATGAAATTTTACAATTTTTGGGAATTGAATTTTGAAAATATGACATACATGGTTGTTATTAGTAAGTAAAATTTGGTTTAATAAGATGAAAATAATTTTTGGTCAATAGTAATTTTTTACTTTTCTTTACCAAAGTTAAAGGTAAATAGGGTAATTCAAGGTAAAAATAATATTATAATAATACATAATTACTTTAATAGTTATCAAAATATTATTGGTCGAGTCATTAATGGCCATGGTCTTCTTTTGGTAGATTGTGGGAACCCATTATTCCTCTAGGGAGTGATAATGACTGCAAGAACCTGGTTTTTGCTACAAAGAACTTTAGAATATTCTTGATATTATTCTAGAGTAGTGCCTTCAGACGGCGTGCGATTCTAAGCCCCGGTGTGGCTGAGATTAAGTTTTCAGCGCGTTCACACTAGAAACGCCAAATAAATGGGATAACTCTTAAACGGTGCTTCAGATCCGAAATCTGACTGTACGAATGGGTCTGGAATGTGGTGTTTACCCTAGGAACGACATAAAGTATGTCGGTGCGGGATGTTTGGACCCCTCGCTCGCTTTCGGAACGTTAAACGGATAATTAAGTTAATTTATTTATTCGTTTAATGGTAAAAATAAAGTATCTCTTAAATGGTGGGTCGGATGGGAAAACTGAGGGAACTGTTCAGTTTGGATCATTCCATTTACCCAAGGAGGGGTGTAATCTTCACGGGCGTGGGTCATTTGTGAAAAATGGCCCCAGGGGCGTGTTCGCAATTTGGTGGCTTTGGGTGTTCCACTTTATAACATTCAAAATGAATCTCGAAATCAAATTCCAAGACCACCATTGTGCTTGGTAGGTGGTTTTTACCCCAGGGGAGGTTTAATTTTGACCACGCCAAAGGTTTCAAATGCGAGTAAAATTATGGGTTTAAATTAATTAAGATTATTATTTTTATTTAAACCCTCCTTCTCCCCTCCCCTCCCTTGTTTTTCCCTGGAAAAACCCCCTCAAGGAAGACCCTCAAGCTCCTCCTCTTCCTCTGATCAAGGTGGTCCATTGCGGCGGCGGCAGATCGCACTGGATGCGTCGGGCGAAGCCCATCGAGGTAGGCGATGTTCGTTTGAGTTTTAAACCCCGAACCCCTCTTTGAGTTCGATTATTTTCATCAAATTTTGGCCATTTAATTGAACAAATCCCATGGTCTTATAGTATAAAATTTTTTCATTCCTTCGCATTTCTAAGTTTGTAAATCAGAGTTCGGAGGAGGCCGCGGTTGTTCGGAGAAATTTGTGGGTTTTGGAGGTGCTTTCGGCCGGTTTGGGTGTTCCGGCGGTCTGAGGCGCGGCGGTGCGGGCGGAAGGCGGTAGCGGTTCCCCTTGGAGGTAGAATCTTCTCTTCTAGGCGGTGGAGCACTCGGCTTCGGCGTATGGCGCGACGTCTGTCAGCGGGGCGAGGCGAAGCTCGCCGGGGGGGGGGGGGGGGCGCAGGGGAGCGCCGGGGCGCGGCGACCGCGGGGTCACTGTGTGCGACCCCCGCGCGGGGACAGAGACCCGCTGAGTGTGGGTCTCCGCGAGAGACCAAGACCGGCGCTTCAGGGACGGTGTTCTCATGGTTGACCATGGGTCCATGGCCGGCCCGCGCGACTGAGCCGAGGGCCGGCCGTCTTGGGCAGGTCAAGGGGGTGTGGACCGGTCTGACCGGTCCGGTCCAGCCCCGCTTGCGTCCGACGACGTTAAAATATCGTAACTGTCAAACCAGGGGTTGAAATTGCGTTTCGTCTATAGAAATGAGACCCTTAAATAGAGACAATCTTTTTGTGATGGTTTCGGGGATTTTTAATTCCTGAAACGAGGGTCCTCGGAGGCGTGACGTGTCTTTAACCGAGTTGTCGTTTTTCCGGGGGAACTTGTTTTGGACGGCGCGGACGCGTCCGACGTCTGATTTAAGCGCCGTCAGTGGTGTTGAGACCCTGACGCCGGGGCGAGGCTTTCTAGGGCAGTTTCGGGAGTTGAATACAGAGTTGAGGTGTGGGCCCCTCGACCCGTCTTTGAGCTGCAAGCAGCATTTAGCGACTTTCTCACCAGGCGTCCGTTCGGGGCGTGCGAGCAGTCGATTCTGGATGTTTTTCCGAGGGGATTGCAATGGTGCAATCCGCTAGCTCTAATTTGGCACAATGGTGTGGGGCCCACGAGGGCCATTTGGGCTTCGACGATGATTTATCCATCTTTAACTCTAGGTGACCGTTTTGTACAAGTGAATATTCCATCTTGTTTAATTTTTCAAGAGGATCACAATAGTGTGATCTGTTCTTTGTGTTTCAGGACCAGGTTGCGGGTCCCACGAAGCACCGGTCGTGTGTGTTGCGCCGGAATGCATATTTTTCTCCGGATATCTGTTGCACTCAAGTAAGCAGCCAAATTGACGTGCTTTTCCAAGAGCATTGAGATGTCGCAGTTCGCTCGACCTTTTTGGGGATGTGGTGTGGGTCCCACCTCACCTGGCTACAGTGAATAGTACCTTTTTCACCGGTTGTTCTTTTCGGGCGATTGAGTAGTCAATCCCGTGTGTTTTTCTGAGGGGATCGCATTGGTGTGCTCCGTTTGTTCAGTTTTGGGATTTTGGGGTGGGCCCCCACATGGGTTGGTTATAGTGAATAATACTGTTTTCCCAGGTTGACCGTTTCAGATGAGTAAGTAGTCTATCTCAAGTGTTTTTCCGTGTGGATTACAACCGTGAAATCCGTTCAAGCGAGAGGAGCCTCATACATGATCGTATTGAATGTGGAATGTGAAGGTGCCCTGGTGGTGGTTCTTCCCGCGGCGTTTGCAGAGAACCCTTGGCGTGTGATCGCGTGCACTCTCGTGTGAGTGATGTAAATACTTGAAGAGAATTGGTTGGCTGTGCCTCAGCCATTGGGGTGGTAGGTTGGAGATTTTATGTTACGCCTTCGCTTTGATGTTGGGTGTCGTGTGCATGATAGCCTTAGGGCTGGAGACATGGTATACTCTGTGAGTATACGAGAATTCTTGTAGGTACACATTGGGGATGTTTGTAGCTGAGAACAGTTGTACGCTTGGTTGGGGTTGAGATGGGGCCACACGTCGTGTGGGTCACACGTGCGTGTCGGGTTCTGATTTGCGTATTTTGACCTCTCGCGACGTAGTGGGTCCCTCTGTGCTCGTTTGTTTGACTAGAAGGGTGGACTTTTCCCCTGGCTCTGTGCTTGTTTGTTTGACCAACAGGGTTGAGTGGTCTCCCCTAGTTTTGTTCTCGATTGTTTGGCTAGTAGCAGTGCTAGTGATACACAGTGATGGAACATGTGTTGAACCTATTTTGGTTGAGTTGTTCTAGAGTTGGGTGGTTGCGTGGTACCAACTTAGTGCTCAGTTGGACAGTGTTATACAATCCAGTAGGGATGGCCATAGAAGTTCCCGGTTTACCCTCCAGCAGGGATGGGTAGTGGGTTGCTCATTGACTTCTCAGGGATTACCCTCTTGCAGAGACTAGGCAGTGGGTCACCCGACCACTCTTTAGCATATACCCTCCAGCAGGGGTGGGAAGTGGGTCGCTCGTCGTCTTGATTCAGGTCTACCCTTCAGCAGAGCTGGGCAGTGGGTCGCCGGTCATCTTGTTGTGGGTCTACCCTCTAGTAGAGACTGGGCAGTGGGTCACCTGACGACTCTTGTGGGTCTACACTCCAACAGGGCTGGACAGTGGGTCTCCCGTCATATTGTTCCAGGTCTACCCTCCAGCAGAGCTGGAAAGTGGGTTGCCTGTCAACTTAGTCCAGGTTTACCCTATAGCAGGGCTGGGCAGTCTGTCGCCTGATGACGTATTTGGGTTTACCCTCCAGCAGGGCTGGGCAATGGGTCACCCGATATCTTATTATGGTTTACCATCCAGCAGGGCTGGGCAGTGGGTCACCCGATATCTTATTATGGTTTACCCTCCAGCTGGGCTTGGCAGTGGGTCACTTGTTGACATTCCAGACTCAGTCCTTTCTACTAGGCTAGTCTGTGGCTTTCCTCCGTGATCACCAGAGCGGGACCCTTGGTTGTACGGTTCGGTTATGGAACGACCTTGACTTTGAAGAGACCTCTCAACTACGGGGCAGTGACGAGGTGTGGTTTTAAATAAATGAACTCTCAAGTACGAGGGGTGCTTTCCCCCACCGAGACGCGTCCTTGTGATGCGACCTAAAACCGTGGGGGCGAGTCAGTGCTGCCCAAAGAGGATGGTGTCGAGGTGCAATGGTTTGAGCCCCTTGAATTGTAGTTTGGTGCCGACATGTGGGATGCTAGGCATCGATGGTGGTGTTTAATTCTTGAACTAATGGTGACTCACTTTCTTGGGCTGAGCTACGGGTTGGAGATCCCCTTACGACCTTGTTTCAGGCTTCTTGTTGAGCATGTGTATATGTATATACCTCGTTCCAATACCCACTTCTTGGGTTTGGTTACTCTCCTTCCAGGAGAATCGAAGACGCGCGGGGTACGCCACATGCTTTCCGTGTCTAGCTTCTCGTGGTAGGATGATTCTACTCTCCTGCTATAGGTAGCAATGACTCGATGGGATGTTCATCTTCTCACCGTTTCCAGCTCCTCGTGTCTGGATGAGTCTATCTTCTTTCTTCTTGTTGGGTTGAGCTGGACTCTTTACTGCACTTTCAGTTGTACTCCTTTACTTTTCCATCTTCGCTCTACTACTCACCCTTCGATACCTCCTTTGTTGCTCCATTGAGGTTTCGGGGCATCCTACTGAGTATGTTATACTCACCCTTGCTTGGGATTTGCCCGCACTTGGTGTTCCCTTGAAGACGACGGACAGGTTGGTCATGAAATCAGAGGAGCTTAGAAGTTCGGGAGCTTGGACCGCGTGCGGTGGTCATAGCTGGGTTCTAGGTGGGAGACCCATCAACTGTTTCTTTTTGTCTACATGTTGCTGGGTTGTGGCACCTTTTCTGGCTGGGCGCGTGTTTTTCCTCTTTTTCCTTTTCAGCACATTTCTTGTACTGTTTAGAGGTCGATGCACATTTGTGGTATATATATAGAAGATTCCCTTTTCATTACTTGTCTTTTCTTTTACTCTGAAATTTTTCATTGAGTGTGCTGCATGTGTGTGTGTACAAGTACTTAGGGATAGGCCTCCCCGAGTTATTGTGCTTTTGGCACTGGTCGCCAGCCCCTGGCCTATGGAGGTGGGCTTGGGGTAGTTGCGGCTCGATCTCGGGTAGGTTCGGGTCATGAAAAAGTGGTATCATAGGTGGTTCATTCCTTGGGACATTGTGCGGACATCCCTAAAAAGGAATTGGTTGGGATTTAGGGAAATAGTGTTGACGTGTCTCGGGAGAGGCTCTCAGGCCAGGGAGTCCAGTGATGGTGCGGTGACCGACGTATCCATTCACCAGGACCTTGATAACCTGCTTGTCGACTCTGTATGGTGAGACACTTGTTTCAGGTAAAATTGGTTTTTCCATCACATAGGATTGCGTTTTTGACTGTCCTTCTTGAGTCAGCTCCCCATCATTTTTGTTACTGTTATATACATGTATGCTAATCTGACTGCGACACTCCTAGATAATATTCGGGATGTCTCTGCGAAGACATCCATCCAAGATACTAGCTTTGGTGTGTGACGACAACCCTGTGATCTACGAGACCACAGTCCAGGACCCATCATGTGAGCCCCTTTCTCCGGGTGGGATGGTAGCAGCACCCCCACCTGTTGAGCAGCAGACAGTTTCAGCAGAGCAGGCTGAGCTTGAGCGCAGGTTGAGCATGCTCCGTGATTTCCAGCGGCAGAGACCGCTGAGGATCTGTGGTGAGCCAGACCCTCAGGCAGAAGAGGTTTGGCTCGAGGTAGTGGTTCTCCTTTTCAAGCTTGCTCAGACGCTGACAGATCAGAGAGTGGCTTTGGCATCTAACTATTTTCGTGGAGCAACAAGGCGTTGGTGGAGTCTGGTGACTCAGTTTTAATGATGAGTCGTTGCTTTTGTGTGGCGACTTCCATTTGATTGTTTTGTGAGGAGTTTTTTCCCTCCATCTAGTGCTCCTTTCAGATTCAGGAGATCCTGATGTTTTAGCAGGGAAGGATGACGGTGTCCGAGTACGCGGCTAGTTTCGCAGACCATGCACGCTTTTACCCGGACATGGTCCATGTCGACAACATCTGAGTGCAGAAGTTTGAGCAGGGTCTCCGCCAAGAGATTCGTGTTGTCATAGTACCCTTGGGAATTTCCACATATGCTGGGGTTCTAGTACAGGCACTGATGACAGAGAGCTTCCTCTCACATTCTGGAGTTGGTGGTGGCAGCAGACACGATGGATCCAAGACGTCTGCCACAGCTAACGGCCACCGACAAGTAGAACCTCGACGCAGGTGGATTTCTGACAACCGGACTTAGGGGCGTGGCTGTACACCAAAGTGGCTCCGGAGGGCACTAGTACATCCCGAAGAGAGTCGGTGCTATTCTTCTGAAGGGAAAGGTCATCTGGCATGGGACTGGCCGACCAGGCATGCAGAGAGCTTCGGGCAAGCAGCAGGTGCGCCACCACAACAGAGGCAGCGCCGTGATCAGAGTAGTACCCAGGGAGGTGGTGCTAGCAGAGGATCAGGAGGAGCTAGTAGTGGGGGAGAGTTTTACGAGGTCTTCTCATCACCACTAGGCAGTCCACGACAGGATCTGGGAGCTGACAGTTGGGACCGAGGACAGCCACAAGCTTTGGATGTCTATGATCCTGTGGAGCATGAGGTTATAAGAGGTATGCTCTACAACTCTTCTACTTTTTGCAGTGGAATTTTTAGACTCTTTGTGTGAAATGATTTCCTCCCTGATCTTTGCTTGAGGTGTTACCAGGGTGGCACGGGGCGTCGGTGTAACCCTGTGTTGGTATGATAAGATGTATGGGAATCTTTCCTTTAGTTGATGGTGATGACTCAATCGCTCTCCGAGCGTGTAAGAGAGTCTTGGTTTAGAGGCATTGACTGTGAAATCTTGCGTGACTAGATATTATTTGGTATTTCACCATATGGATATTCTGATGGAGGGAATCACCTGGCCTTGATCCAGGTGCGGGTGGTGATTCCAGTTAGGGTGTGCGACGTAAGGGTTTGGTCGAGGAGGTGAGCTACCCATGAGGTCCTTCGGACAGTTTGAGAATGTGTAGAGGGATGGCGAGGTTCCCTACCATCTTGCCTTAACCCCAAAGGCTGGTTTGGGTGCATGAAGTCTCCCGTGTGACTCACCTGAGAAGAAGTGTGCATGCCCCTATGCATGACATCGGCAAAGGTATACCTCGCGTGAAACAAATCAAATCTTTGGTCTCTATGTGGTGGCGAATAGCTGTGCGTGAGTTCTTCTCGGTACGGGATAGCCAGGTGTGGGATTAGTACCCTGAGTTGTTGCCTGGTTTTTCTTTTCGAGGACGGTAAGCATAAAAGAGAGAATGATGTAAGAACCCTGTTTTTGCTGCGAAAGACTTTGGAATATTCTTGATATTATTCCAGTGCAGCGCCTTCAGACGACGTGCGATTCTGAGCCCCAGTGTGGGCGGGATTAAATTTTTAGTCCGTTCACACTAGAAACGCCAAATAAATGGGATAAATCCTAAACAGTGCATTGGATCCTAAATCTGAGTATATGGATGGGTCCGAAATGGGGTGTTTACACTAGGAACGACATAAAGAATGTCAGCGCGGGACGTTTGGACCCCTCACTCGCATTCGGAATGTTAAATGGATAATTAAGTTCATTAATTTATTCGTTTAATGGTGAAACTCATGTATCTCTTAAACGGTGACTCGGGTGGGAAAACCGAGGGCACCATTGAGTTTGTAGCATACCGTTTACCCTAGGAGGGGTGTAATCTTCGCGGGCATGGGCCATTTGTTAAAAAAGGCCCCAGGGGCATTTTTGTAATTTGGAGTCTTTGGGCATTCAGCTTTATAACATTCAAACAGAATCTATGAATAAAATTCCGAGACCACCGTTGTGCTCAAGAGATGGTGTTTACCCTAGGGGATGTTTCATTTTGACCTCACAAAAGGTTTCAAATGCGAGGAAAATTATGGGTTTCAATTAATTAAAATTCTTTTTTTATTTAAACCCTCTATCTCCCCTCCCCTCACTTGTTCTCCCTTGGAGAAACCCCCTCAAGGAATCCCCTAAAGCTCCTCCTCTTCCTCCGATCAAGGTGGTGCGTTGCGGCGGTGACAGATCGCGTAGGAAGCGTCGTGCAAAGCCCATCGAGGTAGGCGGTGTGCGTTTGAGTTTTAAACCCCAAACCCCTCTTTGAGTTCGATTATTTGAATCAAATTGTGGCCATTTCTTCGAACAAATCCCATGGTCTTGTAGTATACATTTTGTTCATTCCATCGCATTTCTCGGTTTGTAAATCGGGGTTCGGAGGAGGTCTAGGTTGTTTGGATAAATTTGGGGGTTTTGGAGGTGTTTCCGGCCGGTTTGGGAGTTCCGGCAGTCAGAGGCACGACGGCACGGGTGTAAGGAGGCAATTCCCCTTGACGGAGGCAAATTACTTTCCAGGCGGCGGGGTGCTCGGCTTCGGCGGATGGTGCGGCGTCTGACGGCGGGGCGAGGCAAAGCTCGCCGGGGGCGCAGGGGAGCGCAGGGGCGCGGCGAGCGCGGGGTCGCGGTGTGCGACCCCCACACGGGGACAGAGACCCGCTGAGTGCGGGTCTCCGTGGGAGACCAAGACCAGCCCGTCGTGGCCGGTCTGCTCATGCGGGCCGGCCTTCTTGGGCCGGTCTAGGGAGTGTGGACCGGCCAAACCGGTCCTGTCCACCCCCGCTTGCATCCGACGGCGTTAAAATGCCATAACTGTCAAATCGTGGGTCGAAATGGCATGCCGTCTGCGGCGACGCAACCCATAAATAGAGACGAACATTTTGAGATGGTTTCTGGAATTTTTAATTCCCAAAACGAGGGGCCTCGGAGGCATGATGTGTCTTTAAGTGAGTTATCGTTTTTCCGTTGGAACTTGTTTTGGACGGCGCGGACGCATCCAACGTTCGATTTAAGCGCCGTCAGTGGCGTTGAGACCCTGAAACCAGGTCAATGTTTTGCAGGGTGGTTTTGGCCATTGAAGCCGGAGTTGAGGTGTGGGCCCCACGACTCGTCTTTGAGCTGCGAGCAGTGTTTAACGACTTTTTCACCGGGCGTCCGTTTGGGGTGTGCGAGCAGTCGATTCTGGATGGTTTTCCAAGGGGATTGCAATGGTGCAATCCGCCCGCTCTAATTTGGAACGATGGTGCGGGGCCCACGAGGGTCGTTTGGGCATCGACGGTGATTTTTACATCTTTATCATCGGGCGACCGTTTTGGACAAGTGAATAGTCCATCTTGTGTACTTTTTCGAGAGGATCGCAACATTGCGATCTGTTAGTTGTGTTTCGGAACCAGGTTGTGGGTCCCATGAAGCACCGCTCGTGTGTGGTGCACCGGAATGCATCTTTTTCTCCGGATATCCGTTGCACTCAAGTAAGCAGTCAATTTGATGTGCTTTTCCTAGATCATTGCGATGATGCAGTTTGCCCGACCATTTCAGGGACCTGGTGTGGGTCCCACCCGACCTGGCTACGGTGAATTGTACCTTTTTCACCGGGTGTTCATTTTGGGTGATTGAGTAGTTAATCCCGTGTGTTTTTTCGAGGGGATCGCAGTGGTGTTCTTTGTTTGTTCAGTTACGGGATTTTGGGGTGGGCCCCACACGGGTTGGTTACGGTGAATAGTGCATTTTTCACCAGTTGACCGTTTCGAACGAGTAAGTAGTCTATCTCGTGGGTTTTCTCACGGGGATTACAACGGTGTAATCTTTTCAGGTGAGCGGAGCCTCATATGTGATCTTATTAAATGTGGAATGTGAAGGTGCCCTGGTGGTGGTTCTTCCTGCGGCGTTTCCAGAGAACCCTTGGCGTGTGATCGCGTGCACTCCCGTGTGAGTGATGTAAATATTTGAAGAGATGTGGTTGGTTGTGCCTCATCCATTGGGGTGGCAGGTTGGAGTTGTTACTTTACACCTTCACGTTGGCGTTGGGTGCCGTGTGCACGATAGCCTTAAGGATGGAGACGTGGTATACTCTGGGAGTATACGAGAATGCTTGGAGGTACACATTCGGGATGTTTGTACCTGAGAACGGTTGTACGCTTGGTTGGGGTTGAGATGGGTCCACACGTCGTGTGGGCCCCAAGTGAGTGACTAGTTCTTCTTTGCATACTTTGACCTCTCGCGACGTTGAGGGTCCCTCTGTGCTCGTTTGTTTGACCAGTAGGGTAAGGTTTTCCCCTAGCTCTATTCTTGTTTTTTTGACTAGCATGGTTGATTGGTCTCCCCCTAGTTTCATTCTCGATGGTTCGGCTGGTAGTGGTGCTAGTGACACCCAATGATCGAACAGGCGTTGAACCTCTTTTGGGTGAGTTGTTCTGGAGTTGGGTGGTTGCGTTGTACCCACTCAATGCTCGGTTGGCCAGTGTTATACCATCTAGTATGGTTGGACAAAGAAGTTACAGGATTACCCTCCAGCAGGGATGGGAAGTGGGTTCCTCATTGACTTCTCAGGGTTTACCCTCTAGTAGAGACTAGGCAGTGGGTCACCTAACGACTCTTTAGGGTATGCCCTCCAGCGGGGCTAGGCAGTTGGTTGCTCGTCATCTTGATTTAGGTTTACCCTTCAATAGGGCTGGGCATTGGGTCATCTATCATCTTGTTCTGGGTTTACCCTCTAGTAGAGACTGCGCAGTGGGTCACCCGATGACTCTTGTGGGTCTACCCTCCAGTAGGGAAGGGCAGTGGGTCGCCCGTCATATTGTCCCAGGTCTACCATCCAGCAGAGTTGGGCAGTGGGTCGCCTGTCGAATTATTCCAGGTTTACCCTCTAGCATGGCTGGGCAGTGGGTCGCCTGATGACGTATTTTGGTTTACCCTCCACCAGGGATAGGCAGTGGGTCACCCGATATCTTATTATGGTTTACACTCCAGTAGGGCTGGGAAGTGGGTCACTCATTGACATTCCAGACTCAGTCCTTTCTTCTAGGATAGTCCATGGATTTCCTCCGTGATTGCCGGAACGAGACCCTTGGTTGTACGGGTCGGTGATGGAATGACAATGACTTTGAGGAGACCTCTCGACTGTGGGGCAGTGACGAGGTGTGGTTTGACTTAACCCGAAACTCTCAAGTACGAGGGGAACTTTCCCCCACCGTGATGCATCCTTGTCACGCGACCTAAAACCGTATGGGCGAGTTAGTGCATCCTAAAGCGGATAGTGTCGGGGTGCGGTGGTTTGAGCCCCTTGACATGTAGTTTGGGGCATACGTGCTGGATGCTGGGCATCGATGATGGTGTTTACTTCTGGGACGTATGTCGACTCACTTTCTTGGGCTGAGTTACTGGATAGAGATCCCCTTACGACCTTGTTTCGGGATTCTTGTTGAGTATATGTATATGTATATACCTCGTTCTAGTACCCACTTCTTGGATTTGGTTACCCTCCTTCCAAGAGAAGTGAATACACGCGGGGTATGCCACGTGCTTTCCGTGTCTATATTATCGTGGTTGGACGAGTATACTCTCCTACTATAGGTAGTGAAGACTCGACGGGAAGGTCATCTTCTCACTATTTCCAGATCCTTGTGTCTGGACGAGTCTACCATCATTCATCTTGTTGGGATGAGTTGGACTCTTTATTTCACTTTCGGTTATACTCCTTTACCTTTCCCAGTTCTCTCTACTGCTCACCCTTCAGTACCTCCTTTGTTGCTCCCTCGAGCCTTCGGGTCATCCTACTGAGTATTTTATACTCACCCCTACTCGGGCATCGCCCGCACTTGGTGTGCCCTTGCAGACGAAAGACAGGTTGGTCATGACATTATAGGAGCTTATGAGTTTGAGAGCTTGGACCACGTGCAGTGGTCGTAGTCGGGTTCTAGGTGGGAGACCCGTCAGCTGTTTCTTTTTGTATACCTGTTGTCGGGTTGTGGCACCTTTTCTGGTTGGGTGCATGTTTTGCCTCTTCTTCCTTTTCAGCACTTTTCTTGTTCTGCTTAGAGGTCGATGCACATTTGTGGTATATATATAGCAGTTTCCCTTTTCTTTATTTGTCGTTTCTTTTCCTCTTCACTTTTGCATTGAGTGTGCTGCGCGCGCGTGTGTGTGTACAGGTACATAGGCAAAGGCCTCCCTGAGTTATTGTGCCTTCGGCACTGGTCGCTAGCCCCTGGCCTATAGAGGCGGGCTTGGGGTAGTTGCGGCTCGAGCCCGGGTAGGGTCGGGTCGTTACAATGACACATTGGATTAATTAACATAATGTATGGCAAAAATGACAAAAACAAATATCTTTTTGTAAATTAATTTTTACTAGTGGATATATAAGATATAATTTAGACTATAAATATTCATTGGAAAGCTAAAAATATTTCCTACATCATGGTATTATTTATATTATCATATTTATATATTTATATTTATTATATTTTTAAAAAATTAGACATCGAATAAATTAATTTATTTATGACACAATAATGATGCAGTTTTTACCTTATTAATAAATGATTTAAATTAATAAGATTATAAATATTAAAATAACATCCAAAACATGTCCAATTTTTATTGGATGAATTTATTTAGACCAAAATTCATATTATCTTATTCCTTATTTATTTCTGGACTTTTATAATCCGAATATCATTACATAATAAAATAATATTATCACACTTTCCTAAAGAGCCCCTCCTCCCCCTTATAAAAAGCCCTCACTTCTAACCAATTACTCACTCGTCTCAAGCACTTTGGCTCGTCTAACCTCTACCCAATTAATCTCTAAGAATCCATATTCTCCTCTTAGAAGCCTTATCATAGGGAGAAGTAACTTCAAGACATCCTTTTTGGTTCAAACCAACGGAAGCTACCCAAATTAATGGCAATAGTTTCACTTTACTTCTTTTCTTTTATTTTAATTCTCCAATCCCTAAACTATTTTAATTAATTTTTTTATAACAACACTAGTATCCAAAATATACTAGGATGATTTTATGACAAGTATTTGAACTAAAATTATACACACCTCTACTAAATTGTTGAAGAGCATACTGTTTATGTGGATGGAAAACTAATGCCTCCGTAGATAATGATTGTTCGAATATCTCCTACCGCCTATAATGGTGTCGATTAAGATGAAAATATATTTATATATGATATATATTATGTTTATGTTTTATTTATGCTTCTGTATTTTTCTTTTATAGCATACCTTTATTGTTTCCATTATGGGTAAATGCGATAATTTAATTTGAGAAAGTCCGGACTACCGCCCCCTCAAAGTGATATGACTCGTTAAGGCCATATGATTGACATATAATGGTTTGAGGTAATGATATTATATATTATATTATACTGGAATTATAATATACCTATGTATAATTATTATTTAATTCCATTAATATAAGAAGTAGAAATGAATGTAGCATTCATGCGTACGTACGGCTTATCGTCTCCATAAACGATGCACTTCATTTCTTACCTCCAAATGATATGTACTATGGTAAATATATATAAATATACTGAATATATATGATATATATGATATCTTAATAATGAAATTCATTCAGGACATAATGGACTATTGACCACAAAGACTACATGTAAATATAATGTGTTCATTTTTTACTCAAGTACCAAGTATCAACAAAACAAGTGTTATTAAATTAAATGATTACATAATGTTTATAAAATGGTAAAAAGTGATATAAAAGTAATAATAAACTTGAAAAAGGTTCTTAATAAAGTAGAAATAAAAATTAGTTTATTATTCAGGATATTAAAGAGAGACTGATTCATGTCAGACATGAGGTAAGGGACTTTATCTTCATCTCCTTTTATTGAGGAATATTTTGTTTTAGTGAATGATTTTATTTTATATGTTGTATAAACATCTTTGACAATTCATTTCATTCAAATGGAATATTTTTCTACGAACCATTTTATTAAACAACAAAAAAAGAATGTTTCTTTTTAACGTAATCGGTGAAAATTACCTTTCTGTCACCGCGAGTATTATTTGATCTTTGGCTTCTTTAATAAGCTGTATTATTTTTAAAAGGAAAATAAATACCATATAATAATTTATGTATTTTGGTATTGAAAATTGTTTTGGTAATTGATTTGTTGTGTCAATATATTTAAATGATATATTGTGAATCAAATTTGGAAATGCTATCTTCCTTTTATGTTTTTTTTATGTGTTATGAACATGTTATGGTTCCTGGGCATTATTACGTATATGGGTGTTTATGTGATATACTTAGGGTTGGTGAGCCCGTGATAGCTCTCCAATGAATTGGGTAATGTGACAGAGGTAAACATGGATGTTTCTCCTAAGAGATTTAGGGAATATACTGTGATGGGTATTCCAATGTAACTCCCTATGTAGTTGTGATAGCTACAATGTAAGTATGTTATGGATGCCACAAGTTACCTATATGATTTGTGATTTATATATATTATTAATAAATAATATGATTTCATGAGGTAAGTAAAAAAGTTTATGTTTTGTATATATTTATGAACTAATGTTTTCGTTCTTTTTTTTATAACCCATACTAAGTGTTTTATGCTCATCCCATGTTTTGAAAAGTTTTTCACATGACTTAAAGATGAATAGGGTGAAGGATGGGATCAATGAAAATTCATGCTGTCTGAAACCTAGAAATAGACATTACTCTTTTTTTCAAGTGTTTTTATTTTATAAAAAAATTGAAACTGAGTAGAAGTGTATACTTTCTAATCTTTTGATATGTAATAGTTATGTTCTAATTCTCTAAAACTCTAAATCTGAAAAGATCCTCAATGTGAATTAATTCGATTAATTTAATATTATGTCATATTTTATGGTCGGGTCTTTATAGGTATGGTCCCATAGTGTGTTAGTATAGTTTTCCGAGAAATATGAATGTTTCTCCACTATAACATGTTGTTTTATGAGACAATGAAATGTTATTCATAATTGTGTGCCAACAATGAACACAAGGACCATACATAATATCAAATCACATGATTTTATTTTGTGATTCAAATGGCTTATTTAATTATTTAAAAACCATGTATGATGAATATATTTACATTGGGATAGTTTCACCATTTGGCCACATGTTTTTCTAAACCACATTTTTTCATGGGTAGAAGAAAAACTCTGAAATACTAAAAAAATTATTTTTTAAAAAATAAAAAGGTTAAAAATAAATAAATAAATAAATAATGGTGAAAATGAGTTTGTTCAAGAAAAATTCCTCCCAAATAACTACTTTTCAGAAATATTGTCACTAAAGGAAACCATAATAAACAAAATCATATTTACACAAAACTCTTGAAAATTCATGAAAAAAATGAAAGAATATCTAATCAATTCCAGAGAATGAAAATATAAACATCAAATGCATCTATTAATATAGAAATGATACCCAATAAACCTAGTAATATTATAAAAATTTTCAGACCTATGACATGTATTCCAAGAATTTATTATTTAAAAATACATGATTAAATAAATGAATAATCTATAGATAACTACAAAAGGTTTCTCCATAAATGAGAAAATATAGTAACAAATTGAATGGTACATTCATATTTAAATACCAAAAATTCATTAAATTTTTTAAAATATGAGATATTCTATACATTCTAGAGGTAATTAATAGGAATCAATTGATTAATATCATAACATAGATGAATATTGGTGAGAAAAAAGAAAAATAATATAAGAGGAATTTTCCAATAATATTATTCATACTACTACCCATGTTGATGATGAAACACTTAATTTAAAATGATTTTGGAGATGAATAAACTAAATTAAATTAAGAGAATACATAATGTATTCAGATAAAAAGTGGCATAGAATACCAAAAATAAAAAACCCAGATAATAAAATAATTATTAGATCATAGAAAAGATGTTATTTATTTAAATAAATAGAATTAGTGTCACCAACCATCCTAGTGTAGCCCATATAATTCTACCTCACCATTGTAGCCCTACAAATCACATCACCAAATAAATCAAATTCTAATGAGAGTGATTCTGATCAAAGATTAAATGATGGACTCATTAAATAATGGAAAATTTATATTTTTTATACTGTCTCACTTGTGGGAAATGATCCCCCTCCATAAAAATATATAGAATATATGAAATAATTTTCTTTATTAAGGATAAAAGTCCAAGAATATAACAACTTTAACACTCCAATTAATGTCTTCGTTTGTCAATATACCGAGGGAACCACTTCCAAACCATGGATGGTGGTAAAATGAGGAACTTCCCATGACAAATAAAAAAAATATTAGAGGGAAAAATAAAACAAAAGAAACACCTAAACCCCAATATAATAATATATAACAAAACCAAATATAATAAATGCTTCACCGAAAAAACACTATTGAGAAAATATATTTCCTTTGAAAATTTAAAATTTTTTTGGACTAACACAATCTTTTTTCAAAATAATACACGTAAACCTTAAAATATATTTTGAATTTATTAAATCCCAATTTAAAGTCAATCTTTATTTCCAAAATAGTAAATTTATTCCAAAATTAATGCTCAAAAACATAAAATAAAAACCCAAAAGGGTGAATATTTAATATCACTCAATGAATCAAAGAGCAATGAATAATAATATTTTCATTCTAAATTTTTTTGAAACCATCAGATTTACCCAAAATGGGGTAAATTAATGTGTTCATCATCAAAATTACTAACAAAACACAATACATAAAAGCCATTTAAATTCAAATTAATAGTACTACATTATTTTTTTATTACATCACATTAAAATCACCCATTAATTTCATGAATCGTTATCAAAACCATTTTCAATTAAAAAAACTATGCCATTTAAAATTAATTTATAAAAGCAATTTATTACTTCAAAAAATAATTTTTTATTTTAAAACCAAGAATTTAAAAATAATTAGATAAAAAATTAAACCAAATAATATAAAATCATTTGAAAACCCATATTTAATTCAACTGAAATGTTGACTAGTCATAACGAAAAGAAAAATAGATGAAAAAATTTTAAAAAAATTAAATGTATTTGTGGTTGTACATAGATTGACTTCATGTTCCTAAAAACTGAGCACCAACCATGAAAAAATCCCAAAGAGCTTCTTGGAACCATGTGAATGATCTTTTTACAGTTTTAAAGACCATACAAACTAATCATGTAAGTCCGAGTCTTCTGAAGTTTTCTCCATAACACATGAACAATATCTAAATAATAAATGTGATCTTAATATAATTCAAAACACCAGAGAAGATGAAGAGTGATGTCAAAATTAGATAATAAAAATGCAAAATTCCTTGGTAACATAAGGCTCTATAAATGAAAGTGTTAGGTAGAAAATTCCAACACCTAATACTAATGTTATTGCATGCCTATATCCAATATTCATATTACATCACAAATAAAAAAATATTGTTTGATACCATTTTTTCACAAAATAACCCAGTCTATCTGATCTTGATTACAATGTTATATTATTGAAAGGCCTAAAAAGGATTTCCAATCTATACGGGTTGGAAACTAGTTTCTGAGAATCAGGAAAAAACATTAGAAAAGTTTGACTAAATAAACATTAAAAAAATATAAAGAATAATAAATGAAAAACATTTATTTCATACATCGATAAATACCAAATAATCAGTTTCAAGATATTGACAAAAATGAGGTGTTACAAAATATCATATATATCACATCTATATAATTTTTAAATGATTATAGGATACAAGAGGGTTGATGTGGGAAGTACATACATAGAAAAAAAATAAGAATCCTAAAATATATGCTAATAATAATCTTGTCAGATTATGTCACTAGAAAAAATCAGCATCACAAACCAATAAATGTCAATGTGAATAGAAGAGTCAATATAAAGGATCAACTATAGAACTATAAGTAGAACATGAAAAAGTAAAATCTGATAAATCTATTGATCAATATGAGTAGATGGTCATAGAAAATAATAGAGGGATATCACTAATAAATTTATATGTGATATTCCATTCATAAGCAATTCATTATCTCTAGTTTGGAAAAAAAATATTATTATAATATTTAAGAAAAAAATAATCTTATGTGAAATTAAACATTCTCATTTAAGGACCAAATGGTTTTATTTTAAGAAATATATTATTTAAATGTAATTAAATTTAAACCATTTTATAAATTCATAGAAAAAATAATTTATAATAATGAAAATTTTATAAATATGATTAGAACCCTCCTTTATATATTTACATCAAAAATAATTTTACAATGTTATTTTTCTTGTGATAATAATAGAATAAATCTATTAAGATAATTTCTATAATTATACGTAAAATCCATATACATTGAGTAATGGAAAACCCATATCACATGAGAACTTCTACTGATACAAAATGAAGAGAAACTATAAAAGAAACAACTCTATGAAAAATAAACAAATTCACGTAATTAGTGGTAGAAAACACTAAGATAAAGTGGAGAAAATAATCATAAACAACATTAATATATAATAATAAATGCACACACCGAAATTTAAAATTATCATGGGGTGGACCAATGGAACCAAGCTTAGTGAAACATAGGATCCTATTATGATATCAGTGATCATAGAAATCATATAGAATTACGTGATTTTTTCTAGTGAAGGAATCATCAATTCCATATGGAAATTAGAAACCAAAATATATGGAGGAATATCCACCAAATAATTAATATTATTTGGTGTTTTATAATAATATAATGGCTAATGAGCGACTTACATGTGTTGTGGTACTTGTCCAAGAGTTTCCTACCCTTGTAACTGAGGTCACCATGGATTTTCAAATATGTGTGAGTAATCTATATTAAGAAACAAAAACATAAAATATTAATGAAATATAAAATATTTTCTTATATCATATACAAACAAACATAATATAAGAAAAAGTTAATTGTTAAAATAAAATATTACCTAGGTTCATCCCCCTTAAAGAATAAAATAATGCAAGGGTATCCATATTATCATTTTTCCTAAAAATCCATCAAGTCCTTAAATACCTCCCTATGAAATATAAACATAAAATAATTTTAAAAGTGTATAAAATTTTTTTAAGGCTTTAACCCATGTTATAAGATATATATATCATTTTTAATACCCAATTTTGATAATTAAATTTAAGACAACACATTCAGACCAAAATTAACCCAATTCTATGAAAAGAATGTAAAACATACATATAATTAATCATAAATATTACTTAATATATCATTACTTGTTATAAAATCAGTCCATAATATAATAACCATAATAAAATCCAAAAGAAACACAAAATATGAAACTCAATAAAGTGATACATTTAAAAGACATAATTTATTCAGGAAAACATGGAATATTTAAAATTTATTATATTTATAAAATATTCCAGATCCATTAGATATAATAAAATTTTATTCTAAAACATTAATTTACTATAGAATTTTTTTTGAATTTTGTAGAACACATAGATGTTTTTTAAAAAAAATTAACTATAAATGGATTGAGATCCACTGAATACAAAATTACTGTCATCATAGAAACCACCAAGATAAGGAACTTTATTTTATCATAATAAAAATTAGAATTACACTATCAATTTCTAATGATAATTGGTTTTAAAATAAATCTTATTCCCAAGGAATTAAATTTAAAAAATTGAATAAATACACACACATTAAACAAAATTAATCTTCATTATATTGACCAACATCACTAGAAGATTTCCCAAGATGAACATTATAAGTCCTTAAAAATTAGAAATAATTAATAAAAAAATACATGGCTATGGACTCGAACACCATGTCCTTAAAAGAGAAAAAATGAATAAATTTAAGAAAGGAGTAGGTAAAGAAAAGGATATTAGGAAAGAGTATGAACATATTATGCAAACTATTTGAATTTAAAGAGAATCCATGAAATCAAAAGATGGGTATGGGGTCCCTGAACACTCCTAATGGATAACCACATGTTGATTCAGGAAGAGGGGTGCCATAGATGGTTTTATATTTAGAAGAGGATAAAAATAATTTCATACTTTTATAAAAATGTGATGGTAACACGGTTTGGATGCATGATTTACCAGATCATGCATAACATGCAATGGACACATTTTATTCTTAGATATGATTTATAGTTTTGATATATGGATTCTATAAATCATGTTTCAACCAGGAATATGTGTCCCATAAATAATATAACTATGCATAGTTCCCTCTAGGGTTGGTAGGGGTTTCCAAATCATGTACTAATCATGTGACATATATTAGTTTACCTATAGAGAGATACATTATATTATGTCACAGTTTAGTAAATCATGATCCAATCATGTGTGTAATGACCTGATATATTTTTTCTACATTATACTATAATTATGTCAAAAAATAGTCGAAAAAATAATACAAATAAAACACCAAATTGGATAGTCACCAATATATATGTATATATATATATACATTAAATGTTATATATCTCTACTATAACTAGTAACTAATTTTTTTTGAATGAAATAGAGTAATTGATTTATGATTTATATTAATTTATTATTATTTATTATTTTAATTTTATAAAAAATATTAATAATTTTTTATAGTTTTTTAGAATAATGATTTTTATGCACCATAATTTTCATTAATGAAAACTAATTTTATAATTCTCAAATGATTGTTTTTAAAAAACATAATATTAAAATATTTATGATAATTTTATTGCTGTTTTATAGACATTAAGAATAACAAATAGTAGAACACTGAAAATTTATTTTACTATAAACATATTTTCTCAATATATTTTATGATTTTTTTAATACTTAAAATATAAAATTATAGAAATTGATGTTTTCGAAATAAAAATCATTTATAAATTTTTATTTTAAATAGTGTTTTATGTTGAATTTAAATATTTTTATAAAATACGTTTTTAGTTAAATAGAACAAAATGAAATTTTCTAAAAATAATATTAATTTCAGGGAATTATTAGTATATAAGAGTCAATTGTAAATTTATGAAACCTTTTTATAAGGCCAAATATGTATTTTATAAGTGGATTTATAATTTATAATCTTTCTGTTTTAATCTATAAAATCACATTCTAAATTTCAGTAATTTAGTAATACATTTCAAAAAAGTTACATCAATATTTTAAACATTTTTTATTTTAAAATTATTTTTCAGAACATTAATAAAATTAATATAATAAATTGGATTTCAAATTTTGAATCATAAGGTTTTAATTAAGTAATATTAATATTTTTATCAATAATAAAGGATATATTTCATTATTAAAAACGGTTTACCTTAGTAAAAATAAAAAGGCAAAAGTGTTTAACCAAAATTTAAATTCAAATGATATATTTAATAAATGTGTAGGAATGTGTGTTTGAAGCTTGTATTGAGAATATACCTTCCCCTATATATTTTTTTAAAATTTGGGATCCAAAATTATTAAGAGATACTTGCATTTATTAAAATAATTTTGGTATTTACAAAAATTACATTGCTTTTAACATGTAGATGGGGATCTTTACTCCTCACATTCCATCAAACCAAAATAATATTATATATGGAAAAAATATACCCAACCCTTTCCAAAAAAATTATATATAATATTATGATGTTTTTTAGTTTTCTTAAAATACTACCCATAAATTAATATACCCACTTTAAAATGGTATAATCTATGAAATTTAATTTTTTTCCATCACCACCAAACAAATATGGTCTTAAGAGAGAATTTAGTGAATAATAATGAAATTTATTGAATATTTATTGTTTGAAAAGGATAAAAACATAGTACACGTTTTAAAAATTCATATAAAAATTAAATTATAAATTGTGAATATGTGTGTACTAAAACATCCATAGAATGATCCATTTTAAATTTTTATTTTACCATCACCTAATATGACTTCTCATGGGAATGGGTTAAAGGGATAAAAACAATGTTTAGGAATATATTATAGTTATTGTATAAAAAATTAAATAAACATTAAACAGATATATACAATACAAAACTCTTGTAAATTCAGATATATCATAATAATAAACACTAAATAATATCATTATTATTCCTTTATATTGATATTAAATCAAAATGACTACATAATCATCCATTAATTATGATATGTTATTGGTTTGGCCTATTTAATTATTTATTTGAACAATGATATAAATTTTTATCCTGAATCAATATTTGAATTTAATTTATTATACTATATTATATAATTAATTAAATAATTATTGTTTTTTTGGAATGGTAATATAGGTACTTAAATCATCATTTAAGAAAGCAGCATTCCTTCACTAAAAATCATCGAAACATGTTCATTAAAAACTACTCTTTATGGATTTTAACCAAAAAAGATCATAAAATGATATTTTAATATTAAAAGAAAATAAATCGTCATTTTAAATACCCTTTATGTTATTTTAAAGATGAAATTTTTTAGAATAATGAACAATAACTCCACTTTTACAAACTAGTTCAAAATGATCAGGATTACACACACACGATATCAAAAATAGAAAATAAATAATGAATAAAAATATAGAGAGTAATTATAATTTATGTTTATAATGGTTTATAGATTTTCATGTGTCATTTTAAATTCGTTATAAAAATTTTTAGTTTTTATATAGGATTTTTGATGTCATTAAATATGAATTGATCATAGTGGTTTTTTCCTGGAATTTAGAATCATGATATTTATTTTTTAATGTGCACCCAGATACTATTGATATATTGTGATTTATTCTAAATTAATGTTATTTACCATATTATTATATTTTTAGGATACATATTTTGTACATTATTTAAATTTCATTCATTTCAAAATTTACCAAAATTGATAATGGTTTAGATAAAAATGGTTATTAAATTGTAATGATTCTAATTGATGGTTTTATTATTAAATAAATAATTTATCAAAAATAGAATCATTTTTAGGAATTTATATTATTTATAAATATCTTTATAATTTTATTTTTTTATTTATGGGTTTTTTCATGTCACCTCAAAATTTCATTTTCCCTTGACTGATTTGATTACATGACGTGTTTATTAAAATTGAAACGAATCTAATATCTTTTTATATGGCATGCGACTCTATAATTTATGGGTTTATTCATTATATTCTATATAAATTTCATTTTATATTCATAAATAATTAATTAATATCATGTTATAATACCTTACCATTGTAAAATGTTTTCTAAAGGTTATCATTTTCTAAATGGGAAATATTCATTACTATGTAAAAAAGATTGAATTTTTAATTTTTATATATAAACAAGTTATTCCTCCACATTTTTAATTTTACATTAATATTTATCTATAACTTTTCCTATTTTTTAAAGAAATTAATATTCACCAAGTATTTTAAAATATTTCTATAAAATGTAAATACCATAAGATTTTTTATGTTTATTTAATTGTAATTAAATTAAAAGTTACGTATTTTCATTGGATATCAATTTATTATCAATGCATTTATCATGTTATTAATATTGATGGATTTATTAATATTTTGTATATGAATGGATTTGAAATTGATATTAAACCCATTATTTTCAATATGTTCTTTAGGATATTAAAATTTAAGGACTTTCCAATGAAATATATATGAAAAACATTTTATTTAAATTGGTTCTACCTGATAATAAAATTATTTTCATATGGTAATCATATATAAGGATGATGATATGTCGGGTCCAATTTCATCATCCATGCATTATTTATGATTTTACATCTCTAGATATAAATTATAAATGACTATTTTTTTCTCATATGTGTTTTCATATATGTTGTGCTTTAAAAATTAACTTTCCATATACAAATGTTTCTTCCACATTTAAAATATGTTATATAGTTATATACTTTTTCATAACAAAAATTTATAATACCATGAATCTTGTTTATTTAAAAAAAATTCCACACTGTAATGATATAGTATATCAATTAATCTAAGCCAAAGGCCGTGATTTATGATTCAATCATTGTTGGGTATAAGTTTCTTATGTGTCTATATTATACCCATATGATCATATTATCCTGAATTATGATATTTTATTATTAATTCTTATAATCAATCTTTCTGAGAATATGAGTCTGTTATTTAGTATGACTCAATTTAACCATGAAATAATGATATAAAAATTAATAAATGTATAGAATAGTTCCGAATGTATGAAACTTATAAGATAATTTGAAGACTCAATATACATTAACTAATTTATTATATAAGGGATGAAATGTCTTATTGATGCCAAGAATATGGGTTTGTTAGATAATGTTTTTTCTCTATTTCTCTGAATCACTAATCCTAAAATTGTGTAGGAATGTATTATAATGAATGATTTTCTTTATTTTTTTGGATCAGATGGTCACATTTGTGGAATTATATAGTCAGTTAAAAAGTAGTTTTTAAAAAAACATCAAAGAATATGATGATATCTGTTGAGGAAATATTTTGAGTTAGAGATGTCATCATTGGTTGATAAGTTATGGTTTATTAATATTTTAATGGTATATTAATACTTTAGTTTAGTTTATCTAATTTTATCTTAATTAGGATAAGTGGAATTTATTAAATATCTAATATATAAGTCTAAGGGATTTTTATAATCATAAGAAAACATCCTAGTGTTTTGGTAATATAGAGATTATGGGGTTCTACTTGAAATTATATAATTGTGTTTATACTATAAAAAGATATAGGCTCAAGAACAAATGTACTTTGGGGTAGAAACATTGATTAAAGTAGGATTGGGTATTAAATCAGTTATCACTCGGAGCATGAAAAGATGAATCCATGCTTTAAAAATCTCATTCTATATTCTTCGGTCAATCATATTCTATTTAAAACACATTATAAAGTATGTATTTACTAATTAGATTAAAGGACTAGGATATTAAGTACAAGATAAACTAACTTAAATCAATTTAGATGGAAGTGAATGTAAAAAATGATTACAGAAATATATTATAATAGATGACAAATTAGGATTGAGTTTTCGTATTCATGATTTCTTTCTATCTAATTTAATTGATAATAATTTTCAAGTTTTTTATTTTGTTTGAAAATGTTTTATGAATTGATTATAATATAGGTATTCATATATAAAACACAATGTCTTATAAATGAATATGGGAACATATATATAGGGTCATGATTCTTAGTATATCAATTATATTATAGAAAATGTCATTATCTATGTCATAACATTGGATGTGAGTTTGACACCATAATATAAATTAATTCTTGATACAATTATTTTTTATCATTACTGAGTGATATATATCACTGATTTTATTATATATAATAAAGGTTTCAAGGATTATGTGAAACATAAATTAATTTATCTCGAAAAGTCCTTATTTATTATATGCGAAACTTATATTATATTTTTATCAATAAACTGGTAATTTAGTTTGTGATAATGATATATTATAGGTTAACAATTATATAAATCAGCATTAAGGGATATATAACTCATATGTTTAATATATGATTTAAGATTAGATCATAAAGGGTTTAAGGATTTTTGAAAAGTAAGTGATAAGATATTTGTAACTAGAGGTTTGATACTAGATTCATGGTAATTTTGGAGAATTCCATCACATTTTATGACAGTGGTGTATAATGGTTGGTGTCTGATTTTATTCCATTTGAGGGTTACATATTTTATAAAGTTGTAGAACGATATATGGGTTTTTTAGTATAATGTATTTGAGACTCAATTTTTATGAAATAAAATTTGTAGATAATATATGATTAGTTTATATACATAATTGGTTATGTGATGGTATGAATGGATAATTTTTATTTAAGTAAGATAAGTAATGTGGTATAGCCTAAGTGTGAATGATTGTTGTCATATTAGAGGTTATACCAAGAATGATGAATATTTTTACAATAACCTCACATACTTTATTAAATTATTGATAATTAAAATCGAGATGATGCAGTTTATATTATAGGGGGAATGAAATGGCCCATTAATTTAATATATTTTTTCCATAATCTTAGTAAAAAACTATAGACAACCTACTGCACATGGAACACCTAACTAAAATACCCTCGATGTGTGTATATACCTATATATAATAATTATTAAATATGTATAGTAAAACAAGATTTTTAGTTATTTGTAATTAATACGAGTAACCACATTATAAAATATGTTAATTTATATACATATAATGGACATTTTATAAAAAAATATGTATTCATTGTTATGTTATCAAATTTGCTTCATTATGTATTTTATATTTTATTAATTTTAAAAAAGTTATTTTATTGTTCAATGGTGGTTTTAATAATGTATAATATTTATTTATTAATTATATCATTATTATATTTTTTATATATAATAACAATAAGAACAACCTTTATTTTATAAATTTATTTTCAAATTAAAAAATATCTCATTAAAGTTAATGATTTTATTTAAAAGTTTAAATAATAAATCTTGTTATTTAATTTTTTTAAAAACAATTATTTTCTCAATTTTGAATATCAATATTATTTCATTATTAATTTTATCTATTTTTTCTAAAAAATATTAGTTTTTTGATTAATCGTGAAAATACCTTTTAAAACAAATAACATTAATTTTATGGCATTATTACTATATAATTAAGAAATTTAGATCCTTAAAAAATTTCAGTATGTCAAAATATGTTTAAAATTGATAAATTGATAATTTTAAAAATTATGTTTTTAAATTTAAACAGCCATATTTTATATTTTATAACATAAGTTATAACTTTCAAAATAATGCATTAATACATTATACATTTCATATTTTAAAATATATTTATAATTTTTTTTATAATTAAATTGTTTTTGTAATTGTAAAAATTTTACACAAATTATTAAAATAGGGATAAAAATGTTTTCAATCATAAATGATAAATTACATTTGTAAAAAAAATTTACCTTTCAAAAATTAAAAGGTGTAAAAAGTGATAAACCTAGATTTAAAGACCAAAAACATGTCTAAATCATGCTTAAGAATTAGAGGTTGAATAATTTATCATCTTTATCCTTTAACCTATACATTATTTACCATATTTTTGATATACATTATTTGTGATTGGTATGATATTTTTAAAAATATTTCTATATTTACAAAAATTTCACCCCTTATCACTTTTAATAGAGGCACTCATATCCACCCATAACATCCCACTAAAACCAACTTATTGGCCCAAAATACCCCCAAAACTCTGATAAACATTTCAATAAACTATAAAGTTGATTTGAAATTCTCAAAATACCAGAACTCATTGGCATAAATCCCTTTGAAAAAGAGATATTGCAAGATATAAGGTATAAATTTCTTACCAATAAATCATCATTTATATTAATATATGGGAAATAATTCTTCCTAAAATTCCACTACACCATGTAAAAATGATATAATAAGTATAATTAGTGTTATTTTATTTTATTATAACTATCATTAAATCATTAAATAACCACTCACATTCTTTATAAGAAAAACGAAACCAACATTCATGGATTGTACGGAATACTGCCTAAACAATGTGACTTGTTAATCTCTCTTAGCTACCTTACAAAGAAAAATAATAATGTTTAATTTAATATATAATTTTGATACTAATATATTTTTTATTAATAATAAATAAAACATATATTACCCTTTCTCAGTTTTATGGAAAATGAAATCATCATCCAGACTTATGTATTGACTTTCATCCTCATGGAGTGATCACTTTTTTGTTTATATTTTAATCACAAAATTACATGGATTGTAAGGAGAATGGGTTTAAATGATAAATATTAATTTTAATAAATTTTTATGTTCTTTTTTTCCAATTTTAAAACTATTTTATTCTACGATCAATCAACAAACATTCAAAATTCAACCAGCTAAAAAGATTGTATTCAAGAAAAAATGATTTCTTTATACCATAAAATAACATCATATTGGTTATATGTTTCATTTGAATATTATAAATTATAATATATCATATTAATACAAACTATATATGTATATTTTTCTTCTCATATAATGATATTATAACTAAATCAGTCTATAATCATCTATTAATTATTTTATATAATAGTTTGGGTTAGATTATGTTTCCCATTAAAAAAATTCTATAAATTAAACTCATTGATGACTTTGGAAATTTAATTTTAGGTAATATAAGATGTTAATAACTAAATATTATTATTTTTAATATGCTAATATATAAATTTACATCATCATTTAATTAAATAGACCTAGTTTTTTAAGAATCATCAAAACATGCTCATTGCAAAATTCATCAGTAAATTTCAAAACCAAAACATCATAGAAAGAAATTATGAAAATATAAATAATTTTAATATATCAATTAATGTACCTTTTCTGATCATGGAATGATGATATTTGGGAAAATAATATGCAACAACTTTGTTATATCAAACTACTTCCAAATGATCCATATTACTCAAACAATATAAAAAATATGTAAAAACATACTAATATACATATATAGAATAGTTTTAAATGATAATATAAATTTTGATAGATATTTAAATGTTCATAAATGAGTTACTAATATAGTTACCTTTTTATATAAGATAATATAGTAGACTTTGACTAATCGAGATTTATGGTAAGTGATTATTTGTATCAACATTTAATTCCTTCATTATTATTTATTAATGTACACCATAATGCCTTTAATATTATGTAATTACATCATAATGATTTCATTTTTCCATATTGATGTTATATTAATAGATATATAATAAACAAATTTAAATTTTCCTCAATTCAGAAGACTCCAATGAAGATTTTTTTTATCAAATTGTAACTCAAACCTTATAAGTTTTCATTTCCAATATTATTTACAAATCATTATTATTTTAGAAATATAATCATCATGGGTAATTTTTTATTCATTCTAAAAACACTCTTCATTTTATTTGGACATTTTTGGGGTTTTAAATTCAACCTAAAAATTTCATGTTTCCTTAACATATATATTAACCTAATGTGCTTATTGTAAGTGAAAATGACTAACTCTCTTCATCTAAGTCTGGAACCAAACACATTGCAAGTTCATATTTCTTGGATGTTATTATAAATGTCCTTATCTATGAATCGATAAGTTAAAAATGGTTTTTTAATACTACAATACCTTATATTAAATTTTTAATCAAATGATAATGATTTCTATATGGGATATTTACATCAAAATTGGAAAATATTCAAGTATATATGTTATCATGCGAACAAGTCAATATTCCACCATTTTTTGTTTTAAATGATGATATCAGTCTACATTTTCATGATTTATATAGAAATTATTTTTATCTTGTTTTTATAATATATTTATTTTAAAATTAATTGAAAATATAAATAATATTTGTTACTCTAAATTGAAATTCTTTCTAGAACATCAAAAAAGAGTTTTTCAACTACATATTTTCCATATGATATCTTATTCATGATAAATGATATTCATTAAATGATACAATACAACATATTTCTCTATATATATAATAAAACAACTTTTATATAATGGAAATGATTCCTCACATGACTTTTATTTCCTAGTTATTGAGGATATAAAATAATAATTTAACATTAAATTCTTTTTCTTTATGGATACCCTATTCTAGACTCCAATGACTGAAAGGTGTTCACCTTAGTTCCATGTAAAAACTTATTGGGGGAATTATTATCATAATTATATACACCATATCTAAATGATATATATAATATATTCTTTATTATCTTGAAGGACTACTATTTACATATAAATTTAGTTGATGTAATTGGATACCTATTTATTTCAATAACTTTATAATGGTATGATTATTAATGGAATTATTAAGGATTTATTTATGTGAATCCATTTGAAAAATTAATTAATCTAGTTTTCTTTCCATATTATCAATATATTATAAAAAGTTAATAATATTTATATGAATTATTTATGAAAACCACTTTCTTTCCATGGGTTATATATGGTAATTTTTAAGGTATAACCTTACTTTTGGATAATGATAAGTGTGGTCCCATATATTTCCCTGATGAATTGGGTATAAGTTTATACTCAAGTGATAGGGTATTCATGATTTCTTTTTAAGTTTCTATATGTGTGGGAACTAATGGTGTGAATCATGAATTTAATGTTACCTATAATAGTTTTTCTTCCATATTTAATAGATGTTCTGTAGTTATATACTTTTTCATAGTATTATGTTATAATTTTATAGGTCATTATTGTTAATGGATGTTTCATCAATTGGTTTATAAATGTATTATGTTAAGATAATTCTTATTCCATGATATATGATCCATGGTTTTTGGGTTATAATTTTATTATATTTCATTTTTATTCATATGTTCTCATATTATACTCACTTAAGATATTTTACTATTAACATTTATGTTTACCCTTATGGAGAATCTGATCTCTCCCCAAATTTTATGATTCTATTTCCCTAGGATATGAAGGTAGGAAATGTTTCTTATGTACATATGATTTACATATGTAGAGAATTTTTGGTTGATATTTGACACTCATTATGAGTTTTTAAATTTCATTTATAATGAAACAAATGTCTAATAGATACAAATATTATGGATTAGGTTAGTTAATATTTTCCTAATTCATAACATTTTAAAAAAAGGTATTGGGACAATACTTTAATGAATTATTTTATTTTTTATGTGGATAATATGGTCACATTTTTTGGATGTTATAGTGTGCCTCAGGAAATAAACTATGCCACTATTTTGGATTCAACTGTGTGTTCTTTTCCTATTAGTATGTAAATCCACCAATATTTCACAACCTGGACCCCTAGAAAACTATATAAGGAGGCCACCAAAGAGGAATAAACCAAAAATAAATAGACTAGGTCAAACTGATGGAGATATAACTTTGTTTTTAAAACCATTTAATAAATGGGAAATTCCCATATTTTTACACATACTGAAATGTCTATCATCATGTTGTGTAAGAAACCAAAAGGAAATTGTATTCTTTTTATTTCCTATAATAAGACTAGAAAATTATTATGATAGAAATAGAATGGAATATTCCATTATATTTAATGAACAAATATTCCATAATCCATTATTATTACTCCCACATATGATTTGTTTTTGTATATCTTAATTAATGTAATGGGTTGTAGTGGGGCTAAATTTATATTCATATTGATGAGTGGTATCATATTATCATTCCTATAATATAATTCCATTATAATGTCCAAGATGTAATATAAGGTTTCCCTTATATCAGTGTCCCCATTTTTTAAGGATGTTTGAATATTCTAGAAGAAATAGACGTTAATCATTGGAATATTCTAGAGGCCATTCACGGGGAGGACCATATTCTTGCTACTAACGATATTTATGTTAACCCCTGAAAATACCAATGGATACATAGAATAAGGCTCTTGAAATTATCCTATTATATATTATATTTTACATATCATGATGTGTGATAAATAATATGATGATTCATATATTCCATCAAAATCTATATTCTAGTAGTATACCCAAATAGACACTTCAGGGCAGAATCGTATTCATAAAAATACATTAGGATTTATTCAACGTATTAAAGAAGTAACCCAACTGAAATCCTATATTTATAGTTTCTCTATAGGAGATTAAAAACATTTTATAAAAATTATATGAATAAGGGGTCATATAATTACCATCACACAGCAGTAACATTATAATACAATGATCAAACTGGTTGATGAAAAGTATTATATTCATGTCCTCACCCAGAAATCCCATTCGTAAATTTTGGAAATGGCGTGATATCAGATGTGGGACGAAATCCCAATTACTACAAATTATTTAATAGAACACTTTATTTTATAAAAAATAGAATTGATGAAATATTCCAAAAACAAGAACTGGGTCCCCAGGAAGAGTACCCATCAATTAAGATTGTTTTCATTCTAGTGTGAACACGACCATGATCTTTGTTTTATACATAGTAAATCCACCAAAAATGTCCAAGAGGAACCATAAAGGGATTCATAAAACCATGGATCAAGTTAATAATACTATATGAAAAATTACGGAATTTATTGAGTCTCTTATATTATTTTTTATAGTGGTTCAATAATCTGTTAGCTCCTCATTATTGAGATAAGGTAGTGGTGGCTACGAAGGTCTTCACCATTATATAGAAAACAATAACACTATTGGAAGTCACCATAGTACTTACCATGGAGGTCCTCTATATGGTAATATATAGGCCAATCAAGGGGGTTCACCCATAGTATGAGTTGGGATAGTTCTCCACATTCCACAAATATCAATAGAATATATGTTAATACACTTTACTACCCATTAATATGTGTTGATTCTAGATTTAAACCCTATGAATTTCACATATGTAACTATTTTGTTACTCTCCAAGGACCTCATTGGGATGGTCCCCCATGAGATGAAATCCATTTTCAGCCTGAAGTTCCTCCCCATACCATAAAAACTCTGCCATTGACATCATACTAGGTTTTATAGTAGAGTTATATGTCAATTACCCATAATGTATCATCACTAACTTATGATTTCTAATCCTAATCAATGGATGGTCTTGGGAAACCATTATCTTATAGACTTCTCATATATTTTTTAACTTTGGTTATAACTAAGGAGATTGTGAATAACCTTAACAGTGAACATGACATCTCCACAACTTTAAAACATCTAACAGGACACCAATTCTATATAATCCCCAACCATTCCCAAATCCAAATGGTACATCTCTTTATATATAACACCAGCATCTATTCATTCGGGCCACATACATTCATATTCCCCAACCATATGTTTCATGGTCCTTATCTAAGTATATATTCTCCAACCCATGAATCAACCTTTAATGGACCATATTCCCAAAGGAGAAGAACGTTATGCTCCTCCTTTGAGTGTAATACCCAATCATGTACCCTCAAACAGGCCGTTTCTATAAGTAATCCCAAGCCACATTTTCTATTGTCCTTCTCTAATGATGTTTTCCACAATGTCTATCCAATGGACCTATAAGGTGTATGACCCAACTTATTGAACTATATGAGATTTATTCCTGACTAACTCTAATGCATATGAATCCTTTCTGATGTCCAAACACAACACCTGAATTCATAGTAATGTTCTCTGGTCCACATTTCTTATAAGGTCATATCCACTTAAGAGACCACATCTCTTCCAGTTACCTTAAGCCACCTCGACATAAGTCTCGCAACATCCATGACTAGACACATTTTTCTTGGACATCCTTTCTATATAAAATTAAACTGCATGGTTGGGTCCATTTCACATAACATTAAAAAGTTATGTTCCTTGTTATATGACACCAAAGAATATGGGTTTCTATTTCATTCATCAGAAAAAATAGGATGCTCATTATTTTGGTTTGATCATGACATAAGAACAACATAAATCTTCATGGATGTCATCAAACTCAAGAGTGACCCACTAAGTTACTTTAATCCATCATAATCCTAATAAAAAAATTAAGGAATCATTGATAACTATACAAAAGGGTACCATATATGGAGAGCCTCAGATAAATACAGATCCCTCCATTGATAGAGAACCTCAAATACATAAAGATCATTATAATCCTAGTCATGTTTGTAATTTATAATTAACTTTTGTTGATCCGTTTATACATACATGGGGTTGAAAAAAAAATTAACAAACATATCATAGATCTATAAGAGAGACTTGGGATAGGAAATAGTTCCCCCTCAATTATGTGATGATCCATACTTCCCATCCCCTTGACCAATGTGAGTACATAAGTGTTTCAAGCCATGTTCCCTAATGAATTCCTTATATTGGAATGTAATTCCATGATGAATTGTGGGCATAAGAGTCGTTATAAATGTTCAGATCCATGAACAAAACCCATTAGATACCATTTGAAGATATTGTACCCGATGTTAGTAATTTAAAACAATTAAACCACTTTAAAAACTCACAGGGTGAGAACGGTTTTCTACGGAAACAAAAATGTCATTAAAATACAGTATATTAACTAATTGATTATCACAACCATATTTATTTTCAAAAAAATTAATGTATTCAGATGCAATAATATTTTCTAGCTACCATATTCATGAAATAATTTTTCACAAATATATCAACCATTTTTTCAAAAAAATCATTCTAAAATCACATAAATTTTTAAATAACCATCATATTTTTTTATAGAAACTAGGATAAATACATTTTTTCTTATTATAAAATAATATAATTTAATATTTTAAAAACCAATTTATGAGATATATAGTGTCAATGTTACAAAATACATTTATATTAAATGATAAATATAGATATAAAACAAATTATAAAATGAATATGGTTGAAAAATTTTAAAAATATAATACCAATACTCTTAAATCAACACACCCCATTCTAAAAATCTGACAAATAAAACCGGACCACCCTACCAAAAAATCAAATTTTATGTTTAGTACTCATAAGACCATGGGGTATATGGAACTAAAACTTTTTTCCCTCAAATGTTTCAATGGAAACAAATATTTTTACCCGTCAAAATATACCAAGTGTTTCTCAAACAAAAATTCTGGAGCTGCAAAACAAATCCTCAAAAGACTTCTTCAATTTTTTAATCCACTTCCAATATGTTTCTGAGCACATGTCACCACCTTCAGTGAACAGGAAAACCCTCTGTAGGACTTCATTAATTGACACAAAATAATATATTATCTCTACCAAGGAATTAAAATTAAATCTATCAATGCTCAATTGACTAAAAAACCTCAATTCCAACTAAATAATATACAATTTCATGTGGTTATCATCCCTGTAGTCTATAATCTATAAAATAAATGAATAGAATAATATCATTAGGTAACACACACTATTTCTAAATTTTTGTAATTACATATATCACTCACACAAATCCTTGTGTTCCCCATAAAAAAGTGCTTCCTACTATTCCTAAAAAAATTCCAAAATAAAAACTTCAAGCATACAATGAATAGATTTTACACCTTTATCATTACACTCCAATAAAATAATACCACATCTAAGCCAAAAAGAAATTGATCTGGAGACCCTGTAAACATATTTTTAACCCAAAAACCCTCTAACCACTCCTAAACCTTAAGGATCAATATCTCTCCTATGAAATTACAATCCACCAACTACTAAATCTTGGAAAATATATTTTCCCATTCCTTCTTGTTCTGCATTCCTAAAATAATACCCTCACATTACTTCATTTTAAATTATAAAAACAAACATAAAAATAAATAATCTCATTCCAAATAATTAAATATCATAATCACATTATGGAATATAAAAAAACTATAAGAATCACATTCAATATTGTACCCTATATCACTAAATCAAATCACTTGTAATGGATATTCTTATAATCTCACTGTAAAAAACATATTTCCTTTAGCATTTCATTTTTCACCATGTTTAACCACAGTTAACTTTTATCTATTATGTAATAAAATAATTCATTTTCTATATTAATCACATATACCAAACATTTGGGACAACCACCAACATTAAAGAAAATTCACCAATAACACCCTTCAATGAATCTATGATTCATCTAGCATAAATTTAAATCAATTAAATCATTATTTTATGAATCTTAATGAAACAATATCTTTAGATATGAAAACATTTACATGAAACCCATTCATGTAAATAATTTCACACTAACCAAATAATTTTATTTTTTTGTAAATCCACATAAATTTTTTAGAAAAAATACCTTTATATAAAACAACCAATACCAATTAATCAAGGACCTATATAAATTAAATTATATATTAATTAATAGGTAATATTACAATTATTTATGAAAATTTATTTTCGAATTCCACACTACCATTTTAATAAGTCAATAATATAACACAAAAATATATATTTTAAAATCTCAAAATTGAATATAATGAACTTACGTAATTTGAACGCTCTAAATTAAATATGTTTAACAGAAATATCTCTACAAATTTAGCTTAAATTTATTACCCAATATTCAATATAATAAAAAATATCTTTTATAAAATGATATTATTACATAATCTATAACAATATAAAATCCTTAAAACTATATCTTTTTATCCAATCAACAACCATATTGAATATTAATGTATAGTCAACTAGATAAAAAACAAACTATGTTAAAAATACGCTTATAAATAATAAATATATATCAAATTTTCAACGGACACTATCCAACATCATATTTTCATTATAAAATAGTTTAAACTTATTATTTCGTAGGGTCTGGATTATATAAACATTATAATTTCGTAGGGTCTGGATTATATAAACATTATAATTAATTTGAAATAATTAAAATAAAAGAATTTAAATATCCAAATTTATAGAGACACACATGAAAAATAATGTATAAAATAATAAAAAATCATCAAAAGACATAATTGTAATAGAAGCACCTCGAGATAATGAACTAATAACAACCAGGGACCTAATAATCTTTCCATGATTTACCTAAAACCAAAACTTATGATACCAAATTAATAGAATATGAAATACTATTAGAATGGAAATAGTTTATATTGATTTATATTTATTTACCAATATATAAAAAATATCCCCCTTTTCCAAAATAATGTTAAAAAATCAAGTAGCATTTATTAATATTAGCTCTTTACACTTCATGAAACATAATTTCCCCTAGTACATTCATAAATATTAGGGATCATTCAATAGATCATAAGGGGCCTAAAATATTTTTTCTGTCAGGAGAGACATCAACATAATTCCTTCATCCTACCATTCCCGAAACCAATTATTCATATAGTCTGACCATCCCACCATTATTAGATTTATATCCATCACAACAGGGTATCATGAACCAGATGAACATAAAACTCTTTCTTGTTTCCTTTGATGTATATCCCTTGCATATATAAATAATAAAATATATCATTCACAATGCAAGAGTGGGGGAGAATTTTAGCCTTCAATAAACCCTTACCAATAAATCTATTCAGAAAAACACCCATATAGAAAAACTTGCAGGAAAATTTAAGAAAAATCCAACAAGGGAATAATGTACATATAAATAATATGGATGTTATACACACACACACACACACACACACAGAGACTTCAATAATCCCGACCTAGAAGGTTAAACAAAAAAGACAATCACAAACAACTATATTATCACCACAACACAACTATTTTTACAAAATTTCATCACCTATAATTATATGAAAAGATCAACCAACTATCCCACACAAAAAAATAGACATTAGTAATTTTCCAAACATCATTTATCAATTCCATTAATAAATTTACAAATATTCTATTATGAGCCTTGTTATGATCATTAAGACATCTAATTCAATATTTAATGAAAAAATAATATTCCTTTCCAAAATTAATTACAGCTATTACAAATTTACCTTTTCATAATCACTACTCACACACATATATATAAAATTAAAATTAGTGTCTATCCACACCTACTTACAATTTTATAATGTGTAATTATACTACACTACTACCAGCTAACTACATAAAACCCTAAAAACCCACCAATTTTCAAATCAAAATAATATATTTATTTCCTTTTAAAAATAATAAAATAAAACCCACGTAAATGTTGCATAACTCATACTAACAACAAAACCAACATCAACCAATAGTCATAAAACTATACCACAACACATCCCATGATAGCCAACATAGCCCCACTTCCAGGAATATAAAAACCAATTCATCCAAACCCAACCATAAAAATCACCCTTTAATATCACGCATTTTATTGAAAAAATAATATCTATAACAAACCCCCAACAAATATCACGCAATCACAATATAAAAACAATTATATAACATCCAATTTATCTGGAATCACTCCCACAACCCCCTATATTTTTTAAAAAACATTATCTTTTTATTATATTAAATAAAACCAAATCAATTACCAACATTAAGTGATTAGTTTTTTTAAATATATACAAAATAGATAAAGATCGAATGAGTACATAATTCATAGTAACATAAATGATTTCCACCAATATTAGTGATTAAACATCAAAAACATAAGAAAAACCATTAAAACATATATACACACACAATACAAACTCTTCCCATTATTTTAGGAATTATTTTTCATTTATTTTTGTGTGGTTAATCCATAAAAATGAAATATAGAAAAATGATCAATATAGTACCATAATTTATAGAAAATATAGGGATGTTCTCATATATCGTACCTCAATTTAAATTATCAAAGAATCACTCCCAAAAAACTAGGATTTACCACCATAAAAATTAATGTAAATGACTCTAAAATCAAACTATGTAAATAAACTATTAATAAAAGCTCAAATCCTTAAATAAATTTGGTGGAAATCACCACAAAATACCGTAGAATGTAATGGACAAGGTGGGTGATGATTATGTGGGGAGAGAGTAACTTGATTCAAGAGAGATAAATACTATAGAAAAAATATTTTTAAATATTTAATACAAATGAATAGATATCCTTAAGTTGGTATGCGGATGTCTAGGGTTGAATAGTGAAAATAAAAAGTGACCTATGGAATATTCAACCCCTATTTATAAATAACATTTGAGAGGCCTCCACCACTATGTGGGGACTTCAAAAATTGTTTTGGTGCCTCAAGTAAAAGGATTCAGTATTTTAATTGCAAGATTACAACTATGGTTTTAAAAATAAGAAACAGAATAAAAATCTCAATTTCAATTCAACATTCATATGACCGGAGTATGGTCAGACAATTATCTCTATTTTACGTCCTCTTTTCATAACTCAACTTCACCATGATTCATGAACACACCCATCCACTCAGTCTTCTAATACATCCCCATTTCTTATAAGGAAACAAACCATGCACAACACTAAAACAATGGGTACCCTAGTTATAGTGGAATAAAGGGTAAAAGGGTTAAACCAATGATTTTTTCAAGCCACCGCATCATCCACCATGGATTAGATAGCTTACTAGTATCACATAGGAAAACTAATCACAATCTACACTACTCAAAATGTATGTTTCACTACAAATGATTTCTAAGTACTTTAATGACTACCTTCCACAACCACATCATTAAAACAGACCCCACTATGAAAACTTGAACACCTTAAACAATGAAATGGTAAACCAATAGAGTGCCAAATCATAACTATCCACACTGAGACAACATTAATACCACTTTGGGAACAAACAAGCCTTAGTAAAATACAATGCTGGAGATTTTAACTATACAAACAGTTTAATATGGGTGATACATGTTATAGGGTAATGCACACAAATCACCATCAGAGCACAACACAAGGTATAAATTTATCCCCAGCTACCCGATAGGGAAAAAATCACCATAGAATTTTTTTAGGATGAAAATTTTCCTATCCATGTATTAAAGAAAACACTTCTCTTTATCTAACAGATTGGGTGAAAATTTTCCTTAATGTGCATATAAGGCCATATATTGATCCTTCTTCTCAACTAGGGATTTTATTTCACCATATCCTTAATTGGGAGACCACTTTTCATTTTTGTTAATATGGTGACCACTTCTCCAAAGATTCACTAGGGTGATTAAGTTGTCCTATAATAACAATGGGAACTAATTATTTTAAAAAATATTATGTCAAAATTTATCCAATTTTTTTTTCTAAAGAATACACATTGCAGATCTAGAGGTATATTTACTTTTAATGATTAGACATAAAAATAAACCCTATTAAAAATAAAAATAAAATAGTTATTTAAAACTAAACACATTTATTCTATCACCAATTTGAATACTAAAACTATATAGGTTATGCTTGTTAAAATACATAAGAAAATGGGTTATCTATAATTCTTAGTAAAGGAATAAAAATGATAATAAAGAATAACATGAGAGTCAAGGGGCATAAGATGATATCATAAAGTGGATGATCATAATAATGGGGAAATAGAATAAGTAAATGATGTAATAAGATCATAAAAGTATAAAAATAATATAAAACATGATACTATAAATATAAGTCAAGGGTCACACATAAAGATATCATTATAATGTGTGAAAATTAAAATTATTGATTTTGTTCACTATTTAATCCCTTACATAACATATCATGATATATGAAGATTTTCCCAATGAATTAGCGGGATATATAAGTATAGGAAAATAATTTAAATAAATGAAAACGACAAATCTTATTTCTAAAATATGATAAATATCCATACAAAAATCATAATCCTGATAACACCCATGAGAATGAAGTGGGTTTTATAAATCTTATTTATGGCCTAACCTAAGGAAAAATATTATGATTACCATGAAAATAACGAATTAAATCATTTATATGATAATATTTTAAAGTGATACAATGTTCAGGATCATTTATTTTCAATATATAGATTTCATGAGAATGATCTAGGAGGAAAATTATTTAAAATGTACCACTTGATTGATTCTTATTAAAATAACTGGAGTATATTTTAAATAATGAATGAAAATATTATTTTCAAAAAAGCCCATAATTATAAAAATATAATTATTTATAAAATAATGAGGGTTTTTAGAATCGTTTCCTGGTTTGAAAAATGATTTGATGGGTGTAATGCTCAACATGTGATATGAAATGGGAATGCTCCCTTATACCGAGTTTAAATAATTGTGGGAATTTTGATGGGTACTTAAAAATGAATAACCTCATAAGTGAAAGGGTTATTTGCATGTATTTATATTTTAGGTAATTATAAATAAAATAGATATGTGAAAATAATTTCTTTTGAAGCAAGAAAATAAGTGAGAACTTGTAATAAGTATTTCATGAAGGAGGTACGAAAGATCACATACCTTGAGTTCTAGATTCATTCTAAACAGATTATTAACATAATAAATAACAACATAAATTTTATTAAATAGTTACATAATATCTCTATTCAAATATATTTCTTATTATAAGGTCCTTAATCTATCATATATTATTTATTTATAATATAGCTCTCTTTCCAAAAATGGTAATATGATATTGTTCGATCATTTTTTTGTAACTCATTGTGTATGTTTACCATGGTAGAAATAATTCTCAAATTATATCATAACATATAGAGTATTAATAGTGTTATTTATTTAATGATTTATTTTTATATATTTTTTCAAATCCAATAATGATGTTTGGTGATGAAAAATGAAACTCATTTCTCCTCGAAGCGGTAGTTCGCATGTACACAAGATTAATATTTACTTTTATCAATGATATAGGAAGAAATATGGTAAATTATAATAATGAAAATTAAGAATCATATTATATTATATAAGTAATATTTACATGAACATTACATCCCTTATATGATCTATTAATGACAGTGATGGAAAATTGAAAACCTCTCTTTTTGGAGGTGATAGTCCGTGTAACAAACTAACAAATTATTTTTCTTATCGGATGATGAAAAGTAAATAATTTTATTTAATTTTTATAATAATATATTAATATAATAATTGTACATATTTAATTGTATAAATATATATATATGATATTTTTATGAGAATTATTACTGAGAAATTTTTTTAAAGAAGGTAATAATTGTGGTGAAGACATGATCTTCTCTAAGAGATTTCTTAGGAAGTGGAGGCCTTAAGATAATGTATAAACAACAAGGGATGAAGGATGAAAAAAATAAACTATTTTGAGTTATTTTGGAAGATTTTAAATGGAAATTATATTTTTTTTGTATTTATGTAGTGGTAAAACTGATCCCATTTTATAAGTTAATAAAAGAGAACTTTTGGGAATTTACTTTACACTTCCTTGACATAAATACATTAATCCATGGTCAAAGACTCCTAAATCATATAATAATAGAGTATTAAGTGATATTTTATTGATAATTACTTATCTTAGACTCTCATATAGGTTTCAAAAATGATTTATGTCTCATACCATTGGGATTTCCATTTTTACTTTTTTAGATATGTAACTATAATGTTTAACCAAGTAATTTAAATTCTATCTAAAAATATAATGTAACCTATTTGAAAATATAATAAAACTTTATACCAAAATTTAATATAATTTTCTTATACTTTAATTTATAAATATGGGAAATTAAAATTTCAAATTAAATTATATAAAATATAAAAAATAGTTTTTATAATTTTTTGCAACCGTTGTTGATTCTTGAATTTTATTTAGTTTTTATTACCTTTTTAAATAGTGGTAATATAGTTAAAAATTAGTTATAAAAAATAAATTTGGAAATTTCAGATTAATACATTTTTAGTGATTAAATAAAAATCACATAATATCAATTAAACCATTCATTTAAAAAACCATTTTACCTTTATCACGGTAATAAACACTAATATTACTTATATAATCATTATGCCTAAAAATAAAATATATTTTTATATAATATTTAAATGCTAAACTGAAATATAAAATAATTGTGTTTATAATTATCATATAAATGTGATAAAGTCTAATTATTTGTTGTAAGTGCATCAAAATTGATTTTGGTTGTAATATTACCTAAGTTTCAAAAATATAAAAACATCTATTTTATGTACTCAAAATTGTATATTTAAATCTTTAATAATAAACTTGGAATAATATTTTTTTAAATGGTTTCGTTTTATTTTAAGTCATTTTCATATTTTTAAAGTGATTGTTCATTCAAAAATCATTAATTTGACTATTCATATAAAAATTATTTATTTTAAAAAACAACCTAAAATTTTATCTTAGGATATTATGGATATTATAAATCCAAAAATTAAGTTAATTTTTTATATTTCTAATTATAAGGTTATAATTACTAAAAAAATTCCAAATGTATTTACTATAATGGTCCTTCTTATTTACTAACAAAAACCATTCACTAAAATAATTTAATTATATGAAACTCTCATATTTTTTGGTTTAGTATATTATTATATATAGAATATGAAACCAAATAACATACATAATATTGGAAAATAATAATTAGTATCTTATATTTTTACCTTCAATTGGGTGACCACATTAACCTACCCATAATATGGGGTATCCATTTCACTCTACGCTACACTAGGGTTCTAATTTTTTGAAGAATCCCAAAAAAGCACTAGTTATATAAAATATTATTACAAACGTGTATGGAAATGTATAGGAAAAGTAATTCAGTTAGTTTTCTCATATGGTTTAATAATATTTCCTAAAAACCTAGTAGATAATTATTATACCATGATATCACACAATAGGAAGGTGATCCTTCCAACCTCCTCTATAAGCTGATAAATTAAAAGGTAGGGTTCTACAAACAAGTGTGTAAAATATAGATCATGTATTTTATTAATGAGATTCTGGTATTAGGTTATCCTCTCAGAGTGATGGTTCCCTTGGGGTAATAAAGACTATGTATACCCATGATAGTGAGGGTCCTTCTTGTGGTGATGTTCTTGGGATATATCATGGACCATACTACTCATCATGGATACCCATACTTTGATTTTCTTACCATGGTCTAATAAAAGAGACATACATGAAAAAAATCACAATGTATAATCCCTGAGCGTGTTCCCGTTGATGATTTCATCATTATGAATCATCAATTATTCAGGGACATCCATATAATGAAATTCATTAGGTAGGACTAAATATGGATATCATGGAGTGTAGTATCCTTTAATTTTCTAGAGTTATATCAGGCATGTTTATAGGTATAATTTTGTTTCATTCTAAGTAATTTTTTATTGAGTATTACATTAGGGCGTCTTTGGGTGAATTCTGAGAAAAAGTGATGCATATATAGCTTTAATCTATTGGTTCATGGTTAGAGACAATAGTATGTCCAGCCTGGAGAACAATGAAAAACTAGAAAATGGGGAGTAGCATGGCTAGAAAATGGTTTGTCAAACTGTTCACCCATAATGGAGAAACTATGCACCCCTAACATAATATGTGGTCGATTGAGGAGCATGGGTAGGCAAAACCTTTCACCCATGACCAAGAGTCTGTGTATGATATTTTTAATAGCCCAAAAATTTGTTTCTAATCCACCCAAACCACGAAACATCACCTATTCAACCCCAGCACAAAACCATATGATTTTTAAGGCTTAAGATCTTTAGGGGGATTCAAATGTTGTATAACCTCTATTATTCATGATTTGATGCCTGAATTGAAGATTATCATCTCTACCGATAAGAGGATCCTTTCCTGATTACTTTTGTGTTCATCACCCATCATTGTTACTTTCATTGAGAGAAGTTATTCTTGTGTTTTTGTTAGATTTATAAGTAATATTTCAGATCTAGATATAAAATTATAGGGATATATATTGATTAAATAGATTATGAATTTTTAAATCTTCATTTAGGTTATCAGAACCTGTTCAACATCATGTTGCAGCTCATTTTTAGTGATTTTCCATGAGTGATCATTCATCAACGAATCTAGGTAGGTGGTCTAATAATAAATTCTCATAATCATGATTTTTAAAATTGTATGAAAAATTTTGAATTTATAGTGTTATTTAAAAATTTGAATTCTTAATATATGTAAGTTAATTTGGCCAATTTATTAATTGAATTTTTGTTGAAATATATAATTAATTAGGTAATATATTATGAGATATTGAATTTTATGAATTGAGATAATTAATTATGTAATTAATCATGTGCTATTAATATAATATTTTGAGATAATTAATTCTTTAATAAATTATGAATAATTGATATTATCAACAACAAAATTAATTATGAAATTAATTATGGGCTTTTGAGTTGTAATTATTGATTAATTAATTGTTAAATTAATTAATGGGATTGAAATAATTAATTATTTGGGGAAATTATTAATAGAAATTAATTGAATTTTTTTTTTGAATTATTAATTAAATTAGATTTATTAATTTTTTGTTGAATTAATTATTATTATTTCTGATATGATTAATTAATTGTTCGATTAAATAATAGTATCATTGAGATTATCTAATTTTTGAATTCGGAAAGGATTATTTTAGGATTATCAGTTGTATAATTAATTATATGTTGGTTAATAAGAAAATTGACATTCAAGTGAGAATTATTGAATGAGAACATGGTCATTCTAATGTGTGTAGTGTGAATGGTAAAATCATCTGTCAAGTGTGAATTAAATAATGAATACATGGTCATTATAATGTGTGATGTGTGAATACTAACACGGTAATTCACATGTGAATTAATAAATGGGAATGTGGACATTCTATTGTGTGTAATATGAATGGTAATATTGGAATTCATGTACGAATTGAACAATTATAATAATGGAATTCTATGACAGTATATAACTTGGGAGTTCTTTGGGCTCCAACATGAGATGAATCTAGTATTGTAAAATGATATTAATTAGAAATAAATAAGAATATGACATGAGATGAAGGAGGCAGTGAGATGTTATATCACCTAAAACACTTTGGGATTCAACATGAGATGATATATATATTGAGGAATGGGTGTCCTCAGGAACCCAAGGGTTATATGTGGTTAAATATAGAATATTTAATATTTTCATACACTATTTATTTATTTATTGTGATTATTTATTTATACAACTGTATAACTGTTATTCACAGGATTTGTTTTTGAAATCATTGGTGGTGGCTTATAGTGTTTTATTGACACCCTATATGGGATTCTAAATTAGAAACTGAAAAGACTTCATTGTTTCAAGATAAGTTAAGGGAAATAGACATATATTATATGAATAAGTTGGGTTGGATCTTGGATTAGAGAACTATACGTGGTTCGGGACCCACCTGGGAGTTTTTGGGGTCTTTATTTACAGTTTTCATTTTAGAAAAGTGACACATATATTTTCATGACATTATTTATTCTTGTGTTGGAGATTTTATTTTCCTACATTGATTATCTTAAGATATTGGTATTTTCATTGTTATATATGATTCCAGAAATTTTTATTATTTTTGATGGCATATTACATTGATAAAAGTTAGTATAGTCTCCCCATGATCGACTTATCAGACCCTAACTACATATTGGCAGCCTCTAGTATATAGTGTGGTGTGGTTGAGGTCATGTGACTGACCAACATGAGGAACTGGTTTGTGGCCCCTGATTTGTGATGTTACAAACTGGATTCAAAGGAGTTTTCATTTCATTTTATTTCGTCTTATGATTTGGGTAAATCTAGACAAGAGACTAAGAAGAGTTATGGCTTTGACATTATCTCTTACATGTGAGTTGCAACCCATGAACAAGGTAATACCTAAGTACCCATGCGGGGATTGTTGTTATTACTATTTTCTATTACGGTTGAATTTTATTTCACCATTAGTGATGCACTTGTTGTGTTATGTGAATTTTATTTTGATATTTTTTTATAATTGCATATGGGATCCTGATGGAATAAGAGTTTAGTCTATAAGTATCATTCCAGGCACTCATGAATTAATCTGTGACATTAATCATCTTAACAATGCATGTGAACACAGGTTTTTGGTATGCTGTTGAACATTAAATATTTTTCTATACTTTTTGAAAATAAATTTTACATGGTGCCTAATATGAAATTATAACAATTAAAATGATGCCATAATTTGGAAAATTTGTCTATAAATGGGAAACATGAATATGGGAATGTGTTGACCCACGATATCCATAACTTTGGAGTATGTTGGTGAGGGGTAGTCATAGATCCACATTTTTGACCATAGGGTGACATTTGGGGAAAAGACTTGATGTTAATTTTTGTGATTTTACTCTTAAATAAATATGATAATGTTGTTTTATGAGTCCTAGGATGTGTGTTTTAAATTTTAGAGTTATGCCTCAATGATGATTCTTGTTGAGAGGAAGATAGAAGGAGATATCTGTATATATTTTACCAATAGTAGAAGTTTAGGCACCGATAGTTCCAGATGAGGATGTAGGGGAGTATTTCTGAGTTATCATTGATATCATTATGGAATTTTTGTAATAAATCTTAATGAAGATTATGAATAGTGAATAAACCTGGCGAGGGAGTTTCAGTAGAAGAACCCTCCAAATTTCACTAGAGATGGTGGGACTATGGTATCTATGTTCTGGGTTGAGTCCATCGAGATGATACATGACTATTTAAAGACACATTATAAAATGAGGGTCAAGTTGGCTTCTTATATGCTATATGGAATAGTGAAGCACCAATGGGACATTTAGGAACATAATGGAAAGACTTGTGGTATGTTATGGAAGGTCATATTTGATAGGTTTTTGGATCATTATATTAAGATATCCTAATGAAACAGTGATTAGAGGAGTTAATTTTATTTACTCAATGGATAATGCATGTGATGGATCATGCTAGATGATTTATTGACCTATAGCAGTTTTATCCAACTTTGTAAATAGTTGAAACAAATATGATTAGAAATGTTCATAATGGTTTTATGTGTGATATTTAGTCCCAAGTTAATCTATTTTTGTTTAATAAGTTTTCTATGACGGTGGGTCATGCTCTTGTTGGTGAGGGAATCCTGATGTATGCCTATAGTGCTAGAAAAATATATGATACTTTCCAATCAAGAGGTTTCAATTCTAAGATAAGGAAACAATGTTTTGAGAACTATATCCATGTTAGTGGAAACATGGTACATAGACAGAAGTATTAATTACACATGACCTTAAATGAGGGATATCCCATCAGTGAGTTAGGAAAAGACACTATCATTGACACTTTTCTCGACCACCAATGGAGTGCAGATCTTGAGGCATGATGGGAAATATAAAAAAAAATATAGGACATAGTGATAGATGGTTGGTGATTGAGGAGATAGACATAACCCAAGAACGTGAAAGTTTTCTTCTAGAACATATCATCTTGGATTCTTGATTTTTATTATCCGAGGTGGTAGAGGTGGTGGAAATTTTTTTATGGGAAATATCTCCAATATCAATAATTTGGAAAAACACATGGGAGTCAGAATACATCATAGGGAAGAGGGGTAGAAGAACTACCTGTTTTATAGCCAAAGCATTTAGATAGAGAGGAATGTACTTTGATAATGAGATGTACTATTTTTATAGATTTTATATTATCAAGCGCCTTATTTGATATTGGTGACTCTAATTACTTCATATATAGATAAAGATTTAATTGTTTGAGCATGGTGGATGAGTTTTTGAGAGGAATAATGATGACAAGCACACCATTGGGAGAATGGTTGAGAGACATCTGTTTGTGTAAAGAATGTTCTCCCGAGATTTGGGAGTGTCATCTTCTATGGGATCTCTATATCCATGGCATTTCAGGATTTAACCTAATTATGGGTATAGACTGTCCAGTCACATACAGAGCCAGATTTGTTTTTTTATGTAGTAGAGTAACTTATAAATATTCTAACATTGACCAATACATTTATCATGGGGTGTTGGATATCTAGGATGGCTGAGAATATCCTATTACTCAGCAACTGAGAGATTTGACAGCCCATGTTTCTTGTCTTTTTCTATATGATGTTGGTGTAAAGAATTATATCATTCCACTTATAGTGGAAGAGTTTTAGGATGTGTTTCATAAATACATATCAAGATTTCTACATGAGATATATGAGTAATTCACTATTTATCTCATGTTAGGGGATCATCCAGTATCCATTAGACCATAAATAATATAACTAAAAGAGAATTAAGTGATAAAGGCTCATCTTGATGAGTCCGAGGATAAAGGGTATATATGTCTTAGTATTTTTTCTTCGAGATCACCCATGTTTTCAAATAATGTTGACATGAGTTTTATCTTGTGTTGATTATTGGAAGGTGAACACGATAACTATAATGAATGAGTATCTTCTTCAATGTTTGGATGACCTAATTGAATAGTTGAGAGGATATTGTGTGTTTATGATGGTTGATGTGAGATTCGTGTATCGAAAGTTGAGAGTTCATACTTATGATATAATGTGGAAAACCATCCAAATTAGTTATGGCATATATGAGTTCTTCATAATTTATGTTTTTGTTGAAAAACAAAGCAGTAGTGTCTATGTCTTTGACTTGAAAAAAATGCCATTAATTCAAGGGTAATTGTGTGGTGGTTTTTGTGTAATTTATCTTGGTGTAATCCAATACCCAGGATGATCATTCCCAACATCCTTAATTCATCTTCAATACACTGAAAAAAATCAGTTATACACAAAGCTACCTTAATGTTAATTTTTTATTGATCAGGTGCACTTTAGGGGAGACATCATCTAAGAGGAAGGTGTGTTATTGGACCTAGAGAAAGATTGGGTGGAAGTTTCATAGGATAACCCAAGAAAAGTAGTTAATATTCATTGATATTTGGGGTTTGATAGATATTATCAGAGACTCATCTAAGAATTTTCTGGTTTTGAAGAGCTGATTTCGAGTTTGAACAAACAAGGGGATAAATATTGGTTGGTCAGAAGCACATAAGAAGGACCTATCGGAGTTGAATATTAATTTTAAATTGACAATGGTCTTGATCCTACATAATCTAGGTGAGGATTACATGGTGTATTGTGACACATTTCGGGTGAGACTCAGGGTGGTGTAGATGTAGGGAGATCAAGTTTTGGAAAATGGGTCTTGGTTGTTGAGGGAACATGAATGTAAATATCATACACAGGATTGTAATCTAGTATATGTGGTTTATTATTTGAAGTGTAGGTATCATTATTAGTTGGGTGAAAGGTTTACTGTATTTACTGATCACAATAGTTTAAAGTATATCTTCTTTGTAGTGATATTTGAATTTCTAGCAGTAGATATAGGTTGAGTATATGTATTCATTTCATTTTTATATAGAATATACTTCTTGAAAAGAAATCAATGTCACTGACACTTTGAGAAGGAAAACTCAGAAATACCTGATACTAGAGTCTAGTTTTGAGTAGAAGATTATGACCATACTAGCAGATATGAATTTAGTGGTTCAAGAGAGTCATGATAAGATGGATCTCATATTAATTTAAGTGGAATCTAAAATTTTGAGGCTGATTTGAGATATGTAGTATAAGGATCCTGAATTTTTTGACCTTGAGATAAAGGCTTTAAGGTGGGGAGTCAACTTAAAATTGGATAATATATGAGGATGAGATCATATAAACAACGAATTAGGTTTTTGTTTCTATATGTATGTGAGAGGAGTTGATGTAGAAATTTTATGCCTTGAAGTGTCTGAAACATCAATGTGTATCCAAAAAGTAATATGAACTATAATGAGATTTTTTTCTTGTTTTACATTAAAAAGGAAATAGTGGGGTTCGCGATAGGTTGCTACACCTATCAATAGGTGAAGGCAGAGCATCAATGACCCAATTGTTTTCTATAGCTGTTTACCATTCCAAAATGGAAATGGTTTGACATGATTATGGATTTTTTCTGGTATTACAATGATTTTAAGAAAGAATAATGATATATTAGTTATTATGGATCAAATGAAGAATTTATCACATTTACAAACTATATGATATACTTTATCAGTGGATAAGTTTGAAGATTTGTATGTTTGGCAGATAGTCCATCTATACGGGCATCACATACTATATATTTAGATCATGAATTTTGTTACACATCAAAATTCAAGAATTTCTTATAGAAGGTTAACAAAAAACATGTATTAGTAAGTAATAATTTTCACCCACAAACATATGGGAAGTCATAGCATAATACATAGGTTTTTGAGGATATAATATGGAAATGTGTTCTTAAATTCAGTGGGTCATGGGAGAAACACAATGATTTAGGGTATTTGTCTTAAAAAAATAGTTATCAAGAAACTATATAGATGGAGATATAGGATACTCCTTATGGTAGGCCACACCAATATACACTATGTTGGATGGAGGAAGGTGAGTCATAATTATAGTGATTGAGTATCATGTCGAAGATGTCGGAACAAGTAGAGCTAATTTAGAAAAATTTGGAAATGGATCGGAGTAGATATAAGTCGTATAATGATAAAAAAATGATCCCTATAGTTTATCAAGGATGATTTTTTATTCCTTTGGGTGTTAACTGTATAGGGTCATCGTAGAATACAGAGACATGGAACGTTGTCACCCATGTTCATCAAACCGTTTGAGTTTGTTGAAAAATTAGTCTGGTGGAATACTGATTGACTTCTAAATAGAAAAAACACTATAAATGATGTTTTACATGTGTAAAAACAATGGTGGTATTGCCAATACCATTATTTTGTGATCAACATAGATGATGTTGAGGTATACATGGATGCGTCCTTTGAAAGCAATTGTTTCGTATGTTAGATCACACTAAAATAGGGATGTGGGGAAAGACCACTCCAACTGTTCACATATTGTTGAAACATAGAAATATACATGAGTAAAAATGGAAAATTGGTACAAATATAAAGGCTCAATGGCCTAAACGTTTTCACTCATATTCATAGTGAGGATTAGAAGTTTTTCTCAGGGAAAAACTATTATAAGGTCGGGAGATTGTATGATCTCAAACTTTTATGGTGTTTTCTCATTCTTGTTTACAGGTACACTCTTACCTCAAGATGAATGCTTTATGATTGTTTTCTACCATGGGGTATGTTTTGGTGAATTTTGATAATTATTGTAGGAATGTGTGTCATGCATGGTTGGCACGTGGTTAGAAGAAACCGTGCGCCCCAACCCAGCAAACTATGTATCAATAGAGAGTGGGGAGTTGCACAGATGGCACATGATTTGTCAAACCATGAACCCATAAAATAATAGGCACATTGTTAAGGTGAATAGTTAAGTAAAACTATTCACCACTTCCATGAAATCTGTGCACTATATTTTAAATGGCCTAAATATTAGTGTTAAATCCACCTAAATCCCTAAAACATCCCACATTTGACCCAAAATCATAAACATTTCATTTTTTTGACAATTTCCGATATTTACAAAAGGATTCCAAGGTTATATTACCTCTATTATATGAAAATCAAATCCTAGATTGATGTTCTGCACCACTCTTGATAAGAGGATCCTATCTTACAAGCTTTTCCATTAATATCCCACCATTTTCCATTTAATTAAGGGATAAAATTTCATATTTTTTGAATATATCTATACATAATATTATAGATCCTTATATAGTATTGTAGATCTATATCTAGATTAAAGAGATATTTATTTTTTTAATCCTAATTTATGTCTTAGATCCATAACCCATTCTACTTCATAATGCCGCTCATTTTTAGGGATTTTCGTTGGCTAATCGTTCTCCAATAGATCATGGTTGTTGGTCTAATATTCGATTTCCATAGTCATGATTTAGATATGTGTATAACAATTGTATAATTTTATGAGTTATTTTGGAACATTTATCCCTAAAATGGGATAGATAATTTGTTTAATCAATTAATTAACGTATTTTTTAAATAGATATATATTTGGGAATTAATTAGAAGATATTGAATTTGTTTATTTGATATAAATAATTTTGAAATTAATTATATTCTATTGATATCATAGATTAAGATAATTAATTTTGGAATTAGTAATAGAGAATATATATTGTGAATGAGATAATTAATTCTAAAAATAAATTATTGGATTTTGAGATGTGTGCATTGACAAATTTATTATTAATTTCATTAATGGAATTGAAATACAAACTTAATTGGGAAATTAATTAAGGGAAATTAAGTGATAAATTATTTTTTAAATTAGTAACAATGTTTGAGTTATTAATTAATTTATGAATATATTAATATATTAATATTATTTATATGATTAGTTACCTTTCATATTAACTTGTGGAATTAATGAGTTCAAATAATTTTTAAATTACAAATGAATTTACATGTATAATTAATTGTTAAATTAATTATTTTTTGGGGAATTACATGATCATTCAATTGTGAATTGAAGAACTAAAAAAAATTCATTCTAATGTGTGTTGTGTGGATGTTTACATAGTCATTCAATTCTGAATTAAGGAACAAGAAAATAATCATTCTAATGGGTTATGTTTTCATGTTTACAAGGACATTAATGTGGGAATTAAATAAGGATAACATGGACATTCAATTTTGTGTAGTATAATGGAAACATGGGAAATCATGTAAGATTTTATGAATAATAATTATGGTTATCCAAGATCTGAGATCTCTTACAAATACATCAGGCTAATACATTTGCTGAAGAAGGTATTGAAATATGATAATACCTAGAAATACTTTGGGATCCAACATAATATGAAGATGGTTTTTAGATTTCATGTCACCTGGAATAGATAAGACTCCAACATGAGACTAATCTGGTATTAAGCCATAGGTTTCCATGGGAACTCTATTGTTTTGTGGTTTAGTAGAGAGTATTTAATAATGGAAATAAACTATTTATTTTTAAACTATACTTATATCTTTAAACATAAACATACATTGTTATTGAGTAAATTTAATTTAGACACCATTGGTATCTGGATATTGAGTTTTACAGACACCCCACTCAGGCTCTCTAATCGTTACATGAATTGAATTCATTATTGGAGAATAATTAAAGGGAAAATTCCATGTGTCAGATTGTGAGTTGGGATAGTGCTCAGATATGGGAACTAAAAGGGGTTTAGAACACTCTATGGAGTTATTAGTGTCTTAATTTTTAGTTTAAAATTTATACACCGGGCATATATATGAAAATGTAATAGTATCTTCTGTAGTTTGATATTTAATTTTCCTGCATTGATTATCTTGAAATATTGGTAATTTTCATGGTTATATTTGATTCTACTATTGTTTATTATTTCCTATAGGTTTTTAATCTAATAAAATAGGGGATTATCTCCCCATGATTGACATTTCAGACCCTTACTGCTAATCAGAAACGTATGGCGTATGAGGAGACACACTTGAGTTCATGTTACCAAACGTCTTAGGGTACCAGTGTGTGGAACCTAGGATGGTATGTTACATGGATCCATACCACCATGTGTCAGTCCATCCATCCTTATCCAACCCATAAATTAAACGGAAATAGATACAAATATGATAATCATATTAATAATCGATAAAAAATACTTAATGCTTCATAGCAATTCCAAGGTAGCGTATACATTATCCCTAAAAATTTCCTCAATGATCCATATTCGCTATGAGAAAACTTCCTTAAGAGGATATATTAGCTATGAGATATCCTTCTTTGTGAGACATATTCCATATGAACCCTCCTCTTAATGATACCACATTCTTTTCAATATATCCTTCTCACTGTGTCATATTTCTTACGATACATCATTTTTAGGAATATATATTTTATATATACCAACCAAAAATTATCAGGTGTAGATACTAACAAACCAAATGTATAATAAAGGACCACTACTATGTAATATAGAATCAATGCTCTTTTTTCATCTCATTCATGATATTATTTAGAAAAACCCATATATTTCATATAAATAATACATGTCATTATAAAAATATTCATTACATAACATTACAATACACGCTATAACCATAAAGGATTAGTGTCTTTGGAACCATGGGCTCATAAAATATTGGTTCTAAAATGATCAGAATCATCTCCCAAATAGTTTTCACAACTAGAACCCTTTATAGTCACATAAAACATAACAAAAATCTTCACATATTAGGGGAAATAATGAAAAGTAAAAGGAGAGATCGTATTCACAATAATAATATACTAGGGAATTAATATTGACCATTTAAACATATCATAAGAATTACGTGTATGAGAAAAAGTCATTAAAATTTTATAATCATACCTAATAATTCATAGTTCATAAACATGAATCATATTATAAATATTGGCAGTTTATAAGATAAAAATCATAAACAGATCAATGAACATGGTCCCAAAGAACATGACATTGGTATACGATCAAGTCATATTAGAGTGGAATATATTATGAAATAACAATAATCATAGAAATATTTTTTCATGTATACCCAACTAGACATTAATAACATGAAAATCGTGGGATAACCACCCATTCACTGACACCGAGCATGGGATAACCTCAAATGTACCCTCATTTAGCTTAGGGATAACCTCTCATGTATCGACATTTGGTCTCGAGATACCCTCTCTTGTACCCTTTATGATCCCAGAACATTAACGTTGAGTTAATGATTTATAGGGAAATATAATTTCTGGAACACTAGTCACATAATTATAAAACATTAATATGTATTCCATAGGATCGTGAAAACATTAATCATGACATAACCCATGGAAAAGATTGGTTTCATTGATATATCATCCTCATAATCATAAAACGTCCAAGGAAATAAAAATGATGGAAAAATTGGATCATATACCCTGTGAATACTATGTAACACCCAAATATGTTATCCAGGATGAATGATTTATTACATAGATCAAATGAATATGTCAAGATTAAAATTCACTTTACAGTTTTAAATCTTATATGAAAATATAAAATTATTTGAAATTGTAATAGAAAAATTCTGTTTGAAAATATCCTAATAAAATTACAAGGAATGATTAAAATAATTGAGATATTATTATACTGAAAAATTCCATTTATCTCATTTGTGTTAAAAAAAGATTAATTTCACTTTTTTGGTTAAAATTTAAAATTACCTCATTTGTAAAACCACCAAAATATTAATTTTAAACCATTTTGAAAAACAATTCATGCATTAAACTAGATTTAAACATTTTTAGGAAGAACAATGTATTTTTTATATAACAAGGATATTGAAGAGAATAGTTTTTTAATCGAAGAGATAAATAATGTCTTTTTTCATTAAAAATATTTTCTCAATATCTTGAGTAATTAAAGTGAGGAAAACGAAAGGAAAACATGTGTTCTAATGAACTAAATAGATTAGAATAAAATTAATGGTGGTTATCTAGAAATTATCATATAAGATTATTTAATGAAAATTCATGCATAAATAATCCGAATAAAAATGGTATTGAAACATAAATCAATTACCTCTTGTTTTTCCTACATAAAAGGAACTCAAATATCAAATTTAATGAATTTAAATTTATATAAATCCTATAAAATATTCATTTACCCTGTTATAAAATCCTATATGTTTCACTTATAACATTTCAACACTCATTTATCAATAATCCCTTATTAAAAACGTCATTTTCAAGTATTTACTATACATTTTTCATTAGAATTTCTATTCATTAGTCTTGGTCCTTTTACATAGATTTAAAATCCAATGTATATAAAAATTTAATTATGATATAAATATAGTATATAATGAATAAATAAATATTTGTATTCATTCATAAAGGATAGATATAGAAAAATGAATTACATTATTCATGAAGATGGTAGGTCGTAGGTAGGCATGAGCATTGTTTTCATTTTTCAATAGATAGAATGAAAGAAAGGTAAATAATAATTATAATTTATAGAATAATTATTATATTTTATATATTATATGTATTAATTAATTATATCCTTATTACTATCCACATAAAGAGGAAATAAAAAAATAATCACATTGCTACGCGGAGGTGGTATCCCACACATATGCACGGGTGACTTTTTAGTTTTCCAATAGATTGAAGGTAAGGAGATAGATATGATGTTATAATCTGATAATTATAATTATGTATAAAATATAATATGTACAATATAAATCTATCATAATAACCATCCATGAATGATGGTGACAGAAAATGAATTGTATCTCTTTGTGGAGGTGGTAGTCCAGACATATTCATGATTGATACATTTACATACCATTGGATGGAATCGAGGATTGATAGTTGTAGTTCACCAGTCATAATATTTTTTTGTATATTTAGGATAATTATTTTATTATTTTATGATTAATACCATAGATTAATAGGGGTTACAAGAAGAAATAAATTTAAATAATTTGGGTAAGATGATTACATCTACATAGGTAGACCTCCTTTAGATACATTCTAAAGGACCAATGAAATATTCTTAAAAGAATGTTAGAACCTACTGTTTTTGTATTTATATGATTCAATTGGAATTATAAATGTGTTGTTCAGTCTAGATGGATTAATATGATGTAAATGAAAGATAAAATGGGTGTCCGTTTAAATAGGATGGAAATGAAAGACTTGGAATTATAAAAAATCATAAAACATAATTGAAGTATTTATAATGTATAATTCTTCCAAATAGACATTAATTTGAATAAAAATATTTTATTTTCATCCTCTCATCATAAAATTAAATTCAAACATGTTTTGGTGTCATTTTAATCATTATTTTTTAATTAACCCATTAATGAACAATTTTTACCAATAATTATAGTTACAACTATTTCAATCTCAAAGGGTTATTATTTCAATTATAAATCAAAAAATATATCATACATTAAAAACTATAGAAATTTTAGACAATTTATAATCTTACATGTACTCATTCAAGATTTTTATTATGTTTAGGTCATTTATGAATTTATTATTTAAAATCAAATATCATTAATGTCATTTTTGACAATATTTTTTAAATTTGACTCCAATGACATAATATTGTAATTTAATATTAATATGAACATTTATAACATCTCAAATATGTTTCAATCACTTATAAAATTAATGGTTCTTTATAACTCACAGAAAAATATCACTTTTTTAGTTTTCAAAAATCATTACATGATTTTCAATTGACTTCACATGCTCCATGTTGATTTTTAGTTTTCATTTAATTAAATTTTATCATAATAGGAAATTATAAATATTACCATGATAGAAAAAAGTAATTAATATTTAAATTAAACAATCATAACTAAACATATCATTATTTTATCCTTATATATAAAATTTAGAGATATTAAATTCAATAGAGTGACATTTTGGAATATTCTTTATTTTAAAAAAAACTAATTTCAATGGGAAAATATAAAAAAGTTAAAATATTTTAATTTTTGATTACTATGGAAGAATTTAATACATAAAATAAATTAATGGGTTTTTGGGTGGATTATGAGGCCTCGTCTTGTTTTTTAACCAGTTTTTACCAATTTACCCTAATCGTGGTGACAAATATTAACAACGATTACAATTCATAATGACCAAAAATTAAAGGTAACTATTTACCAAATTTTATATCCTGAATTATAAGTATAGTATAAAGTTTTCTAGATTCAACATATATAATGTGTAGAAATCAGTTTTAATATATGTGCGTTAAATGTAAAGAAAATTAGTTATTTAAAAAATGCTTTCCCGCATAGAAATTAACATATATCAAAATCATAAAAATTTCTAATTAAATGAGAAATAATTATATTATTAAAAATAAAAAAATCATATGTAAATTTATCAAAAAAAATTAAAATATAATCATACTTTTAATTTACATGATTTAGTGAAATAAAAATAAATTATTTGAGAAATATGAATTCTTTTTTATTCATTGAAAAGTATATAATTTAAAAAAATACAAAAAATTTATCATAAATTAGTTTTTATATTTTGATATGAAAAGTAATTATCATTTTCCAAATAAATTTTCAAAATAGGATGAAATTAGTTTCTTTATTTTTTCTTAATAAGTAATAACCACTATTTTTTGGATAATGTTTTTTAAATCATATAATGAAATTACTAAAAATATAGTAATTATTTATCCAACATTCAGTTATCTAAAACCAATATATTTTTAAAAATATTGTCATTATGATTCATTTCTCAAATTTAATGACATGATTGAAATGGTATATATATTATAATTTAGTTGGACTAAGGGTTTCTTAAATCACATACTATTAAAAAAATTATATTTATTTGAAGTGAAAATTATTATAAAATCACTTTATTTCACATTAAAACACCATACAAAAAAAAATTTCCAAAAAAATTACATCACACTGATATAATTAAACGAGGATGTATCTTTTTAATCACATCATCTGGTTCTAATGTATCTTTATTGAATTTATGGTTCCTCTAAAGAATGTTAATGGGCTGAGTTGTCTTTTCTATATCACATTATCTATAATTCCCAAGAATTATAATAGTTATTCTTCATAGGAGAGATTATTTTCTACGGTTATTGCTTTATATTTTACTATATGTGATTTATATACCATGTACTACCACAAGATAGATACATGGGATACATCATGAACTTGAGGGAGGTTCGGTGTAAGTGAAAAATGATAAAATAAAATCCCTACTCTAAAAAATATCTCAAAACGTCCAATATACCTATGTGTTAGATATCCATTATTTCTGAATATTATAGCCTTATTCCATTGGAATATACATAATAATTAATTCTCAAAAACATAAATTTCCATATTTTGATGATTAATGTCTGCATAATATTTATGTTAACTTTTAGCATCCGTGATATCTAGTTAAATGGATATAGCGTTTTCGAGAATTTCCTCAACTATATCAAGACCCAATAGATTTATTTTTGTATCTTTATCCCATCACATTAAAGATCAACAATTCTTTCTATAAATGTTTTCATGTTATCCAACTAAATGTATCAATGAAATATGTAATCTTAATGAAAATATATTATAGGTAGTTGTTGATCCCATCCACCATCGAAATCCATAGAACATGATATCAATATAACATATTAAGAATGAATGTATATATATGACTTACCATATGACTGAGGATGATAATTAGTACTAAAATTCAACTCTATATCTAGATCATGATGAAGAAAATGATAGAATAGTAAGGTAATCCTCTTATCCCAGTAAGAATCAATTGAATGTGGTACTCTATGTAAATTTAAAACATCCATAATCTATTTTCGTTAAATATGATCAAGATTCAAATGTTAAAGGGAATTAATGAATAGTGACTAATTTTTATGTTGATCAACTACATACCAACTAAAATTATAACCTTTAAACATTTTGGAGGGTCCAATAACAAAATCTATGGTAATGATTTCCCATTTAAATTCTATTTTGGGAAATGGTTATAACATACCCTTATAATTATATATCATAGCCACAAAATCCTGACATATGAATCCCCAAGATACATACTATGAAATATATCTCTTCATATTCACCAAAAAACTATTTTATATCAAAATAAATCTTCTGGCACTATATTTTAAAAGAGATGGTTTGAATATGAGCTTCACCTAACAACAATAACTTCATGTTGGTTATTGTAGGGACACATACATAGTTCTTGAAATTTATAATTCCATCACAATAAATTTTGAACAAATAATCGTTTTCACCCTCTTTAGATTCTCTACATGTTTCTTCTTTTTCTATTTAATATTCACTTTGATAGATAATTGAACACTCGTTTGAGGAATATATGATCCTTCTTCTTCCATCATGATTTTGAGAAACTTTATTTGAAAATATTTATATAATGGTGTTTTTTATATCCTCAACCTAGGTAATCTATATTTATTATTTAACACATATGATCTTCAACCATGTGTGATTTAAAAGGGTGGTAATGTATTTAGATGTAATAGTATTTAATTAAATTTAACCAACTTATCTGAAGCAAATTCATATCTTTTTGAGAGAATATATACTCTAAAATTATTTTATAAGTTTATATATCACAACATTCTACAAAAATATAATCTTTCAATTCCACTAATGAAATATTAGTACATCTTACTGAAAAACATGAGTTGTTTAATTTTCCGCATGAGACATCAATTACCTTGGGGAAAAAGCTATCACCATCTAATTATAAATGAGGAAATATCACAGTCCTTTCTATGATGCATCACTATATATCATAAAACCTCATCCACTATAGGGTAATGTAATCAATGGTTCACTGAATAACATTCTCTTGAGTCCCATGAATTTGAATAACATTAATCTATCCTAAAGAACACAGTTAGAATCATGGTTATCTTAGTTGCTAGACTAGATATCTATGATATATACTCCACAAGTAGTCAATGATATCCAAAAAAACATAGAAAACCGTAGATCTCAGTCACTGTAGTTATTTAGGCCCAAATTTAAGTAACATCCCCCTTTAATAGATCCATAAACATAACCTATGATTTTATTATACCGCCCCAAAATGAATATTTATGTAGTAAAAATTTACACGTGGTAAATTTTTCATTAATATTTTCTTTCCTCGAGTTATTCATAAAAATTCCAAAATGATATTTATATTTACCCTTACACTCAAAATATATAAGTATTGCATTTAAAAGGACTACAAAAACGAGATCATGGTAATCTTTAAAGACTGCACTCATTAATTCCTTGAAGAAAATGAATGAATTAATATGGTCAAATGACATTACTATAAATTCATAGTTTCCAGACCTTGTATTGATGGATATCATGGAAATGTATTTACATTTTACCATAAACTATGTGTATCTAAATAAAAGATCAGTCTTGTAAAAATATTGATCTACACATTTTTTATAAAAAATTATTTAATATAAGGTACCTGATACTTTTTCTTGATTATAATATTGTTAAATTTTTTTCATAGTCAATGTGGAGTCACATTTATCCATATTTATTATTAATTAAATAATAGGTTCACAACAAGTTAATGCACATGGATGAATAAATACCTTATGAATATTATTATTTTTATTTTTCTCCATTTCCAATAAATAAATAATGGTCATTATATATGGGGTATTTGAAATAGGTTTATCACCAATTATGAGTTTAATTGAAAAATAATCTCAAAAATTTGGAGGAATACTAAGAACATATACTGGAAAATGAACAAAAAACTATCATACATCATTAACATTTTAAATATTGAGTTTCTCCCCAATCATATGAGATAAACATGTATTTTGAATAGTAACTAAGACCCATACATTGGATTTAATTCACATTTCCTATTTTATATTTATCATTAAACACATAGACATACATTCGTTATTTTAGAAAATAAATCATGACTTACCATCATAGTAAATTGATCCCAGATTTATGAAAATAATTCCAATACATGTGAAAGATAACATAAAATTATACTAGAGGGAGACTCATGATCTTTTCAAGAATTATATTCCCAAAAATATTTAATATGAGAAGAATCATATACATGATATGGAATAATTATTCCACTATGAGTGTTAGATGTTAATTTATCATCTAATAATTTAGGTGGTGCTATAATTTCTTATAAAAATTATTTAGATATAAATGTGTTGGTAGATGTAGAATTAAATAAAACATTATCATCTCTAGAGTGGATGGTATTTATACGTTTCACAATATCAATATAATATCCAACATAATAAATCATGATCATAATAGATTTAACATTATCTCTTGGATTAATAAGTTACTAATGTCGGTCTTGATCCTTAAAATTCATATTTTAGATTTGGTTATCATAATTCCTATAATCCATTCATTTTAAACCTTAGTGTTTATGTGGTGTATTCTATGGTGATATTTTTTAATCATTAGATAACTTCATCCCATCACTCCAGCATTCAATTTTGTAATGTCCTTCCTTCCACACAAGAATAATGTACTAGTCCCCTTAATCCAATTTTTCCATGAATTAATCCATTCATTGGGAATAATGAAAGTTGATCTACTTTCATCCTTGATTAATATTATTATAACATCCATTCAGTTTGATATTTAATTTCATATCAAACCCATGAGAATTATGGGTAACTCGATTCTCCATTTCAACTTTAGTAGAACACTAAATTATTTCTTCAAATCATATTAAATACATTATGGAAAATGTTATTTAGAGACTTTATTTTAAGCCATTACTGAATTGAATATTCTTATATTATTGTTCATTGAGAATACAAGAAGTGAACATCATATTTATTATAGAATTATCATTGAATGTACTAATGGATTCATCATCATTTTCCATAGGTCAAGGTAATCCTCCATTTCATTTGATGAATGAAAAGAATATTCTTAAGGAAAAATATCACTCTAAACACATAGCAACCCATAGTGTCAATTTATTAATATTTCTTTATGAACTTTTTGGGAGTCCCTGATGGATATTCTCTCTCATCCATCTAAAATATATCCAAATGACTTTTTTTTGTTCCTAAAAATGTGGAATATAAAATATCTTTTCAACAATTATGATTGATTCTTGAGAATCTAGTGGATAAAGGAACCCATTAGATAAATTCTGATGGTTCCTAATGAATTACTGAATAGATCATTTTTACCTCAATTTATCACTTAGAAGTTGAAAATGATACATGGATTTAGAATATTTTGTGATCATAAAAACATGGGTTTTCATTATGGAACCCAGAAAATTTGGTTTCTATGGAGTAAAATCATTTAATTCCTAACTGAATTCATCATTATCACATTTTTTGGGGTTCTATACAGGTAATTAATCCAAAATATATTATTTAAAATATAATAATTATATTAGGGAACCACGTGATCATAAAAACTAATGTATAAGATGTAAAAATAATAAAACATTATTTTTAGTTTATGATAAATTTATTTCAAACATGGTCATTAAAATTCATCATCTATTAAAATATATTAAAATATTTTTTATTTCAAATTTAAATTAACCTAATAACATCCCTTGGGAGTGCCAAATTGGGTGTATAAAAAGGGCACACTAAATGTGAACCAGAATGATGGCCATGATAAACTCAACTGAATCCATTAAGGTTTAGTACACATATACACAATTTTTCAAAAACCACATCCTCTTATATTTTCAATACATTCGTATTTTTATAGTAAAACACACTAATTTTTTAAGATAACATAGTAAGATCACCAAAACGCAGGATTATCCAAAGGGTTCTTAATAAATATTTCTCATTCATGTTATCAAATCTATCTAAAGCTTACTCTAATACCAAGTGTAGAGAACTATATCTATCATATATAAATATTACATCTTATATTATGAATATTAATTACGTAAAATTATGATATATTCGATAACCATAACATAATAGTGTCTTTAGAAACATGGATACGTAAAAAATTGGTTCATAAATGATCTGCATCATCTCACACATAGTTCTTCACAACTAAAACTTTTCATAAAATCAACATACATAAAACGTTTCATCTAATCCAAGCGAATAGAAAAAATAATAAAGGAGGACCTCAAATACTCATTAATAGAAAATAATTGTGATTAAAATGATAATTTAAACACAACATGAATATAGAGGGTATGATAACACGGTCTTAACCATTAAAAATCATACACCACATTTTATATATCATAGACATAAATCATGGAATAATGAATTGATGTTTATAAGACATTTATCAAAAAAATTCATTGAACATGATCCCAAATAATAATACATTGGAATAATATCATGTCAAAACAAGTGTGGAATAATTTGTGGCATAATCCAGGCGTCCCACCAAGACATTTATAAAATTTTAGGATTGAGATTTCCTCCTGTATACCTTCTTCAATATTATAATAACATCATGGGTAATTTCATTTGGTCTTGTGGTAACCACCCATATACACATTGAGCTCATAGAACATTAATAATAAACTAATAAATTAGAAGAATATATAATTCCTTCCTCACCCACTACATAATCATAATTACATTCATAATGCCCCTTGGAATAGTAAATGGGTTTAATTCATATTTCAACATCATAACCATAATCAATCCATGTAAAGAATAAATATTTTATCACCGTATCACAACCCATGTAATGTATAAGTAACATCAAACGATTATATCATAGATGAAACATTATTTTAAAAGATCACTGCAAAATTTCTTCCCAATAATGGGCTTTTAATTTTTAAATAAAATATTAAAATCAAAAAAAATTAATAATATTAATAAAATATTTTTTCTAAAAATAAACAAGGAAATTTTTAAATTAATCATACAATAATTTATATTACATAATAGTTGTAAATTCAGTTGATATTGTGAATGTTAAAACAATAAATTCCATTCAATTTTTTAGTTAAAAATAAAAATTGGTTTGGTTGGAAAATAATAAGAATATTTGGTAAAACCATTTTGTAATATAATAAATCATAGGAAAAATCTTGTTAATAATAATACAATAACATTTTTCATGGTTTTTTTCATAAAACATCCATATGGAAGAAAATTTATTTTCAATAAAACCTAGAAATAAAGTCTTTTTTCCTTAATAAATTATTATGACTTCATGAGTACTTAATTTAACGACCCAGATATTTAAAGAATAATACATTTTTATTTCCATTAGTAATTTTGAATATTATATTAATTTTATGAAAAATGATATTGTTTTTTGATAGCGTACTCAATGGGTAACAATGGGTTTCATTGAAATCGTATGTTGTACACAACGTTGAGTTATACCGAATATTAATATAATATTATTATTATTTTAAATGGTAGTTAATTAATTGACATTTTATTGGAAGTAATTAATAGAAATAACCATAATATTATTATAAATTGTTCTTATTTTTCTTTATAGTTATACAAATATTTTTCTTTTCTTAAAATAAGAACGAATCTGGTTTAAGTATAAAATACTTTAATATTTTTAAAAGGTTTTTTTACTTCATTTTGATGGAGAACTCTTTTTAAATATAGTTTATGTGACTTTTATATTTTATTTTTGAAGAAACATATTCTTTTTTTAGAACAGGGGCATACAAATTTAATTTGGTAAAGTTTTTTGAACTATTCTGATGAAGTACATTTTTTAATAAATAGTGAAAATACTACATTTTATGTCGAAAATTTCTTTTCGTATACTATTTTTATATTATTATATTATATTTTTTACTAGTTTTGAAGTGTTATTGAATAAAATTTATATCATATAATCTATTTTTTTTAATTCGATATAATTTCACTTTGAAATTGGATAGAAACAGATGCCAATCTATTCGTAGTTTTTACTTCTTCAAAACACATTTTTTGGTATGGACAATGAGAATTAATTTTAAATTAATTTATCCCACTTAAATGTTTTGAATTTAGAAAAATTGATTCCGTATTTGGAATTATGAGGTCCAATTTTTTTAAATATGTACCTTTTATTTTTCGACATTACAAAAAGAAACATTAGTAATTATTTTATTTACCATGGATAAAGGGTAAATCTGGTAAATAATGATAAAAAATAATATTATAATAACATTAGATTACCTTAACACATGTCATAATCCAATTGGATGAGATTTGTATGACCATGTAAATCATTGGGTCGATTTGGGGACCCCATAGAGCAACTTTGATGTGAAAATGACATTTTATAATAATTAATTTAATATAAAGAAAAATATAACATAAACATTTACCTTAAAAAAACATTTTATGTGGGGTTATATAAATGAAATCCTCAATTATAAATAGTTATTTTAATGATAAAAATATTTCACACATCATGGTATTATATTTATAATTTTTAGAAACCAAATAAATAAATTTATGAATGCCATAATGATGATGTAGTGATTCCCTTATTTATGAATGATTAAAATAAATAAGATTATAAATATTAAAATAAATTTATTTTGAAACATTTTGTTCTATACAAGAATTTTAGATATGATTATGACTTTTTATATTTTAATTAATGACGTCTTTTTCAAATGAATTATGTTTGTATGTATTTTTAAAAAGTCATGATATGAATAGTACAAAAATTGACATAAATGAGTTTTTTAAAAAAAATAATTTTTTGTTAAATAATATAATTGTCCTAAAAATAAAATATTCGTAAAAGCGAATTAAATGATATTGAAAATTTTATTAATGAATCAATTTTGGTTTTATTTGAATTTTATGGTGACTATATTAACGATATAGTATCAATACACAAGAAGACATGGTAAGAGTTATATAAGTTAACAAAGGGTTAAAGTAAAATGATACTGTTAAATTTGTAACCAAAACATGTCTAAAACGTAGATATTGAAATTTTTTCAAAAAATAATCGTAATATATTTTATTTAAATTACTTTTTACCATTCCAAATAGAAATTTAGTTTATAATAAAATAATCATTCAAGACATTCTGAATATACCCCTCATCCCTCTTATAAAAGAGAACTACCTCTAAACCCATAATCACAAAAATAAAACCCCTTTGTTCATCGAAACTCTACCAAATAAGCCTAAAAAATCCTAAATTTCATATATAATCATTTATGTGGGTAAAACAAAATTCACAAAATCTATTTAGCTTAAATCAAAATGAGTTACTCGATTTGAGGTAATATCTTCTCTCAAACTCATTTCAATTATTTTCCTTATCCAACCCATTAAAATTTATTCATTAAAATTTTTTATAACAACAATAATATATTTAATATACTAGAATATTGTTAGGATAATTATTAAAACTACACTTACACACACCTACATCTAATGGATATGAACATAATGTTTCTCTGTATGACGAACTACTACCTCATGAAACCATGATTGTTCAATTTTCCCATAATACCTCTCAGGGTGTCCATTATGTTGGAGTATTTATATATGATATGTATTATATTTATATAATCTCTATGATACTATAATTATTATTTAAAAACATACCATTAAGCTTTTAATGACATGTAAATAGGATAATTTCATTTGAGATGTGTGTAGACTACCGCCCTCTCAAAGTGATATGACTCTTTCATGCCATACATGGAATGGATAAAGGATGGAATTAATGAAATCATGTAACATATATATCATATCATATTATAATTTAATTATAATATACCTATGTATCATTTAGTTTTAATTTCTTTAAAATTACAAATAAATAAAAGTATTTTTCTTGCGTACGTACGACTTACCATCTCCCTAAATGGTGCATTTAATTTATTATCTAAAAATGGTTATGAATATTATAAATTACAAATATAAATTATATATATTATATTTAAATCCTGAATATTATTCCTGGGATAATTTACTTTTGACCACATGGAAAAATTATAATTATAACAAGATCATTTTCGACTGAAGTACCCAATATCAAGAAAATGAGCGATATAAACTTAAATAATAATGTAATTTTAATAATGTGGTAATAATTGATATAAAAATAATATTTAACTTGAAAAATGTTCTTAAGAATGTAGAAATTTACTTATTTTAATGTTTTAGGAAGAATAAGTGTCGACACTCTTTTCCGTCACAAAGTCTAACGACTAAAAAAGGGAAATACCTTAATCCAAAGCGATTCAACCCTTGAAGAAACATCAAAAAATGACAAAGGCATGAAGAAATATTTCCTCCTACTTGGTTCATGCACATTTCATTATGGTCGCGCAAGTATACTTGCGCATCGAATAGTGGTCACACATGTGACTTGCACGCCCTCTTTTATTTTCACCCAGTGTCTTCAGCAGCATATAAATACTACTTGTGGGCCCCCATTTGAAGAGGGAAAAATTCCAAAACTCAGATTCAAGCTCCCAACACCCTAGTCTCTTCTGTAAGTATTCCGAACCATTCTAATGTAATCGCTTTCCTAGAATGGAATCTCTAAACAGGGGAAACAAGGCCTAAGTGTTGAAACTCATCAACACTTGCGCGCCTAAGTGGCCAGCCCTTAAGGGAAATGGTCAAACTAGCACGCCTCCTTATCCCTTCAATAAAACGTGTGTGCCACTCTTTTGGGAGCCATTAGGGATAATACTAAGGTATTGTGCCAAGTCTCTCCCATGTATTACCCTAAGGGTTGATCGTCACGCAAGTACTTATGTGTCGTGCAAGTATACATGCACGACTAGGACTTGCGCACCAATGAAGGACTTGCACGCCTCTCACTTTTTGGGTGCCCCTCCATCCTATTCATGTGATTTATTCAAATACACCTTACCTCTTCAAAATTTAGCCTTCAGAATCCTCTTCAAAGCCATTTATTGCATGGTTCCTTTGTTGTCTTCCTTATCTGAAAGGAATTCTGTGGAACATTTTTCAAAACCTCATGATTTACATATCTTTATGACTCTAAGGTTAAGGATATCATTCATTCAACCTCATCCTTCAAATATGAGAGGATATTTAATATGGGCCTCCATCTCAGAAGTAAGTCTCAATCTCAGAATACTAAATTTGGGCATCCTCCTTAGGAGTAATCCCCAAGTCCCCTAACCTGGGCCTCCTTTTCAAGAGTAAGCCCCAGTATTGATGTTCCCTTAATTTTGTTCATCCTACTCAGGAGTAAGTGCCAAATATAATTCGTTTAATATGGGCATTCATTTGAAGAGTAATCCCCATGTTTTAAAAATCCAAAATCCCTTAACTTTGTCTTCCCTTTCAAGAGTAATCCCCAGTCATAATTCCCTATAACCTGGGCCTCTTCTTTAAGAGTAAGCCCCAGTCATAATTTCTCTTAACCAGTCATAATTTATTTTTGATTTGGGCTTCCTTCTCAGGAGTAAAACCCTATCATAAGTCCTCTCTAATTTGGGAATCCTTCTCAAGATTAAGTCCTAAGTTAAGTATCTAAATCTCCATAGAGCACATATATCTTTATGGAACTTGTTCCTAGGTTACTTCCCTGAAATAAATCCTAATTTTCATTTATCTGGGCAGTCATACATACATAATCCCCACATCATTTCTTATAATTTCATCTTTCCTGGCACAATTGTCTGGTTTTACCAATACATCTTCTTTCTCACACCGAGCATGACTCACATGAGATTAGAGAGTAAAAGTAATTATGACATCTTTCATTGATCCATAAATCATGCATAAAACTCATATTTATTTACTCAAACTATGTAGGTTCTAATTCCATTTCTAAAACAAAGGATATGTTGGTAGCCGATCTGCGGGTACGATCCTAATTCTGAAATAATATATGTCCTTCAAAATGACAATAAACATAATGTGCCCCTCTGAGTGGCTTTAAAACCAATATGGTTATCATAATGACCAAGAAATTTCTATATAATGTGTCGAAGGATACCATTGACTAAGAATCTCTAACAAATACAGATGATTCTCTATTGATGAAGAACCTAGAAAACAAATAAAAGATTCTCTAAATCTCATACATATTAATCATTGATTGTTAGATCTAAAGGAAAGCTCATTTTCATTCTTGGTAATTTAATAAGGATTCAAGAACATAACATAAATCTATAAAGAGAGTCCCAAGGTAGATAATAATTCCCCTAAAAAAGGTGTGATGAGTCTGACCTCCCATCCTCTCGACCAATGAAAATTATTTAGACTCATCGGTTCACAACTAATGAGCACCTACCTTTAGAAAGTAGGTCCAAATGGATATGGAATCATTGTATGTTTACGGTTCTACGAACAAACCCATTAGAAAACACTTGGAATGTTTGAACCTTAAATCAATGTGGTCATTCCCATTTCCAAAGGAAACAATAAATGGTGAACCCGACTTGAATCCTTAACCAAGTTAAATTGATGTTTTACTTATATGTTAAGACCTCATTTAAACTCAATGAGAGGGCCAACAAAACAATCAATAACATATGTGCTCATCCAAAAGATTTATTGGCTGGACTTATCTTTATTATGTATGTTATATCAAATAGGAACTATTTTTCAAGATCTTCTACGTTACAGAAATGGATTCTCTTAAGTTCACACCTGTGAATGCCTCTTCTATGAATACCTCTGTTGTTACTCATGCTGGATCGTCATCCGCTCTGAGGATGACATCACATACTCAACATATTTAATGCTAGGTATCAGATACACTAGTTAAGGAATACTGTCGACACAGTACCATTCCAACTCTGGAGGCTGCAAGACAGGGGCTCCAAGTCAATAATTCACACTGTTCATCCAGACAATGATGACTAGTGATCAAGAAAAGGTGGTGCCAACCACCGTTTCCAACCGTTTCAGGTCGTTATCCCTGGAACGCAATCATAAGTCCCTCCCTTATTTTAGGGAGGTGAATGACCATGTCCATTAGGGCCTTAATTCAAAGATACATGAGTCCGTCCCAAGGGCTCCCATCAAAAATCACCACCAAACACATGCAGCAGTGTGCCCTCAACATGTTGAGGGAATCGCCTTCAGCGGTTCGTCTTAGGTCCCTCAGACCCGAGCATGCAAGACGAACTTCCATAGGTGAAATCAGGTCAACAGTGAGCAGGTTATTATCTCTTCAGTGTCCAAAAATGTCCACCAACCTAACTTGGTGAAAAGCAATGAGCGGGCACACACACCTGTCCGTTTTAATTCTGTTGTCCAGCATACTCATCTGGCAATAACACGCCATGCCCGTCAGGCAATTCCAGTGGAGTACTATAGACAAGAATATACAACTGTTTATAAATCTTCATCTAGTCCCCAGGCTCATCTGACTACACACGATAAAGCCCGCCAACCCAATGTGTTGACAATTGGTAAACAAGCACATACACATGCTTACACTCATCAATCCTGCTAGTAGTCTCATCTACCAGTATTGAAGGATGTTCATCAACCATGTTTGGCGGAGTGAAATCAGCAGGCACATACACCTACTAGTATTGATCTAGCCTACCAACAGTCTCATTTGGTAGCGCTCAGAGAAGTCAGTCGGAAATCCCCGACGACAAAATTGGAGCAGACTCAACTCTCTTTCCCCACACATAAGTACTGTCAGAACTCACTGACAGGAAAAAGAGGATAGGAGCAAGAACCCACACCTAATACAAGAATGGAATGGACGTATATTCCCATTCTGGTAGCTGAAGTTAGCAAACATATTCTAACAATGGTGAAAGAGAAGAAGAAAATCCTTTCTCATATTCTGGATGCCTTCCATGATATTATAACAGCTTCAGCAGCATCACAGGGAAAGAAATGCTAATCAATCCATACTAGTGGAGGGGCACATCAACAGTTCACTCCAAAAAATACACACAACTTTGTTCCATTCCAAGAGGGTTGTGGGGGCATACTCCCCCATGTCAGGCACACACACCTGATTTGAGTGGAGATAATCAGCCGAACCTGATCCTTTTTCCTAAGCAGGGACATACACCGTCCTATAATAACCACATTCTTCGACAAGTAGTTACCAATGTGAGTAAAAATGCATCTAAGAAAAATAATTGTCCATAACAGTTAATAAATCAAGGGGAAATCTGTAACAAGGATTTTCTCGATGATGGAGTTCTTGATGCACTCAGAAAATTATCTGTTGCAACTGAAGATTCTACTATCTCATTTCCCAATAGTGGGAACATTAATTCCGAAGGTCTGCATCAAATACTTTCGCATGAAGGATTGCTTCATGAAAGTTCAGTTGATCTCAAAGTTTCATCTTTAGATGAGAGCCACAATAACCCTCTGTGTGGCTAGAAAACCAAGGAGAAAAATGATTCATATTTTGTTGTAACCCACCATGGTGGTCGTCCCCATGATGATGAATTTAGATGCCAAATTCTTCTCCACACTAGTAATTCACATTGCCTGGAAAATTCTCCAATTGAAAATGTAGTGACGAGAAATACCACTTATCTTGAGGCACATGCAAATATGAAGCCAGTAATGTCTGATGCTTTACCGCTAGCAGGTGAAATACTTTGTCAATCAGACGATAACGCGAGGTGTAGGTCATTGTCTGAACCACCCCTGGGTCATTCATCTTCTAGTTTTATCATTGAATTCTCCATAGATCTTCTTGAATCAAATTAAGTAACAAGGAAGCACCTACATTGGTCTAATCAGGTAGAAGAATCTCCATTGAATGATAAATAGGATGTACTAAATATGAGAGAACAATTGGAGAAAGGTGAAGTGCTAGTTATGTTTTTTCCTTTGGTTGACTCTCAGTATGACATTCCAAAGATATTGACGGAAGATGGAATTCATGATATTCGTCTCAACATATGGAAAAATATTTGTTAGTTTAAAAATAAAATATTATCTTATGATAAATATGAAAATCACGTACAGATAATAGAAGGGTTACAATGCCAAATTGACTGGGCTTCTATCTCGGTTTCTTGATATCCGAAGGATGAAAGGCAACAGAGATCCCTTCAGCGTTCATGACTTGGAGCACTAAGAAGGTTCTTCTAGTTAATTACCAATGCACCATCTAGAATTCATATCAGGGGATGGGGTGTTCATGGAGCACTACATTTCATTGTACTCTCCAGTGAACAAATCCCGTCAAAAGTGGTCTTATGCAATGTTATTGCCTATGGATGGTGAAAATCAATTGGATTTGTTTGTAATCAAAGGCTTGCTCAAGAACATGCCTCAACTAGTTCTTCCCAGAATAAGGAATACAGAGAAAAAGTTGTTGAATTACTTTTGCATCAGGAAAAGGAGAACATCGAACATGCTTCTCGTTTAGAGAGTGGACATCATCATGTGAATGAAGTGTCAGAAATCATCCAATGGTCTTTTGAGCTGGGTCATAAGAGTGGATGCAGGTTAATGCATCCAACCAATTTCAGGACTAATGCCCATAAGATTATGAGAGATTTTAACTAGGTCTCAGATATATCAACTCAAGAACCACCCCAGCTTTCCAGACTGGGGACTCTTTTAACCCAACCCTCATAATCAACAAATAGGATTAGAGGAGTTGAGTAGGAACAACATGAACAACCCCAGTCCACCGGACTGGGGACTTTTTCAAATCCTCAATCTCTTCCTCAGAGAAAGTCAGTATTCTATCGATTAGGGAAGAAGACCCAAGATGAACGAAGAGACAAATTATCAAGAGATTCCCTCCAAATTATGGTTCGTAAATAAGTTCCGGAGGGATCAAATCAGCAAATGGAAGTGTCTCAACAAGGACATTGAGGAAGAAAATATCACAGAAATGTTGATAAAAGAGATGCAATGAGTTATGAATCAATTAATGTCATCAATGGAATTGTTTCTAATTCCCCATATGAGGCTCACTCATAGGGATCAGATGAATAGGTTCCTGCTCAATAATTTGTATACATAGACACAAATGAAGAAGGGGTGCGTACAAGAAATCAAAGGCTTACCCAGATTCTGGGTATTCCTTCAAATAAAAAACATCCCCCTCTCCGAAAGGTGTCCAACAAAGGAATAGGGATGAATCAGGTAACATACCCTTCCTCTATAGAAGTCTAATCACTCTCACTAGAGAAAAGATTCACACAACAAGAGGAAGAAATGAAGGAATTAAGGTGGTTGAATGCAGAACTACTTCAAGGGAGTCTTCCTCCTAAGAGTGATGAATTCAGTCAGCCAAGGGAATTTTTTGTGGCTACTGATATGGATCAATAATATCCTCCTTTATCAGTAAACCCTCATAGGTCTAATCCTATGGGTTATACGCAACAAAAACCGGCAATACTACCATCAGTGTCAGTCCCGGTCACCACATCTGTCCAAGCTATAGTTACTGCACCTTCTCAAGTCCAAGCTCAACAGGATTCTTCTCAAAAGTTAATAACTACTATTGAGTCATTAAAAACTTGTTTGGAATCTATAGAGGGAAAACGAGCTCAAATTCAACCAGAAAATAGAGCTTACCCTGAATTAGTTGATGCAATTACTCCCCCATATAATTTTGAAAGTACCACATTCCCAATATTTAATGGTTCGAGAGACCCAGAGCAACAATTAACACATTTTGTTTCTCATTGTGATCCTATGATGGAAACCCCTCAGCAACAAGAAGCAGTTAAGCTCAGGTGTTTTGTACAGTCATTACAAGGGCCTTCCTTTGTCTGGTATACAAGCTTGCAATCCTGGTCAATTACTATGTGGGAGGATCTCCGTCAACGATTCCTTGTTCAATTCAGCTCAACTTTTCCACAGACAACAGTTTTTGATCTTACAAATTGTAAGAAAAGGGATAGTGATAGGGTTTCAGATTTCATTGCTCGTTTGAAGGCATTAACATATTCCCTGAGCTTAGCACTCCCTCAAGAATCATTGTTTCCAATTTGTGTGGAAAATTTGCGTGATGAGTTGCGTACACCGTTGATCCCTGTGAAATTTATATGAGGGTTTCAAGACCTTACTTCGATCACTCAACAGATTGAGGACTCTCTTATGATGTTTAAGGATAAAACTCATGTAATTCCATCAGCTCTAGGAAAGATAATGGGTAAAGCAGAGACTGCTATAGTTACGCTTAAAGAAGCACATGTACCTGCTTCTACTTCAAAACCTTCATCTTATCGAAGGGTTCCACCTCCTGAGCATTAACAACAGAGGTCGTTTTGTCAAGATGATCAAAGAGATCAGAGATGGAAATAATTTGAGGATCTGAAGAGCAATTTTTTCTCTTTCCAAAATGAACAAGTTCATGGTTACTTCATTTCAGCTCTAGAAAATAATTTGGTTCAATTTCCAAGGCCCAAGAGGCCGAACAACGAAGGAGATGAAGACCTCCCCAATTATTTCCCATTTCATCAGATGTGGGGGCATCCCATTCAAGAGTGTTTTGTCTTCAAAGACCTCCTGCAAAAAATGGCGAACTCAGGACAAGTAAAGTTGAGTGGTTCTTCAGCTCAGGTAGCATGTGTAATTGCTACAAATCCAGATGAAGAGGGATAGTGGCAAGAAATAAAGAACAGTAATGCGCAAAAATATGATGATTGGATGGTCAGAAAAATGATCCAGCAAACTCATGCCATTTTTCGAATGCAACTAAAGAAACCAATTGTGTCTTATTCTATGAATGCCACAGCAAATACCCCTTTAGAAGAGGGAAAATCTTCAAAGAAACGACATAATTCAAAGAAATAAGAGAAATAATAAGAACATGAGATCCTGTCAAAGCCCAAATTGTCTTTGAATCTCGTAGATTTTATGCCATCTACTTCGAAGAAACGGGCACCGCCCCACCAAATGGCACAGCCTAAATTGGCTAATCAGTCAGAATCTTCATCAGATGAAGAGTTGATATTTGGTTCTGTTAATATGATTCATTTAACAGATCCTTATGCCAGTCACAACTTCGATCATAATGAGCCTAAGTTCCCTATATCAAAGAGAAGAAATAGAGGGAGTTCCATGAGTTTGGGATACCGAGGAAGATGTGGATATCCCAGAAACCACTATTCCAATTCTACCCATGCTAGAACTATGTATGCTGCAGAAACTCGTGGCAGAGCCCTTCAGTGGGCTCAACAAGAACAAGAAAATTATTCCAACAATAACAGATTTAGTCTTGGTATAGTTATTCCGGAGGATCAGTTAGAGGTTACACCTTCTTTCTCTCAGCAAGTATATAGACCTATTCGGTCTAATCTTCCAAAACCAGGATTATTATCAAATCCTACCCTGATATAAGAAACACCTACTTCTAAAGCATCAACCATTAAGGCACCTGCGAAACCACATGTTCCTGTTGGAAAATGCAGACCTTTGGATAACAAATATTATGTTTTGAAACATTATGCCCAAGTAACGGAAAAGTTATCAATTCTGGATGCCGTGAATATATCAAAGGATCTTCGGGAGGCACTCATTGAGGCATTGTCAAGTCCTCATGAGTTCAAAACTGAAATTGTTGCAGCTGAAGTCTAACATGTAAAGAATAATCTTGTTGAATTCCTTGTAGTAATATCTTTCATATATGAGGATGAAGATGATGTTGTGCATGGAAATATTAGACCTTTGTATTTATCTGGCAAGGTCAATGGTGTAGATGTCCGAACAGCTTTCATTGATAAGGGTTCATGAGTCAACCTCATCCCCATTCATACACTTCATCGATTGGGCCACACAGAATCTGATTTATCTTCTTCTACTTTGATGTTACTAGGATATGATAAAAATGAACAAGAACCACTGGGCGAGATTAAACTCAGAACTCATTTCGGAGATCTTGTATCCAATTCAGATTTCATGGTTGTTGGTCATGACACAGCCTTCAACATCTTGCTCGGAAGACCCTGGCTACATCAACATGTGGCTATCCCTTCATCATACCATCAATGTCTTAAATATTGTTTCATTGGTCAAATTGGTACATTGTATGGTGATAAATCCCCATTCAAAACATGTGAATATTAATACACTGAGGCAGAATTCCATCACATGAAGGGTAAGGAGAAATCCATAGCAAGGGAGGTTACCAAGATTAATGCTCCATTTGGTTTGGAAAAGATTCCAGTAAATCCATTTACACATGTGAGTGTAGATTATGTGTTTCCTCTCATCCAAATATAAATGATATACCCAAAGAAAAATACTCTAATGGAAACCTCCATAATGTCAATTACAGCAATTAATCCAGAAACCATGGGAGAAATTAGTGATTCACCAAACTATGATGAAAGCACAAATGGGGATGTCTTCATTTCATCTGCTAAAATCCAGTAAGTCTATACTTCACCAACCCGGGAAAAAGAAGTTATTGCGATGTCAGAGGTGAATGATGATGTCGATTCTCAATCCACCATCTCCTCTTTATTACCCAAGGAAGACCCTTCATCATCAATCGGGTCGGAAATGGAAGCTTCTTCTTCAAGATGTTCAAATTTTAACATCTCTTCTGATTATGGAAATTCTACTTCATCATCTATTATGCCGGTAGAAAGAGAAGAAATAAAACATGTTGAAGAAGAACATGAAGATCTCAGGGATGCTCCTCCAGCATTTGAAGAGGGTATCTCTACCACCGTGGATGAAATTAGAGAAATAAATATGGGTACAAAAGAAGACCCATGCTTCACTTTAATTAGTGCGGCCAAGACTCTTGAAAAGAAAGATTTGTATGTTTCATTTTTAAATAAAAATCAAGATATATTTTCTTGGAACAATACGGAGATGCCAGGGCTTGATCCTGATCTTTCTACTCATATTTTGGGTTTTCCAGAAGAACATCAAGGATTTACGAAATCACCAAGAAGAACACACCCAACCTATGCTTCCAAAATTGAAGTTGAAGTGGATAAGCCTATCAAAGCTAACTTCATCAGAGAAGTTCAATATCCCAGGTGGTTGGCCAATCTTGTCCCAGTGGAAAAGAAGAATGGGAAAATTAGTGTTTTCATTGATCTCAGAGATCTTAATTGGAATTTTCATAAAGATGATTTTCCAGTTTCGATTACAGAACTCTTAATTGAGAAAACAGCTGGCTATGAAGAACATTCCTTCATGGATGGATATTATGGCTATAATAAAATCTTAATGTCTCTAGAATATGAGGAATCTATAGCCTTCAGGGCCCCTTAGGGTGTGTTTTTCTATCAGGTAATTCCCTTTGGCCTGAAAAATGCAGGCGAAAAATATCAGTGTTTCATGCATCGTATCGTCAAACCCTTTTTAGGGAAGTTTGTGGAATGTTATGTGGAAGATTTGGTGGCTAAATCCAGGAAACATTATAATCACTTTTCTGATTTAGAAGTCGTATTCCACAAACTTTGGAAACATAATTTGAAGATGAACCCCTGAAAACGTGCTTTTGGGGTAACCTAAGGAAAATTTCCTAGCTTTTTTGTATGCCATCATGGTATTGAAGTCGATCCTGATAATAAAAAGTCAATACTTGTTATGTCACCTCCTCGTAATTTTAATAAATTGAGAGGAATTCAAGGACACATAGCCTATATTTGGAGTTTCATCACCAATTTGGCAAGGAAAAGTTTACCCTTCACCAACTTGATGAAGAAGGGAGTCACTTAACAGTGGACTAAAGAATGTCAAGAAGCATTCAATATTCTCAAAAAATATCTCTTCAGTCCACCGGTGTTAATGCCACTTTTTTATGGAAGACCACTTATCCTCTATGTGACAGCTTGAGAGCGATCATTGGGTGCCTTTATTGCTCATAAGAATGATGTTGGGAATGAAAACAGCCTCTACTATCTCAGTCGAACTATGCTTGAAGCAGAAACCCGATATTCAAATATTGAGAAGTGCTTCTTAGCATTAATATTTATAGCTCAGAAGTTGATACACTATCTGTAACATCACGAGTTCTAATTGGTATCTCTCAATAACCTTCTCAAATTCATCCTTAGTCTTCGAATTCTTACAGGATGTTTGGCAAGGTGGGAAGTTATTTTGCAGCAATTTGATATCCAGTTTGTGTCTAAAAGGGAAATAAAGGGCCAAGCTTTGGCTGATTTCCTTGCTGAACATCCTTCAGTAGAATATAAATATTTTGATGTTGAACTACATGATGAAGAAGACTTTTCAATTCAAGATAATCTTCAAACATGGGAAATTTACTTTGATGGTGCGTCCAGAAGTCCAACAGGGAGGAAAATAGAAGATCCTAAATTCAATAATTTTGGGTTAGGAATTGTGCTCATTTATCCAGAAAAGGAAGTTCTACACTATTCCTTCTCTTTGATAGGAGGTGGGACAAATAATGAAGCATAATTCCTTTCTCTTATCGCAGGATTGGAGTTAGTGCTTGATGCACAAGTGAATCACTTAAAAGTGAAAGGTGATTCAGACCTAGTAATAAAACAAGTCAATAGGGATTATGCAATCAGAAAAGAAGAACTAATCCCTATGTATGATTACGTCAAAGAGTTAATGGCAGAATTTTCTTTTGGAACCGACATTTTCTTATGTCCCGTGATCACAAAATACCCAAGCTGATGCACTGGCTAATATAGACATAGCTCTGGAAGATCCAAATCGGGATGAGAGAAGCATTAGTATTTCCCACCGTCTTAAAATTTCACCTTATGTTCAAATCAAAACAGAGGAAATCAATGAAATTAGTCCCATTTTTGAACCAAATGATCATACTACAGGATGGATGACACCTATCACAGAATACCTTCAAAATGGAACACTTCCACCTGATAGAGATGGGAAAGAACAAATTTGGAGATGTGTGGTCAATTTTACATTTTATGATAGCACGAATAACTTAGAGAAAATTTTATACAAAAGAATTATTGTTGGAGTTCTCTTCATATGCATTGATAGTGCATAGAAAATGGATGTCATGAAAGAAGTACATGCAGAACTTTGTGGTGCCCATCAGTCTGGACACAGACTCTCTGATCAAATTCAAAGGCTTGGATATATTTGGCCTTCAATGATACATGATTGTGTCGATTTCACAAAGAAGTGTCATTCTTTCCAAGTACATGCCAACTTCATTATCGACCCCCAGAGTTTCTTCATACAGATAAATACTCATGGCCATTTTCCATACAGGGAATGGATATAGTGGGACCTTATCCTTCAGCTACAGCCATGCCATTAAAGTATATTCTTACTTCTAATGACTTCATTTCCCAATGGGCATATGAAACACCCCTCAAAGAAGTCAGTTCTAAAATCATTGTAAGCTTCATCAAGTCTAACATCATTTCTATATTTGGTGTCCCTCATACCATATTGACAGAAAATGGAACAAACTTCTGTTCATCCGAGTTGAGGAAGTTGTATCAAGAATACAACATCAAATCCAATAATTCATCTTGGTATCATATACTGTCCAATGGCCAGATAGTATCATTCAACAAGACTCTTTCAAACATACTACAAAAGATGGTGGATAAAGATATTAAATAATGGCCTGATAAACTCTTTCATGCTTTATGGGATTATCATACCACCACCCACATTGGAACGCGGTAAACTCCATATTAATTGGTATATGGAACAGAAGAAGTCTTGCCCATTGAGGTTCAAATAACCTCGCTCAGAGTAGCCATTTTTGATCAGTCATCTACAGATGAACAATCTCAAATGTGATTGGATGAATTGGAACGATTAGAAAAGAAAATATTGTGCACCTTGCACCACTTGGAAGTCTATCCGAATCGAATAGCACGAGGTTTCAACTAAAATGTCGTCTGTATTCATTTGTTCAGGGAGAATTGGTATTGTTTCTTAGAACTCCAATGATACCAGGAAAGAAGCCTCCCAGGCTTGAGCCAAAGTTGGAAGGACCTTATTAAATACATAAGGTCTACACCAATGGAGCTTATTCTTTAATCTCAATGGATAGAGAACTCATCACTACTCCAACCAATGCCATATTTCTGAAGAATTATTTTGTATAAACACAAAATACATCCACGTTACAAGCATATGACCTTACACTATTTTCATCCATATCGTCCAACATGACGTTAAACTGTGTTGTCCTTGGTGCAAGACCTTAAACTGCATAGTCCCTTACGTCCAGTAAGAAGTTAAACTGCACCATCCTCAGTCCATGCATATGACCTTAAACTATTAACAGTTACATCCAACATGATGTTAAACTGTTTCATCCTAACCACATGATGGTAAACTGTACAGAAGACCCTTACTTCCAAAAAGACGTTAAACTACATAATCTTTGGTCCATGCATATGACCTTAAACAGTTCGCACCATTATCCAACATGACGATAAACTGTGAAAAAGTCCATAATACATCTAACATGACATTAAATTGTGTCCTCTTTTGTCCTCACTGCATGACATTAAACTGAACAATCCCCTTTTCGTCCAACATGATGTTAAACTGTATTATTCTCATCGTCTTAGATAAAAGATGCTAAACTGTACAGCACCCTTATTGTCCAACATGATGTTAAACTCTGTCCCTATATTTGTACTACATGTAGTTAAACTGTATTTTGTCCCTGCTACATGACACTAAACTATGCAGCACAAATATTCCTCACTGCAAGACTTTAAACTACATAGTCCCTTCATATGTCCTACATGAAATTAAACTGTGCATCATTAAGGTTATTGATACCTCTTGTTTTTTCACACCTAGTATGAATCACGTGTGCTTAAAGTAAACTTCCACCATAACACCCTCTCTGGGCCTCTAACCATGTGAATGTCCCGAAATCATTTTTTTTGTCGTTATCCTCAAGAACAACTTGATCACCAATTCATTATTTAATTGAACTATGCAGACTTTGATCCTTTCCTTCTAGGATGGGTACATAGGAAACCTCCTGAGGTTCAAGTCCAAAATCAATCTCTCCACATCGGTTCACCTCCATCTGATATGATTTTGATATGTGAACTAGCCCCATAACCAATACATTTTACATTGGTTAGCCATCATCCATTCTATATGACTTTAAACTAATTACACGTTTTGTTCTGAACAACAATAAACAACAATATTTTTTGACACCCTCACTTGAGAGGGAATCATTATTTACATTGACCTCTGATCACATTATATTCTAAAGACTACGTGCATACATGGAAATTCTTGAACCTTTTATCTTGGGTCAAACCATCATTGCACTAAATTCCCCTTTCACCCTTCACGTATACGAACCAAATATGTACAATGGGTATTTCATGAACTACGTGTGGCTTGATTCCCATCCTTATGGGATTTGAAGGAACATTCAACCATCCCTCGAATCCAGCCCCAAGTCTTTGGACCTAACCCCGAATTCCACTTACTGTCCTTTGGTTGAAAAGTCCCCCCGTGAAAACATAAATTTGTTATGGAGGCCCTGGTATTCAATCAAATCATGTTTATAAAACACATTATGTACTCCTTATAATGGTCTAAACTCTATGAACCTAAACTATGATTTCTTATACTCTCGTCGCACATGACGTTAAACTTTATTTCAAGAATTATGTATGGCTTGATTACTATCCTTATGGGATACGTAGTGAAGTCCAACATTTCAATTTAGGACCCAACCACAACATGATTATGGTTAGCATTGGTATGTGTATCTCTACTTGCATTGAATAAATTCCCATTTTTATGTGTCATAATACCAACCTTAAATACTTCCAGATCTCTATAACCCTTTTCATGACTTCTGGTCACAAAATGTTTGATACTTGAGAGTTCTTTTTCCTGACTATGCATCACGTTCCCTTAGGCGGCCTTGCATAAGTAGTCTACATAACAGACTTCTCAGCCAAATGATACTATTTTTTGACTATGCAACCAATGCCCTTAGGTGTACCTACATAATAAACCCCCCAAAAGGGTTATTCAAAAAATTGTAACTTCATTCGTGGGAGGAAAAGCTTTTTTCATCTTAGTTTTCTTGATGACAATATGTAGAGATTTGTAAAAAAAATAGACATCCTTAACATATTTGTCCCATACTCTTTTTCATGATCTGAAAGTATTCATGTTAATGGTTTATATTTCCCTTCCCTACGTTTGGGTCAGACCTTCGTAGGTGTGACATTCATCCAGTTCTTAGACAATCTTGTTTGGAAATATCGTCTCTATATTCAAGTACCTATCTCTATATAGAAAACTCTATGCTATGGTAAATTTGAATCCCCATAAACTTCCACTAGATTATTAGTAGTAGAAAAGAAAATTTCTAAGAGTTCCTTTGCCTGACTATGCAGCACATGCCCTTAGGCGGCCTTGCATAAGTAGACTACATAAAAGACATGTCAGCCAAAAGATGCTATTATTTGACTAGGCAGCTAATTCCCTTAGGTGGCCCTGAAAAATTCACCCCCCTAACAGGTTTGTTAAATAGAGGTGACTTCATTATTGGGAACTACTTCTTCTAATGCCTTTTATCCATTGTTCATATCACTCTTCAGATTCAAAATTTCTTAAGTCATTGTTTACATATTTTCCCTCATACTTGATCATGGTAATATGTTTTCAGATAAAGTATCAAGGAATTGAGTCAATGTTAATCCATTCGGTCAATGCTATTTTGAACTTACTCATTATCATTTTTATGTCCGACGTGTGTGACTTTAAACTGCGCAAAAAAAGAAAAGGGAACTCTGAACAAAAGTCAAGTCCCAGCTCACTAAACATACATTTCGTATGATTTATGTAATATTGAACAATTAAAAGATTCAAAGTTTGTAGGGTTATTTATAATAATCATAGAAATGTTCAAACTATGCTTACTTGGCCCATTGTCATAGGTAAAAATTTAAAGCAGGTATCAAAAGAAGGTATGAACAAATGATTGAGGATGAATGTGTTTTTTATTTGATGCACAAAAATTAGAAGGACATCCACTGATCGGAGTCTCTTCTCTTCTCAAAGAATTACAAAACACTGTCAACATAAATCATCATTTGATTTACCGTATCTCGAGGTTCATCAATATCCACTTGAAGCTCATGCACTCGACCAACTTCACTCTTTTCAGCATGACAGAGTTCTTTCTTGGCTCCAGCAATGGATTTCATATCATTTTGCCTGAACTCCATCCAGTGAATTGTTCAGTTGTTCAAGTTCCCCAATAATAACATCAAACTATTGCTGAAGGTGCATCTATTGAACATCATTCTCCTTGATCTTATGCTTCATATCCTTGAACATGGTAGCAAGATCATCCTCATTTTTGGATACCGTATCCTCAAATTCGTCGATATTGGCTGAGAGCCTTATTCTAGTCAAATCTCGATGGTACTTCTGCTCCTACTCCCTTCTTAAGATGACTTGTTTTACCGCGGCATTGAACTTTTGATATAAAAAACCGCCAAGTCCCAACATGACGAACTTGGACGACAGTCGGGGAATCAGCAATGACAGCTCTTCTAAATGAAATTCGGATATGATCTTCGATATGTTCTGCCTTGCCTTGCGTCGTGAAATTTGGAGCACCTTTTGTATCACCGGGTCTAATTCTGCATCACTATTAGGGGGGGAACATAATCTGGGATTAACGCACTTAGGGAAGTCCAATGTTCTGTTCCTTCCCCCTTGACCTGTGATTCTTCAATTTCTATTCCCATTGAGGGAGAAGCTAAGGCTTCACCTCCAGATCTAGCCACTAAAATTTATGGCCCTGCATAATCAATTGTATTTTTCGGTTAGTTTCAAAGGATAAAAAATTTTGATTGGTTGTCTTGTAAATTAAGTACAGTCGAAAAAATTATTATCTCATACCCAATGGTAGATAGGTAACTTGAGAAGGCTCCTCCCCATCATTCCAGGCTTCAACAGGATTTTGAGGACGATTTTCAGGAAGCTCATATAGGTTAAGCTCCACCTGAGCTAATGTCTCAGCAATAGATGGGTTTCTTGTACCCCCTTCAGGCATTGGAAGTTCAGTAGTTTGATAAGATAGAACTACACATTTCAATTGATCGTGATCAGATATGTAATAAAAAGTTATTTTTAATAGGATGAAGGATAACACTCATTTCCATAATCATCTAAATTACATGGTAATTTAACATGATCTAAAAAATCTTCAAAATATGCGCCATGTTCCATCATTTCATCCAATGTAATCTCAGAATCCTGGTTAATCTCACCAGTGGGAGAATTTGATATGTCTTCTTGGAAACCTTAATTCTATGGCCTCTGACCCTAGATAGATTTTTCTGATAAAATAGCGACATCAGTTGCAATGGCCGAAAAAATATCTAGTGCAGGGGTTGAACCTAAAGTACCACAGAATGGAATAACAGTAGTAGTGATACTAGAAATAGATTTTGGTTCCTCTTCAGGAGCAGCCAAGTCAGCATGAGCTTCTGATTGTTCACCAGCACCCTCTATTGTTCTTAGAGGAGGGTCAGTCCTTTCCCTCAAAGGGGAAATTGAAGAATCCCCTACAATCCCAAAAAGTATGAGTAATCATTTCATGGGTTAAGACTCATGATTATCCGAAGGAATTACCACTACTGATGAGGTGTTTATCTGTGGACTTCCTCCTTCGATGCTTTTGCTTCTTTGGATTTTTGGGAGTGAGGGTATCATCATCTATAGGTATAGGAATTGGAGAATGAAAATACATGTCTAATTCCTCATCCATGGCTTGCTGGCCTGGAGATATATTACCCTGCTCATGAGGAGATTTAATAGCTCCGATGGCAGTACCACCAGGGCTATACTTTGGTGAAGGAACCTCAACACTTACTTTCTTTGCAAGCTACAGGATAATGAAAATAATTTCCTTGAGTAACAACTTTTTGACTGAAATCAAGTTGCAAACCAAATATGGAAAGAGACTTACATATTCAGGAGCCACGTAATCAGGCCACTCCTCATCTTCGGAACCACACTCAGTGGATCCATGATTTATCATTTCCTTCACCCGCTTGGTGACATGAATGGAATCATCTGTGCCATATATGAAAATCTCCAGCTCTCTAATTTATGCATGCACTTCATCGTGTTTATACTTATAACAGATATCTGTAGAAGCCTAAAGAATCCCTATTTGAGGGATTTGTAGCCCCTCAAATAGATCCATCTAGGCAGTTTTAGCACCGCAATATAAACATCACCATGTGTGGACAACCTGTGTTCATAGATATTCAACGTGTGTACCATAAGGCTATGAAGAGGGTCCTACAATTTTGGACTTCAGCATCATCCCAGCTCCTGCAACTACAGATAAACGATTAGAAAATAAGACTTGTTGCTCTATAAGGTAATGGTGATTAAATTTCCCCAATGAAGTAACTCACTAGCAGTCGATGTAGTTGGTCTCTTGATTATGTAAGGGGGATTATATCTAGCATGAGGCTGCTTTTCAAAATTTTGTGCCTCATCATCCCAATCCTGTGAATTTGGCGAGTCGGACCTAGGTGAAGAACCTGATGAATCAGCTCCTGGCGGTGTAGTAGAATCACCTTTCAAATGAATGGTTTCTTTCTCTATGGTTTATTTACTTTTCCCCACCTGATATACTAGGTGATTTAACACCCCTCTAGTGTATGATGCTATCCAGTTCTAGGCATACCATGTTGTTAAGTTACTAGCCGCTTTATCAACTATTAGATCAAACACTGCCCTGGTCTTCTCCCAAGATGTTAGCAACTATAGTTGTTGGGAAACTGTCGGATGCTGCTCTGAACTGACATGCACAGGAGTGGATAAAACAGTATGCTGCAGACACTTGAATTGGCATGCATATCTGTATGGAGCATAGGCCTAACATATAATCTCTCCGTCAATTCTGGTCACCAATACACCTTCTCTTCAAGCCAGCATATATGCCCTCAATTCCAGACCGGCGGTTCCATCATCAACAAACCGCCCAGTTGGAAGGTTTACATAAAGAAAGAAATTGAATTATTATACATTGTTAGCCTCACCTTCATGTCATAGGAATTGAGTGCTAGAAGAGAAATTCCACATAATTTTTGCACTGAGGGCCTGAAAGAACTTCCAAGGATCTGTACTCCTTTCTGTACATTATATGTTCTGATGTGAGTGGAGATACATCCCCAGAAAACATGGAATGGTCCCACTATTCTCAAAGGAGACTTACCCTGGAAGACATAGAGTATGCTCCTGTAAATCTTCACTAAAATGGGGGTAGCCAACCCAACCATTTTCCCATCAGCCAACTTGGCAGCACCAACGAAGGTCCATGGCCCAATGCATCCCTTATAATCCATGACTAGAAAAAGATAAACACTGAGCCACAAGGCCAAGATGCCAGCCAGACTAGTCTTTTTTGGGATTCTTTGATTCACTTCGCATCCCCACTTCTCAAATTCTTCTGCTTCTAGAGTCGGACAGAATGTTACAGGAGCACCCCTCTTCTCTGTTTTGGGGCAGGTGGTAGGATGAGTATAAGTGGGACCCTTACCCTTCGATCCCTTCTCCTTCGATTCCTTCTCCTGCTTCTTGGTATGAAACATATTCATCCACTCTTCTGGATTAATATCCTTTCCAGAATGAGTTATGGAGGTCTCTGAACTCTTAATCTTGTGGAATGTTTTCAATAATTCCTGATCTAAAGATGGATTCTTCTCTGAATCATTCCATGTTTCCATGGGGGGTAGAATTCATCATACATATCACCCAAAATTGGAGCCCCTTAGATCTTCTGAACATCCCATAGACTGATGGATACTTCTCCATGAGTGAGAAATAAATAATTGGTTTCTGGACTCCAATGGTTTAGTATCTCTGGAACAAAGTCATAATTCATGTATACATATGTTTTTCCAGCCCAGACGACTTTATATATTGCAGCTCCATTTAAATCCTCAACAAAGACTGTGCAGTTTTGTCGCACCCAGTATGCCCATATCCAAGTTGGCTTAACACCTCCTCCAGGACGAAAGTCCCAACTCTTCTTCCAGCCTTAGGATTGATCCATCTGAGAGTTTCGGAAAATTAAGGGATACCAATGTGGTTATAGCTCAGGCTTTTGAGGTTTCATATCTGAGGTACAGGGGCTATGATGCATTATATAGGCCTTCTCCACTGTTCTAGTATTTATAAATGATCCTCCACTTGAGATATTTGCTGAAGAAAAATTGGTGTAATTCAGAAACCAAGAAATGGGGAGATATTTCTTTGCCTCTGGAATGGTGAATTCTCGCAGATGACCATAGCCATACAAATGTAGATAAATACTCTGTGGGAATTCAAGATGATACTTCTTCAGGTACATGGCCATATCAGGAAGAGTGTTGTCACAGATAGTATAATAATCATGGCCTATAATGTTCATCATATGAGAAATTCGCTTACTGGCCAGTTCAACAGTAATTCCGATTATTCTATTATCCATTTAATCTGCACAAAAGTTAAATAACTAACTCTTAAGTATGTTGATTTTTCATAAAACTTGTGAAAGAAAGTTGAAAACGTGGATAAGGCATCAAGGCGCACAAGTCCCAAAGTTGGAGCGCAAGTATAAGTGTGTTAAGAAACTTTTGGCATGCATGTATCACCTCGCTAGTCCAAATACCTCTACACCAGCGCGACACAAAAGGAAGCAGCAGAAAACAGAGTAACTTGAGCGACGAAGGCAACTTGTGCGACTAGAGGTTGGAAGCGTTCAGATTTTGTGCATTGTGTGAGGAATGACCACATATATATAGGCAAGTCTGCACCCCAGCATGCGGAAGGCTGCACGGCTCACCTTTGCACACCGCCATTTGCGCACTCAACATGTGTGCACCGCATGTTCCTTGGATTTCTTATTTACCTCAGAGTCACAACCTTATTTCATTCGTATCCAACTCTGAGGGGGGACATTCATTGACACTCATTTTTGTCACAAATTCTAACGACTAAAAAGGGGAAATACCTTAATCCAAAGTGATTCCTCCTTTGAAGAAACATCAAAAATAGAAAAAGGCATGAAAAAAAATTCCTCCTACTTGGGTCGCACAAGTTTCATCATGGTCGCGCAAGTATACATGTGCGCTGAATAGTGGTCATGAATGTGACTTGCACTCCCTATTTGATTTTCGCCTAGGGTCTTCAACAACCTTTAAATACCACTTGTGGGCCCCACATTTGAGGAGAGAAGAATTCCAAAACTCATATTTGAGCTCTTGGCGCCCTATTCACTTTTGGAAGTCATCCGAACACTTCTAAGGTAATTTCTTACCTAGAATGGAAGCTCTAAACAGGGGAAACAAAGCCTAATTGTTGAAACTCATCAACACATGCGTGCCTAGGTGGCCAGCCCTTAAAGAAAATGGGCACACTTGCGTGTCGCCTTATCCCATTAATAAAACTTGTGCGCCACACTTTTGGAAGACTTTAGGGATAATACTAAGGGCTTGATCCAAGTCTCTCCCATGTATTACCCTAAGGGTTGACCGTCGTTCAAGTACCCATGTGTCACGCAAGTATACTTGTGCGACTAGGACTTGCGCGCCTCTCTCCTTTTGGGTTCCCCTCCTTCCTATTCACCTGCTTTCTTCAAATCCACCTCTCCTTTTAAAAATTTAGCCTCTAGAACCCTCTTCAAATCCATTTATGGCTTGGTTTCTTTATTGGATTCCTTATCTGAAAGTAATTAAGTGGAACATTTTTCAAAACCTAGTGATTTGCATATCTTTATGTCACTAAGATTAGAGATTTCATTCATTCAACCTCATCATTTAAAGATGAGAGTATCTTTAATATGGGCCTCCTTCTCAGGAGTAAGTCCTAATCTCAAAATCCCAAATTTTGGCATCCTCCTTAGGGGTAGGCCCCAAGTCCCCTAACCTGGGCCACCTTTTCAGGATTAATCCCCAGTCTTCGAGTTCCCTTAATTTTGGGAATCCTCCTCAGTAGTAAGCCCCAACCATATTTCTTTTAATATGAGAATCATCTTGAGGAGTAAGCCCCAAGTTCCCAAAATCCAAATTCCATTAACCTGGGATTCCTTTTCAGGAGTAAGCCCCAGTCATAATTCCCTTTAACCTGGGCCTCTTCTTTATCTGTAATCCCTAGTCCAAATTTCCCTTAACCAGTTATAATTTACTTTTGATTTGGGCTTCCTTATCAGTAGTAAAACCCAATCACAATTCCTCTCTAATTTGGCCATCCTTCTCAATATTAAGTCCTAAGTTAAGTATCCCAATATCCATAAAGTACATATACCTTAATGGACCTTATATTTGGGGTTCTTCCCTAAAGTAAATCCTAATCTTCATCTATCTGGGCAGGTATACATACATAAGCCCCACATCACTTCTTATAATTGCATATTTCATGGCACAATTGTCTGGTTTTACCAATACCTCTTGTTTCTCACACAGAGCATGACTCACGTGAGCTTAGATTGTAAAAGTAATTATGACATCATTCTTTGAGCCATAAATCTTGCATAAAACTCATATTTCATTACTCAAACTACGTGGATTCTGATTCCTTTTCTAAAATAATCGATACTTATGTAGCCCATCTGCGGGTATAATCCCAATTCTGAAATAATCTAGGTCCTTCTGAATGATAATAAACATCAAGTGACCCACTGAGTGGCTTTAAAACCATTATGGTTATCATAATGACTAAGAGATTTTATTATAATGTGTCAAAGGATACCATTTACTAAGAATCTCTATCAAATACAGATGATTCTCAATCGATGAAGAACCTCGAATACATATAAAAGATTCTCTAAATATCATACATATTAATCATTGATTGTCAGATCTAAATAAAATCTCATTTTCATACTTGGTAACTTAATATGGATTCATGACCATAACTTAAATCTATAAAGAGAGTCCCAGAGTAGACAATAATTCCCCTAAAAAGGTGTGATGAGTCCGACCTCTCATCCTCTTGACCAATGCAATTTCATAAGCCTCATCGGTTCACAACTAATGAGCACTTACCTTTGGAAAGTAGCTCCAAATGGATATTGAATCATTGGATGTTTCTGGTTCTATAAACAAACTCGTTAGAAACCACTTGGAATGTTTGAACCTAAAATCAATGAGGTTTTTTCCATTTCTAGAGGAAAAAACAAGGAACATACGTGGTGAGTTAGACATAGGGTAAGGGTACCTTTCACCCTCCTCTTTTAGTCAAAGACTTCTTATATTTTATGTAATTTAAATAACATTTTTTTATGATGGGATATTTTGTTCTATATCCTTATTTAAATATATTTTATGTCCATGTTCTGAGATACCCTTTCTAACTCTCATCAATACATTTTCAGAATTTTAAAGGGAAGGTGTTTGGCAGCCGAATTTTCGTAAGGGAACTTCTTAACCCAATTTCCATTCTTTTGGATGATCTTCTACTTCATGAATATTTAATTATATGATTATGTGAGGAACTAATTTTGATAAATTATCTTGTATTTATACATTATTAATTGTACTTATATTATCATTACATGTAATCGAACTGTTTTATTTACAAATGATCTTTGTAAGGGAATTCGTCTCAATCTCCTTTCATTGAGGAATGTTTTGATAATATAAACCTTCTTCTTTTTGACAGTTTATAATAAACCCCTTTTAATTTTAATTTCATTAAATGTAAATATTTTTTCTATTAATCACTTTAATAAATGAAAAATGAATGTTTTTAATATATGTAGTTAAAATAACCTCTTTGTCACCATAATCGTTATTTTTCTTCCTCTATAAGCCTTAATATTTTTAAAATGAAAATAAATCCATCAATATGTTTTTAGGTGTTTTTTTATTGAAAATGTTTTTTGAAATGTATTGAGTATTTCAATATCTTGAAATGATTTCTTGTTATTTCAAGTGAAATTTTTTTGTGAATTGTTGATATTTGTACTATTTTATGTTTTATATTATATAATGGTACTTGGACATTTGACAGGTGGTTACGTGAAAAACCAATGATGGTTGGTGACATGATAAACCAAATTATGGGTGCTTCCATGATAAACCAAGGATGGGTGGTTACAATATAACCTCAAAATCATTTGGTATGGAAGTCAATTGTTTGGCTATTTTACTTAGTGATATGTATTGAAGTCAGTCGTATGTTTATTCCATTTAAGTATGTTTATATACCATGTTACCTTTATATGTTATATGTTTCTTTCAATGGGATTTATGGGAATCCTTTCTTTAAAAAAAGTGTAAGCAATGAGTTTATATTCAGTGAAGTTTTATTTTGCTACTTCTAAAAGGTAAAGAGTATTATATTATGATAATGTTTTCATGGTTTACATGTTTTTGAAAGACTAAAAGTTTTATTTTCTTTATGTATACATTACTGAAATTTTTATGCTCATCCCATGTTTTGAAAAAAAATTCACATGACATAAATATGAATAGGGTCAATGATGGGATCAAGGATAAGTCACGTTGTCTAAAACATTGAACTAAACATGTTTATTTTTAAATATGATTTTTTATTTCATAAAAAAATAAACATTTATTATAAGTGTCTACTTTTAATATTAAAGTTGTTATGTTTATGTTACGACCTAATTCATTAAATCTATAAACCTGAAAAGATTCTCTTTGTAAATTATTGACTTAATTAAACATTATGTAATGTTTAAGGCAGAGGCATTACACTTAATGTGGGGTAAATGAAAGGAAAAAATTATTTTAAAGATATAAAAAAATGATAATAAAATTAAATGGATTTATTATTAAAACATATTATAATTTACTTCAATTTAAATTTAATAATAAAAAATCCCAAATAAAATTACATTGAAACATAAATCTCTTACCACGTGTTTGATATTATTTGATGTTTCTCTAAACTGTTGTGTATTGAATTCAAATTTATTATACATAAATATTATATTTATCTACAAAATTATATTATCATATATGATACACTTATTACACTTCACACCCATTTATTAATACTCCCTTAATAAAATAATCTTTTACAAATGTTAATTATTTTATTTTTCATAAGAATTTCTATTCTATTTCTCTGGATCATATGAATTAATCTTGGTTAAATAATCACCATAATTATATCTATGATATAAATATAGTATATATTAATTTTATATATTTCCATATATCAAGGATATATATGGAAAAATGAATTACAATGTTCATGGAGAATATATATCATAGGTATGCATGAAAACAATTTTTACTTTTTGACGAATGGAATAAAAAAAGGTAAATATTATATAAAAATTATAGAATATTTATGATATAATAAATATGATATATATTATTTAAATATATTATTTCTACTATTAATATGAATCTCTAATTGAAAACAGAACACATTTCTTTTTAGAGGTGGTAGTCAACACGTATGCATGGGTGACATTATTATTTATAAAAAAATTAAAATTTAAAAGGTAAATGAGATATTATAATTTAAAAAGAATAATTTTCTCATAAATATAATATCTATTCTTTAAACATATCATAATAACCATCAATTAATTATGGTTATGTAAAATTAATTGTATCTTTATATGATGATGGTAGTCCACACATATGCATGATCTATAATTTTGCTCACATTTAATGGAAAAGATAGTACATAATGGTATTTTAATTATCATAATAAAATTTATGTAAATATAGGACACTAAAGTTTTTATTTTATGATGAATAAAACATATTTAGAGGATGTATAAGATGATATAAATTGAAATATGTCACGTAAGATGATTATCTTTTCAATGAAAGACCTCTTTTAGATCCGTTATTAAGGATTCTTTGAATAGTATTTTATTAGGGCCTAAACATTTATATTGTATGAATGAATGTCGAGAAGAAAATATTTTATGTTTTGGTTGTAATATATTGATCAAATACATGTAAATAATAGAATGAATTGGTTCTTTTTATAACCGAGGGAAAAAACACAGATGGAATTACAGAAAAATTGAATATAATTAAATTATATCTCATGTATAGCAGAAACAATATACATTAATTCCATGAATGTGAGGATATGGTATAAATATCATCTTAAAATGAAATATCTATATTGTTTAGAGTCGTTTTAAACATTATATTTTCATTTAACACATTTTTTTACTCATCGTTAACCTTAAATACAACGAAAACTATTTGAGTTTTATAGGGTTATAATTTAATATATATGATAGAAAATATATCATAAAAATATTGGGGGACATTTTTTACATTTTGTAGTTATACATGTCCGGTTTTTTTATTTTAATTTTTTTAAAGAAATTAACAACATATTATTTAGCTTAAAATATCATTAATTTTAATTTTACACTATTCATTTATTTTGACATTGAATATAAAAAGATGGTATTATAAATTGAATATAAACATTTAATACAATTGTAATATGTTATATTAATTTATAAAATTCATTTCCCACAACTAATCATTCAAAAATTACTTTTTCTAGCATTTTAATACCCATTTACATGATCTTTATACTTCTTGCACAAGTACTATGTCAGTGTTTTAGAAGTAATTAATGTAATATTTCATCACTAACCAATAAAAATAAATTACTGTGAAATAAATATATTTCCCATTCAAAATAAACATTGAAAATAAATTATCTTTTTTTTATCTTAATAATAAAATTTTAGATGTTTGAAGTTCAAGAGAGGGACATTTTAGAATATAAATTCCATAAAATAGTCCTAATTTTTTATTCATGGGAAAATGACACCAAAAAGACATATATTGTAATTTTGGGTTCCTATGGTAGAATTTAGTCCATTATATATTATAAATGCATGTTTTTGGTTGATTTTAGGTCTTTATCTCATGGTTTTCATCAGGCTTTAACCATTTTACCCTTATCATTGTGACAACTGATTACCATAGTTACTATTCATAATGATGAAAAATAAAAAGAGGTCTATTTACCAAATCTTAACCTACTAATTCAAAATATTTTATCCATTTTCATAATTTAATGTCTAGAATTATCCCAAAAATCTTTTAATATAAATTCAATAAATGTAATGAAAAAAAGTTCTTAGAAACATGTGTTTTTCAGCATTAAAATTACCTTTTATTAAATTCATGATTATTATTTATTAAAGTTTAATTTATTATTTAATTAAATATAAAATGGTTCATATGTCATATTAATACCAAATAAATAATATAATTATACTTTTAGTCGATTTTATTTAGTGAAAATAAATGTCAATAGTTGAAAAATTCTTATTTTCTCTATTCAATAAAAAATAATTTTTTAGATTAATGCCAAAATTACAACATAAGATAGTTTTTATACATTAATTATATAAAACTATTTTTTTCTAGATATAATTTCAATATGTGGAAGCAATTACATTTCATACTTTGTCAAAAAAACCACATGTTTGATGTTGAATTTTTTTTTATAAAAAATAATAGCATTATTAAAAAGTTAGTAAATATTTGTCAATATACTTTCATTATATAAAAACATTATACATATTTGTTTAATAATGTGGTTAATAATATTAAATACGCCAATTTAATGGATGGAAAAAAATGGTATACTGTATTATGGTTCAAATGGACTCAAGGATACGAGTATTAAAAGTGATTGACGAAAAAATAATTATTTAAATAGAAATATATGCTAATGTCACCAGGCATTACAAAATAATCCATATCATTTGACATAAAATTATAAGATTTTTTTTCATTGCTAAATGATGGTGAATATCATTATAATGTCTAATCATAAGACATTAAACTGTAAAATTCTAATTATGTGTTCATTAATTCTTATTCATTATGATACGTATAATTAATCACATCACAAATTTTTTATGGTTACTAAAATACAAGGTATTATAGATTGGGATTTTTGTACCTAATACCCCCACCTACCCTTTCGTGGAACCCTTCTTAGATGTCCTTGTTGTATATAAATAAACTACATATATTTCTTCCTCATAAAGTGAGGTTATGTTTCATGGATTAGTCTGGGCACATGACATAAATATATATAACATGTTATATATGGGATTAGATTCTTTTAAAATAAAAATGTAGGAAACATATTTGAGGGTTAATCTAAATACCCCATTGGTCTTGGAGAAATTTCCATAAATGGAACTTCACCTAGTTATGACTACACTACTTGGTCGTAATATACAGAAATACACAAGAGGGGGGGGGGTTATTTCTTTTCAGATTTATTCACAATTCTGCATCTTGATTTTGACTGATGATTATACTAATAAACAGTGTTTGTCTTCGATATGAATGTATGTGTAACAGATAAAAACAAAAAAAATAGAACAAAAACGTTTATAGTGGTTTGAGGAATAAAGATACTTTCGTCCACTATACAAATTACACTCTCTGTTATTTTTTTTTTGACTTTTACTAGTTAGGTCCTCATATCATAAGACCAATCCACAATTGAGTGCATGCAGTTGACACCTTTGAAAATAATTCTAAAAACAGATCCTTCTGGTTCATTAATAGTGAACTGAAAAACCACATCTAAGATCAATAAGCTGATAGTCCACCACAATAGATTATGGGAAGTATAAACTCTCAGAAAAAATGTTTTGATTAGCTAGGATCCGATTGAACTTATTATTTGAAATACTAACTGATCGTAGATGGATCTTCTTCTTCAGAAAATAGTTCCTTTAAGATATATTTTCATCAGTAAATAGTAGTGTCTAGGTGATTGAATTATAATAGATATTTGAAATAAAAAAATAAAAAAATATCAAAAATAAACTTAATACAAATACTAAAATTTTAAAACATATATATCCATTTTATATTCTTCTATAGAATACATAATTTAATAGATTATTTAAGTAGATATGAAAAATATCTTCACAAGAATGTAGATTCAATCACGAATATGTGTCATATTATATGACTCAATATATATCTTAGTAATATCTTCTTCTATGAACTATATAGATATATATGTAACAAAAAAACCGATGGAATAAATAAAACATTGAGCCTGCCTTTTCAATTCTTGTTCCACGAAAATCACCTAATAAATCATGATCATTAAAATTCTAGAGATAGATCATAGTACTGGTAACTTCACTTAATAATATAAGAGAATTTATCTACTTAAATATATTATTTTAATCAATCATAACAATATTTGAATCATTCAAAAACGATCTTTAAATCGTCCTGTTATTCTATAACAAATGTTGCCCAAAACTCAGATAAAATCAAAAATTCAAATCTATGATGATGAAATGTCAAATGTAATGTTCCTTCACAAAATGGTAAAATAACCAACATTGGGATCTACAACATAGCATTAATTCCCAGAATTTATGTTTGATAATGTAAGGTTTTTTATAAAAGTAAGGTTGATTATTCGTTTATTTTATTTTCAATTATAAGGTTCCATACTTATGTATGGTTATTTAACAACACATTTTCTCTTTGTCAAATATATGGTTTCATCCAAACATAATTTTTATTATCTGTATGTTTTTATTAATTTATGGTTTATTAACAATACATTCTGATCTTTCATCACAAGGTATAATACACATATAGTGTTCTTTCCTTACGTTACATTTTTCAACATACTGTATAAATAATTATTCAAGAACTTATTTAAGATAATTTCAAACACTTTGATGAATATTGAATTCAAATAATAGTCTTGAATATAATTCCAAAATTAGAAATATAAATAATATTAACTTTCTAAAATACACATAATGTAATAACAATAATAAAACAAACAAAGGTATTTGTGAGAATAAAAATAAATAAGATTTACATATTATATTGAAGACAATACATGCCCAACAATACCCCCTTGATGATGAGAAGAAAACCAATAAAATTAATATTTTAATTTATAATTTTAAAATAAAATAATTTGAAATTAGATTTTATAGAATTATTTTGTTAAAAAGAAATTTTTTCTTTATCCAGATTTATCACACTTTTAATGAGATCAAAAATAAAGTATAGAAAATGAATAAAACATGTTTAAGGTTGCACAGATCTGTAAGTGAATGTTATTCTAATCTGATTAAATAAATAATAATCAATTTTTGACTTTCAGAAAAAAACAAAAAATAATATGAAATAACGCACAAAAAAATAAAATTAAGTAGATTTTATTGATAAAAAAATGTATAAATACAATAATTAGTTCGATTTAGAAACAATTTTAGTCAACTAAGTTGGTTAGATTAAAAAATATTTGGTTGTAGTTGAATTGGTTATGGTTTTAAGGATTTTGAGTACCTTCCATCAAATAATTCAACTCAACCATATGTAACCGCAAATTTTCATAAAACTATAACCCAATTGCATAATCAAATCTTTATAATATTGACTGATAAGAAAATTCTCAATGATATTGACAATAAAAAAGTCATGGAAACATTCCTCCTGTTGTATAAATAGTTCCAACTTTTCTCTGAATTATTTTACCATAAATCTGATACGTTGTTCATTCTATTTCTGTTGGTGAACATAAAATTTTCGGTTATCTACTAAAACAAATAGAGGGGAACTATTTCATTTAAAATATTTAAGATGATCATTTATATCTACCATGACAGAGGTGATTTACTGAAATCATTGAATTATATTTAGACTCGTAGTAGGGGAAGAGTAACCTGTATTGGTTGGACCAACATTACTATTGATTAATTCAAATTGACTCCCCAAATACCACTTTAAATAAGAAAATTATAACTTATAAATAGCTTCATATTTTATCTTTTCAACACCATTCAACATCTCTCTCTTGAAGGTATCAAATTCCTTATTGGAAATAGAATTTTATTTAAGATCATGTAACTAATTTCTTGAAAATATATCTCTTGAAAAAGAATAACATTATCTCCCATATATTTATTAAAATTAATTAAAAGATCATCAACCTTATTTGACAAGGAATGATATGTCCATTCTTCAAGATGTTGTGACTGAACAACTGCCACAATTTCTATATATTTTGAAGGAGTTTTTTCCACATACATCTCCACTGTTTAATAATTTATTTTTAAATTTAATAAGAAGAAAAACCAAGAACTTATGTTTTTTCTTATCTTGTAGATTCTGGCCTCTCATCTGTATGACAAAAATAGAGATAAGTCAATTATCAACTTTTTCTGTACCCACATTTTCAGATCTGATCAACTATTTCTCTTCCTGGACAGCTGGTTCTTCCCCCAAGACAACTGCTAAGTCAACATTTTTCAGATCTCTTATCTTTATTTCAACCTATTTATCTTCTTCATGAATAGTCTCATCTAAATGTACTGCTCTGGTAGCCTCACATGAACCCAAAACTAGTTTTAAAGTAGGTGTATCTACTTTTTTTTTATGGTTTTACATCCATTTATACTTGTATGATAACTTATTTCTCTTCTTATTCATCTTCATCAACAAGTCTCAATATTCATTGGATGAGTTTTGAAGGTAATTCCCCATGGGTTTCACGAATTCCAACATTTCCAATTGCACTTTTCTCCCCTGAGAAAAATATCCTAATCATTATTGGTCATTTGCACTAACCCACAAGATTTTTCATATGAATTTACTCCATTAAAACCCTAATTTTTTCAATTTTCATGCATTGAGTACATTGTAGTGATAAAATTTGATTCGAGATTTTGTTAAACAATTCATTACTATCTTAATCAAATTTGGAGAGATAATCCTTCCATTAAAATATAAAGTCATCCTAGTATCTATTTAATAGTAGTAGTGAAAATATTTCAACATATACATATGAATATAAATATTTATTTAACTATAAAACAAAAACAATATATACATATTTGGAGATATAATTTTTTCCATTTCAGCCATTCTAGGAGAAATTCCTATTTGTATAAACATAACCATGATTTTCTGTTCTACATTGAGATCATTAAAAACAATTTATTAACATAAATCTGACAAAATAAAAAAGACATAATGTCATCAGACATATGATCGATATCTCTTATAGGCCTTTTAATTAATTGAAACACTACCTCATGTAAACAACTCAAAATTTGATTAATTTTAGTTTAAGAAACTGAAAGGTCTTTATATTTTATTATTTTAAAAACTATATCTTTTGAATCACAATAATAAAACTAAAAACTCTTATAGAAAGATATCATTTCTACCTCATAAAAGATTTCTAATTTTTCCACATGGAACTCAAATATCAATCCATGAAAAGCTAATGCTTGATTCAGAAGTAGATTTTTCTGATAGACCCATTTGTATTAACTACTTCTCCCTCTAGAATCTTTCTTCTGGAATATTTCTGATGCATCAGATCGCTGGCTTAAACTTCTTAATATCTCTTATTTTTCAACATTTCTAGGAAAATAATTCTATGATATTTTAGAGATTTATGGTTTCTAAATAAAATTGAGGTAGAAAACGGTAGATGAAGGTAAATGAGGGTTTCAATATTAAAAAAAATGATGGTCGAAATGGGTTGGTATTCAAAATGTTTCTGATAGTAGCTTTTTTCTCATGTCATTAAAAAATATAATAAATAACAATTTTGAAATCCTAAGGCACAATTTTGTTTTTGATAAAACAAAGTAACTATAATGTATAGTGGGAAAAAATATTAAAATAGATCCAATTTAAAGTAATCAGTAAATAATTTTATTATAAATAATATCGACTAAATAAATAAAATAAAATAAAATTATATAGAATTAAAAAGATTAAAAATATTAAAATGATTATCATTTATCTAAAAATTAGAAAAACATAACTCCCCATTAATAAAATCAAAACTCATAGTGGGAAGTAGTTTAGTAAAAATATTACGTAATTGATATTCAATATTTAGAAATTCTAAAGATATATCCTTTTTAAGAACATCATCTCTTAAAAAATGATTCCTAATCTCAATATTATTTGTTCCCGAATGACTTATTGAATTTTTTTTAAATATTTATAACACTTTTTTATCACATAAATTAGGTTTACTATAAAATATTAATCTAATGTCAATTAGTGTATTTTTCATCCACAATACTTGTGCACAGAAACTGCCAACAAATACATATTTTTCCTTAACTGTTGATAAGAAAACTGAGTGTTGTTTCTTACATTACCAGGATACTAAATAATTTCCCAAAAATGTGACAGGTTCCTTAGGTACATTTTCTATCTAATATACAACCTACAAAATCAGAATCTAAATATGACATTAAATTAAAATCATAATATTTTGGATGAAGAAAATATTGAAAAATGTTCACTTTAAATATCTAAAAATATTTTTGACAACAACAATAAGATATTATTTAGATTTTTTTTTAAAATGTAGCACATGAACATACTAAAACATAATATCAAGTCTTATAAAATTATGGTATAATAAACTTCCAATAATACCTCTCTATGAATTTTTGTCCCTTGGTTTTCCAGCATCATCTAAATCATGTTTTATATTGGTACACATCGGAGTTGTATATGTCTAATTGTTCTCAAGAATAATTTTTTTTAAAAGGTTGGGGCCAAAGCCTCATTTTATTATTAATGAAAATCAAATACCTCTTTTAACTGGGTAGAGGGAGACCCATTACATAGCCCGAAGGCCCAGTGGGCTTGTAGCCCATTACATAGCCCATAGTCCCAATTTTTTGGCCTAATTGCCATTACGTGAATAGTAACTCGGCTGCTACAGCACCACTACTGCTATAGTGCCCTGTCGCCGCTATAGTACCCGCTGATCAACAGTATCGCCGCTACTACTGTACTACTACAGTACTGTTATAGTACCTGCACCCAATATGTTTTAGACCCCCATTTTTCATATAGGATTACGGGGTGCTTACCACAAAGCCAAACCCCAACTACTTGTTCTCAAGACCAATGTTTTTCTATAAATCAATAATATATTTACTTTGGTTTAAAATATCTCTATAGTTTTTAAAAAAAAATTATTCCAAAAAAGTAGGTCAATTTTCCCATCAAACACATTTAAAATTTGTTTTTCAAATGTTCTAAAAAATCATTACATATTTTCATTGGCTGAACCAAAAATAACATCATAAAAATACATTTGACCTATTAATATATTAGAATAACTGATGTTATTAATAATAGTTGGATCTACCATTAAAAAAGTAAATCCATTTTTTAAAAGAAAAGAACATAATATTTTCAACCAAGATCATTGTGCTTGATTAAGTCTATATAGATCTTTAGTATGTTTAAAAAAGAATATGATTTTTGAGATTTTTTAAAACTACGAGGTTGTTGAAAATAAACATCCTCTATTAAATATCCATTTAAAAAAATGAATATTTAACATCTATCAGATATAATTTAATGTTCTTATGAGATTCATAAGCTAGAAGAATTATAACTAGTTCTAATCTAGCTATAGGGGCAGAGGTTTCATCATAATCTATACCTTCTTCCAGATTATATCCTTTAGCTGCTAATATAGAATTGTTTCTTTTCATAATACTTTGATAATCTTGTTTATTTATAGAGACCCACTTTGTTCCTATAACTGGATAATTTAAAGGTATATCATCTAATTCTCAATCATCATTGCTTTTGAATTGGATCAGCTTATCCTGATTTTCTACCATCCAAAACCCATATTCAAAGTCTTCTTCAAAATATTTAGCTTTTAGTTGATATATAAATGAAGAGAATTCAACTAGGTTTCCTATATTTATTATTGTTATTATTCTTATGCCTAGATCTCCTATTAATGTTTCAAAAGGATGATTCTTTAGGGTTGTAGGCTGTCTAGGTAAACCAATTTTAGGTTCACCAGTATCATTTAATTTTGATCATAACTATATTTTATTTATGTTATTGGGAAAATCATTTTTTTCATGTCTCTTGTTGTTAGAAGGGTCAGTAATTTCATCAGTTTGATCTTTATCATTAATAAAAGGGTCAATTTCATAAAACTTCATATCATCTGATTATTCAAAAATCATTTAATTTTTATTAAACACTCTATATCCTTTAGAGGTAGCAGAATATCCTAAAAATATTCTTTCATCATCTTTTCGATCTAACTTACAAATATTAACCTTGGTGTTCAGGATGTACACCATACATCTAAAAACATTAAATTAAATTACCATAGGTATTCTATTATTACAATGGTCATAAGGTGTCTTTTTGAAAATATGATTGATTAATAATCTATTCATGGTATAGCAGGCTGTAAATACAGATTCTTCCCATAAGTAGGTAGGTAGACTATATTCATTTAATATAGTCATGTCCATTTCATGAATATTTTTATTTATTATTTTAAAAATTCTATTTTTTTAGCTGTTCTTATAGAAGAAAAGGTGTGTTTAATACCCAAATTTAAAAAATGGAATTTAATTTCTGATTCTAAAAATATCAACCATTATCATTTAATTATGAAATTATTTTAAAAACTTTTTAATTTTGAAAAAATTTATAAGAACATTCAAAAATATTAAAATCATCACATTTGAGTTTTAGAAAAGAAATAAATGTAACTATAGAATAATCCTCAACTAAATAATATATATATATAATTTTACATCCAAACACTCTGATCTTGATGGTCCAAAGATATCAAAGTGGATATGTTCTAGGGGTTTTGATGTAGCAATTTTGTTAATAGATTTGTAGGAAGATTTGTATTTCTTGCCAATTTAGCAAGCATCACAAAATCTGTCACTATCAAACTTAATAATAAGTAAATTATAAACATCATATTTCTTATTAAATTTATGTTAATCATAAATATTACAATGACCAAACCTCCTTTTACATATCCAAGACTCATTTATCTTAGTAGTTAAATAATTCACTTTTTTTAGCCATGGAATTTAAATCCAAAGTATAAATGTTATCAGTTCTAGATTATATAATCATAAGCAGTTTACCTTTAAATATAGATCATGAGTTGTTATAAAAATAAACATAATATCCATCATCACATATTTTATAGATACTTATCAGGATATTCATTATTCTTAGTACATATATAACATTATTGATTGAGACTATTTTTTGATCTCTAATAGTTCCTAGTCAAATTATCTTTCCTTTGGCATTATCCCTAAAGGTTACTATTTTTTGATCTCCAATAGTTCCCAGTCAAATTTAATTTCTAATGCTTTCTAAATTGGAAAGAAATACAAATCTTCCTACAAATCTATTAACAAAATTTCTACATCAAAACCCCTAGAACATATCCACTTTGATATGTTTAGACCATCAAGAGTAGAATGTTTGGATTGAAATTTATATATATATGATTTAGTTGAGGATTATTCTATAGTTACATTTATTTCTTTTCTAAAACTCAAATGTGAAGCTTTTAATATTTTTGAATGTTCCTATAAATTTGTTCAAAATTAAAAAGGTTTCAAAATAATTTCATAATTAAATGAAAATGGTTGATATTTTTAGAATCAGAAATTAAATTCCTTTTTTTAAAATTTGGGTATTAAACACACCTTTTCTTCTATTAGAACATCTCAAAAAATAGAATTTTCTATATAAGAAATAGAAATATTCATGAAATGGACATGACTATGATTTTTCCAAATCTCATATTTTCTTTACAAAAGCTATTTGGAAATAATGAATTTTTAATTCCACTAATTTTAGGATTTCAAAAATAGCAGCTTTTTGTTATATGTCCTATTCCAAAAAAATAACATGTAACAGTTTTTGAGTTGGGAAAAAAATAACTCTTATAATTTAGATTTTTCAACGTTACTTACTATACCAAATATTTTATTTCTAATGAATATTTTACCAAGAATTTCACTTAGTATACTTTATCCTTTTTTAATGAACCTAGAAGCACTTTTATACGTTTATACTTCACCGTGTAATACTTTAATATTATTTTAAAGATTAGCATAGTTCCTGGTAGATGAGTTAAATTTCTTAATTAACTCTTAATATTTCCAAATTAAGGGAAATATTTCTCCTAAAAGAGTATTATGAATATTATTTAAAGATTTATGTTTTGTTATTAAGGAGTCATATTTCCAATCAAGATTATGCATTATGCAACCAATTTATTAATTGAATAATTGGAATCATAATCATAATTCGATGAATAATAGATTCGTACCTTATCTTAATTTACCATAAAGCATATATTTACTTTCATATTTGATTATTCCTTTTCTGAATAATATTTTGATGAGCGTATAGAGTTATCAGTGACACTCTATGTATACTTTATTGCTCTTCTCCGTTTATGCTCATAATCTTCATTTTTATGATATCCATGTTCCATAATTATCTTTTTACCTTTTAGTTAGATACAATCAGGTCCTATATGACCTAATTTCTGGAATTCATTTCATTTACTTCCCTTTCATCATTATAATCCATTCTATGGGTTTTTAGAATCCTCTTTTCTTTATATTTTTTTAAATGTTGGGGCCAAAGTCACATTTATTATTTAAAGAAAATACCTCCTTCAAACTGGGTAGATGAAGACCAATTACACAACATGAAGTCCCAAGACCATGTTATATTAATATAGGCCCAAAAGCCCAATTATTATCTCAAAGGGCCCTTTGTTGAATAGTACTTCTACAGTATCTGGGCTGCTATAGTACCACCACCGCTACAGTTCCTACTATATTACCACAACTACTATAGCCTACCGCTACTATAGTATTTCTACAGTGACTGGGTAGAGTACTACTATAGTAGTAGGGAAGTTATTCCCTATCTGGATGTGATCCAAGGTCATTTGGATTCTAGGTTGGTGCCTTTACCACTTAGGTACATGCTCGTTGGAAAATGTGTGTATGGGTAGCACTCACCTCCTAATGGGTTCCCTTACATGCCTAGAGCATGCTGCATGTTACCCTATTAGGAATGTGGCTTTGAATCTCCCTATGCATAATATGCACAGTGTCCGAGACTAGGGGGAGTCGAGCCTGGGCCAGTTGTCACAGAGATCGAGAGGTATAACTAGCGGGTACCACTTGTCTAACACTCCATAGGAATATTTTTTTCTTCTAACGAAACCTACTATACTTTTTGGAAAATTGGACAAGTTCTATTTTAGAATCAGATGTATCTGAATTTTCTTCTTATCATACTTCTTGCATTATTCTTTTTTATTGCTTATGCGATTTTACCTTTTAATCCATATAATCATTTTCCAATAATAATTTATGATCTATAGATTCATATTTCATTTTAGCTTCATACATTATCAGTATACTAATAAATTCTCTCATTGTATGATTTTTTATAGGTAACAATTGTCAAATTTTAGCACATATACTATTCTATTTAGTATGTATCACTCTTAGTACTTTTGAAGCATGCTTTTCTTGTTTGATAGGCTTTATGAATGTTGTGATACTATAAATAATCACTGTAAGCCTTCCATTCATTTGAGTGATATGTTCTCCATAAAACATCTTAAATGTATCAAATTTTAGTTTTGTTGTTGTATACTTAATTATTCTTACATTTTCTATTCCTTCATAAGCAATTGCATTGGTTTTCCACATTTCATAAGTAGTATTTCATTGTGAGACATGGTTGAATTCATATAGTCTAAGACTAAATACAATAGCATTAATTTATTTAGAAATTTTATTTATAGTCATCCTCTATAACAGCAGTCCATGTAGCTTGATTTTCATGAATTTTATAATGAGTAGTGATTTTAGAGTATACTTTGAATCCCAGATTTTTAAAATATATAATAATCTATGATTTACAGTATCTATAGTTTTCAACGTTGAAATAAAAATCATGAAACAATTTCATTAAACCTATCTTATCAGTCATTTACATCATTATATAGAGCTTATAATTTTATATTTTTAAAGATTTTTCCAAAATATCTCCTATGAAACCAATTTTTAGGTTGGAATATAGAAATATAGATAAGAGAGAGGTGAATTGTGTCTTTTAAAATTTGTTCACAATTCTGCATCTTAATGTACACTGATGATTATTCCGATAAGTGGTGTTTATCTTCTACATGAAGGTATGTGCAGTAGATAAATATAAAAAAATATAACACAGTTTTTATAGTTGTTTAGGGAATAATGATTCCCTAGTATACTCTACCAATTACTCTCTCTGGGAGTTGGGTGAATTTCAATAGTCATGTCCCCATATCATATGGCCAATCCACAACTGAGAGGAGGAAATTGACAAATATACAAATAAGGATAAAAATATAGCCCTCTAGTTCATTAACAGATAACGTTATAAAACAGCTCATATCGAGAAGCTGATACTACACTACAACTGAGTAAGTGTATTTTAAGCTCTCAGTAGAAAGATATTGATTAACATGGTTTTCATTGAACATCACAATTGAAACAACAACCAATGGTAGATGGATATTCTTCTATAGAAAATAGTTTTTTAAGAAAGGACCAGTTCTAAAGTGATCTAGTTTCAATAGATCATAGAAATAAAAATTGTAATGAATAGGAGATCCACAATTACAAAAAATACTAAATTTTTAATATCTATATTTTCACTGTATCTTTCTCTATAGAAAATAGAGTTTGATCAATTGTTACAGTAGATTTAAAAAAGATCATCAAAAGAATGTAGATTCAATCGTGAATATTTTTCATAATATGTGACTCAATATATATATCAATAATATATTCTTCTTTGAATCATATACATATATAGAGTATTAAAACACCAAAAGAATATATAAAGAAGATATCCTCCTTTTTAAATTCTATATCCATGAATATCATCTGGTAAACTGTAAGAATTGAAATTTCTAAGAAAACTTAGAGAAGATGTAACATCATTTAAGTATAGGAGATGATTTTATCTACTTAATAAAATTCATTTAGTCAATAATAATGATATTTGAATCATTCAAAAACGATCTTTAAATCATATTGATAATTCATAAAGGTTGATGCATGAATCTCTGAAAAAATTGTAAATTCCACTCTCCGGTAATGAAAATTCAAACGTAAGATTCCTTAGAAAATCCAAATAAAGGGTTAAAATACAAAGCATTCATTCTTAGAATGTATGGTTGGTAACATAATGCTGATCACAAAAGAAAGGATGATGATCTATACATTGTTTTCTCACACTTAAGGTTCCATACTTACGTAGGGTTCTTTAACTATACTTTTTCTCATTGTAAAACGTAAGGTTTCGTCCAAATGTAATGTTCCATATCCATACATTACTGTCAACGTATGGTTGATTTACCATAAGCGCAGATCTTTCAATACAAGTTATAATAGAAACATAGGGTTTGTTTCTTATGTAACATTTTTCAAAGTACTTTTTGAACAGTGTTTAACTCATATAAGTGCGTTTCAAAAACATTGACATATATTCCATGAAAATAATAAGCTTAAATAAAATTCAAAAAATAATGAATATAAAGAATATTAATTTCCAAAATAAGACTTAAAGTAACATCATTAGTAAAAAAGCAATCACATTTGTGAGTATCAAAATCAATAAGATTTATAGAATATTATTGAGACAATACATTCCCAACATAAACAACCTTAAATGTCACTATTATAGTCCATTTCACATTACCTTAACTGTAACACCCCTGGTAAATAAAGAATATGAATTTTTTATATTGATCCCTATTTTTGAATAAAATTTTAATATTAATTTAAATGGAATGCTATGCTCGATGGCTTACCCAATATGCAATAATGAGTTCCATTGAAATCTTAGGTTGCACTCTAATAATAAAATAATTTTATTTTAAATGGTAGTTAACACCTAGCCATTGTAATGGATGGAATGAACAGAACTAACCACAAAATGATTATATATTCTTTTCAAATATTTTTACTTTTTACAACAAATTTTAGAGGATTAAAAATACGAATGAATCCAATTTTAAGCGTAAACATTCTAATATTCCTTAAAAGGTCAATTAACTACCTTTGATGGAGAACCTCTTTTAAATCCATGTTTTGAAAATTTTATGTGTTATATATGACAAAATAAAATTCTTCTTTAAAATCGGGACATCAAAATTTACATTGTGTAATTTTTTGGTATTTTTACGATAAAGTTCATTTTTAATGAATAAGTGAAATATGTTGAATTTTAAATCAAAACTGCTTTCTAATCTAATTTATTTAAATGATTAGATCATCTTTTGAATTGGTTTTAAAGTGAAATTAGAATATATTTTTACCATTTAATATAATGGTGGTCAATGGAATTAATTTTAATTAGAAATTTGACTTAAACTAGTGTCAATATTTTAATAGATATTATTTCTTAAAAACACGCAATTTGTTTTGAGAGCGGGAATTAATTATTAAATTAATTAATTCAACATACATGTATTGAATTTTTTAAAATTGAAATCATTTTGGAATTCGGAATTTCAAATATATCTTAGGGGGAATTTTTGGTATTTTTCTGAAAAACTTCAATTTTTGATGAATAGTGAATCCACTAAGTAGTAGTTTAAAAACTGATTTTTTGTTTAAATGAAACATTACCACATCTGTGATTTTAATTTCAAAAATCTGACATAAATGGTTGTAATTAAGATTTAAAATGTGTTTCAATGGGTTTAAAATAATTTTTTGGTGAATAGTAGCTTTTATGTTTTATTAATCCTGATTGAAGGTAATTAGTGTAATTTAAGGAAAAGATAATGTTATAATAATATGAAATTACCTTGACGCATGTCCTAACTTTATTGTATGAGTCATGTCTGACCCATACAATCCATCGGTCAACTTGGGGACCCCATGGAGCAACTTTGGTAGGAAAATTACATTAATAAATTATTATTTAATGTTAAAATTAAAATGTCACAAACAATTTTTGTTTTACTAAAACAATTTTTACATGGGTTTATTGAAGTCATATTTTTTACTATAAACATTAATTAGAAATATAAAGAAATTTCATACATCATGATAGTTTTTTTATAATTTTTAGACATTAAATAAATTAAATTATTTATGACACCATGATGATGCAGCGATTACCTCATTATTTAATGATTTAAATAAAATGAAAAGATAATGTAAAATCTAAGACCTAGAATTGTCAAAAACCTATTGGATGTATGGATTTAGAACTATTATCACCTTATCCTCTAAATATATTATTTTGGGACCTTTAAAATCCGAAAATCATTTTATAATAATGTTACTTTTCAAGACTTTCCAAGAGTTCCCCTCTTATCCTCTTATAAAAATCCCCCACCTCTACCACCTTTCCCACACCAATCAATCCTTTGTCTCGGCCAACACCTGCCCATTTTGTCTCTCCACATCAATATCTTACTCATAGAAGCCTCACTTTGTGTAGAAATTTTTCCAAGGAATCCATTGAGCTCAAATCAGAAAGAGTTACCCGATTTAAAGGTAATGTCTTCACATGTGTTATTTTGTTTTATTTTTCTTCTCCAACCCCTTAAACTCTTTTTATTCCCTTATTTTGTAACAAAAACAATATATTAAATATAATAGGATGTTTTTATGTGAATTATTTGAGCTACACGTACACACACCTTTGTCTAATGGTTAAAGAACATACTGTTTCTGTGGATGGCGAATTTCTGCCTCACGAAACGATGATTGTTCAATCTTCTCCTAAAACCTTTCATGGTGGCCATTATGATGTCTCTTTATTTTATATATGATATATATGGTATTTAAGTTTCCCATATGCTTCTGTATTTTATATTTAAAACATTCTTTTATGCTTTGCATGTTGTGAAAATGCGATAATTTCATACGAGGAAGTGTGGACTACTGCCCCCTGAAGTGATGTGACTCGTTCATGAAATACATGGAATGTATAAACAATGAAATTAATGAACATATGTGACCTATATAAAATATATATTATACTTTAATTATAATATATATATCTATAATTTATTTTTAATTCCATTAATATGACAAAGAAATGAAAGTAGCATTCATGCGTACGTACGACCTACCGTCTCCATGAATGGTGCGTTTCATTTCTTTTTATCCCCACATGTTATGGAATATTATAAAATGAATATGTACTTGATATATATGATATTTAAATAATTAATAATATTATTTAAATAATTTACTTATAACTAAATGGACAATCATTTTTAAACAAGATCATTTTTGGCTCATGTACCAAACATCGACAAAAACATCTGATATGAACTCACATTATTGTCCAATTATTATAACATTAAAATATGTGATATTAACTGAATAATAATATTTAAAGGAATTCCTTAAGAAATTATAAATTGACTGAAGTTTATTATTCAGGAATATAAATAAACGAACAAGACAAGTCGGACTTGAGGTAAGGGATCCTACCGCTCTCTTTCTTTTTAAGTACACTCTTTTTTGTCATTCCTTTTAAGCTCATATTTATTATGATTGGGGTGTTATTTTATATTACTCTTACTTTAATTTTTATGTTCATATTATGAGAGACCCTATTTTCTCTCATCAATCCTTTTTTGGAAGTTTTGAGTGGCGCCATTAGGCTGCCGGATTTTCGTAAGAGATCCTACCTCTCTCTTTCTTTTTAATTATTATCTTTGATGCCGTTTATTTTTGAGCTCATCTTTCTTATGATTGGGGATGTTATTTTATATTTCTATGGCTGTGCTTTTTATGTTCATATGATTAGATACCCTATAGGATCTCATCAAACCATTTGTGTAAGTTTTAAGTTGCGTCGTTAGGCTGCCGAGTTTTCGTAAGGGATTTTCATGTCACTTTTATTCCCGTGAGATTTATGCTACATTTTCCACCATTTACTTTGAGTGGTGTGTGTACATACCATTATTCTAATATTTGTGTAATATATTTTCGTTTATGGGTATTTACATCAATGTTGTATAGTCCTCCTTTTATGGGGTGTATGTTTTAGAAGTTACCGAATTCGGTAATGGAACCTTTCACACTCCTCATTTTAAAAGACTTATTTTTGTTAGGTCTTTTAACATTATTATGATCGGATATGTTCTTATATATCCTTATTGCTATAAATGTTATGTACAAGTGATGAGATAACCCTTTTTATATCTCATCATCTCATTTTATGAATTCTAAAGTGATACCGTTAGGCTGTCGGATTCCTGTAAGGGAACTTCTTAACCCACTTTCAATTATTTGGGTTAAACATCTACTTCTTGATTTTATACTTCCATGATTATGTGTGGAATTTCTATATAGTAATTTCCACAAACCTTTTTGAGGATATATTATTTCTACACATAATCATGTCATTGATAAATTCTTACATCATTTATACAAACTTGTATGGGAAATCATAACTCAATCTCATTTCACTGAGTTAAATGTCAATTTCATTAGTTTTTCTTTTCCAACAGTATGTGTGAATGACCTATGATTGTTTTAAACTTAATATCCACTTATATTTGGTGTATTATTTTTTCACACATAATTATGTAATTGATTCATCCTTTATCTAAGGATATCGTCTTTGTAAGGGACTTCATCTCAATATCCTTTCATTGAGGCATATTTTGTTTTATACATAACTTTCTTTTATACGGTTTATAAATCCCTTTGAATTTTATTTTTATTCAAAAGGAATCTTTTTATATGAACCATTTTACTAAACGACAAAAAGGAATGTTTCTTTTAACGTACGCGGTGACAACGACCATTTCTGTCGCCATGAGTATTATTTGGTCTTTGGCTTCCTCAACAAGCCGTCTTGTTTTTAAAATGATATAAATACCATATACTCTTTTATGTGTTTTGGTATTGAAAATGGTTTTTATAATGGATTTGTTATGTCAATATATTTAAGTGATATATTGTGATCGAAATGTGTAAATGTTTTCTTTCCAATATATTTGTTTTATGTATCATGATTTTATAATGGTACGTGGACATTTGATGGGTGGTTACGTGATAAACCATATGACGGGTGGTGCCGTGAATACCAGGATGGGTGGTTATGTTATAACCTCGAATGCATTGTGTATGGAAGTTGGTCGTATGGCTATTCCATTAAGTATGTGTGGAAGTCGACCGTATGGTTATTACATTTATGTTTGTTTATGTCCCAAGTTACCTTTATATGTTATGTATATGGGTTTTATGGTAATATTTTGGCTACAAAAGGGTTTGTAATGATCTTTTATTCATTGAAGAGTTTATACTACTTCATAAAGGTGAAAATTATTACTTTGATAAAGTATTAATGGTTTATTTGTTGTTTTGAAAAACTAACAGTTTTCTTTCTTTTTTTATCCCATACTGAGCTTTTTATGCTCATTCCATGCTTTTTTTTTTGAAATGTTTTTCATTGGACATAAAGTTGAATAGGGTCAAGGATGGGATCAAGGAAATGAAAGGTTGTCTAAAACATGGAACTAGACATGTTTCTTTTTAAGAGTTTTTATTTTATGGAAACTTAGTAGAAGTGTCTACATTGTAATCTTTTGAGATGTAATAGTTATATCCTAATTCTCTAAAACTATAAACCTGAAAAGATCCTCAATGTGAATTACTCATTCAATATTAAGTAAGGTTTATGACCGGGGCCTTATAGTTGGTATCAGAGGTCGGTTTAGACAACTTTAGGGATTATGAGTTTTTGTTAGACACATGGTTATTCCCTATATCTATTATTTCAGTTAAATCCTTGTTTTATAACTTTTCTCAGGTCAAGTAAAGTCAGTTATGAATAGAAGGAGGAGGATCTCAAATGATATTCATATCTCTTTCTGATGACATGCTTGTAATAATTAATGCAATGTCATGTTCGGATGATTGTGAAACTTTTTCTAGCATACAAATCACTTACAAGATGTTGTTTGATATATCAAACACCTCCACTGTATTTCATTATCATCATGGATCATGGGTTTTATTTAGAAAAATACAATTTTCACAATATTCTCATATTTTCAAGAAAGGTAAATATTATCAAGGTATATTATAATATTTTACCTTATCACATGATTTTGAAGCATATTATGATTTTAAAAATGGTGCTGAGGAAGGAGAACCTTGCACAAACTATTTATATTTTCTTTTATAATATAGTCTCTCAGAACATACTTATGGTATTTTAAAAGGAAAAATAATAGAAAGTTTCAACTCAAATTATATTCGACTATTTTATAGAAATCATTTTTTTCCAAATGTTTTGGAATTATATGCCATACATGATTATTTTCCAAAACAGTTTTTTTGTGAACACCCAATATGACCCATGTTGTACAAGTTGTATTTATATGGAGGAAGGAAATGATTTTGAAGGATCTATAAATCATTTTTGAAATGCATGGGACTTATACCTACATGAAGAAGATGACGCTGAAATCGAGTGGACGCTATGATCAAGGTATGTTGTTATTCTTTTTGGGAATCTTTTTATTTTATCTTATAGTCGTGAAATAAGACATCAAGAATTAAGATGTTGAGATCGTAATGAATTTGGAGTAAAATGAGAGGTATAAGGAAACTGTTGAGGTTAAAACATGTTATTTTTATTTTTGGAGTTTGATAAAAAGGAAAACATGCAGACCGTGTGACAACCCGTCGCATCGGACAAAGCTGCGGGAATCGAACCCACAACCAAAGTGCCACTGGTATTTATCACCTACCACTGGACTGTGTGAAGTCCCTAGTTAGTTTGACTAATTATATTGAGTTAGATGATCTAATGAATCTAGAATAAGTTGATTTTGGGTTATCTATGGAAATTATTAACCTATCAAGGAGTATATGTGATTAGGTTAATTAATTTTCAATATGAGACTTTAAGAGAAACTGATGTTATTTGGAGAAAAATGTTAATTTGTACCTTGGAAGAATATGTGATTAAATCCTTCAAATATTTGGGTTTCAATCTAATTTTGGTTTACATTGAAGAATTTTATGGAAAAATAGTTTATCGAATGGTCTTCGTTGAACTTTGGGTTTTGTTGGACAGATTTTGGAGATTAAGAATATATTATTTTTATAAAGAGTTATCCTTTTGTGGATTATCTGATATTGTTCTAACAATTTTGGTTTTTGTTAAGGTCTAAAGACATGGGAAATATATAGTTCTCTTTTTTGGATTAGGTGATTCTCTAGATGTTGATTATAGTACTCTTAATGTTATCAAGTCTTCCTAAATAATCATCATTTGGGGAAATTATGAGTCTGTGTAAGAAATCTAGAAAAAGTTGAAAGTCAACATGAAAAGTATGTATGTTTCCTTAAGATCAAAAATAAATTCCTCAATGAAAATTAACTTAAAAAAAATTTGTCTATTAACTTTTCCTATTGGGGAATCGAATACCTTTTAACCCACTACATGTTTGTGATTTTCTTGTGGTTAACTTTCGCCTAAACATGTTTTCTATCACTCTCCCTCAGAACATGACCCTTTTCTTTTTCTTCCATATCCATGCTTTCCTACATGGAATCATAGTATGGGTTAACTCGATTGACCTCTATACTTCTCTTTCTTTCTTTTAATGTGATTGGTTTACCAACTCTTGTTCCGATGTGGGACTTTAAATGATGTTTCCGAGTCCAATTTTAAAATTGCGAGGACGCAATTCAAAAAAGGGGGGAAGGATGTAACATCCCAGTTAAATAAAGAATTTGAAATTTTTATATTTATCCCTATTTGGGAATAAAATGTTAATATTAATTTAATGGGAACACTATGCTCGATGGCTTACCCAATACACAACAATGACTTCCTTTGAAATATTACATTGCACTCTAATAATAAAATAATTTTATTTTAAATGGTAGTTAACACCTAGCCGTTGTAATGGTGGGAATGAACAAATCTATCTACAAAATGATTATATATTCTTGTCAAATATTTTTACTTTTTACAATAAATGTTAGAAGATTAAAAATGAGAATGAATCCAATTTTAAGCGTAAACATTCTAATATTCTTTAAAAGGTCGATTAACCGCCTTTTGATGTCGAACCTCTTTTAAAACCACTTTTGGAAAATTTTATGTATTATATTTGACAAAATAAAATTCTTCTTTAAAATCGGGACATCAAAATTTACTTTGTGTAAATTTTTGGTATTTTTACGATAAAGTTCGTTTTTAATAAATAAGTGAAAAATGTTGAATTTTTATTCAAAACCTATTTTTAATCTAATTTATTTATATGATAAGCTAATCTTTTGAATTGGTTTTAAAGTGAAATTAGAATATATTTTTACGATTTAATCCAATGGTTGTCATTGGAATTAATTTCAATTTGAAATTGGACTTAAACTAGTGTCAATCTTTTAATAGATATTGTTTCTTAAAAACACGCTATTTGTTTTGATAGCGGGAATTAATTATTAAATTAATTAATTCAACTTATATGTATTGAATTTTTTAAAATAGTCATCATTTTTTAATTCGGAATATCAAATATATCTTAGGGTGAATTTTTGCTATTTTTCTGAAAAACATCAATTTTTTATGAATAGTAAAACCACTAAGTGGTAGTTTAAAAACTGATTTTTCATTTCAATGAAACATTACCACTTCTATGATTTGAATTTCAAAAATCCGACATACATGGTTTTCATTAGGATGTAATATGTGGTTCAATGGGATTAAAATAATTATTGGTGAATAGTAACGTTTACGTTTTATTAATCACGATTAATGGTAATCAGTGTAATTAAAGGTAATGATAATGTTATAATAATATTAAATGACCTTGACACATGTACTACCCTTATTGGATGAGTCATGTCCGACAATGACAATCAATGGGTCAACTTCGGCACCCCATGGAGCCACTTTGGTAGGAAAATCACATTAATAACTTTTTATTTAAAGTTAAAATTAAAATGTCACAAACATGTGTTGTTTTACAAAAATAATTTTTACGTGGGGTTATACAAGTCATATTTTTGACTATAAATATTCATTATAAATATAAAAATATTTCCAACATCATGATATTTTTTTATAATTTTTAGACATTATATAAATTAAATTATTTATGACACCATGATGATGCAGCGATTACCTCATTATTTAATGATTTAAATAAAATGAATCGATAATGTAAAATCTAAGACCAAAACTTGTAAAAAACCTATTGGATGTTTTCATTTCGAACTATTATCACATTATCCTAGAAATATATAATTGTGGGACCTTTAGAATCCAAAAATGATTTTATAATAATGTTACTTTTCAAGACTTTCCATGAGTGCCCCTCCTCTCCAATTATAAAAGGCCCCCACCTATACCACCTTACCCACACCTCTCAAGACTTTGGCTCGGCCAACCCCTACCCATTTTGTCTCTACACATCCATATCTTACTCCTAGAAGCCTCACTTTGGGCAGAAGTACTTCCATGGAAGCCTTTGATCTCAAATCAAAAAGAGTTACCCGATTTAAAGGTAATGTCTTCACTTGTGTTCTTTTGTTTTATTTTGCTTCTCCAACCCCCTAAACTCTTTTTATTCATTTTTTTTAACAAGACCACTATAGTAAATATACAATGATGTTGTTATGTGATTTATTTGAGCTACACTTACACACACATTCATCTAATGGTTAAAGAACATACTGTTTCTGTGGATGGAGAATTTCTGCCTCACTAAATGATGATTGTTCAATATTCTCTTAACACCGTTCATGGTTGCCGTTATGAAGTCACTGTATTTTATATATGATATATATGGTATTTTTGTTTCCTATATTCTTCGGTATTTTATATTTAAGACACATCTTTATGATTTGCATGTTGTGCAAATGCGATAATTTCATACGAGGAAGTGTGGACTACCGCCCCCTCAAGTGATTTGACTCGTTCATGCAATACATGGAATGTATAAACAATGAAATTAATGAACATATGTGACCTATATGACATATATATTATAATGGAATTATAATATATATATCTATCATTTATTTTTAATTTCATTAATATGACAAATAAATTAAAGTAGCGTTCATGCGTACGTACGGCCTACCGTCTCCATGAACGGTGCATTTCATTTCTTTTTATCTCCAAATGTTATGGAATATTATAAAATGAATATGTACTGGATATATATGATATTTAAATCATTAATACTATTCTTTAAATGATTTACTTATAACTACATGGACAATCATTTTCAAACAAGTTCATTTTTTACTCATGTACCAAACATCGACAAAAACGTCATATATGAACTCACGTTATTAAAAAATTATTATAACATCAAAATATGTGATATGAACTGAATAATAATCTTTAAAGGAGGTGCTTAATCAATTATAAATTGACCAATGTTTATTATTCATGAATATAAAGAAACTAACAAGAAAAGTCGGACTTGAGGTAAGGGATCCCACCCCTCTCTTTCTTTTTTAGTACACTCTTTTATGTCATTCCTTTTAAGCTCATATTTCACATGATTGGGATGTGATTTTATATTAATATTATTCTAATTTTTATTTTCATATTGTAACACCCCGAGCTTCCACGATACGCTTCTCATTCAATAATGCAATAGCTTGCATTGTACGCAACTTCGAGTTCTAAAACACCGCGACTAATCAAAGTAGCGGTTATGAATAGTAATAACCACTTTTTAAAATTATAGAAACTTTATATTTCAAAATGGACTTCATTTTTGGATTCGGAATATCTAAATTAGCCTATGTTGAATTTTTGGTATTTTTCTGAGAACTTCTAATTTTTTATGAATAGTGAAAAATACTTAAATACAACTTTTTTAATCAAAATAATTTATAGTGATAAATTATACTATTTAGTCGTTTTAAAGTATAATTAGAATATATTTTTATCATTTTATCCAATGGTGTTCATTAGAATTAATTTCACTTTGAAATTGGACATAAACAATTGCCAATCTTTTGATATAAATTGTTTCTTAAAAACACGCTATTTGTTGTAACAGCGGAAATTAATTATAAAATTAATTAATTCAACTTATATGTTTGGAATTTTGTAAAATAGACATCATTTTTGAATTCAGAATATCAATTATAGCTTAGGGTGAAATTTTGGCCTTATTCTGAAAAACTTCAATTTTTGATGAATAGTGAAACCACTAAGTGCTTGTTAGAAACTGATTTTTCGTTAAAATGAAATATTACCACTTCTGTGATTTGATTTTCAAAAATCCGACATACATGGTTGTCATTAAGAAGTAAAATGTGGTTCAATGAGATTAAAATAATTTTTTGGTGAATAGTAACTTTTAAGTTCTTAATCACGATTAGAGGTAATTACTGTAGTTTAAGGTAAAAATAATGTTTTAATAATATGAGATGAGCATGAAACTTGTCCTACTCCTATTGGATGAGTCATGGCCGACCAATACAACCCATGGGTCAACTTTGGGACCCCATGGGGCCACTTTGGTTGGAAAATGACATTAATATATATTTATTTAATGTTAAAATTAAATTGACACAAACATGAGTTGTTTTACTAAAACAGTTTTTAAGTGGGGTTACACAAGTCCGAAATTTAACTATAAATATTAATTAAAAAGCTAAAAATATTTCCTACATCATAGTATTTTTTTTATAATTTTTAGACTTTAAATAAATTAAATTATTTATGACATCATTATGATGCAGCGATGACCTCATTATTTAACGATTTTAATAAAATGAAACGATAATGTAAAATCCAAGGCATACAATTGTCCAAAGACTATTGGATGGGTATATTTAGAACCCTTATCACCTTATACACGAATTATATATGTGTGGGACCTGTAGAATCCGAAAAGCATTGTATAATAATGTAACATTTCAATCTTTCCAAAAGTGCCCATCCTCTCCACTTATAAAAGGCCCCCACCTCTACCACCTTATTCACACTTTCAAACCATTTGGCTCAGAAAAACTCTGCCCAAATACTCTCCCAACTTTCCCACCTTACTCCTAGAAGCCTCACTTTGGGCAGAACACTTCCCAAGGAAGCCTTTGGCTCAAATCAAAAAGAGTCACCCGATTTTGAGGTAATGTCTTCTCTAATGTTATTTTGTTTTATTTTGCTTCTCCAACCCCATAAAATCTTTTTATTAATTTCTTTTGTAACAACACAATTATCCTAAATATACTAGGATGTTGTTATAATAAGTATTCGAGCTACACTTACACACACCTACATCTAATGGTTAAATAACATACGGTTTCTGTTGATGGAGAATTTCTGCCTCACGAAATGATGATTGTTCAACACTCATAAAAACCTTCAAAGGTGGCCATTAAGATGTAACTATATTTATATATGATATATAATATGTTTATGTTTTCCTTATGCTTCATTATTTCTCATTTATGGCATACTTTATGATTTCCATTATGGGTAAACGCGATAATTTCATTTTAGGAAGTGCGGACTACCGCCCCCTCAAAGTGATTTGAATCGTTAATGCCATATGTGGGATGTATAAAGGATGAAGTAAATGGTATTATACACTATATTATACTGGAATTATATTATACATTTATATCATTATGATTTCATTCCATTAATTACGAAATAGAAATGAAATTAGCGTTCATGCGTACGTACGGCTTACCGTCTCCATGAACGGTGCATTTCATTTCTTACCTCTAAATGTTACGTAATATTATAAATGAATGTATATACTGGATATATATGATATATATGACATCTAAATCATGAATATAATTCTGGATATAATGGATATTTCATCACATTAACAACTCGTAATTATAAGATGTTTATTGTTGACTCAAGTACCAAAGATTGACAAAACAACCGTTATTAACTTAAATAATTACATAATGTTCATAACATTGTAATAAGTGATATAAAAAGGATAATGACATTAAAAATGGTTCTTAATAAGGTATATATTAACTCTAGTTTATTATTCAGGAGTTTAAAGAACGGTTGAGTCAAGTCAGACACGAGGTAAGGGAACTTCTTAACCCAATTTCTATTCTTTGGGTTAATCTCCTACTTTCAAATTATGTCATGATATTATTATGTCCTATTTTGTATATTTACTTTCTATATGTGTACCTATAGTGAATACACATAATAGATCTATTTTATTTAAAAATGGCCTTTTTAAGGACTACGTCTCAATCTCCTTTCATTGAGGCATATTTGGTTTTATACACAACTTTCATTTATACGGTGTATAAACCCCTTTGACTTTTATGTTTATTCAAAAGGAATCATTTTTTATACGAAGCGTTTTACTAAACGACAAAAAGGGAATGTTTTTATTTCCGTACTTATGCGGTGACAACGACTTCTCCGCCGCCGTGACCATTATTTGAGTTTTGGCTTCCTCTACAAGACATCATTTTTTTAATGGAAAATAAATACAAAGTTTTCAATTTCTTTTATTTTGGTATTGAAAATTGTTTTGAAAGCGTTTTTATTATATCAATGTGTTGTATTGATATCTTGTGATTGAAATGTGGAAATGTTATTTTTACTTTATGCATGTTTTATGTGATACGATTATGTTATGGTTTATGATATGTTTAAACCTATTCATATGAGGAATGTATTGGACTTAATAAGTGACGGGTTGAGCCTGCTATAGCTCCTCGATGCATCGGTAGGTCTCATGAGACAACTAGACGTGGAATTGGCCGAGTCCCTTTCCCAATTTGATTTATGGTTTTGGCCGAGGCCTTAATCATTTTAGGCGTCTTGGCCGAGGCCTTGAAAAAATGTTTCAGAATGTCTGGAATTATACATTCCCTCATTATGAAAGTGGTTATTGATATTGCATGAGATTATTCGACCAGTAGAATATCCATGTGAAGAAGTGAATGGAATTATCTCATTTTAATTTTGCCATATTATGTTGATGTTCAAGTTTAAAAGTCTTTTGTTTTAGTTATACATTACCTTAAATGTTTTTGATTATTTATGAAAGCTTCCGCAATATTGTTATCCTTACTGAGCATCTGAGCTCACCCCTTTCAATGTTTTAATATTTTCCAGGATGTGAAGAAGTATTTTATGAATGACCTGCAGGGATTGTCAGAAGAGGATATGAGTGTGGACTATGGAGACTTTGTTATTGTTGTTTTTCACTTTATGATGTAATGTAACGTTTATGAATGTATCTCGTGTTTCCAAGGCTACTAAACTAATCGGTCTTTCGAGACTTCATCTTTTGTGATCATGCCAATGTTACGAAGTAATGCACCGACTCTGGGTAGCTGGGGTCGGGGCGTTACAGTTGGTATCAGAGGCAGTTTTGTACTAACCTTGGAAGCTAGATTTAGATAAACTCTGATTAGAGCACATTTCCCGAAGATAGACTTTGAGGATTAGTATAGAAGAACTTCCTAGAATTTTGGTATTGTAGAGATGTTGTGAGTTTTCCAAGCAATACATCCATGTCTGTATACGAGTAGGTAGAGGTGGCTCTGGCACAGATGTACCTAGGGGTAAAACCCGAAAACACCGCTTTGAGCTAGACTCGAACAGGAACCGGTGCACGACAACGGGTCGTGCTGCACTCTTGGTTACGACACTCCCGGGGGATATGCTTAGGATAATTCCCATTTTCTTTACAAACCACTATGAAGGGTTACGTGTATATACTTCCTCAAAGAAAACATTTTTATAATTATGGATTATATCCATAATTAGTTCAATTTATGTTAAGTGTTTTACAAGTATGGAATTATGTATTTTGATTCATAAACTAATCTAGTTTATGACATTGTATAGAAATGGCGCCTTGTGGAATAAATGGAAATTGTATCAATGCACGCACTCCGTGTAGGGATTTCCCACCTACTCATGATAATTATTGTGGATCTGGAGATACAACTTGTGCTGATCAACTTATTACCATACTAGGACAACTCACTCAGGTTATGAATAATAACCTTACTCGTATGGAGCACCCTGATCCGCAACGTGGAGGATCAATGTTAGACCGCTTCATGAGGAAAAAACCACCAACATTTAATGGGGGTACAAATCCATTAGTAGCTGAGCAATGGATAAACTCTTTAGAGAAAATATTCCACGCCTTGGGGAGTAGTGAAAGGGAGAAGGTTATCATGGCAGTTTACCGCCTCACTGGAGATTCCGATCAATGGTGGTCATTGATTCAAAACACAAAGGAAGATGAAGAACTATCAAGTATGGAATAGAGAGAGTTCAAAGATCTTTTATTAGAAAAATACTTTCCACATGACCATCGAGCAGATATGGAAAGACAATTTTTGAGTCTGAGACAAAAGGAGGATGAGAATGTCACAAAGTATGAGGCCAACTTTACAAGGTTAGCGAGGCATGCTGCAGATTATATACGTATCCCAAGAAGTAAGATCGATCATTTCTTTGATGGGTTAAAACTGTTTCTCCATCGATCCTTAGTCTCACAATCTTTCTCGTCGTACGAAGACATTGTCTCATGTGCTATCAAGACAGAAAAGGAATTCTCTAAGTCTTATGACAACAAAGTAAAGCAAGAGAAGAATAGAATGGTGGAACAAGAGACAGATAAATGGAAAAAGGAAAAGAAGGATTTTCCATTATGTGATAATTGTGGGAAGAATCACCCTGTTATTTGCCTAAAAGGATTGGGAGTTTGTTATAAATGTGGGGAAAAAGGTCAACAGGCGCGTGATTGCAAGGGAAAGAAAGAGGCTATCAAAGTTGAATGCTACAATTGTAGGGAAATGGGGCATTATGCAATTTAATGTCCTAAGTGTCAGGGAAAATTACCTCAGAAAAGGCCAAGGTATCAATGAAAATCTTATGTTGTTACTACAGTTGAAGCAGAATAATTAATGTATTGGTGCTTTTGGACTCATGGATTATATTCTGGTTATTAGAATAATGTGATATATATATATATATAAGGATGGTACTGCAGTACTTGTTGTTTCAGTAAGGTTTTAATATGATGAAGGTAATCATATTTTTAGTGTGTGACAATAAGAGAAACTTTACTTTGTTTGGCGAATCTGATAAATTGATTTTGGAATTAAGAGACCTTTTAGAAAAGTCTGGAAAGAGGTATTTTGGATAACTATAAAGGTTGGAGTGGATTAAGTTGATATTTGGATAGTATTGTTTAAGGTTAAAAAATTTATGATGATTATTTTTGGAATATTATGATACTATAGTTTTAGGAAAAGGACAACCTACAGGGTGGGGCATAACCCGTCGCGTCGGACAAAGCTGCAGGAATCGAACCCACAACCATAGTGCGACAGGCCATTATTTCCTACCACTAGCCTACAGGAAGTCCCTGGTTATTACAATATAATTTTACTAATCTAAATGGTATGTGTTGACATTTGGAACTTTATACAATTAGGATAAGTATAATATTTTTGAGTTCTATTATCTTTTTGAGTGAAAGATGAGTCGAAGGTTGAAACTCTAATTGTCAAGCATAAATATATATATACCTATCTCTTATTCAATGAATAAATTAATTCTTAAACTTTAGTAAAGGGATATTAAAACAAAAAATGTGTTATCCTAATACCTTATGTCTTGTTGAACTGATGATATTTTAAATCAACATAGATTGAAGGTTTTGAGGCCCTCAATTTGACAGTTGATTGTGATTGATTACCTCAATCACTCTCTACAAATATTTACGTTTTTCCTCCAATTATATGTCTCTAATTTCCACCAATGTTCTCCTAATCGGGATCATAATTGGGTGGTGACTTTTTCATTTCCCTTTCCCTCTTATTAAGACTAAATTTTATTATTCTTATTTCCGATGTGGGTTTTTCTCAAAGGTATTTTCTCTTTTCAACCTTTTATTTTAAAAGAAAAATTTCAAATTGTGAGGACGCAATTTATTGAAGGAGGGGAGAATGTAACACCCCGAGCTTCCACGATACGCTTCTCATTCAATAATGCAATAGCTTGCATTGTACGCAACTTCGAGTTCTAAAACACCGCGACTAATCAAAGTAGCCGTTATGAATAGTAATAACCACTTTTTAAAATTATAGAAATTTTATATTTCAAAATGGACTTCATTTTTGGATTCGGAATATCGAAATTGGCCTATGTTGAATTTTTGGTATTTTTCTGAGAACTTCAAATTTTTTATGACTAGTGAAAAATACTTAAAAACAACTTTTTTAATCAAAATAATTTATAGTGATAAATTATACTCTTTAGTGGTTTTAAAGTATAATTAGAATATATTTTTATCATTTTATCCAATGTTGTTCATTAGAATTAATTTCACTTTGAAATTGGACATAAACAATTGCCAATCTTTTGATATAAATTGTTTCTTAAAAACACGCTATTTGTTGTAACAGTGGGAATTAATTATAAAATTAATTAATGCAACTTATATTTTTGGAATTTTGTAAAATATACATCATTTTTGAATTCATAATATCAATTATATCTTAGGCTGAAATTTTGGCCTTATTCTGAAAAACTTCAATTTTTGATGAATAGTGAAACCACTAAGTGGTTGTTAAAAACTGATTTTTCGTTAAAATGAAATATTACCACTTCTGTGATTTGATTTTCAAAAATCCGACATAAATGGTTGTCATTAAGAAGTAAAATGTGGTTCAATGAGATTAAAATAAATTTTGGGTGAATAGTAACTTTTAAGTTCTTAATCACGATTAGAGGTAATTAGTGTAGTTTAAGGTAAAAATAATATTTTAATAATTTGAGATGAGTTTGACACTTGTCCTACTCCTATTGGATGAGTCATGGACGACAAAGACAACCCATGGGTCAACTTGGGGACCCCATGGAGCCACTTTGGTTGGAAAATGACATTAATATATATTTATTTAATGTTAAAATTAAATTGACACAAACATGAGTTGTTTTACTAAAACAGTTTTTAATTAGGGTTACACAAGTCCAAATTTTGACTATAAATATTAATTAGAAATCTAAAAAGATTTCCTACATCATAGTATTTTTTTTATAATTTTTAGACATTAAATAAATTAAATTATTTATGACATCATTATGATGCATCGATGACCTCATTATTTAACGATTTTAATAAAATTAAAAGATAATGTAAAATCTAAGGCTTACACTGGTCCAAAGACTATTGGATGGGTAGATTCCGAACCCTTATCACCTTATACACGAATTATATAAGTGTGGGACCTTTAGAATCCTAAAAGCATTGTATAATAATGTAACATTTCAATCTTTCCAAAAGTGCCCCTCCTCTCCACTTATAAAAGGCCCCCACCTATACCACCACATTCACACTTTCAAGCCATTTGGATCGGACAAACTCTACCCAAATACTCTCCCAACTTTCCCCCCTTACTCCTAGAAGCCTCACTTTGGGCATAACACTTCTCAAGGAAGCCTTTGGATCAAATCAAAAAGAGTTACACGATTTTGAGGTAATGTCTTCTCTAATGTTATTTTGTTTTATTTTTCTTCTCCAACCCCATAAACTCTTTTTATTAATTTATTTTGTAACAAAACCAGTATCCTCAATATACTAGGATGTTTTTATAAGAATTATTCCAGCTACACTTACACACACCTACATCTAATGGTTAAAGAACATACGGTTTCTGTGGATGGAGAATTTCTGCCTCACGAAACGATGATTGTTCAACACTCATAAAACACCTTCAAAGGTGGCCATTAAGATTTCAATATATTTATATATGATATATAATATTTTTATGTTTTCCTTATGCTTCAGTATTTCTCATTTATAGCATACTTTATGATTTCCATTATGGGTAAACGCGATAATTTCATTTTAGGAAGTGCGGACTACCGCCCCCTCAAAGTGATTTTAATCGTTAATGCCATATGTGGGATGTATAAAGGTTGGAGTAAATGGTATTATACACTATATTATACTGGAATTATATTATACATTTATATCATTATGATTTCATTCCATTAATTACGAAATAGAAATGAAAGTAGCGTTCATGCGTACGTACGGCTTACCATCTCCATGAACGGTGCATTTCATTTATTACCTCTAAATGTTACGTAATATTATAAATGAATGTATATACTGGATATATATGATATATATGACATCTAAATCATGAATATAATTCTGGATATAATGGATATTTCATCACATTAACAACTCGTAATTATAAGAAGTTTATTGTTGACTCAAGTACCAAAGATTGACAAAACAACCGTTATTAACTTAAATAATTACATAATGTTCATAACATTGTAATAAGTGATATAAAAAGGATAATGAAATTGAAAATGGTTCTTAATAAGGTATATATTAACTATAGTTTATTATTCAGGAGGTTAAAGAACGGTTAAGTCAAGTCAGACACGAGGTAAGGGAACTTCTTAACCCAATTTCTATTCTTTGGGTTAATCTCCTAATTTCAAATTATGTCATGGTATTATTATGTCCTATTTTGTATATTTACTTTCTATATGTGTACCTATAGTGAATACACATAATAGATCTATTTTATTTAAAAAATGATCTTTTTAAGGACTTCGTCTCAATCTCCTTTCATTGAGGCATATTTGGTTTTATACACAACTTTCTTTTATATGGTGTGTAAACCCCTTTGACTTTTACGTTTATTCAAAAGGAATATTTTTTTATACGAAGCGTTTTACTAAACGACAAAAAGGTAATATTTTTATTTCCATACTTATGCGGTGACAACGACTTTTCCGCCACCGTGACCATTATTTGAGTTTCGGCTTCCTCTACAAGCCATCATTTTTTTAATGAAAAATAAATACAATGTTTTAAATTTCTTTTATTTTGGTATTGAAAATGGTTTTGAAAGCGTTTTTATTATATCAATGTGTTGTATTGATATCTTTTGATTGAAATGTGGAAATTTTATGTTTCCTTTATGCATGTTTTATGTGATACAATTATGTTATGGTTTATGATATGTTTAAACCTATTTATATGAGGAATGTATTGGACTTAATAAGTGACGGGTGGAGCCCGCTATAGCTCCTCGATGCATCGGTAGGTCTCATGAGACAACTAGACGTGGAATTGGCTGAGGCCCTTTCCCAATTTGATTTATGGTTTTGGCCGAGGCCTTAATCATTTTATAAGTCTTGGCCGAGGCCTTGAAAAAATGTTTCAGAATGTCTGGCATTATACATTCCCTCATTATAAAAGTGGTTATTGATATTGCATGTGATTATTCGACCAGTAGAATATCCATGTGAAGAAGTGAATGGAATTATATTATTTTACTTTTTCCATATTATGTTGATGTTCAAGTTTAAAAGGCTTTTGTTTTAGTTATACATTGCCTTAAATGTTTATGTTTATTTATGAAAGCTTCTACAATATTGTTATCCTTACTGAGCATCTGAGCTCACCCCTTTCAATGTTTTAATATTTTCCAGGATGTGAAGAAGTATTTTATGAATGACCTGTAGGGATTGTCTGAAGAGGATATGAGTGTGGACTATGGAGACTTTGTTATTGTAGTTTTTCACTTTATGATGTAATGTAACGTTTACGAATGTATCTAGTGTTTCCAAGGCTACTAAACTAATCGGTCTTTCGAGACTTCATCTTTTGTGATCATGCCAATGTTACGAAGTAATGCACCGACTCTGGGTATCTGGGGTCGGGGCGTTACACATATGATGAGAGACACTATTTTCTATCATCAACCAATTTTAGAAGTTTTCAGTGGCGCTGTTAGGCTGCTGAATTTTCGTAAGAGATCCAACCTCTATCTTTCTTTTTAATTACTCTATTTTATGTCATTTATTTTTAAAATAATATTTCTTATGTTGGGGGATGTTCTTTTATATTCCTCTTACTGTAATTTTTATGGTCATATGATGAGAGACCCTATTAGATTTCATCAAACCGTTTTTGGTTGTTTTAAGTGGCATTGTTTGGCTGCCGAGTTTTCGTAAGGGATTTTCATCTCAATTTTATTCCCGTGAGATTTATGATACATTTTCCACAATTTCCTTTGAGTGGTGTATGTACTTCCCATTATTCTACTATTTTTTAATATACATTCGTTTATGGGTATTTACATCAATGTTGTATAGTCTTCCTTTTATGGGGTGTACGTTTCGGAAGCTACCCAATTCGGTAAGGGAACCTTCCACCCTCCTCATTTTGAAAGACTTATTTTTGTTAAGTCTTTTATTCTTATTATGATGGGATATGTTCTTATATATCCTTATTTCTATAAATGTTATGTCCAAGTGATGAGATACCCCTTTTTATCTCTCATCATATCGTTTTATGAATTCTAATGTGATGACGTTAGGCTGTCAGATTCCTTTAAGGGAACTTCTTAACCCACTTTCAATTCATTGGGATAAACCTCTACTTCTTGATTTTATTATTCCAAGATTATGTGTGGAATCTCTATGTTGTAATTTCCACAAACGTTTGTGTGGATACACTATTTCTACATATAATCATCTCATTGATAAATTCTTACAGCAATTATAAGAACTTGTATGGGAAATCATAACTCAATCTCATTTCACTGAGTTAAATATCTATGTCATTGGTTTTTGTTCCAACAGTATGTGTGAATTAGATCTGATTGTTTAAAACATAATATCCACTTATATTTGGTGTATTCGTTTGTCACACATAATTATGTAATTGATTTATCCTTAATCTAAGGATATCGTCTTTGTAAGGGACTTCATCTCAATATCCTTTCATTGAGGAATATTTTCTTTTATATACACTTTCTTTTATACCGTGTATAAACCCCTTTGAAATTTAATTTTATTCCAAAGGAATATTTTTATACAAAGCGTTTTCCTAAACGACAAAAAGGAATGTTTATTTTAACGTACGTGGTGAAAACGACCTTTTTCGTCCTCTTGATTATTATTTGTTCTTTGGCTTCCTCAACAAGCCGTAATGTTTTTAAAGTGATATAAATACCATATACTCTTTTATGTGTTTTGGTATTGAAATTTTGTTTTATAATGTATTTTTTATTTCAATATATTTAAGTGATATATTGTGCTCTATATGTGTAAATGTTTCTTTCAAATATATTTGTTTTATGTCTTCTGATTTTATAATGGTACTTGGACATTTGAAGGGTGGTTATGTGATAAACCATATGAAGGGTGGTGCTGTAAATACAAGGACGAGGGGTTATGTTATAACCTCCAATTCATTGGGTATGGAAGTTGGCTGTATGGCTATTCAATTAAGTATGTATGGAAGTCGACCGTATGGTTATTCCATTTCAGTATGTTTATGTCCCAATTTACCTTTATATGTTATGTATATGGGTTTTATGGTAATATTTTGGTTACAAAAGGGTATGTAATGATCTTTTATTCATTGAAGAGTTTATACTACTTTATAAATGTGAAGAGTATTAATTTGATAAAGTATTCATGGTTTACTTCTTGTTTTGAAAAAATAATAGTTTTCCTTCTTTGTGTATCCCATACTAATCTTTTTATGCTCATCCCAAGTTTTTTTTGAAATGTTTTTCACAGGATATAAAGTTGAATAGGGTCAAGGATGGGATCAAGGAAATGTCAGGCTGTCTAAAACATGGAACTAGTTATGTTTCTTCTGAAGAGTTTTTATTTTATGGAAACATAGAAGAAGTTTCTACTTTGTAATCTTTTGAGATGTAATATTTATATCCTAATTCTCTAAAAATATAAACCTGAAAATATCCTCAATGTGAATTATTCATTCAATATTAATTAAGGTTTAAGGCAGGGGCCTTATATTAACAAGTCTGATGTGTCATGTTACAAAATAGTAAACTATAATGGTTCTATTTTGTTCATAAGGAAAAAAATCCCATTTTATTGGACTTATACAATCGCTATATGTACTATAGGATCCATAGATAGTGATATACCATAGATATCAAAGATAAAAAACATTAAAATTAGTGTTAATAACTACAAAATTAATGAATGATAGATAACCTATGAAATATAAAAATGTTCACATTAACACATTGTTTTGATCAGATCAATACCATGGTGGTAAAATATCCTACACTGGTATTTTGATAAGATACATGAATTTATCTTCAATATATAATACTGTACTAAAGCAGAAAATAATTCCCCCAAATGGGGTATGATTTTCCTAAACTATCATTATCTTGAATAAATCAACAACTAAGGTGTCATGGGGAAATTACTTGTAACAACCTATATTTTTTAAAAAGGTTCACCTCAACATAAATTAAGATTGGAAAAAATACACATCATATATAGAATAGTAGAAATTAATACATTTAACCTAAAATGATTGAGTGAAGTCATATGTGATAGGATGAATATCTCACAACATAGAATACATTAAATGCACATAAAAATGGTAAATTTAATGTGATGTTATACATAGACCCTAATAAATAAGTTTGTTGGTGTAACATCTCGTATAACTCATCACATATAAATTATTACTATTTTACAAAGTGGTGTTTCATGTCAGAAAAAATGTTGAACCCAATATCAAGTTATAAATAACCCTTAATAAACATGAATTTTTAATAATATATTATCTTAAGAAATATGTCTTGATTCGTTAAAATACATGAATAGTTACTTTACATTAGAAAAAATGGTGAATCTAATGTGAAAAATTTTACATGAGATTTGTTAGTTATTTATGAATTAAAAGTGATGTTGTATTCGGGGGTTATTTTTTGTTAATTTATCCATTAAAGACTCTAAAGAATTTTGATACACTCAAACCTCTTTGGAATCCAGGGACACTCATGACCAATAATATTATTATGACTCTTAATAATTTCAGGACCATTATTGTAACTTATGGAAATCCATTGGATCCAAATAGAAACATCATGTTGCACCTCATCCCTTTTCAGTTTACCAGAACAAAATAGTTTCTAACATCGATGTCATGACCTAACCCATTAAATCACTTTTTGATAGAAAATTTTTCCCAAGTAAAATAAAAAATGGAATTCTAAATCTCCCTAGTCTAATAACCAATGTTGGATAAAAAACTAATAAATATGTTCCCATAAAAATAGAAAAAATTAATCATAAATATAACAAGATTCCATGATGACATATCATTTAATCATACTTACATTCAATCTATATAAGCGGTTTCAAAATAAGTGACTACCGAAATGAGGCACAACAAAAAGTAAATAATCATCACACACTCATTTAAAAATAAAAGATACTAAGATACAAGATGAGAGAAATGGATAATATATATAATGTCCAAAAAAGAAATGGATTTCTTAAAAAGGCGTTTATAGTATAATTATGACCAAAGGTCAATTGGGATCATTACAATAAAAAACCACTCGATAGGTGAACAAATTAAAATATTCCACTTGAAGTAGATCGTTAATTATCATAAAATTATTCAAAAAAATATTTACTATCTAAAAACACAATGTGGTTTGATTAGGGTGTGATCTAAAAAACATGAGAGGTTATACTAATATTTTGATACATGAAATTAACTTCAAACTCTATTCCAGTAATTATAGTTTAAATTTTTTTTCCTATAAACAATAAATTTTCAACATTTATGTGAAAAGGAGGATCAAAGTAAAAGAAAAAAAATAAAATTTTTAGATACAAATTGTTTAATTTCAAGAATGTAGATTGTAAAAGAAATTACTTTTAATATATTTTGAATTTAAAAAATTATTGAATTTAGAATAAAGAGGGGTTACTTATGATCATAAAATAGTTATTTCTTCTACATTGAAAAGGAATTTTCAACATGACTTTTGAGATGATAATAAAAGTGTATAACCGTGAACATAATGTTTTATAGTATATTGAACATCTATATATAATAAGTTATAAAAAATATCACCAAAAATAACAACTTATACAAAATTTGGAAAACCAAAAATAGTAGTAAATTAATAAAATATTGAATGGGGTCATTTAAATAATTTTGGAATACACTCAATGAAATGATAACAGATACGAATAAATATAAATAATATTTGAAAATAAAATAAAATAATTTAATATTAACAATATCAAGGGAGTATATATAGGTAACATATGTTATAGAAACTGAGTATCCTTGTAAATAGTGGTAGAAATAATCATATCAAATTGCATGCAATCTATTAAGGTGAGAATTAAAAATTCCTAGAAAAAATTGAACACATAATAATGTGGCCCCAATCCATATCATAGTAATTCATAGATAGTATTATAGTGTAACATAATGTATATAGTGAAAGATATATTCATATAGGTATGCATTATAGTGCTCCCAACCAATGACTGATTGAATGCATTTTCCTAGTATAATCGTGAAACCAATTATACAAACAATCAATTAAATATAACATACCTCTTATAAAATATAAAAATACATCATAAAAACATCAAGTTCTTATAATTACAATATTTCACCCAAGGAAATACTTTCTAAATAACATTCATAAAATTAGAACAAGGAAATTGATATCTCCTTTAGAAATAATATCATAAAATCCTTTATAATTATTATTTAAATATCTTTATGGTTTTAAATATGTTCCAATATATATAAATTAACTTTTTAAAACCTACTGTGGCTCAGTACAATGAATAAAACACATTTAAAATAATGTGATCTGTGATCGTTTAAAATTGTATTAACACACATAGGATGAATCAAAAACATTATTTTAAATATCATTACATGTTATAATATAAAACAGACATATGTGATAAGTAATAAAATAGAAATATAACACAAAAAATTACATATAATAAATTTTGTTAAATTATTAAATTAATTCTAGAAAACCAAGTAGAATTTTAATGACAGTACTTTTAAAAAAATAAGGATACATTTTTCATTGTAAAAAATCTATTTAACACTTTAAGTTTCACATATTGTTCATGGGATAATTTTATGAGACACCAAGACTGTATAAGAAAAATGATTTTACTATTAATGTTATGTTAGACAATAGAAGCCTCATTTTAATAGACTTAGAAACCACTAAGATAAGAGAAATAATTTTATATCAATAAAAACTATTAACTCAACATTTTTTAATATAAAATATATAAATAAAATAAATAAATATATAAAGGCATGAAAATGAAAAGATATAGTATAGATACACTAACCTTAACCCAAATGTATAATATCCATTTTAAAGGAAAAATATATAATAAGTCTCAATACATTATTCAAAACAAATATACACCGAAAACCACATGTTGAAGAAAAAACCATGATCATGCATTAGCCACCAATTCTTCTTGATAGAGGAAAAATAAGAAACCATAAGTAAAAAAGGAAAAATAAGGGAAAGATATGATAAAAGAGAATACATCCATGAGAAATTATCTTAGATTCAAACAATAATACATGAAAAAATAGGATAATTTGAGGGTTATAAAGCTCTCCTTGGTTTTCATTATAATAATGGTGAAATAGAGTGTCTAAAGGGAATTTCAATTCATGGATATTATAAGAAAAAATTTAGACTTTTCATCACTTGTGACGGTCCCATAGTTTCTTAGTATAGTTTTCCAAGCCATATGAATGCTGGTCCACTATAAATAGTTCTTTAGGGAGACAATGAACTAATTTTCATAAGTGTGTGCCAACCATGAATATTAGGACCATACATAATATCAACTCCCAAGATATTGTTTGTGATTCAAATATCTTATTTAATTATTTATAAACCATATATGACGAATAGATTCACAATGGGATAGTTTCACTATTTGTACACATGTTTTTCTAAACCACATGTTGTCATGGGTCGAGGGAGAACTCTTAAATACTAAATAAATTATGTTTAAAAAACCAAAATGGTTCAAAATAAATAAATAATTAATTAATTATGAAAATGATTTTTTTGAGTAAAAATTCCCCCCAAATAACTAATTGTTACAAATAATTTCACTAAAAGAAACAATAAAAGACAAAATCACATTTACACATAACACTTGAATATTGAGGAAAAAAATGAAAGAGTATCTAATCAATTCCAAATAATGAAAATATAAACATCAAATGCATCTCTAAATATAGAAATGATACCCAATAAAAAAATTAAGATAATCAAAATGTTCAGACCTATGACATGTATTCCAAGCATTTATTATTTTAAAATACATGATTAAATCTAACAATAATCTATATGGAACAATGAAAATTTTGTCCACAAATAAGAAAATATAGTAAAAACTCGAACGGTAAATTCATATTTAAATACCAAAAAATCATTCAATTCTTCAAAAGATTATATATGCTAAACATTATAGAGTAAAATAATAGTAATCAACTGATTAATATCACAACATAGATGAATATAAGTGAGAAAGAAGAAAAAGAATATAAGAATAATTTTCCCAGAATATTATTCATACAACTACCCACATTCATGATGAAATACTAAATTTACAATGATTATAGAGATTAATCAAGAAAATTAAATTATAAAAATACATAATTTATTCAAATAAAAAGTGTTATAGAAACCCAAAATGACAAAAAAAGATAATAAAATAAATATCATCTCATAGAAAAGATGGTATTTATTAAAATAAATAGATTTAGTGTCACCACCCATCCTACTATAACATATATTATTCTACCCCACTATCATTGCCCTAATAATAACATCACCAAATTAATCATATTCCAATGAGAGTAATTCTGATCAAAGATTAAATGATGTACTCATTAAAGAAAGGAAAACTCATATTCTTTATACTATTTCACATGAGGCAAATGATCCCCCTCCATAAAAATATCCAGAATATTTGAAATAATTATCTTGATTAAGGATGATAGTCCAAGAATTGAACAACTTTAACAGTCCATGTAATGTCTGGGTTCATCAATATACCGAGGGAACCAATTCCAAACCATGGATGGTGGTAACATGAGGAACTTCCCGAGACAAATAAAAACATTATTAGAGGGAAAAATAAAACAAAAGAAACACCTAAAACCCAATATATTAATATATCATACACCCAAATATAATAAATGATTCATTATAAAAACATAATTGTGAAAATTTATATCCTTTGAATGTTTTTAATTTTTTTGGACTAACACAATTTTTTTTTTCAAAAGAATATATATAATCTTAAGAATATTTTTAAAATTTAATGAATACCTATTTGAATTCACTCTTCATTTCCAAAAGAGTTAATTTATTCCAAAATTAATGCTCAAAAAACATAAAAGAAAAACCCAAATGGTTAAATATTTAATTGAAACTCATGAATCAAAGGCCAACGAAAAGAAATATTTTCATTATAAAAAATTTTAGAACCATTATATTTACCAAACAAATGCTTAAATTAACGTGTACATCATGAAAATTAATAACAAAACACAAAACATAAAAGCCATTTGAATTCACATTAGGAGTACAATTTTATTATTTTATAACATCATATTAAAAAGATCTATTAAATTCATGAATCATTATCAAAACCATTTTCAATTTAAAACAAATATCTCATTTAAAATTATTTTATAAAATCCATTTATTAATTGTAAAAAATAAATTTTTTTAAAACCATGGTTTTAAAAATGATTAGATAAAAAATTGAACCAAATAATATAAAATAATTTGAAAACCCATATTTAATCCATCTAAAATGTCGATTAGATATAAAGAAATGAAAAATAGATGCAAACAATTTCTAAAAAAATTAAATGTATTTGTGGATATATATAGATTGACTTCATGTTCTAGGGAACTGGGCACCAACCATGAAAAAATCCTTATGATCTTCTTGGAACCATGTCAATGAGCTTTGTACTATTTTCTAGACCATTCGAACTAATCATGTAAGTCTTCATCGTCTGATGTTTTCTCCATAACACATGAACAATCTCTAAATAATAAATGCAATCTCAATAAATTCAAAACACCAAAACATATGAAGTGTATTGTCAAAATTCAAGAACCAAAACCCGAAATCCCTTGGTAACATGAGCCTCTATACAAGAAAGATTTATGTAGACTATTATTATACCTTAAAATAATGTTATGAAATTCCTATCTCCAATATTCCAATACATCCCAAATAGTAAAGTATTGTTTGATACTATTCATTCACAACGTAACCCATACCATCTAATCATGAATACCAAGCTATCGTGTTGAAAGGACTAAAGAAGATATCCAATCTTTACAGGTTGGAAACTAGTTTTCGGGAATCAGGAAAAAAAATATTAGAAAATTTTGACTAAATAAATAGTAAAAACATACAAAGAAATAAAAATGGATTACTTTTATTTCATACAACTATAAAAACCAAATAATAATTTTCCAAAAATTGGCAAAAATGAGGAGTAACAAAAAATCACATATATCAAATATTTATAATTTTTAAAAGATTCTAGGATACAAGAGGTTTGATGTAAACAATACATACCAAGAAAAAAATAAATACGAAACCTAAAATATATGCTAATAATATTCTTGTGAGATGAGATCACCAGCCAAAATCAGCATCACAAACCAATAAATGTTTGATGCAATTATAAGAGTCAATAGAAATGATCTACTACAGAACAATATATATAACATAACAAATTATAATCAGATAAATCTATCGATCGATATGAGTAGATTGTGTAGAAAATAATAGAGGTATATCACTAATAAATTTATATATGAGATTCCATTCATAAGAATTTCATTATCTCTATCTTAGAAAACATTTCATAAAAATAATATTATTTTAATATTTAAGTAAAAAAATAATCTTATGTAAAAGTAAACAATCTCATTTTAGGACCTAATGGTTTAATTTTAGGAAATACATTAGTTAAAGTAAATTAAATTTAAACCCTTTTATAAACTAATAAAAAAATATTTTATAATAATAGAAGTTTCATAAATATGATTAGAACCCTCCTTTATATTTTTGCATCAAAAATAATTTTACAATGTGATTTTTATAATGATAATAATAGAATAAATCCATGAATATTATTTCTATAATTATACATTATGTATATATAAATTGAGTAAAGAAAAACCCATATCACATGAGAACATCTACTGATACAATATGAAGAGAACCTGTAAAGGAACAACTCTATAAGAAAAATAAACAAATTCATGTAAATAGTGGTAGAACCCACTAAGTTAAAGTGGATAAAATAATCATAAACATTATTGATATAAAATAATATATGAACATACATGAATTTAAAAATATCATGGGTTGGACCAAGGGAACCAATCTCAGTGAAATAGAGGATCCTCTTATGATATGAGTGATCACAAGAATCATATCCAACTATGTTAATTTTTCTAGGGCAGGAATCATCAATTCCATATAGAAATGGGAAACCAAAATATATGGTAGAATATCCACCAAATAATTTATATTATTTAGGTTTTTATAATAATATAATGGCTAATGAGAGACAAAAATGTGTTGTGGTACTAGTCCAAGAGTTTCCTACCCACGTAACTGAGGTCACCATGGATTTTCAAATATGTGTGAGTAATCTATATTAAGAAAAAAAACATAAAATATTAATGAAATATAGAAGAATTTATTATATCACCTATAAAAAACCTTAATATAATAAAAATATAATTGTAAAAATAAAATATAACCTAGGTCCATCCTTCTTAAATAATAAAATAATGCAAGGGGATCTAAACAACCCACTTTACTAAAATTCCATCAAGTCCTTCAATACCTCCATATGAAATATAAACGAAAAATTCTTTTAAAGGTGCTTACAAATTTCCTTAATGATCTAACACATGGAATAAAATATAAAAATCATTTTTAAAACCCAATTTTGATAATTAAATTTAAAACAACACATTCCAACCAAAATAAAATTAATTCCCTGAAAAAAATTAATATACATATAATTATTCATAAACATTACTTAATATATCATTAATTATTATAGAATTAGTCCACGATATTTCAACCATAATAAAATACAAAAGGAACAAAAAATATGAAACTCAATAAAAATATGCATTTAAAAGTCTTAATTTATATAGGAAAACATATAATATTTAAAATTAATTATGTTTATAAAATACTCCAGATCCATTCGATATCAAAAAAATTTCTTCTAAAACATTATTTCATTATAGAGTTTATTGTTGAATTTAGTAGAAAACATAGATATTTTTAGAAATTTTATTTAACAATAAATCGTTTGAGATCCACTAAACTCAACATTTCTGTCAACTTTGATTCCACCAAGATGAGAAAATCTATTTATCATAACAAAAACTATAATCACACAATCAATTTTTAATGAAAATTGGATTGAAAATAAATCATTTTCCTACTGAATTCAAAAGAAAAAATAGAAGAAATACACACACATTAAGCCAAATTTATCATGATTATAGTGACTAAAAACACTAGAATATTTCCCAAGATGAGCATTAGATAAAATTAAAAATAACCAATAACTAAAAAAATATATCACTATGGGCTTGAACATCATATCCTCACAAAAGAAGAAAATGAATAAATATTAGAATGGAGTAGGTGAAGACAAAGATCATAGGAAAGAGTATGCATATTTTAAAAACAGTATTTGAATTGAAGGAGAATCCATGAAATCAAACGATGGGTATGGGGTCACTGAACACTCCCAATGGATAACCTCATGTTGATTCAGGAAGAGGGATACCATTAATGGTTTTATTTTTGGAAGAGGATAAAAATTATTTCATACTTTTATAAGCATGTGATGGTAACATTGTTTGGCTGCATGATTTGACAAATCATGAAAAACATGAAATTGAAAGATTTTTTGTTGATAGGATTTATAGTGTAGATATATGGATTTTATGAATCATGTTTAAACCATGAAAATGATTCCCATAAATAAGATAACTATGAATTGTTCCCACTAGGATTTGTATGGGTTTCCAAATCATGTACTAATCATGTGACATGTATTCGTTTACCTATAGAGAGCTATATTATATTGTTTCATAGTTTACCAAATCATACACCAATCAAGTGTGTAATGACCCAATATATTTTTTATATATTTTATTCTAATTATGTCAAAAATGGTCGACAAACTACTAAACGTGAAACACCAAATTAAAAAGTCACTGATATATATGTACATATATACATTAAATGTTAAATATCCCTACTATATCTAGTAACTAAATGTGTTGGAATCAAATGTTGTTATCAATTTATGAAAAATATTAATTTATTTATATTTATTAATTTAATTTTATAAAAAAATTATAATTCATTTATAGTTTTTAAGAATCATTATTTTTATGCACCATAATTTCATTTAATGAAAACATATTTTATAATTATCAAATAATTATTTTAATAAAAAAAATAATATTAAATTATTTATGACAATTTTATTGGCTTTTTATAGAAATTAATAATAATAAACACTAGCATACATAAAATTTATTTTACAATAAAAATATTTTATGATTTTTTTATTACTATAAATATAAAATTATAGAAATTGATTTTTTTCAAAATATACATCATTTTTATATTTTTATTTTCAATATTAGTTTATGATGAATTTAAATATTTTTATAAAATATGTTTTTAGTTGAATAGACCAAAACGAAATTTTATAAAAATAATATAAATTTCTGGGCATTATTAGTATATAAGAGTCAACTGCAAATTTATGAAAGCTTTTTATAATACAAAATATGTACTTTAGAAAGGGATTTATAATTTAATGTTTTCTATTTTAGTCTATAAACTCATATTTTAAATTTCACTAATTATGTTATACTTCCCAAAAAATCGACATCAATATATTAAACAGTTTATATTTTAAAATTAGTTTTCAGAACCTTTATAAAATTAATATAATAAAATGGGTTTCTAATTTTGAATCATAAGGTTATAATTAAGTGATATTGAGATTTTTTTTCAATAATAAAGGACATATTTCATTATTAAAAACAATTTACTTATGTTTCAATAAAAAGAGATCAGTGTTTGACCAATATGGAAAGACAAACGATATATTTAATAAATGTGTAGGAATGTGTGTTTGAAACCGGTATTGACCATATACATTCCCCTATATATTATTTCCCAAATCATGGATCCACATTATTTGAGAAAGACTTCCAATTATTAGAATATTTATGGTATTTACAAAAATTAATTTCCTTTTAACATGTAAATGGAGATCTTCACTCCTCACATTCCATAAACAAAAACAATATTATTTATGAAAAACATATACCCAAACCTCTCGAAAAAAATTATATATAACAATATTATGTTTTTTAGATTTATTAAAAGACTAAACATAAATGAATAGACCCCCATTAAAATGATATAATCTATGAAATGTGAATTTTTTCCATCAATGCCAAACAAATATTGTTGTATTAGAAAATTTAGTAAATAATAATGAAATTTATGGAATATTTTATGTTTTAAAATGATAAAAAATAGTACACATTTTCAAAATTCAGAGAAAAATTAAATTATCATCTGTGAATATGTGTGTACTGAAACATCCATAGAATGACCAATTTATGTTTTTTATTTTATCATCACATTATATAACTTCTCATGAGAATGGGTTTAAGGAATAAAAACATTGTTTATGAAAATATTATAGTTTTTGTGTGAAAAAATAGACAAACATTAAACAATATATTCAATAAAAAAATATTTTTAAATTCAGATATATCACACTAATAAAGACTAAAAAATAACATTATTATTCCTTTATATTGATATTACATCAAAAATCACTACATAATCATGTATTAATTATGATATGTTACTGGTTGGGTCTATTTAACTATTTATTTGAACAATGATCTAAATTTATATCCTAAATAAATATGTGAATTTAATTTATTATATTATATTATATAATGAATTAAATAATTATTGTTTTTAGTTTTGGAATGGTAATATAGATACTTAAATCATTATTTAAGGAAGTAGAATTTCTTTACTAAAAATCTTCGAAGAATGCCTATTAAAAACTATTCTTTATGGATATTAACAAAAAAACCCATAAAATGATATTATTATACTAAAAATAAATAAATCACCAATTTTAATACCCTTTATGATATTTTAATGATGTAAACTTTGAGTATAATGAATAATAACACCTCTATTAAAATTTAGTTCAAAATGATCAGGAATACACACACACGATATCAAAAATAGAAAATAAATAAAGAATAAAAATATAGATAGTAATTATAATTTTTTATAATTGTTTATATATTTCAATGTGACATTTTACATGCTTTATTAAGATAGTTCATTTTTATATAGGATTTTAGATTTCAATTCGAGTATGTATGAATTAATAATAGTGGTTATTCTAGAAGTTTAGTATGTTGAGATTTATTTCTTATTGTGCACCCATATACCATTGATATAGTGTGATTTATTCCCAATTAATTTTATTTACCATATTAATATATTTTTAGGATAAATATTGTGTACTTTATTTAAATTTCATTCATTTCAAAATTTACAAAAATTTAAAAGGGTTTTGATAAAAATGGTTCTCAAACTCTAATGATTTTAATTGATAATTTTATTATTAAATGAATAATTTTTCAAAAAGTGAATCATTTTTAGGAATATATATTCTTTATAAATATCTTTATAATTTTATTTTTATATTTATGGGTTTTAACTTTTCACCTAAAAATTTCATTTTCCCTTGACTCATATGTTGACATGACATTTTTATTAAAAGTGAAACCAATCCCATATCTATTTTTATTGTAGGGGACTTTATAATTATTGGGTTTATTCATTATATACTATATAAATTAAATTATAAATTTCTCAATAATTAATTAATCTCATTTTATAATACCTTCCCATTTAAAAATGTTTTATAAAAACAATCATTTTCTATATGGGTAATATTCATTACTATGTACAAATGATTAAATTTTTAATGTTTATATATAAACATGGTATTCCTCCACATTTTTAATACTCTCTTAATACTTATCTATATCTTTACATGTTTTTAAAATAAATTAAAATTAACCAAGTATTATAAAATATTTATTTTAAAATTCATTCAAATGATCAAGAATATTTCGTACTTCTAATAATGTTTTTTCTAATGCCACTAAAGTGTGATTTTCATCAAATTCATTTTCATTTTATATATATTATGATAAATCAATGTTGTAATTCAAATGATATCATCCAACTCTTTTTTCCAAATGTATTATGGAATTCTATTTTCTGTCATGGAAATGGTACATCACACCCTTTGTTTTTCTTAGTCATTGAAGTCTTACACAACTAATTTTCTTCTAATAACATCCCTCTTTTAATAACCTATTTTTGATTCATTTTTTCTAATTTTTTTCACCTAGGTTTAATATATTTAATTATTTCAGAAATTATAATCTTAAAATTAAACCCTTTATATATGCATTGTAATTAAAATAATATTTATTATGTTTATAGAATTGTAATAAACTCAAAAGTTACTTATTTTCATTGTATAACCATTTATATTAAATGCATTTATCATGTTATTATTATTTATGGAATTATTATTATTTTTTTATTGAATGAATATTAAAATGATATGAAACCCATTATTTTCAATGTGTTCTTTATGATATTATAATTGGAGGATATTTCTGTGAAATATTTCTATTTTTTTCTATTTTAAATGGTTTTACATGATACTCAAATTTTTTTCATGTGGTACTCATAAATATGGATGATGGTATATCGGGTCCAATTTCTTCATCCATGCATCATTTATTATTTTATATCTCCAGATATAAACTATTAATGACAATTTTTCTCTCATAAGTGTTGGCATAGATGTTGGGATTTACAAAAATAATTTTACATATACTAATGTTTGTTCCAAATTTAAAATATGTTACATAGTTATATACTTTTTCATAAGAAAAAGTTATAATATAATGACTCGTGTTTATTTATACATGTTTTCACACTGTTAAGATATTGTTTATTTGTTAATCCAAGACATAGGACATGATTTATGATTAAAAAATTGTTGGTTATATGTTTCTTTATGTGTCTATATTATACCCAAATGATCATATTATACACTATTATGGTATTTTATTATTAATTCGTTTAAACACTTTTTCTGAGAATATGAGTCTACTATTTATAAGGACTCAATTTCCCAATCTTATAAACATAGTGAAATTAATAAATTTATAGAAGAGTTCATAATGTATGAAACTTATATGATATTTTGAAGACCCAATATACATTATGTAATTTATTATATAAGTGAATAAATATCCAATGGATACAAATAATATGGGTTTGTTAGATAATGTTTTTGATCTATTTCCCGAAAACACTAAACCCAAAAGTGTGTAGGAAAGTATTATAATGAAATATTTTTATTTATCATTCAGATGGTCACATTTGTGGAATGTTACAGTTAGTTATAGAGTAGTTCTTAATAAAGATCAGAGAATATGATGATATTAGTTGAGGAAAAATTTGGAGTTTGAGGTGTCATAAAAAGTTGATAAGTTAGGATGTATTATAATTTTAAAGGTATATTAGTGATTTATTTTAGTTGAAATAATATTATTTAAATTAGAATAAGATTTATTTATTAAATATCCAATAGGTTTGACGGTTTGGTGGAGGTAGGATCGGGAGATGTAGCACTGGTTGCGGTAGAGGGAGAGTAGACTAGCATGAACAATCTCAATGGCTTTAATATGGAAGTTGAACAAATTGATCATGTTTTTCCTGATTGCTCAATTTAAAGTGGGGTGGAGGCACACACTGCAAACAACAAGAGTTTATATGCTGGGGAGTCCAGTCCGAGGAGAAACAGGAGAAATAGGAGGAGGTTGGGTAGGAAGGATTACTTATCCTTACCACCTCCCATGAAAACTCGGTCAGCAAAAAAGAAATTGGTTGAGAAGTTGAACAGTGAGGGAAGGGGTCAATTGGAAACTCATGGCCATTATGCACTTCCCATGGAATTGATTTTATGTTTGGATGATGAGGTGACATAGCAGGTGTTATTTCTCAATGTGTCGGAATAGGAAGAGGCAAAGATGATGGGCCGATACATTTAAGTGAAGCTTAATGAAGAACAATATTTTTGGGTTGACAAACATGACATGATCATGGTTTGGGGATTCAATAAGGGGATAATCAGATTGGAGGAGTACATACAGGTCTGGGACCAATTTACCTCTTCGCAGGAAGTCCTGGTAAGGGGAGACCCACACATCTAGGTATCCGCTATATCCTGGAGGTTGTTTTAAGATACGTTAATAGGTATAGTTAAGCTGATTTTCAACAATGATGCTTTACCATTATTTTACTAATGATGGGGTGCTTTCTTCTTTCTAAGATGTTTGTATAGGTGGATGTTCTTCTTTATTTTGTGTGTTTCATGGTGTTTTCGGGAGTTTTATTTCCAACAAAGTTTATGGTGTTTCCTTAGATGAGGTTTAGAGCACAAGGTCGTCACCTCTGCATGTCACTTGGAGCGGAAGACTGAGAGGGTATATCTTGGCCATTGGTACCATGCCCGTGCATCCCCGCACGGGACTGTTTGCCGATTCCCATGCTTTGGTGGAGGCCTTTTAAAGCTGAGCTGCTGGGTAGAGGCGGGACCAGTTTATGTTTGGAGTTTTTTGTTGTTGTTAGCAGTTTGATGGACTTGGGGTTTCTCACTTCCCCTTAAAAGTGATTCGATAATAAAATATAAAATAATTTTCAGCCAGTCAGTCTGTAACATCCCAGGTAAATAAAGAATAAATAATTTTCATATTTATTAATATTTACGAATTAAATATTAATTTTACTTTAAAGAGGTTGATAGGTTCTATAGCGTACCCGATACGCAACAAAGAGTTTCATTGAAATCCTACGTTGCACACTAGTAATAAAATAATATTATTTTAAATGGTAGTTAACACATAGACGTTGTATTGGCGGGAAAGGATAGAAATAGCAAAAATATGATTATATATGTTTTTTAAATATATTTTCTTTTATCTAAAAAAATATAAAGGCTTCAAATACGGAACGAATTCAATTTTAGGCATATATGCCCTAATTTTCACTAAAGGTTCACTTATCGCCTTTTGATGGCGAACCGTCATTAAATATAGTTTTTTTCACTCTTATACACTCTATTGGACCAAATAAAACTCTTCTTTATAATCGGGACATCAAAATTTACTATGTGTAAATTTTTGGTATCTTTCCGATAAAGTTCATTTTTTAATGAATAGTGTAAAATGTTGTATTTTAATTCAAAACATCTTTTTAATCTAATTTATTTATATGATTAGATTATATTTTTAATTGTTTTTAAAGTGAAATTAGAAAATATTTTTTACCATTAAATCCAATAGTGTTCGTTGGAATTAATTTCACTTTGAAATTGGACTTCAACTAGTGTCAATCTTTTGATACTTATTGTTTCATAAAAACACACTATTTGTCATGACATCGGGAATTGATTATTAAATTAATTAATGTAACTTATATGTTTTGAATTTTTTAAAATAGACTTCATTTTTGAATTCGGAATATCAAATATAGCTTATGGTGAATTTTTGGTATTTTTCTGAAAAACTTCAATTTTTGATGAATAGTGAAACCACTAAGTGGTACTAATAAAAACTGATTTTTCATTCAAATGAAATTTTACCACTTATGTGTTTTGAATTTCAAAAATCCGACATACATGGTTCTCATTGAGAAGTAAAATGTGGTTCAATGGGATTAAAATAATTTTTTGGTGAATAGTAACTTATTAAGTTTTTAATTGCGATTAGAGGTAATTAGTGTAATTTAAGGTAAAAATAATGTTGTAATAATATGAAATGAACACGACACATGTCCTAACCTCATTTTATGTGTCATGGCCGACCAAGAAAATCCATGGGTCAACTTGGTGACCCCATGAAGCTACTTTGGTTGGAAAATGACATTAATATCTTTTTATTTAATGTTAAAGTAAAAAATGACACAAACATGAGATGTTTTTACTAAAACAATTTGTACATGAGGTTATACAAGTCAGATTTTAGACTATAAATATTTATTATAAAGATAAAAATATTTTCTACATCATGATATTTTTTTAGACATTATTTATATTAAATTATTTATGACATCATGATGATGCAGCGATTACCTCATTAATAAAGGATTTGAATAAAATGAAAAGATAATGTACTATATATGACCAACACATGTCCAAAACCTATTGGATGGGTATATTTAGAACCCTTATCACATTATCCTCTAATTATATGAATGTGGTACCTCTTAAATCCGAATATCATTTTAAAATAAACTAACTTTTCTTTACTTTCCAAGAGTGCCCCTCCTCTCCTCTTATAAAAGGCCCCCACCTCTACCTCTTTACCCATATTTCCAAAGCCTTTGGCTCAGCCAACCCCTTCCCATTTTGTCTCTCCACATCCTTCTCCTACTCTTTGAAGACTCACTTTGGGCAGAAGTCTTCCCAAGGAAGCCTTTGGGCTTAAACCAAAGGGAGTTACGCGATTTTAAGGTAATGTGTTTACTTGTGTTCTTTTGTTTTATTTTGCTTCCCCAACCACCTAAACTCTTTTTATTCATTTCTTTGTAACAACTCCAGTATATTAGATATACTAGGATGTTTTTCTAATAAGTATTCGTGCTAAAATTACACACATCTACATCTAATGGTTAAAGAACATACTGTTTCTGTGGTTGGTGAATTTCTGCCTCACGAAACGATGATTGTTCAATCTTCTTTTAAACACCTTTAATGGTGGACATCAAGATGTCACTCTATTTATATATGATATATATTATGTTTATGTTTTTCTTATGCTTCTCTATTTTTCATTTTTGGTATACCTTTATGGTTTCCATTAAGGGTAAACATGATAATTTCATTTTAGGAAGTGCTGACTACCACCCCCTCAAAGTGATGTGATTCGTTAATGCCATATGTGGGACGTATAAAAGAAGGATTTAAAGTTATTATATATGATGTTATACTAAATTATAATATACCTCTATATCATTATTATTTCTTTCCATTAATTTATGAGATAGAAATGAAAGTAGCGTTCATGCGTACGTACGGCTTACCGTCTCCATGAATGGTGCATTTCATTTCTTATCCCCAAATGTAATGTACTGTTATAAGTACATATATATAACGGATATATATGATTTATGTTACATCTAAATTATTAATATAATTCTGGAATTAAAATATACATACCTCTCATTTAGTTTTAATTCCATTAATATGACATAGAAATGAATGTAGCGTTCATGCCTATGTACGGCTTACCGTCTCCATGAACGGTGAGTTTCATATCTTACCTCTAAATGATTATGTAATATTATAAATACATGTATATTCTAGATATATATTATATATATGATATCCAAATCATGAATATCATTCTCGATATAATGAACCTTTGACCACACGAATAACATGTAATTGTAAGAAGTCCACTTTCGACTTAAGAACCAAATATCGACAAAACAAACATTATTAACTTAATGATTACATAATGTTTATAACATGTAAATAAGTGATATAAAAGGAATAATAAGCTAGAAAAAGGTTCTTAAGAACGTATAAATTAACTCATGTTTATTATTCAGGACGTTAAAGAACGATCGAGTCAAGTCAGACCCGAGGTAAGGGACTTCGTCTCAATATCCTTTCATTGAGGCATATTTCGTTTTATACACAAATTTCTTTTATACGGTGTATAAACCCCTCTGACTTTTACTTTTATACAAAAGACATCTTTTTCTACGAAGCATTTTACAAAACGACAAAAAGGAATGTTTCTTTTAACGTACGCGGTGACAATGACCTTTTCTGTCTTCGCGAGTATTATTTGGTCTTTGGCTTCCTGTACAAGTCGTAATGTTTTTTTAAATGAAATAAATACCAAATACACTTTTATGTATTTTGGTATTGAAAATGGTTTTTATAATGGATTCTTTATGTCAATATATTTATGTGATATATTGTGATAAAAGTGTGCAAATGTTTTCTTTCCATTATATTTTTTTTATGTCTTATGATTTTTATAATGGTACTTGGACATTTGACGGGTGGTTAGGTGATAAACCATATGACGGGTGGTGCCGTGAATAACAGGAAGGGTGGTTACATTATAACCTCTGATGCATTGGGTATGGAAGTCGGCCGTATGGCTATTCCATTAAGTATGTGTGGAAGTCAATCGTTTGGTTATTCCATTTAAGTATGTTTATGTCCCAAGTTACCTTTATATGTTACGTGATCTTTTTATGGGTTTTATGGTAATCTTTTGGTTACAAAAGGGTATGTAATGATCTTTTATTCAGTGAAGATTTTTTACTACTTTATAAAGGTGAAAAGTATTACTTTGATAAAGTATACATGGTTTACTTGTTGTTTTGATAAACTAAAAGTTTTTATTCTTTGTGTGTCCCTTACTGAGCTCTTTATGCTCACCCCAAGTTTTTTTTGAAATGTTATTCACAGGACATAATGTGGAATAGGGTCAAGGTGGGATCAAGGGAAAGTCATGCTATATAAAACTTGGAACTAGACATGTTTCTTTTTTAGAGTTTTTTTTATTCTATGGAAACATGGTAGAAGTGTCTACTTTGTAAATCTTTTGAGATGTAATAGTTATGTTCTAATTCTCTAAAACTCTAAACCTGAAAATATCCTCAATGTGAATTATTCATTTTATTCAATATTAAGTAAGGTTTAAGGCCGGGGACTTATAGTTGGTATTAAAGTTCGGTTTAGACAACTTTAGGATTTAGAATTCTATTAAATGATTATCCAAAAATATTTTTTTGAAATGATATAGCATTTGAAGATTACCATGTTGCTTCATCTAAGACATGTTTGTTAAAAATGGTTTTTCATAGAGGAAACAGAACGGCTTTTCTGGGAAGGCATACAGAGGGAAATGACCTTTCAAATCAGTATCCTGAGATAGTCAGAATCAGAACTAAGCAGTTTACTGCAGTGATTGCTCAGTTGAATCGGGTGAAAAATGTTGGTTGTTTTTATTGATGATATTTTGGTGTTTTCTAAAAGTAAAGAGAAGCATGAAAGACATTTAAGGGTTATTTTTCAAACCTTAAATGAAAAGAAATTTTATGGGAAATTCACCAAGTGTGAGTTTTGGTTTCAACAAATTTCTTTCCTGGGTCACATTGTTTCAAAAGATGGAATAATTGTTGATCCTGCTAAAACAAAAGTTGTTGAAGAATGGCCAAAAACCACAAATGTAACCGAGATCTATAGTTTTCTCAGTTTGGAAGGTTACTACTAAAGGTTTGTTGAAAAATTTCACGGTTATCTAGTCCAATGACTAAGCTAACTCGGAAGGGAGTTAAGTTCATCTGGACAAAAGAATGTGATGATTGTTTTCAGGAGTTGAAAAGAAGATTGGTGAATGATCTAGTGTTGGCACTTCCTTACAGGAATGGTGAGTTTGTAATATACAGTGATGCTTCGTTGAAGGGACTTGGTTGTTTACTTATGCAGAATGATCAGGTAATTGCATATGCTTCATGTCAGTTGAAAACTCATGAGGTAAATTACCCTACACATGATTTGGAATTAGCTGCTGTTGTTTTTTCTCTAAAAATTTGGAGGCATCATTTGTATAGAGTAAAGTGTGAAATATATATTGATCATAAATGTTTAAAGTATATATTCACTCTGAAAGAATTGAACATGAGACAGAGGAGATGGCTGGAATTAATCAAGGATTATGATTGTACAATTCATTACCATCCGGGAAAAGAAAATAAAGTGGCTGATGCTTTGAGTCGAAAAAGTAATACTTCATTAGCAATGTTGCATTTGGAACGTGATCCTTTGGTTAAGGATTTGATTAAATTTGGCATAGAAGTTTTTGGTGCAGGATGTTCTTCTGTTTTGTTTCAGGTATCAGTGAAATCTTCTCTATCAGACAGAATCATGCAAGCACAGAAGCAAGACAGTGAGTTGCAGAAAAAGGTAGAGATGGTTCCAAAAGGTAAGACTCCTGAATTCAACATTGATAATGATTGTGTTTTGAAGTTTGGGAAGAGATTATGTGTGCCTTGTGATTCACAGTTGAATAATGAGGTGTTATGTGAGGCTCATAGTTCCTCGTTTTCAGTTCATCCTGGCAGTACTAAGATTTACAGTGATCTGTGGGAGTATTACTGGTGGGATGGAATGAAAAGGGATATTACTGATTTTACTGTAAACTGTTTGACTTGTCAGCAGGTTAAGGCAGAGCGGCAGTTACCGAAAGGGATGCTTCATCCTTTACCAGTGCCAGAGTGGAAATGAGAAAACATATCCATGGACTATGTTGTGGGATTACCAAGGACATCCCGAGGTAATAATGCAATCTGGGTTATTGTTGATCGCTTGACTAAATCTACTCATTTCCTTTCTATACGAGATAATTTTTCCCTAGATCAACTTTCCCATTTGTATCTTAAAGATATAGTCAGGTTACATGGAGATCCTCTCTTCGTTGTATCAGATCGTGATCCCAGGTTTACTTCTAACTTTTGGAAATACCTTCAGAAGTCGTTGGGTACTGAATTAAATTTTAGTATAACTTTTCATCCGCAATCAGATGGGCAGTTAGAATGAACAATTCAGACCTTGGATGATATTCTACGAGCTTGTTCGATGGATTATCAGGGAAGTTGGGACCAACATCTTTCTTTGGTTGATTTTTCTTATAATAATTGTTTTCATTCTATTACACAGATGGCTCCATTTGAGGCATTATATGGGAAGCGGTGTCGAACTCCATCATTTTGGGATGAAGTGGGTGAAAGGAAGCTGATGGGACCAGAATTGATAGAAGAGATGGCAAAAAAAGTTCAGTTGATTCAGAAACACATGAGAACAGCTCAGAGCTGGCAGAATAGTTATGCGGATAACCGGAGGAAGGATCTATCTTTCGAGGTAGGTGATCATGTTTTTCTCAAGGTTTCTCCATGGAAAAGTGTAATGAGATTTGGTAAGAAAGGAAAGCTGAGTCCAAGGTTCATTGGACCATATGAAATTCTGGAGAGAGTTGGATCAGTTGCTTACCGAGTGGCTTTACCTCAGAGTTTATCTCAGGCACACAATGTTTTTCATGTTTCAATTTTGAGGAAGTACATGCCAGATCCATCTCATGTTTTGAGTCCAGAGGTAGTTCAGCTGGAGGAGAACCTATCTTATAAAGAACAACCAGTCCATATTCTTGACCGAAGAGAGCAAGTGTTGCGAAATAAGGTGATCCACCAGGTAAAGGTTTTGTGGAAAAACCATATGGTTGAAGAGACAACGTGGGAATCTGAAAATGCTATGAGGGATAAATACCCCCACTTATTTTGATAAGTGAATAAAATTGTGAGGACGCAATTCCCAAAAGGGGGGAAGGATGTAACACCCAGGTAAATAATGAATAAATAATTTTCATATTTATTAATATTTATGAATTAAATATTAATTTTACTTTAAAAGGGTTGCTATGTTATATAGTGTACCCGATACCCAACAAAGAGTTTCATTGAAATCTAACGTTTCACGCTAGTAATAAAATAATATTATTTTAAATGGTAGTTAACACATAGCCGTTGTATTGGTGGGAAAGGATAGAAATAACTAAAATATTATTATATATGTTTTTTAAATATTTTTACTTTTATCTAAAAAAAGATAAAGGCTTAAAATACGGAAAGAATTCAATTTTAGGCATATATGCCCTAATTTTCACTAAAGGTTCACTTATCTCCTTTTGATGGCGAACCGTAATTAAATATAGTTTTGTTCAATCATATAAATTCTATTGGACTAAATAAAACTCTTCTTTATAATCGGGACATCAAAATTTACTTTGTGTAAATTTTTGGTATCTTTCCGATAAAGTTCAATTTTCAATGAATAATGTAAAATGTTGTATTTTAATTCAAAACCTCTTTTTAATCTAATTTATTTATATGATTAGATTATATTTTTAATTGGTTATAAAGTGAAATTAGAAAATAGTTTTTACCATTAAATCCAATAGTGGTCATTGGAATTAATTTCACTTTGAAATTGGACTTAAACTAGTGTCAATCTTTTGATACTTATTGTTTCATAAAAACACGCTATTTGTCATGACAGTGAGAATTAATTATTAAATTAATTAATGTGACTTATATGTTTTGAATTTTTTAAAATAGACTTCATTTTTGAATTTGGAATATTAAATATATCTTAGGGTGATTTTTTGGTATTTTTCTGAAAAACCTCAATTTTTGATGAATAGTGAAACCACTAAGTGGTACTAATAAAAAATGATTTTTTGTTTAAATGAAATTTTACCACTTATGTGTTTTGAATTAAAAAAATTGGACATACATGGTTGTCATTAAGAAGTAAAATGTTGTTTAATGGGATTAAAAAAAAATTGGTGAATAGTAACTTATTAAGTTTTTAATCGCAATTAGAGGTAATTAGTGTAATTTAAGGTAAAAATAATGTTGTAATAATATGAAATGAACATGAAACATGTCCTAACATCACTGTATGTGTCATGTCCGACCAAGACAATCCATTGGTCTACTTGGGGACCCCATGAAGCCACATTGGTTGGAAAATGACATTAATATCTTTTTATATAATGTTAAAGTAAAAATGACACAAACATGAGATGTTTTTACTAAAACAATTTTATATGGGGTTATACAAGTCAGATTTTTTACTATATATATTCATTAGAAAGATAAAAATATTTCCTACATCATGATAGTTTTTTTATAATTTTTAGACATTATATATATTAAATTATTTATGACATCATGATGATGCAGCGATTACCTCATTAATAAAGGATTTGAATAAAATGAAAAGATAATGTACTATATATGACAAACACATGTCCAAAACCTATTGTATGGGTATATTTAGAACCCTTATCACCTTATACTCTAATTATATGAATGTGGGACCTCTTTGATCCGAATATCATTTTAAAATAAACTAACTTTTCTTTACTTTCCAAGAGTGCCCCTCCTCTCCTCTTATAAAAGTCCCCCACCTCTACCTCTTTACCCACATTTTTAAAGCCTTTGGCTCGGCCAACACCTGCCCATTTTGCCTCTCCACATCCCTATCCTACTACTTGAAGCCTAAATTTGGGAAGAAGTCTTCCCAAGGAAGCCTTTGGGCTGAAACCAAAGGGAATTACCCGATTTTAAGGTAATGGGTTCACTTGTGTTCTTTTGTTTTATTTTGCTTCCCCAACCACCTAAACTCTTTTTATTCATTTATTTTGTAACAACTCCAGTATATTAGATATACTAGGATGTTTTTATAATAATAATTTGAGCTACACTTACACACATCTACATCTAATGGTTAAAGAACATACTGTTTCTGTGGTTGGCGAATTTCTACCTCACGAAATGATTATTATTCAATATTCTTTTAAACACCTTTAATGGTGGCCATTAAGATGTCACTCTATTTATATTTGATATATATTATGTTTATGTTTTCCTTATGCTTCTGTATTTTTCATTTGTGGTATACCTTTATGGTTTCCATTATGGGTAAACACGATAATTTCATTTTAGGAAGTGCGGACTACCGCCCCCTCAAAGTGATGTGATTCGTTAATGCCATATGTGGGACGTATAAAGGATGGATTTAAAGTTATTATATATGATGTTATAATGAATTATAATATACCTCTATATCATTATTATTTCTTTCCATTAATGTATGAGATAGAAATCAAAGTAGCGTTCATGTGTACGTACGGCTTACCGTCTCCATGAACGGTGCATTTCATTTCTTATCCCCAAATGTAATGTACTATTATAAGTACATATATATAATGGATATATATGATGTATGTTACATCTAAATGATTAATATAATTTTGGAATTAAAATATACATACCTCTCATTTAGTTTTAATTCCATTAATATGACATAGAAATGAAAGTAGCGTTCATGCGTACGTACGGCTTACCGTCTCCATGAACGGTGAATTTAATTTCTTACCTCTAAATGAATATGTAATATTATAAATACATGTATATTCTGGATATATATGATATATATGATATCCAAATCATGAATATCATTCTGGATATAATGACCCTTTGACCACACGAATAACATGTAATTGTAAGAAGTCCACTTTCGACTTAAGAACCAAATATCGACAAAACAAACATTATTAACTTAATGATTACATAATGTTTATAACATGTAAATAAGTGATATAAAAGGAATAATAACCTTGAAAATGGTTCATAAGAAAGTATAAATTAACTCATGTTTATTATTCCGGACGTTAAAGAACGATCAAGTCAAGTCGGACCCGAGGTAAGGGACTTCGTCTCAATCTCCATTCATTGAGGCATATTTCATTTTATACACAACTTTCTTTTATACGTTGTATAAACCCCTTTGAATTTTACTTTTATACAAAAGGAATCTTTTTCTATGAAGCATTTTAGAAAATGACAAAAAGGAATGTTTCTTTTAACGTACGCGGTGACAACGACCTTTTCTGCCGCCGCGAGTATTATTTGGTCTTTGGCTTCCTGAACAAGTCGTAATGTTTTCTTAAATGAAATAAATACCATATACACTTTTATGTATTTTGGTATTGAAAATGGTTTTTATAATGGATTTGTTATTTTAATATATTTATGTGATATATTGTGATCAAATTGTGCAAATGTTTTCTTTCCATTATATTTTTTTATGTCTTATGATTTTTATAATGGTACTTGGACATTTGATGGGTGGTTACGTGATAAACCATATGACGGGTGGTGCCGTGAATACCAGGACAGGTGGTTATGTTATAACCTCCGGTGCATTGGGTATGGAAGTTGGCCGTATGGCTATTCCATTATGTATGTGTGGAATTCGAACGTATGGTTATTCCATTTAAGTTTGTTTATGTCCCAATTTACCTTTATATGTTACGTGATCTTTTTATGGGTTTTATGGTAATCTTTTGGTTACAAAAGGGTATGTAATGATCTTTTATTCAGTGAAGAGTTTTTACTACTTCATAAAGGTGAAAAGTATTACTTTGATAAAGTATACATGGTTTACTTGTTGTTTTGATAAACTAACAGTTTTCATTCTTTGTGTATCCCTTACTGAGATCTTTATGCTCACCCCAAGTATTTTTGAAATGTTTTTCATAAGACCTAATGTCGAATAGGGTCAAGGATGGGATCAAGGGAATGTCATGCTATATAAAACATGGAACTAGACATGTTTCTTTTTTAGAGTTTTTTTTATTCTAATGAAACTTGGTAGAAGTGTCTACTTTGTAAATCTATTGAGATGTAGTAGTTATGTTCTAATTCTCTAAAACTCTAAACCTGAAAAGATCCTCAATGTGAATTATTCATTTAATTCAATATTAAGTATGTTTTAAGGTCTGGGCCTTATACAGTCATATGAAAACATCCTGAAGTTTTGGTAATATAGAGATTATGTGGTTTGTTTTAAAATTATATCATTGTGTTCAAACTATATGAAGATATAGGCTCAATAATAGATGTACATAGGGGTATAAACAGTTATAAAAGCAGGATAGGGTATTAAATTAGTTATCACCAGGAGCATGAAAAGATAAATGCATGGTTTAAAACTCTCATTCTATATTATTTGGTCAATCATATTCTATTTATGAACCATTATAAAGAATTTATCTTCTAATTACATTAAAAGACTACGATATGAATAACATGAGAAACTAATTTAAGTCAAAGTAGATGGAAGTGAATGTAAAAAATTGTTAATGAATATATAATAATTGGTGGAAAATTGGGATTGATTTTTTATATTCATTGTTTCTTTTTATCTAATTTCATTGATAATCATTTTCAGGTTTTCTTTTTTGTTTGAAAATGTTTGCTGAATTGATGATGATATAGGTATTCATCTAAAAAACACAACGTCTTATAACTGAATAAGGGAACACATTTAATGGTTCATGATTCTTATATATCAATTCAATTGTTGAAATTGTGAGATTCTATGTCTTACCTATGGATGTGAGGTTGACACCATAATATAAATTAATTATTGATACTCATATTTGTTTCATTAATGAGTGATATATATTAATTATTTACTGGTATAAAATAAATTTAATCAGGATTATGTGAAATATAAATTAATTTATCCTCAAATGTTTTAATTTATTGTATGTGAAAATTATATTAAATTGTATCAATAAACTTGTTATTTGGTTAATGATAATGATATATTATGGGATAATATTTATATAAATCATGATTTAGGGATAGATAACTACAATTTTTAATATATGATTTATGATTAGATCATAAAGGTTTTTATTGTTTTTAAAAACAAAGTAAGAAAATATTTGTAACTAGAGGTTTAATACTATATTTATGGTATTTTTGGATAATTCTACCACATTTTTTTGACTATGGTGTATAATGGTTGCTGTCTGATTTTATGCCCTTTGAGGGACACATATTCTATAAATTTAAAGAAGGATATATGGGTTTTTTTAGTTTATGTTATTTGGGACTCAATTTTAATAAAATAAATGTATATATAATATGTGATCAGGTAATATACATAATTGGTTATGTGATGGTATGAATGGATAAATTTTATTTATGTAGGATATGTAAAGTGGTATAGCCTAAGTGTGAAAGGTAGTTGTCATATTAGAGGTTATACCTAGAATGGAAAATATTTTTACATTAACCTCACAAAATTTATTAAATTATTGATAATTAAAATCAAGAGGATGTAATTTATATTAGAGGGTGAATGAAATAGCCTATGACTTTAATATATTTCTTCCACAATCTTAGTAAAAAATGTTAGAGAGCCTACGGCACATGGAACACCGAACTAAAAAACCCACGATGTTTGTATATACCTACATATAAGAATTATTAAATATGTTCACTAAAACTAGCTATTTAATTAATACTAATTAATATGAGTAGAAAAATTATAAAATGTGTTAATTTATATACATATAGTGGACATTTTATTAAAAATATATTTATTCACTGTTATGTAAACAAATTTTCCACTTTATGTACTATATATTTTTATTAATTTAAAAAAAGTATTTTATTTTCCAATGGTGGTTTTAATAATGTATAAAATTTATTTACTAATTATATAATTTTTATATTTTTTATATAAAATAATAATAATAAACCTATATTTTATAAACTTTTTTTCAGATGAAAAAATTTTTAATTAATGTTCAGGATTTTATGTAAAAGTTCAAATAAAAAAATCTTGTTGTTTAATTTTTTTAGAAACAATTATTTTCTCGATTTTGAATATCAGTATTATTTAATTTGTATTTTTATATATTTTTTCTAAAAAAATATTTTTTTATATTAATAGTGAAAATACCATTTTGCACAAATAACATGACTTTTATGACATTATTACTATATAATTATGAATTTTACATGCTTGAAACATTTATATAAGCCGAAATATGTAAACAATAGGTAAATTAAAAAATTTTAAAATTATTTTTGAAATTTGAAAACACATATTAAATATTTTATAACATAAGTTATAATTTTACAAATCATTTTTCAATATATTATACTTTTCTAATTATGAGAAGGGTTTATAAATTTTTTATAAAATGAAAATGTTTTTTAACAATCGGAATAATTATATACAAATTATTGAATAGGGATAAAAATATTTTCAATAATAAAGGATAAATTACATTTGTAAAAAGAATTTTCCTTACAAAAAATTCAAAGCGGTAAAAAGGGATAATCTAAGATTTAAATACCAAAAAACATGCCTAAATCATGTTTAGGAATTAGAGGTTGAAGAATTTATAATCTTTATACCTTAACCAATCCATTAATTCCCAAATTTTTCAGATACATTCTTTGTGATTGAAATCTTATTATTAAAAATGTTTATTTTATTTACAACAATTCCATCCCTTTTTACTTTTAATAAGGTCCCTCATATACACCCATAAAATTCCACTAAAGAAAACATTTTGGCCCAAAATACCACAAAACTCCAATAAACATTTCAGTACACTATAAAGAGATTTTGGACTTCTCAAAATGCAATCACTAATTGGCTTAAACCCCTTATTAAAAGAGATATTCCAAGAAATAAGGTTTAAATTTCTTACCTATCAAACCTCATTTATATTAATTTATGTGAAATAATTCATCCTAAAATATCAATTCACCATGAAAAAATTCTAGATCAAGTTTAATTAGTGTGATTATATTTTATTATAAGTATCATTATATTATTAATGAACCACTCCCTTCCCTTATAAGAAAAACAAAACTGACATTAATGCATTATACGGGATACTACTTAACAAAGTGAATTTTTAATCTCCCTTAACTACCTTAAAATGACAATAATAATGTTTAATTTAATATATAATTTTGATACTAATATATTTTTTTATATTAATAATAAATAAAACATATTTTACCCTTTCTATGTTATATAGAAAATTAAATCATCATCCAAGCATATGTGCTGAGTTTCACCGTCATGGAGTGATTGATTTTTTTTCTTTTAATCACATCATTACATAGATGGTAAAGAGAATGGTTTTAAATGCTAAATATTTATTTTAAAAAAATCAGTTCTTTTTTTTCAATTTTACAACTATTTTATTCTGTGATCAATAAACAACCATTAAAAATTCAACCAACTAAAAGATTGTATTTGAGAAAAAATCATTTCTTTATACTATAAAATATCATCATATTGGTTATATTTTTCATTTAAATATTATAAATTATAATATATCATATTAATAAAAACTATATATGATCATTCTTTTCTCGTATAATGATATTATAACTAAATCACTCCATAATCATCCATTTATTATTTTATAGTATTGTTTGGTATAGATTAGGTTTCCCATTTCAAAACTGTTTAAAATTAAAGTCATGGATTACTGTGGAAATTTAATTTCAGGTAATATATGATTTTAATAAGTAATTTTTTTTCAATAATTTTAATATATAAATTTACAACATTATTTAAAAAAATACACTTAGTTTTTTAAGAATCATCAAAACATGTTCATTTCCAAATTCATCATTTATTTTCAAAACCAAAACCATCATAGAAATAAATTTTGAAAATATTAATAATTTTAATATCTCAATTCATGCACCTTTTCTGATCATGGAATGATGATCTTTGGTAAAATAATAAAGAATAACTCTGCTATAACAAACTAGTTCAAAATGTTCCAGATTACTCAAACAATATAAAAATTAAGTAATAACAAACTAATATACATGTATAGAATAGTTTTAAATTATTAATTTAAATTTTTAGATATATTAAAATGTTTTAAAATTATTTAAAAATATATTAACCATTTTATATAAGATAATATAGTGGACTTTGACAAAACAAGAATTATTGAAAGGGTTTATTTGTCTCAATATTTAATTCCTTCATTATTATATATCAATGCACACCATGGTGCCTTTAATATTATGTTTTTACAACCTAATGATTTTATTTTTCGATGTTAATGTTATATTAATATATATATAATGTAACTTTTTAAATTTCCCTCAATTACAAAGACTCCAATGATGAAATTGTTTTTGATCAAAATGTTACTCAAACCATTTAAGTTATCACTTCCAATTTTTTTTACAAATCATGATTATTATAGAAATATAATCCTTATTGGTTTTTTATACATTATAAAAACCCTCTTCATTTTATTTGGACATTTATGGGGTTCTAAATTCAACCTCAAAATTTCATTTTCCCTTAACATATATTTTTACCTAATGTGTATATTGTAATTGAAAATGACACATTCTATTCATCTAAGTCTAGAACGAAACTCTTTGCATGTTAATATTTTTGGATGATATTATAAATGTCCTTATCTATGAATTGATTGGAAAATAATTTCTTTATATACAACAAGACCTTATATTAATTGTTTTAATCAAATTTTAATTATTTTTATTTGGGACATTTACATCAAAATTGGAAAATCTTCAAGTATAAATGTTTTCATGTTAACAATTCAATCTTCCACCATTTTTTTTGAATGAAGATATCATTATACATTTTCATGATTTATAAATAAAATTATGTTTCCCTGGTTTTTATAAAAAAAATTATTTTAAATTTATTTGAAAATATAAATAATATTTGTTACCATAAAGTGAGACTTTTTCTAGAACAGTGAAAAAGTATTTTTCCACTATGTATTTTCCATATGATATCTTATTCATGATAAAATATTCATAAAATTATAAAATAAACCATATTTCTCTATATTTATTATAAATCAACTTATATATAATGGAAGTGATTCTTCACATGCCTTTTCTTTCCCAGTTACTAAGGGTTTAAAATAATAATTTAATAGTAAATTTTTTTTTCTTCATGAATACCCTATTCTAGACTCTAATGACTGAAAGGTGTTCACCTTAGTTACATCTAAAAACTGATTGGGGAAATAGTTATATACACCTTATGTATATGATAAAAATAATATATTCTTTATTATCTAGAAGGATTACTATTTACATATAAATTTAGTTAATGTAATTGGATACCTATTTATTTAAATAACTTTATAATGGTATTATTATTGATGGAATTATTAAGGACTTATTTATGTGAATCCATTTTAAAATGTTAGGAATCCCATTTCAATCCATTTTATCAATATATTATAAAAAGTGAATAATTTTTATATGAATGATTTATGAAAACCAATTTATTTCTATGGGTTATATATGGTAATTTTCAAGGTATAACCTTACTTTTGGATAATTATGGTTGTGGTACCATATATTTCTCTAACGAATTGGTTATAAGTTAATATCTCAAGTGATAGGGTATTCATGATTACCTTTTAAGTTTATTATCTTTGTGAGAACTAATGGTGTGACTCATGAGTTAAATATTACCTACAATAGTGTTTGTTTAATATTTAAAATATGTTCCACAATTATATAATTTTTCTTAGTATTACGTTATAATTTTAGAGGTCATTTTTGTTAATGGATGTTTCATCTATTTTTTGATAAATTTATTTTTTTAAGATAATTCTTATTCCATGATTTATGATCCATGGTATTTGGGTTATAATTTTCTTTTATTTCATTTTTATTCTGTTGTTCTCATATTACACTCACTTATGGTATTTGACTACTAACACTTATGTTTACCCTTATGGAGATTTTGATCTCACCCATACTTTTATGATTCTATTTCATTAAGATATGAAGGTAGGATATATTTTTTATGTACATAGGATTTACATTTGTAGAGAATTTTAGGAAGATATTTAATACTAATTGTGGGTTATGTAATTTCATTTATAAGGTAATAAATGTACAATAGATACAAATATTGTGGCCTAGGTTAGTTAATGTTTTCCTAATTCATAACATTTAAAAAAGGAATTGGGAAAATATTTTAATGAAGTATTTTATTTTTTTATTCAGATAATATGGTCACATTTATTGGATTTCGAAGTCTGCCTATGGAAATAAACTATTCCATAGTTTAGATATAATTCACATGAAAGTAAAAGGACTTTCGTCCAAATAGATAAATAATGTTATCTTTCATTTAAAAGACGTTACCTTTGAATATTTATATATTAAGGATAGGAAAATTAAAGGAATCATTTATTATACATAAAAAATAGATGAAAATAAAATTATTTATTTTTTAGAGAGTTTGATTATATGATTTAAACATTGTAATCCCCATAAAAAATAATCCTAACAAATAATGGGACTATAATATAAAACCAATAAAACTTTAGAAACATATAAAATATAAGTAGAATGAATGAAAAATAATATATATATATATATCCACATTAAAATAAAATGTATCCTCAAAAAAATACATTCATGGGATCTATATACACCAGATATAAGAAAACGTTTGTGAACATTCCGTGCATCTCACATAAACAAATGTCAAATGAAAATCCCATATTGTTTTGGTGGATTTTGAATTATAATCCCCATGAAATAAATTAAATTATATGGGTTTTTATATCTCCTACTTTTATGTTAATAATCATGAAATTCACTCATGGATGTATATACACCATATAAAATAAACAAATGAATAATTTTTCTTATGTCCCCTGAAAATAAATTTGAGACTCAAATCCCCAACTGATTTGGTAACATTTGAATCGTAAGCCCCAGTGATGAATAAAATAAAATAAAAAATTAATATTAAATAAAATTATTCTATTAATTTTATATGTTTTCAAAGGTAATTTATATAAACCACATAAAATAAATGATTTTTTAATTTGGAAATACTCTCCCAGAAGTTAATGTTATAATAGAAGTCTGTTACCTTATGTATCGAACTCCATCATACATGTTAAAATATATTATAATATATATAAATATATTCATTATAACAGATATTAAAAAAATAATATATATAATAAATTATATTATTTACCCATACCCATTTATAGCCTATTTATTGAAATTCTTTTAAATCACGGTTTCGGGTAATAACAACTTTTTTCCATGTATGTTTTCGTTCGGTAATTTTAGTTCTTTTACATTTATTGTAGTTCCATATTCTCTTGAATTTTAATCTTGATATCAATAAAATATTAATTTTTTATATACATTTTTATATTCATCCATAATTGGAATATATAGAAAATTATTTACATAGTTCATTTAGATGGTAAGTCAAACATACAAATTAACATTATTTTCAATTTCTCAATGGATAGAACTAAATAAGTGGAAAAGTTAATTCTTATTTTGATAATAAATATTATATAATATAAATAGTATATAATCATTTAATTTATCTTTGTTAACATATATTTCAAAATGATATGAAAACCGTATCACATCGCTTCATGGGGGAATAGTCCACATATACGCACGAGCACCATTATCCTTTTCAAATGTATTGGAAGGTAAGATGGTGGATGTGATATTATAATTAAATATGTATTTATATTTAATAAATATCATACAAATAGGTTATATAAATCATTATATCCATATATGAGTGGTGATAATGGAAAAATATTACATCGGTCTGCAAGACGGTAGTCTGCTTTAAAAACAACAGACAGTTTTTTTCATTTGATCAAAGCAGAGATTGATATTTTTTATTAACTTAACATAATAATATGTAAATATATATTAGATAATAATATTATTATATCAAACTAATTTATGTATATTTTAATTATGTGGAAGAATAAATAAAAGGAAAAATCAGGATTAAGAACTGCCCCTATTTTTAGATAATCTCATCATGTTTATATATAATGCCTTCATAGGAGGGTTTCTTAATCAAACTAAGTCCTATATGATATGGTGTAGAATATAAGAAATTTATTTTTGTAGGTAATTTATGAATTTTTTGTGTTATTGATTGGATAGGAGAATAGATGTCAATTTATATATGGGGATACAAACCCACATGGAAACTACATAGAAATTTCCTAAATAAATCCAAAATAATAAATTTATTACCAATAAAATGCTCCCTATTGAAATTATATTCAATAATGGGATATAATAATATTTATTTATGTATATATCGTAGGATTTTAAAATTTTAAATTGTAAAACATACCACTATGTTTTGGTTTAACCCCTGGTACACCCGTTTAATCTTTATCCATAATAATTAAATATTTATTCTTTTTACTATTAATTACGAAAAAATAAGTTCGAATTATTAACTAATATTATTTTTTATTCTTATAAAAATTAAATCCCTTTTAACAAAATAAAGTCAAATAATATTTAGAATTTAATTGAATATTAAAACACCAGATGCAATGAAAATGCAATTTTCCAAAGAAAACGTTTTCATATTTCTTAAAATGATTAAATATTAAAATTAAATAAAAATTTATTTAAATAAATTATATTTTATTATTTATAATATAATTTTTTTAATTTTACTTTTGAACTCATTTTAAAATATTATCTATTTTTATAAATTCATTAAATGAAAAGTCATATTTAATAAAAAAAATATTACTTTTGAATATTTATCAAAAATTAAATCATTTTAGTAGTTCCTAAATATAACTCTAAGATAATTATTAAATTTGAATTTAAAAAAAGAAACTATTTTTTTCAAATAAATTTTATAAATGGTTAAAAAATAGTATTAAAATTAGATCACAGAACATGATGACAACATTTTTAGGAAAAACCCATTCTTAGTCAAAAGACTAGATTTATGCTTACGCAATGTTTAGAAAAAAAATTGATAAATCATAAAACAGTTGATGGATGTATAATTTATAAATTTTTTTAAATTAATTAACCAATTTTTAATAATTTAATTTATTATTATAAAACTCTTTGGGTTTACAAAAATAGTTTTTGAGAAGAAACTTACTTTTACTTTCAAATGATTTTTGTTATCTTTTTTAATAAATTAATAGCCAATGAATTTTTTTTATAATTTTAGATGCTATATAGTTATCATAATATATATAGTTATATTAATTATATCTAATTCAACTACTATGTTAAAATGCTCATGGAAAAATATTCTAATAATGCATTATAGTTTGATTAAACTCTATGTTATGTGCAACACAAGCTATCAATGAAATTAAATTTATTATAAAAAAAATTAATAAAATATGAGGCTGTTAGACAAAAAATTATGGATATTAAAAAATATAAAAGATAAAAAAACATTATTTGGTGAGATATGTAGAATTAAATTAGGCATATAATAGTTTCCTTAATTCAGGTTCATTTGAAAGTGGAAATTTTTAAGGGAGGGTACAAATGTACTATACCCAACATATAATGGTAATGGAAACCTATAATATATGTAAATACCACATATATACAAATTATCAATGATATAAGTAAATGTAAGATAATAGAATATGTAAAAAAAGAATGGAAATGAGTAACTAAAAGGTGACGAGGGTGGATCAAGTGATCCCTTACTATGATTTAAAAAATAAATTTTGAAAAACCAAATAAAAAAATGATGAGAAAGAATTAATTTTAAAATAGTATAATGAAAATATGTTGGTCACATGAGATATAAAATAATTAGTCTTTTAATTAAAATAAAAAAATATTTGATGGAATAAAAATTATAGAAAAGGAGGGGAAACCATTAGTTAAGAAGATAATGATTATTCATAACATTATTTCTCTTTCAAGAATGAATAAAACTCTGAAATAATTAATATTATAATAAAAATTTATCTACCATGATAGATATAGGTTATCCCATATGAAATAAAATATGAATCAAAATGAGATACATTATAAATATAAATCTAGATTGAGTTATGAAAAAATATTATGGAATATATCATTCATAACACCTAGAAAGGAATAAAAGGAATGGTTGTAAATTTTTAATGATTAAAAAATTTATTATATTATAAGTCATGGAATCAATAGTTAAACCAAAAAATCATGTGCATTTCATAATATAAGGGTTTGCATCAATAAAGGGTTATTTAGATAGAAACCCTTATATATTATGTTAAATTATAATGAAAATACATTTTGAAGAGAGAAATAATGTAGTAAAAATTAAAATATAATGAAGAAAGATAATTCATAATATTTTATATCCAATTGGAATTATGCCCATCATTAAAATGAAATTAGGGGGAAAACAAAAATATCTGTTAAATAAGCAGTATTTCAGATGACATTCATAAATTATGTTTGAAAACACTCTAAAACTACACTAAACATCATGAATAATTAAATTAATTTAATTAAAAATATTCCAAATAAACTAATTCATCTATATTTAATGTTTAAGTTTCATCTATTATCACTTGGTAGTTATTTTAAGTATTCTTTTCTCTTTTGTCTATTACTCAATGTTGTTTGACTAAATTATTCATAACACTTTCAAATTATTTACTATGGTCAAAAGATGTTTTAGAATAACATCATGATTTTTAAAATTTTGTATGTTTACTTCCTTTATTGTTATATTAGTTCAATACTTATACGCTTTCAAATGTTATCGCAAAAAATATCCAAATTAAGAAATATTTTTTGATAAGTCCATTTAAGGAGGATAATGATACTATGATCATTTCATAGTAATCACACTCATATAATGTCCAATATTACTCCTCAAAAACAATTAATGGTGTTAAATATATCATATTAGTTAATTAAATAACATATTTAAACATACCATTTAATGTGGTGATGGAAAATATAACAATTTGTTCATACAAGTAGTAGTATGCACACACACATGATGACAATTTCTAATTTCTTAATTTTTTCTATGAAAAATATTAATTTAATAATAAACTAGAATAATAATACTTCAGTATAGATAATATTATGTTGTTATCAAACCTTTTTGTATATAGGGTATTTATGTAATGTTCATGTTTCGGTCACTACTCAGTAACCGAACATAGGTGTTACCTAACATCAAGATCTCCTCCATGTTCTCTAGATGATGAAAACTATCCATGAAGATATAAGATAAAATGTCATGGAGACTCTACCATTAGATTTAAATAATATCTAAATATAATAACAAATTAATAAACAATTGATGCTAACATCAAGATTTGAAAAAAATCACCAATCGATAAAAAATATTATAAACAAAGGAAAAACAATGTATAATACCATATACAAAATTATGATCACATCATGGAATAAAAATGGAAATGAATGAGAAATGGATAAAGAGGTATATATAATTGCAATAATAGAATGAAAAAGTGACCCATTATATACCTAATTATAACATTAGCATAATCCTTGTACTCTACATATGTACTCTATCATTCCTCTAAGAACCAATAGTCTTTATCCGGAAGCATTACTTTGTCCTACTTGCACCCATGAAGCCTGTTTAGGTACCATCATTTTTTCAAAAATGGAGTGAAATATACTCAGTAAACCACCAAAAATAGTTTATAGTAAAATCAAAATAGTTTATATAAACCAGAAAAGTGTAGATATAATAATGTAATGATGATGTATAAACTGTAAATGAGTCGGGTCTAGTTTTTAAAGGACACCAGGATTACACTACCTGCTTTAATGTAGGTCTGGATGCCTTTGAACACAAGTCACCATATATTAATACATATATAATTATATATTTATTTATATTTATGTATATATATACATTATATACATAGTAATAAATATTTACATATATATATATATATACATAGTACTAGTCAACACTTTTAGAATAACTCAAGTGCACATGCATAGTCACAAAAGCCTTGTATGGTCATATGGGATGTCATGCAGGAGTATCATGGATAATGAGGGAAACCATGACCAATTATCATAGTAAATATGTGATTTCATTATAGAGTATCATAATCAACAATCAACACCATTTTGGAATATATCAATCGGTAAGGGAATCCATTTCTGAGTATCACTGGTACTAATGGAATCCATGGATGAGTATCACAGATTTTAGTAAGTCTCAATAATTAATTAATTTAAGTGAATTCATGGTTTTAAACCATTAAAAAATATTTATAATTTATTGTATTCTATTAATTTAAGGGTCAATCCATGTTGAATTAGAAGGTGGTTTAGCTGAATATGTATTTTTAATGTCAATGGTAATTTCATAAACACACCTCTAGAGGAAAAACTCTTCCAAGGGGAAATCCTTCATTATGTAAAGGGTTTATGAGAGAATATAAAATTAGGATAACAATTTCATTATAGGATAATTCATATTTTTGAGTCAAATCATGGATGGTCGTGCATGCGAGATCTGGATGCATGCTATAAATCAACATGGACATAAGGTAAAATTATTTCACTATATCTCTTATTGTTGTAGCTGACTACTCATCAAATGATAGCCACAAATCTTGGATATAATTAATGAAATTGTAGAAATATAAAAATATTATGATAATATGGTATATTACTATCTTGAGAAAAAACATTTTAGATTGTTCGATTAATGATGGAAAAAATATGATTAAAGAGCCTTCTGATACGCATCCAACATGATGAATGGTGAGTAAGTCATGCACTGTATAATAGATGATTCCAAAAACCAATAATATAGATAAAAGGTAGATCCTAAGAGGTTTTAAGTTGTTTTTTATATGAAAGGAAATTAAAAAAGGGAGAATAATCACAGCTGAAGGAAGGGAAAAATAATAATTTTTCCCATTTATAAAGGGTTCATGGTTTTTCCAAACAATGGTTCAACAATGCATATCTTATTCCATAATTTCACTATGTGTGAATGCTAGTATCACAGTTTGGACAAACTAGGCATAGCCTATGAAACCTTATAGAATACTTCATTGGTTTTAACAAAAAATTTCGACCACAAATGAATAATTTAGAAAAACCAAATTCCTGGTCTATATTAAGACTATTGAAAACTACCTTAATCTTTTAAGAACATACATAAGGTAATCAAATTTTAAAAAAATATCAGAAGACTCATTCTACATTAGAAAAATAGACTCCCCTCTTTAATTAAATTCATCCCAAAGAATCCCTTCTGAGAGTGATTATGTGTTCCATAGAAATATTTTGATCACATATCATGTACATAAACCTCTTACTATTTGGTCTCATCCATTACTCAGTTATTATTATATATCTTCATTATAAGAGGTGATAAACTTAACCAATGTAACATTATTCAGTAATCAATTATCTAGATTGGATACTCCTTGAAAGATAAATCATCTTCCAATTCAACATCATCAAGATCAAAACATTGTGATGGTTGTAATTTTAATGTAGAATATGAGATATATAGAAGATATTATGCAAGTACCAATACATATAAGGATGAATGATCCTTTAAGATACTTGATTAAGTCACTCTAAGGCCTTGAAAATCCTAACATAACAATTTAATTACTTCCCCTGTCTATGAATCCACCTATGACCCAATATAGGTGAAACACGCAAGAAGAACGAACATCCATCCTAAAACTCGTAAGGTTAGAAATAAACATTGGCATACTACTTCTATATAAATTGATTTATATACATTTTTTTCCAATGATATATACCTTTTTAGAGTCTATTGAATGAGATTAAGTCCAACCAGTTCTTCTTCTAATCCCTATAACCAGTACAAGAATGACTGGCATTGCATACCGTAAAAGGAATCGTAATGAAAAATTTATATAGTTTCCATAAATATTTATTTATATAAAAATCAATTAGGATTTATGTGTTTATTTAAAAAATACCTTAAATTATGAAAACATTCTAAGTGAATTTACTCTAACATGTGAATCATACACTTGAATTTCTCATTAGTATATGTGTGATATGGTGTGCTCAAAATCAACTGTTTATCGAGAGACTTTTGATACCCCTTTCCAAAACTGTGATTCAAATCATGGATACATTTCAAGGATGAAGGTACGAGGAATTCCATAAATGAATATGATCTCCTTAACACATGGCCTCTATAGATCATTCAATATTTGGACAAAAGTCGATGACCTTTGTCATCATGTCCAAAACTACCAACAATGAATCACTATCCCAAGGTGAAATCAGAAGAGTATTCACGAAATCAATAATTATATTATATTATTTTGTCTCTCGAATAAGAAATATCTAAAAAAATACTTTCTTAATAGTAGTGTCCAAAATTCATATGTTGATATGTGGAACACCGAGTGGTAAAATTTTATATCATTCCCTTTAACACTATCCACCAATACCAGTGGATTATTACATGATAAATCATTGTAAAATAAAAAATTACATACCATTTATAGTAGTAAGACACTCACATCAACTAATCTTTCATATAAATAGGATCCTAGGGAAATCCATAAAAGTACAAGATATCATCTCTCTAAATAACCCAATCTAGGTGGTGGTTTCCTTCAAAACCTCATCTCCCATAGGACCAATATCTTAGGATTAGAAAGTATCATTTTCTTCAATCTATCCATATATGAATAGCTCAAGGAAAATGATGGTATTATATGCCTCACATATTGGTCTTGAACATCAAATTTTATCTCTGAAAACATGTTCATTAACTACAACTTGCTACTAGCCTCTTGAAAATCATATGCCCTAGTCTTTTGATATCAAGTGTAATGTAAAAAAATTGTCTTCATTGGTGAATATTTAAGCCCAAAATCTAAGGAAATAAATTATTCAACCCATCATCATTTTATGAGATTCAAATCAAGCTTAATACAATTGTATTTGAGCCTCATTTGGTCTATGTATACAATAAATCAATCCCCCAAAATATAATGCATCCAACATCGCAAGGAATGGACCCCAACCAGTTACTCGAGATCAAGAGATAGGTTTTTACACTCATATACCCTGATCTGGTAGGACTCATAAACCAAAACTGGGTCTCCATAAAACAATAATACTCTCAGCCTACAATATGTTTCAATAGAGTAAACTATATAGCCTTTTCTAGTCTTAGGTTAAATCAAGATCTATGTAGAACTATATGGAAACCATAGTCTTTTACACATATCATTATATTATTCTATGAATTATTATACATAAAATTATAAGGCAAGGATAGTAAGGTCTAGTGTCTTGGATATTAAGTACATAACTAAGCATTATAATTAAAAATTAATAAAAACATTTATTTGATATTAATAAAGATCTCCCAACATCCTTTGAGCCCTTACAACGGCATAGGATGACATGGGGGATAACATGAACCAAGTGTTGAACTAAAAATCCCAGTAAGGTAATGGATATTAAAATTAATCATAACACATGGGTTAGAAAGGATAACATAACAATATAAAAAGTCATGGAACAAGATTAATCATAAGGAATCATAACACGGGAAAATATAATTTTGGATTGATAGTAATATGTAAGAAACATAAAACATGACATTAGCACAAGTTGAGGCTTTTTGCACATAAAGGAGAACGGGTCAATTCTCATTTCACATAGAGAAACACAAGTCAAGGTTTACACCAAGACCATTCCACATAACGTCTCATTAGAGTAATATTTACCTAATATATTGGACATATTTATTGTCACATTAATCATAACATGTTCATGAATATTCTTTGCACATGGGTAATCTTACATAAGTAATCAAACATAAAGAAAAGTGTTATGCCAGGAATGAATTCTATATCATAATCAAATCAAAAGAATAATAAATGGGTGTTTTGTAAAAGTTTCTCTGAAGTAAAGGGATTGAATCATACATGGATGTTGATAAAATAATATAGGAATATATCATGATGAGTTATATCAAACTTAATCCAAAAGATTGTTTAAGAAACATTAGATATAAAAAAAATTAATACATTTTAAGGGAAATCATTCAAGATTCATTAAAATGGAAAGATAATAATTGTATATACCATAATTTAAACAATACTGTTCTACATGATAAAATGGTTGATTTTAGAAAAATAAATGTTGATTAAAATAGATTATGTAGAACACTAAAATGGGTATGATTTATGGAACTTCCCTTAAATTATACTTTATTATGAGAAATAATTGAGAAGGGAACTTTTTAAAACATGTATATCCCAAAAATTAATAATTAATCCATCATGTTAAACGATTTTGTAAAGTCTAAACATAGCTTATATGATTTACATATGTAGAAAAGATATTTTCATTTTGATAAAAATAGATAATGGATAACCCAAATGAATAACGGGGTTTTATGTAGAATCCCTTACATTATGATCAAAATGATTCTGTAATTGATCTTAATGGCATTAAAAAAATTTATATTCATTAATTAATAATTCAAGAAGCTTTTATACATTTTTTTTACAATTTTATTATGTCCATTTATGTCCATTTTTTGGGTTATGAAATTCAATTTCATCTTTTGTGAGTGTTGACTACATAGGTTTTCATTATCAGTTTACTTGTCTATGAGTAAGGAAATTTATGTATAATGAGGGTAGTTGTTTCAAATAGAAAATATATTTTATTAGTGTACTTATATAATATTTAAAAATATTTTTCATTCAATTAATTAGGTTGAATCATTAGATAAATTATTAAAGATAAACATCTGGATTATTTTGAGCAGTTTTGCTCACAATATATTTGTTTTGTTTTATAAATTAATACAATTTCCAAAAACAATTATAAAACATTAAATAGTATATATAACATGTGTAATAATCGTATTTTACAATAAAAATAGTTTCATTACATGAATTGAAGACTATAATAGAAATTGAAATCTCATCATCCTTGAATGTGATAAATTCACACATCCCGGATGTTGTTTTCATTTCATGTATAAAAGGAGGGGAAAGAAAAAATGATGATACATTATTACATTATCATTACTAAATTATATTATATGTATCGATCTATAGTTTTCAACGATTTTGTATGAGGACATGTGAGGATATGAAAAAAAGTAGAGGAACGTGAAATGAAATTGAATGAAAATGGAAGAGGGGTTTACCTGTTGATTCCTTCCTCTTGGGAGCCTTCTTAAAGAATTTGTTTTTTATATTTTTATGACCAAAATATCCCGGACTTGTCAAATAGTTTTTATAAGAGTATATTGGTAGAATATATATAATTATAAAGGCTTTAGTTGTGTTTTTAGAAGAGGGTTTGTGAGGAGGTATTTATAGTGGAGGAGAGGAGTGTTTTCCATTATTTTTATCATTATTTAATTATTTCTTTCAAGAAAAGAAATAGTTATGATTATTGAGAAAAAATATAGTATTTAGATCATGTGAGTTCGAATCAATGGTGCCTACATCAGTAATTACCAACTGAATAGTATATTTAACTTATAAGGTATACCTACCATTAATTATTGTATTTTACTATTTAGAAAAATTTAAAGTATTCCATAGAAATATCAAATAAATAACCCTAATTATTTTATTTACATGTATAATTAAAAAATTAAGTCTCTTTTTTGAAAATAATTTTACTAAATATGATAAATTTTATTTTTAATTTTAATCATTATTTACATATAAAATTCATATTTTAAAATTAAAATCGATTTACCTACACTTTGAAAATCTAATTAAGGTCTCAAAAACAATTATCTTATATTCATAGTACATCCCAAAAGTAATTTATGAATAAACTTTAGAAAAATTAATGTTCATTTAAATTTATAAATTATTCATAGAATTTTAATTTAAAAATTATGACTTACAAAAATACCAACACTTAATTAATAAATTTTAATAAAATTACTTACATTTAATATGATATAATCATATTAAATTTTCACATATAATATGGATAAATTTTATTTATAATTTCAGTGGTGTGGTTATTATTACATTGGTGGTTTACTATTCATAAGGGTTTCATTACTATTCTTAATTTCAAGTTACTATTTAATCGTTATGTGTTTTGTAACTTCTAGAGATGAATTTTATTTCACTAATTCATAATTTGTAAAGTTTTTATTATGTTCCATATTTATTATTATGTAATTATACTAAAATACATAATTATACAAATGGAAATACATTGATAAAACATTGTGTCACTACATTATTCCCCCAATATGAATTTTTTCCCTCGACGTTTTGTTTCACATTCTAGGATGAAAATAGGTGTGGGTAATTATGCTTTATCACTTCTTCTAATTCTCATGTTGACTCAATGTACTTATTTTTATTCCATAGTAAATTGACCAGGTGAGTAGTCTTATTGCATAATACATTATCTTTATTATATAAACACTTCATTATTTTCTCCTTGTAAGAAAGAAAATTCTCCAACCATGCCACCTCTAAAAAATGTACATGTGAAGGATCTGGAATATACTTCCTTAAGAATGATTTGTGGAATACATCATGTACTTTAGACATTGTAGGTGAATGTTCTAGTCAATAGGCCATGGCTATGATGAGATCAAGAATATCGAACTAGATGATGTACCTAGGACTTAACTTTCCTTTATTACTAAATATGATGACCTAATTCCAGGGAGATATTTTGGGGAACACAATTTCTATCATCGAACTCAAGGTCCAATCAATAATTGTCTGCATATCTCTTTTGTTGACATTAGGATTCATTGATTTGATGCTAAATGGTTCACCTTATCCACCATGTATTTGATCATTTTAGGTCCTATTAGCTTAATCTCACTAACATCATCCCAACATGTGGGTGTTCTACACCTTTTCCCATAAATGTATTTATATGAATCCATTTGGATGCTATAGTGGAAACTGTTGTTGTATGAGAATTCAACCAGTGGAATATATTGGTCTCATCCTCCTATGAAGTCAATATAAAATTTTATTAATATATATTCCATTGAATGAATAGTTTGATAATAATGAACATTAGTGTGAGGATGATATTTCGTAATTAAGTTTAGATCAATGCTTAGAGCATGTTGGATACTTTTCTAGAATTTCAAGGTGAACCACAGATCTCGATTAGATACAATCGATAGTGGTACTTCATACATCCTTACTACCAATTTGATATATATTTGGGAATTTTTATCCAATGATAATCTATCTTCAACTAAGATAATGTGAGCTATCTTTATAAGATGATTCACAATGACCCATATAGCAATGTTTCCTATCGATGTCTATGGAAGTCCGGTGAGAATGTCCATGGGGATGTTCTCCCACATCCATGTTGGTATGGGTAGTGGTTTCATCATCTCCTTAGTATTTTTTATTTCATCCTTCACTTATTAACATACCCAACATTTAGATGTATATTCATCAATCTCCTTCTTTAGATTGTCCAACCAACAGTTCTCACAGAAATCTAAATATGTATTTGTGCTCCTTGGGTGAATAGATAAGGTTGTGCTATGTGAATCATTCAGAAGATCCATATTTATCTCTGGATTGAATGCTACACATAATTGTGACCAAAACCATACAACTCCCTCCTCATCAATATTGAACTCGTATGATATATAATTCTTGATATCGTCCACTTTTATTTGAATTTCCACATTATTTCATTGAGATTCTATTATTTTATGCACAAGGTATGGTTGAAAAATAATTTTATAAAGGATTGAAGATTTTCCTCTTTTAATGATCCCCATGCCCATAAATTGAAGGTCTATGATGATTTGATCCTTAAAAATTCTCATTATTGACACAGATTCATCATTCTTTATACTTAGATAATTTTCCACCTTATTTTCTTCACCAGGATGGTAGTGGATTAAGTACTTATTATCCAAGATGATATTTAACCATCTTCATGGTTTCATATTAATCTCATTCTATGTGAATATATTTTTAGACAACCATGATTATTATATATCTTTCACTTCTCCTCATAGAGGTAATGTCTCAATATTTTGAATGAAAACATCATAGCTGCCTACTCGAGATCATGCATGGGATAGTTTTTTTTGTGTATTTTTTGACATCCTTGAGGAATAATCTATTATTATATCATTTTTCATCTGTACAAATCCAAATACCATTTTTAATCATCATTTTACACAATAAATAGTTATCCACTTATAGGGAGTGTGAGTACTGAAGTAGTGATGAGCCTCTTTATTTTATCCTTAAATCATCCCACACATTCTAGACTCCAGAAAAACATCACATCCTTAGATGTCATCTTGGTCATTGTGTTTAAAAATCATGATATGTTCTTCACAAATCTTTGGAAATACCTCGGTAGGTTGAGGAAACTATGGATCTTCATTACAAACATTGGTATGTACCACTCTCAGATTTCCCTTATCTTGGAAGGGTCCACAAATATCCATTTTATGGTTATAACATGCTCCAAGAACGGAACTTCCTCCATCCAAAACTCAAATTTAGCATACTTTTCACTAAATTTCTCAATTCTAAAGGACTTCATCAATGACTTAAATTCCTCTAATGTTCTTCATTTCTCTTGGAGTATATCAGAATATCATCGATAAAGACTACCACAAATTTGTATAGGTAATATATAAAGACTATATTCATTAAATACATGAATATTTCTGGTGAATTAGTGATTCCAATGGTAATCACTATGAACTCATAGTTTCTATACATCGTTAGAATCGTAGTCTTGGGAATATCTTAACTCCTCACCTTTATGTGATGATATATTTTCTGAAATTACACATTAGAGAAAAAATTGTCCTCACATAGATGATATCACAAGTAATATATCTATGGATTGGGATACAAGTTTATTATTGTGATTTTATTGAGCTAAATATAATCAATGGAGTTTCACAGTGATCCATTCTCCTTCTTAACAAATTCGACTGGTGAACCCCATGGTGATGCACAGAAGAATATAAAAACATTATCTAGATTCTATTATAGATTCCACATTATCACTTACATCTCAAAAATTGGACTTTATATAATGTTTCTTTGATAGTGTTAGATATCCAAGAATAAGTTATATTGATAACTCAACCTCTCGGTTTGGTGAAATTCATGGAAATTATTCATGGAATACATTAGTATAATCTCTCATGAGGGAATACATTGAGAAATATTATCTCCTTTGTCTAAATCATTTGAGATATATATGCATATCATAAGGAAATGAAATCCACAATTGACTTAATAATTTTGAAGGATATTAATCTTCCTCTTTAAACTTTTATAACACTGGAGGATTATTCAGGATGTTAAGAGTTGTCACTTTTTCTCCACAGTCGATGGTGTATTTTTATAAATATATCTAATGCATGAAAAATATAGGGTCATGATCCCCCAAAGGGAGTATAAAAATATTTTATGGGAGGTTCAGTACAAAAATATTAACCAGGGTGGGGTTATGTTCTTTGCTATAGTAATCTCCCCATATGTTTTTTCCACAGAAAAATCAGCATCCATGTTTTGAGGTGTTAATTGAAAAGCTATACTAAACTTGTAGGATATGAATGAATGCATAAAACCATAATAAAATTATTCATTCAATTTTATTGAATTAGTAAATAGTGTACTTTTCACCACATCATGTTCTGTCTCTCCCTCAATAGTAGTTATATCATATTCAATTCCATGTGGCCTTGGAGTTTGTGGTTGATTTCCTCCGACAACCCTAATCTTTGAGATTTGATTTATTAAATGGTCATGTTCTTCATAGTAGGAACACTACATTACATGCTAAGTGTGGACCTAAATCTTCTATTATTATTTTACATTAGTGTAATTATTCATAACCATTCAAATGATAATAGAAAAGTACACCATTATTCTACATTTAATTCGTTTCCTTGTTCTCTTCTGTAGTTACAAAGATGCTTCTTCCAAAAAAATTTGCACACGGGATATTCAAATTTTTTTACACCATACAATTTATTTTCTGATCCACTCATATGAGTCTCCATTTTCTTCTTTTTTTTCATTAGGCCCATGACACCACTGAGAGCCTCTAATTTCCATTTCAACCTCGATTGAATAAAGGATAATCTCTTCATAACATTCAAGGACTAAAATCAAAGACTCTTTTTGTAGACTTGACATTAGTCTGCTAAAAAAGTGGCCTATATTGTATTAGATGTTCATGATAATGTAAAGGGCCTATACTAAAAGCCTTGTAATGTTTTATTCACACAACCAGATAGAATAATATTCCTTTTTCTTAGGTCCTTGGAAATCTCTTTCCATTTTGACATGGAGGTTTTAGGAAGAATATATATTGACAATCCTTTTATTGAATTCCTCCCAGTTCATGGAATAAATATCTTCTTTAGACTCTGTATTTTTGATCATTTTCCACCAATACCAGCTTCCCCATCAAAATGATAGACTGCGAGTTCAAATTACTCTTCTTCTAAGAACAGGAGGATATAGATTATCTTTTTAATGGAGTTAATCCATTGTTCCGAGTTGAGGGTATTAGAAGATCCACTAAACATGCTAGGCCTTTTTTTCGTGAAATATTTAATGGATACTTTCTATTAACTTAGATAAAGAGGGATTTCCACATGATTTTTATTATTAATAATAATTTGATCCAGTTGAGAGAATATTTCAATAATGTTTTGAGAACCAATTCCCATCAAATTTTGACTACTATTTGTACAATAATCACATTTCCTATCACATTGATTTTTTACACATGTTATTCTATTTCTCAACAAGAACTATGAAAAAGTAAGTTCAATTAGGGATCCTAAATACATACCTAATAAGCATTAAAATTAAATTTTATACATAAAAGGATAAACTCTAAAAAAGAAATGTATATACTAACTTGTGATTCCTTAGGTTTCAATATAGGTTATTTGTGATCTGGTTTCCGACATATATTCTTATGTGAATTATCTTTTCTTCCTTAATAATGTTTTGTAACATTATAACAAATTTACCAAAGAGTATCCGCTGGGAGTTCCAAACCAAGTGTTCCATAAGACCTGTTTTCATATACCAGGTTACCCTGGTGTCAAAATATTGTTCATAAAACATGAGTGAAAAAACATTTTAGTGGTGTTTAAGGGGAAACTTCAGGATTAATTAAAATAGATAAGGAAGAGTTGTATAAAAATAGAATTTAACCAATATATATTTTCAGGGTAATATGAATGATTTTATAAAAATAAAGGTGGCTTAAAATAGATTATGGAGAACAACTAAAAATTTGTTAGAATTCATGATGTTCCCTTAAATCAGGCTTGATTATCGTGATAAATTGAGTAGATAACATTTAAAAACCTGTATATCCCCATAAAATTGAAGAATGAATATTGATACATGATTTCGGAAGATTTAAAAATAAATTAAAATATTTACATAAAAATAGAAGAGAATGTAATTTGGGTAAAAATATAGAATGAATATTTAGAAAGATTAATGAAGGGTTCAGGTAGAATCACTTACCATATGTCCAAAATGATTTTTCACTCGACCGTAATGGCTTTAATAATAAAATAATATTATTTAATTAATAAGTCTAGAATAATTTAAACATTAATTTTATTTGGTATAATTTTATTTGGTAGAATTTTATTTAGTTCATTTTTATCTGTTTTGGTGGATTACCAAATTCATTTTCATTATTTGAGAGAGCTGATTTGCTTGGGTTTCATTGTCGGTTTACTTGTATATGAGTATGGAAAATTACTTAGAATGAACATAGATTTCCAAAAATGAAAATATATTTTTTTAATGTATGTATAGAATATTGAAATACCATTATTTATGAAGTTATGATGATTAATTAGATTATTCATTAATGATAAATGTTGGATTATTGGTAGATGTTTTTATCTCAAAATTAAATTATTTTATTTTATAAATTAAAACCATTGTAAATGATGATTCCAAAACATTAAATAGTATATACTACACATATTATATTATGTTTCATCCATAAAAAATGTTTCATGACCAAAATTGAATATGATAATATAAATTTCAATCCTTTTGTCCTTGAATGTGATAAATTAACACATCTTAGACGGTGTTTTTATTTTTAGTATTAATAGAGGGGAAATGAGAGATAATGATGAAATATTACATTATAATATAAATATTCAATTATATTCAACGTAATTTATTTTTAATACCTTTTTATATGTTTATATTTGCATAGAAAGGAATGTAAAGGAACATGAAAAGAAATTGAATTAAACAGAAGAGGGTTTTACCTCTAGTTACCATACACTTGAGAGACTCTTTAAGGGATTGGTTTTTGGTATTTTTTTATGAAAAATGTACCTGAATGCAAAGGAGATATTTTATAAGATTATTAGTCATAATATCAATAAGGAACAAGTCTTGATTGATGTGAGGATAAGACGGGTGAGGGTGGTATTTATATTGGTAGATAGGAGGGGTTTTCCACTATTTTAATCATTATTTTATTTTTCATTCCAGATGAGTGATAATGATCATTATTCATAATAAATATAGTAATTAGATCATGTTATTTCAATCCAACATTTATTACATTAGTGATGACTCAATGAATTGTGTATTTAACTTATAATGATTACATACTGTAACTTACCATATTTTCGTATTCACAGAAAATTCATCTATTTTAGAAAAATCACAAAAAAATCACCCTAACTATTTTATGAAGTGTTGAATTATAAAATGATATCCATTTATTTAAAAAAAAATCCATTTATGATTAATTTATAATTTTATTAAATTCACTATTTACATGTAAAATACAAATTTTAAATTTTAAATTGTTTTTCTAACACCTTAAAAATATTATTTAGGTCTCAAAAATGTATCCTATAATCATAAGACATCAATAAAATAATTTATGAATACAATTTATGAAATTATATTTTCGTTTAAATTGCTAATATATTAATAAAAATAAAATTAGATATTTAGGACATACAAAAATACCAACACTTAATTAATTATTTTTTAAAAATTTACTTACTTATACTATGATATAATTTTATCATATTATCTCTTATAAGATGGATAAATTTTATTTATAATTTCATTGGTGAGGTTACTATTACATTGGATGCTTTACTATTCATAAGGGTCACATTACTATTCTGAAGTTCAATTTATAATTTATTCCTTATGTGTTCTTTAACATCTAGAGATTACTTTTATATTACTCATTATTAATTCATAAAATTATTATTGTGTCATAAAAGTATTCTTTTGTGATTATACTATAAGAAATAATTATAATATGGGAATCCATTGAGAAAACAATGGTTCCGGACCAATAATTTATTTTTTTGAAATCCTTAACGGACATACCAAAACATTGGGACCATATAGAGATAATACCCTTGTTGGTCAAGGTATTATGTGGTTATGAAAGTCATTATAAATCATGAATAATAAGAATGTAATAGTTATCTACCCTCAAGAAACTCCGTATGTAAAAAACAATATTGGGAGACTCCCAGGAGACCAAAAATATCACATTTTCTTGGTAAAAAAACAATTTATCCTCTGAGATGATGTGACTTACTACGTGAAACTTTTCAATCTAGAAATGAAATTTGTTGAGCTTGGAATGAAAATTATTCTCTTTAATGTGATCAAAATGATAATGAGGTTGTTTTAATGATTGTGTTTAGTATCTAAGTACAACATGATTTCATCCATGAAAGTAACCATAAAGGATTCTAAATATGAATGGAAACCCCAATTCAACAAATCCATGAATACTATGGGAATGTTCATGAGAAGTAATGACATGAAAAAATAATCATACAAGATATATATACTATGATACACTGTTAAAATTATGTATGATGGCCTCACATGAACCTTGAGATAGAACAAACTCAAATAAGTTGTGGATAAAACTCTTTCTCCTTAGAGCTAGTCAACATGTTCAAAAATGTAAGACAAGAGATATTGGTTCTTAATCTTAATCTGATTTAATTTTTGGTAATCCACACAATGATTGTGGGTTTTATCGAGCTTCTTGAATAAGCATTGAAGTGATCCCCATAGTAATCTATTGGTTCATATAAAACCTAAATCATTAAAATCCATTAATTACTTCTGTTGTTCAGGAACCTCAGTATGTTCCATCCTATGATGTGGAATTGAAAATTGTTAGATACCTATAAAAAATCAATATTAAAATCAACATATCTATTAAGAGGTAGTCTATAAAATTTCTTAATGATGAAGTCCCTAAAACTATCTACTATTGGATAGAAATATATAAATCCCATTCCACGATCACTTATAAAATGAATATAATTATGGGATGTACTCTCTATAGAACATGTTTATCCAATCCCGCTTGACTCACATTGACATACCATTATCCCTTGTGAATATATGTACCACCCTTGTGTGATTTTAAAGACACCATTAGGTGATATAAATCATGGTAAAAATGAAAGGAAAACGATCATTACATCCTTAGTACGATGTCAAATCCATTCATCAAGAGGAAAAATAGGTTCTACATAAAAATATGACCAGCTAACTCAAGGGGGAATTCCATACATTTGATTACACTCTCAAATCGGAGTTGAGAGTTATTAAACCACATATGTACTCAATGTTTAGGACTAAAATTCTTTTTATTACAATATAAATGAAAAATATGATGCAATAGTATCAAATAAGTGAAAAATAATGTATATTATACTATAATTGTATCTTGAACTATAGAAGACTTGGATCTCTGGTCCTCTAGTATATGATAAAATACATATAATTAGCCGACATCATGGCCCTAATATTCAAATTTATTAATTTGAGTAGACCCACCAAGATGGAACTTTATATATAAATCCTATATACCTCATCCATACCCAAATCCTCAGACTGATCTACTTGTAGTACTCCAACTACAAGTTAGATGAGGATCTACTAAAAATGATCGAGAAGGGGAAGCTAATATGGATCCTCCACCACTTGGAAAACATGGTAATTTTCAAAAAAATAACGAATATGCCATATCCATTAATATCCTTAACACTTAAAAGGGTCTTTGGGACACCTGGGCTTCTTATTCCATTTTTTACCGTATGTTTGTAACACTATATAACAATCAGTAGGTTTCATTTAACAACTGATACCCATAGATGTTGACTCAAGTACATGCATATTGCAACTCAATATACACTTCCCCAGTCTCAATAATAGATCCCATCCCACACTATCATGTTCCCTTAGGATCCTCTCAGTGAGGAGGGACTATCTCACAATCAAAGAAATTAATGTAAACTAATAAACATTTACCTTGGATCAGATGGTGTATACAAACCCATCCCTGAAGTGTGTCATTAATTCTATCTCATTGCTAGAAATTCGTGATGCAATTTAGTTAATGATAGTGATATAAACTGAATAATTCATCATAGTAAAAAAACCACAGTACTGATGGATGTATTACTTAGCCCAATCCTCTCTCATCATCTAAGGGAAAACGTTTTCTGAAAAAAAACTCTGAATGTCTTCCCTATTCATAACCTAATGATGATCATACTAAGAAATAATGTCCCACCATCACTTGGTAGAATAATATAAAATATTGATTCATGTTTGACTATAATATATGGAGGCAACTCTAAATTCTATAATATGAATAATATTCACCCTATCCATGACATAGCATCCAGAGCACCACCTTACCACGTGATGGTAGGAGGGTGTTTCTATTTAGATTATTACATTATCTCATCAATAGTATGGGAATGTTTTATATATTCTTGTTTTTATTGGAGAAATCATACGTAGATCTCATTGAACTATGCCTCAACACCCATATCATGAATAGAAGGAGGTACTACAAGTGGATTCATAGAATGTAATACTAGTAGCTCAGGCCCCAACACATTCATACCCTGGTCATTACCACATTCATGGTTCATGAATCATTTACATCATGATGGAATGATTATAAAAATTCCCAAAAAATTATCATTATATGATTTGAAGTTGAATAAATTACTGATAAACTAATATGTAACGTATACCCCTTCCTATATAAAAGTCACAGCTCTTTTCCCACTTTTAAATCTAGTTATTGGTGATATAAAAGATCATAAAGATTATAAATAATAATCCATAAATCCCAAAAATGATGTCGGGTCAGGGCCTTGGTCTCACATCACATAGTGGAGACCCTATTAAAAGGTGCATAAATTTCATGGTATAGAGGAAAGAATACCTTACATATCAATTAGAATCTCCATTTGATGGTAACCATATTATTTACTAATTTATTCTTAATTATGTTCTAACTAATTTTTATGTATATATATATACCATGATCCAATATTTTAATTTTTCTTTCTCATGTTATAAAGGAATAATAATTATATGTCGTAATAGTAACAACATATAATCCTGACCTGACCCATACATCTGGTATCCAAATGTAATAGAACGTAAAAAAATTATTTGATTAGATGAGTAACCAATACAAATTTATAAAAGTACATGCCTCATGAATTATAAATATAATTCGTGTAACCAAAATCTACCAACCTTTGATCCATTGTTACAGTTGTCCATCGCTTAAACATGGCATAATTTTATAATTTAGGTGCCACTATCAAGCTTATATGAGAAAAGGCGATTAGTGTTGATGTATACATTAAAATTAATCCAATTACTCTATTCTACAATAAAATTTATCACATTTTAGAATTTAGAATTCAGGGAACAAATAATATATGATAAAATGGAAATAGTATTATAAATATGGTTGTAATATACATGGAATGTGAACCCTCACTCGCCTACAATGATTAAAAAATGATACATCCTTGCCAAACCAGAAAAAGAAAAAAAAACACATTATTATAATAAAATTAATAAATAAAATAATGTGTGACATCCAATTTTAAATAAATAAACTATAATAAAAAACAAACAGAACATCGATATCTCATTCCCAGAAATTTGGATCTTCATGAGACATTGGTTAGATTCTCCCCTGAATACGATCATTGAAAAATCCCAACACATTTTCAGTGTCCTATCTACTAACCAAAAAAAGTTACTAAAAATAAAAAATTAATATGACACCACATTGTATCAACTTGGTTATATTTCACTATTGATTAAATGAGCCTATGAGACAACATTCCTCAAGCTCACATCCCCCTATGCTATTGGATGAGACTAGTAGTGATATAATATAATGGAATGGTAGAGATACTATACACTCAATGTTATAGAATATAAAAATGGTGTATCAAAAAAATAAACAGAAAAATCTACCATCGGATAATGAAGTAATCACCAGGATAAATATAATAGCACTGAAAAATTTCTTACTATATTTAGAACCATATAAAAATTTGTTATCACATCACAATAATATACAAAAATCGAAGACAAGGAAAAGTTATAAACTTTCATATAATACATTATGTTAAAAAATTACTACATGTTAGAAGAAATTTTCAATAGAATCGTCAAAATACGATTAACTCTCTATTCCCATACTTCATCCTAGTACTAAGAAAGTAGACTCTAAAGCTGGATGCTTCTAAGAAAATGAATAATGATTGACCAAGGAATTATATGAGGGAGGAGGCTCAAAGCCTAGAAGATGTATATGAGGGACCTCCCATGATACTATATGAGGCTATTCATGTGAAATTGGATGAACAATAAAAGAATATTAATAATTGAAGGTAGGGTTAAAATTGTAATTTCATGATTTTTTTAAGGGTGAAGGGTTTTACCGCACGGTTTCTCTAAACTCTTCAACCACACTGTGGCTCCCCATCCTATGTGGTCCTACCTATGTGGGATTGATACATAGATTATGAAAGATATGTGTATGAATTGAAGACCTTAGTAGAACCTTTACAGCATACCTGATTATTTAACAAAACGATGTGGCCTCATGTACATGGTTTTAAAAAATCAGGGACCTTTTCTATTTTTACAAAATCCTAGAGCTTTCGGCTCTGAAAAAGCTCTAAGAACTAACTAAATATCCCTAATCGCTTAATTAGTTCCATGATCATAAAAAATAAATTCTTAAACATCAATTAAAAGGACACATACCTAATGAAAATGTAATGATATTATATTTTTAGCGGTGTACAATAAGAAAAGTGGTAAAAAATTCTTGTTAAGAGTATTTCCACTCCCCTGGAAGTTCTCCCTTGGGTAACTCCTCATGGTAAAATAGATTACTTTTTTATGATATCATAGATTTAAAGGCATTAAGTATATTTCCATTATAGGCAATGAAACTAGTTTTTCAAGGGTTATCATTATAATAGATGGAGGAATTTGGTGGAGGTGGCCTCCTAAATGAAGTGAAGAAATTATATTTTTTTAGATAATCATTATTTCTTAATAATATCATTCCATTATTAAATGTAATATACCTTAAAATTAAAATTATTAGTTTGGGAAAATAAATTAGCTCGTTCCTACTTCCACCTTCAAATATAAAAAACAAATTACAGCTTTTTATATTTTTTCACTATGTCAATCCAATTTTACTCTAATTTACAAATAAGATGGTAACTCCACCTTCACCATTAAAAAAATAATTTAATGGGAAAAGATAATATTAAAATTTACTAATAATTTTAATAATATTATTTAAATTATGTAAATCATTTTATAAAATTATATTTTCATTTTTTATAGAAATTAATTTTATTATTAGCGTAAATAATTCAAAAAATCAGTTCTTTTTGAGAAAAAAGTTAATATTATGATTAAATTTAATTTTTGGATAATATTATATTTGTTTTTATTTTCATGAAATAAATATGTTTTAAAAAAACATTATATAGATTTTAAATCATTCCATATATGAATTTACCAAAATATTTTAAAAAGTGTTTTTTTAACTATGATTTATCCTCAGCCTCATTTATGTAACAAACTGATATTATGTGAATTTTTTCTAATTAATTTTTCCTTTTCAATACTTTTCATATAATCCAACACTAAAGACAATAATTTTATAAAATCTCTATGTATGGATTGAATTATATGAAACATTAAGTTAATCATTCATTACATGAAACATAGACATTGGATTGATTTAAACAGAATGTTAATGTTATCTTTCATTATACAAAACAATTAATTTCGTCTACGACTTGCGTAATAAACAATATCATGGTCTACCAAACAATAATATATTATTAAAATATGGATATTTAATACAATAAGATAAAAAAATGATGTTAAAATATATGTTATGAATATTATAAACTAATATAGGAATATATATGGTTTGCAAAATATAATGAATATTTATTGGTAACCAATTATTTATAAATGAATATGAAAATTAATGAATATAAAATAAAATATTATTATGGTAAAAAATCTGTTTTACATTAATTAATATTATTTTTATTTATGTATAGAAATTCACTTAGTCATGAACTCATTTCACATAGAATAGATTTGTAATATGTTAAACGAAACACTGAAATTGCGTGTTACTTTACATACATTACACGCAACACTGACTTGCCTACGATGCACGCAACAATGTGTTTCTACAAAACATATTTTTTATATAATTAATTAAAGGAGAAAATAATAACCATTCCCTTATACATAGTTATAAGAATATTAATAACTAATTTTCATATATTTTTTATAATTTTATTATATAAATAAAACATATTTATAATGAAATATATGATTTTTTGTAAAGTCCATTTATGTTAAGAATATCATTTTCTTGAATAAACCTCTTTTAATAATAAAATAAATTTTAGACACATTTAGAAATTTAATTTGATAAAATATAATCCATTTTTTAATTCATAACATCAAAATTATCCTAGGTTTATTTTTTGGAAATTCTCTGAGAAACATCATTTTTTGTTAAATAGTTAAAAATGTTATTTCTTAGTTAAAATTTTTCTTTTGTTAAATTATTTATTAATGATGTAATAATTTTTTTTAATGTAATTTTAGATATATATTAAATCTATTAATACAATTAAATTCAATATAATCAATTTCACTTTCAAATTGAATATAAAATCTTAACAATCATTTGAACATTTCTCTATATTAAAAACCCTTTATTTCATCATGTCTACTAGATTAACATATATATTAATTTTTCTGATTATATTATTTAAATTTAAAAAATCTTAAGTAAATATTATTATTCATTATAATATTTACCGAATAATAATACCAAGTTAATTAGTGATTAAAATGATTAGTCAAAGTGATTAAAATTAATCATAGTGATTAAGGCAAAATTAAGCATAATGAGGGATTGATCCTTAAAATTTACAGACCAAATGACCTATACATTTAAAAAACAAATTTGATGCACCTACTTTTTCTATGAACCTTCCATTATTTAGTTTTTAGGTTTGTATGAATTTTTCGGTAAGAACATGTGCACACCAAACTTTTTTTAAAAAAATTCCATGTGACACTTTTTCATTCCCTATAAAAGGCCACCGCACATCCCACTTAATCACAACTATAATAGCAGTTATGTTATGAAAATAATTTTCCAATATACTTCTCATAAATCCTAAAATACTCTTATAATTTTTCTATTTTAGAATAATGTCTTCTGAGGAAGCCTTTTGGCACAAACCAAAAGAAGCTACCTGATTAATAGGTAACGCCTTCTCTGAAGTCCTTTCATTTATTTTCCTTCTCAACCACATAAAATTTTATTTATTATATAATTATATGAAATCAAAAATATCCTCAATATATAGTTATTTTTATGTAAAAGTTTCAACATACACATACGCACATTTCCATCTGATGGGTATGGAATATACAATTTCTATGTACGATGAACTAATGCCACATGAAATGATGATTGTTTATTTTTACATTACCATATATAATGGTGGAAATTATGATAGAAAATATGTTTATATATAATATATATTATATTTATAATGTATTTATTCTTCAACAGTTTTTATTTATAACATACCTTTATGCCTTCCCTCTTATGTAAATATAATAAATTTGTTTTGGAAGTGTGCACTACCACCCCCTCAAAGCGATATAATTCATTCATAAGCTACATAGATTTAATTAAGGATGTTTTTAGTGAATTTATATATTAAATATGATATAATAATTCTTATTTAATAAATAAATATATATAGATATGTATTTTACTTTCTTTCTCTCAATGCAACAATTAAATGGAAATAACGTTCATGCGTGCATACGACATACTGTCTCCATGAACGATGTATTCCTTTTCATACATATATATTCTATAGATTATAGAAATAAAGATAAAATATATATACATGATATATATATATATATATTTCATGTTTGATATTATATAATCATGTGTACTTATAAGGACTTCCAATATAACATATTTATACACATATAAAAATAAAGCGAATATTACCCAAAGCGAAATGTTAACAAAGGATGGTTAACAAGTAGGTAATATAAAGTCATAATAAAACCATATATGGTATTAGAAATAATAATATGGTTCTGTAAAATATTTATATCAAATTTATATTTACAATACATGTTCATTGAATGAGTACGACGACAGTCAAGACACAAGGTAAATGGATATCGTCTCAGTGTTTATTTCTATTTGATACATGTTATGTGCGTCACTCTTCCATTTTGTGTGGTGTATGTAATGATCAAGAATGTATTATATGTATCTTATACATAAACTAATTTTTATTAATATATATATATATATATTAATTAACTTTGTTTCAAGGGGTTTAATTTTAAAAAAATGATAATTTAGTAGAATAGTATTGTCTCAATTTTCTATCATTGTGACTCATGTTTTATTATATACGAAAATTCTATTTAGATGTATATATACACCTATTTTATAGGTTATATAATGAATTAACTTCCATTCATGATATTTTTAACTTCATTTAATTCCAGTTTATTACATAGATAGTATGATTCCAAGTTACCACGTTATAATATTTCATTGAAATAATCACATATCTTTTCAAAAAAATTAATGATTTAGTTTATTTAATGAAATTTTATGATCCCTCTCAAGAAAACTCATGAATTTACTTATCATAAATTTATTAACGAAATATACCTGTATTGGTACAATTTTTTACTCTTTGGTGCCTAATATCAGTATGAAAATATTTTTTTGAAAAATTGATTATGTTTCTCCCTTCGATAGGTAATCTGTTTTATTTAAAAAACATGGTTTTCAAAAAAAAATCAAAATTGTTTTCAAAAAATTATTTCAATTGATCCTTGAAAACCATTTTCAATGAAAATAATTTTAAAAATGTTTTATTGTTTTCAAATATTCCATTATCAATTTTCTTAGCTTTGTTCAAAGGAAATGGATTTCAAAATTATTTTAAATCTTCATTAAAAATTTTTAAATGAATATAGTTTTCAAAAATATTCATGTTTTTTAAAATAATTTATCATGAAGGAAGGGTATCTCCTTTATTAAATATTTTCAAAACATAGTTCAAAATTATGTTCCATCTAAGATGAAATCTGTTGATATTACTCATTCATTTTGAGGAAATGATCTAATGGATCCACTCATATTATTTTTATGAATGGTGTATGCTTTGAAGTCATGATGTATATGAATCTTGTTTCTCTTCCATGAGTTATATACCTTGAATCCCCCTTTTTTCATGGGATATTATTTCATGAAATTATTATGAATCCAATATATTTTAATATTATGTGATTTTATTGAATATTAATGATAGTAATTTCATTTCTTATGTTATAATTTTATTTTTATAAAACCTTTGTTATTTATGGGTCATGATATGATGAATGTTTAATTTTTTGGCACATGAATGAGTGATTTTTGTAACACCCCAAGATTTCATAGTGTGTTATTTCTTCAAAATAATTCAATAACTTTCACTACACGCAACACCGAGTTCAATCACACCATGACTTACCAAACAAGCCATTCAAAAGAGGTTATGAATAGTATTAACTAAATTTTAAACATTATATAATCCTTATAATTTTAGAATCCATATTATGATAACAAATTCATTTTCAGTATTGCACTTTTATCAACTTTTAATAGTGAACCCTTTTTAAATACAATATTTTAAACTTTTTGACTAAATGGGGACATCAAAAATTTAAAATAAAACATCCCAAGCTTCCATGGTACGCTTTCCTTTGAATAATATAGTAGTGTGTGTTGTACGCAACTTCGAGTTTTAACACACACCACAACTGATCAAACTAGCAGTTATGAATAGTAATACCTACTTTTTGAAATTATATATATTTTATTTTTTAAAATGGACTTCATTTTTGGATTTGTAATATTTAATTTAGCCTAAGGTTAAATTTTGGTACTTTTCGGAGAAATTTAATATTTTGATGAATAGTGAAAATTGCTAAATTTTAATTAAAAACAACTTTTTTAATCAAAATAATTAATAGTGATAAATTATGAATTTGAGTGGTTTTAAATTATATTTAGAATATATTTTTACCATTTAATATAATTTTGGTCATTGGACATAATTTTACAATTAAACCGGACATAAACAAGTGTTAATCTTTTGATAGTTATTATCTCTTAAAAACACGCTTTTTGTATTAACAACGGAAATTAATTTTAAATTAATTTCTGCAACTTCTATGTTTTGAATTTGGAAAAATGGATTCCATATTTGGAATCAGGATGTTTAAGTTGTGTAAATAGGTAACTTTTATTTTTAGACATTTTGAATAATTACTGCGGTAAATATTTTATTTACCATGGTTAAGGGTAAATCCGGTAAATAAGGGTTAAAAAAATAATGTTATAATAATACTAAATTACCCTAAAACGTGTCCTACCCTTATGGGTTGATACATTTTCGACCATAGGCATCTTTGGGTCGATTTTGGGACCCCATGGATCCACTTGTAGGTGATAGGGACACTTTATTTTAATTAAGTTAAAATGAATACAAAAATGACACAAGCATATATCTTTTAGCAAAACAATTTTTACATATGGTTATATATGTTGGATTTTCTACTATAAATATTCATTAGAAAGATAAAAAGATTTAATACATAATTATATTTTATTTATAATTTTTATATATTACATAATTTAATTTCTTTATGACACAATGATGATGCAGTAATTACCATAATAGTGAAAATTTAAAATAATTGATATTATAAATACCCAAATAAATATAATTTGAGACTTTTAATGAATTAAAATAATTTTCTAGTATAATATTACATATTAGTATTGATTTAATTAACTTTTTTTGAAGTAATAATTCTTTTATGAGTTTCACAAAAATCAACTATTGAATAGTGCCAAAATTGACATAGAAGAGTTTTTAAAACAAATATTATATTATTAATTGATATTAAATTCCTAAAAGTCTAAGGGTCGTCCAAGAGACTTATAGCATGATAGGTGTATCATTAATGGACCACTTGGGGATCTATTGGATGTATCTAGTAATTTTATTAACCATATAACATAAAAATACAAAGAGACATTGTAAAAGTGAAACTAATTAACTTAGAGTTAATACTTAAGGATAAGGTTAATATAAGTACCCAAACCAGTCTAAATTTTATTGGTTGAGTGGTTTTCGACCTATCCCCACCTTAAAATTTAAATAATCAACTTTTGAGCCATTAGAAACCGAATATGAATTTATTATAAATTAATATTTCTAACTTTTCCAAAGGTCCCCCTCACCTCTCTTATAAAAGGGCACTCCTCCTTCTCATTTATTCACACCTTCAAAGCCTTTCGGTTATGCCAAACTCTGCCCAAATACTCTCCCAATTTCCCTCAATACAACCTAGAGGCCTTATTTTGATCATAAAACCAACCTACGGAGCCTTTTTGATCAAATCAAAAGGAAGAACCCGAAGAAGAGGTAATGATTTCACCACCCTTTTCCAAGTTCCTTTCTTCTTCCACTTCTTCTTCCGTTGTTTTTACCATTATAAAATAATAACTCCATTATCATATATATATATACTTTGATTTTATTATAAATATGGTATAACCATATTCAGTATTCTACCCACCCTTTTGAATAACATGTCACCATACGTGCGTAGATACGGCTTACCGTCTCCACGTCGTGGTGTAATTGTTATTCAATATATTATTATATGGATGGGTATAATAATGATGTTTAACTCAAGTAAATAATAAATATAACATTTTAATGATTCTGTATATATGATATACGATCCATTTATCAAAATAATGATATTGTCGCTCGTGCGTACATACGGACTACCGTCTCCACGAACGCGATGAGATTCATTCTCCATCATATCCATTCAAGTATAATTATCATTTGATGATTTAAAAATGATTTTTAAGGAATTCATATCATTCTGGATATGAATAATATACAACCTATCTATTATAAACATGGCTTACGTAACAAAACATATAAAAGAAAACGAGTAAGTTAACCCCCGAAACAACGATAATACTAAGATATTATTAACCAATCAATGTTAAAAGATCATATATGATATCATATTAATTTATATGATTCTTGTATAATTTTATAACAATTATTTCACCATTATACAGGAGGTTAACCTACCCCAACCAAGGAAAAGTACAAGTTAAGGGTTATTTCGCAATCTCTTCATTATCCGAGGTTGCTTATACGTAATTATATACTAGGATTTCTTTATCATCCACATCCATGTTTCTTCGAAATGTATTTTAAAACATTTTTACTATTTACAAAGAATATGAGTTAAAGTCATTTATACCCATATGGGTTTATAAAGTAATCTTTCCGTCTTTTTCCAAACAAGGTGCTTTTTAACCTTTTCGACAGAATTAAGGTAAGAATGTTTTTTTTAACTTATATGGCGGGTGCGGCTATTTACCGCCGTTATAAAATTGTCAAAGTTTCCCTTATAAGCTTATAAGAATATTTTCAAAGAAAATGTTTTATTTTATAATTATGTGACTTTTAAATGATTTCAAAAAGAATATTTTAAGAATTTCGGAAAGGTACTCTTTATCAAAATCAGAATTTTAAATGTTTTAAAGATTTATCTTTCTAAATATTTTTAATAAATGTCAATGTCTTCAAAATGATTTTTAAGGATATATTTATATGGACATGAATGTTTTTAAAATGTTAATTCCTTTCAAAAGTTTCAAATTGGTATGGGACAATTTGATTCAAAAATCTCTTTTAATTACTTCCTTTATATATGTGTGACTTTTAAATGATTTAAAAAAAAGGAGATATTTCTCTCAAATAGTTTTGATTTCATCTATGTCAACATCCTTTGATGGATTTTATGATTATATGAAGTTGATTTATTGTGATATAAAACTTCTATATTGTTTTGAAGGTTTTGTGATATGTTTGATTGTGGATGTGCTATTTTTATACCATTCGTAGTTTATGGTGAATGTATTGACATTTCGTATGCTAGTTTTAATACGAATGTTTATGTTATGTTTAAACCATTTCATATGGGAATGAATTGGACTTAATATGTGACGGGTGGAGCCCGCTATAGATCCTCGATGCATCGGTAGGTCTCATGAGACAAACTAGTGTCTTGGAACAAGGCCTTGGAAAAATCTTATTTGTAGTCTTGGCACGAGGCCTTGGCTATGTGGTTATGATAGTATGGAATTATGCATTCCATCATTATGAAAGTTGTTATTGATATTGCATTTGATTATTTGATTAGTATAATATCCATGTGAATAAGTAAATGGCATTATTTCATTTTATTTTTTCCATACTATGTTGAAGTTCAAGTTTAAAAGGATTTTTTTTAGTTATAAATTGCCTTAAATGTTTACGCTTATTTATAAATGTTTCCGCTGTATTGATTACCCTTACGGAGTGTTTGAGCTCACCCCTTTCAATGTTTTATTTTTCCCAGGATTCCAAGAAGTATATTGTGATTGATAAGAAGGGTTAAGACAAGGGAATAATGGCATTCATAAAGGATTATTTATGTTTTTTTGTATGTTATGAAGTGTAATGTAACATTCATGTATGTAATCTATTTTCCAAGACTGCTAAACTAATCGGTCTTTCGAGACTTGATTCCTTGTAATCATGCCAATGTATTAAAATAATGCACCGACTCTGGGTTACTAGGGTCGGGGCGTTACAGTTGGTATCAGAGGAAGTTTTGTACAAACCTTTGAAACTAGATTTAGGTAAACTCTGATTTGAGCACATAGACCTAAGATCGACCTTGAGGATTATTATAGAAGAACTTCCTATAATTTTGGTATTGTAGAGATTTTTTGAGTTTTCTGAGCAATACATCCCTGTCTGGATACGAGCAGGTAGAGGCGGCTCTGGCACAGATGTACCTAGGGGTAAAACCCGAAAACACCGCTTTGAGCTAGACTCGAACGGGAACTGGTGCACGACAACGGGCCTTGCTGCACTCTTGGTTACGACACTCCCGGGGGATATTCTTAGGATAATTCTCATTTTCTTTACAAACCATTATTAAGGGTTTATGAGTATATACTTCCTCAAAGGAGACATTTTTATGATTATGGATTATATCCATAAACTATTTAATTTATGTTTTGTGTTTTACAAGTTTGGGATTAGGTATTGTTATTCATAAACTAATCTATTGTATTTAATTCTTTAGAAATGGCGCCCAGTAGAAGGAATGATAACTCCAGCAATGCACATAATCCAAAGAGAAAGAAGGATCATATCTTTCTTGGTCTTAAGCCATAATTTATAAGAGAAATAGTATCCCATGTATTATCATCATATGAAGAAATAATATCATGTGTTGATTAGATAAGTAATGATTTTACTGAGTCCTATGGCTTTGAAGGGAAGCAAGAGAAGAAAAGGATGGAAGAGAAAAAGATGGATAAAGGGAAGAGGGAAAATAAGAATTTTCTCATATGTGATAACTGTGGGAAGAAACACCCTGAAACTTGTCTGAAAGGAATGGGAGTTTGTTATAAGTGTGGAGGAAAATGGCAAAAAGTACGTGACTACAAGGGTAAGAAAATGGTTTCAAATGTACAATGCTTCATTTTCAAGGAGTTTGGACACGACACGAACCTATGTCCCAGTCATCAAACCATGCCGAAAATGATGCTATTGGATAATAATAAAGTTATGATACTACCACAGATGAAGAGGAATGATTAGTGTTCTTATGTTGATTATGTCAATTGAGTGTTGTATCAACAATATACTTGTTATAATAATTATGGAGTATATAAGGATTGTACTGCATTACTATTTCATTAAGGACTTGAGATTGTGTGGAACAAAGAAAAGTGACTCAATAGCAGGATAAATTTTTGGAAAATATATGGTTGAGAGAATGATAAACCATAATATAGTTCTGATACCGAGGTAGTGATTTTGGAATAATACATGATTTATTTGGATAAATTATATTGGATATTTTTGACTACCTGGAAATTGATTAATGATTTTTATATTCCATCATTGTTGGGGTTTAAAACATTTTTGTATTGATTAAGTATATCCAGAATTCTATATGGAATAAGGGAACATGAATGTAATCAATAAGGAATATGGTAAATCAGGATGTTTCAGTAAATGATGAAGGTATTCATATTCTATTACGGGGTAAAAAGGATCTACATTATGCTTACCTTCCTTATAAATTTTGGACTGTGAGTTTGGACAGATGTATTTTGGATAGTTCTAGTTTGGCTTATTTTGGATTTCCATAAAAGCACAACCCGGAGGTCGGGCGGAAACCTGTCACGTCCGGCAAGGCCGCGAGACTTGAACCCGCAACCGAAGGGCGACAAGGGTGTATCACCTACCACTGGCCCACGAGATGTCCTGGATTAAATAATGTAGTTTCTTTAAAATGTCTGGTACATGAATTATAAATTCTTTTTTTAACCCTATACGAATAGGATAAATAGAATATATTTTTTTCGTTCTATTATCTTTTAGAGTGAAAGATTAGTTTGCGGTAGAAATTAGTTAAAGGATGGAACTCTACTTGTCAAGAATATATTTTTCTTCTTCTCTTATTCTATGAAGAAATTAATTATTATACTTTATTTAAGGAATACGAAAACCAAAAATGTGTTATCCTAATACCCTATGTTTTTTTGAACCTATGGTATTTCAAATCATCATAGATTGATGAATTTAAGGACCTAAATTTTATACATGTTTGTGATTTATGACTTCAATCACTACCTATAAATATTTACGTTTTTTCTTCCAATTATATGTCTCTAATTACCACCAATGTTCTCCTAATCGAGATCATAATTTGGTGGTGACCCTTTCATTTCTCTTTTCCACATATTAAGACTAAATTTTAGTAACCCAATTTCTGATGTGGGTTTTCCCACAAATATTTTTTCTACCTTCCACCTTTTATTTTCGAAGAACAATTTCAAATTGCGAGGACACAATTTATTGGAGGAGGGGAGAATGTAACACCCAAAGATTTCATAGTGTGTTATTTCTTCAAAATAATTCAATAACTTGCACTACACGCAACACCGAGTTCAATCACACCATGACTTACCAAACAAGCCGTTAAAAAGAGGTTATGAATAGTATTAACTAAATTTTAAACTTTATATAATCCTTATAAATTTAGAATCCATATTATGAGAACAAATTCATTTTCAGTATTGCACTTTTATCAACTTTTAATAGTGAAACCTTTTTAAATACAATATTTTAAACATTTTGACGAAATAGGGGCATCAAAAATTTAAAATAAAACATCCCAAGCTTCCATGGTATGCTTTCCTTTGAATAATACTATAGCGTGTGTTGAACGCAACTTCGAGTTTTAACACACACCACAACCGATCAGACTAGCCGTTATGAATAGTAATACCTACGTTTTGAAATTATACATATTTAATTTTTTAAAATGGACTTCATTTTTGGATTAGTAATATCTAATTTAGCCTAAGGTGAAATTTTGGTACTTTTCGGATAACTTTAATATTTTGATGAGTAGTGAAAATTACTAAATTTTAATTAAAAACAACTTTTTTAATAAAAATAATTAATAGTGATAAATTATGAATTTGAGTGGTTTTAAAGTATATTTAGAATATATTTTTATGATTTAATATAATTTTGGTCATTGGACATAATTTTACAATTAAACCGGACATAAACAAGTGTCAATCTTTTGATAGTTATTATCTCTTAAAAACACGCTTTTTGTTTTAACAACGGAAATTAATTTTAAATTAATTTCTGCCACTTCTGTGTTTTGAATTTGGAACAATTGATTCCATATTTGGAATCAGGATGTTCAAATTGTGTAAATAGGTAACTTTTATTTTTAGACATTTTGAATAATTACTGCGGTAAATATTTTATTTACCATGGTTAAGGGTAAATCCGGTAAATAAGGGTTAAAAATAATATTATAATAATAATAAATTACCCTAAAACGTGTCCTAGCCTTATTGTTTGATACATGTTCGACCATAGTCATCTTTGGGTCGATTTTGGGACCCCATGGAGCCACTTTTAGGTGATAAGGACACTTTATTTTAATTAAGTTAAAATGAATACAAAAATGACACAATCATATATCTTTTAGAAAAACAATTTTTACCTAGGGTTATATTTGTTGAATTTTCGACTATAAATATTCATTAGAATGATAAAATGATTTCCTACATAATTATAGTTTATTAATAATTTTTAGATATTACATAATTTAATTTCGTTATGACACAATGATGATGCAATAATTACCATAATAGTGAAAATTTAAAATAATTGATATTATAAATACCCAAATAAATATAATTAGAGACTTTTAATAAATTAAAATAATTTTATAGGATAATATGATATATTAGGATTTATTTAATTAAATTTTTTAGAAGTAATCATTCTGTTATGAGTTTGAAAAAAATCAACTATTGAATAGTGTCAAAATTGACATAAAAGTGTTTTTAAAAAAAATATTATATTATTAATTGATATTAAATTCCAAAAAAAATCTAAGGTTCGGACAAGAGACTTATATCATGATAGATGTATCATTAATGGACCACTTTTGGGGTCTCTTGGATGTATATAGTAAGTTTATTAACAATATAATATAAAAATACAAAGAGACATTGTAAAAGTGAAACTAATTAACTTAGAGTTAATACTTAAAGATAAGGTTAATATAAGAACCCAAACCTGTCTAAATTCTATTGGTTGAGTGTTTTTCGACCTATACCCACCTTAAAATTTAAATATTAAACTTTTGAGCCATTAGAAACCGAATATGAATTTATTATAAATTAATATTTCTAGCTTTTCCCAAGGTGCCCCTCACCTCTCTTATAAAAGGGCACTCCTCCTTATCATTTCTTCACACCTTCAAAGCCTTTTGGTTCGGCCAAAATCTGACCAAATACTCTCCCAACTTCCCTCACTACAACCTAGAGTCCTTATTTTGATCATAAAGCCAACTTAAGGAGCCCTTTTGATCAAATCAAAAGGAAGAACCCGAAGAAGAGGTAATGATTTCACCACCCTTTTCCAAGTTCCTTTCTTCTTCCACTTCTTCTTCCGTTGTTTTTGCCATTATAAAATAATAACTCCAGTATCATATATATATATATATATATATACTTTAATGTTATTATAAATATGGTACAACCATATTCAGTATTCTACCCACCATTTTGAATAACATGTCACCATACGTGTGTACGTACGGCTTACCGTCTCCACGTCGTGGTGTAATTGTTATTCAATATATTATTATTTGGATGGGTATAATAATGAAGTTTAACTCAAGTAAATAATAAATATAACATGTTAATGATTCTGTATATATGATATACCATCCATTTATCAAAAGAATGATATTGTCGCTCGTGCGTACGTACAGACGACCGTCTCCACGAACATGATGAGATTCATTCTCCATCATATCCATTCAAGTATAATTATCATTTGATGATTTAAAAATGATGTTTAAGGACTTGATATCATTCTGGATATGAATAATATACAACCTATCCATTAAAAACATGGCTTACATAACAAAACATATAAAAGAAAATGAGTAAGTTAACACCCGAAACAACGATAATACTAAGATATTATTAACAAATCAATGGTAAAAGATCATATATGATATCATATTAATGTATATGATTCTTGTATAATTTAATAACAATTATTTAACGATTATAAAAGAGGTTAACCTACCCCAACCAAGGTAAAGTACAAGGTAAGGGTTATTTCGTAATCTCTTCATTATCCGAGGTTGTTTATACGTAATTATATACTGGGATTTCATTATCATCCACATCCATGTTTCTTCGAAATGTATTTCAAAACATTTTTACTATTAACAAAGAATATGATTTAATGTCATTTATACCCTTATGGGTTTATAAAGGAATATTTCCGTCGTTTTCCAAACAAGTTGCTTTTTAACCTTTTCGACAGAATTAAGGTAAGAATGTTTTTTTTAACTTATACGGCGGGTGCGGCTATTTACCACCGTTATAAAATCGTCAAAGCTTCCCTTACAAGCTTATAAGAATATTTTCAATGAAAATGTATTATTTTATAATTATGTGACTTTTAAATGATTTCAAAATGAATATTTTAAGAATTTCGGAAAGGTACTCTTTATCAAAATCAGAATTTTAAATGTTTTAAATATTTATCTTTCTAAATCTTTTTAACAAATTTCCATGTCTTCAAAATGGTTTTTAAGGATTTATTTATATGGACATGAATGTTTTTAAAATGTTAATTCCTTTCAAAAGTTTCAAACTGGTATGGGAAACTTTTATTCAAAAATCTCTTTTAATTAATTCCTTTATAAATGTGTGACTTTTAAATGATTTCAAAAAAAAGGAGATATTTCTCTCAAATAGTTTTGATTTCATCTATGTCAAAATCCTTTGATGGATTTTATAATTATATGAAGTTGATTTATTGTGATATAAAACTTTTATATTGTATTGAAGGTTTTGTGATATGTTTGACTGTGGATGTTCTATTTTAATACCATTCATAGTTTATGGTGAAAGTATTGACATTTCGTATGCTAGTTTTAATACGAATGTTTATGTTATGTTTAAACCTTTTCATATGGGAATGCATTAGACTTAATATGTGACGGGTGGAGCCCGCTATAGCTCCTCGATGCATCGGTAGGTCTCATGAGACAAACTAGTGTTTTGGCACAAGGCCTTGGCAAAATCTTATTTGTAGTCTTGGCACGAGGCCTTGGCTATGTGGTTATGATAGTCTGGCATTATGCATTCCATCATTATGAAAGTGGTTATTGATATTGCATGTGATTATTCGATTAGTAGAATATCCATGTGAATAAGTAAATGGCATTATTTTTTTTTCCATACTATGTTGAATTTCAAGTTTAAAAGGATTTTTTTAGTTATACATTGCCTTAAATGTTTATGCTTATTTATAAATGTTTCCGCTGTATTGATTTCCGTTACGGAGAGTTTGAGCTCACCCCTTTCAATGTTTTATTTTTCCCAGGATTCCATGAAGTATATTGTGATTGATAAGAAGGGTTAAGACAAGGGAATAATGGCATTCATAAAGGATTATTTATGTTGTTTTGTATGTTATGATGTGTAATGTAACATTCATGTATGTAATGTATTTTCCAAGACTGCTAAACTAATCGGTATTTCGTGACTTGATTCCTTGTAATCATTCCAATGTATTAAAATAATGAACCGACTTTGGGTTACTAGGGTCAGGGCGTTACAGTTGGTATCAGAGGAAGTTTAGTACAAACCTTGGAAACCAGATTTAGGTAAACTCTGATTTGAGCACATAGACCTAAGATGGACCTTGAGGATTAGTATAGAAGAACTTCCTAGAATTTTGGTATTGTAGATATTTCGTGAGTTTTCCGAGCAATACATCCATGTCTGGATACGAGCAGGTAGAGGTGGCTCTGGTATAGATGTGCCTAGGGTTAAAACCCGAAAACACCGCTTTGAGCTAGACTTGAACGGGAACTGGCGCACGACAATGGGCCTTACTGCACTCTTGGTTACGACACTCCCGGGGGATATGCTTAGGATAATTCGCATTTTTTTACAAACCATTATTAAGGGTTTATGAGTATATACTTCCTCAAAGGAGACATTTTTATGATTGTGGATTATATCCATAAACTATTTAATTTATGTTATGTGTTTTACAAGTTTGGGATTAGGTATTGTTATTCATAAACTATTCTAGTGTATGCCATTGTTTAGAAATGGCGCCCAGTAGAAGGAATGATAACTCCAGAAATGCACATAATCCAAAGAGAAAGAAGGATCATATCTTTCATGGTCTTAATCTAGAATTTATAAGAGAAATAGTCTCCCATGTATTATCATCATATGAAGAAATAATATCATGTGTTGATAAGATAAGTAAAGATTTTACTGAGTCCTATGGCTTTGAAGGGAAGCAAGAGAAGAAAAGTATGGAAGAGAAAAAGATAGATAAAGGGAAGAGGGAAAAGAAGAATTTTCCCATATGTGATAATTGTGGGAAGAAAAACCCTGGAACTTGTCTGAAAGGAATGGGAGTTTGTTATAACTGTGGAATAAAGGGGAACAAAGTATGTGACTGCAAGGGTAAGAAAATGGTTTCAAATGTAAAATGCTTCATTTTCAAGGATTTTGGAGACTACACGAACCTATGTCCCAGTCATCAAACCATGCCGCAAATGATGCTATTGGATAATAATCAAGTTATGATACTACCACAGATGAAGAGGAATGATTATATTTCTTATGTTGATTATGTCAATTTAGTGTTGTATCAACAATGTACTTGTTATAATAATTATGGAGTATATAAGGATTGTACTGCAGTACTATTTCATTAAGGAGTTGAGATTGTGTGGAACACAGAAAAGTGACTCAATAGCAGGATAAATTTTTGGAAAATATACGGTTGAGAGAATGATAAACCATAATATAGTTTTGATACCAAGGTAGTGATTTTGGAATAATACAAGATTTATTTGGATAAATTATATTGGATATTCTTGACTACCTTGAAATTGATTAATGATTTGTATATTCCATCATTGTTGGGGTTTAAAACATTTTTGGATTGATGAAGTATATCCAGAATTCTATATGGAATAAGGGAGCATGATGTAATCAATATGTAATATGGTAATTCAGGATGTTTCAGTAAATGATGAAGGTATTCATATGCTATTACGGGGTAAAAAGGATCTACATTATGTTTACCTTCCTTATAAATTTTGGACTGTGAGTTTGGACAGATGTATTTTGGATAGTTCTAGTTTGGATTATTTTGGATTGCCATAAAAGGACAACCCGGAGGTCGGGTGGCAACCCGTCACGTCCGGCAAGGCCGCGAGACTTGAACCCGCAACCGAAGGGCGAAAAAGGTGTATCACCTACCACTGGCCCACGAGATGTCCTGGATTAAATAATGTAGTTTTTTTAAAAGATCTGGTAGATGAATTATAAATTCGTTTTTTTTTGGAACCCTATACAAATAGGATAAATAGAATATATTTTTTTCGTTCTATTATCTTTTAGAGTGAAAGATGAATTTGTGGTAGAAATTAGTTAAAGGATGGAACTCTACTTGTCAAGAATATATTTTTCTTCTTCTCTTATTCTATGAAGAAATTAATTCTTATACTTTATTTAAAGAATCCTAAAACCAAAAATGTGTTATCCTAATACCCTATGTTTTGTTGAACCGATGGTATATCAAATCATCATAGATTGATGAATTCAAGGACCTAAATTTTATACTTGTTTGTGATTGATGACCTCAATCACTACCTATAAATATTTACGTTTTTCCTCCAATTATATTTCTCTAATTGCAACCAATGTTCTCCTAATCAAGATCATAATTTGGTGGTGACCCTTTCATTTCTCTTTTCCACAGATTAAGAATAAATTTTAGTAACCCAATTTCTGATGTGGGTTTTCCCACAAATATATTTTCTATTTTCAACCTTATATTTTCTAAGAACAATTTCAAATTACGAGGACACAATTTATTGAAGGAGGGGAGAATGTAACACCCCAAGATTTCATAGTGTGTTATTTTTTCAAAATAATTCAATAACTTGCACTACACGCAACACCGAGTTCAATCACACCATGACTTACCAAACAAGCCGTTCAAAAGAGGTTATGAATAGTATTAACTAAATTTTAAACTTTATATAATCCTTATAATTTTAGAATCCATATTATAAGAACAAATTCATTTTCAGTATTGCACTTTTATCAACTTTTAATAGTGAACCCTTTTTAAACACAATATTTTAAACTTTTTGACTAAATGGGGACATCAAAATTTTAAAATAAAACATCCCAAGCTTCCATTTTACGCTTTCCTTTGAATAATACAGTAGCGTGTGTTGTACGCAACTTCGAGTTTTAACACACACCACAACTGATCAAACTAGCTGTTATGAATAGTAATACATACTTTTTGAAATTATATATATTTTATTTTTTAAAATGGACTTCATTTTTGGATTAGTAATATCGAATTTATCCTAAGGTGAAATTTTGGTACTTTTTGGATAACATTAATATTTTGATGAATAGTGAAAATTACTAAATTTTAATTAAAAACTACTTTTTTAATCAAAATAATTAATAGTGATGAATTATGAAATTGGGTGGTTTTAAAGTATATTTAGAATATATTCTTACCATTTAATATAATTTTTTTCATTGGACATAATTTTACAATTAAACCGGACATAAACAAGTGTCAATCTTTTGATAGTTATTATCTCTTAAAAACACGCTTTTTATTTTAACAACGGGAATTAATTTTAAATTAATTTCTTCCACTTCTGTGTTTTGAATTTGGAAAAATGGATTCCATATTTGGAATCATGATTTTCAAATTGTGTAAATAGATAAGTTTTATTTTTAGACATTTTGAATAATTACTGCGGTAAATATTTTATTTACCATGATTAAGGGTAAATCCGGTAAATAAGGGTTAAAAATTATATTATAATAATACTAAATTACCCTAAAACGTGTCCTAAACTTATTGGTGGATACATGTTCGACCATAGGCATCTTTGGGTCGATTTTGGGACCCCATGGAGCCACTTGTAGGTGATAGAGACACTTTATTTTAATTAAGTTAAAATGAATACAAAAATGACACAAGCATATATCTTTTAGAAAAACAATTTTTACATAGGGTTATATATGTTGGATTTTCGACTATAAATATTCATTATAAATATAAAAATATTTCCTACATAATGATAGTTTATTTCTAATTTTTAGATATTACATAATTTAATTTCTTTATGACACAATGATGATGCAGTAATTACCATAATAGTGAAAATTTAAAATAATTGATATTATAAATACCCAAATAAATATAATTTGAGACTTTTAATGAATTAAAATACTTTTCTAGGATAATATGACATATTATGATTGATTTAATTAACTTTTTTCGAAGTAATAATTCTGTTATGAGTTTCACAAAAATCTACTATTGAATAGTGTCAAAATTGACATAAAAGAGTTTTTAAAACAAATATTATATTATTAATTGATATTAAATTCCTAAAAATCTAATGTTCGGCCAAGAGACTTATATCGTGATATCGGTATCATTAATAGACCACTTGGGGGTCGCTTGGATTTATATAGTAAGTTTATTAACCATATAATATAAAAATACAAAGAGACATTGTAAAAGTGAAACTAATTAACTTAGAGTTAATACTTAAAGATAAGGTTAATATAAGTACCCAAACCTGTCTAAATTCTATTGGTTGAGTGATTTTAGACCTATCCCCACCTTAAAATATAAATAATCAACTTTGGAGTCATTAGAAACCGAATATGAATTTATTATAAATTAATATTTCTAGCTTTTCCAAAGGTTCCCCTCACCTCTCTTATAAAAGGGCACTCCTCCTTCTCATTTCTTCACACCATCCAAGCCTTTTGGTTCGGCCAAACTCTGCCCAAATACACTCCCAACTTCCCTCAATACAATCTAGAGGACTTAGTTTGATCAGAAAGCCAACCTATGGAGCCCTTTTGATCAAATCAAAAGGAAGAACCCGAAAAAGAGGTAATGATTTCACCACCCTTTTCCAAGTTCCTTTCTTCTTCCACTTCTTCTTCCGTTGTTTTCATCATTCAAAAATAATAACTCCAGTATCATATATATATATACTGTGATGTTATTATAAATATGGTACAACCATATTCAGTATTCTACCCACCCTTTTGAATAACATGTCACCATACGTGTGTACGAACGGCTTACCGTCTCCACGTCGTGGTGTAATTGTTATTCAATATATTATTATTTGGATGGGTATAATAATGATGTGTAACTCAAGTAAATAATAAATATACCATGTTAATTATTCTGTATATATGATATACCATCCATTTATCAAAAGAATGATATTGTCGCTCGTGCGTACGTACGGACTACCGTCTCCCAGAACGCGATGAGATTCATTCTCCATCGTATCCATTCAAGTATAATTATCATTTGATGATTTAAAAATGATGTTTAAGGACTTGATATCATTATATATATGAATAATATACAACCTATCCATTAAAAATATGGCTTACATAACAAAACATATAAAATAAAACGAGTAAGTTAACACCCGAAACAATGATAATACTAAGATATTATTAACAAATCAATGTTAAAAGATCATATATGATATCATATTAATGTATACGATTCTTGTATAATTTAATAACAATTATTTCACCATTATACAGGAGTTTATCCTATCCCAACCAAGGAAAAGTACAAGGTAAGGGTTATTTCTCAATCTCTTCATTATCCGAGGTTGTTTATACGTAATTATCTACTGGGATTTCTTTATCATCCACATCCATGTTTCTTCGAAATGTATTTCAAAACATTTTTACTATTTACAAAGAATATTAGTTAAAGTCATTTATACCCTTATGGGTTTATAAAGGAATCTTTCCTTCGTTTTCCAAACAGGGTGCTTTTTAACCTTTTCGACAGAATTAAGGTAAGAATGTTTTTTCAAACTTATACAGCGGGTGCAGCTATTTACCGCCGTTATAAAATCGTCAAAGCTTCCCTTACAAGCTTATAAGAATATTTTCAAAGAAAATGTTTTATTTTATAATTATGTGACTTTTAAATGATTTAAAATTGAATATTTTAAGAATTTCGGAAAGGTACTCTTGATCAAAATCAGAATTTTAAATGTTTTAAAGATTTATCTTTCTAAATCTTTTTAATAAATCTCCATGTATTCAAAATGGTTTTTAAGGATTTATTTATATGGACATGAATTTTTTTAAAATGTTAATTCCTTTAAAAGGTTTCAAAGTGGTATGGGACACTTTGATTCAAAAATCTCTTTTAATTACTTCCTTTACTAATGTGTGACTTTTAAATGATTTCAAAAAAAGGAGATATTTCTCTCAAATAGTTTTGATTTCATCTATTTCAACATCCTTTGATGGATTTTATGATTATATGAAGTTGATTTATTGTGATATAAATCATCTATATTGTATTGAAGTTTTTGTGATATGTTTGACTTTGGATGTGCTATTTTTATATCATTCATAGTTTATGGTGAAAGTATTGACATTTCGTATGCTAGTTTTAATACGAATGTTTATGTTATGTTTAAACCTTTTGATATGGGAATGCATTGGACTTAATATGTGACGGTTGGAGCCCGCTATAGCTCCTCGATGCATCGGTAGGTCTCATGAGACAAACTAGTGTCTTGGCACAAGGCCTTGGAAAAATCTTATTTGTAGTCTTGGCACGAGGCCTTGGCTATGTGGTTATGATAGTATGGAATTATGCATTCCATCATTATGAAAGTGGTTATTGATATTGCATGTGATTATTCGATTAGTAGAATATCCATGTGAATAAGTAGATGGCATTATTTCATTTTATTTTTTTCATACTATGTTTAAGTTCAAGTTTAAAAGGATTTTTTTTAGTTATACATTGCCTTAAATGTTTATGCTTATTTATAAATGTTTCCGTTGTATTGATTACCCTTACAGAGCATTTGATCTCACCCCTTTCAATGTTTTATTTTTCCCAGGATTCCAAGAAGTATATTGTGATTGATAATAAGGGTTAAGACAAGGGAATAATGGTATTCATAAAGGATTATTTATGTTGTTTTGTATGTTATGAAGTGTAATGTAACATTCATGTATGTAATCTATTTTCCAAGACTTCTAAACTAATCGGTCTTTCGAGACTTGATTCCTTGTAATCATGCCAATGTATTAAAATAATGCACCGACTATGGGTTACTAGGGTCGGGGCGTTACAATTTTATAATGACCGTGTGGGACCCATATTCTCCTCTAATGAATTTGGTAATGATAAATGTTTTATGGGATGAAAGGGTATATATGACAGAATCCCAAGACTAAAACAAGATGGTATATGGGTGTAAATCCCAATACTGAAATAAGAGGGTAAACTGGAGGACATCCTAAGCATGAAATAGGATAGAACGCTAGAGGAAATCCCATGAATAATATAAGAGGGTACATGAGAGGGTATCCTAATATCGGAATAAGGGGGTATAAAAGAGTAATTAAAAAGCCTAAAACAAGAGGGTATGAGTGAAGACATCCCAATAACAAAATAAGAGGGAACACACGAGGACATCTAAATCTTAAACTAAAAGGGTATATGGGAGTAAATACCAATCCAAAAACAAGAGGGATCGTAGGGTGAGATCCCAATCCTAAAACCAGTTGGTACATGGGTGGACATACCAAGCCTGAAATAAGAGGGTATATTGGAGGAAATCCCATCCACAAAAAAAGAGGGTACATAGGAGGAAATCCTATGATAGAAACAAGGGGGTATGTGAGAGGAAATACAAATTCTAAAACAAGAGGGTACATGGAAGGGAATCCAATGTCTGATGTAGGTACAAGGGTGATTTAGCTAATCATAACATGTTCATATTCCCCAGGTATATTTCCTTGATAGATGGTTTTGATATTTTTTTTCTAAAATTCCCTATTTTATTCATATGTTAAGGTTTATTGTCTGATGATCTTCATTAACTTATGATTCATTTCTTTTGAACTGCCAATGATTATTATGATCTTTAATAAACATTTTTTAATCATTAAAAGTTATGTTAAAGTTCCATAACATTTTTTGATTTTATCTAACACATTTCTTTTATTTTCCCCTAGTTAGTATATAAGCTCACCCATTTTTAATGATTCCTTTACACAAGTTATAAATAACAAATTATTGTGGAATAAGTAAATATGGATATCCTTATGGGAGATGTTGAATATCTTTCACCAGGATAAATTATGTTGTTTCCATGTTTTCAAAGACAATAAACTATTATGGTCCTTGGGTGTGATTTTTTGTAATATACTAAATATTCAGTTAAAATGATGTAATCTCCTTGTATGGAAAGCCCATGTTGCTAAACTTTTTATAAAAAATGGTTTATTCATCCTTTGTAATCTATGATGAAAAAAAATTATTATATTTCTATGAACATTTTTAAGAATTTGTTTAGGGATATGAATAAGGATAAGTATAAGAATGATTCAATGTTTATAAAAAAGACATAGAATACTGGAATAGGGTAGAGTGAGTGGTTTCTGAGAAATACATCTATGTCTTGATACTATGAGTGGATGTGGCTTTGTCACATATGTACCTAGAGGTAACAACTCTGACAAGATGATTCGGGCCTGACTTTGGGTAATCTGGTACACAACAGTAGACCATGAGGTACCCCTTATTTGACACTCATGGGGGATTTTCTTTGGAAATTAAAAAAATCTTCACGAACCACCATTAAATAATTGTATATATGTTTGATATGAATAATATAGGATGAAACTATGGTGTTTTATATTATGTAATGTGTAATGATCTAGAAATACCAAAAGTAAATCTTTTCATGATTATGTGGCATTATACTATGATAAGTAATACACACAATATGTTTCTGGTTTTAGTCAATGTAATGAATCTAATGGAACTTGACTAATGTATAATGTGATGGATGGTTTGAGGATGAGAATCAATTTGGGATAATAACTAGTGTGAAAGATGTAGTTATAATACCTAATTAGTTTTTAAGGAACATTGTAAACAATGTGTACCTTAACAAACTCATGGGCTCACCAAGAAAGAGAGATAATTATTTTACTAAGAGTTTAGGTAAGATATACCATGAAGGAAATAATATTTTGTTTCCCTTGTGTCAAGAGAGTGGAAATAATCACCTAAGATAATGTTATAGAAAAATATGAAGATGTTATGACTATTGAATATAATTATACAAAACAAGTTATTTTAAGGGAAAATGAAGAGTTTGGTTAAAAAATAGATGATCATATAATCCACCCTAAGTCTACATTGAATGTTATGTTTTTTATGTGTGAAATAAATGGTTATTATGAACTTTAGTGTACCAATACAAAATATCCTGAAGAAAATCAGCAAGGCGGTTCTAATAATGGTTACATTGGTGATGATGCAGAAACTATATATGAAATGTGAAAGTAAAGGGGTAATATATAATAGGATAAATTAGTATTGTTAATGAATTAAGGATGTAGTAATCTGTGTTTTTATGTATTTTCCTTAAAAATTTATGAATGATGAAGATTGCAAGGATTGATCTACTTATTTTTTTTATCAGTATTTACAAGTTTACATTGAATAATCCCAATTTACTAAATATTTGATTTAATAACCAGGTGATATTTTGATTAAGAGAATGTAACCCTAAATATGTTCTTTATGTTAACATAATGATGTTTGGATAATGATATATGGGTTATGAATATGTAAATTATAAGGTATGAATTACCCTAGATATGATTATTGGATATGTATTATATGTCATTATGAATAATGTTTACAATAATTTCTATATTTAAATAATAGATCCAATATACATTACAAGAAGGAGGCATGAAATATTTTTAAAAGGATTTATCATAGTTAATGTTTGTACAACGTTTCAATGAAATATATGATGATGGAATTCATATGATTGAAATGTGATAGCTATGTTGTACACCGTGATATATAGGGGATGAATGTTAAGAGGATTTCATTTATTTCTTTCAAAATATTTGGATTTCCATCTTTTAGAATCATTATAAGGTTAACCATTAATGAAAAAAATTTAGTTAAACTTCGTATGAGGTAATTCTGTATTGAGATTGTATTAAAAACATTGTATACATGGATATTAAGTAATTAACATTAATTTTAGTATGAATATCATTTTTATTTTAGAATCTATGTAACTGTGGTTTTAGAAAAAGAGATCAGGTATGTCCGGTGAAACCCAATCAAGTCATGCAAGGCTATAGGTCTTGAACCCCTGACCGGTAAGATGTTAAGGGTTTTATGGCTACCACTAGACGATATGACATCCGAGTTTATGTATATTTATTTTTTTGATGAATAATTATTTATTATAAAATCATAGTGTTACTTTTTCTGTTTATAGATTAATGTATTAAAAATATTTATTTTTAATAATATTTATAGATAAATTGTAATATTGTTTTGTTATTTTATGGGCCTTAATATCTGTTATATGTATATTTTAGTGCTTTATGAATCAAAGTTAATTTCGGGATATCAATTAATTAAATAAATGAATGAATTTGAAAGATATATAATCACAATCGAAGAATGGAAATTGTGTTTTATTCATGGTCAATAAAGGAATTAATCAATGATATGATAATGATAAAAAAATATTTTCCTAATAACTTAAATTTTGTTGAACCGATGGCCTTTTAAATCATCAAATATTTATGTATTTGAGTCCCTCAACTCTTATTTGATCGTACACATGTTTTTTATTAATGAACTCAATTACTCTCTGTAAATGTTTACATTTTTCCACTATGTCTAGTCATTACTCCCAACCTATGTTTTCTTATTTTAAACTAGTTATATGTTTCTTCTAGTAATGGTTATAGTTCCAACAATTACTTTATAAAGGAAGAGTTTATATTTATTGGTAAGATGTGGGTTTCTATGAATAAATAATTAATGTTTTAGACTGTTGATAACCTAGATGAGTTTGGTGGGTGAAATTCATTTCAAGGGGGGTTTAATGTCACACACCATGTTTTTTTGAATTTTTTGAATTAATTTATCCTTTACAATTTTTCGTATTTCATGGAAGACTTAAGATAATTTATTTTATTAATGATCTAAATTTGGTTTCATTATACGCAATAAAATGTTAATAATTATTTACACACAACATAAACATTGTCTTGCTCTAAATAGAACCCCGAGGTTATCTTGTGTTATACGCACCAATGACTCTCATCGATGACTTCTGTAACATGAAATACTGACGTATACCTATCGATAATATATTATTAAAATATGATTATTTAATATAATAATATTATACCATGGTTTAAAATTTGAGGTTATGAATATAAATAACTAATATATAAAAATATATGGTTTAGACAATATAATATTAATTCACAGGTTTCTAATAAATTCTAATTGAATATGAAAACCAATTTAATATAAAAAGAAATATTATTATGTTCAAAAGGCTATTTTACCATAAAAATTTAAATTTTATTTTATGTCTAGAAATTTACAAAATATAAAAATCCTTTCACAGGTAATCTATATGGAATAAGATATAGGAAACACCGACTTGGTGTATGGCTTGATGTATAATAAACACAACCCTGACTTGGCGTAGGTTGCACGCAACACTGAGTTTCTACAGAAAAGTTATTTCTATTTAATTATTTAAATGGGATAATTGTAAACATTAAATTAAACACAATTAAAATAATAGTAATAACTAATTTTAAGAAATTTTATATAATTTTTTATATAAATTAATCATATTGATAATTAAATATATATAATTTTCGATAAAGTCTTTTTTTTAGAATTATTGTTTTAATGAATGAAAAAATTTTAATAATTAAATTCCTTTCATAAAAATATTGAAATTTAATTTGATATAATAAAAATCATTTCTGAATTCATTACATCTAAATTATCCTTGGGTGAATTTCTTTGGATTTTTCGGTAAATCATCATTTTTTATGAATAGTGAAAACAACTGTTTTTCGTAAAAAAATACCCTATTTATTTAATTAAATATTAATGATATGAAAATTTAATTTAGGTCACATTATATGAATAATACATATACCAATACAATTTTATTCATAAGAACCAATTTTACATTGAAATTTAATAAAAAATATCATCATTCTTTTGAACATTTGTTTACATTAAACCCTTGTTATTTCATCCCGTCTATGGGATTAGCACAAATAATAATTTATTTATTCTATGATTTTATTTTATAAAACCCCATATTAAATGTTTTATTCAGAATAATATTTATATTTTATTAATACTATGATAATTATATACAATGTTTTTATTAAAGTGATTAAAATTAATCACATTGATTAATGCAAAATTAAGCTTAGTAAAAACTAAACCTTAATATAAAGGGTCTATATGACCTAGAAACTTGTAAAAAACACATTTTATTTCAATAGTTTAGATATAAAACTTATATTATTGATTTTTTTTGTTTGGTATGATTTTTGTAGGTAGTAACATGTTCACACTTAACTTTTTTTCAAAAATTCCAAGTGAGTCCTTTTCCATATCTATAAAAGGTCACCACCTCTCCCACATAATAAAACATCTCAAAACACATAATTAATGGATATAAATCCCTAAAAAAATTCCTTGAATTCTTAAATTCTTTCTATAAACCTCCTTTTTAGCATAAATTCTTTTTAGGAATCCTTTTGGAACAAACCTTAAGGAAAAACATGATTAAAATGTAACACCATCTCTCAAGTCATTTATTTTATTTTCCTTCTCCACCCCTAAAAATATAATCATTAAATGATTATAAAATAACAAAAGAATCACCAATATAATATTATGTTTTTATGTAAATGGTTAGACCAAAACATAAAAATGCATCCATCTAATGGGTAACAAACATATTGTTTCTTTGTACATCGTATTACTGCCTCACGAAATGATGATTGCTCATTTTTCCATTTCCACTGATCATGTTGGATATTATGATAGACACTCTATTTATATATGATATATTTTATATTTTTAACATCATATTTCTTTTGAAAATTTTATTCAGAATAGACCATAAAGATTTCCATTTTGTGTAAATACTATAATATTGTTTGAGGAATTGTGGACTACCTCCCTCTCACAGCGATAAGATTCGTTCATACAATAGATGTATTGTATAAGGGATAGTTTTAGTGAATATATATGACATATAAGATATAATAATGATACAATAATAATGACATATACATAAATACACACACAAATAAATGTCTTTTACTTTCACTCTCTCAACGTGATAATTAAACAGAAATAAGGTTCATGCGTACGTATGACCTATCATCTCCAAGAATGGTGTATTTTGTTTCATACTTAAGTATTATACAGATTACTAAAATAAAAATATACTATATATAAATTAAATTTACATCATGTTTCAAAATCATGAATTTTGAAATAATTATAAGGGAAAAAGTATATTAAATTACGACACATACAAATAACAAAGAGAATATTACCCGAAGTGAAACCTTAACATAGGATGGTTGAAATGAGCTTAATATAAGGCTGTAATAATAGAATATATGATATTAGATATAACAATATGGTTCTATAAAATATTTATAATATATTTATATTTATTATACATATGTTTTTAATGAGTATCAAAAGATTCAAGACACAAAGTAAGGGGATTTCATCTAACTTTTTATTTCCATGAGATACATGTTATGTTTTCCACTCTTTCTTTTTTATGGAGTTTGTACTGAATATTATTTTATTATATTTATAATATAAATTTACTTATTTTTATCCACAAATATATTTTATTAAATTTCTTTCATGGGGTTTAATTTCAATAGTTACTATATAAGTATAATAGTTTTGTCTTTATTTTCCTTCAACGAGAGTCATGTTTTGTTATGTATCTAAATTCTATTTAGAGGTTTATATAAATAAATTTTACATGTTATATGATGAATTCCATTTATTTGTAGATATTTTAAGATTCATATTATTTTTGAGTCTTACATGTAGAGTATAGTACCATGTTATTAAGTCATAAGATTTCATTGAAAAAATCTAATCTCTTTTCGAGATTGTCAATGACTATATTTCATTAATGAAATATTATGATATGTATATCAATAGCACTCATGACATTACTTAACCTATGATTATTCATTATATATCAATTTATTATTACCATTTCCACTATTTTAACCATATATAATAATGAATATGTTTTCATAAAATTTGACAGTATTTCTTTCTTCGATTAGAAATATATTTTAATTCAAAAGCCATTTTCTCAAAAAATGTTTACAGAATTATTTAAAATGGTCAATGAATACCATTTTATCGAAAAGTGAAGATTTAAAATTAATTTATGTTTTTCATATCTTAAATTTCATGTTTTCTAATCTATTCTAAAAGGAAAGAGTTTAAAAAAAATATTTTCAATCATTTTTTATAAAATTTCAATGAAGTTTATTTTAAATACATTCATGTTTTTTTTAATAATTTATCAAGAAGAAATAATATTATCCTAAAAAATGTTTTCACAACATATTTCAAAATTATTTTCCATATAATATTGCATATTTTTTATGTTAATCATTCCTTTCTAGGAAATTATGTAAGGGTTCCATTCATATTCATTCTATGAATGGTTTATGCTTTATGTCATGATGTTTATTAATCACATTTCTCTTACCTGAGTTATATGCTTTGAAACCAACTTCATTTCATGGTTTATGATTTCATAAATTTATTACGAAACCTATCTACTTATATAGTATGGTATTTTATGAAATATTATTGATACTCATTTCATTTCATGGGTTGTGATGTGATTTTTATGAAACCCATGTTCTTTTGGATCATGATATGATTAGTATTTTGTTTTGTGGAACATAAAAATTGATTTTATAATGAAATGGGTCCGAATTATATCTCTATTTAATTAATTCGGTAATTATAAATGTTTTATGAGCTCAAATGGATAATCGGAGGAGGTGTCAAGCTCGAAATAAGAGGGTATGTGGGAGTTCATCCAAATATCGAAACAAGAGGTTAAACAAGAGGATATCTCAACCTGAAACAAGAAGGTATATATGAACACATTCTATGGCTGAAATAATAGGTTAAAAGGGAGGATATCCAAATCCCCAAATAAGAGTGTATACTGGGGTAAATACAAATCCTGAAACAAGAGGGTATACATGAGAAAACCCCAAACTGAAATAATAGGGAGCATAAGAGGACATCCTAATCTCTAAACAAGATGGTATACTGTAGTAAATACAATGCCTAAAACCGGAGGGTGTATGGGAGTAAATCACAATCTCAAAATAAGAGGGTACATGGGAGGAAATTTCAATCCCAATACAAGAAGGTATAATGGAGGGCACCCCAATCCAGAAATAATACGGTATATTAGAAGAAATCCCAAACCCAAAATATGATGGTATGTTGGAGGACATCCCAGTCCCCAAACAAGAGGGTAGATGAGAGGATATACCATGTCTGAATCAAGTACATGGTTGAATAAAAAAACCTTAACATGTTACAAAGGCCTTTTTGGGTAACTTTACATATGGTATTTATATGTGTTTTCCATAGTTCCATGTTTTATTCTAATGTTATTGTTTTATGGATTACATACATTATTTCCTTATGATTTATGTCTTATGAACATCCCATCATTATTAGGATCTCTAATATGAAGGTTATGATCTTAAAATGATATTCTCAAGTTATATACCATTTTTCATGTTATCCTTACATAGTTCATTTATATTACCTTTCTTATCATCTGAGATCACCCTTTTATTATGTATCCTTTCCCCAGATTATGAAGAATGGCTTTAGGTTGAATTACTAAAGGATGATATCTATATGGGAGATGTTAAAGATATTTCACCAAAAATATTATTATAATTCCATGTTCCCACAAAAACTAAACTATTATCATCTTCAAGAATACATTTTTATAATGTACCTAATATTCATATAAAATTATGTAATATCCATGTATGTTAAGATTGGGTTACTATATTTTATAATCATAAACATAGTATTATAAATTTCAAAATATTTACCAAAAATAAATAAAATTAATACATATATATATATATATATGAAAAATTAATAGTTTATAAAAAATTATTTGTCTCAATTATATACAGATCAAATAAAAAAATTCGTTGTTAAAAAAAACTTATCATTTCACTATTCATCTACAAATCAATTAATATATAAAAAAATATTATTATTAAATATATTTCATATTATGAATCAAAAAATTGGAATATATTTATTATATTGAACTTATATAAGACAAAAATAACAATTTAAATTGCTACATGTATAATTTATTACAAACATTTTTTTGAAGAATATAACAAATGGTCTAAACTATGAAATATTGTATTTAAATTAAAAATAACATTTTTAAAAGCTTAAATTTACTTAAATAAATATATATATTCTTAGATATATTTTTTCAATAATTTATAATTCATAATTATATAGTAATAATTCTATACTATTTTTCTTAATATAAATATTTTCTCATTGTTTCCCTAAAAGTGAAACATTCTACACACTAGACCATATATTCATCTTAAACTGATATTAACATTGAAAATAAAAAAAATTCTTTTTTAAATTTGAAATTCCATAACTTTCAATTTTAAATTTAAATTAATAGTATTATATAAAATAATAGTCCCTTTACAAGAATTTTTTTTAAAATACTAGTTGTTCTTAATATTAATTTCTTTAAAATAATAATAATTCAACCATTAATAAATATTGAATTTCATTAAAATCATCATTTAAATAAAATAAACGTTTTATTCTTTAAGAAAAAGGATAATACATAAATATATTATTTTATAAACACAACAGTGAAATATGTAAATTTTTATTAAAAAACATATATATATATATATATTAAAATATTTCATAATTCGGTGACACCAAGTCATACCTACTAATTCAAAATCTTCTCTTTATTGGTTTTACTATTTCATGGATTCATTATAGTTCAGTTTTTAATGTGGAATAAGATATCATAATTATTTAAATTAATTTGAGTAAAAAATGTATTGAAATCATGGTTATTAATATTATCCCACCTCCAAATTTAAATTATGTCTTAAATTTTTTAAAATTCCAATGATGGGAGAAATTTACATTGGGATATCATGATTAACAATACACTTGTAGTTGATTAGGGGTTCATTTATGATATGATGTGACATATCACTATAAGAAATTTGATATGACCTCTTTGTAAAAATATATTGTCAATTACAAATAGAATGCTAATAATTGATGAACATATACATCTATAATGTGTAAAATTCCTCAAACCATGAGTTAGTTTTATATTTTATGGATAAAATAATTATTCAACACAAATTTTGTATTTATATCCCAATAAAAAATTATTAAAATATTACATGTATTAATTCATCAAAACATTTATAGTGAAAATACCTCTTTCCTCAGCAACAATCATTTCATATGATTTATATTACTCCGGAGATATATCAGTTAGTTTCTATTATTTTTATTCTGTCACTATTAGATTCATCCATTGGGTGTCATAGTGACAAATTAATCAAATCTAAAATATTGAATCATTAGTTGATACCTAGAAGAAAAATTATCTTTCTGTATTGTATCCCAATTTTTCCTCAAAAACATATTACATAATTCCCTTATTTACCCCAAGTAATAAATTTTACAATATCCTTGAGGAAATTCCTTTGGTGATTATTCATTAATTATTTAGATATTAGAAGTAGAATATACCTTCATTTATCATCCTTATTTCCAAAATTCACATAACTCTCTATCCTTTTCATCATTAGTGAACTCCATATTTGATGTTTTCTTATAGTTTTAATCAGGGTTCTCAATATTTTTATTGGAATAATCAATAAATTTCTCAACCCATCTCCCTTTTTAATGTGTTGACCATTTATGTGATTATAAAAGTATCCATCACACCCAAGGTTTTATAAGTACACTCTAGATTCAAGCATCACTAAAACAAAAAGGGTTAACATGAGTAAGAAACATTTAACATCATCGATGGATTATCATATTCAATAACCTAAAATGTTTTCCACCATAGAAATTATTACTATTTTACATCATCATGCTATCCCATAATTTTATTATTTGAACTTATATCAATGTTAGATTATCATAGGTTACTTTATGATGGGTTATATTATCCATCACAACCAAATACATTAATATAACTAGTATATAAATCTTTTAGTGATATTTAATGATTATACGATGTATTAATTTATATCCCCTAGGATTTTCTCTCCAGTTGCGTAATTAGGTATGTTTATTATACACCAGGTCAAAATTGAGTTAATAATTAAAAAAAACTTCCTCGGTGTTATATCCCCTAGGTAAAAATATTCTTGATCCAACATCCATTTTCTAGTATCAAGAGAAGGATATATTTTCTAGATAAGCTACACATCCTCAACATTATTAAAACATCAGGATGTTATCCTATTCATCGGCTTATCTCTAGGGATTCTACTAACATTATATCATCCTAATATAAATAAATAAATAGACCATTCAATGATACCCAATATATGGACTCAATCTTGAGACATAATTTGTTTCCAGATTTATTACATAAATTACGGAAAACAAAATTCAATGACTGAGAGGTCTAATTTCATTATAATATTTTATAAATGAACACAACATCATAGAAATAAAATAACATCTTTATTTAATAAAAAAATTAACAACTTCTGTCATAAATCGGTCAGTAGGCATAACATTATACCAGAAAATATGATCATCATTGGCCTAAAATGGGGAATTAGTGAAATACATCATAATATTAAATAAATCATAAGCTTGTGTAAATAATATAAATAATGTAATAATAATAATTTTAAAATAATAATCATTAAGACAACAAAACATAGGCTAACCTCCATCATAATCATCATATTCTAAAGCTGACCATCACCACAATATATTGTGTTTGGCTAACTACCACTGCAATATATATGGTATTTATTGGGAAATTATAATTATCCAATGTATTACATGGATAAAACAGAACTACCCATCACATCATAACATTTACAAGAATATTTTTTCCATAAAAGAAAATGAATTAACAAATAAATCATAATAATGGTATAAAACATAATAAATAAATGCATTTCACAATATTTTCATAACAATTAAATGAAGGATAAATATTATTTATTTTCAAGAAAATAATTAAATAAATATTTTTGGAGGTTTTTTGTTGAAAAAAAAACATTTTCATTAATCATGGTGTTCCATTGATGTAAAAATTGATAAGAAAATTAGATTATTAAGAATTACAATTTACGATATTGACAAATATTTTAGAATTGTAAATATACTATTTAAATAAAAAATATTATATTTTAAAACCAATAATTTTTTTCAAAAGTGTTTTAATAACATAATGCGGTGTTTTAATAAAATATACAAGATAATAAAAAATCTATGGATAGATACATGGTATTAAAATGGAAATAAAAATTTTCCTTTAAATCAAGTTCCCAAAAACAAGAAAATTTTGAAGGAAACTTAAAAATTTATTATCCTTGAAAAATATATGTAATGTAAACTATAAATATATATAATTTAAATGTATGTACATAATATATATAATATTAATTAGAATATGAAAATTTTAAAGGGTGAAGAAGAAGGATATTTAATAACCAAAAGGCAATGAGGGTCATATGAATTTCTTTTTTATGTTTTAAAAAACCATTGTTAGAATACAATATAGTAAAAAGGATAATAAATTTTTTTAACATTGTGGATATGGGAAATATTACATTAAAATTAGATAACACACAATTATATTTCTAATTAAGAATAATAACATTATAGGGAAATTAAATTATTGATCGGGAGGGAAATTGTTTAATTAAGATTATGCAGGTTATTCTTAACAAAGATGAATTTTCAAGGAGTGGAAGTACTATATAATAAAAATTTGAATATAATTAAATATCCCATGATAAAAATAGGTAATACCATATGAAATGATATATGAAACTCATGTATGAGAAACATAACTCTTGGATGTATATTGAGTTATGAAAACACCCTATATTATTTTAAAGGAAAGAAATCGTACCCCAAAAAAAGAGATTGAATGGAAGAGAATTTTTTAATTTCAAAAATAATTTATGATATTATAATTTATGAGGGATATATTTTCACAGTAAAAATGATGATTGATTCATAATATAAATTCCTTCCTCAAGTAAGGGTGATTGACACAAAAAACCCAAATGGGTTAATATACATTCAAATTAAAACCACATGAATGATAGAAATGATAAAGATAAAGTTAAAAAAAATTTGACTTAATATAATAATTTTTTTCTATATTCAATTTATTATATATAACCCATTTAAATGATATTACATGAAAAAAGAACATGTTCCTCCAAGAATGGAGTTTTGGGATGAAACCATTACCATGTGTGTGAAATCAATTTCACATGTACATAACATGAATAGATAAATTATTTTAATTAATTATATATAATAAAAAAAGTTATTATATATTTAATTTTCAAGGTTCTATAAAATATATTTTGGTATATATTTTTAATATAGATTTTAGTTATGATGGTTAGTTGGGAATATTCAGTTAATTTATTAATAGTACATTAAATTTACTGAATGTAAGATAATGTGTAATAAAAAAACATAACGATATACATATTTTTTATGTTAATTTATTTTATTAATCCATTTGTAAAATAATTATAAAATTTCAAGGATATCCCTAAAAGAGAACATTATTAATAAATGTCCCTTGATAGGTCAATTTAATGAAGTTAATGTTACTATGACCATTTCCTATTAATACGAAATATAGAAAGCCCAATAATATTATAATACAATATTAATGGTTTTCAAATATCATATTATTTATTTATAAAACCCTTTTCATTGATCCATTTACTATTTGGATGGAAAATTGAATACGATATTCATAGAGTTGACAGTCCATACCCACACATGAAGACATTTTACATTTTCTTCATTATTATAATTAGGGATAGTATAAAATGGAATTTTCATAATTATAATAATACATAAGAATGTTAATAAAATATATTTTTTAACATATCTTCATGAATATAGTGGGTTTTAAGGGTGTATAAGAAAAAAGGCTCTAGTGAATTGTAGTAGAGAGTATTACATCTCACTTGGAAATTCTCCCTTGTGAAACCTTTTATGGTTTTTTTCATGGTATTTCGGCAAGACAATATATTCCGAGTTGTGGGGGGGTGTTGAGGAGGACTATGTTTGAGTTTAACTTGATCCAAATATAATTCATTGTTTGAGAAATGGGTTTGGCGGTGGTTTCCTTTTACAAATTGAGATAAAGAAACTTCTATAAAAACATATTATTTACCAATAATATCAAACCATTATTCAATGATCGAGTATCCAAAAGTGAATAAATTTTGTGGGTAAAGATATAAGTCCTATATTCTTTCCACTATCAATATTATACCTTTTTTGTTCATGATATAACCATTTTAACTATGTTAAACCAGTTTTACCCTAATTTAACCATATGATGTTTACTAAAGCATCAAAAATGGAAATAAATTTAAATTGAAATTATTTTATAATTTTAAGATATTTATTTAAAATAATGAAATACATTTATGAAAAAAAATTCTATAAATTACATAAAATAAATTTAGTATTTGCGCATATAATATGTAAATATTATTATTTATAAAAATATGTTTTTTAAATTAAATAGATTTTTTTGAAAAGATTATAAATTTTCATGATTTTGAATGAATAAATATTGTTATTATATAAAAAAATATATGTTATGAGTTTATTAAATCAACAAAATACTAAATTTACTAAAATATTAAGAGTAGTTTTTTTTGGATTAATATATTGCGATATTATAATGTTAAACCTTGGTTCTATAAATTTAAATTAATATAATTAAAATTTATAAATTAATACATATAAAAATATTTGATTAATTAAAAATATTTTTAATATTATAATTATCTATTAAATAGTTATAATGTAGTAAAATTCATTGTTATGTAAGAAACTATTTTTTCCACTATTTATATAATATAAATTATTGAAGAAAAATGAAAACAATTTATTACTTAGCCTATTTTAATTTTATAAATAAAAAATGGAATTAATTTAACTGAATAAAACTTAAATATTTGATAATAATAATTATAAATTAACAATTATATATTTTATTTAAAAAATTATAATATAACTTATAAAATGTAAAATTTATGTTTTTGAATTTAAACAAGAAAATTTATAATAATTAAGAATCTTATAAAATACATATTTTATCTTAAAATAACGTTTAATTAATTTCAATTTCATAGATATATAATAATATTTCAAAAAATGTCATTTTATTTATAAAAATATTATTTTTCATTATTTGATAAAAAATTCAAACTATTATTTAACAAATCGATAAATCACCTTAATCTAGTATCGACATTCTAAAAAAGGAATTTTAATTTTTTAAATTTAAACTTCTTGAATTTTGTATTTTAAATGTTAATTGAAATTAAAAAATACAATAAGAAACTTTTTTATTACAAAATATATTTTTAAAATACTAGTATTTCATAATTTTAATTTATATGAAAACACTAACAAATATATTAACAATAAATATTCTATTTATTATGATCATATTATGAAATTAATTTACCGATTTTTCTCAAAATAAAATTATATTGCATAAAAATATATATTTTTAAACATAATAATGAATTATTTAAATTTTTATAAAATAACACACAGACACAAACACAGAGATATATTGACTGATATCTCCTTTATTATGTTACTCTTGTTCATACATTTTATATTGATGAATAGGATATATTTTTCTAAATATATTGTTATTTCAATTTTGTTAGGTGTTTCAAATGGATAAATCTATCAAAAATATTTTATTAATTTAATGTATAAATATATTAAAATATTTGGTCATTGCATGGGAGATAAAGTTATATGGTGCCATTAAAATCTCTAAAAGAATAATGGTGGAATCCAGTGAAAAAAATCATGTAACATCTACAAATTTACATGTAATTGTTTTTTATTTATATGGAATAATTTCGTGATCGCGAAATTCGACAACACATGATTCCAAAGTCTGGAGAGCCCGGAATGGAATTTTGAACTATTAAATGTACGTTTAGTAAACGTGGGATCCATATTTCTTATATTTTGAACCATTGATCAGATCAAAAATATGAGGGCGTCGTTGCATTTCGTACGCCGGGATTCTCCATGTAATGGCTTAACTTCAGTAGGCATCTGCCGAGCGGAAAACATATTTTTTTTACTTCTCAAGGAAAATAATTAAATATTTTAATAGAAATATTTTATTTGTCTTCCTCACTTTTGAGTTGTAACACCCCAAGCTTCTACGATACACTTCTCTTTGAATAATGTGATAGCGTGTGTGGTACGCAACACTGAGTTCTAACACACCATAAATAATCAAACTAGCCGTTATGAATAGTAATGCCTACTTTTTGAAATTATATATATTTTATATTTCAAAATGGACCTCATTTTTTGATTCGGAATATTGAATTTAGCCTAAGGAGAAATTTTGGTACTTTTCAGATAACTTTAATATTTTGATGAATAGTGAAAATTACTAAATTTTAATTAAAAACAACTTTTTTAATAGAAATATTTTATATTGTTAAATTATGAATTTGAGTGGTTTTAAAGTATATTTATAATATATTTTTACCATTTAATACAATTTTGGTCATTGGACATAATTTCACAATTAAACCGAACATAAACAAGTATCAATCTTTGGATAGTTATTATATCTTAAAAACACGCTTTTTGTTTTGACAGGGGGGGTTAATTTTAAATTAATTTCTGCCACTTATGGGTTTTGAATTTGGAAAAATGGATTCCATATTTGGAATCAGGATGTTCAAATTGTGTAAATACTTAACTTTTATTTTTAGACATTTTGAATAATTAATTCGGTAAATATTTTATTTACCATGGTTAAAGGCTAAATCCGCTAAATAAGGGTTAAAAATAATATTATAATAAAAAAAATTACCCTAAAACATGTCCTATCCTTATTGTCTGATACATGTTCGACCATAGGATCTTTGGGTCGATTTTGGGACCCCATGGTGCCACTTCTAAGTGATAGGGACACTTTATTTTAATTAAGTTAAAATGAATACAAAAATGACGCAAGCATATATCTTTTAGAAAAACAATTTTTACATAGGGTTATATATGTTGGAATTTCGACTATAAATATTAATTAGAAATCTAAAAAGAGTTACTACATAATGATATTTTATTTATAATTTTTAGACATTCAATAAGTTAATTTATTTATGACACAATGATGATGTAGTAATTACCATAATAGTGAAAAATTAAAATAATTGATATTATAAATACATAAATAAATATAATTTGAGACTTTTAATGAAGTACACTAATTTTATAGGATACTATGACATATTATTATTGATTTAATTTACTTTTTTAGAAGTAATCATTCTGTTATAAGTTTCACAAAAATCAACTATTGAATAGTGTCAAAATTGACATAAAAGTGTTTTTAAAACAAATATTATATTATTAATTGATATTAAATTCCTAAAAATATAAGGTTCAGCCAAGACACTTATATAATTATATATGTATCATTAATGGAACACTTGGGGTCGCTTGGATGTATATAGTAAGTTTATTAACTATATAATATAAAAATACAAAGTGACATGGTAGATGTCAAACTAATTAACTAAGAGTTAAAACTAAATGATAAGATTAATATAGTAACCAAAACCTGTATAAATTCTATTGGTTGAATGTTTTTCGACCTATCTCCTCCTTAACCTTTTAATAATAAACTTTGGAGCCATTAGAAACCGAATATGAATTTATTATAAATTAATATTTCTAGCTTTTCCAAAGGTGCCCCTCACCTCTCTTATAAAAGGGCACTGCCCCTTCTCAATACTTCACACCATAAAAGCCGTTTGGTTCGGCCAAAATCTTCCCAAATACTCTCTCAACTTCCCTCAATTCATCCTAGAGGCCTTCCTTTAGTCATAAATCCATCTTAAGGATCCCTTTTGATCAAATCAAAAGGAAGAACCAAAGAAGAGGTAATGATTTCACCACCCTTTTCCATGTTCCTTTCTTCTTCCACATCTTCCTTCTTTGTTATTACCATTCTAAAATAATAACTCCAGTATCGTATATATACTGTGATTTTATTATAAATATGGTACAACCATATTCAGTATTCTATCCATCTTTTGAATAACATGTCACCATACGTGCGTACGTATGGCTTACCGTCTCCACGTCATGGTGTAATTGTTATTCAATAAATTATTATTTGGATGGGTATAATAATGATGTGTAACTCATTTAAATAATAAATATAACATGATAATGATTCTGTATATATTTTATACCATCCATTTATATATTATTTTAATATCGAGAAAATGATATTGTCGCTCGGGCATACGTACGGACTACCGTCTCCACGAACACGATGAGATTCATTCTCCATCATATCCATTCAAGTATAATTCTCATTTGATGATTAATAATAGTATCTAAGGACTTGATATCATTCTGGATATGATTAATATACATACTATCCATTACAAACATGTCTTACTTAACAAAAAATATAAAAGAAAATGAGTAAGTTAACACCCGAAACAACGATAATACTAAGATATTATCAACAAAGTAAAGTTAAAAGATCATATATGATATAATATTAATGTATATGATTCTTGTATAATTTAATAACAATTATTTCACCATTATATAGGAGGTTAACCTACCCCAACCAAGAAAAAGTACAAGGTAAGGTTTTATTTCGCAATCTCTTCATTATCTGAGGTTGTTTATACGTAATAATCTACTAGGATTTCTTTATCATCCACATCCATGTTTCTTAAAAATGTATTTCAAACCCTTTTTACTGTTTACAATAATATGGGTTAAAGTCATTTATACCATTGTTTTACTTTTTATAAGAGTTTTATAAAGGAATCTTTCCGTCATTTTCCAAACAAGGTGCTTTTTAACCTTTTCGACAGAATTATGGTAAGAATGTTTTTTTAACTTATACGGCAGGTGTGGTTATTTTCCGCCGTTATAAAATCGTCGATGTTTCCCTTACAATCATATAAGAATATTTTCAAATAAAAGGTTTTATTTTATAAATATATGACTCTTAAATGATTTCAAAATAGAAAGATATATTTCTCTAAAAAGAGTTCTAATTTCATCTATGTCAACATCCTTTGATGGATTTTACGCTTATTTGATGTTAATTTATTATGAAACAAAAATTCTATATTGTATTAAAGGTTTTGTGATATGTTTGACTTTGGATGTGCTATTTTTTATACCATTCGTAGTTTATGGTGAAAGTATTGACATTTCGTATGCTAGTTTTAATATGAATGTTTATGTTATGTTTAAACATTTTCATATGGGAATGCATTGGACTTAATATGTGATGGGTGGAACCCGCTATAGCTCCTCGATGCATCGGTAGGTCTAATGAGACAAACTAGTGTCTTGGCACAAGGCCTTAACAAAATATTATTTGTAGTCTTGGCACGAGTCCTTGGGTATGAGGTTATGAGAGTCTGGAATTATACATTCCATCATTATGAAAGTGGTTATTGATATTGTATGTGATTATTCGATTAATAGAATATCCATGTGAATAAGTAAATGGAATTATTTCATTTTATTTTTTCCATACTATGTTGAAGTTGATGTTTAAAAGGCTTTTGTTTTAGTTATACATTGCCTTAAATTTTTATTCTTATTTATGAATGTTTCCGCTATATTGTTATCCTTACTGGAAATTTGATCTCACCACTTTTCTATGTTTTATTTTTCCCAGGATGTGAAGAAGTAAATTATGAATGACCTGCAGGGATATTATGAGGGGATAATAGTGTGGATTATGGGGACAATATGTTGTTGTAGTAGTTTTTCACTTCATGATGTAATGTAAAACATCATGAATATATCTAGTGTTTCCAAGGCTACTAAACCAATCGGTCTTTCAGGATTTTATCTTTCGTGTGATCATGCCAATGTTATGTAATAAGGAACCGACTCTGGGTAACTGGGGTCGGGGCGTTACAGTTGGTATCAGAGGAAGTTTAGTACAAAACATGGAAGCTATATTTAAATAAACTCTGATTAGAGGACGTAGAACTAAGATGAACTTGGAGGATTAGTATAGAAGAACTTCCTAGAATTTTGGTATTGTAGATATTTTGTGAGTTTTTCGAGAAATACATCCCTATCTGGATATGAGCTGGTAGAGGCGGATCTGGCATAGATGTACCTAGGGGTAAAACCTGAAAACACGGCTTTGAGGTAGACTGGAACGGGAACTGGTGCACGACAACGGGCCTTGCTGCACTCTTGGTTACGACACTCCCGGGGATATGCTTAGGATAACTCTCAGTTTCTTTAGAAATAATTATGAAGGGTTTATGAGTATAAACTTTCTCAAAGAAAACATTTTTATGATTATGGATTATATCCCTAAATAGTTCAATTTATGTTAAGTGTTTTATAAGTATGGGATTATGTATTTTCATTCATAAACTGATCTAGTTTATGCCATTGTTTAGAAATGGCGCCTAGTGGAAGAAATGGAACCCTTATCAATGCACGCACTCCATGTAGGGATTTCCCTACTACTCAAGATAATTATAGTAGAGCTGGTGATACAACTGGTGTCGATCAGCTAATCACCATACTAGGACAACTTACTCAGGTTATGAATAATAACCTTACCCGTATGGAGCACCCTGATCCATAGAGTGGAGGATCAATGTTAGATCGCTTCATGAGGCAACAACCACCAACGTTAAATGGGAGTACAAATCCCTTAGTAGCTGAGCAATGGATATTTTCCCTAGAGAAAATATTTCAGGCTTTGGGGAGTAGTGAAAGGGAAAAAGTTATCATGGCTGTTTACCGCCTCACTAGAGATGCTGATCAATGGTGGTCATCGATTCAAAATAAGAAGGAAGATGATGAAGTATCAAATATGGAATGTAGGGAGTTCAAACATCTTTTTTTAGAAAAATACTTTCCTCACGACCATCGAGTAGATATGGAAAGGCAGTTTCTGAGTCTGAGACAAAGAAGGATGAGAATGTCACAAAGTATGAGGCTAACTTTACAAGGTTAGTAAGGTATGCTGGAGATTATATACGTAACCCAAGAAGTAATATTGATCGTTTCTTTGATGGGATAAAACCATTTCTCCGTCGAGCATTAGTATCACAATCCTTCTCGTCGTACGAAGTCATTGTCTCATTTGCTATCAATACCGAAAAAGAAATCTCTAAGTCTTATGACTTTAAAGAAAAGCAATAGAACAAGAGATCTACTGATCAATCTGATAATGGAAATAAGCAGAAGAAGGGAAATTTTGAATATCCATCCTGTGGTAAATGTGGGAAAAAACACCTCGGTACTTGCTTGAAGGGAACGAGAGTTTGTTACAAGTGTGGTGAAAAATGCCACCAAGATCGTGATTGCAATGGGAAGAAGGAAGCTACCAATGTTCAGTGCTACAATTTCAGGGAGATGGGGCATTATGCAAATGAATGTCGTAAGCATCAGGGGAACTTACCTCATAAAATTCCAAGGGATCAAGGCCAAGCTTATGTTATCACTAATGCTGAGGTAGAAGCTCTGAAAGACGTGGTGGAGGGTAATTTAATGGTATCCTCAAGTTTAGAAAATGCATTATTTGATTCTGGATCATCGCATTGTTTCATATCTTCCCAGTTTTCTAAGAAAATTAGATATTTACAATTTGATTTAACAAGGGAGTTGTCAGTTAAAACTCCTAAGGGAAGTATCATTCCAACAATGTTTTGTGAATCAGTCCCTATTAGAGCACATAAATGTTCTTTATCTGTTGATCTCATCATCATACCTATGATTGAGTTTGATATAATCCTCAGTATGGACTGGCTTTCGGACTATGATGCGAAGATTTATTGTAAGAATAAAGAGGTTATGATTCTTGATGATGATGATGATGATAATGAACACCTTATCTTTAGAGCAGAATCATCACCACCTAATTCTTATCTAGATCCACCCCCAGTAGCTCAAATAAATTCAATTATTGGGGAGGAAGAGAATGAAATGATTGTGGGTAAGGAAAGGAATGTTCAAATAGAGGATGTACCCGTTGTTAAAGAATATGTAGATGTGTTTTCGGACGATTTACCTTGACATCCTCTAGAACGAGAAGTTGAGTTTTCCATTGATTTATTCCTAGATCAAGGCCTATATCGAAGACCCCTTATAGAATGTCCACTGTAGAATTAGTTGAACTAATGAAACATCTAGAGGAATTGAGTAATAAAGGATTTATTCACCCTAGTGTTTCTCCATGGGGAGCCCTAGTTCTTTTTGTTAAAAATAAAGATGGATCCATGAGGTTATGTATCGACTACAGGGAGATCAATGCTATAACAATAAAGAACAAGTATCACCTACCTCGCAATGATGATTTATTTGACCAACTACATGGAGCTCAATACATTTCAAAGATTGACCTTCGATCTGGATACCATCAGTTGTGTGTGAAGAAGTAAGACATTCCGAAGAAAGCATTTCAAACCAGGTACGGGAATTACGAGTTTACTGTAATGCCTTTTGGATTGACTAATGAACCCTTTGTATTCATGGATCTGATGAATAAGGTTTTCAAGGAGTATATCAATGAATTTGTGGTGGAATTTATTGATGATATCTTGGTATACTCTAAAAGCTACGAAGATCATGAAAATCAATTGTGCATTATCCTAAAGACTCCGAGAAGACATGAATTATATGGAATGTTTAGTAAGTGTGAATTCTAGCTTCATGAGATTTCTTTTCTTGGCCATATTGTCTCTAAAGATGGAATCTCTGTTGATCCTTCTAAGACCAAGGCAATCCAAGAATGTCCAACACGAATGAATATAACTGAGGTATGTAGTTTTATTGGTTTGGCAGGTTATTATCGATGTTTCGTCCAAAATTTTGCCTGATTGGCTAACCCATTAACGAAGATCACACGTAAAGGGGTTAAATTTGTGTGAATGAAAGAGTGTGAAGAATGTTTCGAAGAACTGAATAGAAGATTAGTCAATGCTCTTATATTGACTCTACCATCGGGGAATGATGGGTTCGTTACATAAAGTCATGCATTGAAGAAAGGACTTGGTTGTGTCCTTATGCAGAATGATAGGATTATTGCATATACATCATGATAGTTGAAAATTTAGAACAAAACTACCCTACTCATGATCTCGAGCTATCAGTTGTGATCTTTTCTTTGAATATATGGAGGCACTACCTCTATGGTGAAAAATGTGAGATTTATACTGATCACAATAGTTTGAAGTATATTTTCTCACAAAAATAACTCAACATGAGGAAAAGGAGGTTGCTTGAATTACTCAAGGATTATGATTGTACGATACACTACCACCCGGGGAAGGGAAACAAGGTGGTAGATGCTATGAGCAGAAAAGACCATGGAGTTTTGAACAATATGGGAATTGAAAGGGATCCAATTTTCATGGATCTAGTGAAGATGGGAATGGGAATAACCAGGGAAGGTGAAACATCAATGATTTTTCAAATGGTTGCCAAACCATCTTTACTAGAAAGAATTAAGAGTTCTCAGACCGATGATGAAGAATTACAGAAGAAGATTAAAGCTGTGAATGATGGGAGATTGAGAGACTTTGTGTATGAAGATGGAATTTTGAAATTCGGGAAGAGGATTTGTGTTCCCGATATACCTGATCTAAAAAGGGAATTTTTGGATGAGGCTCATAGTTCCAATTTCTCTATACACCCTGGGAGCACCAAAATGTATAGAGATTTGAAGGAACATTTTTGGTGGGACAATATGAAGAGGGAGATTGCTGATTTTGTGTCAAGATGTATGGTTTTTCAAAAAGTGAAAGTTGGAAGGCAACAGCCTGGAGGAGTCATGCAACCTCTTCCCATACTAGAGTAAAAATGGGACACTATTACGATGGACTTTGTCCTGGGGCTACCAAAGACTCCAAGAAGGAACGATGCAATATGTGTTATTGTTGATCGTCTTACCAAGTCTGCACATTTTCATGCTATAAAAGAAGATCTACCACTAGAAAGTCTAGCAAGACTATATATTAATGAAGTTGTGAGACTTCATGGAGTACCCCTATCTATTGTTTCTGATCGTGATCCCCGTTTTACTTCAAGATTCTGGAAGAGTCTTCAGAAATCCCTGGATACTGATCTTAATTTGAGCACTACCTACCACCCTCAGACAGACGGACAATCAGAACGGACTATTCAAACCTTAGAAGACATGTTGAGATCTTGATCATATGACTTTTAGGGTATGTGGGATCAATATTTACCTTTGGTAGAATTTTCCAATAACAATAGCTTCCATTCAAGTATTCAGATGGCTCCATATGAAGCGTTATACAGAAAGAGATTTCGCACACCAACCTGTTGGGATGACGTTGGTAAAAGAAAACTTGTAGGTCCAGAACTGGTGGAGGAAATGATAGAAAAGGTGAAGGTAATCCAAATTCACATCAAAGCAGCTCAATGTTTGCAGAAAAGCTATGCCGATAATCGAAGGAAGGATTTGGAATTTTAAGTCGGTGATCATGTTTTCCTAAAAAAATCCTTATGGAAGGAAGTCATACGTTTTGGTAAGAAAGGTAAATTGATTCCCAGGTACATCGGACCTTTCGAAATTCTAGAACGAATTGGGGTTGTAGCTTACCGATTGGCAATGCCGCCAAGTCTCTCCAAAGTTCACGATGTGTTCCATGTATCTCTATTTAGGAAATACATGCCTGACCCAACACATGTACTCACCTATGAGGAATTAGAACTGGAACCCGATCTGTCTTATTGCGAAGATCCAGTCAGGATTCTTGATATGAGAGAACTAGTACTGAGAAACCGGACGACGCGTCTAGTAAAAGTTTTGTGGAGAAACCATAAGATGGAAGAGGCAACGTGGGAACCCGATGAACATATGATGAAGAACCACCCGAGTCTTTTCATGTGATAATATTCTAGAAATTTCGAGGAAGAAATTATTTGAAGGAGGGGAGAATGTAACACCCCAAACTTCTACGGTACGCTTCTTTTTGAATAATGTGATAGCGTGTGTTGTACGCAACACCGCGTTCTAACACACCATAACTAATCAAACTAGTCGTTATGAATAGTAATACCTACCTTTTGAAATTATATATAATTTATATTTCAAAATGGACTTCATTTTTGGATTCAGAATATCAAATTTAGCCTAAGGTGAAATTTTGGTTCTTTTCAGATAACTTTAATATTTTGAGGAACAGTGAAAATTACTAAATTTTAATTAAAAACAACTTTTTTAATCGAAATAATTTATATTGATAAATTATGAATTTTTTGGTTTTAAAGTATATTTAGAATATTTTTTTACCATTTAATACAATTTTAGTCATTGGACATAATTTCACAATTAAACCGAACATAAACAAGTATCAATCTTTTGATAATTATTATATCTTAAAAACACACTTTTTGTTTTGACAGCGGGAATTAATTTTAAATTAATTTCTGCCACTTTTGTGTTTTGAATTTGTAAAAATGGATTCCATATTTGGAATCAGAATGTTCAAATTGTGTAAATAGGTAACTTTTATTTTTAGACATTTTGAATAATTACTTCGGTAAATATTTTATTTACCATGGTTAAAGGGTAAATCCGGTAAATAAGGGTTAAAAAATAATATTATTATAATAAAAAATTACCCTAAAACGTGTCCTAACCTTATTGTCTGATATATTTTCGACCATAGGCATCTTTGGGTCGATTTTGGGACCCCATGGTGCCACTTGTAAGTGATAGGGACACATTATTTTAATTATGTTAAAATGAATGCAAAAATGAAACAATCATATTTCTTTTAGAAAAACAATTTTTACATAAGGTTATATATGTTTTATTTTCGTCTATAAATATTCATTAGTAATCTAAAAATATTTCCTACATAATGATATTTTATTTATAATTTTTAGACATGAAATAATTTAATTTATTTATGACACAATTATGATGCAGTAATTACCATAATAGTGAAAAATTAAAATAATTTATATTATAAATACCCAAATAAATATAATTTGAGACTTTTAATGAATTACACTAATTTTCTAGGATACTATTACATATTAGGATTGATTTAATTGACATTTTTCGAAGTAATAATTCTATTATAAGTTTCAAAAAATTCAACTATTGAATAGTGTCAAATTGACATAAAAGAGTTTTTAAAACAAATATTATATTAATAATTGATATTAAATTCCTAAATAACTAAGGTTTCGCCAAGAGACTTATATCATGGTATTTGTATCATTAATGGACCACTTGGGGGTCTCTTGGATGTATATAGTATGTTTATTAACTATATAATATAAAAATACAAAGTGACATGGTAAATGTCAAATTAATTAACTAAGAGTTAAAACTAAAAGATAACGTTAATATAGTAACCCAAACCTGTCTAAATTATATTGGTGGAATGTTTTTCAACCTATCCTCACCTTAACCTTTTAATAATCAACATTTAGCTATTATAAACTGAATATGAATTTATTATAAACTAATATTTCTAGTTTTTCCAAAGGTGCCCCTCACCCCTCTTATAAAAGGGCACTCCCCCTTCTCATTACTTCACACCTTCAAAGCCTTTTGGTTTGCCCAAACATTGCCCAAATACTCTCTAAACTTCCCTAACTTCATCTTAGAGGCCTTCCTTTAGTCAGAAAGCCAACTTAAGGACCCGTTTTGATCAAATCAAAAGGAAAAACCCAAAGAAGAGGTATTGATTTCACCACCCTTTTCCAAGTTCCTTTCTTCTTCCACTTCTGACTTCTTTTTTATTACCATTATAAAATAATAACTCCAGTATCTTATATATACTGTGATGTTATTATAAATATGGTACAACCATATTCAGTATTCTATCCATCCTTTTAATAACATGTCATCATATGTGCGTACGTACGACTTACCGTCTCCACGTCATGGTGTAATTGTTATTCAATAAATTATTATTTGGATGGGTATAATAATGATTTGTAACTCATGTAAATAATAAATATAACATGATAATGATTCTGTATATATTTTATACCATCCTTTTATATATTATTTTAATATCAAAAGAATGATATTGTCGCTCGTGCATACGTACGGACTACTGTCTCCACGAACGTGATGAGATTCATTCTCCATCGTATCCATTCAAGTATAATTCTCATTTGATGATTAATAATAGTATATAAGGACTTGATATCATTCTGGATATGATTGAGATACAACATATCCATTAAAAACATGTCTTACGAAACAAAACATATAAATGAAAACGAGTAAGTTAACACCCGAAACAATGATAATACTAAGATATTATTAACAAAGTAATGTTAAAAGATCATATATGATATCATATTAATGTATATGATTCTTGTATAATTTAATAACAATTATTTCACCATTATACACGAGGTTAACCTATCCCAACCACGAAAAAGTACATTGTAAGGGTTTATTTCGCAATCTCTTCATTATCCGAGGTTGTTTATATGTAATAATATACTGAGATTTCTTTATCATCCACATCCATGTTTCTTAAAAATTTATTTCAAACCATTTTTACTATTTACAAGAATATGGGTTAAAGTTATTTATACCCTTGTTTGACTTTTTATAAGATTTTTATAAATGAATCTTTCCATCGTTTTCCAAACAAGGTGCTTTTTTACCTTTTCGACAGAATTAAGGTAATAATGTTTTTTTAACTTATACGGAGGGTGCGGTAATTTTCCACCATTATAAAATCATCGAAGTTTCACTTACAAGCTTATAAAAATATTTTCAATGAAAATGTTTTATTTTATAAATATATGACTCTTAAATGATTTCAAAATAGAAATAGATATTTTGCTAAAAAGAGTTCTGATTTAATCTATGTCAACATCCTTTGATGGATTTTACGCTTATTTGAAGTTGATTTATTATGATACAAAACTTCTATATTGTATTGAAGGTTTTTTGATATGTTTAAATGTGGATGTGCTATTTTTTATACAATTCATAGTTTATGGTGAAATTATTGACATTTCGTATGCTAGTTTTAATACGAATGTTTATGTTATGTTTAAAACTTTTCATATGGGAATGCATTGGACCTAATATGTGATGGGTGGAGCCCTCTATAGCTCCTCGATGCATCTGTAGGTCTCATGAGACAAACTAGTTTCTTGGCACAAGGTCATGACAAAATATTATTTCTAGTCTTGGCACGAGGCCTTGGCTATGTGGTTATGATAGTCTGGCATTATGCATTCCATCATTATGAATGTGGTTATTGATATTGCATGTGATTATTCGATTAGTAGAATATCCCTGTGAATAAGTAAATGGAATTTTGTCATTTAATTTTTGTCATACTATGTTCAAGTTCAAGTTTAAAAGGCTTTTGTTTTAGTTATACATTGTCTTAAATTTTTATTCTTATCTATGAAAGTTTCCACTATATTGTTATCCTTACTTGGAATTTGATCTCACCCCTTTTCTATGTTTTATTTTTCCCAGGATGTGAAGAAGTAAATTATGAATGACCTACAGGGATATTATGAGGGGATAATAGTGTGGATTATGGAGACAATATGTTGTTGTAGTAGTTTTTCACTTCATGATGTAATGTAAAACTTTATGAATATATTTACTATTTCCAAGGCTACTAAACCAATCGGTCTTTCGAGATTTGATCTTTCTTGTGATCATGCCAATGTTATGTAATGATGCACCAAATCTGTGTAACATGGGTCGGGGCGTTACATGAGTGGCGGGCGGTGATGCTGTGGGGAAGTGACATGTCGAAGACGATGCACACCAGTGAGGCTCATTAAACAAGCAGCGTAACAACACTTTAATGGCATGTAATAATGACATTGTTTCATAAATGAAACAACGTAATGACGTGGTGTCACATAATAATGGGAATGATGTGACATGATCTTTTTTATAGATCAATGTGCTGGAAAATAATGGATGTGACATTTGGAGGATTCTTTATCGAACCTCAACAGACATCCACCCTAGTGAATAATGACTAACACTGGTAGATATTCACAACATGCGACACCTTTCGAAGAACAGAGCAGGGAAGTGATGTTTACATATTATACCCCTAGAGGAAGAATGCGACTACATCCGATATTGTAAAAGGCAGGGGTTTTTTTTCTTTAAAGGCCTTCTCTGTTTATAATTCTTTTAAAACGACAGATGTGAATCAACCCATGAATTTGTGGATCTGAAAGTTTCTCATTCATGTGGGAGGGTATCTTTGGTGGTTTAATTTTGTATTTGATTTATTATGGTTTGTACTACACTCCCTAAAACCTCCCTAGTATTTATTCTCTTACGTGGAGGGCCCGAGTCGACACGGTCAAGGCCCAAGCCCCTCAACATGTTTGTTCCTTTTGATCTTCTATTTTGAAATTTATGGTAAGGTGGATCCAGATCTATCACAGTGAAGAGGGAATCCCCTAGAGGCCACAGGAACAAACGGTTTAGAAAATGGGCCATCAGAGAGCGTTGATGGACCAAAGAGGCTACGGTAGACCTGCTGGTGCTGGCTGTAGAACATAGAGGCACCAGCCACATGCCTAGCAAAGAAGTGATGGCCCTCTGGCCCAGCCGACAGCTGGAGGTGCAGGCGTTCCATGGAAGAGTGCCTTGGTGGTAGAACCTGGGGCTGCGAAAAGTCATGCTGCTGGAGTCCAGCGGCACCAACGTGGTGCCTCATGGAGATGTCAACCCCCCATCCAGGTTGATGTGGGTGATGCGGCCAGTGGGAAGGGTCGTGTGAGAAGGTGCCGAACGTGGCTATGTCACGTCTGGGGATAAGGGGATTGACCCCAATAACGGGTTGGGCTGAGACTAGAAGGCACGCCATAAGGTGATCCAAACAGATCAGGCCGGCCCAGCGGGCCCCACTGGGGTGGGTCCACCCAGGTCCGGTCGAAATCGGGTTGGGTCAGTGCAGACTGAACTCGGCCCCATTTTGACCCAGTTAGGCTTAATTGGTCGAATCTATTAAACCGAACCTCTATTTGACAAATTATCTACAACACTTGAATCCTTGGGATGAGTTGGTCCATTGAGATACTCCAATTTTCTTTTGGAGAACGTTGAATTACAGCTGGGTTGGATCGAACATGAATCAAACCGATCCCTCGATACTAAAATGCCTATAACACAAAGATTGGGTGACCGATTGACGTGACGTTTGTCGTGTTGGAACCCTTATGACAAGGATTTCCTTCAAGCCACTTCCTTGTGGAACTTATTAGTATTTGAGGTACGACTGATACCCTGAAGAGAATAACCAGTGTGTTTCTGGTGGTGAGAGTTAGGACGACTACTCTCTTGACGACTCAAGGAACGGGTATTCTTTAATCCTCTATTCCGGTAGAGATGGGACTTCCCATGTCATGGGTGCAAGCTCTTTTTCCTCTGATCATGTTATTATATCTATAAAATCAACACTCCCCTACTAGACTATGGATATATTTCTTCATACTTAACTCACATAGAGTCAGGTACTCCCCGACCGGGGAGGGTGTGGGTCATTTATGTTAGGTGTTGGTACTCCCCTGTCAACCCATGGTGCGGGTCCTCCTTACATAGTGTTACAGAAGAGTTGGTAGACCCCTTCCATTCCAAGGAATAGGTCATGTACCCTAGGGTCGGTACTCCCCTAACATACTATGGTGTGGTTCTCCCATAGTAGATATTGTGATAGATTTGGTTCCTCCCCTTATTTACCTGGGCAGCGGTCCTCTAGTAAATGAGTTGTACTCCCCCTGCCAATTCAATATTAGGGACCTCTTCACACCTTATTCCAGAAGAATCATTACTCCCCTACCATTCCAGTGTGTGGGTCATCTAGCCTGGGGTCGGTACTCCCCTAACATACTAGGGCATGGGTCCACCACAGTGACCAAACTACCAAAGTTTTACTCCCTACTGGGTAGGATGTGGGTCCTCGCTTATGGTGAAGTACACACCCAAATCCAAGTATTTATGGGGAGTGAGTCCATTAAGTGGGTTGGATCTCCCACGACTGCATGAAACAATTACGATGAGAAGTCCCGTCCACTTTTTGTAATCGATACCAAAGTATATATTAGTTCTCTCTCAATGGACTGAGATGCAGGTAACTTCTTAATGGAGTGAATAAGACATCATGGGTTAGCTAGAGCAATGCTCCTCCTACTGATCATAGTGTCTAAAATTGGTCCTCTTCACTTGTATTCGCACTGTCTTGCTTTAGGCGCAAGACTGTGAGAGTGAGACCTCTAGTTACAAGACGTAGTGGTGGTTCTAGAAGAATGTTCTTGATGGATCTCGTCTTTTCAGACATACCATTAGGAATGGATGAGTTGTACCTGATGGAGTAAATCTCTCAAAATGGTTCCATTAGGGATGGCCAGCTCATAGAGCATGTACTCTTGATCCTTGAGTTACGCTTTGTCCCTTCTTTGGAAATCCTATTAATGTATTTGATGTCGAAGAATTCTGTTTATTTGTGGTTAAGACATGTATATCTGGATGAGCTTGGTATACGTATTGTCATATACCTGAGTATAGATGATGATGCATGAACATTGTGGTTTACTTCATGGTTTTGGATTTGTGGTTTACTTTGTGGTTGTGGATTTGTGGTTTACTTCTTGGTTGTTTTGTGGTGTTTTACTTTGTGGATTTATGAGAGACCATCGAGGGTATCGTGGTCCCCTACTGAGTAGTGAGTTACTAACCCCTGCACGAGCTTTTCCTGCACGTGTTGTATCTGGTGCAGATGTTCAATGTTTCGATAGAGGTGCTTTGGGAGATGGGACTGATTAACATTACGATGGTGGACATGGTGGCCTAGGTCCAGGCGAGTCCTAGTATGACCAGGAAGACATGACGTACTAATTGGGCTTCCAATATCTTCACTACTCTATAAATCTGGTGGTATTTTTTATAGATGGCAATAAGTTCTCCATTAGTACCCTTCCATTTTTAGTTCTATTGTTGGGAAAGTATATTGGACTAGTTCTACCACCCAGTGCATTACTTGTTGTTTTATCCTGGTTTCTGATTACTTAGTGTTCACCATTCATCTTGTATGGATTTGGTTTGTGAGTGCATGTGTGTGCAGGTATCTCGGAAAATTCCTCCCACTTATAGGTTTAAACATTCAGTGCTGGTCGCCAAACCTAGCCTTCGGGAAGGCAGGCTAGGGGTATGTCATGGTATGGTCCCCAAGGGACAGATCATGACAAAGTGGTATCAATGGTGGTCGGTTGTACCTCATTGACCAATGGTCTTTTTGTTTTTTTTTTGAGAAACCATATTAAGTGTTTCATGTTTGGATTTTAGGCAAGGGTCCCTAGTATTGGTGTGGTGGCTAACATATCCATACACCCAAAATCCCGACACCTGTTACCCGACTCGGAACATCAAAAAATTGGTTGTGGGGAAATTAAGGGGTTATGAATATTACCGGAATGATTGTAGATTCCATTTCCATCTTGAGTCAACTCTCTAGATATATTATTAACATTTTTTCATCTTGACTCATTCCGGGACTCCTTCACGATGACATCCAGATAAGGAATCTACAGTAGGATCATGATGATGATCTTCCCTGAGTGGAGACTTCTGTGAAGGGAACATATATATGGGAATTACCATCGAGTCGTGCACCAGTGATTGCACGACCAATCTAACAGCAGTTTCCACTATGAGTTCAGGGTGAGGATGTGTGCATGCTAAGTTCACTACATGAGTTTTAGAGGCAGAGACCTCCCATGATCCATGAAGAGACAGATCCTTAGGTAGTTGAGGATTGGCATGAGGTGGTTGTGTGTGTCCCTTTTCTAGTGAGGACACCACCCGACCAGATGGCGGTCATCTCTATATGCCTTCTTCAAGGATCAAAAAATAGATGGTGGAGCTTGAAGATCCATACTCATGATGAGGTAACCCTCACATGGAAAGACATTGAGAGGCTCAACAGATAGAAGTTCTTTCAAGTGAATTTCACTCTCTACGAATATAGGAGTTGTTGTACCTACAATAGGGTAGCATGACGTTATCAGAGAACTCAGTGAGATTCACGGATCATTCTCGTTGCTCCACAGATATGGTGTGGGACCCTTACATTAGGGCTGAGACCATCAAGTAGAGACTACGCTAGACAATTACGGCATCAGTGATACCTTTCAGCATTCTGATGCATAATGGGGTATTGGAACAATCCCTGGTAGTTTATATCTTCCTAGCAGAGGAGCAGGTGGAAGTGAAATACAATAGAGGTCATAGAGAAGTGGTTTCTAATAGATCTAGCCCACGAGTGGTTACAGGATCATGGTGTAAAAGTCATACCCATGCCTAGATAGAGAGATGTGGGTCTGTGGCACAGTAGATACAACAAAAAGAAGATTAACTACCGGAGAGGCAGTGTTACGCTGGTAACGGTTAGGGGAATCTCGCTAGAGATTGCCCAACCCGCCATACTGTTGAGAGGGATCCAGAAGATGAACCTACATGGTAGAGATAGTGCTTGGAGCATGGATTTCCTCTAGTTGGTAAGCAATGTAAAGGATCTAGACGAGATGTAGTGGGTTTTCTTCGCAAGGCTCAGGGAGTTGGAGGACATGGTCAGGGACAATTACACGCTTTCATGGCTCATGACCAAGATGCTCCAAGAGAAGTTCAGGGTACGACCTGTGTCTTTTCCATTAATACTTTTTTAAATAGACATAGGTGTTGTACGTTTCTTTTTTCTCGAGTCATGTTCTAGACTTTATGGTTTTGGTTGGACTGTGGACTTGACCCTCATGCTTATAGACTCTATATAGAGGTGACTCGCTGATCACACACAACCACTAATAGTGTTACCTGGCTCTTAAAGTCAAAAGTTACAGTTGGGATCTCCAAGTCATGGCATCACGACATTATGATTCCATTATTGGTATGGACTACAACTTTTCATGCCTAGAATGATGATATTAGGAAAGGGATGTGGTATATCCACGTGTTGGAGAAGGACTTTCCCTTGCGGTGAAAGGGAAGCCGAGGCAGCACGATTTGGACTCTCTTAAAGAGTTGTTATTGAGTCTTTCTGTGGTAGTATAGTTATACCACAATATGTTATCACATAATGAAATGGCCCTAACCATATATTCTTAGTAGAAATTATACAATTATGTGTGGTAGTTTCCTTTTCTAGCCAGTTGGGTGGTCATTGGATGTTGTAGTAACATTTCATAGAAAGACCTAGCATTCACTATTGGGAAGTCCTATTTCGTTTGTAATTACTCCAGTGTGTTAGTTTCAAAAATGAACGCATAATTCACATGGAGGTTTTATCATAGTGTATTCATGGGCAGATGTGGACAGCGGGGTTCTTTTTGTGCTCTAAGTCAGGTTAGCGTGAAGGTGAGCCATTACACCCCAATACTGCAGATGAATCGTAGTACTTTGTTCATTTCCTTCTTGTCGCAGCTAAAGAAACACGTGCCTATGGTGACATGATATTGTTCTATCATGATCATGATATGAGAGTGGTTGATCTTAGTGTTTCCTTGTGGAGTGTTCAAAGAAGTAGCGTAAAAACAATTTTTTGATGCAGTTTCTTCTTGTACATTTGAGTTTTGGATTTTCGAGGACGAAAAGACTATTAGTTGGGAGGCTGTAACATATAGGAATTTTCGTGTAATTTATTTATTTTTATATGGAATTATTGTAAGACCCCGAAATTCGAAGCAATGTGATTCCAAGGTCCAGAGAGCTCGAAAAATAATTTTGTACTTTTTTAAAGATACATCCAGTAAATGAGAAAACTAGATTTTATATCTTTTGAACCTTTATTCAGATAAAAAATTCTAGGGCTCCATTGAATTCAGAACTTCAAGAATTTCTTAGAAATGACATAACATCGGTCGATAAGGGCCGAGCAGAAATGTTATTTTTCAGACCTTTTGAGAAATATAATAAATTAATTTAACAGAATGATTTTATATTATTCCCCAATTTTAAGTCTGAAGTGAAAAGTTGTTGGGAAGCAACATAGTCACGATGATACAAATCAGTGAGGCTCATAAATGGATCATTAAACTCACAAGGTAACAATTCTTTAATGGCGCATAATAGCGACGCTATTTTATAAATTAAACAGAGTAATGACGTCGTGTCACATCATAATGGGAAGGTTGCGACGTGGTCCTATTTATAGATCAACGAACTGTGGAAATATGGATTTAAAATTTGGAGGATTCTCTGGAGAACATATGACAGACTTCAACCCTGGAGAAGAACAAAAAAGGCTGGCGAATCTTCACTACCTCTAACTTCATTCAAATATCAGAGCTGGGAAGCAACATCAATGTCTTAACCCCCTCGAAGATGAACACTGTGACATCATACATCGTAAGTGGTGGGGGTTTGTTTTATTTATAGATCTTCATAGTTCATTGTCCTTTTAAAACGAAGGATATTGATAAATCCATGAACATGTTGATCCTCAGGTCTCTCATTTATGTGGGAGGGTATATTTGGGGGTTCAATGCAGGGATTGATTTACTTTTGTTTGAAATACACTCCCTAACAACTCCAAAATTTTTATCCTCTGAAGCGTAGGGAACGGGCCGACAAGAACAAGGCCCGAGCCACTTTGCATGTTTGTACCGTGTGATCAGCTCTTTGAAATTGACATCAAATTTGATCTGGAATTTTTGTAGTGAAGAAGACATCCCTTGGAGGCCGCAGGTGAAAACAGTGTGAAAACGTGCCATCGGAGTGTGTCTGGCGGCCTAATGAGGTTAAATGTGGCGCATTGGCGCCAGTGGCCTCACGTGGCGGTGCCTGTGGCATGCCCAGCGGGGAAGAGAGGGGCCACTGGCCGGAGGATTAGGCGCACCCTGGCGGCACACCTAGACAACAGAAGCCACAACTGCGATTAGCCATGGCATTGGAGCCCCTCTATTCCAGTGTGGCACTGCGTGGAGAAGTATTCCGGCCATGCAGGTTGATTTGGGGGATGCAGCTACTGGGCTATTCCACGTCCATAGAAAAGGGGGTCGGCTCGCAATAGTTGGTCGGGGTGTGCCTGGCAGTCTGAATCGATCAAGCCAGCCCAAATACCCGAGCCCACTGGCCTAGTGAACTGGGACCATGGCCCAGTGGGCGGGTTCATGCCCAGTGGGTCCAGGACAGGTTGAACTGGGTGGGGTTGGACCTAGGTAAGACTCTGGTCTGGTCGACCAGGACCTGATTCGTCCCAGTTATTCTTAAAGGGCCTTATCTCCATGACAAGATGTCTATTTAAAAATATTTATGTGGTGATGGAATCCTTGGGACAGGTAGTCCTTTTGAGATACACCACATTAGTTATAGAGAATTTTTAAGTACGTCTGGTTTGGATGAAACAAAAATCCATCCGGGACCTCAGTACTAAAATTACTATAACATACAAACCGGGAGTCTGATTGACGTGTAGTCTATCATGTTAGAACCCTTATGACATAACAGTCTGTCGGATTAATTACTTGTGGATATTTGTGGAAGTTGATGTATGAATGATATCCTAAGTATTTGAACCATGGGGTTTCTTATGGTGAGAGTTAGGACGTCTACTCCCTAGACGACTCAAGGAATGAGTATTTCTTACTCCTCTACTCCATTAGATACAGGACTCCCTAAGTCATGTGTACACGCTCATTTTCTTCTAAACGTGTTCTTATATCTTTAGAGTCAGCACTCCCCTATTGGATTAGGGTATGGTTCCTCCATAATTAACTCACACAGAGTCAGGTAATCTTTTCTAGGTAGGGTGAAGGTCTTCTATGTTAGGATTAGGTACTCCCCTATCAACCCATGGTGTGGGTCCTCCTTACGCAGTGATATGGCAGAGTCGGTACTCCCCTAATGTGATAGGGTATAGGTCATCTAGCCTGGGTTCAGTACTCCCCTGACGTACTAGGATGCGAGTCCCCCAAAATATATATTGTGACAGATTTGGTTACTCACCTACTTTACCAGGGTCTGGGTCCTCTAGTCACCGAGTTGTACTCCCCTACCAATTCAGGGTGAGGTTCTTCATTATATATTATTCTACCAGAGTCCGTACTACCCTCCCATGCTAGGGTGAAAGTCCTCTATCTGGGGGTCAGTACTCCTTTGACGTACTAGGGCACGGGTCCCCCACTGTGAACAAACTACCATAGTTATACTCCCCTACCGGGTATGGTTCGAGTGCTCACTTATGGAGTAGTACTCCCCCATCTCTATGTAGTGACGAAGATCAGGTTTTTCATGGGGGTTGGATATCCCTCGTCTGCAAGACACAACTATGAGGAGTGGTCCCTCCACAAGATATATTCGAAACCAAGGTAAAACTTAGTTCTCCCTCTACATAATAAGGTAGGAGACACTTTATACGAGATCGACTGAGATATCATGGGTTAAAATAATGCATTCCCCCCAACTAAACACAGTATCGAGGAGTGGGCATCTTCACATGGTTTTCCTTGGTCTTTCCTTGGGCATAAGACAGTGATTGCGAGACCTCTAGTACTGGGCACTAGATGCAGATATAGCAGAATTTTCACGATGGAGAACATCCTTTCAGATATATCTTTATGAATGGATGAGTTGTAATTAATGGGGTAAATATATCATAAGAGTTCCATCAGGGGTGACTAGCTCATGCAACGTGCACTACTAATCCTTGAATTCCACTTTGATCCTTGTTAGGAAATTCTAGTAATGGATTTGAGGTCGGAGCCTTATGTTTGAATGTGGATGAGATAATTATGTCTGGATGAAATACGTATACATATAGGAATATACATATGTAGACATGAGTTTTCATAACCTTGGTGGTTTACATCATGGTTGTGGATTTGTGGCTAACATTGTGGTTGTTGCCTTGTGGTTTACATAGTTGTACTTTTTTGGAGTTTTCTTTTATGGATTTCTGAGAGACCAATGATGGTCCCAGGGTCCCCTACTGAGTGCTGAGTTACTCACCCCTATACGAGCTTTCCTCATATGTGTCTTTTCTACAGACGATGTTCAATGTTTCGATAGAGGTACTCAAGGAGGCGGGACTGAAATACATTGTGATGGTGGACTTAGTGTCATAGGACTAGGAAAGGACCAGTAAGAAAAAGTGGACATGACATAGTACTTTACATTCCTGTAGCTTCACTACTATAGAAATCAGGTCAGATTTTCCATATATGTCCATATATTCTACCTTTGTGCCTCGTTGTTTCCAATTCTTTTTTTGGGCTTGTATACTATCACAGTTTTACAACTCATTGTTTTACGTGTTGTTGTACATATGTTTTTTTATTACGTAGTGTTCACCCATATGCTTTTTGGATTTGGTTTCTGTGTGCACATGTGTATAGGCATCCAAGAAAATGCATCCCACTTGTAGTTTGACGCCTTTGGTGCTGGTTGCCTACCCCTGGCCTTCGAGAGGTGGGCTTGGGGTATGTCACGGTATGGGCCCCACAGGACTAATCGGGACAAATCTAGTTTGTCTAGGGATTTTAGTCATCTGTCAAGATAAAAAAATTATTCTCTACTATTTCATTATATCAAAATGATATTAAAATTAGTTAGAGTAATAGTCCTCCTTTTTATGTTTTGAGAAACCACTACAGATACTGGTGGCTTGCTTAAACAATAAGGATCACTCAATGTTATTTAACTGGAAGATCAATGGTAAGTATATGAATAAGGTATATTTTATTCTTTATAATTATTATATATGAGTTATTATGGAAGTGTTCCCCCCAAATTTAATTTTTTTTCACAACCTATATTCAAATAATGCCAATTATCATGCGTTGGAATATATTTCCACCGACCCAAAATATCCACACCCAATGAAGATAGTCATTCACATTAAATTGAGATGGGTGATCTCACTATTCCTCAATAATGGGATGATAGAGATCAATGTTGTTAGTAGAAACCATGATCAATGAGAGACCACATCCTCAGAGACTGATATTGTAACTCAATAAATATACCATATAATATACTACTTTCAATGAATAATTGATATGTTAGATTGATTAATGAAGGAATATATTAGGAAGTAAGAAAGTATTTTTGTCCTCTATAATGATCAAAATTCCTAGAGAGCCCACTAAAAATGATTCATTGATGGATGCCTCATCATGTGTGTTAAAATATGAGATACCATCATTGTTATAAATATATTTTATGATAGTGAATTTGATTATCACTAGTAAGTGTTCAATATTTTATATCAAATCATGATACATGGATAATTATGTCCAATGATTATTCATGATTATAAATAATTCATACTAAAATTTATTTCATTCCAAATACATTCTATTATGAAAAAAATCCATCAATGCATTGATTAAGTGTTTTAGGTATTTGTGTTTGGTTACGAAGAAATTTTACACATTTATTTTGTGTTTATTTGATAAGGGTTTTCACATGGTTATATGATTTTAGACACAATGAAATATTCTTTAAGAAGGGGTATGGATGCTTTGGGTTATTTATGATAATTTGCAGGTTTATATTTGTGATAGATCCTAGTTTTTTCTAAATTTTTACGTTTAAAAATTAAGAAGAATAAAAATGGTGATATGAAACAAAAATGAGTGGTTTTCTCTTGATTGACATGTTGTGAGAACATTTTAAAAGTATCACGACAATGGTCATTATATATTCCCTAAAAAATGTTTGTAAAATTTATTATTTTCATGATTTATTATTAAGTTCATGTAAAATGGAATTATGTGAATGTGGTGTATAAAATGGAATTTTGTGTGAAATGGTGTGTTTTCATGAAATTTAATTATACATGTAACATATATTTTGGTATTTTAATGATGGTTGAATTTTTTTTTCTCAGAGAAATGTTTTGTGAAGTGTTCAAATAAAAAAACATAACCTACCCTATAACACCCGAGACTTTTATAAGAAATATTTTGTTTTTATTTTATATAAATCATCAAATGAATCTTTCACTACACACAACACTTTATTGGCTTGCTTTACATGCAATCGCGACCTTCCTTGACAGTTTTCATCGTACGCAATACCAAGTTTCACTAAACAACAATATGCTATTATAATATTATTAAAACTAGCCGTTATGAATATTAATAACCACCTTTTGAAATTTTTTAAATTTTATTTTTCAAAATGGACTTCGTTTTTGGATTCGGAATATCGAAATTAACCTAGAGTGAAATTTTGGTATTTTTCTGGAAACTTTCAATTTTTGATGAATAGTGAAAACATTGGGTTACTATTTAAAAACCGACTTTTTATTTAAATAATTATTTATTTTATTTAAATTTATTTTAGGTCAAAATTGATACATAATACCTATATAAGTTCAATTTAATTCATTGAAGTCATTTTATAATAATTTTAGATATATAAAAATTTTATCGAACTTTTCACCGTCTTTTACCCACCTCTAGAAGAATTTGAAAATTTACATAAAACATAATTTTACCGCTTCTGTGAGTGGAATTTCAAAAATCCTAGAGACACGGTTGATTTAAGTAAGTAAAATTTGGTTCAATAAGATGAAAATAATTTTTTTTTAATAGTAACTTTTTACTTTTTTTACCACGGTTAAAAGTAAATAGGGTAATTAAGGGTAAAATGGATATTATTATTTTCCTAAAAAATGACCTAATTCTATTGAATAAGTGTAATTCGACCAAAAACAACCTTAGGCATAAAATATGACCATTTAGTCCCACTTGGATTAGATTAGGACATTTATTATTAATTTATTTAAAGAAGGGTTAAAATAGTTAAAATCAATGTTTTATAAGTAAATAATATTTAATATAAGGTTATACATAAGATATATTTGACTATAAATATTCATTAGAAATATAAAATATTTCCTGCATAATGGTATTTTGTTTTTAATTTTTAGACATTAAATAATTTAATTTATTTATCACACAAAGATGATTCAGTAATTATCTTGTTAATAAAATATTGACATAATTGATTTTATAAATACCCAAATAAATGTAATTTGAGACTTTTTGTGAATTAAAATAATTTTCTGGTTAATATGACATGTTAGTATTGATTTAATTAACTTTTTTCGAACTAATCATTATGTTATGATTTTCACAAAAATCAATTACTAAATAGTGTCAAAATTGACATAAAATAGTTTTTAAAACAAATAGTATATTATTAATTGTTATTTTATTCCTAAAATCTATGTTTTGGCCAAATGACATAGATAAGGTTATATATATTAATAATTAACAACTTGGGGTTCGTTTGGATTTTTATAGTAAGTATATTAACCTTATAAGTAAGAACACAAAAAGACACGGTAAAAGTAAAATTATCTAACTTAAAGTTAAATATAAATGATAAGGTTAAAATATTAAACTAAACTTGTCCAAATTATATTGGATGAGAGGATTTAGACCCATCACCACCTTATCTTCAAAATAAATCAATTTTGATCTATTAAAAACTGAATATGACTTTATAATAAAATAATATTTTTTGTTTTTCCAAAGGTGCCCCTCTCCTCACTTATAAAAGGGCACCTCTCCCTCTCTTCCTCACACCACTTTGAGCCTTCAATATCAGCCAAAACCTGCCAATTTCTCCTCTCCACTTCCCTAGAAATATCCTAAAGGTCATGGTCTTCTTCAAAGACCAAGTTTAGTGCCCTAAAAGGAGGTCTCAAAGAAGCGCTTCAAAGAAAAGGTAATGTTCGTTACCGATTCTTTCAAATTTATTTATCCTTCCACTTCTTCTTATTTAATTATTTCATTATGAATTAATAACATCAGTATCACTCATAGACGGATATTTTATTATAAGTATGAAACAACCCTATTTCACCATCTATCCATCCTACGGAAAATGAAATCACCGCGCGTGCGTACGTACGGAATACCCTCCCCACGCCGTGGCGTAAACTATTTTCCACCACCACCTTACTTGGATGGGTATAATGGTGTAAATAATGAATATATATGATTATTGTAAATTGATATTGATTATAAAATATTATACATACACTCCAATACAATTCCATGATCATGGGAACGATATCATCGCTCGTGCGTACGTACGGCCTACCGTCTCCACGATGTGATGCGACTCGTTCTACATGATCTTCATTGAATAATGATTATATAAATGAATTTAATAAATAAATATGATATACATTACACTAATACCATTCTGTAAATGAGGTTTCTATAACCAAAAATAAGAATAAGAATTTATTCGACAAAACACACATAAGAACAAAAAGCAATAAACATCCGAATAACAAGTAACAATGAAATATTACTAATAAGAAGCTAAGAATATGACCATATATGATATCATAACAATGAATATGATTCTGGAATAAGTCAATGAAATTATTTAAATCATTATACAGGAGGTTCAGACACTTACGAAGAAAATCGGACTTAAGGTAAGGGAAATATCACAATCTCATTTATCCGAGATTGTTTATTTTTTGAAATTTATTGGGGTTTATTTTATCATCCACATACATGTTTCCTCAATATTTAATATTATTTCCATCCACCTAGAATTGTTTAAATCCAATTTTACCCTTCGGTGAGTTTTTAGTAAAATATATGAAAGGATTCATTTGTCGTTTTTTGTACGAGGTACTTTTTGAATTTTCTGACAAAAGTACAAGAAGAATGTTTTTTAACTTTTACGGCATGAATATATTTTTAAAAAATTATTTCCAAGAATTATCCTTTACAAGTTTTCATGTTTATTTTTAATCAACTTCTTTTAGTTTAGAATTGTATGACATGTTAAGAAAGGAAAAGTGTTTTTGAAGTGGAATGGATATTTTCCTCAAGAATGGAGTTCAAGTGTTTTATCAAAATTATTTTCCATATAAGATAATAAAGGGCTCTGTTTCTATCCCTATTATTACATTGATTTTATTATGTTGTGATTTAATTATTTATATGAATTCTTTTATCTTATATGAATTGTCTTATGATGTCGAGATGTTTAAGAATCAAATTTTTATTACATGGGTTATTCTATGATGTATGGTATATGATTTTGTGGAACACATAAGAATGGTATCATTATGAGATGGGTGGGACCTATATCTCCCTCCAATTCATTGGGTAAGGATTTTATATCTCGTGAGATAGACATGGCTGGAACGGCAGGTTAAACCGGTTCAGTGAAACAAGACTGAAACGAGGAATGAACTCGGTTCAGAAATGGATTTTGTCCACTAAGATAGTCTTGGAAATGAGTCTTGACTAATAATAAATGATTCTCTATGATTATGTGTGTATGCCACAAAGTTTCATGTTTTTAGTTATGATTATTGCTATTACATTTCACTACTATGATTTATCCCATGTTATGAAATTATGATCTCTTTTACAGGTTACGATTTCCAAAATGTTATGTTCTTGTGAATATGATGTGATTGATATTTCTTTTGTTTACCCTTACTGAGCATTTGAGATCAACCTTTTGTATGTTTTCTTGCCCCAGGTTAGGAAGAAGGTTATTAAGTAAGATATGCCAGAAGTGACTATAGAAATGATGAAATAAATGGGAGACAGTGTAGACTCTTTATGAACCAATTGTTTATGTTTCCCAGTTTCTAAAGACACTATACCTATACAGTCCTTTTATGGTTTTGTTATATGTTGTAATCAGTGTACTTCAATTTTGAAGTACTAAAAATGTATGTAAAGTACGGGTCGTTATAGTTGGTATCAAAGAAAAGTTATAGTCAACCTTTGGAAACTTGGATGTGAAAGCCTTATTAAGAATCCTAAGGATAAGTCTAAGAATAGAACACAATCTTAGTGTTTTAGAAATGGACATGAATAAACTAGGATAAGACCTTAAGTGTGAAATTTTATTCTTGATTATGTGGTTTTCCTATTATAATTAGTGTTGCTCACACTATTCTTCTTGTTTTTAGTCAATGGCTAGAACCCGAAGGAACCGTGTTAATGCAGAATGCGACGGGAAATGCAATGATTGTCCCCATGAGCAGCCAAACGTTATGGGAGCTGGAATGAAAAATCTTGTAGCCATGCTCACACAACATTCTCAAGATAAGAATCATGTAGGACTTCCAAACGAGCAAAGGAAGGAGAAAAATTCTGTTGAATCCTTCATGAGATAGCCTCCACCTTCATTCAGCGGGTCTACTGATCCATTAGTTGCTGAACAATGGATCAGTACTACTGAAAAGATATTTTTAGTTCTTCAATGTTTTGAACATAGTAAAGTCATCTTAACAGTGTATCATTTAGAAGGTGATGCTGATCAATGGTGGAATCATATCAAGAATACGAGGCCAAGAGATGAAATTACGTCCATGGAATAGGATGAGTTCAAGAACTTATTTTTCAATAAGTACTTCCCTCCTATTCTCCGAAAAAAGATGGAGAAGGAGTTTCTTGAACTAAAGAAAAAGGATTATGAATCTATTGGTACCTATGAAGCAAATTTTACAGGACTTGCAAGGTACGCTTCTGGTATTATTATCCAACTTGAGAGTTTGATCGATGGATTCTTTAGTGGCTTAAAACCAAGTCTTCGAAGAGTGTTAGCCATAAGGAACTTAAATAGCTATGAGGAAATCGTTCGATGTGCTGTCAAAGTTGAGATGGAGATTGGAGTAACCCATCAGTCATATGGGTTTGATAAGAAGAGGAAAATGGAATTCAAAGGAAAATCTAAAGAGCACACTGAAAAGAAAATGAGTTTTCCCTTATGCTCAAAGTGTGGAAAGAAACATGGAGGGAGTTGTCTTAAAGGGACAAGTAAATGTTTCAAATGTGGAAAAGAAGGTCATCAGGCCTTTGAATGCCGCAATGATGGGAGGAACATATCTAGTGATGTGAACAATGAAAAGGCTACACAGAGTGCACCTCCTACTCATCAATGTTACAAGTGCAAGGAAATGGGGCATTATGCCAATCAATGCCCTAATCCAAGGTTTTTTTATGATGATCGACGTCAAAAAAACTCTTAATGCTAAAGAAAAAGGAAAGTCACATGCAATTTCTATCAGCGATGTGGAGTACAATAAAAAAGTGGTGAAAGGTACACTTACCATCCACTCTAAAGTAGTACATGTTTTATTTGATTCTGGATCCACCCACTCCATTATTTCTGAAGAATTTTCTAAGGGTATCACCATATTACCTCAACAATTAGATGTTGAGTTAGCTGTGACAACCCCTAATGGCACAACAGTCGCATCAAAAGTTTATAATTATTCTCTGATTGAAGTTTTTGGGAATGTGCTTCCTGCAAATCATGTGATCCTCCCTATAGTGTAATTTGATGTGATTCTTGGCATGGATTGGCTTTCTCTATATGGAGATCATATCAATTGCCAAAGAAGGGAAGTCACATTTCATATTCCAGATCAATCTTTGATCTTCTATCGATGCATGGATGAACATAACCTTCTAGTGTAAATTTCTTCCATCTTATGGGTCTTGATTCCACTAAATGAAGGTTATTTATCTCAAATGGTTGGTGAGAAACTCACGATTACAAATATGCCCATTGTATGAGAGTTTTATGATGCCTTTCTGGAGGAATTGTTGTAACACCCCAAGATTCCACGGTACATTTCCCTTCGAATAATGTAATGGCGTGCATTATACGCAACTTCGAGATTCTAACACACCACAACCAATCAAACTAGCCGTTATGAATAGTAACACCTACTTTTTGAAATTTTATAAATTCTATCTCTCAAAATGGACTTCATTTTTGGATTCGGAATATAAAATTTATCCTAGGGTGAAATTTTTGAACTTTTCAGATAACACTTATATTTTGATGAATAGTGAAAATTACTAAATTTTAATTAAAAACAACTTTTTAAATCAAAATAATTTATAGTGATAAATTATATTATTGAGTGATATTAAAGTATAATTAGAATATATTTTTACCATTTTATCCAATGGTGTTCACTAGAATTAATTTTACTTTGAAATTGGACCTCAACAATTGTCAATATTTTGATATATATTGTTTCTTAAAAACACTCTATTTGTTGTGACAGCGGGAATTAATTATAAAATTAATTAATGCAACTTATATGTTTAGAATTTTGGAAAATAGACATCATTTTTGAATTTGGAATATCAATTATCCAATGGTGTTCATTAGAATTAATATCACTATTAATTCTAATAAGATTTCATACATACTTATATTTTATTTATAATTTTTAGACATTATATAATTTAATGTATTTATGACACAATAATGATGAAATAATTTCCATAATAGTGAAAAATTAAAATAATTGATATTATAAATAACCAAATAAATATAATTTAAGAGTTTTAATGAATTAGACTATTTTTTTAGGATAATATGACATATTAGTATGGATCTAATGGACTTTGTTTGAAGTAATCATTCTGTTATGAGTTTCGCAAAAATCAACAATTGAATTGTGTCAAAATTGACATAAAATCATTTTTAAAAAAAATATTATATTATTAATTGATATTAAATTCCTAAAAATCTAATGTTCGGCCAAGAAATTTATATCATGATAGGTATATCATTAATGGACCACTTGGGGGTCGCTTGGATGTATATAGTATGTTTATTAACTATATAATATAAAAATACAAAGTGACATGGTAAATGTCAAACTAATTAACTAAGAGTTAAAAATAAAAGATAAGGTTAATATAGTGACCCAAACCTGTCTAAATTATATTGGTTGAATGTTTTTCGACCTATCCCCACCTTAAACTTTGAATAATCAACTTTGGAGCCAATAGAAACCGAATATGAATTTATTATAAATTAAAATTTTTGGCTTTTCCAAAGGTTCCCCTCACCCCTCTTATAAAAGGGCAGTCCTCCTGCTCATTTCTTCACACCTTCAAAGACTTTTGGCTCGACCAACCCCTGCCCAAATACTCTCTCAACTTCCCTCACTACAACCTATAGGACTTAGTTTGATCATAAAGCCAACCTAAGGAGCCCTTTTGATCAAATCAAAAGGAAGAACCCGGAGAAGAGGTAATGTTTTCACCACCCCTTTTTAAGTTCCTTTCATCTTTCACTTCTTCTTTCATTGTTATTACCATTCTAAAATAATAACTCCAGTATCTTATATATACTGTGATGTTATTATAAATATGGTACAACCATATTCAGTATTCTATCCACCCTTTTAATAACATGTCACCATATGTGCGTACGTACGGCTTACCGTCTCCACGTCGTGATGTAATTGTTATTCAATATATTATTATTTGGGTGGGTATAATAATGATGAGTAACTCATTAAATAATAAATATAACATGATAATGATTCTTTATATATGATATACCATCCAATTATATATTATTTTAATATCAAAAGAATGATATTGTCTCTCGTGCGTACGTAGAGACTACCGTCTCCACGAACATGATGAGATTCATTCTCTATCGTATCCATTCAAGTATAATTATCATTTGTGATTGAAAAATAATTTTTAGGGAAATGATATCATTCTGAATATGAATAAGATACAACCTATCAATGAAAAACATGGCTTACGTAACAAAACATATAAAATAAAATGAGAAAGTTAACACCTGAAACGACGATAATTCTAAGATATTATTAACAAAGCAATGTTAAAAGATCGTATATGATATCATATTAATGTATATTATTCATGAATAATTTAATAACAATTTTTTCAACATTATACATGAGGTTAACCTACCACCAACAAAGGAAAATTACAAGGTAAGGGGTTTCTTATCTCACTTTTAATTCCGTGAGAATTCCATTTTTCACCACTTATTTGTTGCATGTGGTGTATGTACTGCCCATGATTATATTCATTGTGTAATATAAATTAATTTATGGGTATTTACATCATCATGGTATGATCCTTCTTTCATGGGTGTATGTTTCGTAAGTTATCTAATCCATAAGGGAATTCTAAATTTCAATTTCCACTCATTTGGCTTTATGCATATTTCATTGATTATTACTCCAAGATTATGTGTAGAATCACTATTCATTTGATTATGTCATAATTTCCACTCCCCTTCATGTGGATATACTATTGATACACATAATCACTCCATTGATAATTTCTCAAGTCATCGATATGAATTTGATAGGAGTAATTTTAAATCATTCTCCATTTGTTGAGTTAAACATCCAATTCATTGGTGTTGTTTTTACAAGATTATGTGTGAATGTCCTCTTATTGTTTTACACTATATATCCAATCATATCTAGTGTATTTATATTTTTCACACATAACTATGTCTTTGATTTATCCTTAATCTAAGGATATAGCCTTTATGAGAGATTTCATCTCAATTTACATTCCATTGAGACTTCTTTGTTGTTATACACCAAATCACTTTAATGTGGTGTATATAATGTACTTTGACATAGTATATCATGAAATCCTTTATTCTCATGATATTACAATGTTTTGATTACCTAAATTATTTGTATTCAAGTGTCTCTCTTTTGGTTAGAAACTCTAACTAAAATATCATTTTTAAATGTTTTAAAGACTTATTCTTCAAAATCTTTCTCAATAATGTCCATGTTTTAAAAATAATTTTAAGGATTTATTTATATGGACATTAAAGTTTTAAAATTAAAACTCCTTTTAAATGTTTCAAAGTGGTATGGGACACTTTGATTCAAAAAACTATTTTTAAATGTCTTCTTGACAAATAGTGTTTCTTTTAAATGATTTCAAGACAAATGGGGATATTTCTCTCAAATAGTTTTGATGATTATTTTCATCTATATCCTTCATTATTCTTTATTGAGGTTAATGTGATACAATACAATCTTCCATATTGTATCGAATGAGTTATGTTTGACTGTGGATGTGCTATTTTTATACCAATTATTGTTTGTGGTTAAAGTATTGACATTTCGTATGATAGTTTTAATATGAATGTTTATGTTATGTTTAAACCTGTTCGTATGTGGAATGCATTGGAATTAATAAGTGACGGGTGGAGACCGCTATAGCTCCTCGATGCATCGATAGGTCTCATGAGACAAACTAGTGTCTTGGCACAAGATCTTGGCAAAATCTTATTTTTAGTTTGGCACAAGGCCTTGGCTATGTGGTTATGATAGTATGGCATTATGCATTCCATCATTATGAACGTGGTTATTGATATTGCATTTGATCATTCGACTAGTAGAATATCCATGTGAATATGTAAATGGAATTATTTAATTTTATATTTTCCATTTTATGCTGAAGTTCAAGTTTAAAAGGCTTTTGTTTTAGTTATAAATTGCCTTAAGTGTTTATGCTTTTCTATGAAAGCTTCTGCTATAATGTTATCCTTACTGAGCATCTGAGCTCACCCCTTTCAATTTTTAATTTTTCCCATGATTATGAAGAAGTAATTTATGAATGACCTGCAAGGATAGTATGAGGGGATATGAAGACAAGATGTTTTTTATATAATTTAATACTTTATGAATGTATCTAGTGTTTCCAAGGATACTAAACTAATCGGTCTTTTGAGACTTGATCACTCTTGTGGTCATTACAATATTATGTAATAATGCACCGACTCTGGATAACTGGGGTCGGGGCGTTATAGTTGGTATCGGAGGAAGTTTAGTACAAACCTTGGAAGCTAGATTTAGATAAACTCTGATTAGAGCACGTAGACCTAAGATGAACTTTGAGGATTAGTATAGAAGAACTTCCTAGAATTTTGGTATTGTAGAGATTTTGTGAGTTTTCTGAGCAATACATCCCTGTCTGGATACGAGCAGGTAGAGACGGCTCTGGCACAGATGTACCTAGTGGTAAAACCCGAAAACACCGCTTTAAGCTAGACTCGAACGAGAACTGGTTCACGACAACAGGCCTTGCTGCACTCTTGGTTACGACACTCCCGGGGGATATGCTTAGGATAATTTACCTTTTCTTTACAAACCGATTTAAAGTATTATATATATAAGATGAGAGTAAATGACCATGGATAATCCTAATGTGTTTCAAATTGAGAATATGGTGACATGTTAATCTCTAAATGATTGTATGACTACTATTACTCACACAATGCTTTCTAGTTTTAGTCAATGGCTGGATTACAAGGAAGTCATAGTGACATTGAGAAGGATGTACAATGTGGGAACGGTGGTGGCAATGAGCAACAAAATGGAATATTGATAGGCCTAAAATATATCGTCTTTATGTCAAATCAAGTTTCCAAAAATATGATCAACAATATATATATTAACCAATTATCGGACTCAACAAAGAAGGGAAGGGTGATGAATGATAAGATCTCCAGTAGTGGAGACCATGGAGAAAGAAATCCTCAATTTCCATCATGCAGGAAATGTGGAAGGAGACACCTAGGAAAGTATCTCAATGGGACAAAAAATTGATTTACGTGTGGGAAGGAAGGACATAACGTGAATAATTGCCGAAGAAAAATGTAGAGTACTATGGAAGAAGATAAAAATGGTTCCAAGAATCCATTTACAGTCATTTGCCGTAAATGTAGGGGACCTGGCCATTACCCGAGTGAATGTCCTATTCAATAGGAAATATTCTTGGTCAGAGAAGAAGCTATGTGGAAATAAATGGTTGGATAAATGTTTAAAAATTATTAGTGATCTTTGTTGAAGGGTTACTTTGGAATAATTTTCTCTTTTATTTGTAACCCTAACGTTTGCCATGTGAGAATGATATGTATGGAAGAATTATCTTTTCTCTTGTGAATATAGTTATAAATAACCATTTGGTTTTATATGATCATTGGGTTTGAGGCAATTACAAATTATTATAATTTGGGATGAAAATGCAAGGTATGAGATAACATTTGTGGTTAAATTTTGTTATGGTTATTTTGAGGAATTTATCTCATTTTGGTAATGTTATTAAATATAGTTTTTGAAAAAGGACAACACGTAGACTGTGTGACAACCCATCGCGTCGGACAAAGCTGTGGGAATCGAACCCACAACCAAACTGTGATTGGGATTTATCACCTACCACTGGACTACGTGAAGTCCCTGGTTAGTGTGACTATTATTTTTAGTTAAATGATTTTATTGATCAATAATAACTTAATTTGGGATCTTATGTCTTATCAAATGAATACCCTTAGTATAGGAAAATGATGTGGTGATTAAGTGATAAATGTTATTTTGGAAGTTGTTCGTTGTGGTGTGAACACTATATACCCAAGGAAAATAGAATAGTATGGGATTTCATTTGAGGAGTAATGGTGGATTTTTATCTATGTTTTTATTGTGGATTTATAATGAATTGGGTTATTTATGGAAATGATTAGGTTAATTACTTTTAAGTATGTGACTTGAAGAGTAATTAATGTCATTTGGAGATATAATTTAACGTGTAAGACTAAATTCTAAATAAGTTTTGGTTTGTAATTTTAGTTTTGATTATATTGAAGGATTTTAAGGACAATTGATTATTGAATGGTATTTATTTAACTTTGGGGTATTGCTGGTTTAATTTTGGAAATTAAGATTAGTGTTTATTTCTCGAAAGGAATATCCTTTTGGGGGATCATTAGATCTTGTACTAACCATTTTTGTTTTGATTAATCTCTAAAGACAGTGTAAATATATAGTTCATCCCGCATGGATCATGTGATTCTATAGAAGTTTATTCTAGCTCTTTCAGTGTGACCAAGTCTTCTTGAATACTCATCGTTTAAAAAAATGAGTTATTGGTGGAAATATATTAAAGAATGAAATTCTACTTAAAATGTAAGTATATATCTTTATATTGTTAGTCAATATCATAATGAATTCCTCATCCTTATGTAATGTAACATAAAACAAAAATATGTTGTCCGTTTACTTTCCTACTAGGAGAATAATGGACGTTTGTCCCAACACAAGTTTTTGGTTTTCTTATTGTTAACTTTCTCCTGATCATGATTTCTATCCCTCTCCATCAGAACATGACACTCAGTTTATCATCCATATCCATGTTTTCCTACATGGAATCTGAGTATGGGCTATCTTGGTTGACCTTTATACCTCTCTTTCTTTCTTTTAAAGTGATAGTTTTATTGACTCTTTCCGATGTGGGACTTTCCATTATATTCCCAAGCACAATTTTAAAAATTGCGAGGACGCAATTTATTGAAGGAGGGGAGAATATAACACCCCAAGTTTCCATGATACGTTTCCCTTCGAATAATGCAATGGCGTGCATTGTACGCAACTTCGAGAATCTAACACACCACAACCAATCAAACTATCCGTTATGAATAGTAATACCTACTTTTGGAAAATTTATAAATTATATCTCTCAAAATGGACTTCATTTTTGGATTTGGAATATCTAATTTATCCTAGGGTGAAATTTTCGAACTTTTCGGATAACACTTATATTTTGATGAATAGTGAAAATTACTAAATTTTAATTAAAAACAACTTTTTAAATCAAAATAAGTTATAGTGATAAATTATATTATCGAGTGGTTTTAAAGTATAATTAGAATATATTTTTACCATTTTATCCAATGGTGTTCATTAGAATTAATTTCACTTTGAAATTGGACCTAAACAATTGTCAATCTTTTGATATATATTGTTTCTTCAAAACACGCTATTTGTTGTGACAGAGGAAATTAATTATAAAATTAATTAATGAAACTTATATGTATATAATTTTGTAGAATATAAATCATTTTTGAATTCGGAATATTAATTATAGCTTAGGGTGAAATTCTGGCATTGTTCTGAAAAACTTCAATTTTTGATAAATAGTGAAACTGCTAAGTGGTAGTTAAAAAAACTGAATTTTTCATAAAACATAATTTTACCGCTTCTGTGAATGGAATTTCAAAAATCCGAGAGACACGGTTAATATCAAGAAGTAAAATGTGGTTCAATGAGATGAAAATAATTTTTGGTGAATGGTACCTTTTTACTTTTATTTACCACGGTTAAAAGTAAATAGGGTAATTAAGGTTAAAAATGATATTAATATTACCCTAAAACATGTCCTAATTCTATTGGACAAGTGTATATGACCAAAAATATCCTTAGGAATAAAATATTATCATTTAGGTCCACTTGGATTAGATTAGGACATTTATTATTATTTAATTCAAAGAAGAGTTAAAAGAGTTAAAATCAAAGTTTATTTAATAAAACATTTTTAATATAGAGATATACATAAGATAAATTATATTGTAAATATTCATTAGAAATATAATAATATTTCATACATAATTATATTTTAGTTAAAATTTTTAGACATTATATAATTTAATATATTTATGACACAATGATGATGTAATAATTACCATAATAGTGAAAAATTAAACTAATTGATATTATAAATACCCAAATAAATATAATTTAAGACTTTTAATGAATTACACTAATCTTTTAGGATAATATGACATATTAGTATGTATTTAATTGACTTTTTTCGAAGTAATCATTCTGTTATGAGTTTCAAAAAAATCAACAATTCAATAGTGTCAAAATTGACATAAAAGCATTTTTAAAACAAATATTATATTATTAATTGATATTAAATTCCTAAAAATCTAAGGTTCGTCCAAGAGAATTATATCATGATAGTTATATCATTAATGGACCACTTGGGGGTCGATTGGATGTATGTGTTTGTTTATTAACTATATAATATAAAAATACAATGTGACATGGTAAATGTCAAACTAATTAACTAAGAGTTAAAAATAAAACATAAGATTAATATAGTGACCCAAACCTGTCTAAATTATATTGGTTGAATGGTTTTCAACCTATCCCCACCTTAAAATTTTAATAATAAACTTTTGAGCCATTAGAAACCGAATATGAATTTATTATAAATTAATATTTTTAGCTTTTCCAAAGGTGCCCCTCACCCCTCTTATAAAAGGGCAGTCCTCCTTCTCATTTCTTCACACCTTCAAAGACTTTTGGTTCAACCAACCCCTGCCCTAATACTCTCTCAACTTCCCTAAATACAACCTATAGGCCTTAGTTTGATCAGAAATCAAACCTATGGATCCCTTTTGATCAAATCAAAAGGAAGAACCCGAAGAAGAGGTAATGTTTTCACCACCCCTTTTCAAGTTACTTTCTTCTTCCACTTCTTCTTTCTTTGTTATTACCATTATAAAATAATAACTCCAGTATCTTATATATAATGTGATGTTATTATAAATATGGTACCATCATATTCAGTATTCTATCCACCCTTTGAATAACATGTCACCATACGTGCGTACGTACGACTTACCATCTCCACGTCGTGGTGTAATTGTTATTCAATATACTCTTTTTTGGGTGGGTATAATAATGAGGTGTAACTCATGAAAATAATAAATATAACATTATAATTATCTTTATATATGATATACCATCCTATTATATGTTATTTTAATATCAAAAGAATGATATTCTCGCTCGTGCGTACGTACGGACTACTGTCTCCACGAACGCGATGAGATTCATTATCTATCGTATCCATTCAAGTATAATTATCATTTTATGATTTAAAAGTAATTTTTAAGGACTTGATATAATTATTTATATTAATAAGATACAACCTATCCATGAAAAACATGGCTTATGTAACAAAACATATAATAGAAAATGAGTAAGTTAACTCCTAAAACGACGATAATTCTAAGATATTACTAACAAAGCAATGTTAAAAGATCATATATGATATCATATTAATGTATATGATTCATTAATAATTTAATAACAATTATTTCAACATTATAAAGGAGGTTAACCTACCACCAACCAAGGAAAAGAACAAGGTAAGGGGTTTCTTATCTCACTTTTAATTCCGTGAGAATTCCATTGTTCACCACTATTTATTGCATGTGGTGTGTGTACTGCCCATGATTGTATTAATTGTGTAATATAAATTAATTTATGTATATTTACATCATCATGGTATGATCCTTCTTTCATGGGTCTATGTTTCGTAAGTTACCTAATCGATATGGGAATTTGAAATTTCAATTTCCACTCATTTGGCTTTACGCATATTTCATTGATTATATTACTCCAAGATTATGTGTGGAATAACTATTCATTTGATTATGTAATAATTTCCACTGCCCTTCCTATGGATATACTATTGATACACATAATCACTCCATTTATAATTTCTCAAGTCATCGATATGAATTTGATAAGAGTAATTTTAACTAATTCTCCATTTGTTGAGTTAAACATCCAATTCATTGGTGTTGTTTTTACAAGATTATGTGTGAATGTCCTTTGATTGTTTTACACTAAGTATCTAATCATATTTTGTGTATTTATATTTTTCACACATAACTATGTCGTTGATTTATCCCCAATCTAAGGATACGGCCTTTATGAGAGATTTAATCTCAATTTACATTCCATTGAGACTTCTTTGTTGTTATATACCAAATCAGTTTTATGTGGTGTATATAATGTAATTTGACATAGTATATCATTAATTCCTTTATTCTCATGATATTACAATGTTTTTATTACCTCAATTATTGGTATTCAAGTGTCTCTCTTTTGGTTAGAAACTCTAACTAAAATACCATTTTTAAATGTTTTAAAGACTTATTCTTCTAAATCTTGCTCAATAATGTCCATGATTTAAAAATTGTTTTCAGGATTTATTTATATGGACATTAAATTTTAAAAATTAAAACTCCTTTCAAAAGGTTCAATGTGGTATGGGACACTTTGATTCAAAAATCTATTTTTAAATGGCTTCTTGACAAATAGTGTGACTTTTAAATGATTTCAAGAAAAAGGGGGATATTTCTCTCAAATAGTTTTGATGATTATTTTCATCTATATCCTTCGTTATTCTTGATTGAGGTTAATGTGATACAATACAATCTTCCATATTGTATCGAAAGAGTTATTCTTGACTGTGGATGTGCTATTTTTATACCAATCATTGTTTGTGGTTAAAGTATTGACATTTCGTATGCTAGTTTTAATACGAATGTTTATGTTATGCTTAAACCTGTTCATATGTGGAATGCATTGGACTTAATAAGTGATGGGTGGAGCCCGCTATAGATCCCCGATGCATCGGTAGGTCTCATGAGACAAACTAGTATCTTAGCATAAGGATTTGGCGAAATCTTATTTGTAGTCTTGGCATGAGGCCTTGGCTATGTGGTTATGATAGTCTGGCATTATGCATTCCATCATTATGAAAGTGTTTATTGATATTGCATTTGATCATTCGACTAGTAGAATATCCATGTGAATAAGTAAATGGAATTATTTAATTTTATCTTTTCCATTTTATGCTGATGTTCAAGTTTAAAAGGCTTTTGTTTTAGTTATAAATTTCCTTAAGTGTTATTTCTTATCCATGAAATCTTCTGCTATAATGTTATCCTTACTGAGCATCTGAAGACAAGATGTTTTTTTGATGTAATGTAAAACTTTACGAATGTATCTAGTGTTTCCAAGGCTACTAAACTATTTGGTCTTTCGAGACGTGATTATTCTTATGATCATGCCAATGTTATGTAATAATGCCCCAACTCAGGGTAACTGGGGTCGAGGCGTTACAATTGTCGGGAAATCCACCACATCGTGAAGTTGAGTTTTCAATAGAACTTGTACCGGGTGCTTTACCTATTTCAAAGACACCTTATAGAATGGCCCCAATTGAGTTACAGCAATTGAAGAAGCAACTCTAAGATAATGTAGATAAGGGGTTCATGGGCCCTAGTGTGTCACCATGAGGAGCACCTGTTCTGTCTGTTGAGAAGAAAGATGGATCAATGAGACTCTGCATTGATTATCGAGAACTTAATAGGATCGCTATCAAGAACGGATATCCTCTCCCACGCATTGATGACTTATTTGACCAACTACGCGGAGCTCAATACTTTTCCTAGATTGATCTTCGTTTAGGGCATCGTCAATTAAGGGTAAAAAGGGAGGATATACCAAAGACGGCTTTCCGTACAAGGTATGGACACTATGAATTTATAGTGATGCCATTTGGTCTTACTAATGCCCCTACTATCTTCATGAATCTGATGAATAGAGTCTTTAGAGACTATCTTGATCAGTTTGTGGTAGTCTTTATAGACGATATTCTTGTATATTCAAAGAGAAAGGAAGAACATGAAGATCACTTGAGAATTATATGGAATACCCTGATAAAGGATAATATTTATGCCAATTTTACCAAGTGTGAATTTTGGCGTAAAAAAGTTTCATTTTTGGGTCACATAATCTCAAAATAGGGGATATCTGTGGATCCAGAAAAAATATAGGTTGTCGAATGATGGTCGAGACCAACAATAGTAACTGAGAGCCGAAGTTTTCTTGGTTCGGCTGGATATTATCGAAGTTTTGTGAATGATTTTTCACGATTATCTAGTCCACTCGCCAGGTTGGCTCGGAATGGAATTAAGTTTGTTTGGACGGAGGAATGTGAAGAGAATTTCAAGGAGTTGAAAAGAAGTTTATCCAGTGCACCTGTTCTCACACTGCCTTGTAGTAGAGAAAGTTTTGTGATCTACAGTGATGCATCCTAGAAGGGATTGGGGTGTGTTCTTATGAAAAATGATATGGTGATATCTTATGCCTCATGAAAGTTGATAATCCATGAGAAAAATTACCCAACTCATGATTTGTAGTTAGCTGCGGTAATATTTGCATTAATGATTTGGAGGCATTATCTTTATGGAGAAAGGTGTGACATTTATACTGATCATAAAAGTTTAAAGTATATTTTCACACAAAAGGAGCTGAGTATGCGCCAAAGAAGATGGTTGGAGTTGATTAAGGATTACGACTTCTCAATTCATTACCACCCTGGGAAATCAAACAAGGTGGAAGATGCATTAAGTCGACAAGACCATGCCAGTTTATCCATGATGAGGATCACAAAAGATCTAGTATTTATGGATTTACAAAGGATGGATCTTGGAATTATAATGAAAGGGGAAAAATCTTATCTTTCTCAAATGAATGTTCAACCATCTATACATGTTAAGATTAAAGAGGCATGGAAAGAGGATGTAGAGTTACAAAAGAAGGTGAGAAATGTTCCTGAATTCAACCTTGATTGTGATGGGATAATAAAGTTCCGGAATCGGGTTTGTGTTCCTCCCATCCCAGAATTAAAGATGGTGCTGCTGAATGAGGCTCACAGTTCTTCATTCTCTATTCATCCTGGAAGCACGAAGATGTATAGGGACCTGAAAGAGTACTTCTGGTGGGATGGTATGAAATGAGATGTTGCTGAATATGTCTCTCGATGATTGGTTTGTTAGCAAGTTAAATATGAGAGACAAAAGTCTAAGGGGATGTTACAACCATTACCCATACCCGAATGGGAATGGGAAAACATCACTATGGACTTTGTCACAGGACTTCCTAAAACAACCAAAGGCAATAATGCTATCTTGGTCATAGTTGATCGTCTTACAAAGTCTTCACACTTCATTGCTATTAGAGAGGATTTCTCTCTGGATCATATTACCAGGATATATGTAAAGGATGTGGTAAGATTGCATGGAGTACCACTTTATAGTATATCTGATCGGGATCCGAGGTTTACCTCAATGTTCTGGCGAAGTCTTCAGCATACTCTGGATACAGAGTTGAGTTTCAGCACTTCTTATCATCCTCAGACAGACGCTCAGCCTGAGAGGACAATTCAAACTCTAGAAGATATATTGAGAGCTTGTTCTATGGATTTCAAAGGTGGTTGGGATCAACACCTAACTTTGGAGGAATTTTCTTATAATAATAGCTTTCACTCCAGTATTCAGATGGCTCCTTATGAAGCTCTCTATGGAAAGAAATGCAGGACTCCAACTTTCTGGGATGAAGTTGGGGAAAGAAAGATATTAGGACCTGATCTTGTTGATGAGATTGCAGAAAAGGTCTGATCTATTAAACAACACATAAGAGAAGCTCAAAGTCGACAAAAAATGTATGCCGACAACCGAAGAAAAGGAATAGAGTTTGAAGTGCGTGATAATGTTTTCTTACGAATATCTTCCTTGAAGAGGGTCATGAGATTTGGAAAGAAGGGAAAGCTGAGCCCTAGATATATCGGTCCTTTAGAAATAGTGGATCGTGTTGGGAAGGTAGCTTACTGATTGGAGCTTCCACCGAATCTCTCTCAAGTTCACGATGTGTTCCATGTATCTATCCTGAGAAAGTACATACATGATCCTTCACATGTACTCAGTTCAGAAATTGTACCACTGGAACAAGATCTTTCTTATGAAGAACAGCCAATAGAGATTCTCGATCATAGTGAAACAGTCCTATAGAACAAGACCACTCACTTGGTGAAAGTTTTATGGAGGAACCACCAATTAGATGAATCTACATGGGAGCTTGAGGATATGATGAGGGAGAGGTATCCTCATTTGTTTGATACAAGTGACGAATTTTGAGGGCGAAATTCATTTTAAGGGGGGTAGAATGTAACACCCGAGAATTTTATAAGAAATATTTTGTTTTTATTTTATATAAATCATCAAAGGAATCATTCACTACACAAAACACTAGCTTGTCTTGCTTTACATGCAATCGCGACCTTCCTTGATAGCTTGCGTCGTACGCAATACCGAGTTTCACTAAACAATGATATGCTATTAATATATTATTAAAACTAGCCGTTATGAATAGTAATAACCACTTTTTGAAAATTTTTAAATTTTATTTTTCAAAATGGACTTCGTTTTTGGATTCGGAATATCGAAATCAGCCTAGGGTGAAATTTTGGTATTTTTATGGAAACGTTCAATTTTTGATGAATAGTGAAAACACTAGGTTACTATTTAAAAACCGACTTTTTATTTAAATAAATATTTATTTTATTTAAATTTATTTTAGGTCAAAATTTATACATAAAACCTATATAAGTTCAATGTAATTCATTGAATTCATTTTATAATAATTTTAGATATATAAAAATTTTATCGAACTTTTCACCATCTTTTACACACCTCCTAGAAAAATTTGTAAATTTACATAAAACATAATTTTACCGCTTCTGTGAGTGGAATTTAAAAAATCTGAGAGATACGGTTGATGTTAGTAAGTAAAATGTGGTTCAATGAGATGAAAATAATTTTTGGTAAATAGTACCTTTTTACTTTTTTTTACCACGGTTAAAAGTAAATAGGGTAATTAAGGGTACAAATGATATTATTATTACCCTAAAACATGTTCTAATTCTATTGGATAAGTGTAATTCGACCAAAAACAACCTTAGGAATAAAATATGACCATTTAGTCCCACTTGGATTAGATTAAGACATTTATTATTAATTTATTTAAACAAGGGTTAAAATAGTTAAAATCAAAGATTAATAAGTAAATAATTTTTAATATAGGGTTATACGTAAGATATATTCATCTATAAATATTAATTAGAAATATAAAATGATTTCATGAATAATGGTATTTTATTTGTAATTTTTAGACATTAAATAATTTAATTTATTTATGACAGAATGATGATGCAGTAATTATCTTATTAATGAAGTATTGACATAATTGATGTTATAAATACCCAAATAAATGTAATTTGAGACTTTTTATTAATTAAAGTAATTTTCTAGGTTAATATGACATGTTATTATTGATTTAATTAACTTTGTTCGAACTAATCATTCTGTTATGATTTTCACAAAAATCAATTACTAAATAGTGTCAAAATTGACATAAAATAGTTTTTAAAACAAATATTATATTATTAATTGTTATTTTATTCCTAGAAATCTATGGTTCGGCCAAATGACATATATAAGGTTATATATATTAATAATAAACAACTTGGGGTTCCTTTGACTTGTTATAGAAAGTTTATTAACCTTATAAGTAAGAACACAAAAAGACACGGTAAAAGTAAAATTATCTAACTTAAAGTTAAATCTAAATGATAAGGTTAAAATAGAAAACTAAATTTGTCCAAATTTTATTGGATGAGAGGATTTCGACCCATCCCCGCCTTATCTTCGAAATAAATCAAATTTTAGATATTAAAAACTAAATATGACTTTATAATAAAATAATATTTTTAGATTTTCCAAAGGTGCCACTCACCTCCCTTATAAAAGGGCACCTCCTCCCTCTCTTCCTCACACCACTTTGAGCCTTCAAGCTCGGCCAAACCCTGCCAATTTCTACTCTCCACTTCCCTAGAAACATCCTATAAGTCCTGGTCTTCTTCAAAGACAAATTGTAGTTCCCTAAATGGAGGTCTCAAAGAAGCGCTTCAAAGAAAAGTTAATGTATGTTACCGATTCATTGAACTTTATTTCTTCTTCCACTTTTTCTTAATTAGTTTGTTCATTATGAATTAATAACATCAGTATCACTCATATACTGGTATGTTATTATAAGTATGAAACAACCCTATTTCACCATCTATCCATCCTACGGAAAACGAAATCACCGCGCGTGCGTACGTACGGAATACCGTCTCCACGCCGTGGTGTAATCTATTTTCCACCACCACCTTACTTAGATGTGTATAATGGTGTAAATAAGGAATATATATGATTATTGTAAAGTTATTTTGATTCTGAAATATTATACATACACTCCAATACAATTCTACGATCATGAGAACGATATCATCGCTCGTGCGTACGTACGGCCTACCGTCTCCACGATGTGATGCGACTCGTTTTACATGATCTTAATTGCATAATGATTATATAAATTAATTGAATAAATACATATGATATATATTACACTAATACTATTCTAGATATGAGGTATCTATAACCTAAAAGAAGAATAAGAATTTATTCGACAAAACACGCATAGGAACAAAAAGAAATAAACACCGGAATAACAAGTAACAATGAAATATTTTAATAAGAAGCTAAGAATATGACTATATATGTTATCATAACAATGATTATGATTCTAGAATAAGTCAATATCATTATTTATATCATTATACAGGATGTTTGGACACTTACGAAGCAAATCAGACCTAAAGTAAGGGAAATATCACAATCTCATTTTATCTGAGATTGATTATACTTTGAAATTTACTGGGGTGTATTTTATCATCCACATCCGTGTTTCCTCAATATGTAATATTTTTTACATCCACCTACAATTTTTTAAATCCAATTTTACCCTTCGGTGAGTTTTTAGTAAAATATATGAAAGGAATGTTTTGTCGTTTTTCGTACGAGGTACTTTTTGACTTTTCCGACAAAAGTACGAGAAGAATGTTTTTTAACTTATATGGCATGAATGGATTTTTAAAAAATTATTTCCAAGAAGCTTCCTTCACAAGTTTTCAAGTTTATTTTTAATCAACTTATTTTAGTATAGAATTGTATGACATGTTAAGAAAGGAAAATTGTTTTTGAAGTAGAAAGGATATTTTCCTCAAGAATGGAGTTCAAGTGTTTTATCAAAATTATTTTCTATATAATATAATAAAGGGTTCTGTTTCAATCCCTATTATTACATTGATTTGATTATGTTTTTATGGAATTATTTTTATGAATTCCTTTATCTTATATGAATTGTTTTATGATGTCACGATGTTTAAGAATCCCATTTTTATTACATGGGTTTGGCTATGATATACGGTCTATGATTTTGTGGAACACATAAGAATAGTATCATTATGAGATAAGTGGGACCTATATCTACCTTCAATGCCTTGGGTAAAGATTTTATATCTCATGAGATAGACATGGCTGGAACGGCAGGTTAAAACGGTTCAGTGAAATAGGACTAAAAACGAGGAATGAACTCGATTCAGAAATTGACTTTGTCCACTCAGATAGTCTTGGCAATGAGTCTTGACTAATAAGAAATGATTCTCTATAATTATGTCTTTATGCCACAAAGTTTCATGTTTTAAGTTATGATTATTGGGATTACATTTCAGTACTATGATTTATCCCATGATATGAAATTATGATCTCTTTTCTAGGTTAAGATTTCCAAAATGTTATGTTCTTATAAATATTATGTGATTGATATTTCTTTTGATTACCCTTACTGAGAATTTGAGCTCACCCTTTTGCATGTTTTCTTTCCCAGGGTCAGGAAGAAGGTTATTAAGTAAGATATGCCAAAAGGGACTATAGATATGATGAAAGAAATGGGAGACAGTGTAGACGCTTTATGAACCAGTTGTTTATGTTTCCCAGTTTCTAAAGACACTATACCTATACAGTCCTTTCATGGTTTTGTTATATATTGAAGTAAGTGTACTTAAATTTTGAAGTACTAACAATTTATGTAATGTACGGCTCGTTATATACACCCTCATTTGAACAGAATAAGAATTAAATAATTTGAAGTATTTTTTATTTTAGTATTTTTAAATCAATGTTATTGTGCTAAATATTTCATTGAAATTAATCTACATGATGAAATGTAATTTTTTCTTCCATAAAAAATTTCATTCAATTTTTATAGGGATTCATGAATGTAGAGAGTAACATAAGAGTGTAAGAGTTTGAAAACAGTTTTTTAATTTTCCTGAATGTTATTGAATGGTTGTGTAAAATTAAAAGCTTCATACATAGTAGGGGAATTTCCATAAATTAAAATTTTAAATCATATTTAATAATTTTGATGAATGTAGAGTTAAATTGCACACACATCATTTTGAGAACCAAATAAAATCTGATACATATCAAATGGTGGATTCTTTTAAAGGAGTAAACATTTATTTTTATAAGATATTGACATAATCTCCCATGAATGGATGGTTTTAATCCACGAGGGATAGTGGGTATATTCCAAACATTTTGGTATTAATTATCACTTAGAATTTAGATCATTATAACCTTTCCCTTGTATTCTCCTTGGACTAGCTTTGTTAGGGTGGATCATGTAATTTTGTTGTGTGTATTTCAAGAAATTATATTTGTTATTATATTATGGTGATATGAATATATAAGAGAGTAATGTTTCCTGAAAAAACAATTAAGGAGGGTTTTTATTCTATTATTCCCTAGTTAAACTGCCCTTTGGTTATTTATCCTTTTGGGGATAACAATTAGAATTATATGTAATGGTTAAAGTAACTGGTATTCTCTGAGCGAAAATTATAGAAGCATTGAATCAATATGTGATTCAGTTCATTACAAAAAAATTTATATTGAAATTGAATAATAAAATAAAACAGTACATTTTATCATTAGGAATGATGATTATACATCATTTATACATGGGATTTTAGTCAATATGACCAGTTCATATTTATCCAATGTAGACCATAAAGATGTAAATAGTGATTTAATAAAAGTAAATGACTTGGGGGTACTTTTTTGAATAAAATCTACCTGATGATGGGTTTATGAAAATAATCAAACACACTATATAGATAATGTTAATTAATATATATTAAGGGGACCAAATTATATTAAGAAGATAAATTTTAGGGTTTTTATAATTTGTTTGAGGATTTGAGGTTATACCCAACCATATATGTTGATGCATTAACCATTCCATTTAATTTTATTATATAAGATATACAATGTCTTTGGGAGACCCCAATGATGTAATGATTTTCATGCTCATCTGAAGGATGTTTTCATCTTAATTCAATACAAAAATTTCTATTATATATGATAATGATAAAAATAATATTTTAGATGTTTTTTATTGTAATGTGTTCGATTTTTTAATAATAAAATATGATAAAGGGTTTATAGAAAAAGTAAAGTAATAGGAGGTGGAATAAAATAATTGTTAGATTCTTACCACGAAGTATTATGGCAGAGAAGAAGTGGAGGTAAATTCCATGCCATTCCTATCTTAAATCAATAAAAATTAAACAGAATGTTTAAATGTATAATTCTACTCACACATATTTGATGTCAAAATGATGCAAAGATTATATAAAATTGTAAATATTTTTTCATTATGATAATGAAGAAAATAAAGTTCTTGTGATAAAATATTCAACCAATGTTAAAAGTAGTAGTAGTTTATTAACATTTTATATAAAATCAAGAACATAATTTTAAAAAATATTGTAGATAATATATAAACGATGTAGAATAAACAGGGAAATATAAATATCATAAAGAATACGACCTCATCGAATTCATAGGATTTTATAACACTAGGTTATATAGTGATGATGATGATGTACAAGTGGAAATAAGAGTTTACCTCTAAGAAGAGTTAGAGGTTATTGTTGAAGGGATATATGTTTATAGGGATAAAATAAAGAACTCTAATTGAGTGTTTCAGGATACAAAAAACAATATATATTTATTGGAATAACGGAAGAATGGCATATAGGTGTAGATGGAAAAAATTAAATATGAGAAATAAGAAAATTTATATAAGGTTTTTGACCAAAATTAAAAAAAAGTTAAAGTAAAAGATAGGGTTATTAATGGTTTAGCTAAGATAGTGAAATATTAAGTCAAACATATCAAAGAAATTAAGAAGGATATTTTCATCCTATGGTTGAATTTAAATGATGCAGAGAGACATCTCAATACTTTCATTAAATAAAAAAATATATTATATGGTTGATGTAACACCCTGAGCTTCCACGATACGCTTCTCATTCAATAATGCAATAGCTTGCATTGTACGCAACTTCGAGTTCTAAAACACCGCGACTAATCAAAGTAGCCGTTATGAATAGTAATAACCACTTTTTAAAATTATAGAAATTTTATATTTCAAAATGGACTTCATTTTTGTATTCGTAATATCGAAATTATCCTTAGTTGAATTTTTTGTAACTTTCTGAGAACATCAAATTTTTTATGAATAGTGAAAAATACTTAAAACAACTTTTTTAATCAAAATAATTTATTGTGATAAATTATACTATTTAGTGGTTTTAAAGTATAATTAGAATATATTTTTACCATTTTATCCAATGGTGGTCATTAGAATTAATTTAACATTAAAATTGGACATAAACAATTGCCAATCTTTTGATATAAATTGTTTCTTAAAAACACGCTATTTGTTGTGACAGCGGGAATTAATTATAAAATTAATTAATGCAACTTATATGTTTGGAATTTTGTAAAATAGACATCATTTTTTGAATTTGGAATATCAATTATAGCTTAGGGTGAAATTTTGGCACTGTTCTGAAAAACTACAATTTTTGATGAATAGTGAAACCACTAAGTGGTAGTTAAATAACTGATTTTTCGTTAAAATGAAATATTACCACTTATGTGTTTTGATTTTCAAAAATCAGACATACATGGTTGTCATTAAGAATTAAAATGTGGTTCAATGAGATTAAAATAAATTTTTGGTGAATAGTAACTTTTAAGTTCTTAATCGCGATTAGAGGTAATTAGTGTAGTTTAAGGTAAAAATGCTGTTTTAATAATATGAGATGAGCTTGACACTTGTCCTACTCTTATTGGATGAGTCATGGCCGACCAATACAAACCATATTTCAACTTTGGGACCCCATGGAGCCACTTTAGTTGGAAAATGACATTAATATATATTTATTTAATGCTAAAATTAAATTGACACAAACATGAGTTGTGTTACTAAAACTGTTTTTAAGTGGGGTTACACAAGTCCAAATTTTGACTATAAATATTCATTAGAAAGCTAAAAAGATTTCCTACATCATAGTATTTGTTTTATAAGTTTTAGACATTAAATAAATTAAATTATTTATAACATCATTATGATGCAGCGATGACCTCATTATTTAACGATTTAATTAAAATGAGAAGATAATGTAAAAGCCAAGGCATAAACTTGTACAAAGCCTATTGGATGAGGATATTTAGAACCCTTATCACCTTATCCACGACTTATACATGTTTGGGACCTTTAGAACCCGAAAATCATTGTATAATAGAATAACATTTCATTACTTTCCAAAAGTGCCCCTCCTCTCCACTTATAAAAGGCCCCCACCTCTCCCACCTTATTCACACCTTCAAGCAATTTGGCTCGGACAAACTATGCCCAAATACTCTCCCAAATTCCCTCCCTTACTCCTAGAAGCCTCACGTTGGGCAGAACCCTTCCCAAGGAAGCCTTTGGCTCAAATAAAAAAGAGTTACCCGATTTTGAGGTAATGTCTTCTCTAATGTTGTTTTGTTTTATTTTTCTTCTCCAACCCCCTAAACTCTTTTTATTCATTTCTTTTGTAACAACACCAGTATCCTAAATATACTAGGATGTTGTTATAAGAAGGATTCGAGCTACACTTACACACACCTACATCTAATGGTTAAAGAACATACGGTTTCTGTGGATGGTGAATTTCTGCCTCACGAAACGATGATTTTTCAACACTCATATAAAACCTTCAAAGGTGGCCATTAAGATGTCACAATATTTATATATGATATAAAATATGTTTATGTTTTACTTATACTTATGTATTTCTCATTCATGGCATACTTTATGATTTCCATTATGGGTAAAATGCGATAATTTCATTTTAGGAAGTGCGGACTACCGCCCCCTCAAAGTGATTTGAATCGTTAATGCCATATGTGGGATGTATAAAGGATGGAGTAAATGGTTTTATACACTATATTATACTGTAATTATATTATACATTTATATAATTATTATTTCATTCCATTAAATACGAAATATAAATGAAAGTAGCGTTCATGCGTACGTACGGCTTACCGTCTCCATGAACGGTGCATTTAATTTCTTACCTCTAAATGTTACGTAATATTATAAATGAATGTATATAATGGATATATATGGTATATATGACATCTAAATCATGAATATAATTCTGGAGATAATGGATATTCTACCACATAAACAACTTGTAATTATAAGAAGTTTATTGTTGACTCAAGTACCAAAGATCGACAAAACGACCGTTATTAACTTAAATAATTACATAATGTTCATATAATTGTAATAAGTGATATAAATAGGATAATGAAATTGAAAATGGTTCTTAATAAGGTATATATTAACTCTATTTTATTATTCAGGAGGTTAAAGTACGGCTGAGTCAAGTCAGACACGAGGTAAGGGAACTTCTTAACCCAATTTCTATTCTTTGGGTTAATCTCTTACTTTCAAATTATGTCATGATATTATTATGTCATATCTTGTATTTTTACATTATTTATGTGTAATTATAGTGAATACAAATAATATACCTACTTTATAAAAAAAATGATCTTTTTAAGGACTTCGTCTCAATCCCCTTTCATTGTGGCATATTTGGTTTTATACACAGCTTTCTTTTATACGGTGTATAAACCCCTTTGAATTTTACGTTTATTCAAAAGGAATCTTTTTTATAAAAAGTGTTTTGCTAAACGAAAAAAGGGAATGTTTTTCTTTCCGTACTTATGCGGCGACAATGACTTCTCCACCGCCGTGACCATTATTTGAGTTTTGGCTTCCTCTATAAGCCATCATTTTTTTAATGAAAAATAAATACAAAGTTTTAACATTCTTTTATTTTGGTATTGAAAATGGTTTTGAAAGTGTTTTTATTATATCAATGTGTTGTATTTATATCTTGTGATTGAAATGTGGAAATTTTATGTTTCCTTTATGCATGTTTTATGTGACACGATAATGTTATGGTTTATGATATGTTTAAACCTATTCATATGAGAAATGTATTGGACTTAATAAGTGACGGGTGGAGCCCGCTATAGCTCCTCGATGCATCGGTAGGTCTCATGAGACAACTAGACGTGGAATTGGTCGAGGCCATCTCCCAATTTGATTTATGGTTTTGGCCGAGGCTTTAATCATTTTAGACGTCTTGGCCGAGGCCTTGACAAAATGTTTCAGAATGTCTGGCATTATACATTCCCTCATTATGAAAGTGGTTATTGATATTGCATGTGATTATTCGACCAGTAGAATATCCATGTGAATAAGTAAATGGCATTACCTCATTTAACTTTTTCCATATTATGTTGAATTTCATATTTAAAAGGCTTTTGGTTTAGTTATACATTGCCTTAAATGTTAATGTTTATTTATGAAAGCTTCCGAAATATTATTATCCTTACTGAGCATTTCAGCTCACCCCTTTCAATGTTTTAATATTTTCTAGGATGTGAAGACGTATTTTATGAATGACCTGCAGGGATAGTCAGAAGAGGATATGAGTGTGGACTATGGAGACTTTGTTATTTTAGTTTTTCACTTTATGATGTAATGTAACGTTTACGAATGTATCTAGTGTTTCCAAGGCTACTAAACTAATCGGTCTTTCGAGACATGATCTTTTGTGATCATGCCAATGTTACGAAGTAATCCACCGACTCTGGGTAGCTGGGGTCGGGGAGTTACAGTTGGTATCAGAGGCAGTTTAGTACTAACCTTGGAATCTAGATTTAGATAAACTCTGATTAGAGCACATAGCCCAAGGATAGACATTGAGGATTAGTATAGAAGAACATCCTAGAATTTTGGTATTATAGAGATTTTGTGAGTTTTCCGAGCAATACATCCTTGTCTGGATACGAGCAGGTAGAGGCGGCTCTGGCACAGATGTACCTAGGGGTAAAACCCGAAAACACCGCTTTGAGCTAGACTCGAACGGGAACTGGTGCACGACAATGGGCCTTGCTGCACTCTTGGTTACGACACTCCTGGGGGATATGCTTAGGATAATTCTCGCTTTCTTTACAAACCACTATAAAGGGTTATGAGTATATACTTCCTCAACGAAAACATTTTTATAATTATAGATTATATCCATAAATAGTTCAATTTATGATTTTACAAGTATGGAATTAGGTATTTTGATTCATAAACTAATATAGTTTATGCCATTGTTTAGAAATGGCGCCTAGTGGAAGGAATGGAAACCGTATCAATGCACGCACTCCGTGTAGGGATTGCCCTCCTGCTCAAGATAATTATTGTGGAGCTGGAGATACAACTGGTGATGATCAACTTATTACCATACTGGGAAAACTCACTCAGGTTATGAATAATAACCTTACTCATATGGAGCACCCTGATCCGCAACGTGGAGGATCAATGTTAGACCACTTCATGAGGCAACAACCACCAACCTTCAATGGGAGTACAAATCCTATAGTATCTGAGCAATGGATAAAATCCTTAGAGAAAATATTCCATGCCTTGGGGAGTAGTGAAAGGGAGAAGGTTGTCATGGCAGTTTACCGCCTCACTGGAGATGTCGATCAGTGGTGGTCACTGATTCAAAACACAAAGGAAGATGATGACGTATCGAATATGGAATGGAGGGAGTTCAAAGATCTTTTCTTAGAAAAATAATTTCCTCGTGACCATCGAGCAGATATGGAAAGGAAATTTCTGAGTCTGAGGCAGAAGGAGGATGAGAATGTCGCAAAGTATGAGGCTAACTTTACAAGGATAGCGAGGCATGCTTCCAATTATATACGTAACCCAAGGAGTAAGATTGATCGTTTCTTTGATGGGTTAAAACCATTTCTCCGTCGAGCTTTAGTATCACAATCCTTCTCATCATATGAAGACATCTTCTCGTGCGCTATCAAGACAGAAAAGGAATTCTCTAAGTCATATGACAACAAAGTAAAGCAAGAGAAGAAGAGAACGGTGGAACAATAGACAGATAAAGGGAAAAAGGGAAAGAAGGATTTTCCATTATGTGATAATTTTGGGAAGAATCACCCTAGTACGTGCCTAAAAGGAATGGGAGTTTGTTATAAATGTGGAGAAAAGGGTCACCAGGCTCGTGATTGCAAGGGAAAGAAAGAGGCTATCAAAGTTGAATGCTACAATTGTAGGGAAATGGGGCATTATGCAAATGAATGTCCTAAGCGTCAAGGAAACTTACCTCAGAAAAGGCCAAGGGATCAAGGAAAATCTTATGTTGTTACTACAGTTGAAGAAGAATAACTAATGTATTGGTGCTTTTGGACTCATGGATTATATTATGGTTATTAGAATAATGTGATATATATATAAGGATTGTACTGCAGTACTTGTTTATTTCAGTATGGTTTTAATATGATGAAGGTAATTATATTTTTAGTATGTGACAATAAGAGAAACATTACTTTGTTTGGGGAATCTGATAAATTGATTTTGGAATTAAGAGACCTTTTAGAGAAAGTCTGGACAGAGGTATTTTGGATAACTATAATGGTTGGAGTGGATTAAGTTGATCTTTTGATAGTATTGTTTAAGGTTAAAAAATTTATGAAGATTATTTTTGGAATATTATGATACTATAGTTTTAGGAAAAGGACAACCTGCAGGGTGGGGCATAACTCGTTGCGTCGGAAAAAGTTGCAGGAATCGAACCCACAACCATAGTGCGACAGGCCTTTATTTCCTACCACTAGCCTACAGGAAGTCCCTGGTTATTACAAAATAATTTTACTAATCTGAATGGTATGTGTTAACATTTGGAACCTTATACAATTAGGATAAGTATAATATTTTTGAGTTCTATTATCTTTTTGAGTAAAAGATGAGTTGAAGGTTGAAACTCTAATTGTCAAGCATAAATATATATATACCTATCTCTTATTCAATGAATAAATTAATTCTTAAACGTTAGTAAAGGTATATTAAAAAAAATGTGTTATCCTAATACCTTATCTCTTGTTGAACTGATGATATTTTAAATCAACATAGATTGAAGTCTTTGAGGCCCTCAATTTGACAGTTGATTGTGATTGATGACCTCAATCACTCCCTAAAAATATTTACGATTTTCCTCCAATTATATGTCTCTAATTGCCACCAATGTTCTCCTAATCGAGATCATAATTGGGTGGTGACTTTTTCATTTCCCTTTCCCTCTTATTAAGGCTAAATTTTATTAATCTTATTTCTGATGTGGGTTTTCCTCAATGGTATTTTCTCTTTTCAACCTTTTACTTTCAATGAAAAATTTCAAATTGCGAGGACACAATTTATTGAAGGAGGGGAGAATGTAACACCCCGAGCTTCCACGATACGCTTCTTATTCAATAATGCAATAGCTTGCATTGTACGCAACTTTGAGTTCTAAAACACCGCGACTAATCAAAGTAGCCGTTATGAATAGTAATAACTACTTTTTAAAATTATAGAAATTTTATATTTCAAAATGGACTTCATTTTTTTATTCGTAATATCGAAATTATCCTAAGTTGAATTTTTTGTAACTTTCTGAGAACTTCCAATTTTTTATGAATAGTGAAAAATACTTAAAACAAATTTTTTAATCAAAATAATTTATTGTGATAAATTATACTATTTAGTGGTTTTAAATTATAATTAGAATATATTTTTACCATTTTATCCAATGGTGGTCATTAGAATTAATTTAACATTAAAATTGGACATAAACAATTGCCAATCTTTTGATATAAATTGTTTCTTAAAAACACGCTATTTGTTGTGACAGTGGGAATTAATTATAAAATTAATTAATGCAACTTATATGTTTGGAATTTTGTAAAATAGACATCATTTTTGAATTTGGAATATCAATTATAGCTTAGGGTGAAATTTTGGCACTGTTCTGAAAAACTTCAATTTTTTATGAATAGTGAAACCACTAAGTGGTAGTTAAATAACTGATTTTTCGTTAAAATGAAATATTACCACTTCTGTGTTTTGATTTTCAAAAATCAGACATACATGGTTGTCATTAAGAAGTAAAATGTGGTTCAATGAGATTAAAATAAATATTTGGTGAATAGTAACTTTTAAGTTCTTAATCGCGATTAGAGGTAATTAGTGTAGTTTAAGGTAAAAATGATGTTTTAATAATATGAGATGAGCTTGACACTTGTCCTACTCCTACTGGATGAGTCATGGCCGACCAAGACAACCCATGGGTCAACTTTGGGACCCCATGGAGCCACTTTAGTTGGAAAATGACATTAATATATATTTATTTAATGTTAAAATTAAATTGACACAAACATGAGTTCTGTTACTAAAACAGTTTTTAAGTGGGGTTACACAAGTACAAATTTTGACTATAAATATTCATTAGAAAGTTAAAAAGATTTCATACATCATAGTATTTGTTTTATAATTTTTAGACATTAAATAAATTAAATTATTTATAACATCATTATGATGCAGCGATGACCTCATTATTTAACGATTTAAATAAAATGAGAAGATAATGTAAAATCCAAGGCATACACTTGTCCAAAGCCTATTGGATGAGGATATTTAGAACCCGTATCACCTTATCCATAAATTATACAAGTTTGGGACCTTTATAACCCTAAAATAATTGTATAATAGAATAACATTTCATTACTTTCCAAAAGTGCCCCTCCTCTCCACTTATAAAAGGCCCCCACCTCTCACACCTTATTCACACCTTCAAGCCATTTGGCTCGGCCAAACTCTGCCCAAATACTCTCCCAACTTCCCTCCCTTACTCCTAGAAGCCTCACATTGGGCATAACTCTTCCCAAGGAAGCCTTTGGATCAAATCAAAAAGAGTTACCCAATTTTGAGGTAATGTCTTCTCAAATGTTGTTTTGTTTTATATTTCTTCTCCAACCCCCTAAACTCTTTTTATTCATTTCTTTTGTAACAACACCAGTATCCTCAATATACTAGTATGTTGTTATAATAATGATTCGAGCTACACTTACACACACCTACATCTAATTGTTAAAGAACATACGGTTTCTGTGGATGGCGAATTTCTGCCTCACGAAACGATGATTGTTCAACACTCATATAACACCTTCAAAGGTGGCCATTAAGATGTCACTATATTTATATATGATATAAAATATGTTTATGTTTTACTTATGCTTATTTATTTCTCATTTATGGCATACTTTATGATTTCCATTATGGGTAAAATGCGATAATTTCATTTTAGGAAGTGCGGACTACCGCCCCCTCAAAGTGATTTGAATCGTTAATGCCATATGTGGGATGTATAAAGGATGGAGTAAATGGTATTATACACTATATTGTACTGGAATTATATTATACATTTATATAATTATGATTTCATTCCATTAAATACGAAATAGAAATGAAAGTAGCGTTCATGCGTACGTACGGCTTACCGTCTCCATGAACGGTGCATTTCCTTTCTTACCTCTAAATGTTACGTAATATTATAAATGAATGTATATACTGGATATATATGATATATATGACATATAAATCATGAATATAATACTGGAGATAATTGATATTCTACCACATAAACAACTTGTAATTATAAGAAGTTTATTGTTGACTCAAGTACCAAAGATCGACAAAACGACCGTTATTAACTTAAATAATTACATAATGTTCATGTCATTGTAATAAGTCATATAAAAAGGATAATGAAATTGAAAATGGTTCTTAATAAGGTATATATTAACTCTAGTTTATTATTCAGGAGGTTAAAGAACGGTTGAGTCATGTCAGACACGAGGTAAGGGAACTTCTTAACCCAATTTCTATTCTTTGGGTTAATCTCTTACTTTCAAATTATGTCATGATATTATTATGTACTATCTTGTATTTTTACATTATTTATGTGTACTTATAGTGAATACACATAATAGACCTACTTTATAAAAAAATTATCTTTTTAAGGACTTCGTCTCAATCCCCTTTCATTGAGACATATTTGGTTTTATACACAGCTTTCTTTTATACGGTGTATAAACACCTTTGAATTTTACGTTTATTCAAAAGGAATCTTTTTTATACAAAGCATTTTGCTAAATGAAAAAAGGGAATGTTTTTCTTTCCGTACTTATGCGGCGACAATGACTTCTCCACCGCCGTGACCATTATTTGAGTTTCGTCTTCCTCTACAAGCCATCATTTTTTTAATGAAAAATAAATACAAAGTTTTAAATTTCTTTTATTTTGGTATTGAAAATGGTTTTGAAAGCATTTTTATTATATCAATGTGTTGTATTGATATCTTGTGATTGAAATGTGGAAATTTTATGTTTCCTTTATGCATGTTTTATGTGATACTATTATGTTATGGTTTATGATATGTTTAAACCTATTCATATGAGGAATGTATTGGACTTAATAAGTGACGGGTGGAGCCCGCTATAGCTCCTCGATGCATCGGTAGGTCTCATGAGACAACTAGACGTGGAATTGGCCGAGGCCCTTTCCCAATTTGATTTATGGTTTTGGCCGAGGCCTTAATCATTTTAGACGTCTTGTCCGAGGCCTTGACAAAATGTTTCAGAATGTCTGGCATTATACATTCCCTCATTATGAAAGTGGTTATTGATATTGTATGTGATTATTCGACCAGTAGAATATCCATGTGAATAAGTAAATGGCATTATCTCATTTTACTTTTGCCATATTATGTTGAATTTCATGTTTAAAAGACTTTTGATTTAGTTATACATTTCCTTAAATGTTCATGTTTATTTATGAAAGCTTCCACAATATTGTTATCCTTACTGAGCATTTGAGCTCACCCCTTTCAATGTTTTAATATTTTCTAGGATGTGAAGAAGTATTTTATGAATGACCTGCACGGATAGTCAGAAGAGGATATGAGTGTGGACTATGGATACTTTGTTATTGTAGTTTTTTACTTTATGATGTAATGTAACGTTTACGAATGTATCTAGTGTTTCCAAAGCTACTAAACTAATCAGTCTTTCGAGACTTGATCTTTTGTGATCATGCCAATGTTACGAAGTAATGCACCGACTCTGGGTAGCTGGGGTCGGGGCGTTACAGTTGATATAAAATGTGATAGTGGACTATTTTTGTCTAGTAAAATATGATATAGAGTGTTAGGATAAAATAATGTGTATCAGCATGAAAAATATGGTATGGGTCCAGATCAAATGTTGAATCTACTGATGGTTTAAGAAATAATATAAGCCCTGATAGTTTTGTGGATGGTTCATTTGAGTGTGACTTTGAATTGGAATACGCACATAACCCATTGGAAAATACGTGTTATATAAGTGATATATAGGAATAGAACTCATTTTAGGTCTTATTATTTTGGAAATATGGGATAGTATAAAAATTTATATTCTATAGACAAAAGTATCTATTGAGAAAAATATAGATAAAGGATTATAAAGAATATATCAACATTACAGACATGCTTATGATGGTCAATGTATATAGTTTTAATGATTTTAACATATGTACATATATTTCATATCAAATCATAGAGGAATGTTTTTATAAATATTTTCTGTGGACAAATACAATATCTCAATGAATCTTTATATGGGTTGAAAACATAAAAAATATTTGGTAGGTTTTAAAGGTGAAGTATATCCATTATTTTCTAAAAAAATTCAGGAATTTCAATCTACACCAATTATGTTGTCGAGGTAGTGGATAAACAATATGAAGATATTAGAGGTTATGATTTTATATATTTTCATAAAATAATTAGTTTATGTTACTTTTTGGATCATTGAGAGTGGATTCACTTCACACAAGATGGACAATAAGGATCATGTCATAGAAACCAAGTATAAAATTGGAGGTGTCATCAAATTATAAAATTATGAAGGCCTAAAGATTATTGGCATCATAGAATAAAAATTTGGGGGGTAAACATATGAGATGTGAAGATTTCTTGGTTATTGGTGACCTCACTCAGATCCTTCTAAGTTTAATTAAACTATTTGACATTGTACATGCGATATTAATTACTAAGAAAATATGTAACATCAAGGGAAAAGATGATGAATTTGTTATTTGAGGGAATAACAGAAATGGAAATCTATACCTTTTGTGGATAAAAAGATATGTACTTTCTATTTATGGAATATGAAAATAGATTGTTTCATATTTTTCTTGTGAAGAAACTCATGCCCATATTCTTAGGTCATTTTTGAATAACACATTATTTAAACATAGCCTTTGATAATAACAATGTTAGACATCGTTAATCAAATATTTATTTTTTGTAGTTTTTATAAATTAAATCTTTTATATCACAAATAAGTAAGCAATAAAATTAATGAAAGGATTGGATTATTTTAGGACTAGCGATATATGAATCTAATTTATGACACATGTAAACATTTATTCACAATAGAACCACACTAGAAACCCTTGTAGAATTATTATAACACAGACTCATCATTGTAACATGGAAAATGGAATCAAATTAATGGGGTGATATTCAATACTCATTGTGAGAATGCTTATAAATATGTTATCAAGGGTTGATCATAGGAATTTCACGAAAATAATTAGGGTATAAATATAATATTGTAATAACTTCAAAAAATAATATAGTTCTATATATTTAATAGAATAATACATAATTTCAAATAAATACAGTTGTATAATAGAAAATTTACTAAGAAATATAAGATAAAAAATGATCCATGAAACATAACATAAAAATATAACATAGATTTTTTGAAATGTTATATGAAAACAAAATCAAAACAATGTGAACATTGACTGAGTAGATGTTATGTCTTGTGAATGATGTTAATCTAGATCATGTTCATGGTCACTTTTGTGAATATATCTAATATTCACTATGTTTGAAGTCAATATGGTCAATTTTTCCAATCAATATTTTTCTATTCTAAATATTTTGAACCAAACTAATATTAATAAATTTCATGTTAAATCTTGGGATTTTAAGAAATTATTATAGTGTTCATGGTCAATCATGTGAAAGAATCCAATATTCATTGTGATCATAGTCAATAATGTGAACATAGTAAAAATTCATCGTGTTAAAACGAAAAATATCCATATCATGAGGTATAAAACATCAGATAATGCAGTGGAGTGAGATATTGTACCCTTACAATCAACATACATTCATTTGTTTTCCACTGGAAGTCAATCAAACATCATATCACAATTTTCCAATTAAAATATTTATATTTCATATCATTTTAAAAATGGAATTGTATATGATGTAATATGATATTAGATCGAATCATACAACATTAAATCACCAGAATGGATTATTTAAGAGATTAATTTATATTGTGATCCACAAACCATTATTCCATAGGACATAGATCATTCAAAGAGGTAAATTGAGAAAAATTATAAAAAAAGGCCTTTTATAAAACACTTCATAATACTTTAATAATGATATAAAATTACGAATTAGTTACATGGATTTTTTAAAATAATGTAACATGGAATAAAATAAAACACCGCTTAAAAATAAATTAAAAAACGACTCCTTCAAAAATACTTAATGGTTTTCATAACATCACATTAAACAATTTAATGATTTTCTCTTCACACTTTTTGGTTCCACAATTATTTGGTTGCCTTTTGGTCTACTAAGGCTATAGATAATTTTCAATGGAAAATGAACTAATGTTGAACATGTATGTCTGTTTTATTTAATGGATTCCATTTATAAATGTGCTAAGTGATCTTCATGGTTCTCCCTGAGTTTAATGAACACCAAATTTGGTCTTCAGTTTTTAGAAGAAAGTAGTATTTCTTCTTCATTAAGGATAAATACATTTCAGGTAAAGTGTTTATACACCATAAAAAATTCACCGAGTAGATGTATTGAGTTTAGTTTAGGATTTAAAAATCATACAGTAATGATAATTTCACATTTTTTGAAAAAATATATTCACGACATCTCAAGGGTGTTGGGAATATTTCATAAACCAATATAAGGAATAAAGGTTTTACACACTATATAGTGGTACAATATATATTTTTAATTTGAGATGATAAGTTTTTAATTATATTTTATGTTTCATGGATTACATAATGTGAAAAAGGGATTAAACACTATGTAATCCTCAAGACTTTTTTGAGAGTTTTTCAAACCTAGTCTTTATTTTATTCAACCTTAACTTCCTCTACTTGGACCTAGGAGCTATGCTAGGTGATTTTGGATACATCTTTTACTTTTTGATCACATCATTTTGTGATTATTAATTATTGTGATTACAGTGCATTTCTCAAGGTGGGTAATCCATGAATTTCTTCATAATCGTTGATCGTGATAAAAACTTTGGGTTCTATTATTGGACTCGATTATCTATCATTATAAAAATTGATATTATTTGTAAATATACTATGTTATATTCCTCTAAAGGCTAAGCATTGTGTTGGTTGTTCAATGGAATGAATTTTACTAGAGTTATTTACTTGTCTATACTCTTCACCAAACCATTCCATTGTTGAATGGATTCTGAGATATGAAAATTGATTATATGTCTTTTGTAATTGTTTTCATATACCTACATATTGGTGTATCATTTTGTATGTTTGGGAAAAATGAGTTTGAAATAAGTGGTTATGTATCTATACAACATCAGATGAACTATATTTCTATGGTTTTTATAAAATGTTTCATAAATGAATAGGAATGATCGATTTGTGTGTGTCGAAATGGTTTTTTGAGAAAATTGGGTTTTCTCCTTGTTTTGTTAAAAGAAAATAGAATTTTTAAAATCATTGTTAAATGGATTTCAAAAATGTTTTTAAAAGAATATTTTTGATGAAATGGTTTGGAAAATGTTTCATATGGGAAGCCTTGGGTACTTTTCATGGATGATTTATCATAGGGACATCGTCCATGTATTCGTCAGTGGGTCACTCATGGGGGGTTTCTCTCCTCCATAGGCCCATTTTTCTAGGGAAAAATTGTCATTCGGGGGGTTCACTCATGAGGTGTTCGTCAGTTTATATTGATGTGTTATAAGGAATCAACTTTGAACTAGTAATTTATTATGATATGAGTATTATGATATCCAAACCTATAGTGATCCTTTAAATGGGTTGCCTCTTTATTTTAGAAGTGTGAAAAATGTGGAAATAAAATTATTTAAAATTATTTTGAGATAAATACTGTGAAACTGCATATCATGAATCATTTTTCATTAAATATGATAATTTCTCATATTTTTTTATAGAGACTATATATGAAACATCTAGGTGGGATCCAACTAAGCCTGTTAGCTGACACGCTATGCACTTCTTCGATGGTGAATTGACTTTTTTATATATTTAATTCTAGGTAATGGCAAGGTTAAACAGTAATAAAGTGAGGTTTATATCTGCAAAATATGAGTATATGTTAGTGAGATGGTTATATTTTTCTATCTTTATCACATGTATTATTGATTTTAGTTGTAGTTATCCTTTGATATTAGACTAGTAATTTCACATGTTCTAACTTTTTTTGAGCATTATTTTCTCTTATATTGTCATTGAATTTTTGAAAATTCATACATCTTATAATGTTTTCATTGATTGTATATTTATATATTCCATTTTTTTACATCAGGTTGTGAATCCTTATTCCCTCAGGTTATAGTTCAATTCTTGGTTTCTTGAAGATAGTTTGTAGGGATTAGTAACACCCTTAAGGTTAGATAAAATTATGATCAGGTGGAATTTTAAGATGGTATTTGGGTCGGGTTCACCATCGCTTGGTGTTAGAGGTAGTTTTCTCTCAATCGTTCTTGCCTTGGCATATTTGGTATACTAGAGATAAATTTATTGGGATGTTATAGGTAGGCTTTGGTGAGTTCACAACCATCTATTTTCATTATGAGACTCAATTTATCATGTTATGTTGGGATGTGTATCTCATGTTTTCTATTTATGGATTTTAATCTCAATCATTCTATGATTATTTTATTTTTTGGTCATTTCATCTATATCAATGTGTAGTGGTATGCCTTCGGAATGATTTCTATGGGTTCCCTAGAAGTTTGAAAGTGAGTATCCTAGTGAGAATACACCAATATATGATAATTGTTTCAAGCCTATCAGGTTCGGTAGTTCATGTTGCAGATCAAAATGTACCGCATGTCAAGAATTCATTTATCGAGGCACAACAAGGAGCTAGAGAAGATAGTGATCATTCATGGAAGTTCATGCCTGAGAAGACAATGTCTTTTATGTGTAATAATGAACCTCATGAGGTAGAGTACTATCTTGATAGAATTGATTATATATTTCAATTCTTGGATAACCATGAGAGTATCATGGTGAATTGTGACAAATTATGACTTGAGTGTATCCACAAGCGATAATGTGACCCCATGGTACAAGATGACTAGCACAAAAGATTGGACTGGAATGGTTTCAAGATAATAATTTTCTTTTAGTTTTTTATAGATTCAATAATAATGTGGGATTTCTTTAAAGATTCTCTATTTACATCATTGAGGGAGTTTGGCGTTAGTAAACACCAATAGTATTTCTATGATGGCTTGTTTTTCTCTATAGGTGTGAACGAATGAGCAGTAAAAGGATGAATAGTACCTACATGGTTTGTTATTTCATTTAAGATATTTTGTATTTATATTGAATCTTTTGACCTACACAGATATAGTAAACCGGGTGATGATGGAAGATATGAATATGGATTAAACATTTTTTTATTATGTCCCCTCTACTCCTAGTTAATGATTCAGTGGAAAAATGGAAATATAGAAAGTTTACATATCAGCTATAGAGTAGTAGATTTGTTATCAGTTTTTGGACTCCTCTACACCATCAGTTATAGATAATAGGGTGGTGTTGACATTATATTAATGGGTAAAGGTTAATAACACACGATGCTCTTATCCATTACCTATAAAAATGTGTAACCAATTTGGATTCTATGGCTATCTATAGAATTTTTCCGGGCCATTTATATGAAACAATATAGTCAAGGATTATTGTTTCCATTGGTGAATATAGTGCAATCATATGATTCAATGACTACATGGCTCTATACACATGCCTCATGATCGAATCACCCTAACATATTAAATGGGGTTCTAGATGAATTATGTATAGGTCTAGAAATAGTTATTGGTTCCATCATTATTAAATATTTAGTAATAATTTATTTATTTGACACTCGTTCTTATAAATAATTTATATCTATCCTTTTTATGTACTTAATCATCCAGAATAGTTTATGTCATTTATTATGGAAATAGAAACACCACTTTGGATTATGAATGATATGAGTTTTCATTTTCTTTCTTGTAAAATATTTTTAGATGATGTAGAATTAGTTTAGGATTTTCTCATTCTATATATTAAACTAATTAATTTCATCATTAGGATCGATTTTCTTGATTCCAATCCTAAGGGAATTAATTTTATTCATAGGTGATTCTTATTTTTATGGCCAATGGGAGATATATGGTGTTTTTAGGGAACATGATTATGATTTCTAGTAATGAAGGACCTTTTCACCCAATGCCCATGAGTTTTTTCTCTACTATAGCATTTGATCACGATGATGTTTCTTCTATTGTTGATATCCAATCTAGTTTCAAGGGTTTTCTTAGTATTTTAGTAGATAATTTTTTGGACATTATTCTATAGTGTGAGGTAGAGTTTATTGTTGACCCAGTTCCAGTTATACAACTGATGACAATTACTTCTTATCACATAGACCATAGAGAGTTGATCAAAATCAATTTTTAGTTGTATAATATTTTTTGGAAATGATTTCTTCTCCATAGGGTTTCCCATTGGGGATCCCCAGTTCATTTTTCTACGAAAGAAGGTGGATCACTCAAATTATTTTTGGTATATCAGACGTGGAACAAGGTAATGATTGATACTATGTATCATTTTATTTTTGTGGATGATTTTTTTGATTATTTTAATAGTAAATGTTTATTTTAAAGATCTATATTTAGTTATTTTATCATCATTTCAATGTTCAAGAGTCTGATATACTGAAGATGAATTTATAAAGTTGATATGACCATTATGAGTATCTTGTGATTCCATTTGTATGATTAATGCTCTTTTAGTATTCATTTCATTGATAAAACAAATATTCCTGAATATTCTTAACACTGTTTTTACAATTCATTAAAGGTACTTTTATTTATTCTAAATCCAATCATGATCACCATAACCATTTATGATTGGTTCTAAAAATCCTTAGGACTCATAGTTTGTATGGAATTCTATTGAAATGATATTTACAGAACAAATTTTTTTTTCATTGTGAATGTTATTTCTGAGAATGGTATATTAGTTGATCCTAAGAAGGTGAATGTTTTCATTTCAAGGGAAGAAACAAAAACACATTTGAGATGCATAAATCCCTTGTTCATTAAGGATTATACCACTAGTTTATCAAGTACATCTCAATGTTTGTGTCAATATTAACTTCACTTACCATGAATGGGTTGAAAATAATAAGGTATGAATTGTTTCATACTTATTTGGAAGAAATAAAATGACTTATTAAATCAACTCCTACTTTGATAATACGTTATCCTAGTAAAGTGAATATGGTTTTATATGATTCGTTTTGTGTTACATTATGTCATGTTCATATAATGTATGATCATGTGGTTTAATATTAATCTTGTTCGATTCAAATACGTGAGAAGAATTACCCCACTCCCAATTTAATACTTTTCCTTGTAATGCATGTTCATTAGTGGTGGATGAGCTATCTTATTATGGAATGGTTAAAATTATTTTCAAACCATAATATTATGAGCTATATAATTTGTAAGAAATATTTGAATATCAAACAAAGGTGTTGGGAGAAATAACTTCAGAGGATTGACTATAGAATCGCCAACTCCCCGAAAAAGGGGACAATTATTTGAAGATGATCTCATTATTAATTTCACATTGAAGGATATTATAGAATCTAACGAAGAGTGGAACTTTGTGATGATCTTCACTCAGTACCACCTAGATTCTCTAGAATATTTTCAAGTATTTTATTTTGGAAATTTTTCAGTTATCTTCTTCTATCTACGAGTTTATAATATTCATTCATTAAGAGATTGATGTGTTTAAAGGAATTTGAGATATCTTATATGTTTGAGAAACTGTTTTTTGTTAGACCCCATCTTCAGATAAAATTCTCATTTTTTATGATCCATTTGTCTTCCCAGAATCTGTGCAGATCTCAATTTTTTTTTGAATTTAATTTTTCATAATGTAACATTCATATGGTCACTATGCTGATGTGTTATTACATGATACATTGATTCTAGTGTTTGGGTATGAAGCGTGACCTTACAGATTATGTATCATGTTTTTATGCCTCCCAATAGAGAATTGTGTAGCATGATGAACATTCTAGTTTTTTCCATCCTCATCCAGGGCTGTTTTTTAATTGGGATAATGTTTCTATTGAATTGTTTCTAGATTACAATGGAATACCAAATGAGTAAATTATTCATGCATGTTAATTGTTCACTTATCAATGTCATCTCAATTTATTCTGATCTAAGACATGACAAAAGTCGAAGATCTATGAAGAATTTATGTCAAATAGATTTTTATGTTACATGGGGTTTCTTATAATATTATTTATAAAGTGGTAATATTTTTTGAGGTTTTACAAGAATATCCATGATGTTATGGAGAAATATTGTAGGATGAATAAATATTACCATCTAAAAGAAAATGAAAACACAGATCATTCTATTTAGATCATTGAGGATATTCTTAATGCATGCATATTCTATTTTGGTGGATCATTGGATTTAAATCTGGAATTGGTTTAGTTTAATTATAAAATAATTGATCACACTTCTGAACGAATGTATCCTTTCAAGGAATTGTATAGTCACCTGTGAATATAACCTATTTTTTGGGGGGAGTAGAGATGAGATTCTTTACTGGGCTCAAGTATTTTCTAGGATGCGTCAATGAGGATTTATGATATAAGATAGTGCCTCTGTATAGATCTGTGTAGATATAAATATTATTCATATCTATGATTTCATATTTTGGATTTTTCTATAGGTGATTTTGTTTTAATGAATATATTTCCTCAGATGGGATACCATTAGCTGGAAAAATAAAAAAACATTAGCTCCATGATATGTTGGACCATATAAGGATACTGAAAATTTGAGTAAATTTCAATATTAGTTGGTATTTTTGGTTTAGTTGATGATAAGTCATGTTGTTTTTAGTGTATCTTATCTAAGGAAATACCATCCTAAACCCTCTCACATTTAGGGTTGGGAAGTGATCAAGTCGGAGCCCTAAATTTCTATTGTGGAGCAGCCAATGGAGATTATTTAATTTCTGGTGAAAGTATTATATGGGAAGTAAATTATATTGGTCATAGTATTATGAAGACATGTATCAAATTCTACTGATATTTGGTAGTGTGAGTTGTTTATGGGGGAGCATTGGACTCACCTCCATTCTATACACCATTCTTCCACATGAATTCCAATAGATAAAAAATCATATGGGGGAGATTTTGCAACATCATGTTATCCACGTCTGGTTTGGAGTACCTTTGGCATGCATACAAGATATTAATCAAATGATGGTAACCTATAGTAGTTTTTGGAGCAGTGGATTCCGGGATGTGAAGGTAACCCGAAGGAGGATAAGGCTTGTGCCATCATTTATAATGCAGGTTGCTGGGTACTTTGGCAGGTGAGGAACCGTGCAAGGTTCGAGGGAGCCAAGTCTACAGGGAGGGTGGTGGTGGTGAGGACAAGGTTCATGTTGATTAACCTGGTGGACCTTACAGATATTAGGATGTAGGTGTCCTTTCTCCAGTTTTTATAGTCCCTCAGGCTAGCGGCAAGACAGATGGTCACCAAGGGGTAATGGAATTTGATTTGTTGGATCCCCCCAGAGGATGGTTACATGCTCAATATTTATGGTTCATGTGCATGGGACATTATGCGTGGAGGGGGGGTTGTGCGGGACCACAGGGGGAGTGTGGTGTTGGCCTTCTAAGATTTCAATGTGAGGGGGAGATTTGTTTGGGCGGAGGCTTTGGAAGCCCTCTCTGGGTTGTACCTATGTAATCTGAGGTGCCTTGGCATTGTGCAATTGGAATACAACTCGAAAATTGTGCAAGATGCCTTGGAGTGGCATGGAAACATGCCATGGATGATTACATACATTGTTAGACAATTTAAGGTTCTCATGAACAACAATGTAAGGGTCACCCACACTTGGAAGGAAGGGAATAAAGTGGTGGACTACTTGGCTTCTATTGTGGTTCCCGGGGAACTGATGGTTTGGTTTGTGAATGTTACTATTTTCAAACAAGAGGGGGTGAACATGATTAGGGTAGATTCCCTCGATTTACACTATTTTTGACCCCATAGGTGGGGGACCCTGTTTTGTTTCTAAGACATTATTTTGAAAAAAAATCATAGCGATTGGATTGGATTGGATAAGTATAATCAAGTCATTAATTGGTGATGGTAAAATTACATGAATTGTTATAGGGAATGAAGGTTTTACATGTCATGGAACCATTAAATTTCATCTATTTGTTAAATTATTATTTGTTATCCTCTGGAAATTATATTTTTTGTGTATTTTGGTTTAATGTATTAAGATTTTTGGAAAGAGGACACATGTTATAGAATCATCCCAGCTTGTGTTTTTAGGGCACTGCAAAGATGGTATTTAATTTATTCATCGACATATTTTTCCACCTAAACCTAGGAGACACCCCTAAAATTTTTGGAGAATATCCTATATTTTGGATCACATTATTCAATGATTGATCTCCATTTTAGTTTCAGTGAATTTATATAGGTGATTAATCCTTCTACTTCATCATTGTATTTTATTTTAGAAGAACCATTTGGTTGAATTATTATATTCATTAGATTTTAATGACAATATTATTGTTTTATTCAAGATCAGTTGAATAATGTTATTTTAGTGGCTGACTGATGTTTTAGTTGCGGTGAGGTGTGGGATTTTCTTTGATGTTTGTTGTGATATATCTTGTTAGCTGAACCTTTCACTTGTTCAATCAATTACGATGTGTAAGGACTGATTACATGGCCTCTATTTAGTATTTTCATTATTCTTTATTGGTGGATCAAGTTTACTGTCTATGTGTGCCAAGTTTGATGTAGGATATTACATCTTTGTATTATTTGTAATGAACTTTATTTAACTATTTATTATAAACACTTTTATTATCTAATTATCATGATTTATTTGTCTGTGGGGAAATGGATTTTCGAGAAACTATGGGTCTGAACTTATATTTTAAAATAAAGGCTAAGAATTAAAATAATTGTGAAATGGATGTTTGAAATTTTTATCAATGATTTTTTTGATGAAATGGTTTGTAAAAAATAGAACATCAGATGCCTTGGGTACTTAGGTGGAATTTTTGGATTATGATCTTTATATATGTATTGTTGGGGTTTCAATGATGGGGTGTTCTTCTGCACCATTAGACCATTGATATAGGGACTAAATTTACATTTTGGAGGATTAATAATCGGTTTTCCTTATGTTTTTAGTACAATTTTCTATGGACTTTTGTGCATACAAGTCATTTATTATGGTACAAGTTGTCTTCTAGCCTAAATTAAGTTGATCCTTGTCATTTTTTTCCTGTTATATTTGTTTTTACTATTTTAGCTTATACTACCATGGATTGGAAATGATATGTGATATATACTTTTAATTGACATTAAAATTGATGTATATGAAATTCATTGAACATATTACATAATTATTTTGGATCTGTGGAAAAGGATGATATAAAATGAATTCCTAAGATTTTGATATAAATACAATTAAACTATTTAGCCTGCATATTTTATTCAAAGTAGATAATTTTCATTTTTTTTACAATTTTTTTATATGGGGAACCATGGTAGGTTCCTATTCTTAATGGTATCTCACAAAATTAACAACATTTGCGAGCTGTAAAGACATTAGTATGTATTTCGATACATGGAAAGGAAATGTGTTATAGTGCGACAGTGAGTTATATGTGAGTTTTGTCTTGGGTAGATGGTGGTGAGATGGTGGGATTATTCCCACACAATCACATGTAGTAGTCAGATTGAATTTTTTTCATTTTATTTTGTACCTGTATCTTTATGATATTTCGATTTCTGTCCTGTTATATCTTTTTTAATATATTCTTTAAGTTACAGAATATTTTTATATTATATAATGATTCACTATTTTCTGTATACATATATTTTCAATGTTTTTTCTTCTAGAAAGGTGAAATCATTCCCCATGATTGTTTTTTGATTCCCAGATTCTAGTAACCAACCCATAGGGATCAAAAATGTTCATGAGGTATGTGAAAATTCAGGTTGGGTGCTAGTTTCATATAGTATTTGGATAATATTTTCTTTATATTTATAATGTAAACATTTAGTTGAAGATAAAACTGAAAACATGAAAAAAAATAAATTTTCATATTTTGAATTTAATTTTATTTAAACCCACATCAGAAAGAGTTTGATAAATGATTAAATTTAAAATAGTTATATAGAAAATTTATGATTTCTATAAATAAAACATATTTGAATTTTTATAATAGAATGGTGAAGATCAGCTAGAAGAGAAAACATTGTTTATGAAGGGAAATATCTCATTTGGAGAGGAGGAAATTTATTCCATACATCATCGAATTTTTTAAAGAAATAAATCCATTAATTTAAATAAATTTATAAGAAGATGTAAAACAATGATAAAATATTAATTGAAAAAGAGTAAACCCAAACATTACATACAAAATTATAATATATTATTATAAAAATATTTATTTCATATTATTTTGATCCATTATAAAACTATAAATATTCTGGGACATTAGAATTTTGGAACTGTAAAAAACAGGTACATAAAATATTTACAACATCTCCCATTAATTTCATCATAGATATCACCCTTAATAGATATATCATTCATAAAATATTTCTCCATAACCATTGAAATATATGACATAATTAATTTTGATATTATATTTATAGTGTGAGTATTCATGATATATATCAACAAATGATCATTATTTTGGAATAAAACGAGAATAGGGGTATGATAACATGATCATAACGTTTGAAAATCATACCAAACAATTCAAAGTTCATAACAATGAGTCTTGACATAATTCATGACATTTTATAAGACATGAATCATGAAAGAATCAAATATCATGATTCATTAGATCATAATGTTGGTTGATTATTGTTTCATAAAAGAGTAGGGTAAACATTGTATTAATTATAATCATTGAAATCTTATTTCAAGGATACCCACTGATACATTAATCGCATTATAGTCTTGGGAAAATCACTCTTGTAATTTCTTTGGATAACATCTTATATATCCTTGTTGGGCTTGGGAATGCAATTTTTGTACCCTTTTATCTCATAAAACATTATTCATTACCCATGGAATTGGAGGGATATTACATACCCAACTGCTAAATGATCAATTCATATTTTAGACATAAGATTATAAAAATAATAATCATTTCATCATATCATTAATTATATAAAATAAAAAAGGTTTAATTAATTTTATGTCATTATATTTATAAACTATATAGATAATGAATATAGATTGTATCATTAGATTATATCTCTATTGAAAAATATGTAATATCCATGGATTTTATCATATATAGAAATGAAATTAATATAAAATTGAAAAATTTATTGATAAAAATACCAATTTCATTTTGTAATCCCTTATTAAAAATCAATATATATTCAATATATTAGGAAAATATTATTCTTTGGAATAAACCATAGAATTTTGTAATGATTTTATTATATTAAATAGTAGCCTTGATTGTAGGAAAATATATTTGTACGGTGTTTGTTAAAAAAATATTCAATTAAAACTATTGGTAAAAAACATCTTATTTTGAAATTGAAAAGTAGATCCGTCTTGAAAATATTTATATAGATGAATACATGTAGAAATTTTATTTCATAAAATATTATTTTAATAGGATAAATATTTATGAAATTATTTAAATGGAAATGTTTACATGGAATAAAATATTATCAGTTGAAGATAAAATTAATATCGATTTTACATAAGAACAATATTGTGGTCATTTGAGTTCTATGAGAGATAAAAATGTATGTAAAAATTACAATGAACCAAACTATCATGATGATATGAAATTATGTGTGATTTTTGAGGTATATATTATTCGAGAATTTTTTAATGAATAATCTTTATAAAAAGTAAAATTGTAACAAAAAAACATTTCCTTGCATATAAAATTATTCATAAGTAATAAAAATTCATTTATAATAAATTTAAAATTACTATATTCCTATCATAGACTTATCTTAATCCTTATAATACCACCAATAATTTTCATAAAACATCTTATCAAACATTCATTAACAATTATTTATTAACATCACTGTTTTGTAAATGGTTGTTAAAGAATAATAATAACATCTAATTATATATATTATATTGTATTAATCAATTTATAATGGGTAAAATAGCCTTTGTTAACATGGAGGATGAAACAAAATTAAAAATATCAGTTATGCTTTGTATCTCTTCTTTGAAAAAAATATTTTTCTTTTAACCTATGCCAAAAAAGTTATTTTAAGAGAAAAATAATGGATCTAGGAATAAGTGTAAGAATATAGGATGGTTTTTGGAAACTAATGATCAATATTTAAGGATGAAAATTGGTTAAAATTAGAGGAGAGGAGATTCTCTTTTATAAGCTTGGGAGAGGACATGCTTGGAATTCTACTTAAGATTTAAATAAAATGAAATAATTTTACTATGAAATTGTAACACAATATACATATAATAAATTTAAAAATGATATTGTGTCTAAAAAATTTTTATCCTAGAAAAATTTGATAGGATAATGTGGAATTATTATTATTTTCTCTTACTTTAACCTCAAATAAACCTCTTTTAACAATAATCATGGCAGTATTTTTTTATTTTTACAATTATTTATGACCAAAAAAGAAACTAGACTCATTGAAAAATTGGGTAAATAAAATTATAAAAATTATATCATTTTTATTGATTTAATTTTCTATCTGTTTTTTAAATTAACATTTTAAAAAGATATCAAAACGCATAGATACCCAATTTTTTGAAAAATTCATTTTTAAGCATACATCTGAATTTAATTTAATTCATTTAAATTTTAAAAACATTAAAATGAATTTTGAAATAAATTATTTTATATTTATTCAATAAATTTAATTAAATAAATAAATCCTATAACACCCTGATATTTAAAAATAAGAGAATTGTATCATATCTAACATGAAAGACCATGATTAGAAGAAAATATTACATCTCGAGACATTGGGAAATAGTTATTTTTAAATAAATAATATATAGTAAATATTTTAAAGTATTATAAACTATTATATTATTTTATATTACTCACAAAATTGAGTTTATATTTATGTATATGCAACATTGGATTTATCTTGAATTGAACGGAACACCGAATATAAACGAAATTTGAAATATTATTAAAATATTATTATTTAATATAATAGTTATAACCTGGAAGATAAATTGGGGGTATGAATTTTACTATATAAAATTTGAAAATTTTGGTCACCTATTTATTAGAAATAAAATAAGAATCATTTTGAATAAAATGAATTCTTTTTTTGAAAAAACTAAATTTTTCTAAAAGACAGTTTAATCACGCATTGAGCACAAAATTAAAATTAATTTTTTACCAATCAACTAATTTTTATTTGAAAAAATAAAATTATTTTTTGAAATATTAATAACAAATGTATTTTGGGTTGAATTGTTTAAATTTTCTGAAATGTTTCATGTTTTGATGAATAGTGAAAAATGAACTTTAATTGAAATATGCCTTTTTGTTAAAATAATTGATAATGAAAAAATTTATTTTAAATTTTTTTTCCAATATAATTAGTTAAATTATATAAAAATTAATCCATTTTTTCATTATAATCATATTGATATTGAATAGATATATAAATACACTAAAATAATTTGAACATTTTAACTTTAAATCCAACATTCTCATCACATCTGTGTGATTAATTTTAAATTAAATTATTACACATAATTGAACCGAATTTTAATAAGTAGATTACATATTTTTAATTAGAATAATTAATAATGCATAATATTTTTACATTAATTTTTTACCAAAATTAATATTGAATGCAGTAGTAATTAATAACCACGGTTATGAAAAAAAATGGTTTACTAGGGGTCAAACTAAAAATATAAGGTTAAAATGACAAATAAAAATAAATAAAAACTATTTTATGAAAATATCTGGACCCTTATAACTCTAATATTAAAAATGTTCTATTTTAACCCTTTTTCTATATAAAAATCTTTTTACCGCCGATTTCTTTAAAAAAATTAACGTGTTTCATCTCCACCACATATATAAGAACACTCCAGATCCTCTATTCGTTACATAAGAAAACATATTTTTTCTCTGTATGACCTACCCAAATAACTTCCCAAATTGCATCTCATTTAATAAAACATATTTTGTATAAACTAAAACAAGGATGGATTTATTGGACACCTATATAGGATTCCCAAAGGGTAGTTAATGTTCGTTAATGTGAGCTTTTATTTCTTTTTCTTACACTTAAATAAATTAATATTAAACCATGATGATATAATTATGTAACTATATTCCATTTAATATTATTTTATTAAAAACAAGAATGGACTAAAATCATCTCCACTTCAATCATATGAGTTCGAAAATAACTATTCCTGTTTATGGCAGACTACCACATCACAAACTTTTTCGATTCATTCTAAATATCTACCTTTAATGGATAGGAATGATGATGGATACATAGTATATATATGATATTTGTAAAATATATATACCTTTGTGTCATTATAAGACATATATATTGAAAATTCCATTCCCTATGGTATATAGAAATGTCACTCATGTGTACGGCATACTACCGCCTAACAAAGCGATGTGATTTTTTTCAGTAACAATTTAAATATAATGTATTAAGGTTAAGGTTAATGAATATATGTGATATAAATGAAATAATTATGATATTGATGATATATTTATCATTTTTTAAAGGCAACAAGTATCATTTTTTATACGTTCCTTCCCACTCACATACAAATGATAACATCGTTCGTGTACGTGTGGACAACCACCTTCATGAAGTGATGGCACTCTATTTTCATCACCAATAAAAATAGATTATATATATAATTTTATAAAGTGGTATATAATATATTATTAAATTATTTTAATATTATTTATTACTTACCATCATTCCATAATGATCATTGGAAAATAGAAACGTTACTTATGCATTTGTACGACTTACCGTCTCCATGACCGTAACGTAATTCTTTTTTGAAAACAATGATTCATTGTTGGTATGAAAATAATAATTGATATATAAAAATAAATATTATGTCGTGATTATTATTCTTAAAATTATAGAATAATTTATTATGTTCATAAACCTTAACATTCATTGTAAATAAATAATGAAAAAACAAAGCAATTAACACCCAAAAGAATAAAAATAATAAAATATTATTATCAAATGGTTGGAAATATTTTTTAATAGGATCATATATGATATTATAAATATTATTATGGTTATGTTACAAGATAATAATATGTTTCAAACCACTAAACAATATTTTAAAAAATAATACAAATGAAATTGTGAGGTAAAAGATTTCTGTTTCACTTTTCAATTATGTAAGGCACATCCCATTTTCTATATCTATTTATTTTATCTGTGGTATATACTTCCAATTTATGTATTTTATGTTTATTATACTCAAAATTATGGGTATTTACCTATCCAGTTTATAATTACTCTTTTTTGATTCTTAGGATTCAATGTTATGAAAGTGGAAGGGGTTTTATATTACAATATTATCTTTTATGAGGAGTGATTAGAATTATACATACAATAAAGAAATAATATGATTTATTCCTTAAAAAACACATATATTTTTCTATAATCTTGTTATTAATGATAAAATAATGTAATATTACAATTTTATGCTCTTTGGTACTTTAATTGTTTTGTGAAAATGTTTTTTATGAAAATCCAAATTCATTTCTCTCTTTGGTTGGAAATATATTTTCTTACAACTCCATCTATTATAAAAATATTTTAAATTTTTGTTCTACTTTATCAAAATAATTTTTTAAATAAATTTCTATAAAATTATAGATTTTACAAAATTTCTTCAAGTATATCATTATGTTTTTTTCCAGAATAATACCTTTTTAGATTTTACCTAAAATGATAATAGAATCATTGGTCTAAAGTATATTACATGTATAGAATTTTATGACCTCTTAAACTAAAATTATTTTAATGATTAAATTATATGTTTTCAAGTTTATATTTAAATAAAAGTGTTTTTCACAATATTATGATTCAATAATATATTTTCAAAATGAATATACTTTTTTTGTCAACAATCATTAAAAGATACATTACGGTATTTTGATTCATCAAAGATGAAAACCCGTTATTAATAGTTATATGTGTATATTATGTGTTGAACTATCGTTATCCTTCATATCTATGGTTTATTTAATTTATATAATTTAATGTATTGATATAATCTTTCTTGATTCATTATTTTCAATAACATTCACATTAACGATCCACTTTTCTCTGATTAATAGAAATTAAAATTCCCCTAAATATGAATATGATTTATCTTGTATATGTTTATTTAGTAAACCATATCTGATATTTACATATTAAATTTTACTTTTAATGTTTATTTATTGAGTGAGAAAGTATTTAAAATCCATTTTATTTTTTCAATGCATATATTTAATTGTAAGATATAGTGAATTATGAATTAAATAGATTATTCTATATGTGAGGAATGATTAAAAAATAGAGTAATGGGATATTCTCTAAAGTTATATGGACCCTCTATGCATCAACATGTCTCATGAGAAAACTCAGTTGAAAAAATAAGAAAGTTTTGTACCAGTAGTTTTAAACTATATATTGAAAGGTATTTACTATAGATGTATTAGATAGGTTTTTTACCTAGTAGTTTCATGATTTTAAGAGGATAGATATTGAATTTAAGGGTTTTTAAGTTCTTCAGATATGAGGTATAATATTTTATATTATCATTCATTAATAATTATGTTATTTTTATCCATGATATTATCATAATGATATATTCTATGGATTTATTTCATTCACAAATATTCATTAGATGGAATGTGTATTCAGTTATTTATCTTTCCATATATATTTTGTCTTATCTTATCATGTCCGTCAAGTTATTTAAATAGAATGTGTTTCTAGTTATTTACCTTTCCAGGTTAATTATTCTTGTTTATTAGTGATAGATTTTTTTGTACTTAACCCTTATAAATCATTTCATCTTATCCTTATTTTTTTCCTTTCCCCTGAATCAATTATGTGTGTGACAAAATATTTTCAAGAATATAATAGCCTAAATAATTATATTATTTTAAAAAATTATCTTGTAATTTAATTATTAAAATGTAATTCAATAATAATAATATATATAGTTTAAAAAATATTAAAAAAATAATAGGTCCTACTGAAATTGATTCCACGTATCTTATTCCAATGTAATAAAGAATGCACCGATTCTAGGAAACACGAATTAAGGTTTCAATAATTGTTGTAAGAGAAGGTTTAGTAGAAAAATTAGGAGATAAATATAGGAAAAACATAAATTAGAGTTCATTACTCTATTATATAATTTTATGATATGTATATAATAATATACTACTATTTTAGTAAGTTATAGATTATGTGATTTTATTTACAATACACCCCATTATGGAAACTACAAGTGGAAATGGTTTTAGAACAAAAGTACGTCGAGAAAATAAACATGAAAGGGGCATATTGGGATTGAATCGATTATCCCCCGGTGCAAAAAATGTGTTCTATTATGCACTTATTTAGACACCCATAGAGGGGTATTCTTAAGCTAATTCACATTTTATTTACAAAAAGAAATTATTACTGATTTGAAATAGATACATATCCAAAATAAATATTATTTATGATTATGAGATTATCTTTGAATAATTTTTTTAATTAATTTATAGTAATTAAAATGTTTTGTTATTATATATTATGTTTTATAATGATGTGATCTAATATAGTGTATTCCACCATTTAGGAATGGTTCTATGATTATAGATTAAAAACCGTAATAATTAACATAATCCAATGAATAAAAATGATCATTTGTTTAAACGGATTAAGTCAATCATTCGGGGGGATCGATTCTCCAATGAATTGTCATTATATAAGGGAAAAGTATTTTCCAATTATAAGATAGAGTAACAATAATTTAATTATTATTGATTCGAAGGGAATCCAGATTTGGATAAGACAACATGAAATAAATATAATAAAAATAATGGGAAGAAACGTTTTCCCATATCTGAAAATTTTTGTAAGAAATATCATGATACTTACTTGAAGGGAATGATAGATTTCAACATGTTCGCTGAGAAAGGCATTCATGCTTGTAGTTTTATGGAAACAAATAATTATTATAATGTATAATTATTCAATTATAATGATATTAGGATCTAAAAAAATCAATATCAATATATTCAATGAAATATAACTCAATATAAGCAAATGAATCATGGTTAATCTTATCACAATACCACATATGAAGAGGAATGATTAATGTTCATGTGTATGTATTTTTTTTATCATTTTAGTGTTTTATAAATGATTTCATGGTTACAGGAATTATAAAATATATAAGGATTGAACGGTAGTATTATTTATCTGTGTATATTAAGCATATGTAGAATGGTACCCTGAAAAGTGATTTAGTGAAAATGTGAAATTCTTGTAAAACAAATGCTTTAAGGAAGGATAACTGTAATTTGTTCCCAATTTTGAGATAATGATATCAGGATAAAGAGTTTACTCACATGGATGACGTAAATTTGATTTTACTAAGAATATTGGATGTCATTAATGATTTGTTGTTGAAGTGGTTTATGATATCATTGATGTAGTTAACAAAATATGTAAATTTAAGGAATATAACCAATAATAAAAGATCTATATAACCAATAAGGATAAAATAATGTATTAAATAATGTTTTATTGAAATCTATGATATTATCATGCATCAAGAGAATAAATTATGAAGGTATTCACATGATGGGTATGTAACAATTAAGATATCCTTAATATTGTTGAGATATTAATGATATTTATGTTTTGTAAATTCATTGAATGTATTTGAAAAGTTTTGGAAATTAATTCATCTGGAGGATCATAAGTATATCCATTTATGAAATGGTTTAAGATATACTTTGGAGCTGGTTATAGAGAATAATTTGTTACTTCAATAGATAAGGATTTTTGAATATTGGATAACATGTGCTAACCATATTGATTTTTGGATATAGTTAGAGGAATAAGTAAATAATTATCACTCATTTATATATATTACTATCAGTTATATATAAATTATTTTTCTTTATACATACAAATCATATTTGGATATTAATTTCTTGGTGTAAGAGATGGATTGAAAATTGATCAAATAGTGAAAAATGAAGAAATTGTCATTATGAATTTAAAAAATATGAAGTATAATTATTTCTTTATATGTTTAGATAGTTATAAAATTATTCAACACAAAGAATAGAATATTAAGACCATATTTTATCATAATACCTTCATTTATGTTAAACTGATTTACTTTTAGATCACCACATATTTACGTATTTGAGTCTGTTAACATTCTATCGATTATTAACTTCATGTTATCAATTAATTCTATCTCCGGATATAATTAATTATCATTCTCTTTCATGATCATGTCTTCACTTACCAAAATTTTTATTATATTTATAATCCTAGAAATATTTTACGTAATATGAATGTTTTACTTTATTTTCTCTCTAATTTAAAGGATTTTGTATTTACACTTTTTATGATGTTGGTGTGTCAAAAATGATATTTCCAAATTTAAATATCATGGTTACCATTATCAAGTTGAATTTTCAAGGGAACGGTTTCTTTACGGTGGGTATAAGGTTACACATTTTGATTTTAAAATAAGAACATTTTGTTGTGTGTGACACACAGTATAAAAAATAAAAGAAAATATAACACGCTATCAATTTACAAAAAATTTATTTATAAGAAATTAAATCTATTCAATATTTTAAATTATATACAATAGTTATTTTATCTTATGTTACATAAAACCCTGAGTTTATCATTATTTATACCCATTATTGATTTTCAATTTGATTTAATGAAACATAGAGTTTAAATGAAATGAGAAATACTATTAAAAAATCATTATTTAATACAATAGTTAAAACCTAGCTATTAAATTAGTGGGTATGAATATTACAAATTTAAATATGAAAATTTTTGTTATTTATTATTTATAAATAAAAGAAGAATCATTTAAAATAAAAGAAATGTTTTCTAAAAATCCTTATTTTTCTTTTAAAAATTATAAGGGTAAATTGAATTTTTTTTTTAATGAAAAATTATTTCAATTATATATCAATTAAACTGATTTAGTTCATTGGAATCTTTTTGAGGTTGAGTTTAGATATAAAAACATGGTATATTTTTTAAAATTGTTATTTTAAAACCTTGTTTTCTCATCATGTATGAAAAATTACTTTCAAATTAATTTTTCCTTTAATATGAATTGAATTTTTAAAACATGATATTTCTTTATAAACAATAATAATTTTTACAGTGTAATATGGTGAACATAATTTTCCATTAATATTAATAAGGAATATAGAAAAGTTTTAATTACTGATGTTAAGTTAAAAATGGGTTACCGGTGGGATAAAATAAAAGATAAGGGTAAGAATGTCATCTATAAATTTAAAAAAACAATTTTATATCCCTATTCCCACCATTGATCCTTTGTTGTTATATACTGGGATTTTACCATTTTGACAAATGAATAACATGGGAGAACTCACTTGTTTTAAAAAATACCAAGTGTGTCAGGTCCCCCATTTATTAAAGGCCATCTCGTATCATCTCTTTTTTACACCTTAAAACCTATTTGGTTTAGAAAATACCTTACATATACACTTACAAACTTTATTCCTCTCATCATATAAGCATTATTTTTCAGAATAAATCTAACCAAGGATTTCTTTAGTTATAAAACTAATCTGGATACCTAAAGATGATGTAATGTTTTCTAACAAGAACTGTTATTTTATTTGTTCTTATTGTTCCTTAAATTATTATTAAAACAAACTAATATAATATCCTAATTATCTTCAATATATTATGATTTTATTATAATATTTTCATGACCTATAAACATTTCCACTTCCATCAAATGGGTTACAACATCATCATTTGTGTGCATGATGAACTACTGCCTCATGAACTTATGTCATTTGTTCATTCATTACCAATACTCACAAATGGATATTATAATGGATTTAAAGTTCATATGTAATATTTATACAGTATTTATAACTATAAATTAATTATATCATATATTTATCTTTTATTATTCATTTCATATTGTATATGAGAACGTCTCTCTTATGTACGATGGATTATCACTTCATGATGCGATTTGATTTGTCTTTCACTAAATCCTTTTGTAGAATTTAATAATATTAATGTTAATGATTACATATGATATAATGAAATAATTATTATATTAGTGATATACTTATCATTTTTTAAATATAATAAATCTCATTTTCCTTATTACAATTTCACTCACTTAAAGATGATCACATTGTTCATGTATGTGTTTATTACCACCTTCATAAAGCAACGTGACTCTATTTTCATCACCACACCACATGGATGATATATATATGTATAATATATGGTATAAATGATATTAAAATAATTATTTAAAGACTATATATGTAACACCCCAGGTAAATAAATAATATGACTTTTTCATATTTATCCATATTTGTGAATAAAATATTAATATGACTTTAAAGGGGACGTTATGCTCGATGGCGTACCCAACACGCAACAATGAGTTTCTTGGGAATCTTACGTTGCACTCTAATAATAAAATAATATTATTTTAAATGGTAGTTAACATGTAGCCGTTGTATTGGCGGGAATGGATATAAATAACTATAATATGATTATATATGTTTTTAAATGTTTTTACATTTATCCAATAAAAGATAAAGGCATAAAATACGGAAATAATTCAATTTTAGGCGTATATTCCCTAGTTTTCACTAAAGGTTCACTTATCACCTTTTGATGGAGAACCGTCATTAAATATAGTTTTTTTCACTATTATACATCCTTTTTGAAAAAATAAAACTCTTCTTATGAATTGGGACATCATAATTTACATTGTGTAATTTTTTGGTATCTTTCTGATAAAGTTCATTTTTAAACGAATAGTGTAAAATGTTGTATTTTAATTCAAAACCTCTTTTTAATCTAATTTATTTATATGATTAGATTATATTTTTAATTGGGTTTAAAGTGAAATTAGAATATATTTTTACCATTAAATCCAATAGTGGTTTTTGGAATTAATTTCACTTTGAAAACAGACTTAAATTGGTGTCAATCTTTTGATACTTATTGTTTCATGAAAACACGCTATTTGCTCTGACAGCGTGAATTAATTATTAAATTAATTAATGTGACTTACATGTTTTGAATTTTGTAAAATATACTTCATTTTTGAATTCGGAATATCAAATATAGCTTAGGGTGAATTTTTGGGATTTTTCGGAAAAACTTCAATTTTTGATGAATAGTGAAACCACTAAGTGGTACTTATAAAAACTGATTTTTCCGTTTAAATGAGATTTTTCCATATTTGTGTTTTGAATTTAAAAAATCCGATATACATGGTTGTCATTAAGAAGTAAAATTTGGTTCAATGGGATAAAAATAATTTTTTGGTGAATACTAACTTATTAAGTTTTTAATCGCGATTAGAGGTAATTAGTGTAGTTTAAGGTAAAAATAATGTTTTAATAATATGAAATGAACTTGACACATTTCCTAACTTCATTGGATGTGTCATGGCCTACCAATACAACCCATGGGTCAACTTGGGGACCCCATGAAGCCACTTGGTTGGAAAATGACATTAATATCTTTTTATTTAAAGTTAAAGTAAAAATGAGACAAACATGAAATGTTTTACTAAAAAAAATTTACATGGGGTTATACAAATCAGAGTTTTGAATATAAATATTAATTGGAAAGATAAAACGATTTCCTACATTATAGTATTTTTTTTATAATTTTTATACATTAAATAAATTAAATTATTTATGACATCATGATGATGCAACGATGACCTCATTATTTAAAGATTTAAATAAAATGGAAAGATAATGTAATATCTAAGACCTAAACATGTCCAAAACCTATTGGATGAGGGGATTTAGAACCCTTATCAACTTATCCTCGAAACACAACAATGTGGGATCTCTTAAATCTGAATACCATTTTAAAATAAAATGACTTTTCTTTACCTTCCAAGAGTGCCCCTCCTCTCCTCTTATAAAAGCCCCCCACCTCTACCTCCTTACCCACACTCCCAAAGCCTTTGGATCGGCCAGCCTCTGCCCATTGTGTCTCTCCACTTCCCTCTATTACTCCTTGAAGCCTCACTTTGGGCAGAATTCTTCCCAAGGAACCCTTTGAGCTCAAACCAAAGGGAGATACCCGATTTTAAGGTAATGTCTTCACTTGAGTCCTTTTGTTTTATTTTTCTTCTCTAACCCCCTAAATTCATTTTATTCATTTCTTTTGTAGCAAATACAGTATCATAAATATACTAGTATGTTGTTATAAGAAGTATTCTAGCTACACTTTCACACACCTACATCTAATGGTTAAAGAACATACTGTTTCTGTGGATGGCGAATTTCTGCCTCCCCAAACGATGATTGTTCAACATTATTCTAGCACCTTAAAAGGTGGACATTAAGATGAAACTATATTTATATATGATATATAATATGTTTATGTTTTCCTTAAGCTTATGTATTTTTCATTTTGGGCATACCTTTATGGTTTCCATTTTGGGTAAACGCGATATCTTCATTTAAGGAAGTACGGATTACCGCCCCCTCAAAGTGATTTGATTCGTTAATACCATATGTGGTACATATAAAGGATATATTTAATGATATTATATATGATACCATACTATAATTAAAATAATATTCTGTATCATTATGTTTTAATTCCATTAAATATGAAATATAAATGGAAGTAGCGTTCATGCGTACGTACAGCTTACCGTCTCCATGAACGGTACATTTCATTTCTTATCTCAAAATGTTATGTAATATTATAAGTACATATATATAATGGATATATATGTAATATATTACATCAAAATTATGGATATCATTCTGTAATTATAACATATATATATCTCTCTCATTTTGTTTTAATTCCATTAATATGAAAAAAAATGAAAGTAGCGTTCATGCGTACGTACGGCCTACCATTTCCATGAACGGTGATTTTCGTTTTTTATCTCCAAATGATATGGAATAGTATGAAATGAATATTTACTGGATATATATGATATTTTAATCATTAATACTATTCTGGAAATTATTTACTTATAACTACATGGGCAATATGTTTTCAAACAAGTTCATTTTTGACTCATGTACCAAACATCGGCAAAAACGTCTGATATGAACTAACATTATTAAACAATTATAATAACATTATAATATGTGATATGAACTGAATAATAATCTATAAAAGAGGTACTTAGGAAATTATTAATTGACCAAAGTTTGTTATTCAATAATATAAAGAAATGAACAAGACAAGTTGGACTTGAGGTAAGGGATCCTACTCCTCTCTTTCTTTTTAAGTACACTCTTTTATGTCATTCCTTCTAAGCTTGTCTTTCTTGTTATTGGGATGTTCTTTTATATTAATCTTACTGTAATTTTTATGTTCATATGATGAGATACCCTATTCTCTCTCATCAATCCATTTTGGAAGTTTTGAGTGGCACGGTTAGGCTGCCGAATTTTTGTAAGAGACCTAACCTCTCTCTTTCTCTTTAAGTACTCCCCTATATGTCACTTCTTTTAAGCTCCTATTTGTTATGTTTCGGGATGTTATTTTATATTCCCTTTTATATAAACTTTACGTTAATATTATGAGATACCCTATTTGATCTCATCAATCCATTTTTGTAAGTTTTATGTGGCGCAGTTAGGCTGCCGAGTTTTCGTAAGGGATTTTTCATCTCACTTTTGTTCCCGTGAGATTTATGCTAAATTTTCCACAATTTCCTTTGAGTGGTGTATTTACTGCCCATTATTTTACTCATTGTGTAATATACTTTCTTTTATGAGTATTTACATCAATGTTGTATTGTCCTTCTTTCACGAGGTGTATGTTTCGAAAGATACCCATGTCGGTAAGGGAACCTTTCACCCTCCTCTTTTTAAAAGACTTCTTTTTTTGGGTCTTTTAATTTACATATTTTTATGTTGGGATATGTTATCATATATCCTTATTGATGTAAATTTTATGTCCAAGTGATGAGATACCCTTTTTTTATCTCTCATCAACTCATTTTGATGTGACGCCGTTAGGCTGTCAAGGGAACTTCTTAACCCAATTTGGATTTCTTTGGGTTCAACATGTAGTTATTGAATATGTCATCCTTTGAATATGTGTGAATGACCTTTGATTATTTTACACTTAATATCCACTTATATTTGGTGTATTCGTTTTTCACACATAATTATGTAATTTATTTATCCTTAAACCAAGGATACCGTCTTTGTATGGGACTTCGTCTCAATCTCCTTTCATTGAGGCATATTTTGTTTTATACACAACCTTCTTTTATATGGTGTATAAACCCCTTTTACTTTTACCTTTATTCAAAGGGAATATTTTTTATATGAATCGTTTACTAAACGACAAAAGGGAATTTTTTTGTTGGATGTATGCGGCGACAACGACTTCTCCGCCGCCGTGACCATTATTTGAGTTTCAGCTTCCTCTACAAGACATACCTTCTTTTTAAAAGAAAAATAAATACCATGTTTTACTTTTCTTTTATTTTGGTATTAAAAATGGTTTTCATAATGTTTTTATATCAATGTGTTGTATTGATATCTTGTGATTGAAATGTGGAAATGTTATGTTTCCTTTATGCATGTTTTATGTGATACGATTATGTTATGGTTCTTGGGCATTATTATGAAGACGGGTAGTTCCGTGATAAACTAAGGGCGGGTGAGCCTGATTTAGCTCTCCAATGCATTGGGTAACGCGAAGGAGTGAAACGTTAAGGTTTCTCCGAAGAGATTTAGGGAATATACTGTGATGGGTATTCCAAACGTAACCAAGAGGGTTACTCCCTACGTAAGAATGTTATGAATGGCTCAAGTTACCTTTATGTCTTATGATTTCTATGATTTATTCATGTTTTGATGAGGTATGTTAAAGTTCCTATGTTTTATGGGAAAATTATGATTTCATTCTTATGTATATATGAACTCATGTTTCCTTTCCATATTTTTATAACCCTTACTGAGCTTTTTATGCTCATACCAAGTTTTTGAAATGTTTTTCACAGGACAAGGGAAAGGTACAAGATTTGATGATAGTGTCAAGGATGTGTCAAGAAAGAATCCATGTTTTATTTTCAATATCTTTTCGTTGATGGGAAGAATGAATACTGTCTTTTATGTAACCACTTTGTTTAAATGTTGAATGTAATACAAGTTTCATGATCTAATTCTCTAAAACTCTAAACCTAAAAAGATCCTCAATGTGTAATCTTGTAATAACTCAAGATTAAGTAAGGTTTAAGGTTTAGGCCTTATAATATACTACTTATCTTATATCCAACATATCACTGTAAAATGGAAATTTTAATCAAGGGTCTGTATGGCCTACCATCTCCATGATCAAAACATCCTTCATCTTTTTAAATCCATAATTAATTATTGGTATTAAAATTATAGTTTATGTATAATGATAATAATTTTTCCTGATTATTAATTAGAATGTTTTATTACAATAACATGTACAATAACACGAACATTAAAGATATATAATAAATGATAAAATAAGGCAATTAACAACAGAAACAATGAAAATAATTAAATATTAATATCAAATAGGAGGAAAACTTTTATAATAGGATAGTATATCATATTATAAATATGATTATGGTTATGTTATAATTTAATAATATGTTTAAGAACAATGCACATGATGTATAATAATGTTAAAAATAGGAAGTGTGGTGTAAGGAATTTCAAAATAATTTTTTGCATATATGAGACACATAGAATATTCACCACCAATTACATTTATTCAATGTATATGCTTTCCATGAATACAATTTATGAATCTTATTATGATTTTTATGGTTATTCAAATTTTCATTTTAGGATCCCTCTTTCACGGGTCTTACGAATAAATGTAACAAAAGTGGTATGGGTTTCATGTTACAATCTTATAGTTTATCTAAATTAATCATGATTATATTTATAAAAATAAAATATTATGATCCATACATCATGTCACTCAGGAATTTTATTATCCTAAATTTATTCCTAATACTTTCATTTAATAATACAATTGTTCCAATCATTGGTACTTAAATTTCATAGAAAATGTTTATAAGAAAATCCAACAAAAATTTTATCTTCTTTCATTAATATGTTTTCTTATAAAAGTATAATTTTTAAAAATGTTTTTATTAATTTGAAAATGATTTATCAATGGAAATTTTACACGTTTTTACTTTTTAATAAAATTTGAAATATTTATTTATGGGTCTTTTAAAATAACTCCCTCTTGGATTTTATAGAAATTGTAAAAGGAATATCTATATTAATGTGTATGGCATGTTGGAAATTTTCCATCATCTAGGTCTCAAATGGTTTTAAATATTAAGTTATTTGTTTTGAATTTTATTTTAGTAAAATTATTTTGATAATTTTTTATGTTTGAATAACTTGTTTTCAAAATGAATAAGGATATATTAATCCAGAATTTTTATAATGTTCTTTTATGTTATATATATTCATCAATGAAAACAACTATTTATTCGTACTCTAATTGGTATATGTTGTATTTATAACATAGTTATTAATTCTATAGATGGTTTATAGTCATTTTTACCATGTAATGTATTGACATTCACTCTATTGATTAATTTATGAAGTCATTTACTTTCATTGGAAATGATCACCTTCCTACGATAATTTCACAATATGTTTCCCATAAATATCAATATAATTTATATGGGATGTTTTTATTGATTAAAACATTTCTCATTCCCATGTATGGTGTTTTATATAGAATTTTATTTGATTGATTGGGAAAATAATGATAATCTATTTTCCTTCGTAAATACTGATAATTAATGGTAACCCCTGTTGAATTATGAATAAAATTATTTATTCGATATATCAGTAATTTTTATGACATGAAGTGTTTGGTGGGGATCGAGCATTATTTTTATATAATGAAGTTTATAAAAAAAGTATTATTTTATTTCAAGTGAACATTATATTAAAATTTTATGTTGTTATATTATATTCCCATTAAAAATGATTTCCCATATAAATTTCTACACTCTCATAAAAGAAAAATAGGATACCTGTAATTTATCACATCATTGGGATCCCACATAGCTTTCTAATTTTTTAGATTCCCCTATCTAAAGTTAAACATTAAAATAGTCATATTTTTATCCCATTCTCTATATGATGAAATACATCTACAAGTGTTTCTTTATAGAAAAGATCGTTCTCTAGTGGAATAATCTTGTATTTATATATATGTAAATGATCAAGTATGTACTACATCGTATTTTATAAATGGAACATATCATGAAATTGAGGGAGTCTTTTTATATTCCATGTTATAATAAACCATCCCTATATTTTAAATTATATCAGAAGGGTTGACATAGGTATCAAATTTCCCATTTTTTGTAATCACATAACCTTATTCATGGAAGACATTTATAGGAATACCTTTTCACCAATGTCAAATTCTAGATATCTTCTTTTATTTCGGGCATAACCCTTATTTAAACTATGAGATACTATATTGTTTTGAATATTGGAACTAGCCTTCAAAGAAAATTCTTCATATTGTTTTGGTCACAATACCTCCCATTCTATGAATGTATCTGAATATGTTTCTGTTAGGTTCTTGTTTTTATATAGGGATGTACAATGATTTGTCAAAATTATAGAGTAAAATACATTTTTATATGATAAATAAATATGAAGAAGTTAATGATTCCAATTACCTTTAATATATTGGTAATTTGGAAACAGTATCCTTCAGGTTTTTTATTATCGTGTTAAACTCAAAATCAATCGAAGGATGATAAGTTGTACTAAAATACAACTATTTTTCTAGATATTTTTGTGGACTTCACTATATAATAGAGATTAATCTCAAGTATCTATTAGATATAATAAGATGTGGTTTTCCTTGGAACGATAAAAAAATTTCAATGTAGATCTTTGAAAACCCTTGTTGTTATTATTTTTCTAAATAAATATAATTTATTTAATATCTTTTTCTACAAGAAACACAGAGTTTTAATTATCTAGGATATGCAATTAATACAATTATTTAAACAAGACCATTAAAAAATTTCTATTAGACAAGTAAATATGAATAAGAAAAAAAAACTAAAAAAACTATTAATGTTTTATATAATTAAAATATATTCATAAATAAGAAATAAATTTTTGGTAAAGTCATTATCTTTGAAAGTAAAATATTCTAAAAAAAATTATTTCATTATATGAAACAAAAATTAAAATAATATTCACTCTTAATTTTTGAGAAAAAGGTAAATTAATTTTTTGATTTAACATATAAAAATTATATTACGGTTAATTTTTTATGTATTTTTGTATAAAATTAATTTTTTATTAGTAGTGAAAAAAATTGGGTTTTAATGAAAAATATCTATTTTTAAACAATTTATAAGGCTAAATAAACATTAATTATGTGATTAAATGTAAACCGAGATTGGTTAAATTATAATTAATAAAATTTCTATTATTTAAATCAATTTTATATTGAATTTTAACATATAATCTTTATAAACATGTGATAATTGTTTTTTGGGGAAACTGCTTTTTGTCGCATCTTTGGGTTTTTTAAATTAAAAAATTTCCAATTATATATATATATAATTTGGATAAATGGATTAAATATTAATATTATTACTAATATTATTATATAATATATTCGACTTAATGTTTTGGCTAAATGAATTATAAAAATTAAAAACAAATATTTATAGTGGTTAAGGTTAAAATGAGTTTACTAGGGATTAAACTAAAGAGATAAGGGGTAAAATAACACAAAAAATTTTAAAAACATATTTTAAAAATTTATTTATGAACCTATAAATTCATAGTATCCATGATGAAATTTTTTTGAGAGATTTTTATGCTTAAAATGTACATATAATTTTTTTTAAATAAATCTTTGTGTGTCATTTCTCACACTAACAAATAGAACATCTTCCCCTCACCTATTGACACATCATAAACCATTGGATTCATATAAGACTGAAAAAAATGATTTCCTCTACATATTCACTATATCTTTTAGGATATATTTTTATTATTAAACAATCATAATAAGTCTTCTTGTGTTAACCTATGTAGGTTCTCTGATGAAGATATAACCCTATAAATTGATAATTTTTATTTTATTTATTCTTCCAAAAAATTAAAATATAATTAAAAAATAATTAATGATAATATAATATAATTTAATAAAATAAAATGTCAATATTTTAGTATAATAACCAAGATAAACATACTCTTCCATCAATTTGGAAACAAAATCGTGGATCGTGTGTACGGCGGGCCACCACCTCGCAAACAGATGTTAATAAATTTCCATCACCAACTATAATGTATGGTTATAATAATAGATTTAAAATATCTATAATATATAAGTTAAATTATCATAAATATTTAATTATTATATCACATAAACTATTTTTCTTAACATTCAGTTGAAATATGATAATTTCACTCCTGTGTACGGTGGAACACTACCTCACAAAGCAATGTGATTAGTTTTTTAATTATGATTTATATGAAAGATAATGAAGATAAATTTATGAATATATATAATATATATGAAATTATAATTAATCTCTAATGGTGATATATTATTTACCTTCCTTTCATTCCATCCATCAAGAATATGGAAATAACATTTTTTCTTACGTACAACCTATCATCTCATAGAATAGTGGAATTAATTTCATATCTCTAAGTACTATAGATTGCCCTAAATACATATATAATCAAAATATATGATAATATTATAATGTTTTATATTATCTATTTGTTGGAACCCTGATAAAAGTAAATGGATAGAAGAATACCCAACCAAAACATACCTGAAAAACAAAGCAATTATTACTTGAAACACGATTTTAACATAGAATAATTAATAAATAGATAATAAAAGGTTATATTTAAATAATATATTTTATGAAACCTCAGAGTATAGATTTAAAATAGAAATAAAATAATCTTTTACTTATTATATAGTACTTTTGAACGTGTACAATTGAATTTGAGACTTAAGGTAAGGGATTTTCATCTATCTTTTATTTCTGTGGGACACATGCCTTATACAACACGTTTTATTTTGAGTGACATATATACTTCCAAAATATTAAATTACTGGTTATTTCCCAAGAAATAATGGGATAAGAAAATCCATATATGTTTATTCATTTTATATATATTATAATTCAAAAGATACAATGTTTAAAAAAATTTATGTTACAATCTCTTTGTTTATTGGGATGAGTTTTTATTATGTTTTTTATGTTTAAATAATATGATATAACCATAAAAAACTATTGAATTTCATTCTACTCTATATATTTAATGAAAATAACTATTTTCCATTATTTTATTAGTTTATTCACTCAATATTCTAAAATAATATGTTTTTAAAAAATATACTTTATCTATCTCTTTGATTGAAAATACATTTTCTTCATGTCCATTATTTATAATATTTTTGATAAATAATTTAAGTTTCTTGATGTCTGTTTAAATACATTTTCAACCATCTTTTAATTTTTATAAATTGGTTTAAATGTAATATTATTATCATATTATAGCCAAGGATCTATTTAAATTTTTACAGGAATTTTGAAAGAAATTAACATTTTAACATCAACAGTAAGAATGATATTCTCCCACTTCATGACCACTCCATGATTTATAGCTTCATTTTCATGTCTAAAATCATGTTTTAAAATAAAATATTTTATTTTAAAAAAAAATTGGTTTTAATAGTTTAAATAAATTATTTCATGGTGACAAGATAATTTTCCTCAAGAAATGTTTCAAGTCATCGTTTGAATAAAATTTTCCCTATAAGTTGAAATAATTATTTGTTATATACTATTTACATGAGATATTATCCAATGAATCCATACTTATTCACTATTTTTATGTTTTATAATTTTGATGATAATTTTATTATAATTTCTATTACATTTTCAATAGGCTATTCTATGATGAAATGATAATTTTTTATAAACCCCATTTATTTAATATGGTTAATAATATGATGAAATGTTTTGGAAACCCCTTACTTTTAATGTGTCATGAAAATATAAATGGTTTATGTTGTTTTGTAACACATATATATTTTTTTCATTATGTGATAGTGTTCATGTAATAACCATGTATGTTGGTTACATTATATCTTTTTATTATGGTTACATTATAACCAATGATGATAGTAATGTTTTTAGCAAGGACACTTGTTATGTTATAACCATTGTTAGGAGTAATGTTATAAAAATGTATGGTAGTCCTGTTATAACAAAGTAATTTTGGGACATATATTTACCTCTAACTCAATGGCTAAAGATTGATATCTCTTGCGAAAAATAAGACTTCAACGGGGAGTTAACCCAATTCTGCAATCGAACATTTCCACTAAGATAGTGTCAGGGGAAAATTAAACCACTATGAATATTTGGGGAGTGAACCCATTCCACTATTATATCCATGTTAGTAATCCTTTAATACTAAAGAAATTATTTTATATTCTTTATAAGTAAGTCATAAATCTCGATCTTATGAAAATTTATAGTCACATGGTTCATGTTATTTGATTCTATTTTAATGGATGTTATATGAATTGGAATGATTTATGTTATGACTCGTGTGTTTTTACTATGATAATAAGGGTATAGTTTTAAAAATTTATAATTGTTTCACCAAATCCTTATCCTCAGAATATGTTGATATATCAATTTTTTACCCTTACTGAGAATTTTATCTCACTCTTTTTTATGATTAAATTCATTATGATATTAAGAATGTTATTGTGGATGATATGTCTAAATTGGGGGATTTTTTGAATGATCTTAGAGTAAGGTGATTTATTTCACCTGTAAACCATTTGTTTATGTATCCTTGTTTCCAAATGAACAAGAACTATATGATATTACTGTGGAATATTATGTTACGTAAAAAATATTCATCTATTTTTATGTAATATATATTTATGAGAGGTGTGGGTCATTATAGAAGGTATTAGATAATGGTTTTGTAGACCATTGCAATACTAGGATGAAAAAACCATACAGATAACCCATAAGATAATATGAAGGTTAGGTTTATATATGATAATCTATACATGAATTTTTCAGAAGGATGGATCAATTGGTTTTTGATAAATTGAATCCCCATATGGATACTATAAGTGGATGTGGATTTGGAATAGATTTATCGAGGGGTAATAAATCTTAAATGGGAGCATTGATCTAGAATTTATCATCACATGGTGCATAAAAATAGAACTTCCAATACAACTAGGTTGAATCTCCTAGTGGATAGGTTTTTGTAAAATCAAAAAAAACTATAGGAAATATCATGAAGGATCTAAATAATGACATGAATGACCTAGGTTTACCCTAAGGTGTCATATATTTATAAGAATGTGTAATTATTTAGACATCCTATAAGTTATTTTTCATGATTATGAGGTTACACACTCTGAATATTATTCTTTACATGGTGTTTTTTTTTTCATATTCCATGAATGGGACCTAAAAGGAACCATGTCGATGTTGGGTGTGATGGAAAATGTGTAGATTTTCCCTCATGATAAACCAAACATTATGGGAGGGGGAATGAAAATATCATTTCTATTTACACACAACATTCACAGGATTTGAATCATACTAATATTATAAACAACTAAAGGACAAAATAACATTATGTTAAGTCCTTCATGATGAAACTCTCGTATTATTTTTGTGGTTTTATTGTCCCAGAAGTTGCTAAGTAATGGATCAGTAAAACTGGAAGTATACATTCAATCTTCTAGATTTTGGAGAGTGAAAAATAATTTCTTTTTTAATTTATGATTTAGTAAGAGATGTATATTAATATTGGTATCATATAAAAAATATGTTTTAACTTGAATAAATTATCTCTATGATGTTGGAAAAATTTTAGTTATTATTGTTCAATAATTACATTCCTCTAATTATGCGTAGAATAATGGAGAAGAAATTACATAAGCTAATTAAAAAGGAATATAAGTCATTGGTAGAAATGGGGATACATTTTTATGATATGTTTTCTATGATTTTAGTGTTATAATTTTACATTATGGTATGATTGATCAACTTTTTGGTGGTCTAAAACAAAGTCTTTGTAACGAGTTATCTCTATGAGACCATAGTATATTTGATGAATTTGTTCAATGTGCACTCAATGTAAAAATAAAAATTGGATATTCTAATCATTCCCATGGTTTTTATAGGAAATAAAATATCAATTCTCATGAAAAATGAAAGGAATCTCTTAGTAGAATTAAATTTCATCCATATACATGCCATAAATGGGGAATGAAATATCATGGGAACATTTTGAATGGAACTATGAGGTTCCTTAAATATGTATGGGTGGGTCGTATATTCTGTGAATATATAAAGGAAATAAATGTGATTAATAGTGAAATAGAATAATAATAGACTCCCACTAACACACCAACCACACTTAAATGTTCCAATTGCTTGGATTATGGGAATTATTCTATAATGTAATCAAATATGAAGGTTAATAATGATAATAATTTACAAAAAACCTATGAAGACAAAGTGTAAATGGAATTATTATGTGATCATAATTGTAGAAGTAGATTATGATAATTAGGGAAGACTTATCCTTCATTCCTTTATTTTAAATTTTAAATTCTATTTTTTTTGAATTAGCACTATGAAATCATTGTTGTTCATCCTTTGTTTGATCTTAATGATATTATAAGAATTGATTATATACATATAACTAGATAAAATATTAATGAAATAAAAAATTTTATTATATTAGTATAGGGATAAACCAAATATACTATTTAAAATGTTTTTTCATAATATTTGATCTTATTTAGTAAATAAAGGTTTAATTATATATCAGATTCATATATGTAACAATGTGGGGATAAATTAAACATTATTTATTTCATCATGAGTTTATGATTTTAATGTTTTTAATTATTTAAATGTCTTAGTGAATCCTTCTGATGGTTTATGTAAAGTAATTTTATCATTATTATGGATTTCTTAGGAGACATTTATGGAAACAAACCCATTTGGTTTTATGAAATTTTTAGTAACAAATATATTTGAGAAAGAATTTCGTTACATATTTGAAAAATAATATTAAAGTTATTAGTAACCCTTAGGGTTTATCTTATATTTTATGTTGTGGTAATTATTAACATTATAAAAATTATATTAAAATTGTTTTGGAAAAAAGATAACTCTTATGCTGAGAGACAACACATCACATTCGGTAAGGACACGAGGCTTGAGCCCATAATCGAGAGAAAAAATTGTATATAACTTACCACTGGCCTATGTGAAAGATTTTTTTGTGGGAAAACATAGTGGGAGATATTTTTGATTTTTGTATCTTAGGGCTTAGTATTTCATCATGATAGTAATGAGAGGAAAATATCTAAAATAATTATTTATCCATTATCCATATCAAATTAGAGAAAAGAAAACAACGCCTTGGATTTTTCAATCATATTTCAAAATAACATATAAAGTTCATATTTCAATTTCAGTTATAGATGATATAATAATGAATTTATCACACTAAATTTAAATCAAAGAATATAATTATCTAGATCATCTTTCTATAATATACTTTAAAGAAGTTCAATTGTTATATGGTGTACCAAATTCTATTGTATTTAATCTGGATCCATGTTTTACGTCAAATTTATTGAAAATTGTTTAGAAATATCTTGATATAGATGTGTGTATAAGTATTTCATATAATCCTCAAACAGATGATCATTTTGAGAGAAAACATCAATCCCCAAAGAGAATATTGATATCTGGTTCTATGGATTACATATGTGTTTGGGATCAACACCATCCTGTAGTTTAGTTTTCACACAAAAATAGTTTCCCTTGATAATTCACATGAATTATTATGAATCCCACTACGAAAATAATTGTAGAACTCCATTGTGATTGAATAAAGTCATATTAATAAAGATATTGGGAACTGATCTAGTTGATCAAATGGAAGATATGGTTAGATACATTCAACAACATATATGATCATAAAAATGGTGGTAGAAAAATTAGGGTGACAATCACCTTCATGATATAAAATTTTATTTTAGTGACAATTTTCATCTAAAAATTTCTAAATGGAAGTAGGTATTGATATTTATAAAGAATGGAAAAATAACCCATGGTGCACTAGTCATTTTAAAATTCTTGATCGTATCAGGATAATAGCTTATTTATGGATGCTTCCACCGGGCCTCTCTCAAGTCCAAAATATGTTCGATGTTTCACTCATAAGGAAGTACATAACTCATACATAAAATATATTAAATATATAGGTCATAAATATTGATCATGAGCATTCATATGAGTAGAAAAAAAACGGATATTCATGACTACATATAGAATTTACTACAAAACATTCCACTCAATTAGTTAATTTTTTGTAGAGAAACCATTAGATTGAGGAAGCTACATCAAAACCTGACGATGTAATGATGAAGAAGAAGAATCAATTTATGGTACCAATGTGATGGAATATTTTGTTATAAATTCATTTTAATAAACTTATAATGTGATAACCCAATATTTTTTGAATTTTATTTTCAAATAAATTTAATTTCTTTGAGATCATGTGTTACACACAAAACTGATTTTTAAGGAAAATGATATTATATTAATATTATTTGTCAAAAAAAGAGCATTATAACAAAGACAGTAATCACAGTGGTAAAAATATGAATAATTTTTTTTAATATAATTTTTAATTATTTTTATAAATTATATATATTGTTAAATAAGTATATTTTTGTATTTAATGTATTTATAAGCTTTGAAAATAATTTTTTATCAAAGAAATTGTTTTTTTTGTTTTTCAAGAGAAAATAAACATATTAATTTTTCCTCATTGGGAGAATTTATTTGAAAAAGTTGAATTCATATTTTTAGTCATCATATCAAAATTAGAATACATTGAATCATGTTTTCCATTTTATGAGAGGATTTTTTTATGAATAGTGAAAAATATTTGTTTTTATTAAAAACTAAATATTTTTTTAAATAATTTATAATATTATATTTTAAAAATGGTTTTAAAAGTTATATAAAATTATTTATTATTATAAATATATTTTAGGCCATTAAAATAATATTCACACTGAATAATGATATCAAAACATTTTATGCTTTTGATAATATTCCCTTTGGAAATGATATTTTTCATCATGTCTGTGGTTTTAATTTTATAATAAAATTTTCCTATTATAAAATTTTAATTTAGAAAAATGGGTTCCATATTTTAGAATAACAATAATTATTATTATCTAATATTTTCAAATAATTTTCTATTTCAAAATTAACAGAAAAAAATAAAATATAATTACCGATGATGGGTTAAAACGAGTTTATTAAGGGGCTACAAAAAATATAATTCTAAAAAACTCCATTTTTTATCTCATTTTATTGTTATATTACTCTATAATAACCTCAAATATTTTATAATAATAAAATTTAGAGCCTTGTTTCATGTTTAAAATGTGGGTACTCTTTTTTCAAAAGATACAAGTGTGTCCTCTGCCCCCGCTTATAAAAGGGAACCCCATCTACTCTGCACTTCACACTTCTAAAACACATTAGGTCAACCAATACCAACCCATGATCATTTCTTACATCCTTACACATGTTATATATGTTATTATTTTATTAAGATACCCTCTAAAAAAGATTTTGGTGCTGATCTAATAATGTTGTCCGAGGAAGAGTTAATGTTATTAACTGATTTTTTTATTCAAATTCATTATCTGCATACATTAGATATTATTCAAATATGAAGAAATAAAAAAAATCATAATCTCACATATATTGAGATATTATTATTCTATTTTCATAACTAACAACCATCTATTCTTTCATCAAATGGTAAAAAACATATAATCATGTATACGATAAACTTCCTCTTCACAAACTAATATAATTTGATTTCTATCACCACCTCTCAAGGATGGATATAATGAAGGAATTAAAAAATTTACACGATATGTATATATAATTATAATATCATATATAATATATTAATTTTCATTCCATGGTAATAATATATTTTTACTCATGTATGTGGATGACTACAACCTCAAGAAGCGATGTGATTTATTTCTCACATATGCATTAAATGAAAGGTAATAAGGATAAATTTATAGAATACTTGAGAAATATATTTAATATTATCAACTCTATAAGGGTGATATTTTATTTATCATCCATCCCTTACATCATTTGATAAAATATAATCAATGTTCATGGGAACGTATGAATATGGTTATATATTATAGTTATAACAGATCTATATTTAATATACCAATAGTGCAAACATGTAAAAAAGAAGTCATGAATTAAGGTAACAGATTTTCTTCTCACATTTATTTTTATAGTACACATTCCATATACACCACCTCACTATTCTATGTGGTGTATAAACTACTCATGAATATCATTTATTTTTATTTTCATGAAATTAAGGGATATACATATCCATTTAAATGTATTCCTTTATTTGGAAATATGATTTGAAAGATAGAAAGATGGTAAAATTTTTATGATATTATCTCATTATTCATCATTATTGTATAAAAAAATTGTTTGATGATGAAATCATATTGTCTATCTATAAATTAATTAAATAAATTTATTATCCATAACCTCTTCATGAAAGTAAATTATTTCTCTTCGTTTTCCTCACATTATGTACTCAATATTACCATAAAATGCTTTAAAAAATATCAACTTTATTTCATTCATCAGATGAAAATCTATTTTCATCCATGAATATGTTTTTTGAAAACATTTTAAGGAAATATTTTTCAATTATCTATTTCCTTTTAAATACATTTTACCTATGTTTTATATTTAAAAATTTAAATTCGATCTTTTTTCCAATTTCTAATCAAGCTGCTTTTGAATTTTTACTGAAATGTTGAATGAAATATTATTTAACATATATATCATGAATGGTATTTTACACCATCATGAAAAAATAATAATTAAATTATTCCAGTACATGATTAACAGGAAATTTAAAAATAAATTTTATGTTACATCTCGACCTAGAATCAACTAATTTATTTCCCTGAACCAATTCACCAAAAACTCATAAGCACATGTAGTTATTTTCCAGAGGCTACCAACAAGCAGCGAGCACCTATGGTTTAATAAAATGGAATTATTTACCTTATACCAAAGTAAAAAATGTATAAGAAAAAAAAAATACTATGAATCTATATAAATAAACAGAGTGAGAAAATAGTAAATACACTAAAATTGAATAACGAGAAAATAATAAATGTAATTAAACAAAGTCTCAGACAAACATATCATACATATAATACTATTCATGAATAGGGAATAACATACATACATGAGTACATTAAATAAATTTAAATAAAAATATAAGGATATCCTCCTAAAATTTAGCTAGACGACATACATTGTCAATATGAAACTTCTGATATACTCTATTATAACTAAACGAATGCACATGAGAATCTATTATCGATCATGAAACTATGGGTGTTATCTCTAACCATCATGGAATTTGATCTCAACTGAAAAACAAGGGATAATATCTATATTAAGAACGAGGTTCAAATAAAAGAGAGAGAAATAATATTTATAGGAAACCTCAATGATGAATTTATAAATCTAATTTCATAAGTTTATGCTCAAGAAACATGCTCAACCAAGCTGCTACACAATACAATTATTAAATAAAATATATAATTTGAAACTACATTTGATCCCTGAGTCCAAGATCCTAATCTGGTGGTAAATGTGAAATCATGTATAAATATATATAAGTATATATATTACCACATATATATATACATAAAAATTTAGATATTTGAGTAAGGTGAAATGGGAATTGAGTTAAATATTGTACCACTATTTCTAGGTATTATAAATGACATCCCTAGTTTGGTAATCTTGATAAAAAATTCATACTTCAGCAAGTGCCTAAACTTTATCGGAGAAAGATACATCACTATATGGGGATATACTTTCTATCCGTGTGATTACATGTGCGAGTCTCCAATAACAATAATGAACGATATCAGATACTGATTGACAATCTTGTAATGATGGAACGATATCAACTTCATCCTATATCATGTGTATCATGTATCAGAACTATGAAGACCATTACCAAATGAAATTATATAATAAATAATATGTAATTCAATTATCACATTCATATAATAACCAAAAAATATATATAACTACATGGGATAGGACCTAGGTCCAAGACTAAGGAATCATCCATGAGTTTAAGAAGCACATTTGTAGAAAAATATATATAATAAAGGAATAAATGGGATAGGACCCAGGGAAATTTCCAAAGGCGTCATTCTCAAGTACACAAGTGCATTCATAGTAAAATCGATATAATGTAATTCTACATGGGACAAGACCAAGTTCCATTTACCAAGGTGTCCCTCATGTGTCTATAGAGTGAATCCATAGAAAACTCTGTAAATGGTTCCATACCATCATACATCATTTCTATCATAATAAAATTTTCTTTATCCGATTCATACCATGATTCCCATAATCTATCAGGTTGGCTCAATAGCTGGATCCCATAATGTACCTCTAGGCATTCATGTCATGTACAATATTCTATCAACCACATCATGAAAACATCAGGGAGTACCTCTGGTGATTTTAGATTCATCAATTAAAAATACTGAATTCCTAAACAAAAGTAATAGGGTGGAAGAACACTTAATCCAACCACAACATCCAAATCCTTATCAAATTACATGGTTGGTATTTTTTGTATGGTTATTCTTGATAGCATTTCTACCCAAACCCAAATCGTACTACTTCATGGTCAGTCAAACTATGGGGAACCCACTAGGTCCCCAAATCTATAACACTATAGATGCTTCCTATTGTAGATCATCTATTTTAGAAAATGTAATCTGATACAACTTTATCGAGTTCTTAAAAAAGAGTAAGAGTTAACAGAGGAAACCTACACAGTATCCATGATATCAATATATATGAAAAGATATCCCTATTATGATCCTATTAGTTTTCACATAGGAAAATGATTCCTACATGGGACCATAATAAATGGTATATATAAGAAGATTCATATTACAAATAATCCTTAAAATGGGTAAAAAAGTCACGGGATCCTAAAAAGGTTTCACTTGATTAACATGTATGTAAAGGCATCCCAAAGGGGACCCTCAAAATTACTATTATGGAAGAGGAATCCAACATGGAATCTTGTAGGGAAAAATATAATATTACCAATTGGGATAAATTTGAAATACACTAAATAAAATTATAGTGTGATAGAAAATATATCTCCTTTTATTAAAGGTATTAATCTTAGGATATAGTTAGATTCAATTACCGGAAGAAAAGACCTTTCCATTTAATAAAAATCTAGAAATACCTCCTCAGATTCCTAAAATCATCTCATGGGTTTCACAATAATAATATATATGTATAGATACCAAAAATAGAAAAACAATATGTTTAATTATGAAAATAATGGTGTAAAATAGAAAAACCCCTAAAAAGGGTATCAAGGTAAGAGTACGCACCATGTATACCTTGGTACATGGAATGTACCATTAAATCCTTACCTCTATGAATGATTTAGAAAAAAATGGAATGTAAATAACATGTAAAATAGTTCTATACAATTTACATAGTTTTTACTCTTCATGATGTACCTTCCAATGTGTCTCATATGGCTTTCCAATGTATTTTTCCTCGTCGTGTGCTTCTATGCGGCATGTGATACAAATGGGTTCCAACTGTGTTCTCAAGATGGTCATGCTCCCTCACATGGGTTTTCAGGACTTGTTCACCGATGAATAGCCATGTGAATTTACATGGACCAAATACATTATACAATTTAAGAGTCTATAAAGTAGAAAATATCTCAGTCTAATACTCCATTCAAATGATATTACTAGAAAAAGCTGCACAAATAAATTAACACACTGTTAATTGACTAATAATTATTAATTAGTTTACTATCTTTTTAAAAGCTCAAAATATGACCAAATATTTCTCATATGGTAAATAAGACATTCTAAGACCAACATAGTGGAAATAATAATTATCTAAGATCATATTCTATGGAAGAGTTTCCTTTTTAAAACTTTTTTAAATCATAATTGATAAATCAAATTTATATTCAAATATATACTCTAGAAAACATGGTTCATTACCACATCCCAATAAAAAATGTCTCATCACTAAGAAACCTTGGTGGTAAATTATATACATATAATCTTATCAAGAATATATTCCAATATGCTATGAGGACCTTCTAATGACCAGTCTCTCAGTGTTAACAACACTTACATTAGGGAAGAAATACAACTATGAGTGATATGGTACTCGAAAACATATAGATACTCTTATCATCTCATCACACCTCATATATAACCTCTACCATCCATCTGTCATCAAACATGATTTTTGGAATATAAAAATATCTCATAAATAAGATCCAATATAAAAGAATTTAATTGTCTCTAGTTCACACTTTCTAAAAATGTTTTCCCTAAAAAAGACCATATTTCTACCAAAAAATGGTCACCATCCTCAAATAGAAAATAGTTGTTCCCCACTATAAGGATTATTTTATACTAATATGTAACTTTAACATCATCTAGTTCCATAATAAAACTATGAATGATATTTAAAATAAAATTATATTGGCGTATAGTTGATCCTCTCTCAACATACTCTTGGAAATGTAAAGACACATAGAATTATTTCCTCTAAACTAAGAGACTTAAAAGATTTCATTAATATGAATTCAATGATCTCCCTATTCCATACTAAAAATGATATCAATGACTTTAAATATTTACTGACATCATGTGTCTAGAAAATGGGTTCTCATGTGAGAACGTTGGTCAACCGCCAGAGGGTATCTGATTTATCTCTGATTTCTCAATTACCACTGAGGGTAATTTATCATTTTATCAAAAAAAACATGGTAATCCATTACTAAATATTTTATTTGAAATAAACAACCCTTATATATCTCATGACCAATAACTAATTTATGATTTAAACAGTACGATGTGTAACTAACACATAACATTATCACCTTAATTTCTCTCATCTGACTCATCCAATAAAAGTCCATACAGACCATGAATCACGGCACATTAGTCTCTTTAATCAAGATGATCCCTTGTAAATCGTCTTAAAAATATGGAACAAAGACTTTTATAGGATATATTTTACAATCACCTATCACATGACATCATTTTTATTAATGAGAATATAACCGTTGTATATCTATTTTGATAATAGTAGAATCACTAGTCAACTATGAAAGGTACCCAAATATTCATGCTTGTCTAAGATAGTATTGATACCAATTCACCCTATGTTCTTCTGCAAAATAAAAAGTTATCAACAGAACTATAACAACAAAATGCACGTCTAGTGTATCAGTATCAACATGAGAGTAAACCAAATCCTATTTCCTTGAAGGAGAACGTAAACCTAGACCAACATCACATGTAGGTTTCCTTATATCTGAATGAATATTGACATTGAATGGTCTTTATACCATATATTTTCTTAAGTACTACTACCAAACCTTAATGATCAAGTCTAATAATTATGCCACAATGTTCTAAATGCTAGACCATAATTCAAACATATCAATTAAGTTACATTTCATAGGGAATCATATATGCACTCGTCTCAGTATAAGGAATCTAACACACTTGGAGGATCTCTATCTTTTAAAAAGTTAATCAAAATATTTACCTATAAGGGTCAATAACATCACACATTATCCAACTAGGGTCTTGATCATCATCAATCATCCAAATAAGGAAATATCCCTAAAATATCATGATATAACATACGGGGAATGATGAAATAACACTCATATGTTCTTCGTATACAGTGACAACACCTCCAGGTCCATTACATTATTAAAATTAGATGTTTATCATCATCATACATTGAATCCAAACAAGATAAACTAAAAAATGGATAAAACCCTAATGTTTCTATATGAAATTTATCAACTACCGATATTGATCTACATGGTTCTGTAGTGTAGTCACATGGTTAGGTTATGTTGAATTTCATTTCCTGAAATGCACGAAAACATTATATAGGATGTTACTAACACATTTAACAACCAAACATACATGAAAACCCAAAAGGGGTTCAATATATGGGAATCATATTTTTTATTGACCCTCTAGTGTTATTTCACCTATCTTTTATGAGAAATGAGCCATCACTCTAACATAAAATGATTAATCACAGATCCACATGACCATTCATAAGAAGTACATTAACATAATTCAGATCTATTGACTAGAATGCCACCAAGAACTAATATAGATACAATAAATTTAGGTATTTGTTGAAACATTTAACAGTAAGCCTCCACCATTAGTAAAATCATACACCATCCAACCAATATCATATAACCCTACATGCCAAATATGATGAATGAGACACTTCTTTCCTTTGCAGGAAAAGATTCAAAATCAATCATAGACGCCTTTCCGATAGACCAAGATCAATAATTCCATAATAAATAATGATATATACACATTATGTGTGTTGGTATATGATAAATTCTTATACAAAAGTAACATCACATATCATTAACAACCATCAATTTTCTTAGGTAACATGGACTTCTTATAAGAACATGTGTTCTCGATGCACCAACTAGATATCTATTACACGTATTGACACATTCTTTATAATCATGTCTATCATATCAAAAATATTAATGTAATATGAAATGAATAGTTCAAATATGAATTTGTAGTGTCTACAAATGGGTTACACTATACTGGTCCCCCCGAGTCGGTTCTCCCTGAGGCCTCATGGGCGTCACCTTATAGGCTAGGGGACTTAAAATAGCATCGGTGGCATTCAGTGTAATAGAAAGAAGAATACGAACTCATATTACATTAAGAAAACTATTGAATGAATTAATTATCATTTTTGGAATTAATTAAAAAGAGTGTATAATAATTAAAGAAATTGTAATAGATGCAATTTTAAAATATAAAATGAAATTCTATAAAGTGCAAAGCAGTTATATTATACATAATTCACTGGACGCCCACTAGGGTGACCATATGTGCAGGAATACATAAAAAATAGAAATAAAAGTAAATGTATATCTTGATAACTAAAATCTATGCCACATACACAGTCTCCAATACATCATCAAGCTACAAGAACCCAATCAATAGAATCCACCCAAGTGACATCACTCAATCATGCAACTTTGTGCCTCAGCCCTATACACAAGGAAATATACGCTCGACCAAATATATAGAAAAAAGGTATCAGCACACACCAATTTAAAAATAAAGGGATGATAAATAATCATAGAAGATCACCAAAGAAATGAATCCATAAATTTGGTGTCATAATTGCATGGCCAGAAATTATTCTCATCCTAGCCAAGACACAACCAGAATATAATAAATAAAACAAATAAATTGAATCCATAGATGATCTATAGGTCTATGATCATGATAAACTAGGATATGTTACATCATGTATCATGACCCGTCCTCGAGGCCCGTGTCATGACTACCCCAAACTCGCGTTCAATAGGCCAGAGACTAGCGACTAGCACCTAATGCGTAAATCCTAATAACTAGGATGGCATTTCCTTTATAAAATAGAAACACATCCAACCAGAGTACAGGAGGAATTAATACACTAACTACAAAAGATAGTGCTGAAATGTAAATGGACCAGAATACAAACCCAACTGAAAAGTACAGCAACAACTGAACAAAAGTACAACAGAAAAGAAAAACAGCTAGAAGATAGAAGTAGCTCCTGGGTCGTCCACCTCGGATCCAACCTAAAGGGTGGGTACAGATAGCCGCCTCCACACTCTCTCCCGCCAACCTCCTCTGTATATCGTCTCGTCGTGAATTCCACCTCCAGGTACCGCCCTTTCCTCGTACACTCGGTCTCTGTCAGCGATGTCCATCATCTACATCCAACACAATGAGGTGCGGGAATAGCCTAAGCAGAGGTGAGTATAACAATACTCAGTAGGGACCCCGAGACCCTCAAGGTCTCACTAAATCTAACAAGGATAACCACAACGAAGTATCTCAACAGATAACCCTTACTTAGGTATAAACCCATACTTATACCTAAGTTATCAAGTAACCCATCTCAATCATGAGGAAACACAATGGTTATAAAATCAACGGATAACCACTACTTAGGTATATTCCCATACATATACCTAAGTTATCAAGATACCCATCTAAATCATGAGTTAAACACAATGGTCATTGACTCAGCTCAAACCAGGATTTTATTCATGATGTCAAAACCACGGCTACTGGAGAACTCCTCCTCTATCAAGTACAATGGTCCTGTCATAACTCTGAGGTGCTACACTCTAACCTTAGACTACTGAGGTACTCCTCCTATTGTGTCCAAACCTCTTGTAAAGTATTCCAAAAGATCCATCTCATCAAAAGGAATTCAAAAAAGTTGATGTCGCGTCAATTGGACGTCTTGAGCTCATGTTATAAGCTTTTCCGCTCCTAGGTCCCGGTTGGTTTCGAGTTTGAACCAACCCAGTCATACTTCAAATGACACATGTTAACTGAACTGGTCACACCATTGTGATCCATACAGAAAACAACATGAGATGGACTACCCATTGGTCTAAAATGGATAGCCTGTGAAAAATTTGAATTTCCCCGCAACTCGCACGAACCAAGCCTTGTGGGGCCCATGCTTCGACCTCTATTTCAATATCCAAAATTGATCTTGAAACATCTGTCTTAATTCCAGGGTCGCAACATCGTAGACGGTTCGTCATTCTGACACCGTATGAGAAAGTTATGTCCGATACAAGATCCCGTAATAATAATATTATTATTATTATTCGATGTTTCATGGCCCCGATCCATGAACTAGAATTTAGTATCCAACATTAGACTTGAATCGACCATATTAATGACAGGATTACATCGTCACTGATGGAAAGCCAATCGGACGTCGCACACATGAGTTATGGAGAGTCGAAGATTTAATAATAATATTAAATCTATTATTTTTCGAGCGCTTCGGATACTCGATCCAAAAACCCAAAAAAGACATCCAATATTGGACTCATAAATTTCATCTCAAAGTCAGGGTCACAGTACCGTTGACGGTTTGTGAAACCGAGATCACACGAAGAAGTTACGGACAAAAAGGTGTTTATCATCAAAATTAATAATAACATTATTATATTATTAATTTTAATTGATTTCATTCAAATACCTGATGTCACGCACCACCCTTCTTCACGCATGGCCAGCACGCCCTCCCCCCTTGATTCCTTATCTCCTTTTTTATTCATTTAATTGTATCTTTTATTTTATATCATCATTAACATATTTTTCTTATCTCTCCAATCTAATTCCTCATTCACCATCTTGTTCTCCCAAATAGCGCCCCAATCACCCAGCCTCCTCCCACGCGGCCAGAACCGCCACCACCTTTCTCTGCCAGCCCAACTGCACCTCCAGATCCTTTCGCACTCCATTCCGACTTCGATTTAACTCAGAAAAAAGATATTAACACATATCCTTGATCCTCGGGTCGAGATCTTCGCTTCTGTATGTCACTCTTAGGGAAATATTGAGTTTCCAGTGTGCTTAATTATTTGGGGATGAATAAGACACGAAGAATGTGCAGACAATGAATAAGGACATATCACTGTCAACGTGTGGAAGGGTAGTCGTGTTAGTTTGGCAATCATTTTTGAGAATCACAAACATGGTGAATTGGAAATTAAATATTTATCATGCTTCAAGAATTTCAAATTCAAGATAAAGAAGAAGAAAAATAATTCAATAAATTGTTTATCAATCCGTGAATTAATTTATTTAATTTGAATTCATCATGAAAAATTTAAACCGAGGTAAGGAATACACAATGATATATCCTAAAAATAAATTCTCAAGCTCAAGGGTATAAAACACATAAATGAGAAATATACAATATTCCACTACCTTGAAAAGATGCCACACGTCATCGAACCATAGAAAGAGGCAAGTGTCGCAGTGTTCGGGCATCGTAGAAGAACGGTGTCGAATCCGTTGATGTCGGGGTGCGTCCGGAGTGGAAGCGTCGATGGAGAAAATCCCCAAATTCTATGTGGGTGGGGTCTTTCTCCCTTGACGCAGAGGAAGAAGAAGAAGAACGATGCTCCTCGTGGTGTCACCTCACGTTCTTGCCTCGACTGAAGGAGATGCCCTCTGCCGAGGGGAATATTGCATTCTTCGTGGAAAGAATGCTTTTCTTTCTAATCCTCCAAAGATTATCCACAGATTAATTTCCCAACAATAAAATGAAAGGGTTACTCCTAATTAATAATTCCATGAAATTAAAAACATAGAGGAGCCAATTCATTAATTGAAATAAAGTTGGAAAAAACTTATGGGTGAGAGAGAAGGAGGTGAGGAGTTCATATAATTAATGGGAGAGTTGGAAAAGAAATAAATGAAGGGTAGATTTATGGGGGTTCAAGGTGTTTAAGAGGAGTTGAAAGTTCGGGGACCGTGTGGGCCCCACCTCTCATTTATCCTCACATGGGTAGTTGGTGGTTATGGATCTCACCCTTAACTCTCCTTTGTAGGGTATAACTACCATAGATACAAATAAAATTGTTCTAACAATTTTATTTATTTAATACTAAATCCCCAATTATTAATCCTTAACTCACTCAAAACGCAACTACGGTAAATGTTCCCTTAATCAATTATCGGCGTTGCGAGTTCATAGGTGCCCTCGGATTTCAATTCTGAGCACCAGTTCAAAAGATATAAAAACTCGCACGCACGTTTTCTGAATGTACCCAAACAAAACTTTGATAGTTGATTCTGGGCACACTAAGCCTCGGAATAAGGTTCCGTCAGAAACCGCGGACTAGTAAAATTCCAAGGTATTTAAGAAAAAAAATTCCATGAAATTTCTTGGTCTTTACATTACTCCCACCTTGGGGCTTTACGTCCCTATAATTCTATAACACAATCTTGGGAAACTAAAAGAGGTACCGAGCACGCAACTGAGCCTCCCACTCCCATGTGCTTTCCTTGAGGTTCCCGTGCTTCTAGTAAAAGTGAAAATCAAGAATCAACTGTCCCCGTAGGACCTGCTCCTGTCGATCCTCAACCACTACTGGAACCCTGAGAAAGTCACCCAGTCATTGATGTCCAGATCTCTGTGGTTGATGATGACAGTTAGGTCGTGCGTACATCTCCTCAGCTGAGATAAGTGGAAGATATTGTGCACCCAATGCAACATTGTTAGAAAGATCATGCAGTAAACCACATCAACTACCCTATTGAGGACCTAGAAGGGACTGATGAACCTCAGAGATAACTTATTGCCTTAGCCAAATCCTTTTAGACCTCATCGAGGTGAGACCCGTAAGAAGACTTGGTCTCCATTCTCGAACTCTAGTGGTCTCCTGCCATCTATAGCAGTCTCATCTACCATGATCCATAGGCGATCACTTCCCACTCCTATATGAGGACACACCCGAGTCCGGTCCCTGATGCATCGCAGTGAACTATGTAACCAACGCCCTCAGGTTGGGCGCACTGGTCAACCTCAACCCCATCTCCTGAAAACTCTGCTCAAAGTGGTGCCTCAAATCTGATGAATTCTGGCACGAAGGTATGTTTTTTCATCTCCTAAGTGATCGAATGCACCCTATTATGAATGATTCAGTCCTATGCTTCCTGGTTTTCCATTTTCACTGACCGAGGAAAACTCCATCCCATCGTTGTAGACAAACCACAACCTTTTTTCCTAATACCATCAATCCGTGTATGGACTGTGGTTTCCCATTCCAAACCCAAACTAACGTCGTAAGGCATCGACACTTCCACCAAGAGGTTCCAACCAAAACTCTCGCCTCAAGGGTCAAATCACATCTTCGGTGTATGTGTATTTAACGAGTCTCCTCCAAAAGGTATCTCCATATTTTAGGGTCAAGTCAACGGCTTAAATGGTAACTCTAGGTATGAGACAAGATTCGTGGAAGGTAGGAATTATTGGTACCTATGTCAATTGATACAGAAACTAGTAGTAGACATATACCATACCTCAAATCATTCTTAGATACCTTGGGTCACAACTCTTGACCGTATGCAGCTATTCTATTCCCTTTCCCTCTAGCTCCATGAGCCTGGCGGGGACTACAAAGGCGAGTGATTGTAACATGTCGAAATATACACCACCTCATGCTGCTCTCCTAGCTCTGCTTCCACATCTGCTGCTCTGCAGATTTATCTGTCCTCAAGATTTCCTCTTATTGAAACATTCGCACGCCCAAGTCTCTGAGACTAGCATCAGTTCTCTATGTTCCCACTTACAACATTCTCTAAAGGTATTCATTCAGCCAAAGAACATTTAACCAAAAATCATCTCTCTAGAACCCTAATGTGAGTAGGAATGCATAGAGGAAAAAGTTCTAGCTTGGATATCCTTAAACACACCTCGCTCAGAGGTCCGATCTCTAAAGCACTGATCGCTTCGTAATCATCGAGTACCAGGAATGGTCGGTATGCCTCAATGACTACTCAGCTACCAAAATTTCACCCTGCCGAAGCTATATAGCTATAGAAAACTCTCAGCCACCTCCTCAAGACAGTACATAGCCACTTGTAAGTCATGCTCTCTTCGGAACCTGAGGGGTATCTGAAGCTGAAACACGTGTAAGGTGCTAAGCCAACATATGACATCTACTGGTACCACCGGTTGTAACTACTGTCCAACAGGTAGTGATATAGTTGGCACACTACCTGACAGTACTATCATAGGCATCGGTCCACGTACCAAAGCCTGATCACTATGTAGACCAACCTCATGGTCACTCACTGGTAAACACTAGTAGCATAGTCCACCATCCACTCTACTGGTGTCTCAGGTAGGCGGAAAACTCTAGCAATCGCCTCCATCCGGTCCACTGTTACTGGGAATCTGCCTCACCTCATACCTCGGAGGCCTCTAATGCTAGAACTCGTGCAACGCACTCTGTCAGCATGCACCGTCTGCTACTATGGCTAGAGAAATCTTCTCCCCAACATGTGGTAGTTCTGCTGGTACACCACCCGAGGGTGCAAATATATTAAAAAGGTCCATGCACCGGAGCCTCGTCATCATGTATCCAAGGAGAACTGTGGTTTCCCAGTCCATACCCAAACTAACGTCGTAAGGCATCGACACTGCCACCAAGAGGTTCCAACCGAAACTCTCGCCTCAAGGGTCAAATCACATCGTCGGTGTAAGTGTGTTTATCGAGTCTCCTCCAAAAGGTATCTCCATATTTTAGGGTCAAGTCAACGGCTTAAATGGTAACTCTAGGTCTGAGACAAGATTCGTGGAAGGTAGGAATTATTGGTACCTATGTCTATTGATACAGAAACTAGTAGTAGACACAGACCGTACCTCAAATCATTCTTAGAGCCCTTGGGTCACAACTCTTGACTGTATGCATCTATTCTATTCCCCTTCCCTCCTGCTCCCTGAACCTGGCGGGGACTACAAAGGCGGGTGATAGTAACATGTCGAAATATACACCACCTCATGCTGCTCTCCTAGCTCTGCTTCCACGTCTGCTGCTCTACAGATTTATCTGTCCTCAACATTTTCTCTTATTGAAACATTTGCATGCCCAAGTCTCTGAGACTAGCATCAGTTCTCTACGTTCCCAATTCTAACATTCTCTAGAGGTATTCATTCAACCAAAGAACATTCAACCAAAAATCATCTCTCTAGCACCCTAACGTGAGTAGGAATGCATAGAGGAAAAAGTTCTAGCTTGGATATCCTTAAACACACCTCACTCAGAGATCCGATCTCTAAAGCATTGATCGCTTCGTAATCATCGAGTACCAGGAATGGTCGGTATGCCTCAATGACTACTCAGCTACCAAAATGTCACCCTGCCGAAGCTATATAGCTATAGAAAACTCTCAGGCACCTCCTCAAGACATTACATAGCCACTTGTAAGTCATGCTCGCTTCGGAACCTGAGGGGTATCTGAAGCTGAAACACGTGTAAGGTGTTAAGCCAACATATGACATCTACTGGTACCACCAGTTGTAACTACTGTCCAACAGGTAGTGATATAGTTGGCACACTACCTGACGGTACTATCATAGGAATCGGTCCACGTACCAAAGCCTCATCACTATGTAGACCAACCTCATGGTCACTCACTGGGAAACACTAGTAGCATAGTCCACCATCCACTCTACTGGTGTCTCAGGTAGGCGGAAAACTCTAGCAATCGCCTCCATCCGGTCCACTGCTACCTGGGAATCTGCCTCACCTCGTACCTCGGAGGCCTCTAATGCTAGAACTCGTGCAACTCACTATGTCAGCGTGCACCGTCTGCTACTATGGCTAGAGAAATCTGCTGCCCAACATGTGGTAGTTCTTCTGGTACACCACTCGAGGGTGCAAATATATTAAAAAGGGCCCTGCACCGGAGCCTCGTTGCTCGGTGGGCCATCATCGTGTACTATCTCAGAACTCCAACTGAAAAGTACAGCTACAGCTGAATGAAAGTAAAACAGAAAAGACAAATAGTTGAAAGATAGAAGCATCTCATGGGTCGTCCACCTCGGATCCTACCTGAAGGGTAGGTGCAGATAGCATCCTCAATGCTCTCACCCACCAACCTCCTCCGCGTATCGTCTCGTCGTGAAGTCCACCTCTGGGTAACATCAAGTCCTCGTACAATCGGTCTCTGTCAGTGATGTCTATCATCTGCATCCAACACAACGAGGTGCGAGCATAGCCCGTGCAGGGGTGAGTATAATGATACTCAATAGGGACCCCGAGACCCTCATGGTCTCACAAAATCAACAAGGATAACCACAAAGAATTATCTCAACAGATAACCCTTACATAGGTATAATCCCATACTTATACCTAAGTTATGAAGTAACCCATCTCAATCACGATGAAACACAAGGGTTATGAAATCAATAGATAACCACTACTTAGGTATATGCCCGTACATATACATAATTTATCATGTGACCCATCTCAATTATGAGGTAAACACAAAGGACATTAAATCTTCTCAATCTGGGATTTTATTCATGATATCGAAACCACGGCTGCTGGAGAACTCCTCTCATGTCGAGTATTATGGTCCTGTCACAACTCCGAGGTGATACTCTCTAACCTTAGACTGCTGAGGTACTCCTCCTGTCGAGTACTGTGGGTATGCACCCAAACACAGTAGTGCTCCCTGCTAGGGGTCTGCCGCCCAAGCACATTAGCATTTCCACTAATAGCATACAAGGGTACTCCTCTTATCGAGTACCGTGGGTCTACTTCCAACTATCAGGCGCTTCGTCTGCCGTGGGTCTGCCGCCAAATACCGGGTGCTCCGTCCACTGTGCTAGTTGAGTCACTCCTAGTCAAATCAGTCAAACTGTTGTCAGGTCCACAGCTACTAGGTCTCCGCACTCCGTACGCCTGACTACGGAAGGATCCAATCCACGAGCTACTGGTCTATACTCCAAGTATCACAAATTCCCACGAAGAAGTATCTCAAAGGACTGCCTCATCAAAGGGGTCTCCACAGAATAGAAGGCGCGTCAATCAGACCCTCGGTCTGTGAGTTATTAGCCTTTTCATCATGGGCCTGGTGGGTTTTGTGTACGAACCAACCCAACTGTATTTCAAATGTACCCTGAACTCTCATTGGGTATACTCAAAGGGACCGTTTCTCAATGAGATTACCAACGTCGCTGCCGGTTCGTCAAACGGACGTTCGGTCTGAAAGTTATTGGCTTTTCTGTTCCAGGGGCCCGATTGTTTTATTAGATAGAACCAACCCGACTGTACTCCAACTGCATCCAAACCTCAGGTGAATTATGCCAAAAGATCCATCTCATCAAATGGAATCCAATAAATTTGACGATATGTTAATCAGACGTCCGGAGCTCAATTTATAAGCTTTTCCGCTCCGAGGGCCTGGTTGGTTTCGGGTTCAAACCAACCCTGCCGTACTTCAAATGAAACCAGTTAACCAAATCGGTCACACCATTGCGATCCATACGGAAAAACACATGAGATTGACTACCCATTGGTCCGAAATGGATAGCCGGTGAAAAGGTTGAATTTCACCGCAACATGCGCGAATCGAGCCTCCTGGGGCCCGCACCTTGACCTCTACTTAAATATACAAAATTGGGATTGAAACATCCTTCTTAATTCCAGGGTCACAACGTCGTAGACGGTTCATCATTCCGACACCGTATGAGAGAGTTATGTCCGATACAAGATCCCGTAATAATAATATTATTATTACTATTCGGTGTTTCCTGGACCCGAGCCACGAACTAGAATTTAGTATCCAAAATTAGACTTGAATCAACCGTATTAATGACATGATTACATTGCCACTGACGGCAAGCCAATCAGACGTCGCACACATGAGTTATGGCGGTCGAATATTTAATAATAATATTAATTCTATTATTTTTCCAGCACCTCGGGTACCCGATCCAAAAACCCAAAAATGACATCCAATATTGGACTCATAAATTCTGTCTTGAAGTCAGGGTCACACTACCACTGACGGTTCATGAAACCGAGATCACACGAAGTAGTTACGGACAAAAATATTTTTTATCATCAAAATTAATAATTCCATTATTATATTATTAATTTTAATTGATTTCATTCAAATACCCCATGTTACGCACTACCCTCCTTCACGCTTGGACAACACACCCTCCCCGCTTGATTCCTCCTCTCATTTTTTATTCATTTAATTGTATCCTTTATTTTATATTATCATTAACATATTTTTATTCTCTCTCCAATCTAATTCCTAATTCACCATCTTGTTCTCCCAAATAGCACTCAAATCATCTGGCCTCCTCCCACACAGCCAAAACCGCCACCAACTTCGGCTTCCCACCCAGCTGTACCTCCAGATCCTTCCGCCCTTCATTCTGACTTCGATTTAACTCGAAAAAAAGATACGAACTCATATCCTTAATCCTTTGGTCGATATCTTCACGTCTCTATGTCACACTAAGGGAAACATTGAGTTTCTAGCGCACTTAATTATTTGGGGATGAAAAACACACGAAGAATGCACAGACAACGAATAAGGAAAGATCACCGTCAAAGTGTGTATCGATAGCCGTGTTAGTTTGGCTATCGTTTTTGATTATCAAGAACATGGGGAATTGGAAATTAAATATTTATCATGCTTCAAGAATTTAAAATTCAAGATAAACAAGATGAAAATTAATTCAATCAATTGTTTATCAATCCGCGAATTAATTTATTTAATTCACGTTCATCATAAAAAATTTAAACTAAGCTAAGGAATCCACAAAAATATATCCTACAAATAAATGCTCAAGATCGAGGGTATAAACCACATAAATTAGAATTATACAATAATCCCCTACCTTGAAAAGATGTTGCACGTCATCGAACCACGGAAAGAGGCAAGCGTCGCAGTGGTCAGGTGTTGTAGAATAACATTGTGGAATATGTTGACGTCAGGGTGCATCCAAAGTGGAAGCGTCGTTGGAGAAATTCCACGTATTATTCGTGGGCGAAGTATTTCTCCCTTGACATGGAGGAAGAAGAATAAGAACGGTGCTCCCAGTGGTGTCACCTCATGTTCTTGCCTCGGTTTAAGGAGATGCCCTCTGCCAAGGGGAAGATTGCATTCATTGTGGAAAGAAAGCTTTTCCTTTAAATCCTCCAAATCTTCTCCAAATATTAATTTCTCAACCATAAAATGAAATGATTCCTCTTAATTTAATAATTCCAAGAAATTTAAAACTAAGAGGATCCAATTCATTAATTGAAATCTAGTTGGAAAAAAATTTTAGGTGAGAGAAAAGGAGGTGAGGAGTTCACATAATTAATGGGAGAGTTGGTAAAGAAATAAATGAAGGGGAGATTAATGGGGGTTGAATGAGTTTAAAAGGAGTTTAAAGGTTGGGGCTCGTGAGGGCCCCACCTCTCATTTATACTCACATGGGTAGTTGGTGGTTATGGATCTCAACCTTAACTCCCCTTTTTAGTGTATAACTACCATATATATAGATAAAATTGTTCTAACAATTTTATTTATTTAATTCTAAATCCCCAATTATTAATCCTCAACCCGCTCAAAACACAACTATCGTAAATGTTCCCTTAAGAAATTACTGGAGCTGTGAGGTTATCGGTGTCCTCATATTTCAATTCTGAGCACAAGTTGAAAAGATTGAAAAACACGCATGCACGTTTACTGAACATACCCGAACAAAACATTGTAAATTGATTCCGGGCACATCGAGCCTTCGAATCTGGTGCTGTCAGAAACCGCAGACTCCTAAAATTCAAAGGTATTTAAGAAAAAAAATTCCTTGAAACTTCTGAGTCTTTACATATATATATTATTGTGTATATATAATAATTCTGAAAAATATATTTACCAAAAAATCTACATACATGAGAATGTTGAAAATAGAATTGATTTGGATGTTATAACACACAATCAATGCATAATTAAGTTGGTCCATTGATCCAACATCGTGATCAATAATACTTGTAATGGCCAGCACTAGGAATGTGTATAATAATGATACATAATAACATTGGGATACATTTAATAGACCTAGTATAACCCATAATCACATTAAATCACTATAATAAAGGATACCATATAGCAACAGTCATTTTTATAATGATCGAACTTCATCAACTATGGCATAAGACGTGTGTATCACGTATCACTCATGCGAGGGAAAGGACCCATGGAAATTGTCCAAGACATATATTGGAGTCCATGTTTCCCTTCTATATAAAACAAAATATATTATAAACCTACATGGGTTATTATCTTGGGCACTTGACTAAGGAATCTCCCTCAATCCAATGAAGTGCCTCCATAAGAAACACGGTGTAATATAGACCTACACAAGTGAAGACCCAAGGCCATTTTACAAGGTTTACTACATGAGACTATAGAGATAATATATAGGAATATTTGTATAATATAGTACAACATAGGATAAAATTTGGGGACACTGACCAATGTGCCCCCCTTAAGACCATGAATCACATTTATAGACAACTCGGTAAATTGTTCAACACTATTATGAACTGTTATTGTGATACTATAATTTATATCTTCGATGTGATAATATGATTACCAAAATCTATCATGCAGGCCCATCATATAAGTCCTAGGAAGTCCCTTTGGGAATCACTATCATGTACCATGTCCCGTCAGGCTTATCATCCAGATACCAAGATGTACCTTTAGAAGTCCTATATGCATAAATTATAATCATGTGAATACTTAAAAAAGATTGATAGTTACCAAATTCCTAAACCCAAAAATATTTCCATAGCCTCACTATTATATAATTGTTCTAAAGGATCATAGGTGAAACCCTCTACCATATTTACCATAACCCACCTCACACAAGCTTAGGGTCGGTCAAACACTAGGGAACCCAATGGGTGCCCCATGTCATAACACTAGAGATAAATCATAGTAGGGATCCTAAAGAAGAAAAATAGAGCATAAAAATACTTATTGGGATCCTAGAAAATATATAAAGAGAACATAATAATCCTACGCTAGATCCTCAAGGTTTATATATATGTAAAATGACCATATTAGGATTCTACTGGTTAGAACATATAAAGAGGTATCCTATATGGGGCCCATAGAAACAATATACATAGGAAAAAAATTCTATATGGGTTCCACCAATTAATTAAATAGTATGATTTATCGTACAATGGATTATCTACGTAATCATGTAAGTGAAGACATCCCATAGGTTACCCTCTATAATAGTATAAAGGTACAGTCATCTTACATGGGATCGTCCAACTCAAAATATAATATATCCTATTGAAATAAAAGAAAATTTGTTTAAATTAGAGTCTATAAAGATATATCATGGACAACCAAAGATCATGGGTATCACTATAATTAGATATCTATATTTTATTAGAAGATAAAAAACCTCCCCATTTAGTAAAAATCTTTAATCACCTCTTTGGAGTCCTCAAATAACCCCAAGTGTCTCCCCATGGAAATATAAAATGAAGGATAATCAAAGAGAACTGATAATGTATCAAATTATATATCTAGGGTGTAATATAAGAAAACCCGTTATAATGGTGGAATGTGTGGAGTAAACAATGTTCATACCCTAGTACATGGTATGTACCCTCTAATCCTCACCTAGGAATGTGCTTCAGCCGAATAAAGAATATAAATCCCATGTACATAGATTGTATACCATGTATAAGGCATGCAACCATGACATAGTACAATCCCATGTACCTCATATGGAATGGACATGTATTTTTTCCTGGTTAGGTCTTTCTACACAATGTGTGACCCACACAGGGTCTGGTCATGCACTCTACACAACCATGTACACTTAAACGGACTGTATACCCATGTACTCATCTACATGATAGAGTACCAGCAGATGAAATTTATACCATATACACATAGTGTATTTTTATAGAATTTATCTTCCATAAACAATAAGAAAACATAGTGTTTGTTCATGCACTATAAGTAGTGTATAAAGTATTTTCGGATGAAAAACTATTGAAATATTCCCGAGACCATGTTTTTTCCCCAGTATATATATATTAAATTTCAAGGGGACCATAGTAGTGATAATAGGGATCTATAATTGGAAATTGTAAATATTTTTGAATTTACATAAGATTCTAGAAAATACTACCTTCGGGGGAAATCTGCTAAAGCATCGCTTGTATCAACGGTCCACTGCTGCCGTAGGAAAACCTAAAACCTCCCAATCACCGCAGTGTCACCTACATTATTCTCTATATCTCTTTTTAGGTATATATATCTCAAAATATCCCTCTTATTTATCCATCTTACTATAGTATGGGATAAATGGAATGTAATAAAGATGCTAGGGGAGGAGATAAAATGGTGAAGGAAGAAATAATGGATGAAAAAGAAATGAAAAATGAAAAGGGGCTTAGGCACGACCCTTGCACCAAATGGGAGATTAAATATCAACTACTTAAAACTCCCAATTTTATACTCAAAGATAGGGACTGAATATCAAAATGAATCTCCACCATAATTATATCACATATCGAAGATTTATGAATTAATTAATAACTACATTATCAAATATTAATTATTAATGATACCACAACAATTCGAACTGATATGAATTACACTAAACTCATACCCTAGGGTGAAAATTCTATTTTGGGACAAATAGGGTGGTCATAATTATTATCTAAGGTTCTATACTTGGGTTAAGTGACCTTTTTACACTATATAAGCATCTGAAATAAAGTTAATAAAATTTCTTCTCAAATTTACAATACACAAAAACATGGTTATTTAAAATATTTTATTTATAATAAGTGGTGTTTTCAATTTTGAAATAATTTATTTCAATGTAAAATGTTTATTATCATCATGAAAGATATCAAGTAACCATTAAAAATTATTTTTCATCTATGATGACATAATTTGATGTCAGTTAAGGTTTACTAGATATATTACCAAATGATACCATTCTTTTTCATTCTCTATATGGTTTATGGTTGTGATGAAAATATGTTTATGAATATGTTCATTTTTCCCTGGGATAGGCTATGATGAAATGAGGAAGTGTTTCTGAATCCAATTAATTTTCCGTAGGTTATTCAATGATGAAATAATTATGAAGCCCATTTATTTTCATGGGTACTAAAATGATGGATTTATTATGAACATATAGACTACATATTTATTGTTTTTATTATATAAAGGTGGATACATTAAAACCATGGATGGTGGTTATGTGAAACCCCAGGAGGGTGTTATGTTATTACTAGGTATAATGGTTTTTTTATTAACATGATTAGTGGATATGTTATAACTAAGGTTGGTGGTTATATTATAACCATGGATAATTGTCACATTATATTCGAGGGGGGGGGGGAATATATCCCCTCCAATGAATTATGAAATGATTGATCTCTCTTAGGATAAATAGTCATTGAATGTGGATTAACCCTAGTTCAATAAGAGAGTTTGTCTACTATGATAGTCTTGGGAGTAAACCCTAACTACTACAATGGTTTGGGGAGTGAACCCATTCAATTATGATTTCTTTGGAAGTGAGCCTTGATTACAGAGGAAGTGATTTTATATACTTATGTGTATATTAAAAATATATGTCCTATGGTAATTTTATACTCTCATTTATCTTTTTATTTTATTACATTATTAATTAGTTTCTTATGAAAATTGAATTTTTATTCCATGACTTATTTTTATGATATATGATATGAATTTTATAGTTTTCAAATACTATTTTCTTTTTATCAAAACATTGTACTCATGTTATATTGATATCTCCCTTGTTTACCCTTACCATGTTTTTGAGATTAGAATATCATATATTTCGTTTCCTCATGTTTCAAAGAAAGGTATTATATATAATATGTCTCTTAATTGTTATAATTACGAATAACATAGTTTTAAATGATGTACTTCCCCGGTTAATAATTAACTTATATATCCATTTTCCAATTGAACAAAACCAATAATATTTTATAATAAATTGTTATTTTATGTAATTAATATAAATATATTAAGATGTATTATATATTTATGAGTAGTATGGGTGGCTAAAATATAATGGAAAGGTGATCATGATAGAAATAATATCTTATTACTATGAATATTTCTAATTTTGTAACGAAATAAAATACTACCCAAATATCATTATATTCATTAGAAGTTTTAGGGAGTCCGATAATTAAATCAATGGTTAGATTCCTCATTTCCATTATATTCAGGGTAATGGTAATATTACCCCCATAGAATTACATGTCACATTATTAAAATGATAACAAGACACAAACAGATAAGCATACTATCAATATCTTTATTCATATTGTACCATAAAAAATACTCATTCTAATATTTGTACATCTTCAAAATTCTTGGATGAATAGAGAATAATGAGAAATGAGATTATTCCAATAGCGTCTTTTTAAATTCATTTACTAGTGGTGATTATATTTGATTCATAAAACATATCATTCCACTACAATCATTCTTTTTAATGGAACATTTATTACATTCATTTATATCTATACATCATCCTTTTGCACCTATTTAATCTACGTGTGGATATATGGTTAAACAGTCACCTAAATATGTATTATTTATCCCCTCCTTCAAGATTTAAAGTTAATCCCATTAAAATTATAGAAATATTAAATCATTGGTGTTCATCATCATATATAATATTGCATGACCCTTTAGACTCAAATCATCATCCGCAATGTCATATTTTCTAGGGTGGTAATGTATTGAAGAGTGATAAACAATAATCAACTCAACAAATCTTAACTTTAACATATTAAACTTTTTATTGAGGAGTATTTAATATTTTATGATCAGTATATATCACCCACTTCTCCTCGTAATTATAACATGTCCATATCATTAATGAAAATATTACAACATATATCACCTGGTCATAGGACATGTAATTATTCTCTTGAACCTTTAATTCATGAGAGGCATAAACCATCAATATACCATTCTTTAAAAAATCATCCCATCCCTTTATTCAATAAATCATTATAATTAACAATACATTATCCACCATAGGATAGTGTGACTACAGGTTCACTAAAAACATTTTCTTTAGTTTCTATAATGTTTCCTCACGCATAAAAGTCAAAATGAATTTAATCATATCTGAATAAATATAGATAGGGTATTACAATGCCATAAAAAAATTCATAGGGAAATGAAAATATCTAACCAATAAAATAAAACTATGGATTTCATTTATAGTGGTTTATCTAGGGAAATATTCAAAACTGTTATCTTTGTTGGTTCTATCGATATACCCTTACTTGAGATTATATATCACAATAATTAAATAGTCATTTGGAAAAAATGACACATGGTCAATTCTTCATGAAATATATCTTTCATAAGGTATACAGTAAGATCCTTAATTTATCTTCAAGAAATATATTTCTATTAGAATATAAAAGAGTATCATCTATAAATATCATTAGAAACTAATAAGGATATTCTGTAAAGATTCTATTCATTAAATCCTTGAAGATATCATGGGTGATAGAAAAACCAAATGGAATCATACAAAATTCATAGCGTCCATAACTGATATGGATAATTATTTTCGGTATGACTTCACTTTTGACACTAAATTGAATATATATAGATAAAAAATCAATATATGAAAATTATTTAACTCTTCATAACAGATTGAAGAAATAATCAATAGGCGATATGAGATACATCATTATGATCGTGATATTATTACATTATTGACATTCAATGTATAGTCACATTGAACAATATTTATTAATAAAAAATGGAATAAGATCTCCCCCAGTGAAATACTTATCTAAATGAATCCCTTATAAATATTATAATAGTTTCATATGTTTAATTCATACAACTAAATCATAGATATTCTCCTTGGATTAATTAAAATAAGTGTAGCAATAGATATGTGATCTATTAAAATTTTAACTTAATGATAAAGGGTAATATTACAAAAGTGTTCTAAGAAGACATAAAACCCTCATATAATAGGAATATTTTTTATGTTGAGTTTATACCCGTCTATATAAGATAAATACCCCTTTTAAATAGGAATCAAGACCATTAAAATTTATTTAATTTCAATTAAATGATTATATTTATCCTCACTCTAATATACAATCATATGTTGTTATGGTATATAATACACGAATTTACTTCATCAAAAATAGACTTGGGATCAATATAAAGAAATATGATATGTGTCCTAAATAACATCTAACTCCAAAATATATATAATTACATGTTATTTTGGAGGAAACTTCTTATAAACATACATCATGGAAGAATTATAGACATCACATTAATCATCATACCATTAGGATTTTTCATTAATAATTCATCATCTAAACATTTGGGTGGTAATGTGATACAATTTTAAAATTATTCAGATATTAAAGGGTGGGTATATATAATATGAAATAATAGATCATTAGTTCTAGTGTGGATGGTAAGTTTATCATTCACCAATGTGTTATTATAAACCATATCAACAATACTTATTGTAATATATTTCCCTTTTTTTATGATTAATATTTTAATGACATTAATTTTCAAAATATACCATTGAATTTGATAACAGGTTAATATTGTACCCATGGTTATTTTTTTGAAACATTGGTGTATATGTCGTTCAATTTATATGGATTTCACTCCATATGATGAAATATATATCTTATTCCCTTCACATTGGTATTCAATAGTGTAATTAACTTCCTTTCCTTATATAATACATTTTTTTATTAAATTTTAGAAAATTTCATCCCTATTTCTTTCCAAATGTTTGGAATAATGGATGTCTCATATTATTCCCTCCATTGTTTTTATTATCAAAACAACATTTAAGAAATATTAGTTATTCTTTATCAAATCCATGATATTGATGGATTATCCATATCTCTATTTCTACCCTTAAAGAACATCAACCAATTTATACCTAATTAATGAAGTACTTATGGAATAGTTTCTTTAGATACATGATTTTAAGTACTAAATAATTGATCATTATTTCTCTCAGGTTGGATGATAACATTATAAGCATACCTCATAGGAGTTATAAAATTTTCTTCGTAGGTATTAATGGATTTATCATCCTTCTGATTTAGCATAAGGAATTAATTCTCCATTTTGATTCAATGAATAATAGGAATTTAATTATTGAAAAATAACCTTCTAAACTCATCACACATCATAGAATATATTTCATCATGTATCCTTTTCCTCGTGATAAGAGTACCTCATTAATCCATTTCTACATAATAATGATAAAAATTAAAAATAACTTTTTCATTAATTGAAAACTGAATAATCAAAAATATATTTCTTATATCCTGATTCCAATACATATAAATTAGTTTATTGAAGAACACATTAAAAAAGTGGTTGTTTCCCTATAAATTGCATTAAAAAACATTTTTTCACTCCTTTTCTCATTTTTAAGCATACTGTGATTGATGGATTGAGATATTTCAGTAAGAGTAAAAATAATAATTTTTATTCTATATCCAAAAATATTTGGTTTCTTAGATGGAAAACCTTTTCATTATCCATCACATTTAGTATTGACACACATCCCTATAATTAAATAAATTTACTATTACAAAAAAACATAGTTTATGAAACAATAATAATAATGAGAAACTATATAATCATCTACAAAAAAAATCATGAGACATTATTTTTAATATATGGTACCTTATGATTAAAATATTCCATCCATAGACATAATATATTAAATTCATTCATAATGGATCATAAATAAAATTTTAATTAACTAAATAATATCATGTAGGAGTTTAAATTCATGTTTCAATTTACATGATCACTCAACATGCATCAGTTATGATCAAGTTAATAGAAAATCCTGCCACTTTACAGTTTTCCCCTAGGTTCATATGTTCTGTAGACGCATCAAAAATCTATAATCCAAGATGGGATATGTTTTCTAAGAAAACAATAATATTTTCTTTATCATATATAGGATGTTATCATATACATAAGATTATTATAAGGGTTATGAATAAAATTTTATCATCTGTGGTTGGAAAAATATCTAAACATTTCTTTATTACCAACAGATGTAACACAATCACTAAATATAAAATTATTGAATCATATTAGATGAATATTTATTACATATAATAACAAAAACTAATTGAGCTATTAATATTTAAGGTCTTTACAAAACATTGATACTTAATAAAATGTACATAAATTACCTACATCATCTCCATGAATGATATTCACAACATTTATCCGTCAAAAGCATATCTTACATAAATCCTTTTCACATCTCTTGGGGAAAAATAAACAAGATAATGGTTGATTTCACTGCTCTATAAGGGAAGAACGTTTATATCAAAAAAAATTTAAGTTTTATGTCTAAAAGTTTAATTAGGGTATGAGAACAAGGCATTAGAATTTAAAAGTAATACCCATCGATTAGGAGGTCCTAATCATTATACATGTATTAAATCACATAAATTCTTAAGAAATAAATAAAAAATAACTGAATAACATGGGTAATTAGAGCACAACATTTTTATACGATCATGTCATAAAAGATTATTATAAAATATAGCATAATTGTAGTCATATGAATCTTATGTCAAGGATATATACTAATAAATTCATCGTATTTTTGACTTTGGATACCCACATGTGATCCTACATTTGGCTTGGTAGAACCTTATGTGTACACATGTTGGGATTGGGATAACCTCTTGTGTACCCTTTGTGCTTGTAAATCTCTAATTCATAACGCATTAATTAAAGAGCTATAATTGACCCACCCACCATGTAATAGATTTACATATAATCCATACAATCATAAAAACTTTTTCATTTCATCATATCTTAAATCATTGACATTAAAATGGGATTCATAAATGTCTCAACATCATATTCATAATCCTTAGAGAGAATCATTATTGATGATATCATTTGATCATAACTTTACTGATCAATAAGTAACCTTAATGGAAGTTAATATAGATGAAAATACCTTTCAAAGACAAATGAAAACATTTCGAGGAAAATACTATTTTCATTAAAAATTGAATTAATTAAAATCTAAATAATTGAAAAATATAAGGGAAATTTTTTTATTCTATATAATCATTTAAAATTATTAACGAAGCTTTAATACAAAGTGTATTTGTGAAGATAGTAAAATATGTTCATGTAGTGTATGTTAAAAAAATAATTTATTTACACCTCTGGTAAAAAGAACATCATTAATAAAATGAAAATATGATTAATTTAAACCCTTTTATAGAAGTTATAACAAGGGTAAGAAATTAAATATTTATATATATGAGGATAATAATTAAAAAATATTGAAATAATTTTAATGAAAATAACGACCTGGAAGAAAGTTTTATTGAATGATGTGTGAAATAACGTTATTTTTACTTAAAATAATATTTTAGACATTTAAGTACACTGAAAGAAAAAAATTAATGGAATTATAGTAATATATAAACTAAATAGGTTATAAATAATAGTATTATATTTTTAACAGTTAGATCATCAATATATTCAATCACAAATAATCCAAATGAAAAGAGGTAATGTAATATAGAACATGTATCTCAAGTAAACATTAAATCATAAGTTCTCTAACATCATGTATAAACTATTTAAATTTATTAAAATTGGCTGACATAAAAATATTATTACTTGTGATACTATATTTTTTTCATATATAAACTTATAACATGTTCATTATAAATTCTTTACTAATATCAATATTTTTGGATAACATTGATAAATTTTTTATATATGTTTTGATTTGGCTGTTATTGTCCTTGTATAATTACTATGGTTAAAAATAATTATAAAGTTTAACAAGATATAAATATCATATATATTGATTATATATATTTAAAACATTCTATAATATAAAAATATATAAATATAAATACAGTATTCATGGAGATGGGTCTTGAAATGTATGCATGAATATTTATATATTTTCAAATTAAAAATAGAGGATATAGATAAATAATATTTTTTACATAATTAATATTATTTATATAATATATATATATATAATCCATCATTTTATTCATTAATTTGAGGGGGTTATTGTAAATGAATCCAATTAATATATGGAGGTAGTGGTCCTCAAATAAACAAAATAAGTACTTTGATTTCCCATTTGATGGAAATGAGGTGTTAATTGGATTTAAAATAAATATAATACCGTATCATTGTCTTATTGATACTATATACATCATTTTATGATGGATACAATAAGTTTATATAATGTTAAGAAGGAATAAAAATGATATATCCTAGTTAGGGTATATAAATATCCTTTGAAAAACCCCACTTTCCTTACACTGTTTACTTTATAAATTTTTTTTGGAGAATCAAAATTAACCTAAGAAAAGGGGAAGGAATCAAAGAAGGTTTTTTGTATGGTGTGGATAGTTTAGTTGTCTCCAAAGTCATTAATAATGGAGGATACGAGGTTCTGTTTTATATGTAAGGGATATGAAATACATTGATGTTTATAAAAGATTTAAATAATGTGAATCCATTATATTGTGAAATTGGAAGAGAAAGGAAAAGTATTAAATGGTAGTGAATCTTTGGTATGAATTTCCATAAAATAATAAGAATGAAAAATATTTTTTTGGAATTCATACCATTATCCTGTAGATTAACCTGGCATTGGGGAATCCATTTAAACCTTAATTTTTTTATAACTTAATTTTAATTTTAAAATAAATTATAAACATAAATAGACATTTCATAATTACAAAATTTGGACCCTCAGGATCCAAATATGGATATCACTTTTTCTTTTTAAAATTTTATAAGTGGTAGAAATAATTTTGTAATAATTTTGTAAAACACAACAAAATATCATTTTAAGAAAATTTATATTAATCCTAAAACTAAATTTACATTAAATGTGTTCCTAGTAAAAACTATCCAATTAATGTTAATTTTTTATTGAATATATAAACTATTAATTTAATTATAAATTAAAAAAATGATGAAAATTTTATCTTATTATGATAAAAACATATTCAAAACATTAAAATAATTTGATGAAAAATAACCCTTTTTTTATTAAAGGATTTCAACTAAATTATTTTTTTTAATAACTAATTTATGGATAATTATTCATATATTAATATAAATTATCATTATATTTAATTAAAAATATTTTTATTATTGTGATGAATTTAATATTTTTATTTAATAACCAATAACATGTGTACAAAACATTTTTGTTATTTGAAAAAAGGGATATTTTATTCATTAAATGTTTTCATTAAAATTATTTTATTATAAAAATAAATATTTCATCCTAGTACATTATACATATAGTTCTTATTTTGTTTAATCTTATTAATACATTTCAATCTAATAACTATGTTATAATGGTATCGTATATCTCGATTCTTTTAGACTTATGCTTATATGTAAAGCATATTATCGAATACATCATGTTTTATTTCAAAGAAAATGTTTATAAATTTTTTTGTGTGTTATGGAGCATAATAGATCCATATAATTTTACTATAGTCATATAGGGATCATTATGACAAGTGGAAATTAGTTGAATTATGAGAAACCTTATAGAGTAAGTTTCATGGTTATAAGGACCATTTGAAGACAAGAGAATAAAATTGAAACTAAAAAACATTGAAAACAAGATAATTTGTTATATGAAATGTCTTATATTAATTTTAAAAAAATATATTAAGTTATTTGTATATAATAAAACCTGTCTCAATGAAAGGGAACTGAGATGAAAGGCACTTATATTGAATTCCCTCGTATTGTAATGCACACTAACCTTATTATAAAAATACATAGATATCTATATAAAATATTTTGTATCCTTATTCATATATATTAAAATTTATATTTTTATGTTAATATTATTAATTAAAAAATTCTATTTTTATTGTTTTCATTCATTTCAAAATGTTTGTAATTTTATTTGTTTTTCATATTCTTGGTAATTCCAGTATTGATACCCATTCATTGATAAAAATATCATCATCTATAAATTATTTATGTTCTTATAATTTATTATTTATAATTATTTATAAATATTTTAATTCATTCCATGAGCTTTTTCATCATGATTTATGAAGATGGAATATGTGACGAACATGTTTTAGAATGTATTTACAAACAAAGGGTGGTATATTAATAATAAAATAAATATTAATATAACCATTTAATATCTTAAAAAAATAAAATTTTCTTATTTATGTATAATAATAATTATGGTTATGTTTTCATAAACATCAAAAAAAAAGTTGTAACATTGTTTATGTAGGTGGTTAAATTGAGATAAACAAGAAATTGATAAAATTGAAGGGTGAGTACGGTTAAAAAATTGTTTATTTTTCCATAATATAATTCTAATTAAATTATAATGATATTATTTAAAATATTTAATGTAACTATATTTTTATATATTTTGATAAAGCTGAATTATGTGATGAAAAATGAAAAATGATTCTTTATAGAGGTGGTAGCCTCCACATACTCACTAATGTCATTCTCAGTTTCCATAGAAATAAATTAATGTAACAATTGGTTTATATTTTCATAAAATTAATATAGTTTTATATATCATATTTATTCAATAAATACAATCCTTAAACCATCAATGTCTTTTTTTCAAAAATTGATATCGTTACCTATATATGTGTTGGTTTGAATGTAACACAATAGAAATTTCAATTCCTAGAATTATTGGGAGGAATGTACAAAATGTTATTACCATAAACATAGTGGAATTAAAATATAATTTTGACAAAAATTTAATTATTTAAAGAAAATTATATTATATTATTAGGTGGTATAAGAAGAATGCAGGAAAAAGTAATGAAAATGGTTTATTTAAAAATTTTACCTTAATCCTTGTAATAGATCCATGATAATTAGATTAAGGCATTTAGATGTTTTATTTTTAGATGAAAAAAATATCAAATAAGTATAAATGATTTTTAGATATTTATTTGGGTAGATTTCGTTGAACCTATTCTTCATGGGGTGGGGGATAAGATTGGTGGTGGTGAATCCTTAAATAAGATATAAGAAATGTAATTTGATTGAAATTAAAATGGTAAAGTAATTATTCAATGGTATTTAATATCTAATAATAAGAGATAATGGATTGGTAGAATATATATTATTTTGAAATCCTTAACCATACATTTTTCAATTTCAATATTAATTTATGTCTTTTACTCGTATATTTTTCATTTTTTTTATTTTTTTACCTTGGTAACTAATTTTTACCCAAGTATTTTACTTTTGATTGATAAAAATAAAATGGGACATATTACATATTTATTAAACTATTATTCCAAATATTAAATCAATTTATCCAAATAAAATTAATTTGGATGACAAAAGTTTATTTTAATATTAGAAAATATAGTAGGTATGAACTATTGTTTAAAAAAATTATTCTTAGAAAATATGAATGAGATAAAATTATGAAACATGAAAATTGTTATAAAATTATTTTGTACATTATTCAATAAATATGATTTATGTGGATTTCATAAAAATATAAAACCAAATTCCACCATGTGGAAACATTGTTAAAATAAACATAGAAAAATAGTTTTTGTTAGAATAAATACAATTTATGATTTGAAAATGTTAAACACTGGTTTTAGAAATTCAACATTTTTTTTCATTTTTTTGTTTTAATTTATAAATATTTTTTTATATCCAAAAAAAATTATGTTATTATTGTATTGTGAAAATTTCATAAATTCAAGAATATTTGAGAAATGGATATTTTTCAGTATCATCCCTCGAATGCAACCTTTTAAAAACATCTCAAAAAACCATCCTATGATAATTTTATCATGATAAATTCATAAATGGATTTTATTTTATAATGATAATCATAATATTTATAAATTTAGTTTTTAAATATTAATACAAAATATTAAGAAAAGATGTTTCTAATTAAAAATATCAATTCTAAAGGTTCTTAATATGCTTCCAAATTAATTTATAAGAAAAATAAGTTTAATATATTAGTTAATAATTCATTATATTAAAATTTAATTTAGTATGTATTTTAAATAACTTTAAATTACTATTTATTTGAGGAGTGGAATTATATATTAACATTAAATCGTATTAAATATTTATCCTCTATAAGTAATACATTTTAGTTGATTAGTGTATTTTTATTTACTAGAAGTTTTATTATTCTTATAATTTTCTTAAAAATATTCATTAAATATTTCATTACTCATTTCAGTTTACAGATTCATGTAGATGAAGCTATCACACATAGTATTAATTTATAGGTAAATACATTCGAAAATATTAACTTATTAAGTTGTTCCCCCTTAAATTAATTGCATCATAGAAATTTTAAATATTTATCCCTAATGATAAACATTAAGAAATAATTATGAACCTAATGATAAATTTTCTTCAATGATATCATGTTCAAAACCCTAGATATGAATAGGATCGTAATTTTTTATATTATATGAAGTAATTGAGATTCTTTTTAATCTTAAAAATTTAATAAATCTTCTTCGTAGTTATTTAAAAGTGTTTTTAGGGAAAATAAATTCATTGATTAATTTTAAGGAACATTTTACATATAGAATTTAAAACAAAAATGTTAATGATAATATCCAAAATAATATGAATTTTCAAACCCAATCATAATATACATTTTGAAATGAGACATACATTTTTTCGTATGAAATTTTTTTTCCAACAATGACATAATTGGATTAACCTATAAATCCTTTTGTTTAACCTATGTTGGCAATTATCATATTCTTATTTGGATCTCTGTCATATCTAGTTAGACATTATATTATAAAATCCCATTATAAATCCTTCATAATGGTTTATAATGATAATGTGTACAACTAAATCATATCGCCCTACTGTGTCTAGTAAGATGTGAAGTCTTTGGGGGCATTCTTCATGCATCAAGTGAATATCAAGATAACACTCAACCTTCCATTTTCTAGGTGATTACCCATTGGGGGACCTATGGCACAACAACCTAAATTTTTTATCATCAGGATAGGGATGTAATTATTAGAAATATAAAATTCCCTAAACATACCCAAAATATCAATATTTAATCATATATTTAGATTTATACATAGAGTTTCAAATTAAGATATCTCATCATAATCACCAAAAATATTTAAACTAATCCAAAAAATTATCTAAAACTTTTTTTATTCCAATGGAGGTTCCCAAAACCCACACAGCTTGGTCTTGTGTAAAAACTTATACTCTACATATTTACTTTGATACCAAGAGAGATGGACCAAGTTAATCATGAGAAAGCCCCAAACCCACACTCTTGGTTTTAGTGATGAATAAAAACATGACACATTTTATTTTATACAAATCAATAATTAAAATATCATTCACCAATAATGTAATAATTATATTCTAAGATCATTTTGGGTTTATAGTTTCCCAGAGTTAAGAAAAATATTTAACTAGTAATACCACTATTTTTTATATAATAGAACTTTTTCAAACTATATATGAAACTAAATAATTCATTATATGTCTCAAAAATATCAAATATTTTATCCTTGAAAAATGATATCCTAGATAATTCATACATAATACTTAATTTCCTAACATATGATAATTGAAACCTAGTATAAGTGTCAGTATTGATGCTTAGTAATGGTAAAAATAAGTAAAAATCATCAAAAAAATTTAAGTAAAAAAAGATTATCATATGGGTAGAATCAATATATGAATGATTATTCATAAAAAATGATATAACATAATTCATGGACTGAGGATTATTAGAAAATTATTCATGAATTGAAAGAGTGATTGAAAAAACTAGAGACATGAGAGCATAATAAATTCATGATCATAAGGATAAAATTGTGACATATTTTAACTCTAAAATAAATATTATCATACCAAATTAATTTTTAATTCCATTTATAATCACACCATGTTAAACCCTTAGAAATTATATTGGAATCCATTAACATCGAGAAACATTATAGGTAAATTCCATTCAATTAAGATAATTAATCATATGTTACATACATCATATATATTAAGGGTTTATGTGTAAGATAATAATTTTCCAAAATAAATTTTTGTATGGAATCATGGTGAACACCCATTAAAAAATTAAATACAAATTTTGGTATTCCCATTGGAAAGGCTATAGATAAAGAATTACAGTTTTATACACAAAACAATTAGGCAAGTAGAAGAATAGGATTGATCATTTATCTAAAATAGAACATTATTACATAATACCCATAGAGATATAATTAGAATGACTTTATTTTATTAATATCCTAAATAATGCATAAAATATTCCAAAAATATATGAATTAGATAAATAATAATTTTTTGGAGCTTTGATAACATCACTTTGTAAATTAGAAATATCCCTGATCTTATGAAACCATTTTTGAATGATATTTTTTTTAAATCCTGAAGAAAATTATTATATTTCTGAAACAATGATAAATTATTGATAATGTTCATATAAAATTATAAAGGTGGTAGAAATATGTTCTTAAATGTAAATTTTAAAAAATAATATATTCACATTTAAATTAAAATAGACCATAAAGAAAATGTTTTAATCATCTATAATACAATAAAAAATTTAAAATTAATGGAAATTTAGTTAATAAATATTTGAGGAATAAAGTATAAATTTTTTAAATATATCCAATGAATATATGTATGGAAAAGTGGTGGTTGTTTTCTATGAATAATGTATTTGTTTAGATTCATTTAAAAAAACACCTGAGATAATTATATATTAAGGGGAAATTATATATTTGGTTGACCTGTAAATATACCTGAATATTTGAACAACATGGGGATAATTTATTGAAATATTAAAAATTATAGATGTAGAATATAATTTAGAAAAAATTATTATTTGAAAATAATATTTATGATCAAAACCTCTATTTTTTGAGTAATATTTTAATCAAAACCTCTTTTAGAATTGGCATTCATCAGTACAATTAAATTTAAATAAAGTAATTTTTATGGATATTTAATGAATATAAAAAAATGAATATTTTAAAATGAATTCATATTATTTTACTTCAACTATATTAAATATATCATTGGAAAAGTGTTAAATATGTCTCCAAACATTAAATTTGGTACAGTGATCCCCACACCTAAATTTCGGACTACCACTAAAGTGGTCGAACATCCTGTATAAAAATAAATATCAAAATCACCGATTTCATTAAATCGTTAGTTTTATAAATTATTACTTTAATATTATTCAATATATGTATAGTAGTTTTATGTTGTCTATTTTTAATATCAAGTGAGAGTAATATTGATTATTTTGAACTTGTATCATATAAAATAGATGTTGTATTTCATTATTATATCCAATGTACTAATTACTCAGTCATACAAGGTAATAGAATTTATTATTTAAAATTAGGGAAATTGTTATATTTTAATTCTATTTTAGTTTTAGTTATCAATAGTAATGATTAATTTGCAGATGCGAATGTTTTAATGATTCCAAGATAACAAAGAGTGGTTTTTTAAACTGTGTGTTAGATTTTTATATTACCATTATAGAAAAAATTAATTACTTATATAATATATTAATATATGTAAAAAATATAATATTAATCCATTAAATAAATGAATAATGTTGTTCAATTAGGTGGTTATACCAATCTAAATAAGAACATTCCATAATTATTGGATGATTATAAACTGATTTAACTGTAATATATTTTTTCCAAAAGAATAATAAAGTTTTTTAGTTTTTTATTTTATGATATATCATAATAGGATATAATTTTATGTATAATAAAACTTATATGATTTTATTTTAATTTATGAAGAAATATTTTCCCTCTCAGTATGTTCTTTAGGATGATTGAATTTAAAAATGATTTTTATTTCTCATAATATTTATTGAATGTCCATTTTGAAATATAATAACCTTAATATCTTCATAAATATTATATTTTTTAATCAAATAAAATCATATAACCTTCAACAAAAGAAAATAATGAAAAACTAAATTCACCATTCCATGGAGGTAATAGTTAGAATGTATGCATAAATGATGATTTAGTATTCCATAGAATGAGTAGATATAGAAATATGATTTAACATTTAAGAATATAAATAATTCATAAATTGAATAATTATATATTAAATTATTTATTATTAACACCCTTGAATTGTGGGTAAGGATAATAAAATATGTCGCATCATGGAGGTGGAAGTCTGCACATATCCATGATTATGTTTTTCTATTTTCATAAGGGGAGAGAAAATGGGTAGATAATGTATATTCCAAAACCATATAACAATTTCTGTATATATTTAATACTATTGTTATACTTTCAAAAAATTTATTATATATTTAATGGGCATAATAGATAAGGAAGTTGAACAAATATTGAACAGCACTTACTTTGAGTTTTTGTACTTTCTATTGAAGAACATATTGGGAATGGAGGAATTTGGTTGTTCTAATTTGAAAAGAATCATAAGAACTGAAATATTTGTCTCATGAAAAGAAGATTGTCATATTTAAATGAGAAAATTACCTTTTTTAGAGTGATATTTATGGGGCTATTAGATGCCTCCTTTTGAAGTGGTGATAATGGTATTTTTGTATATATTTCAACTAAACATAAATAGAGTACATGAACCACATCTCATGTGGCTCAAAAATTGAAATAATGGATTAGGAGAGTATATAAGACAAAAATATATTATCCACTCAATTATAAGTATTTTTTGTCATGTTTCAATCCATTTTCTTGAGATTTATAACTTTTACTATTATATATATTAATCTGGTAAATTATTTTCTCCTAATTAAATTATGCTTTGTGCTAAAAAATAAATTTATCCTCATAAGATAATATATACATTATAATTCAAAATAAGAATTAAAACTTATTATAATTATTCTCTAAAAGTAAAAAAATTAATTTTAATGTCATTAATGTTTAGTGTAATAAAAACCATTTTAGGGAAAAGTGTCATAAATTATAGAATATTAAATATAGATTCGTAAATTTAAAAAATATTTTTAAAGAAATACATCAACATATAAAACAAATATTTTTTCTATTATCAGGATTCAAAATTTTCAATGTAATAGTTATATATTAATAATATTATAAAATTCAACATATTTCTAAAATCATAATTTTTAATTTTTCACCGAAAAATCAAAAAAATTAGTAAATCCAAAGTATATACTATAAGAAAAAATTGACATTATAAATATTAGAAATATGTGTATTTTATCAAATAATATTTTTATAAATTATATATTTTCCTTTAGACTGAAAATAAAAAAATAGAAATATATAACACTTTTCTTTTCAAAAAAATTTTTTAAACATTATCTATTTTTAATATTATATAATATTGACTTATAAATTAAATAATGTTATAATATTTTTATATTTAATTTAATCTATTTAATTTTACATGATAAAATATAAATTACTTAGTAAAATATTTCTTAAAAAACTTACCAGTATACTATATTCACTCTAACAAAAACAAATACAATCAATTATTTATATTCTAATATTTAATTTTAATAGTCCCTTGATATTGAAACATTTACAGTGAAATTATATATAAATCATTTCATGTATCTATAATAATAATATTAATACATATATTTAACATATATAATTATATAAAATTTTAATATCATGTTTTTTTCACTATGAGTTATATAATTTAAAATTTACTACTAAATAATACATGATATTAATTCTCTTATTAGATATATATTCAAAAGCAATATTTTCAATGATCATATTTCCAATGTCAATATTTATAATGGAAATATTTAATTTATATAAATATATACTTACTAAATTAGTTTTTCATTCCACTCCCACTTCATAATGAATTTTTATTATTTTGTATTATAGACAATGATTTCTCCTTTCATGGTTCTCTTCTTCATTATAAGTTTTTATTACATAATTGTGAATCTAAATATTGATGATGATGTAGAGGATTTCATATTAATAAATTTATAATACATTTACATCTACAATCCTTTATTTATTTATTCAGTTTTATTTGATATACTTATCCATGGTCATTAATAATCCATGTTTATAAATACATTATTTATTGTAATTTTGTTGCAATGTTAAAATTATGAATGAATAGTTTTTTTAGATTAATTAAAATATTTTATGACTAAATTTATAATAAATTAAAATAATTTTAACAAAAAATTTATAAAATTATAAACATATAATTAATATGTATTGTACGCTTCTGAAAAATGTGGGGAATTACTAAAGAAATGTTAATTTTACATTATTTTAAAGAAGATAAGCATATTATCTCACAAATAATAACAAAATACCAAGAATAAAAGATTATTATCATATAGGATTAGATGAATATGAATCTTATTTATTATACATGTGAATATTTTTTTTTAATTTCACCAAAATAGACTCTATCCAAGACGTATCACAAGTAACACATATCATTATAACCTAAGGAAATGAAACATAAGAAATGGGTGATCTAAATATTCAATAATAGAAAATTTATCTATATTTTATCATGATTAAGATATTAGTTATATCAAAAATCAAAGGAAATTGATAAATATAAAATTAAAAAGGATTTGGAACAATAAGTCGTGTCTATAAGTCATTACATAAAGAAATGTATTCTCAAATGAACAAATTTTTACCATGGGATAAGAGTTTAGAAACCTAAGATAATAAAATTTATCCATGTTTCATAACATAAGATTTTAATATGGAATTATTCTATATATGAATAATTATATAAAATAATAACATTGACAACATAACTAACTAAATTGAGTTTACACTTAACAGTGAGAGTATAGGTGACATAAATCATGTTTGCACTCAATATTGTAAATATAGCTAATATACACGGTTTTCAAGATCAATGTTGTTAATTTAGGTAATTTCTTTCATATTAATGATCATTATTTTTAATTTTTCTCATACATATAATGTTAATACTAATTTTTTTACAAAAATAATCTACATCATGTCCTTGTTCAATATTATGAACATAGATAATCATCAACATGTCCTTTATCATTCTTGTTAGTGTGGCTAGTGCAAATTTTGTTCATCCTCGGGATAATTATCTCATGAATTGTAAAAGATTAAATAATTCATACTAGGGAGATATAATACATAACCTATCCGTACATATGTGTGCCACACAAGATTAATCATTCCACATATCATAAAAAACCCCTATAAATAAAATATAGATCATATCAATTAAAAATGGTATCACAAAAACTAAAATCAATGATTAAGACAATTGGTAAACAAATTTCCAACTCCCAAAAGAATTATTACACATGTATTTATACGGTAATTCATAAAAAATGAGTTTATGTATGTTAGATATTTTAAATATGAAAAATCGAAACAAGCCATGAAAAATAGAATTTAGAAAAAAATTCATAATATTTTTGTAGAGAGTAAATATTAAAAATCACATTCAAACACAATATTCAATAATTTATGATAAACATAAAATTAAAACTCCATTTTAAATTAAATAAAAATGAGGTATCCATGAAAAATACATGTTTTCAAAAGAAAATGTGTCATGGGAGATAATAAAAAATGGTAACCCTTTTTTACTATTTGTTAAAACAAATTTATTAATTGCCAAATAATAAATACTGTGATAAATGATTCATTTTAAAATAGTTAAAAATAAATTCTATGGTCAAAAAAATAAATAATATTTGTATATTAACAAAATAATGGAGTACATCAGTGGGAAGAGTGAATATGGATATAAAATAGAAAAATATCATTTGAATGGGATGAGAAATATTCCTCGCATAGTAATCATTCAATAATAAAGAAATAGATCAATCTAAGTATGTATAAAAATAAATATATAATAAATTATATTTATTCATCATATAATAATACAAAACCATCATGTAAAAACATCATCCAATATGAATAATTTTACACAGGAAATGTTGTTTTTTTCATGATAACACCATATGGATTAAGAATAATTTTAATATCAAACTATTTAAAGAGATAGTTTGAAATTTAATTTAAAATAAAATGAAAAATATGTAATTAATGATATTATTTATCCAATGGAATGTATTCATACTATTTAAACTGACTTACATTTATTACACATAATAATTCTATAATAGAAGAAATTGAGAAGGAAAAATCTATCCTTGTATCCCAAAATAGAGTAATATTATCAAAAATACTTTATAAAAAATATATATATTTATCACTTATTCATGAGTCTAATTCATATATATTATCATTTATATTAATAAATTATATTTATTGATTAAACATTTACTTATTAGTGATATATTATTTTCAACATCAAATGGTAAAATTTTCTGTTGTTTTCCACATTATTTCCAATGTTGAGGTCGGTGATTTATCATCGATACAATGTTAATAATTAATAAATTATTCAATTTATTATAGTAGTATTATTATAATTATTTAATAATATATAATTTAATTTCATGATAATTCTATCCCTATTTTTTGAATTAGGGGTCGAAAAAAACATTGTTTTTATAAGTATTAACGAATAATAAGGGGTATATTAACAATAAATTAAATAATAATATAATATTTATTGAAAATATAACCAAATATTTTTTTATCATTGATGTTGAAGAATAAAATTTTTTTATTTTACAAAAAATATCTATCCATGAAATTTTATAACAGGGTTCACATAAGTGGTTAAATTGAGCTAAACAAAAACAAACTATAATCGATTGGTTAATATAGTTATGAAATGTATTATTTTGAAATAATAATATTATTAATGATATATAAGTATAATATTTATAATTTTTAAGGTTCTAAATCATATTTTAAGAGAGTTTTATAAAGAATTAAATTACATATGTAAAATGAGATACAATTCTCCATAGAGGCAGTATTCCACACATACACATGTGAATCATTCTCATTTTAAATATATTATAGTGAAGGTAAAAAACAATTTCTATTTTTATTGTATTAATAATAGTGTAATAACCATATTTATTTATTAAATAAGTAATCATTACCGTCAATTTGATAAATAATTAATTTTCAATACATTTACCCAGAATTTTAGTGAATGAAACCCCACGATATTAGAATTTTCAAAATAATTTTATAGATTTTGGAATCTCATGAATATATTGGATCTAATTATAAAATAGATTATTTCCTAATAATCAGATTTTTTAATCATGTATTAGAATAATTAAAATAATATATTATATTTAATTTAAATTTTATTAATGACCTCTTTAGGTATCAATGACCATTTTTGGATGATTCCAGATGTTCAGGATAAAATCAATACTTCTAAAAACATATAAAAATCAACATATGTGAATTACCCATGTTTGAGAATTACGCAAGGTCATAAACAACATATAACAATTTCTTAGGTAAATGAATATAAAAAATACAATCCTTACATGTGTGAGAATACATTTACCCAGTTTTCTACATATGAAAATCATTTACTTATGAGAATTCAGAAGATCCTATGTGTAACAAAAATTTAGCTTTGTTATTAATTATTTTTTAGGATAAATGAACAAATGTTGGGTATATAAGGTAAACAAAATATGGTTTTACTAGATATGTAATGGGAAATTCATGCAATTTTAGAATCCTATTTAGCTCTGAATGATAGGTTTCCAAGACATAGAGCTAAGGTTGTTGGCTTCTATATTATCATACATGTAACTAATCAAAGTCATCCACATATTTAAAATTAAAATAAATTATCCAAATTTTATGAAAAACCACAATTCCAAAATTAAAAAACTTGAAATTTATATTTAGACTGGTGGATTTCCTATAGATAAGAAGGCTATGAAGATCAATGAGATATTCATAATTGAAAGACCATGATCAGCTTAAGATGTTAACCAAATATGAAGGGAGGAAACATTAAAATGATTATGAGTCCAAACATGATATGGAAATAAAAAAAAGTTTCAGTGGGATGTACCCACATATACATACCCCTATTTGAGAATATTGAGAGGGATAAATTCATGGGATGAAGTCTATCTATGTGAGGATAATAATTGAAGGAATTTCAGGTAGTAGAGATTTAAGTAATCACTCATTTAATACTTTTTCAATTCATTGTAATATTCTTTGAATTATTTAAGGTATTATTTTACTTTGTAAAGAATATATATATATATATATAATTATAATTTAACCTCATTTAACATGCATCAAATGATTATAATAATATATAAATTCAATGTATATATTCCCTCTGATTATATTTAGCTTCCAATGTATTTCCTTTGACAATGGATTGCTCATATAGGTTTCGGTGCATTAATTTATTTGGGTAGTCATACCACCTTCTTATGAGGATTAACAATTATAAGAATTTCTCTATATAAATTCTAGGAAATGTTTTGTGTTCTACATGAAGTCTTGAGTAATTTTTTGACGAATTTAATTGGATAATTCTAAATGGAAAGAGGAATAGGGTTCTAAAATAGTAGAAATTATTCCATAATAACTTCTTATTAAATAAGATTTCTAATTTTTTTAAAATTTTGAATTTAAATTTCTAATTAACTTCTTTATTTTTTAGTATATTTTCTCATTTTTAAACCAATATAATACTAAATTCTGGTAAATTATAAAAAAACATAAACTAACTTTTGAAAACATAATCTACAACTTCTTGAAGTGAATACTCTATGTGCTTATTTATATAATTATTTATGGGATAATAATAAATTTTGATTTAGATGTATGAATAATCTCATCATTCATTTTAAATCCATTTCTCGGTAGGTTACCTAATTCAATTAATTTTATTTTTCTAAAAGAATGGTCTCAACCCCTTTTTTAGCTCTATTTAATTACAATATTCACAAAATTTATCAATCTACTGTTAGGGATGATGAAATAGATGAACTGAACACTGGTAATCCTATTTGTGGAAAAAACCTTAATAAGAATATTGAAACATAATATTTATCGAATAAAACAGGCAGGGAAGAAATGTTTTAAGATATTATATATATGGATGAAAACATAATCATTATATTTTTGTCTGCATCATTCAAATACCACTAAAATCCTCGTAAAAATTATTATATTTATATTATATTTAAAATCAGGTTCATATTCAAACATAAACTATAAAAATTAATTTAAATTATAAGGGAATATCCACAAAGTCACCTTCAGGAGATAAGTTATTCCTATTTTAAAATGAAACCCACTATAGTCTTCGTAATGCATATAAAACATTGAGAATACCCTTTTCTTACAAGGAGTTAGAAATGAGTGATTCTGAAAGTCACAATGTAATCTTATCAAGGATAAAAATAAACTAGAAAATTCATTAAAACATTTTTCCCAACCTCTAGATATAATTCATTAGTAAAAGAAGTATTTGGACCTTCTAAAACACTTGGATTAAAAATTAAGGAATATTTGGTAAGACTAAAAAAATTGACCTCCACTATCACATCACTAACTGGATCTTAATTAAATAACTTTTGGAAGGAATGTATTTAACATATATTAGTTTGATTGATGTTTCTATTGGAATAGACTCAGTTCAAAAAATAATTGTATTCATAAGGAATGTGATTGGAATAAATAATATGTATACTAAACAATACTTAAAAATAGGTTTCATTAATTCAAAATATGATCTTGAAATATCCATTTCAGTTTATGTTAACTGCGTTATTGTTAGTAAAAATTGGTTATTTAAAAATAATGGTGAGATCCGCAATTCTTTCTAACAGTTATAAAGCCTAACCTGAGCATAATAGTTGTATTCATTAAAATATATATTATGTTATTTATTATTCTAATGACCACATTATTTATAAATTACCATTAATGAATGAACCATCTAAAATCTATATTGTTTTTTAGGAAGAGTCTTTTCATTGAACTAAAAAAGCTTTAACCAAAATTGGAAAAATGAAAATCAAGAAACAGGTATGGTATTCACTACAAATGTTTTTTGGCCTGGAAATCATGATGAAATTTTAGCAGCATAAAGTTGTCACATATAAATTAATAAAACTGTTTTATGGGAGATGAAGTGGTATATAATCATTTGGATATAAATTTTTGATTAATATTTACATGATAATACATAACCAAAAATTATAATTGAAAACATATGGCCTATGATAATAATGAATCTTGAATAATTGAGAGAATATGAGGACCCCTTACCTGAGTTTGTGACTCCAAATGTTTTGGAGGAGATTCTTATGAGATTTAGAGTGCCTTCTAAGGACTCTAGATAAGGGATTTACATGTATGGATGTTATCCATTTAAATTTTGTAATGCTAAATGGGATCTTGGTTGGAATTATATAAGAATAGAGTTGGGATTTCTTTATTTTTTTCCCAAACGTAGGTTCTGGTCTCTATATAATAAAATAAGCAAAAAAACAAACCCACTGTTTCTAAAAAATGAGATTGGTTTTAATTATTTTATATGGAAAAGAGAAAATTTTAATAAAACAATTCCCCAGCTTATGAGGAGGTGAGTTATACTCTTAACGAAATGATTTTAATACTTTAAAAAATACTAATGGTTTTTGATGATTCATAATGTATTTATAGAATAATTAAAATAAACATTAAATATCATTAATTTAAAGATACAAAATATATTTTTTCATTCCTTTTATACTATTTATTACATCACTTTTGCGTCATTATTATTTTATAATACAAAAATAATACTTATATGGTATTTAATTTGTACTAGAAAATTCGACTATCTCAGAAAATTATCAATAATTTACCATTGTATAATTTATAAGATTTGATTCCAACCGGAGGGGGCGATGTAGAAAGGAGTACTCAAACCTACCCAGTCCTCCTATCACAAGGTCTACAAGTAAGAGAAAGCATCTTCCAAAGGATACTATAAATGTGAACAATTCAGATGCAGTGGTCAACTCATATAGAGACACGGTGTATGTGGGCGGCGAGGTTGGAGTCCCTGTTATAAACTCGGCAAAGATGAGGGATCCTGGACAGAAATATAAGACAAGATCTTTCAGAGACACACATAAACAGATATCATCAATGCTGGAATGCATGGATCTACTTTTTCACTCAGATGAAAAAATCGGAGAGGAAGATATGGATATAGGAGCATTGAAGAAGACATGAAGAAGGATTTTTGTGATCACTTCTATGGAACAAGGTGAGTGGTTTGATAGGAAGACATGTATTCTTCTCAGAGGCTTCAATATGGGAAATATTGACATGGATGAATTCATGAATACTTTGGACAACATGGCTCTTCAGTATGAAGGCATTTTTAAGGACTGCCCCAACTCCCAAGTAATTTCTATTCCCTGTATATTATTTAGGGAAATTGATTCCAATCGGCTAAAACTATTCTTCAACAAATCTATTGTTTCATTTGGTGTTTAAAGTTGTAAGGGTTCTCACCCCCCATAAAAATTGTTTTTGAAAATAAAAAAAGCAACGTTGTAATATTTAAAAAAATTAAAATAATGTTTAATTAAATTTTTATTTATTTCAATAATCTATTAACTCATGAAAATAAATTCCTTAATTTTATTTGAATATTAACTAAAAATGTGGTTTTTATTAAAATGTATCAAAATTAAAATCATTTATAAAGTAATCTTAATAGGAATAAAATATAGTCATTATTATATAAAAAATAATGTATATAATATTATTGATAGGGATTTGATACATAGACCTTTAATACACCTACAAACACCTTAAGAGTAAGCTATGCAACAGCTAAAATTTCATGGGGTGGTTCAGCGAACATGGATTGGTTCATGATCTTAATGAGCTTGAACTTATCTCATTAGTAGTTTATCTTATGAATAATTTTTTGGACCTAATATAAGGCTAGATTATGAAAAAAAACACAAATATTTTCTTCCCCTTTTAATCACTGATAAATAGTCTTTATAGGGTATAGTCCTGCATGTTGAGGCCAACACGTCATTTTCTATTTCAATTGGATTTTATAAAACCATATACATATACTTATCATGTGACTAGTATTCAATGTCTAAATTATCAACTGCATAGATGATTAGATATCTTCTAAATAAAATAGGATATAATAAAACCGTATAAGAGAATGTGTTTTCTATAACCATAATACATAATTAGACATTTAATTTATGTCATAAGTGGAATTTTATTAGTAAACGGATGTGTAACTATAATCACCCCCTTTTAGAAATTCCTTGATTAAAATTTTCATTCTCAAAAATCAAATTTTCAAGGGTAACCCTATTTCATTACTTCCTCTACATCTGATGTTACTTATTCAATCTTGTGGTTTAAAAAAACACTTTTACTTGGTTCTTTTCATTATTTCCTAGAAATTTCTCTCTATGCTCTATGATCATGACCAGCTTCTCTTAATATGAGATATCATTCTCCAATGGTACCACCTATAGATGGAGTACCTGTGAGGGTTATGGTAATTACTTTATCAAGAGGGGTACACAGAATATATCATGTAATTGAGAAACTTTATGTGGGAGTGGTAGTCATTTGGCCACAGATTCTATGCAATCAAGGATCTCAATGTGGTTGTTGTATCTCTGATTAAGCATCTCCTTCTTCCAAAATATCATGAATTTATTTCATGGATATATTAATAGTAATACCATGTCTCCAACATTAATCTCTAGGTCTCATAGATGATTGTAATCATATATTACTTTTCAATACTAGGTAGCCTTGATGCAATACTAAATGGTCATAACCATTTCTAATATTTTTTTGACCATTTCAGGACCTAGTAGCTTTTTCCATATATAATTCCAACATGTGGGTGTTCTATACTTCTTCCCATAAAGGTATTCATAGGGATCAATTTGTATGATTTAGTGGAAACTCTTATTATAAGAGAACTCGACTATAGGATGATTTTTATCCCATTATCCTTTTTTGTAAATTTAGAATTCTCTCAATATATAATCATGTGTTTAGATAGGACACCCAGATTTACCATTAGTTTGGGGTCATAAGAAATGATTACGTTTATATCAGTATTTAGAGAATGTTAGAGAATTTATAGGACATATAGGTGAATCTCATATGTCGATCGGATACAGTTGATAGTGGTACTCAATACGTCCTCACAAATTCTCCAATATATATCTGTCCAAGTTGATCAAGTGAGAAATTTTCAGCATTAAAATGTTAAAATACAAGGAATATTGATATATATTCATTGATCTACATCTATATATTATCCCACCAATAGTGTTCTCATAGATCTAGATACATTTTTGTGCTACTTGGGTGGATGGAGAGGGTTAATCTACATGCATCATCCAACAAGTCCTTTAACTCGGGATTTGGTGGTATACATTGTCTTCACCCAAATCTCCCAACTCCTTCTTCATTAACTTTCAAATATGATTATTTCACTTTTATTATAGATTCAACTTTCTTCTGAATTCCAACATCATCCCTTTGAGCATCTATTATCTTCTCTAGAAGGGAAATTTGAGCAATAGTTTTTTAATGGATTGATGATATTTGTTTCTTTAAGATTCACATGTACATACTTTTAAAATAAAAGATAGAAGTTTCCTTCTTAGTTTACATAAATGAAATAATTTTAATATTCTTTTTACACAGAGCATCTACCAATATTTTGATTTAAGAGGATTGTAGTGAACTGAATAGTCATTGTCCTTTATCATGTCTACCCATTTTCATTGGAATATATTCAGATATCTCTATTTTAATATATAATTGAGGCTTTTGTGAACTGTATATATTTCACACATATCTGCAAATAGATAATAACACAATATTTTTGAGGTAAATATATCTTCATATAGCTCAATATAATGTATTGGTTAGTTTTTTATTAACATTAAACTTCCTTCAAGCATTGGCTATTATCTTTTTATTATTTAGTAACACACAACCCAATCCCTCATTTGAAGCATTTTTATGACTATAAAATGTAATCCAATAATAGGATGCCTAAGAAAAGGTTCTTTTATAAACCTCCATTTCAGTTCCTTGAATATATATTCAGACACGTCATTCTATGAAAACATGATTCCCTTCCAGGTTTTATGGTTATATGGGTTGATAATCCTGATAAGATTCCTACAAATCAATGATAATTCCCAGGTAAACAAAGGAATCTATGGATATATGTCATAGATATTGGCTTCATCAATATTTAAATTGATTCTTTACATAATGGGTACACAGATATCCCATTTCATGTGATGACATTCTCCAATAATGATACTTCATTTAAACATAACTCAAATTTTTTGTATAGGGAATAAGGAATCTCCATTTGCAACATCTTTCGAACTATTCTCATATACTCTCCTTGTGACTCCTTGGTTATAGAGGGTAATATAATATCACCTATAAAGAATACCATAAATTTGTTAAGGTAATCAATATAGAGTCTATTAATCAAGTCCATGATGATTTATAAAGCATTAAAAATTCCGAATGAAATTAATATTCAATCATAGTTCCCACATCTTTTTCAAAATGCATTCTTAGGGAAATCCTCCTTCATCTTAACATAATAATATAATAACAATATATCAACCTTCGAGAAGTATTTCCATCCAGATACCTGATCAAACAAGTCATTAATATATGGAAGAGGATAATTTTATTTATCATGATCTTTTTAAGATCACTAACCCCAATGAAAAGGTGAAATCACCCATCCTTTTTATTAATAAAGAGGAATGGTGCACCACATGATGATTCACATGGATATGTGAACCATTTTTCCACATTATTTTTTAGTTATTTCATAATCTCTTCATGTTCTATAACATCTATTCTAAATTTAGTATTGGATAATGGAATAACCCCAAGTGTAAGCTCATTTCAAAAATTAAAACTCTTATTTAAGAAGAATAATTAATTCTTTAGGAAACAAATTAGTATATTCCCCCAAAATGGGATTGTATTCAATGATTATTCTTTACATAGACTTAATCAGTTGACCTAAATACACTTTATCGAATATAAATAATATCTATAAAATTATTTTTGATGTTAATAAATAATAATCCTTCTCTTTGTACTTGTATAGAATTGAAGGAAGGATCACAATACAATGAGTGATTTCATTATCCATATAACTTATGTTTGATCTATATAAGGAAATCCATTCTGTGCCCATAATTGCATAAAATATCCTCAATGGGATAATAAACGGTTATATGGGATGTTCATCACACAAATTTTTATAGGAGTGGGTTTATACACTTCAGATACAATAATTTACCCATTATTTGTTTTTACTAACAACTCTATCTCCATGCATTTTAGTGGTGTTTTAATTTCGATACTAAACATTCATGACATAAAAGAATGTGTTGATCTAGAAAAAAAAATTAGGTTCTCTATTATTGAATGAATGAATAGTTCACGTATCACCACTTCATTGTTGGGATCCACCTATGTAGTTGTAATGGAAAGAATCCCTATGTTGTTTCCTTGTAAGGTTATTGGTTGTCATAGAAAACCCTTGGATTAGTAAATTGGTTTCTAAAGTAGCATGGTTTGTTGAATTTTTTGGAATGAACAATAAGTTGGGGTTTTATTGTGTTATTCCAATCATCCAATGGTTTCATGGGTTTCTCGAATTGATAATCTCTATTGAAATGTACTTATTTCCCACACCTAAATCATTTCTTCTCCACCTTAAAAAATTTAGGATGTTCTTCTTTTTTCACATTTGACAAGTGGGATGTAGAAATATCATGGAACCATTAGATTTTGTAATCATAAAATTGGAATTAAACTGAAATTTCTACTTTTTATCAACATGATACCCTTGATATTAACTGATCACTATCTGGAATTCAAGGGTATATCCAAAAATTTCATCAGAGCTTTCAAAGTCCCGAATCCCCAGGTATTTTTGGAGAATAGTTTTTATCCCACCAAAGAAGTAGTTAGCCTTGCATTCGAGGGTAACGATAATGTCGTAGGTACATCATGCATGTATTGTGATGTTTTCCTCATATTCACCAATAGATTCAATTCCTTTTTTCATGATGTAAATTAAACACCTTAACATTTTATTAAGGGGAGTGCATAGAAAATATTTATTGAATAATTGTTTCTTGAATTCATTCTAATCAAACCTCTCGATCTGTTCATCAGGATTCATATTCTTGATCAATTTCCACCACTAATTAGTTTCTCACTCTATATGATAAACAACCAGTAAAATATTCTATTATTCAAAACATTTTAGGATGGATAAGATCTTCTCAAAACAGTTGGTCCATTGTTTCATGATTAAGGGATCAAATGAACCATTGAAATTTAGAGGACATTGTCTCATAAATTTCTCAATCGATGTTTGTTTATTATTATAGGAATTTGTTCATTCTGTATAATCTTGGTTTTTTTCATAACCTGATTCATCTTAGAGAGTATCATCACAATGTTTGTGATTCCTTCTCACATCATGTTTTTAAACTCATCGGGGTAGTCCTCACATTTTCCACCACATACATTGTTTACCCAAATCATCATATTTACATCGATTAGCTATATTGAACCTAAAATTGTGTATGAGTAATTTTAAACAATTGAGAACATAAATGATAATTTAATGAAATTATAGAGAAAACATATATCATTCATTTATTTCTATAATATATTAATTTCTATTCCTAAATCAATTTTTTTCCATGATACATTTCTAAAAATATAATCTTATGGGAATTTTATTTTTCCCTTAATAATGTTCTGTACTACTATTATAAAATTGCTAAATAATATCCCCTGGGAGTGTCAAACCAGGTGGGAAGTAAGGTCGTTGTTGTGTATAAGGTTAGGTTGTGTCATTCTTGATACACTATGTCAGATTTATTACTCATAGTTACATCTATGTCTGAACCAAGTCTACATGTAGTTTCGAGAAAGGAATTTATTTATAAGAAAAATAACTTATGATATACTTAGAAAAATTTAGGAATTTTTTCTTATAATTGTTTTTATCTCTACGGCTTTCTCTATAGTTTTATAATACTAATCAAAAAAATATCAAAACATTTCCTTTGATAACAACTGTAACAACACTTCTCGTTTCAACATATTAATTAATGATTTATTACATAATATTACACATAATACAACCGGAAATATCAATTTGTATGGATTCTTTGGGAATAATTTACATTTCATAGCAATCTAAACTGGAAAAAAAAATCTTTATTGAAAACATATTTTACATTATCACAGTTAGAACATCCTGATATAACATGGGAACATTCACAAAAAATGGGTGAGCTATAAAGCACAATTATAGAATAAACATGGTTTAAGGTAAAAAATGTTAGACAAAAATAATATAAATAGAGAATAATTGGAGTTATAACAATAAAAATGAACAATTATAATGATATATCTTAATAGTTATAAATAAATATGGGAAATATGGAAACAACATAAAACACTGCATCGTAAACATAGGTCAAGGCTAATTGCCAAGATATCATGATATAAAATGTGTGATAAAGAAATCAGGTTTAATACATATCCCAATATGATGTATCATGAGACTAAAAATTACCCAATTCATTGTAGAACCATATAATTTTGGGCACACCCATCGCATTCATTTATTTCTCATATATTTGTGTTTTATATAATGTATATAACATAATTTCATTCACCGTCATATTTTCTTCCATGATGAAAGAGTTTTGAATACATAAATTTATGCCCCATGTCAAATTGATATAATTTTATAAATTTTAACACTATTTAATGGAAATGGTCAAGATATTTACCATTTAATTGTTTTTTCACGGAAAATTATGGTGAAATTTCGACAGCGTAACAACATAAGTTAAAAAATAATAAAATCGGTTTATGAGAGAGAAAGAAGAATATAATAATTTTGAAATAAAATGGTAAGTAATATGGATATAGAAATACATATAACAACGTTAAGAATTTGGAAATAACATATACTATAATAAGGAAATTTGAATAAATAAGAGAAGGTGAGGATCCCTTACCTGAGTGTGTGACTCCAAATGATTGGGATGAGCTTCTTGATAGATTGGGGATACCTTGGGAGGACTCCAGAGTAGGGAGGGCTATGTAAGAATTTTCTACATGGATAAATGGAATTTATAGGGTACGATACTACTAGTTGAGGATATCACGTTAGTTTTTGTATCAATTTGATTTTTAAATCCATATGTATATATTAATCATGTGATATCTATTAAGTGACTAAATTTTTAAAGATCAAGATTCATAATAGTCTTTTAAATACATTAAAATATAACAAAACCAACTAAGTGCATGAATTTTCTATAAACATATTACATAATAAGAATTTAATATAATTCATAAGTGGTATTTTATTTATTAATGTTTGGGTCATTATAATAAACTACTAATAATAATTATAAACCCTGTCCATAATTTTATAACCTCCTAAGGAATATAAAACTAATTCTACACCAATTAAAATCTACAAGTTCGTTTTGAATGAAAACCCATGGGTTGAAGAGTAGGATTTGATTTAAAATACCATGATGGATTATAGTACATTCATAAGAAATTGTCCTATAAAAATAGTAATATTGTTTTTTAAGAATAATATAGGCTAGAATATACAAAAATTATAAGCATATCCTCATTAAATAATATATCTATGGTCATATTTTACAAGTAAATTTTTGAGGCCTTTAAAAAGATACAATTTAATATTCCCTTACTTGATTCAATGATTGAGAGAAAAATTAATGTAGGGAAATCTGTTCTCACAATTTAATTAAAGTGAGAGTAATGATTCAACTTAAAAAATAATTTTTCTCCCACGATCAAAAATTCCATACCTATAAAATTCAAATATTAATGAAACATTTACAATTTACTGCAATATACAAGAATATAAATTCATGTATTTTATGTTAGAATAAAAAGAATCCATAAATTCCATATCTCATTCAGTTTAAGAAAACTAAAAAGTTTTGATCAAAGTATATGGATAGAGGGTTGTTTTCCATATAATATTTACATTAAAACACAATATAAATTCAAACATAAAGTTATATAGAAACTATAAATCGATAAAATGATAAAATTAATGAGTCAATAATTGATAAAACTAGTATGTTTAAATAACATGATTATTTACAAAGGAAATTGAATGTATTAATCTTATTAAATTATGTGAAATTGTTTTGAATGATACAATAGTTAAAATAATAGGAGGGAATATATAATTCAATAATTATTTCTTCAATAGGTGGGTGTGGTCCCCTACATCTATTACCATTGAGTTGTGGGTTTTATGTTATTTTACCTTTTATCATCGTGGTCATTAAGAAATATGATCATCGGAATAATCATTTTTGAGCACCCTCTTTATCTTTTCCGGTAGACATAGGACATGTCCCACACTTTGGCTGTAGTAAGAACCCATTGAAAAATGTGATGATAATAGTGTGGTTTACTTTTGGAAAACAGATTATAATATCACTCCCTAATATCTCAAATGTAATGATAAAAATTTGAAATGAGATATTGAGTGGGGATGTAGAATAATATAGTTTGAGAATGATATGGAATTGTACATTGGAACTTGAGAGGATTCTCTAGGGAATCACTTTTTAATTAGGGGTTGATGCATCGTTTATGGTAACATATAATTATTTAAATATTCCAAGGACCTATTTTTATAGACCCAAAAAGTTTTGGGAATTATCTATAAATTTCATGGTTCATTGAAGCCAAATATTATATTAATTAAATAATTTTTACCATCAATAAATTTTATCGTGTTATAGTAATCTCAATGACATGGGACAAACAATAGCCACCATTGTGTAGTTAATGGACCTCTTATAAAATAATGTTCATTGTAAAATAGATTTAGTTAGTCAATGGATCAATATTATCTAGCCAGTGGACTCTTGGAGAAAATTAGAGCAATTTATTTCACCATCATTGGGACGATACAAATAAACTATATAGCCTGTGGGTCTTTTCCACCTTCAAGTGGAGAATTAATTCCTTCTAATCCATTCTATTGATCCAAAATAATTATTACAGTGTCTTCATAAATATAATATGATATTTTTAAATAATCAATAAGATAAGAAATATTTCATTTTAATTAACATTAATATATCCATTTTATTCATTAAATAATTGATTTAGAGTTTAATATGTCAAACTAAGAATCACTCAATATAATTGTTTGAAACATAAATTTTTATTTCTGATCATTAAAACACAATGAGAGAAAAAGAGGCACATCAATATACAAATTTTTTTGGATAAAAAACACATTATATATATATAATTTAGATAAATAATGAAGGATAAAAAAATAACCAACATATTAAACAATGATATTCAAAAAAAATTATAAAATAAATCAAACTTTTAGTAATAAAGAATAAGACATTTAAAATAAATTATAAAAACAACAAGTTTTTAAAGAAAAACAGAAACACATTTAAAATAATAATCCCCATCTAATGTTCAAAGAGATTAAGCTCCCTTAAGAAAACACAAATATATTTTCTAATAATTTTTTAGAATCATCGCCGCTTTTTTAAATAAATTAATTTTTTCCCCAATTGAGAATATCAAAAAAAACAAAGAGTGGAATGAAAAGAAATTAAAAGATAATATTTGAAAAAATCCAAATAGATTTAAAAATTTATTTAAAAATAACGACTAAGAATGAAAAATGTATTTCAAAAAAATAGAAAAAATTTCATTTAACTTCAATACCCCCCAAAAATTAGTAGAGAGTGAGAGAGAAGGAATATTGAAAAAAAAATATGTGATCAAAATATGATATTTAGAAGGGAGGAAGAAAAAATAATGAAAATATTAGAAGATATTAAACAATAAAAAGACAAGAAATTACAGAAAAAATATAAATATAGACATGAAAATAAAATTGGAATAAAATATTGTAAGATTTTTTTCACTTAATGACTAATTTTTACATTTTTTATGATTCCATCTTAGAAAGAGCTTTTAAATAGATCCTTTGGATTTTAAAGAATGCATAGAAATAATCACTTTACATTAATTTAATCATAAACTTATCTATAACATTGTTTAGAGAGAAATTTGATTATTAAATTTAACTCATTATTACTTTTTATTTATTAATGCTAAGAATAGTCATTTTAAAAAAATTATATGTATAGTGTAAACATAATAACTGAAAAAATATTTGAAAAAAATAAATAAAGCTTATAATTTTATTATCAAATTTAGTTTAACATAGAAAAATTTGGATCAATAGTATTTGTTTAACAATTTATAGCTTAAAATTATGAAAATAAGATTAAAATAAATTTTAACATAAAATGTAATTTGAAAATAAAAGTCTCTGCTAAAGAAAATTGTTTAAAATATCTTTTACTAATGTCCATCAAATGATATCAAAAGTTAGATATGTGTATCATTTCCATGAAAAAAAATAAAAAATAATTAATAAAACATTATATCATGAATACATTTTAAAATGTTGTTTATGTTATCATATGTCAAATAAATAACCTCACATTAGAACAATTCAAAAATCCCCCTTAAAATAATTTAAATCACCAAGAGATTATGGTTTTAGGGAAATATCATCCATTTGATATTCTATCAAACTGAATTTTAATAACATATCACCATTTTTTAAGTGGAATATAATGAAATTGTTCATATGTAATTGTATTTTTTGCGATAGTGTAGTATATGATATTTGTAAAAATTTATGGAACATGTTTTCTAACACAAAATGGGAATGTATTAAAAATTAATATCATACTCTAAGAAAGTTTGTTTCATCCATATTATTTCGTTGAAACAACTCCACATGGATATATATTCCCCTTCAAATGTAGCATGATAAATAGATTTAGTCATCTTATTTCTCCCTAAGTCAAGGGATTCTTCATGCTGGTGCATGTACAACATTTAATTTTTCGATATATTTTATATCCAAAATAATCATAATAGTAATAAAATTTAATTTAAAAGAAATTCATTTTTGAGAAAATAATAAATGATTTCTTATTCCGTTTTAAAAATAATAATTTTAATATATTTGATATTATATTAATTAGGATTTGAATTAAAATGAGAATAAATAACAAAACACACAACATGATAATAGGTTAGGACATAGTATGATAAAGATGACTACCCGTTATACTTATATAAGGAATGTTGTTATCAGGATTACTGGATTTGTCCAACGTTATCCTACATGATGTACTAATGGGAGTATTAATTTACTTACCATGATCCAATCCAAATAATTTTAGGTTTTATTGGTCTTTTTTTCATTGGTTGAGAGAAATTCTATTATTTCATGTAGAAATTTGAACTCGAAAAAATAATTTGAGTTCCCCCATAATTCTCATTTGAAATTATTTTTTTTATAAATATGAAAATTAAACACAAATAGATTCATTACAAGATCAAAAAATCACAAAACAAATGTTAATTATAAAATGTAACAAAACATTATAGATGTATTTTGAGAAAACAATTAAATTATCATTTCATGTTTAAATTTTTTTTAAAAAATATAATTTGATAAACTGTCATACCATGCCCAAGTGTCATGTTTTATACTATAAAATCACTTGTAAAATTGAAAATAAAATTTGGAAAATAGGATTTTCAAATCTGGGTGGTTTTTATTAAATATTATTTTCACTAATAAATCCTTTAAAATGTGTACTTTAAAATTCCATTTAATGATTTTAAATTAACATCAAATGTGAATTATTATTAAATACTATAGGATTCAAATTGAGTGATGGGATTAATGGTTTCCCCATATATGATTGTTTGTCTTTATTTATAATCATTGGGTACATTATGGTATTTATTTCTAGTGATATTAACAAACTCATCTAAATTATTCATAAAAACCAATTTACAAACTATTCTAGGATGATCATTATGTCATTCCAGAAGATTAAAAACTCTATTTCGAGTGAATTGATATAGATCCAACTTGATGGAAATAAAAAATATATTTTTATGGTAATCATGAATTTTTATGGGTTCCATATGATAGAAAAAGGTAATATTATATCTTGAGATTTTAAAATTAAAGATTGTTTTACTATATTCATATACAAAACACCAAACATTGACGATGAGAAAAATATTATTATTTAAACATAACCATTATAACATGACCATTAAATTGATTGAAATTATTTGTATTAATTTCATTATGAAATCTATATGATTATAATGTAACACCCTGACCATAGTTACCCAAAGTCTGTGCATTATTTTAATACATTGGCATAATTACAGGGAATCTAGTCCTGAAGGACCGATCAATTTAGCAGTCTTGTAAAATAGATTACATACATGAATGTTACATTAAACTTTATAACATACAAAACAACATAAATAATCCTTTATGAACGCCATTATTCCTTTGACTTAACCCTGCATATCAATCACAATACACTTCTTGGAATCCTGGGAAAAATAAAACATAGAAAGGGGTGAGCTCAAATGCTCAGTAAGGATAACAATACAGCAGAAACTTTCATAAATAAGCATAAACATTTAAGGAAATATATAAATAAAATAAAATCCTTTTAAACTTGAACTTCAGCATAATATGTCAAAAAAAGGAAATAATGTCATTTACTTATTCACATGGATATTTTACTATTTGAATAATCACATGCAATATCTAAAACCACTTTCATAATGATGGAATTCCTAATATCGGACTACCATAACGATGCAGCCAAGGCCTTGTGCCAAGACTACAAATAATATTTTGTCAAAGCCTCATTCCAAGACCTTAGTTTGTCTCATGAGACCTACCAATGATTCAAAGAGCTATAGCGGGCTCCACCCGTCACTAACTAAGTCCAATACATTCCTCATATGAATAGGTTTAAACATAACATTATCATTTGTATTAAAACTAACATATGAAATGTCAATACTTTCTCCATAAACCATTAATGGTATTAAAATAACACATCCACAATCAAACATATCACAAAACCTTCAATACAATATGGATATTTTGTATCATAATAAATCAACTTCAAATAAGCTTAAAATTAATCAAAGGATGTTGACATAGAAGAAATCAAAAATATTTTAGAGAAATATCTCTTTTTTAAAATCATTGAAAAGTAACTCATTTATAAAGGAAGTAATTTAAAATCGTTTTTTGAATCAATGTGTCCCATAAAATTTTGAAACTTTTGAAAAGAATTATCATTTCAAAACATTCATTCCCATATAAATAAATCATTAAAATCATTTTGAAAACATGGACATTAATTAAAAATATTTAGAAAGATAAGTCTTTAAAACATTTAAAAGTCACATAATTGTAAAAGAAAACATTTAATATGAAAATATTCTTATATTCTTGTAAGAGAAGCTTTTAATATTTTACAATGGTGGAAAATAGATGCACACGTCGTATAAGTTAAAAAAAGACATTCTTACCTTATTTTGTCAAAAATGATAAAAAGGTCCTTGTTTGGAAAATGATGTAATGATCCCTTTATAAAAATATTATAAAAAGTAAAAAAAGGGTATAAATGACTTTAACCCATATTATTTAAAATAGTAAGAAAGTTTTGAAATTAATTTTTAAAAAACATGGATGTGGATGATAACGAGGTCCCAGTAGATAATTATGTATAAATAACCTTATATAATGAAGAGATTGTGAAATAAACCCTTACCTTGTATTTTTCCTTGGTTTGGGGTAGGATAACCTCCTGTATAATGGTGAAATAATTGTTATTAAATTATAAAAGAATCATATACATTAATATGATATCATATATGATCTTTTAACATCGCTTGGTTAATAATATCTTAGTATTATCGTTGTTCGGGTGTTAACTTACTCGTTTTATTTTATATGTTTTGTTACATAATACGTGTTTTGTTATGGATATGTTGTAGCTTATTCATATCCATATTGATATCATGTTCTTAAAAATTATTTTTAATCATCAAATGATAATTAGACTTGAATGGATACGATGGAGAATGAATCTCATCGCGTTGATGGAGACGGTAGTCCGTACGTACGAACGAGTGACAATGTCATTCTTTTGATATTATAATAATATATAATTGGACATTGTAACAGAAATAAAGAATAATGATCATGTTTTATTTATTATTTACATTAATTACACATCATTATTATACCCATCCAAATAATATTGTATTGAATAACAATTAAACCACGTTGTGGAGACGGTAAGCCGTACGTACGCACGTATGGTTACATGTCATTGAAAGGATGGATAGAATAATGAATATGGTTGTACCATATTTATAATAAAATGACATTATATATAAGATACTGGATTTATTGTTTTTTAATGGAAATAAAAAATAAAGAAGAAGTGTAAGAAGAAAGGAACTTGAAAGAGGGTGGTGAAAACATTACCTCTTCTTCGGGTTCTTCATTTTGATTTGATCGAAAAGGCTCATTAGGTTGGATTTATGATAAAACTAAGGCATTTAGGTTGAATTGAGGGAAGTTGAGAGAATATTTGGTCAGGTTTTGGCCGAATCAAAAGGTATTTAAGGTGTGAAAAATTGGTTAGAAGTGATGTCCTTTTATAATGGGGAGGAGGGGCTCTTTAAGAAAAACATAAAGTATTAATTTATAATAAATTCATATTCATGTTCTAATGGCTCAAAAGTGTATTATTCAAATTATAATCTTGGTATGGGTCTAAATCCTTTCAACCAATAGAGTTTAGATAGATTTGGGTCATTATATTAACCTTATCTTTTAGTTTTAACTCTTAGTTAATTAGATTGACATTTACCATGTCACTCTATATTTTTATATTATATAGTTAATAAACATACTATATACATCCAAGAGACCCCCAAGTGGTCCATTAATGACACAAATATCATGATATAAGTCCTTTAGCATATCCTTAGATTTTTAGGAATATAATATCAATTAATAATATAATATTTATTTTAAAAACTCATTTATGTCAATTTTGACACTATTCAATAATTTATTTTTGTTAAAGACTTAACAACTTTAGTAATTCGAACCAAATTAATTTAAGAAATCATATAATGTCATATTAACCAATAAAATTAATGTATTCCATCAAAACCTTCAAATTTCATTTATTTTAACAATTATAATACCAATTATTTGATTAATTCATTTATAAGGAAAATACTGTATCATTATTGTGTCATAAAAAAATATAATAATTCAATATCTAAAAATTATAAATAAAATAAAATTATTTAAGAAACCGTTTTATCTTTCTAATGAATATTTATAATCCAAAATCCAACATATATAACCCTATGTAAACATTTTTTTTCTAAAAGATATATGCTTATGTCATTTTTGTATTTACTTTTACTTAATTAATATAAAGTGTCAATATCACTTACAAGTGGCTCCATGGGGTCCAAAAATTGACCACAATATTCCCATGTGCAGAAATGTATCAACCAATAGGGTTAGGACACGTTTTAGGGTAATTTATTATTATTATAATATTATTTTTTACCCTTATTTTTCGGATTTACCCTTTAGCCATGGTAAATAAAATATTTACTAAAGTATTTATTCAAAATGTCCAAAATTAAAAGTTACCTATTTACACAATTTGGATTTCCTGATTCTTAATATGAAATCCAATTTTCTAAATTCAAAACTCATAAGTGGCAGAAATTAATAAAAAATTAATTCTCGTTGTCAAAACAAAAAGCGTGTTTTTGACAAATAATAACTATCAAAAGATTGACACTTTCTTATACCCAGTTTAAATGTGAAATTATGTCCAATGACCAAAATTGGATTAAATGGTAAAATTTTTATTTAATTATACTTTAAAATAACTCAAATTTATAAGCTATCACTATTAATTATTTTGATTAAAATGTTGTTTTTAATTAAAATTTAGTAATTTTCACTATTCATCAAAATATGAAAGTTATCATAAAAGTACCAAAATTTCACCCTAAGATAATTTAGATATTCCAAATCCAAAAATGAAGTATATTTTACCAAATTAATAACATAAATGTTTCATTTATTAATTTAATATTAATTCCTGCTATTAAAACCAAAAGGCGTATTTTTAAAAAATAGTAACTATCAAAAGTTTGACACTTGTTTATGTCCAATTTTATTATGAAATTACTTAAAATGACCATAATTGTATTAAATGGTAAAAATATAATCTATTTATACTTCCAAACCATTAAAATGTATAATTTAACCATATAAATTATTTTGATTAAAAAAGTTGTTTTCAGTTAAAATATAGTATTTTTCACTATTCGCCCAAATCTGAAAGTCATCAGAAAAACACCAAATCATTATTGAAACTAAATTCTTCTGTTATGATTCTAAATAAGAAGTTAATTTTTTCAAATTTAATATATAAAATTTTCAAACATTTTATTTAAAAATGCTTCTCTATTAAAAGGCGTTAAAATTGTATTTTTTTAAAAATACTTCTTTTGTCTGAAAAAATAAATTTTCTCTAAAATTATGTCTTATAAACTAATAATATGGATTCTAAAATTATAATCATAATATAAAATTTTAAATTCAGTTTATTCTATTCATAACCGCTTTTGAATGGCTATTTTGGTAAGTCGTGGTGCGCTTGAACTCAGTGATTCGTACAACACGCACTATTGTATTATTGAAAGAGAAGTACACTGTGGAATCTTGGGGTGTTACATTATCCACTCATTCAATAAATTGTGTCCTCGCTATTTTAAATTTTTCATTGAAAATAACAGGTTTAAAATAGAAAATACCCTTTTGGAAAACCCACATCGGAAATTAGGTTAATAAAACGTAGTCCTAATAAAGGGAAAAGGGAAATGAAAGGGTCACCACCAAATTATGATCTATATTAGGAGAACATTGGTGGAAATTAGAGACATATAATTGGAGGAAAAACATAAATATTTATAGGTATTGAGTGAGTTCATCATTTACAAACAAGTGTAAATTTGAGGGCCTTAAATTCATCAATCTATGATGATTTAAAATACCATCGGTTCAACAAAACATATGGTATTAGGATAACACATTTTTTTTAAGATCCCTTCACTAAATTATAATAATTAATTTATTCAATGAATAAGAGAAGAAGAAAAATATATACTTGAAAAGTAGAGTCCCTTCCTTTAACTAATTTCTACCAAAAACTCATCTTTCACTCTAAAAGATAATATAACTTAAAAATAATATTCTATTTATCCTATTCATATAGGGTTCAAAAATAAAATGAATTTATAATTCATATAGAATAACCACACAAAAAAACTACATTATTCAATCCAGGACATCAAGTGGGTCAGTGGTAGGTGATACACCATTGTCGCCCTTCGATTGTGGGTTCAAGTCTCGCAGCCTTGCCGGATGCAACGGGTTACCACCCGAACTCCGGGTTTTCCTTTTTATGGAAATCCAAAAATAATCTCAAACTAGACTTATCCAAAATACTTCTGTCCAAACTCACAGTCCCAAATTTATAAGGTAGGTACACACAATAAAGATCCTTTTTTCCACGTAATAGTATGTGAACACCTTCATCATGTTTTCTTTTAAAACATTACATCATCCTAAAATACCATAAAACCGTATTGATTACATTCATGATCCCTTATTACTTATAGGATCCTAGATATACTCCCTCTATCCAAAAATGTTGTAAACTCCAAAAATGATAGAATATACAAATAATTAACCAGTTTCAAGGTATTCATGAATATCCAATATAATTTATCCAAATCAATCATTTATTATTCCAAAATCACTACCTCGGTATCAGACCATTAATATAGTTTATCTTTCTCTCAACTATATATTTTCCAAAAATATAACCTGCTATTGAGTCACTATTATTTGATCCACAAAATATCAAGTCTTTAATGAAATAGTATTGCAGTACAGTCATTATATACTCCATATTTATTATAACCAGTACATTGTTGATACATCACTCAAATGACATAATTTTCTAATAACAATATAAGAACTCTAATCATTCCTCCTCATCTGTGGTACTATCATAACATGATTATTATCCAATAGCATCATTTGGGGCATACTCTGATGATTTGGACATTGGTTCGCGTAGTGTCCCAACTCTTTACAGATGAAGCATTGTACCTTTGAAACCTCTTTCTTACCCTTACAGTCACGTACATGGTGTCCTTTTTCTCAACACTTATAACAAACTCCCATTCCTTTCAGGCAAGTTCCAGTGTGTTTCTTCCAACAATTATCACATATGGGAAAATTCTCCTTTTCCCTCTTCCCATTATCCATATTTCTCTCTTCCATCCTTTTCTTCTCTTGCTTCCCTTCAAAGCCATAGGACTCGGAAAATTCATTCCATATCTTATTAACACATGTTATTATTTCTTCATTTGTTGAGAATACATGGGATACTATTTCCCTTCTAAATGTTGTCTAAATACTCTGAAAGATATGATCCTTCTTACTCTTTGGATCATGCGTATTGCTGGAGTTCTCATTACTTCTACTGGGCGCCATTTCTAAAAATGGCATACACTAAATTAGTTTATGAATAGAAATATCTAATCCGAAACTTGTAAAACACTTAAATTAAACAGTTTATGGATATAATCCATAATCATGAAAATGTATTCTTTGAGGAATTATATACTCATAAATCCTTCGTAATGGTTTGTAAATAAAATGAGATTTATCCTAAGAATATCCCCTGGGAGTGTCGTAACCAAGAGTGCAGCAAGTCCCGTTTTCATGCACCAGTTCCCATTCGAGTCTAGATCAAAGCGGTGTTTTTGGGTTTTACCCCAAGGTACATCTGTGCCAGAGCCACCTCTGCCTGCTCGTATCCAGATAGGGAAGTATTTCTCGGAAAACTCAAAAAATATCAACAATACCAAAATTCTAGGAAGTTCTTATATACTAATCCTCAAAGTCCATCTTAGGCCTATGTGCTCAAATCAGAGTTTATCTAAATATAGTTTCCAAGGTTTGTAATAAACTTCCTCTGATACCAACTGTAATGATCAGACCCTAGTTACCTAGAGTTGGTGCATTATTTTAATACATTGGCATAATTACAAGGGATCTAATACCGAAGGACCGATCAGTTTAGCATTCTTGGAAAATAGATTACATACATGAATGTTACATTACATTTTATAACATACAAAACAACATAAATAATCATTTATGAAAGACATTATTCCAATGACTTGACCCTACATATCAATCAAAATACACTTCTTGGAAGCCTGGGAAAAATAAAACATAGAAAAGGGTGTGCTCAGATGCTCAGTAAGAATAACAATACAGCAGAAACCTTCATAAATAAGCATAAACATTTAAGGCTATGTATAACTAAAATAAAAGCCTTTTAAACTTGAACTTCAGCATAATATGGAAATAATAAAATGAAATAATTCCATTTACTTATTCACATATATATTCTACTAGTCGAATAATCACATGCAATATCAAAAACCACTTTCTTAATGATAGAATGCATAATGTCATACTATCATAACCACGTAGCCAAGGCCTCATGCCAAGACTACTAATAATATTTTGTCATGGACTCATGAAAAGACACTAGTTTGTCTCATGAGACCTACCGATGCATCGAGAAGCTATAACAAGCTCCACCCATCACTTACTAAGTCCAATTCATTCTTCATATGAATAGGTTTAAACATAACATAAGCATTCGTATTAAAACAAGAATACAAAATGACAATAAATTATCCATAAACCATGAATGGTATAAAAATAACACATCCACATTCATACATATCACAAAACCTTCAATACAATATGGATTTTTTGTATCATAATAAATCAACTTCAAATAAGCTTAAAATCTATCAAAGGATGTTGACACAGAAGAAATCAAAACTATTTTAGGGAAATAACTATTTTTTGAAATCATTGAAAAGTAAAACATTTATAAAGGAAGTAAATTAAAAGATATTTTTGGATAAAAGTGTCCCTTACCACTTTGAAACTTTTAAAAATAATTATCATCTCAAAACATTCATATTTATTTAAATAAATCCTTAAAATCATTTTGAAAACATGGATATTAATTAAAAACATTTAGAAAGATAAATATTTAAAACATTTAAAAGTCACATAATTGTTAAATAAAACATTTAATATGAAAATATTCTTATAATCTTATAAGGTAAGCTTTTAAGATTTTACAATAGTGGAAAATATCAGCACCTGCCGTATAAGTTAAAAAATGACATTATTACCTAAATTTGTCGAAAAGGTTAAAAAGGTCCTTGTTTGGAAAACAACATAAATATTTCTTTATAAAATTCTTATAAAAATCAAAATAAGAGTATATATGACATTAACCCATATTCTGTAATATAGTAATAATGTTTTGAAATACATTTTTAAGAAACATGGATGTGGATGATAAAGAGGTCCCAGTATATAATTACGTAAAAACAACCTCAGATAATGACGAGATTGTAAAATAAACCCTTACATCACACTTTTCCTTGGTTGGGGGTAGGTTACCTCCTGTATAATGGTGAAATAATTGTCATTAAATTATACAAGAATCATATACATTAAAATTATATCATATATGATCTTTTAACATTGCTTTGTTAATAATATCTTAGTATTATCGTCGTTCGGGTGTTAACTTACTCGTTTTCTTTTATATGTTTTGTTACATAAGCCATGTTTGTTATGGATAGGTTGTATATTATTCATATCCAGAATGATATCATGTTCCTAAAAATTATTTTTAATCATCAATTGAGAATTATACTTGAATGGACACGATGGAGAACGAATCTCATCGCGTTCGTGGAGACGGTAGTCCGTACGTATGCACGAGCGAAAATATCATTCTTTTCATATTATAATAATATATAATTGGATGTTATAACATATATACAGAATCATTATCATGTTATATTTATTTTTTAATTAATTAAACATCATTATTATACCCATCCAAGTAATAGTGTATTGAATAACAATTACACCACGTCTTGGAGACGGTAAGTCGTATGTACGCACGTATGGTGACATGTAATTAAAAGGATGGATAGAATACTGAATATGTTTGTACCATATTTATAATGACATCATTGTATATAGAAGATACTGGATTTATTGTTTTAGAATGGAAAAAACAAATAAAGAAGAAGTGGAAGAAGAAAGGAACTTGAAAGAGGGTGGTGAAAACATTACATATTCTTCGGGTTCTTCCTTTTGATTTGATCGAAAGGGCTCATTAGGTTGAATTTCTGATCAAAGTAAGTCATTTAGGTTGAATTTAGGTAAGTTTAGAGAATATTTGGGTAGGTATTGGCCGAAAAAAAAGGCTTTAAAGGTGTTTATAATTAGGTAGAAGTGGTGTCCTTTTTTAAGGGGGAGGAGGGGCTCTTCAGGAAAAACATAAATTATTAATTTATAATAAATTCATATTCGGTTTCTAATGGCTCAAAAGTGGATTATTAAAACTATAATGTGGGAATGGGTCTAAATCCTTTCAACCAATAGATTTTAGATACGTTTGGGTCATTATATTAACCTTATTATTTTGTTTTAAGTCTTAGTTAATTAGATTGACATTTACCATGTCACTTTATATTTTTATTTTATATAGTTAATAAACTTACTATATACATCCAAGAGACCCCCAAGTGATCCATTAATGATACATCTATAATTATATAAGTCCTTTTTCGTAACCATAGATTTTTATGAATATAATATCAATTAATAATATAATATTTGTTTTAAAAACTCATTTATGTCAATTTTGACACTATTCAATAATTTATTTTTTTTAAAGACATAACAACTTTATTAATTCGATAAAAATTCATTTAAGAAATCCTATCATGTCATATTAATCTATAAAATTCATTTATGTCATCCAAACTTTCAAATTATATTTATTTTAACATTTATAATACCAATTATTTGATTCTTTCATTAATAAGGAAAATACTGCATCATTATTGTGTCATAAATTAATTTAATTATTAAATGTCTATAAATTATAAATAAAATTACATTAATTAGGAAAACATTTTATCTTTCCAATGAATATTTATAGTCTAAAATCCAACATATATAACCCTATGTAAAAAAAATTTCTTAATAGATATATGCTTATGTCATTTTTGTATTTACTTTAACTTAATTAATATAAAGTGTCATTTTTACTTACAAGTGACTCCATGGGGTCCCAAAATCGACCAAAAGTTGACCATGGTCATACATTTATCACCCAATAGGGTTAGGACACGTTTTAGGGTAATTTATTATTATTATAATATTATTTTTTACCCTTATTTTCCGGATTTACCCTATAACCATGGTAAATAAAATATTTACTGAAGTAATTATTCAAAATGTCTAAAAATAAATGTTAACTATTTACATATTTTGGATCTCCGAATTCTAAATATGGAATCCATTTTTCTAAATTCAAAACACATAAGTGGCATAAATTAATTTAAAATTAATTCCCTTTGTTGAAACGAAAAGCGTGTTTTTAACAAATAATAACTATCAAAAGATTGACACTTTCCTATGTGCAGTTTAAACATGAAATTATGACCAATGACCAAAATTGGATAAAATGGAAAATTTATAATCTAATTTTACTTTAAAATCACTCAAATTCATTATATATCACTATTAATTATTTCAATTAAAATAGTTGTTTTTAAATAAAATTTAATAATTTTCACTATTCATCAAAATATGAATGTTATCAGAAAAGTACCAAAATTTCAATCTAAGATAATTTCAATATTCTGAATCCAAAAATGAGGTCTATTTTACCAAATTCAAAACATAAAAGTTTCATTTACTAATTTAAAATTTTTTCCTGCTATTAAAACCAAAAGGCGTATTTTTATGAAATAATAACTATCAAAAGTTTGACACTTGTTTATGTCCAATTTCAAAGTGAAATTACTTACAATTACCATAATTGGATTAAATGGTAAAAATATAATCTATTTATACTTCCAAACCATTAAAATTTAAAATTTCACTATATAAATTATTTTGATTTAAAATGTTGTTTTCAATTAAAATATAGTATTTTTCACTATTCACCCAAATATGAAAGTCATCAGAAAAACACCAAAACATTATTGAAACTAAATTATTATGTACTGATTCTAAATAATAAGTTCATTTTATTAAATTTAATATATAAAAAATTCAAATATTGTATTTTCAAAGTCTTTTCTATGAAAAGGCGGTAAAATTGCATTTTTTTTAAAAATACTTGTTTTATCTGAAAAATGAATTTGTTCTTATATTATATCTTATAAACTCATAATGTGGATTCTAAAATTATAAGGATAATATAAAATTTAAAATTCAGTTAATATTATTCATAACCGCTTTTGAATGGCTAGTTTGGTAAGTCGTGGTGCGCTTGAACTCAGTGTTGCGTACAACACACGTTATTGTATTATTGAAAGAGAAGCGTACTATGGAAGTTTGGGGTGTTTCATATAATATTTATTTCTAATTTATTAATTTATTCTTTGAAAATTTTTAATTTCATTTTATTAAAGTTATTTTATTCATCAAAAACATATTTTCGATAAAAAAATATTTTAAATGTTTTAATTTACAAATAATATAATTAATTTTCATAGTTTTTTAAAATATATTTGATAAATTATACATAACTTTTTAAATAACCTTATAAAAACATTCCTATAGTAAATTTATCATAATTTTCAAAAAATCTTGAATTTTTAATAAATAGTGAAAAAATAACAATTTTTATTAGAAATAATATTTTTCAATTATTTTTAAGGTAAAAATATGTTTTGGATTTTTATTAATTTTTTACGAGTTAATTTTTATTTCAATTAAACCAAATATTTTTTTAATGTTATTTTATACATGATTTTAGTATAAAAAAGTTAAATTTTTAAATTACTTTATATTCTAAAAAACAATTTTTGTTTTTGTTTTTCTAATTTAACATGATATAAAATTGTTGATTTTTTGAGTTTTGAATTTTTATAATTAGATTATTTGTTTAGATTCATGATTTAAAAACAAGTTTAGTATGTCCCTTTAAATTTTGGACAATATAAATTGCAACCCTGGTAACTTTTTATTACCATAGTTAAGGGTAAATCTGGTAATTAATGGTAAAAATACTATGATAAAGAATATAAAATTACCCTAAAAATGCCAAAAATTATTAGGTAAATTAAATTTTACCCTTGAAACCTATGGTTTTAACTTCATTAATTTAATGGACAATTGATTATGAAAATGACATTGATAATATTAAAACCATTTAATGTGGAATAATGTCACACTATTATTTTAAAACGAGTATAATATATCATATATAAGGTTAAAAAATGTGTAGTCAACAATAAATTTTATTTTGAAATAAAAAGGACATATATAGATCATTATAATTTATTTATAATCTTTAGGGGTGAAAAAATTACTTTAAATACTCACACAATATTGAAAAATTAATTATTATGCTAAGGAAATTATCAAATAAATATTATTAAAGACATTAAAATAAATTTAATTTTAGATAATTAATATGATCAAAATATTAATTGATGAGTAAAAAACTTATGGATATGATAAAATATATTTTTTTTAAATTATCTTGTTTTACTTATTCTTTATGTTAAATTATTTAATAGTGTAAAAATTAAATTATTGATAATTTTAATAGAAATAATATTTTAATAAATTGTATAAAATGCCTCAAAATATAAACATTTTTAAACAGATTGGTATAAGATTATAAATTTCATCAATGATTCCTTAATGGGTATTTTTGAAAATTATTTTAACATTATTAATCCTCAAAGAGTAAAAAATTGTGTTGTCGCTTTAAAAATTATAGGGATAAAATAAAGCTTAAAACCAAAAGATAAGGGTATAACAAAAACCTAAACTAGTCTAAAAGATATATATAATTAAAATTATATTACCTTTTCACCATAGACTTGAATTTTAGTGGTTTAATGGATACTTGTCCCTGAAACAGACATATATGTGATTTAAATCAGTGATAGTTACAAAATATCTCTCTCTATTTCTAATATCTTTTATATGTCTACATACGATCAAAATGAAGACATGAACGAAAAAATGTATATTTTTTTCTTAAAGTATTTAGATTCATGTTATAAATTTAATTTTTAATATTTATAGAATATACCATTACCTTATATGCTTGTGAAATGTAAATAATATATTTATATAATTAAATGAAAAAAGTCAATTACTTTGAAATTATTAATTTTGAATAATTTGAATTATTTAAGGTGTGAAATTATTTTTATTGTTTTATATAAACTATTATCGAATTTTTATAGTATTATATTTAAATTTCCTCTTTTTCTCGATTTATTTTAAGTCAAGTGAAAAAAATACTACCAAAATTGGCATTAATGATAATTTATCAAAATTATATTTTATTAATTTATATTGAATTTAAATAAAAAAGAAAAAAAACTATCTATGATGAGGTCATAAATATCATACATTTACCATTATTTAGAATTTACAATATATAAAAATTTATAGTCTTTTAATATTAAAAAATTTGTCATCTGAGTCAAAGTTAAAATGGTTTAATTAATGGTTAATCAAAATGATAATGATTAAATTAGTACAAAAAATTTTCTAAAAATTTTTGGATTATGATATTGACACCTTATAATATCTTATCTTATAATTCATGGTCATTTTGGGGTATTTTTATACAAAATAGTTTTATTATAATTTAATCTTTTGAGGATTTTTAGAAGTGTCTCTCACCTTAATTATAAAAGGGAACCTCCTCCATTAATTCATTAAATCACATTTATCTATCTTGATCAACCATATACTTATCAATTTTTTTATAAAATTCATTATCCAAATTATAAAGGTGATTTTATTCTCAAAAGTCCAACCCTAGAGCCCATTACTGTTGATCCAAATGAGATGTTTCAAAGAAGGGGAAATCACTAAAACTGGTCACTTTCCTTTTCTACTTATCCTTACATCACCTAAATCAATTTTGTATCTCATAAAATAATACATTCAGTATACAAAATAATATTAAATGTTATTATGATTATTATAACAATATTATACACCTTATTTTTCATCAAATTAGATGTGATTGTATCACTCTTGTGTACGTATGGCTTAGCGTCTCCACATAGTGATATAATAAATTTTTCATCACCAAATTTTAAAGATGGGTATTTTTATGGGTTTAATAATCATATATGATATAATTATAATTCTGGAAATATCAATTATTATTTACCTTTCTTTCTTCCGATCAATCCAAAAATTGAAACAACATTCTTGTGTGAGTACAACCTACAATCCCCATGAATGATGTAATTCAGTTTCCCATTTCTATATTATATGAATGAATATAAATTTTATTATAATTATTATATATAAATTTTTTACCATGATTAAAAATATATAAATTATGACACCATGTTCATTGAATAGGTTCCAAGACTAGGGAACCAACCCAAGATTAGAAAATGATGCAGTTATCACCTAGAATAGATATTTGACTAAAAAATTATTATTAAACCGGTGATAAGATTATATAAATAAATAATAAAATAAATTATAAATATAATTTCATGGTATAGAATTATAATAAGTCCATATTTATTTTTTAGTATGTTTCAACATGAAAAAAGAAAGTATAGATATTATGTAAAGGAATTCTTCACTCAATTTTCGATTCATTGGTTTAAACTACTTTATCATTGATTGTTTCATTCTAAGATTTTATGTTAAATGAATTTTTATAATATAATATTGTATTTACCTAGTTTTATGTGGATTTATAGTCAATACGCCAAGATGAATCATTTGATTAATTCTCATTTCTATGATATGATAATTTTAAGGTGATATCACTTTAATTTCTATGAGGATTATTCCATATTCACCACTCCTTTATTTAGTGTGATGCATATACTAACTAATAATTTAATATATTTTCATAAATCTTAAATTTATGGGTATTTAGATTTTCAGTAGATGATCTCTCTTTCATGGTGTTTACGGTTCAAAAGTTACCAAATCAGTATGATAATTTTTTAGCAATTTTACTTATTTAATACATATATTATGTTATGAAACTATATTATTTTAAACTATTTATAAATTACCATTTAACCTTCTGTATCATTAAAATCCTTCTTTTCATTATATTATATGTTTCATGTAATTTTATTTTCTCTTATATCAAAAACATGATTTATTCAAAACCAAGTTTTCTTCAATAATGATTGAAAAATTATTTTTAAAAATATTTTTAAAATTTTAATGGAAAACTATTTAAAGGAATCTTTACATGTTTTTTAAATCTTAATTTCTATTTTTTTCATGTTATTTTAAATGAAAAATAATTTCTAAATTTTTATAATTTAAAATACATTTTTCAAAGTGGAAAGGACATTTTCAACATGAAATGTATAAAAAAGGATCTTTTAGAATTAATTTCCATATAATATAACTTATTTAGGCATTACCCATTATTTAATAGGTATATTATCTAAGTATACCCTTATTATTCTTTTTCTGAATGGTTTATGTTTATGATTTCATGAGGTTTTAGAATTCTACTTCTTTTTCTTGGTTTGTATTATTATGAAATTTTATAAAACCCAGTTATTTTCATGGATGTTGATATGATGGATGTTTTATAATCTTGTGGAATACATATGTATAGTTTTTATGATGTAATCTTCAGGTCCTATATCCCCATCCATTTTATTGGGTAAATTATCACTCATGTGAATGTACTTCTAATATCTCCACATAATGATACAATGAATTTTACATCACCACATTTTATGGATGGATATTTTTATGGATTTAATGAAAATATATGATACATATAATATAATTATAATTTTTTAAATATCAATTATTATTTACAATTCTTTATTTCCATCAATAGAAAAATAGAAACAAAATCCATACCTACGTACGTCCTACTGCCTCCACAAATAGTGTGATTCTTTTTTCATTTAAATTTTATTTTAATGAAAATTTTAATGAATATTTTTATTTTATATAAATATTATACCATGATTAAAAGTATATAAATAATAATTCCATGTTAAATGCATAGGGACCATGACTTCATAACCAAAACAAGATTGGAAAACAAATCATTTATTACCGAGAGTAGTGATTTTAATAAAATATTATTGATTAACATGTTAGAGGATCATATAAATAAGTTATAAAATAAATGATAAAATATTTTTATGATATAAATATATAATAAATTCATATTTATTATATTTTATGTATCAACATGAAAAAATAAAGTCAAGACATTATGTAAGGGAATTTTTTACTCAATTTTCTATTTATTGGGTTAAACTACCATTTCATTGGTTATGTCATTATAAGATTATATGTGAAATGAATTATGATAATATTATAATATATATACACTTTTTTATGTATATTTATAGTGGTTATATAAAATTGTTTCATTTTATTAAATATCATTTCAATGATATGTTAATAGCAAGGGGATTTCTAGTCTCACTTTTCTTACTACAAGATTTATTCCATATTCACCACTCATTTATTTTTTGTGATGTATATAATAAACATGAATGTAATATATGATTTTAAATCATATCTTTGGGGTTATTTATATTTTTATTTAATGATCTATCTTTCATTGTGTTAACGGTTCAAAAGTTACCAAATCGGTAAGGTAATTTTATCTCAATTATACTTTTTGAAGTACATATTATGTTACAAAACTATATTATTTTACATGGTGTATAAAATACCATTAATCCTACTGTATGATGAATTTACTTATTTTATTGATTTATAAGTTTCATGTAAATTTATTTCTCATAGGTTGAAAACATGTTTTATTCAAAAACAAATTTTCTAATTAAATGATTTCAAAACTGTTTTAAATGATATTTTAATAATTTTCAAGGAAAATGATTGAAATGGTATTTTTTTTGTTTGTAAAATCTTATATTATATTTTTTTATTTTAATTTTAGTGAAAATTAATTTCTAAATGTTTATGATTTAAAATTTATTTTTCAATTAGTAAAGAAAATTTTCTACATGAAATGTATAAAGATTATCATTCAAAATTAATTTCAATATAAGATGACTTATTTAGGTGTTACCCATTATTTTATGGGGATTTGATATAAGGATACCATTATTATTCTTTCTTGGAATATTTTATATTTATTATTTTATGTGGTTTAGGAATTTTATTTATTTTTCATGGTTTGTTTTATAATGAAATATTTATGAAACCCATTTCTTGTCATCAGTGTTGATATGATGAATGATTTATATTTATATAGAAAACATGTGTAGGTTTTTCATTATCTGAAGGGTAGGAAGTATATCTCCCCCATGATTATTGGGTAAATAATCCTGTTTAATGAGACATAAAATATTAGCATGGGATTTGAACCCAGTTCAGTAATACAGGGCTCAAATGAGGAGTGATTGATATAATTCCCTCCAAATCCCTTTTTACAAAGTCTAATAATTTTATTCTAATGAAAACCATAGTTTCATAAGGGCCATCAAACTTTTTTTATCTTTTGAAGTGGATATTTTATTAACCCTTCTTCAGATGTGGGATTTCAGTAAACATATCTTGAAAATTCAACCATTAGTTAATGATAAATTGTTCAGATTGAGAGGGTGGATTTTATTAAATGTGGAAGAATGTAATATGCAGATATTTTTTTTAAAAGAATACTATGTTTGATGGTTTAAAAGATACAAAACATAAACCTTGAATGAAAAAAACATTAATTAATTAAATATGACAATTAAAACCTTGACATTAAATTAAATAGATTAAATATTTTTAATGGAATTATGAAATATATTAAATGATCAGACTAATTTATATTTTTTAATTAACACATTTAATATAAATAAAAGATTTTTAGTGAATTGGTTATATTCATCAAAATCAAATTTTCTTCATAAATGAATTTTGTTTATTTTCATGTAAAAGTAATATAATTATTTTCAACAGATTTTAGTAAATTTTTTTGATAAGATAATATTCATTTTTAAATCATAATATCAAAATTTTCCTTCTGTGAATTTTTAAAAATTTTCTAAATAGTTTTTTTTCAATTAATAGTAAAAAATTTACTATTTTTATTTAAAAATATATTATTCATTATTTTACATGGTAAAATTATCTTTTGGATTTTTTTAAATTTTAATTTTAATTTTATTTTATTTTAATTAATTGAATTATGGGTTTTGAAATGGATTTTATATTTAAATTTTGTTTAAAAGTCGTTTAAATTTTAAAAAACTTCTTCTTCCCAATGAAATATTTTTCTTTGCATTTTTTCGATTTAATTTTTAATTAAATAATAAAAATATTATGTCATTATTTTTCAAAAATGGATGAAATTTTTTTATTCCTTAGTATTAAATCATGTATGTAGGTCGCTTTTATTTTTTTTCAATATGAATGGTAACCTTAGTAAATTTTTGTTACCACAATTAAAGGTAAATCCAATAAAAATGGATAAAAATACAATGATAATGGAGATAAAATTAACCAAAAAAATTGATCAAATATTATTCGATCAATTAAATTTCACATTAGAAACTGAAGGTATTTAATTGTGTCATTTAATGGACATTTTTATATGAAAATGAAATAGATATTATTAAAATCAAAGAAAGTGAAAAAGTGTCGTGCTCTTATTTCTAAATAAGTATAATATTTTAAATATAGAAATTAACATAATGTAAACTTGACTGTAAATAATATTTTAAAATATAAAAGACATATATAAATCATGGTAATTTATTTATAATTTTAACTGATGATATAATTACTTTAAATTATCACACAATGCTTATGTAGTAATAATTTTATAAAAAGAAATATCAAATAGATTTTAATAAATATTTAAAAATAAAAATAATTTGACATAATTAATGGGATAAAAGAATTAATTGAAGATGAAATTAACTTAATATAGATATAATAAAGTATTCTTTTTGAAGTTATATTTTTTCTAGATATTTTTATAAGTGAAAGTTATGAATAATGTAAAAATTTAAATTAATAAATTTTTAAAATAAATAATATTTTAATAAAAGATATAAAATAAAAAAATATTAAATTCTGAAAAAATATTGAAATAAGGATGAAAATATCATCTATTATTAATTAATGGGTTGTTTTTCATTTTATAGGCACTGTATGAAACCAAAATGATTAGAAATTCATTTTGACACATTTAGATTTAATAGTATCAAATAAAGGTTAAAACCAAAAGATTGTGGTATAACCATGAAATAAACTAGTTTAAAAATTTATTAGTTTAATAATATAGGAACCTTATTGACTTATTCTAGAGTTTGAGTTCTTTAATGGGAATTTTACCCTGAAAATGATATATATATTATTTAAATCAAATATAGTTACAAAAATTTCACTCCATTTTTATTTAATAACTTTCAGGTGTTAATATAAAGATGAAATGAAGAGATGAATGAATAAAAATTTTAATTTTCATTTATTTTTATTTATTTTTATTTTCAAATATTAATTTTAATATTTTATAAATTATATAATTACCTGAAGTTATTATGAAATGCTAATACAATATTTTCTTAATTGAAAGAAAAAAACATAAATTACTTTGTAAATATTAATTTTGGAAAAACATGAATTATTTTATTTATGAAAATATATTTATAGATATATATGAAAGATTTGTGAGTTTTTAAATTTTTATATTATAATTTCTTCTTGGTTTATTTGTATTTGAAGTCAAATTAAATAATTAGTACCAAAATTTATGTTAATGATAATAAATCTAAATAACAATTTATTAAATTATTTAAAAATATAAAAATGTATATTATAAGCTCTAAATTTTTCTAATTCATTCATTTTTTGATAAGTGAAACCATATAGGTAAAAGGTACATTTTTTTAATTGTATAAAATGTGTTACTGTTGTTAAAATTAAAATGGGTTAATTAAGTGTTATTCAAAATGATATGGTTTTAAAAAATGAAATATATTTTATAAAATATTTTTTTTGATGTTATTACAACTTTATATTATCTTAAATTTGAATACATTTCCTTTTGGAGATATTGGGATGGAAAATAAATTTATTATAATTTAATATTTTTAGAAATTCCAGATGTGCCCCACACCTCAATTATTTAAAGGATCCTCTTCCCTCAATTATTTACATCATGTTGAGCCTTATAGATAACCCATATGCTAACAATATCTATTATCGAAATACCTAGGCACATTCCATAGGTGATGGTTTTCTCAAAAGGAAAACCCTATAGACCTTTATAAGAGATCCACCAAGGACATTTTGAAGAAGAGGTAATAAATCTAACTGGTCACTATCATTGTCTAATCTTCCATTACTCTTGTAAATATATATTATTATCATAAAGTAAAATCATCAAAATAATTAATTATCTTATATGTTATTATTATTTTAAAAAAAACATTATACACCGTACTTCTCATTAATAAATATGTGAATGTATCGCTCGCATGTATGTATGGATTGTCGCCTCCATGTAGTGAAACAATTTATTTTCCATCACCATATTTTATTGGATGTGTATATTTATGGGTTTAATTATCATATATTATATATATGAGATAATAATAATTATTTAAATATGAATTATTTTGTACAGTTCTTTCTTTCTATAAATCTAATAATGAAAACAATGTCCGTGAGAACGTATTGCCCACTGTCTCCATGAATTTTGTAAATAATTTTCCTATTTATAAATTATATGAATGAATTAAATTATGATTATATTTATTATATATTATTTTTATACCCTGATTAATAGTATGGAAATTAATATACCATGATTTTTGTATAATGACTAAGACAGTTGAACCAAAACTGTCTTGGAAAACAATAAAATTATCACCCAAAACAGTGATTTTAATAAAGTATTATTATTAAACATGTGATAAGATTTCATAAATAAATAATAAATTTATTATAAATATATAGTTATTGAATAAATGTACAATAAAACCATATTTATTATACATGAGGTTTCAACATGAATAATGAAATTTGAGAATTGAGGTAAGGGAATTCTAAACTCAATTTTCGATTCATTAGGGTAAGCTACTATTTCATTAATTATGTCATTCAATTATTATGTGTGAAATTAAATTTTTTATATAATATTTTATTTATACATTTTTATGTTGATTTATAGTGAATACACTTTATCTATTAAATCAATTAATTATCATTTCAATGATATAATAATTATAAAGGGATTTCTAGTCTCGCTATAATTTAAGCAAAAATTATGCCATATTCATCCCTTGTTTTATTGGTTTTGTGTACATATTGAACATGAATGAAATATAAGATCCTATACCTTATATTTATTTCTATTAATATTTCAATTTGATTATATCCATTTCATGGGGTTTACATTTCAAATGATACCAAATCAGTAATGTAATTTTGTCTCAATTTTAATTCTATGAAACTTATGTTTGGTTATACAACTATATTATTAATAGAGTTTATATAAATATTTTTGGAATGTTTTCTCATGAATGTAATTTTTTTAATGATATTATAAGATTCGTGTACTATTATTTTCTCTTCATTGGAAAATTTATTGTATTTAAAAACCATGTTTCTTAAAATGTTTTCAAAAATGTTTTTAAATGATATCTTAAAAATTTTCAAGGAAATGGATTCCAAAGATGATAAATATAGTCTTTAATGCATTATTTATATGTTATTAATCTTATTTTCTATTGAATGTTTTTGATAAATGATTTATCATTTAAATATAAATTTTTAAAGGGGAAATGATATTTTAAATAATAAACGTTTAAACTAGGATATTCGAAAGTTATTTTACATATAAAATGACTTTTTTGGGACTTACGTATTCCTTACTAGGGTTATTATCAAAGGATACAATTTTTATTCTTTATTTGAATGGTTTATATTTTTATATATTTGTTTTTATTTTTAATGGTTTTTATTATGATGAAATCCGTATAAACCAGATTTATTTTTATTGGTTATTATGTTTAATGGTTTATATTATTGTTTAACACATATTTATAGTCTTAATAATGTGATGGGTGAGACCTATATATCCCTCCAATTAATTAGCTAATGATTTATATCTCATTAGATTGATAGGACTGGAATAATGAGAGAACCTAGTTTAGCAATATAGGGCTAAAAAGAGGAGTGGACATTGTTCGGTAAAGGAAATTGTATTCTATGATATTCATTGATGCGAGACTTTTATAATATGAAAATAATTTTCTTTTATTATGGTTATGCCATAATTTCATGTATTAGGTTATTCTCTAATGGGTCACATTATTTTATTATTTTATTATTCATGGCTTATGATCATACTTGTTTTATTCCATGATTCATGATTATGAACAATTCTATATAGGGTATAATTATCAAATATTATTTTCATTATCACTTACCCATTATATTAATTTTATTCTTCTATTTTATCATGGTTTTATCTCAGTTATGTTTACCCTTACTGAGAATTTAAACTCATTATCTTCTTTAGTTTTTTATCAGTTTATTGATAATGATGTTAAATGAGTTTTTTTGTAGAAGGATTTCACATGGAGGATGGTGATGACCTACTATGAAATATGAAAATCTATGTGTAATGGAATATAGTGTTGAATCATATAAATAATTTATTGTATATCTCATTTTGTTAAAACAAATTATTAATTATCTAAAACTCTAAACCTAAAATTTACTTTGGAATGTATGATATCCAATATTTTATTTTTACATTGTATGTTTTCATGTGAAAAATTAGGTAACCATTGTAAAATATATGTATTTATCAATGGATATGGATGTGTGGATTATGGGCTATTACAGGTAATTTGTTTATCCTTTTTTACCTCTAATATTCTAATATGATTTCACAAGTGAAAATATATACTAATAATTTCAAGTGGATTTGGTATATATTTAATTAATTTGATAGGATAATAACATTAAAGTGATTCTATACCAAATTCATCATTTTTTATCTGAAAAGATTAATTTAAAACGTCACTTTTCAAAACATTTTTAGAATGATATATTCAAAAACATTTAATCAAAAAATAGATTTAATTTTCTATCATTTTAGGCTTTTTTTTAAGATTCAATATGTATTCCATGATTTATAATAAACAAAAATGATTCCATGATCAAATTTTTAATCTAATATTCCATGATTTTATTTGTTGTTTTGAATAAAATATTTACCTAAAAAATATTAATAGAATCCCACTTTAGGTTTTTTTTAATGTTCATAGAGGTATATTCCAGAAAGAGTATTTGTAGAACACAATTATTGATAAAACACGCGATACATATGGCATCAGCCTAAAAATATTTTGGTGCGATAAATTTAATGAAAATAGATCAAGCAATTTCGTGGATTGTTTTGGTAACTTATATACTTCCCCATTATGAAGAGGATTTGAATGAGTTGAAATATAATTATTATATCCTTGAGAAAAAATATATCTTTTAAAATTTATTATTGTCAAACTATCTTTCATGATCACGTTGAATTGAAATAATTTCAAAAACTATTTCATTTGTAATCTTTTTAGAAAACAATATGAAGGCTTTGTTAGATTCTATTTTAGGAGATAAAAAATAAACATAAGTGAATCTTGAAAATCATTCAACAATCACACAATTATATAATTTATCACACATATTTTTAATTTTTGAATTTCCAAATAAATTAATATATATTAATTGATGATATTTTGAAGAAGAAATTCTATTTGTCGATATAAAATATTATTTTTATAATATAATATACTACATCGTAAATCATATTATCTTTTAAAATCATGTTGTGGTAAATGTCATACTAATTTATAACACACGATTTTGATAAGTGAGTGTGTGTTATAGTGACCAAAGAATCTCTGTAAAATTCATGACTTACTAATTTGTGTGCTCAATAAATGGAAATTTTCTTCATGCATGTGGTTTTAAATTAATTATATAAACAAATTTGAATAGAGAAGATATAAAAAAAATATTTCTATTTTAGTTCAATTTTTTACAAAAAAAAAATTTAATGTAATTTTAAAACCTATATCACAAATTTGAAAAACTCTTAGAAATTTATTATTTAATATTTTCATACATAAATAAATTTATGCAAATATTAAAACTAGAATAACAGATGGTACTTTTACCGATTATAATACAACAATATTTATGACCAAATTTTCAATGACCGTCATTTAGGTTATTTATTTAATTGAACTCGGAGAGGTCACCAGTAATTATTCATGAGAAACCACTATCTATTGATCATTGATCTTATTGGGGTTTTATTTGAGTACACTTTTAGTTTAAAAATAATAAAACTAACGGTTTTGTTACCAAAATATTCTAGGCTCCACCAATTATATAGACTAATGATTTAAGAATAATTATTTGTCTATTATGATGCTTTTTTAAATGTTGGATGAAATATTTTCTTCATAAAAAATTTCAAACCTATAGTTTGGGACCATTGGTATATCACATCAAACATTGGATATATAATATACCAATGATTTGAGGGGTGGTAGGGTGATTTTAAATGAGTATAGTCAGATACCAATGGTTTGAAAAATCCATTGTTATAGAAAATTTATGCTAATAGTTCTAAAAATAGTTTCAATAAGTAATTTTAATTGAAAGACCAATAAAAAGGTTTGGAATAATCATTGGTAGAAGTCAACAAATGAAAAAAAATCCTACACTGGGTATTGATTCCACAACATACCACTTATATTCCAAATAATAAACAACTATGAAATACCAAAAATTTATATTTATATATTTAAATATATATAAATATATATAATAATTTATAAAAAAAATTCACTACATTTTATATTATAAAATTTTTATTACCAATATATAATTACACCACTTATACCAACAATTTGTTAATTAATTAGTACAGGTATCCAGAAAAAATATCTATACTAATTTTTTAGTTTAACCATTGGTATATATTGTCATATATAAATACTATACTAATGGGTTTTAAAAATGTTGGAATAGAGTTCCAAAACAAGTGGGTTATCAAACGATTTGTATAGAATATATTTATAATATTGAATAAATTTTCCTCCCCCATAGTCTAAATTCTATGAATCAAATTCAGAAGAAAAAAAACATTAACCAAAAACATTATAATAACTCAATACATATCTTGTAAGTATTAATTTTTAAAATTAGTTTTGGATGTATTTCTTAAGGTAATTCCATGATGGTATAAACTAAGACCAATATGCTATATTATATGTCTTAGAGATCCAAAAATACAATTTATAATTTTTTCACCTTGAATAAATTTTTATAGAGAAACTTTTTTATCTTTATTACTATATTGATGTATATTAACGTCTTCTTGATTCATAATTTCCATTGATAAATCAACATATACATTGAATATATGTTTTTTCTTTTTCAATATGCTCATTTTTTATTATGTTCATACTGGTATTTCTTATCGTGGACATTATATGGGGATGAATGTTTTTGAAAACCATTTTCATATTCATCATGATCATATTTTAGGTCATTATATTAACTATTAATATTGGATCAAGAAGAATAATATGGGTGAGAATAATTAGGATAATAATATGAAGAGCATAAAACCAAAATATAACCATCAATATCTATATCAATATGCACCATAATACATATAATACATGAGTCTATTGAAGAGGATTAGGGTGTTCAGTCTAGGGATTCAATTCTTTATTTTCATGTTATAATAATTAAATTCTTCTAACCACGATTCATTACTCTAATATGCTTTTTATTGATAGGAGATTCTGAATTATGATAAATTATTTCTTATATACAGTGAATTTCACTTGTGGTTTCAAAATTTTATTAACATTATATGATTTGTTTTTTTAATGATGAATATGTTCTTGTTCAAGTTCATGGAGATTATTGAAATGTTCTAAAAATCACATACAGATGAGTCATCATTGATATTTTTTACAGTGGTAGTTTTATTTATATATTTTTTATCATTGGAATCCTTCTCATATTACTACATCAGAGAAATTTTATATATCATTTGGAATAAAATTATCTCTTCAGTTCTATTTTCATTACATCCTTTTCTTCATGAATGGATATGACATTGGGTTGTAAATTTATTTTCAGGATAAAAAAGTATAATTTTAACAAGGGATTATGTATATAAATTATCACAAGGACACTTTGGTCAATTGAAAAATTAAATGATTAATGAAAACATACTATAATTGAATTTATTTGGATTGGTAGAATCATATTCGAAATCTTTCCTAAACATATCCAATCTAGAGTCATTAAATTTAGTAATTTCTTTATTTGTGAATTCAAAAAAAAATTCATAATTTGTAATCCAATTTTACTTATTGAGACACAATTAAACTCATTTGGATCACGGAAAAATTTAACGCATTCATAGCTTTATTATTTAGTTAAATTTTTTTAATATCATTGGATTTACACTTATTTTTATGTTCTTTATTTGGAAAATAGTCATTCATAACACATTTTCATATGAGGAAACTAATACTAATAAGAAAATTTAAAAAGTTATTTTCCCAATATGAATAATATGTTAAAAAAAGGATAATTTAAATAAAAATTATATTTAATAATAAAACCATACTTTAAAAAATATTAATATTAAAAAAAATTAAAAAAAGTATGAAAATATTTCTTTTTCTAAAAACACAAAAAAAAAATTGATACCAATTGTTGGTATATGTTTATGGAAACAATAAAAGGGTTAAATTTCATTTTAAACTCCGAATGAAATGAAATGATAAATTCTAACATAAAATTATACCTAAATAATAACATGATAACATGATAAAATCAATTAAGTGATAATTAATAAATTTGATATGTTTTAATAAAGTGGGTATTTATAATGACGGGTTAATATATAAATATTATAATAGTATGAGAAATGATGTTTAATTATTAAAATATGAAAATTAATCAGAGAGGGAACAAAATTTATTATTGACTTTGAAAATTACTTGGTGTGGGACCCAATTTATTCACCCCTCATGTTTAGTGATCTACATTTCTAGACCATTTATCAAGGAAGTTATCATGAAAATGGCCTCTAAAAATAATGGATTATAATCGACCTCTTTAGTCTCATCTGTATCCTAATAAATCATCCCTAACATTTATGAAGGTGAAAAAAGTTTCAATATATTGAAAAAAATGGAGAATTTTTTTTGGAATTTCTAATAGAACACTTCTTCATAATCTATTGAATAGTATAATTAAAAATTGGAATTATATATTGAGATATAATTTAAGATTAGAAAAGCTAGGAAATATGGAGAATTGGATATTTTCCCTTAATATGGACCCTCTAGATATATACCTTTGGATCAAGGATTAGAGAGACATTGATGGTGACTAGTAGTTCTTCGAAAATTCTAAAGACCTCCTTTTATAGGCCCAATAGGGGATGAGAATATTATACATTCTATGGGTGGTGTTGATGTCAAATAATATTTGAATTAAATAATTCTAGAAATTAATAAATGGTAATATAGACTATATATCTCGATGAAATAGGATACTTATTATCCTCCATCAGGTATATGGTGGACTACCTTTTTTACATTGTGTGTTTAGAACTTACATCGTTGAGATGGTTATCCTCCAATTATTAGCCAATGGACTTCTAGGGAAATATAAGCTATTTCCTTCACCATCGGCGAGCTAGTGGGTATTCTACACCTTTATGTATATCCTTCATTCCTTTAATATAATTCCTCTTATAGATCATTATTAACGAATCCATTGTCATCAACTATTAAATAAATATCTAAATGTTAGTAAATATTTCTACAAGAGTCCTTTGGAATTAACATTATGATATCTATTTTTATCACTAATGATATGACTTGGAGTTTAAAAGATATAACCCAAACCCCATAATGAAATTTTTAAAAACATAAATTATTGTTTATGACCACAAAAAAACAATATAGATAGATAATGGTATACAAAAATGGTGGATAACTAAATCCTACTAGATTTATCATCCAATTTTCCAACTAAATCATAATAAACCTAATTAAGTTAATGAATAAATTTTGGTACTAGACAAAGACATTATTTTCCTTGAATATTATTATGTATTTGAAAAATATGATGATAGGTTACATTAAATTTAACCTATTATAAATGATATTCCCTATATTAAAATAACCAAAGAAATCATCAATGCCCATAAAGAATCTTTAACACACGAATTTGGTAGATAACATGTTCACTTAAATATTTTACATTATATAAAACATCAGAATGAGAAAAATTCACCTAATAAGTGGAACTATTATATTATTTATTCAACAGTTTATTTCATAATGTAACATGTGACAAAACTATAGCTATCCTATTTGAAAATAATCCTTTTCTAGCTGCTAAATATTACACTTTGAAGGATTATGATTATCCTTTTAAATAAAATATCAATATAGATCATATTGTTTCTGAACATATAAATAATGAAATAATTTATTTTGATTTCATAAAAACATACAAGAAACGTAAAATTTAATACTCTATTTGACATTTTTTAAATAAAATGATAATTTTCCATATGGAATAAACTATAAAATATTTAACATATATGAAATTACTGATGAAAACTCATAAACTGATTATCCTTTTAAATATGTTAATTCCCTTGAAAAATGTGTTTATAAATATAATATGAAAAAACCTATTGTTCATATCTAGAATATGAAAACTAAAATTCTTAATTATGAATTTGGATCTAAAATTGGTATTTTTGAGTCATATAAATTATAATCCAATGAAAATAACATGTCTGAGATAGATCTGAAACCACCAAATGAAAACCCAAAATACACATTTTTCATTGATAATAATAGATTAATGGAGATCATTAATGAAAGAAATAGGTAATGAAGTATTAATATTCTTTTTAATCCACATGAAATATTTATAATGGACTCTAACTGACCTGACTAGAGCTTTATATCAATTTTCATATATAGAATTTTTGTAGAGGAAAATGTCAAACTTGTGAGACAATTTAAAAAGAGAATGATTCTAATACTCTTAGTAGTTGTTAATTAAGTAGTATCTAATTTTTTAGATATTAGAATAATTATTAACATATCTTATATCCTTCGGGTGAGTCTCATCCATGTTTTCCTTAAACATAGTGTAATCACTATTTTGGAAGATAAATTTATTATGTTTGTCCCTGTTAGAATGAAAATTAAATAGAGGCAGTTTATTGATTATAGAAAAAAATTATTTTTTGATATGGAAATAACATTTTACCATCTATTTTAGGACCATGACGATGAATGACAAACAGTAATATCATTAATTATCTCAGTCATCCTTGAACTAATCACCTGAGCTGGTCTGTGGCATGGCCCGAAGGGCATTCCCAATCGCTAATGAGTTGACAACTAGTTTCAGGAACTAATAGAGTACAAAATGGTAATGGTTTAAACCAATAAAAATTAAAATGAATATTGAAATGAAACCAGACATCCAAATACATATAACAATACCAAACTATACATCTATTACATAAGGATGAATAGTACAATAACTATACATAAAGACCAAACAAACTAGATAACTGCACATTATCCGTGTGATCAATGGGTCACTCTCCAACACAAATATGCATCATATCCTAAGGATATAAAACTCCAAATGAAACCTTCACCAAAGGCTAAAAATAGAATTGAAAAATAGGACATAGTATTAAAACTCAATATGCTAGCATGATAATCTATTCCCAATGAAATTCCTTTAAAATCAAATAAACTTCTACTTCATGTTTGAAATTTTTTTTATAAAAGTAATATTTTTTATGTCTTTACTTGAAATCTAACTACATTACATTTCTATATATCCTTTCAAAACTAGTTTCATTTCCAAGACTGAGATTGTAATATATCATGGGGAAAGTGATATTTTCATTTTCAAAAGGCTCATAAGAGTATAAAACACTATTACATTGAAAACTTCTTTCATAAACATTTAGAAACCAAAACATTAGTTTCAATGAAAATAAAAAACAAGATAGAACTATCACAGTACCAAAAATTGTGCAATGGAAGTAAAAATAATATTATAAAAAAGAATCTCAGTCATCATTGTAAAAATATGTGTGATAATAGACATTGGAGATCTCAGGAGAACATGAATAATCTTGAACATACTAATACATGAGTCACATCCCTAGTAGAAATCTTCACACAATAAAATAAATATCACCCTAACCCTCATGACCACCCTAAATCAAGAAACGCTGAAGAGAAAATCCTATTCTAAAAAACCCAAATATAACCACCCATTATAGGCCACCGACAAGTTTGTAAACTTGGCCATGCAGCAATCATTCCCAAAAAATTCTCAAACTAAGCCAGGTTCCCATGTCTCATGTACAATGGTGGTATGATAACTTATTATAACCGAGTATCCCATCACAAGAATAAAATAATAATAATCCAATAATAAACATCACCCTACGTTTCTCAAGAGACCGATGTCATGCTATAAGACAAATAACACACAATGAGTCAATACCAAGGATCTAAAATATTGGATCATGAGGATTCCCCAACAAGGAAATCCAATCCATTAAATCTAAACAGGGAATGAGAATCATCCAAATTTGGTTTTCATAATACACTTTTTTTATTTTTAAAGGTTTCCAAACATTCCTTTATGTATTTTTTTACAAAAAAAATTATCATGGTTACAAATACACATTTCTCAAAGAGTGTATACACACCATTTTCTGTATCAAAATGATTTTTAATATCCCCTTAAAACACCCATGTCAATTTTTCAAGTAAAATCCATTTCTTATAAAATTCTAAACAGACCATTAACCACCACAACATGAAAATCCACCTTAAAATCCAATACAAAATCCCCTTTTGAAAACAAATACCACATTGAGTGTAACACCCTGAGATTTTATAAGATATATTCTATTTAATTTCATTCATATCTTCTATTTTATGATACACCATGATTATCTTGTACTATACGCAACACCATATTAGCTTGCAGTATATGCAATACTATTCTTGTCCCATGTTAGAGACAATTTGAAGTTCGTTTTATGGAAATTATTCTACACAAAATTAAGTATAGATTTTGTTTAATGTATAAATGAAATAAGTTTTGATTATGTTATACGGAGCACCAAAGGGAGCTTTCACTACACGCATCCCTGACTTTTCTTGCATTACACGAAATCACGACCTTCCTCGATAGCGTGTGTAGTATGCAATAACGGGTTTCACTAAACAACGATATGTTTTTAAAATATTATATAAATTAGCCGTTATGAATGGTAATACCAACTTTTTGAAATTTCATAAATTTTATCTTTCAAAATGGACTTCATTTTTGGATTCAGAATATCGAAATTAGCCTATGGTGAATTTTTGGTATTTTTCTGAAAACTTTCAATTTTTGATGAATAGTGAAAACACTAGGTTACTATTTAAAAACCGATTTTTTTTTAAATAATTATCTATTTTATTTAAATATATTTTAGGTAACAATTGATACATAATTCCTATATAAGTTCAATGTAATTCATTTGAGTCATTTTATAATGATTTTAGATATATAAAAATTTTATTAAACTTTTCACCGTCTTTTACCCACCTCCTAGGAGAATTTGGAATTTTACATAAAACCTAATTTCACTGCTCCTGTGAGTGGAATTTCAAAAATTTGAGAGACAAGGTTAATATCAAGGAGTATAATGTGGTTCAAGAAGAGAAGAATAATTTTTGTTGAATAGCAACTTTTTACTTTTATTTACCACGGTTAAAAGAAAATAGGGTAATTAAGGGTAAAAATGATATTATTATTACCATAAAACATGTCCTAATTCTATTGGATAAGTGTAATTCGACCTAAAACAACCTTAGGAATAAAATATTATCCTTTATATCGACTTGTATTAGGTTAGGACACTTATTATTATTTTATTTAAAGAAGAGTTAAAATAGTTAAAATCAATGTTTAATAACTAAATAATTTTTAATATAGGGTTATACATAAGATAAATTCGACTATAAATATTCATTATAAAGCTAAAAATATTTCATAAAAAATTTATTTTATTTATAATTTTCAGACATTAAATAATTTAATTTATTTATGACACAATGATGATGCAATAATTACCTTATTAATGAAATATTAACATAATTGATGTTATAAATACCCAAATAAATGTAATTTGAAACTTTTTATAAGGTAAACTAATTTTCAAGGTTAATATGACATGTTAGTATTGATTAAATTAACTTTTGTTGACCTAATCATGTTATGATTTTCACAAAAATCAATTTCCAAATAGTGTCAAAATTGACATAAAACGGTTTTTAAAACAAATATTATATTATTAATTGTTATTATATTTATAAAAAACTAAGGTTCGGAAAAATTACTTATATAATGTTATATATATTAATAATTAACCACATGGGGTTCTTTTGGCTTGTTATAGTATGTTTATTAACCATATAGTTTAAGAAAACAAGAAGACACGGTAAAAGTTAAATTATGTAACTTAGAGTTAAATCAGAATGATAAGGTTAAAATAGTAACCTAAACTTGTCTAAAAGCTATTGTGTGAGATTAGTTTGACCCATACCCACTTTAGTTTCGAAATAAATCAATTAGGAGCTATTATAAACTGAATATGACTTTATTATAAAATAATATTTTATGTTTTTCCAAAGGTGACCCTCTCCTCCCTTATAAAAAGGGCACCCCTTCCCTCTTCTCTTCACACCTTTTTCAGACATGAATCTCAGAAAACCCTTACCAATTCCCCTTATAATCCTCCCTAGTTATTTCATAGATGTTCTGGTCTTCTCAAAAGTCCAACTCTAGTTCCCTAAGAAGAAGTTTAAAGAAGGTACGTCGAGGAAGAGGTAATCTCTTCTACCGACTCTTTCAAGTTTTTTTTCTTCTTCTACTTACTCTTCATTAGTTTTTTCATTATAAAGTAGTAACATAATTATTAAATATATACTGATATGTTATTATAAATATGAAACAACCCTATTTCACCTTCTATCCATCCTACGGAAAAAGAAATCACCGCGCGTGCATACGTACGGAATATCGTCTCCACGCCGTGGTGTAATTAGTTTTTCCACCACCACCTTACTTGTATGGGTATAATGGTGCAAAGAATAACTATATATGATTATAACATCATACTGATTCTAAGATATTATATCATCCACTGTAAATCCATTCATTAAATATGGGAACGATATCATCGCTCGTGCGTGCGTACGGATTACCGTCTCCACGACGCGATGAGATTCAATTTCCATGTTAACAATTCACGAATGATTTTAAAGTACATATAATAATTAATCATGAAATATATGACATAATAATGCTACTATATTTATTTATATATATATGTATGTCATCTACTTAATTCCATTCAATTCAATAAGGAAACGAAAAACAGCGTTCATGCGTACGTACGGCCAACCATCTCCATGAACGGTGTATTTCTTTCCATTTATCGATATAATATATATATGTATATTCTGAATATATATTATATATACATCATGTTTTATATTCTCGAATTAATTAATCATGATCTATGTAATCATATTAATAATTACAAGTAAAAACATGGACAATAAATAGAACGATTTTACCCAAAACGCTGCTTTAACATGGAATTGACAAATGAACGGATAATATAAAGTCGTAAGTGAATCATATATGATATAATAAATATTATTATGGTTATGTTACAAGTTAATAATATGTTTAAACCTAATATACATGAGTCTTGGAAACATACAGAAGAAATTGGAAATAAAGTAAGGGATAATTATTCCAATCTCATTCTTATCCAAGATTGTTTATTCGTAAGTATTTACTGGGGTTATGTTTATTATCCATGTCCATATGTTCTCAAAATGTTTTCATAAAATGTTTACTTTTCTTCCATGTATGTTTAAAGTCATTTTTACCCTTTGTTTTTACTTTTACCACATCGAATGGAAGGAATCTTTTTTTGTTTACCATACGAGGTATTTTTTGACTCTTCCAGCAAAAGTACGAGAATAATGTTTTTTTAACTTATACAGCATGAACAGATTTTTACGGTTTCATAATGCCTTATTTTCAGGAAGCTTACTCTACAAGATTTAATGTCAATTTTCAACAAAATTCTATTCTTTTAAAATTTCATGGCATTTTGTGATAAGAAACTGATTTTGAAGAAGAAAGGATATTTTCCTCAAGAATTCATTTCAAGTGTTTTATCAAAACCATTTTCCATATAAGATGGAATTATTTCATATGTGTATGTTTCAAGTATAATTTTTCTATGATTTACATGGTTTCACTTTTCTTATGATGTAATTATATTCATTTGTTTTATATGAATTATGTTATGATGGGATGATGTTTATGAAAACCATTTTATTCTTTGGGTTATGATGAATGATTTATATTTATGTTGTGAAACAGGTATGAATGATTTCATTATGAGAATGTTGGGATCTATATCTACCTCCAATATATTGGATAAATATTTATATTTCATGAGATAGACATGGCTGGAACGGTAAGTTAATCTGGTTCAGTGTTACAGGACTGAAACGAGGAGTGAACTCGATTCAAAAAGGGACTTTGTCCACTAAGACGGTCTTGGCAGCAATGCATTGGATACTATAGAAATCATATCATGTTCTTAATGGTTTTACACAATTAAATTTTTTATTCCCATGCTATTTTATCATGATTAATGTTCCTTTAGGACCTATTCCTTGCATTCTGCCAAGATTTATTTCACAACATAGGATTTTGATGTGTAAACATTATGTTCATGTTTTGAAGTTCAAATGTATATGTCTTGTTTTATTTTATCCATGCTTACCCTTACCGAGCATTTGATCTCACCCTTTATATGTTTTCTTTTCCCCAGTATATAATGAAAGGTTTTAGGTAAGAAAACAAAAGGGGATGATCTTTATGGGAGACGTTGAAGATCTTTCACCACGATTAGAAGATTATGTTCCAAATTTCCAAAGACACTAAACTATTATGGTCCTTGTGTGTTTGTTTTTGTTATGTATTAAGTATTCTGCAAAAGTAATGTAATTTCCATGTACGTCAAGCTTTGGGTCTCTACAGTTGGTATCAGAGGAAAGGTTAAGTTAACCTTTGGAAACCTGGATGCATAATCATTAGTGAGATCCCTTGATATATTTATATGGTATGGCTAGGGATGTCCCTAAGGTTAAGTATAAGTATAGGTTATAGTCCGAGAATTATGGTAACAATCATATATTTAACCCTAAGATATTATATATTGAAGGTACTCTCCCTTAATTATGTTGTTTTCCCTAGCATGATTTTTTCCTCTCACGCTATTCTTTTTGGGTTTTAGACGATGGTTGGAACCCGAAGGAACCGCGTTGATCAATGTAATGGACAATGCAATGATTTACCTCCTGAACAAACCAATGTTTTGGGAGATGGAGTGCAAAATATTATTACTATACTTACAAAAAATATGAATCATTCTGGACATCCAAATGAGCAGAGAAGGGAACATAATTCTTTTGAGTCCTTCATGAGGCAACATCCACCTTTTTTCAGTGGGTCTTCTGATCCACTTATTGCTGAATAATGGATCAGTACCATTGAAAAGATATTTTCCATACTTTTTTGTTCATAACATGAAAAATTCATTCTGGCTATTTACCGTTTAGAAGGTGATGCAGATCAATGGTGGACTCTAATTAAGAATACGAGGCCCCGGGATGAAATTGAATCCATGAAATGGGATGAGTTCAAGAACTTATTTTTCAATAAGTACTTACCTCGTATTCTTCAAACAAAGAGAGAAAAGGATTTCCTTGATCTTAAGAAAAAGGATGATAAATCTGTTTGTATATATGAAGCGAATTTTACAAGGCTTTCAAGGTATGCATCTCAATTTATCATCCAACCTGAAAGTAAAGTTGATCGATTCTTCAGTGGCTTAAAACCAAGTCTTTGAAGGTCATTGGCTATAAGAGACTTCAGTAGCTATGAAGAAATTGTGTGTTTTGCTATCAAGGTAGAAATGGAAGTTGGTGTTACATATCCATGTCATGGTTTTGACAAGAAACTAAAGATGGAGTTCAAAGAGAATTCTCGGAATAATTGTGAAATGAAGATGAATGTTTCTTTATGCTCAAAGTGTGGAAAGAAGCATGATGGAGATTGTCTTAAAGGGACTAAAAATGTTTTAAGTGTGGAAAATAAGATCATTGAGAATCTGAGTGTTAAAGTAATGTAAAAAGGGTTTCTAATGATTTGAATAAAGAAAAGGCTACAGATAATGCACCACCAACACTTCAATGCTTCAAGTGCAAGGAAATGGGGCATTATGATAATTAATGCCCAAATCAAAGGGTTAATGATGATCAAGGTGAGCAGCCTCTTAAGGAAAATGATAAAGGGAAGTCACATGCGATCACTATTTGTGATGTTGAGTTTAAAAATGATGTTGTGTAATGATTATGTGTCTATGTAATGAGATTTCAAAATAGTATAATGGAATCTCATTTATGGCATCATGGAATTTTCGAATATCTATGTATTGGTTTTCAATAATTATATGGTACCAGTAACCATGAAAAGTGACTGAAATATTTTTTGAAAGAAGATGATATGCGCATAATGAAGCGATAACGAAAAAATGAAATGAGCTCATGACTGATATAAGGACAAAGTTATATCATGGTTTCAGTATATAGAAATTTTGGGATTTTGGTATGGGGAAAGTGTTAAATTTTGACAGCATTCATGTTTTCACTAAGTGTCAATGGGTATTCATTTTTTCAAGATAATACATGATTAAGGTATTTACATGTTTTTAATTTGACCAATAAGATATATCATATGATATATGGGGGACAAATTATTGTATTTACATGCTCGGAAGATGACATTTCTACTAATTGTTTTCTTTATTCTATGAGCTTAGAGAGAAGTATTTTGGATAAGCTTAAAGATTGGAATGGATTATATTGGACATAAGTTAGTATTGTTTAAATCTATAACTTTTTTCGATATTATTTATGGAATTTTATAATAATGTAGTTTTAGAAAAAGGACAACCAACAGGATGGGAGACAACCCGTCGCGTCGGACAAGGCTATGGGAATCGAACCCACAACTAAAGTGCGACATGCCTTTATCGCATAGCACTGGCCTACATGAAGTCCCTGGTTAGTAGAATCTAGTTTTATTATATTAAGAAGTATTATATATGAAGTATAAGTCCATTTTTGGAACCATATATTATTAATCTCACTAAAGATGGACTTATGTATATAACTTTTGCTAACCATATGTTTGATAAAGATGGAATGACCTATCATTCTATCGCATGATCTATTAACACTTCATGAATGACAAATTCAACTTCATTTCTTTAAGATATTAAGTGGAAATTGTCCATGGAACAACCAACGGTGATATTGTACCATTATCAAGAAAGTATTTCTTCTAATTCCAAATTCTTCAACATTAGGGTAATGATCTTGAAAACCAATAATGTTGTCCTAGTGCCCTCATATCTGATGAATCAGATGGTACCTTAGATCATTACAAATTTATGGATTTGTGATTGTTGGCCTTTTCATAGCCATGTCCTCTACCACTCTTCATCAGAAGTTGCTGGTTATATTTCTCTTCCATATCCATATTTTCACATATGTTGTCTTATGAGGAAACCCAATGCTGAGTTAGTTTGGACGATTGTTATGATTCTAACTTCCCTTTCTAAAATTAATTTTTAGTATTCCTTTTTACAATGTGGGTTTCTATAACAGATCATTTCACGTAGTAAACCATTTATAACCCCGACGAATATTGATGGCGAAATTCATTTTAAGGGGGGTAGAATGTAACACACCGAGATTTTATAAGATATATTCTTTTTAATTTCTTTCATATCTTCTATTATAAAGTACAACAAGATTATCTTGTACTATATGCAACATTGTATTAGCTTGCAGTATATGCAACACTATTCTTGGATCGTGTTACACACAATTTCAAGTTCGTTTTGTGGAAATTATTCTACGCAACATTAATTATAGATTTTGTTTAATGTATAAATGAAATAATTTTTGATTAGGTTATACGCAACACCAAAGAGAGCTTACACTACATGCATCCATGACTTTTCTTTAATTTCATGCAATCGTGACCTTCCTCGATAGCGTCTATAGTATGCAATAACGGGTTTCACTAAACTACGACATGCTATTAAAATATTATATAAACTAGCACTTATGAATAGTAATACCCACTTTTTGAAATATTATAAATTTTATCTTTCAAAATGGACTTCATTTTTGGATTCGGAATACCGAAATTACCCAAGGGTGAATTTTGGTGTTTTTCTAAAACCTTTCAATTTTTGATGAATAGTGAAAACTCTGGGTTACTATTTAAAAACCGAATTTTTATTTAAATAATTATTTATTTTATTTAAATTTATTTTTTATCAAAATTGATACATAATACCTACATAAGTTAAATGTAATTCATTTGAGTCATTTTATAATGATTTTAGATATATAGAAATTTTATTGAACTTTTCACCGTCTTTTACCCACCTCCTAGGAGAATTTAAAAATTTATATAAAACATGATTTTACCTCTTATATGAGTGGAATTTAGAAAATCTGAGAGATTTGGTTAATATCAATGAGTAAAATGTGGTTCAATAAGATACAAATAATTTTTGTTGAATAGTAACTTTTATCTTTTATTTACCATGGTTAAAAGTAAATACGGTAATTAAGGGTAAAAATGAAATTATTATTACCCTAACACATGCCCTAATTCAATTGGATAAGTTTAATTCGACAAAAAACAACCTTAGGAGTAAAATATTATCCTTTATGTCCACTTGGATTAGATTAGGACACTTATTATTATTTTATTTAAAGAAGAGTTAAAATAGTTAAAATCAGAGTTTAATAACTAAAACATTTTTAATATAGGGTTATACATAAGATAAATTCAACTATAAATATTCATTTGAAAGATAACACGATTTCCTAAAAAATGGTATTTTATTTATAATTTTTAGACATTATATATTATAATTTATTTATGACACAATGATGATGCAGTAATTACCTTATTAATGAAATATTAACATAATTGATGTTATAAATACCGAAAAAAATGTAATTTGAGACTTTTTGTAAATTGCACTAATTTTATAGGTTAATATGACATGTCAGTATTTATTAAATTAACTTTTTTTGAACTAATAATGTTGTCATGATTTTCAGAAAAATCATTTACCAAATATTGTCAAAATTGACATAAAATAGTTTTTAAATCAAATATTATATTATTAATTTTTATTATATTTTTAAAAATATAATGATCAACAAAATGACTTATATAAGGTTATATATATTAATAATGAACCCCTTGGGGATATTTTGGCTTGTTATAGTAAGTTTATTAACCATATAGTGTAAGAAAACAAGAAGACACGGTAAAAGATAAATTATTTAACTTAGAGTTAACTATAAGTGATAAGGTTAAAATAGTAACCTAACTTGTCTAAAACCTATTGGTTGAGAGGATTTTACCCATCCCCACGTAAGCTTCCAAATAAATCAATTTGAAGCTATTATAAACCGAATATGACTTTATTATAAAATAATATTTTATGTTTTTTCAAAGGTGCCCCTCTCCTCCCTTATAAAAAGGGAACCCCTTCCCTCTTCTCTTCACACCATTTTGAGACATGAAGCTCAGACAAACCCTGAAAATTCCTCTTGTAAAACTTTGTAGTTATTTCATAGAGGTTCTGGTATTCTCAAAATACAAACTCTAGTTCCCTAAGAAGAAGTTTAAAGGAGGTGCGTCGAGGAAGAGGTAATCTCTTCTATCGACTCTTTCAGGTTTCTTTATTCTTTTACTTGCTATTCTTTAGTTGATTCATTATAAAGTAATAACATCAGTATTACTTATATACTTATATGTTATTATAAATATGAAAAACCCTATTTTACCTTCTATAGATCCTATGGAAAACAAATTCACCGCACGTGCGTATGTACGGAATATCGTCTCCACGTCGTGGTGTAATCAATTTTTCCACCACCACCTTACATGGATGGGTATAATGGTGTAAAGAATAACTATATACGATTATTAAATCATACTGATTCTAATATATTATATCATCCACTCCAATTCCATTAAATAATTATGGGAATGATATCATCGCTCGTGTGTACGTACGGATTACCGTCTCCACGACGCGATGAGATCCATTTTCCCTGTTAACAATTCAAGAATTGTTATAAAGTATATATAATAAGTAATCCTGATATATATGACATAATAATTCTACTTCATTTATGTATATATATATATATATTTATTTCATATGCTTAATTCCATTCAATTCAATAAGGAAACTAAAAACAACGTTCAAGCGTACGTATGGCCTTCCGTCTCCATGAACGGTGTATTTATTTCCATTTATCGATCTATTATATATATGTATATTATGAGTATATATTATAAACAAATCATGTTTTATATTCTTTAATTAAGTAATCATGATCTAAGTAATCATATTAATAATTACAAGTCAAAATACAGATGATAAATGAAACGATTTTACCCAAAACGCTGCTTTAACATGGAATTGACAAATGAACGGATAATATAAAGTCATATCTGAATAATATATGATATCATAAATATTATTATGGTTCTGTTACATGTTAATAATATGTTCAAACCGAATATACAGGAGTCTTGTACACATACGGATGAAATTGGACATAAGGTAAGGGATAAATATTCCAATCTCATTCTTATTTGAGATTGTTTGTTCGTAAGTATTTACTGGGGTTATGTTTATTATCCATGCCAATATGTTCTCAAATTGTTTTCATAAAATTTTTACTTTTCTTCCATGTATGTTTAAAGTAATTTTTACCCTTTATTTACTATTAACACATCGTATGGAAGGAATATTTTTTTTGTTTACCATAAGGGGTACTTTTTGACTTTTCTGGAAAAAGTACGAGAACAATGTTTTTTAACTTATACGGCTTGAACAGATTTTTACGGTTCCATAATTCCTTATTTTCATGAAGATTACTCTACAAGATTTAATGACTATTTTAAAAAAATTCTATTCTTTTAAAATTTCATGGCATTTTGGGAAAAGAAAATGATTTTGAAGAAGAAAAGATATTTTCCTCAAGAATTCATTTCAAGTGTTTTATCAAAACCATTTTCCATGGAATATGGAATTATTTCATATGTGTATGTTTCAAGTATAATTTTTCTATGATTTACATGCTTTTACATTTCTTATGATGAAATGATAAACATTTGTTTTATATGAAGTATGTTATGATGAGATGATGTTTATGAAACCCATTTTATTCTTTGGTTTATGATGAATGATTTATGTTTATGTTGTGGCACATGTAAGAGTTATTTCATTATGATGAGGGTGTGACATATATCTCCCTCCAATTCATTAGGTAAAGATTTATATCTCATGAGATATACATGGCTGGAATGGTAAGATATTCCAGTTTAGTGTTACAGGACTGGAACGAGGAGTGAACTCGATTCCGAAAGGGACTTTGTCCACTAAGATGGTCTTGGAAGCAAGGACTTTGCTAATATGGAAATCATATCATATGATTAATGGTTTTTCACAATTATATGTTTTATTCTCATGCTATTTTATCATAATTAATGTTCCTTTATGACCTATTCCTTACGTACTACCATGATTTATTTCAAAACTCAAGATTTTGATGTGTAAACTTTATGTTCATGTTTTGATGTTCAAATGTATATGGTTTGTTTTATTTTCTCCATGCTTACCCTTATTGAGAATTTGATCTCACCCTTTATATGTTTTCTTTTCCCTAGGATATAAATAAAGGTTTTAGGTACAAAAACAATAGGGGAAGATCTTTATGGGAGATATTGAAGATCTTTCACCACGATTTGAAGATTCTGTTTTGAGTTTCCAAATACACTAAACTATTACGGTCCTTGTGTGTTTGTTTTTTATATGTATTAAGTATTCCGCAAAAGTAATGTAATGTACATGTACGTCAGTCTTTGAGTCTCTACATTGAGAACCCATACAATAAACCAAAAACATTATTTCACATTCAATAAATTCATTAAAATTTTCAAATCATTTTTTAAATACCACAATACATGTGAGACTAATAATGGGAAATTTTATCATACACTAGGTGTGCACATTGATAACAAAACAACACTAGTTATCAAAAAACAAAGCTCAAACCACCATTTTCACACCAACAAACATATCCATGGATAATATAACAATATTTAGATTATAAAGAAGGATTGAAAAGCATGAAATGTATGATTATTAACTTATAAATTTAAGTTCATGTGAAACCTTACTTGAATCCAAGGAACTTCAACAACACATTCTAGAAATCAATCAATGAGGGTTAAAAGACATATATCTACAAAGAGGGTCCATAAAAACCCCTAATATATAACAAGGGGAAAACAAATCCTTACATGGAAATGACCAAGGTAGAATGGAAACTCAAGAAGGAATTAAATGAGTGAGAATATTTAGATGAATAGAAGATATTTCCTTCAGATATTTTTTCAAAATCAAAAAGAAATCCTTAGATCCGCACTCAAAGTGGAATAAGGGATCATGGAGAAAGAATTAGAGGCCTCCATTCGGATGTAGGAACCAAGTGAAAGAAAAAATTAGTGTATTTTTCGTTAAAATTCCATAAGGGTATAATTAAAATTTAAAACATTTTAAGATCTAAGATGCTCACAAATTTACCAAACAGTAATAAAATTGGGCACCCCTTACTGGACACATCTAGGGATGATCATGGTTTGGTCACATGGTTTCCAAACCATGAAAAACTATAGCAATTTCCTATATCCCAAATTGTCACTTGGACACATGGGTAATTGGGTTTGGCCATAAGTTTTACCAAACTATGAGCCAACCATGTGCAAGGCTACTACCAAGCCCAAAATCCCTTCTTATTTCCAAAAAATCCAAATCAATCTAAGGATAACCATAGGATAAAAACCAAAAAAATAAAAATAGCAAAATTTAGACCATGTCAAACCTTAAAATTGAAAGAAATACCAATTATCCCAAAAAACTAGAATATATGGTAATAGAATATGAATCAGGTGTGAAATTTCTCCTCAACATTAATGTTTTCCACCCCTCGGAAATCCACTACATCCTCTAGTTAATTGATAAATGTCTAGGGATTCTATGACCACATGTTCCAACCTCTTAGACTAGTAATATTTCAGCCCTACTAAATAGAACATATGGATGTTACCTGAAATAGGAGAATAACCCAAAATCTCTTCTTGAGAATTAATGTCAAGGTCGAGCTTCAAAATCTGCAACCATGCCGAGAACAAGAGGATTAGTCCTTCACCCAATAATCCAAATTCTCAGACAAACTGAATAGAACAAAACAAATACAATGATTTAAATTGTGTATAGAATGGGATCATTTCCATTAGAAAATAATTAGCACCAAACAAATTATTAAAAGAAAACTCAAAAAGACACATGATTAGTCTCCCCACCATTAAGAACTAATCAGCACCAAAAAAACATAAACTCTACAAGAGCCAACAATAGGCCCTTTCCAACCAAAAACTTTCAAATTATCGTATAAAACAAAACTAATTAGTAAAAAAAATAGAGTTTAAATATCCCACTCCCAAACAGAGGGGAAAACGGATCCAATACTCCATGTACCCCTGGGATTCCTGACTATTCATCAGCTTCACTATAGGGCTATGGATGGAGCTCTGATGATTGAATCATATGTTTCATCACTGTCAAGAGTTAATAACCCCAACAAAAAACATGCCAATCTCAATAAGATAAAAATAATAAATCCAAAATTTTAGAAATGGAAATTTCAATTCCACTGAAAATGGGATTAAAAGACTAAAATCATGCCTTACATTTTATACACCAAAACACCACTGGCATGACCACCACAACAAATGAACCATTAAACTGAAGGACACTAATAAAAATACCTTAATGGAGTTACCAATACAAATCAATTATGGGGTTTGGATCTATTTCAATTTCTAGTGAATACTTTAAAAATAGATACATATTACCTAAGCATGCACCACCATGGTAGGGATTTGGATTATTTAGACCTCATGAATTATTATGACCTAAATTACCACAATTATAACATATCATATCTCATTCCATGATGAGGTTGATCGATGATCCTGGGGCGTTTTGATTCCATGAACTTGTCCATCATCATTAAACATCTTCTAATATTCTTATTTGTAATTCTCCCCACTTCTTCCAGAGATTGAAGGAGGTAGTAATACCTCAAGAACACCATCCATGATGGCCTTAATATGAAAATCATTCCTCACCCTGTTAGCAACAGAAGATAGATTAATCTTTTATACCTTCGAATGATGATCGGGATGAAGACCAAATTTTATATATTGAGACGTAATGGGATTATCCACAACATACTTCAAAAGGTAAGGAATAGGTCTATAAAATATCAGAAATACTCCACCAATAATCCATCACCCTTCTGCATGGAACACATTTTTGTCACCTCTTTCATTCTATATTTCACATAAAAATACTTATAAATGAATGAACCCTTGAATAACTCCAAATAATGATCTTTGTGAGGCATTGTCTGAGAAACTGACTTCAACAACATACTTGGTGAACCCTCAATCATGAAATTTTTTAAACATAACCTTCATTGGCATAATAAACAGAATTAGGATAGATTTAATTTAAATATTTAATATAAACTATTTTTTTAAGAGGATATTATTTTATATGAGATGTGGATTTAACTTATGAAACACTTGAAGAAAATCCTTAGGTTGCTCTTCTAGAAATACCACAAATGGGAAATTACCAGAGCTGTAGTACAATCACCAATCAAAGCACCATGGAGAAAATTTATGGGAAAAATAAAGACAATAAATACATCAATGAAAACTCACAAACAATGATCCTCAATACCAAACATAGCATAGATGTCAAACATTGAAAAAATGAAAACATTCCACTATTATCATCAAAATAATCCTTTTGAAATAATTTTTTATTTTTAAAATAGGCTCACTATGTGAAATAATTTCCATTGTAATTCTTTAAAGACTCACTGACATGCACATTTTTGTGCCTCCCTGAGCACCTATCCACTATGTCATACCATGAATCCTTCCACATTTCCAAATAGCACTATGCAAGTGAGAACTCATGAGAACAACATGGCTAAAAAACGTCCTCATTTTCCGAAATAAATGATTCACCTTGATTCAAAAACCATGAACCATATAATGGATCAATGAACACCAAGCCAAAAATTATATTTCAGATTCAAAACATCAAACCATTTTACTATTCTTGAAAAGGACATCCCCAAGATTTCTATAAATTATTCCTACCATTTCACTCAAAACATTTTCCAGCAATTCATAAAATCTCATTCCACCAAAATCGTTTTATTAAATAACAAATCCTTTTTCTATAAAAAAAGTTCCAAAGGAAGAATTTTATTGAAAAAAACATTTTCCATAAACCCCCATGTTTTAATTATAGTACAAATTTTGGCACAATAAAATGCGTCCATTTAACTCACCAAATGCTTCCATATATGATCCCAGAGTGTAGCTCATTCTGCAAGCTTTGATTTGACTAGTTGTGGAGCCCAAACTGAGTTATAAATCAAGAGTTATGGCCACTCGATGTCAGGATACTGGAAATGGGCATCCGGGACGATTTTGGGGAAAATTACAGTTTTGTGCATAAAAAGTGATATATTGCATGCATGAATGATGGTTTTGCGCAAAAGAAATGAAATCATGTGCGCATAAATGGATGTTTTGTGCACATGTATGGAATCACACACGCAGAAGTAAAATCTTGCACGCAACATGATGCACAAACCTTTGACGCAACCAATGAGAGGTTATCTTCTTCCTAGGATACCAGAAAAACATATGAGGAAGGGGAGAGCAAGTAATGAGAGGTGCACGCAAGAGGATCATCCACGTGAATGATTCTTCTCCGCCAAGGTGACGTCAAATGCCCCTTTGTGCGTGCGCCCGTAGTAGGTCACATGGAAAACAACTTACGTGCATGGATGTTTACGTGCACCCCTCATGCAGAAAACAACTTCTGTGCATAGAATCATCCATGAAACCACTCTCGGGTTCGCCGATAAATACAAGTGCAGCCCCCGCCCCTCTGGGAAGCTCTCTGATGGTCGGTGCTACTCTACAGCACGTAAGACCACCTCTTCCGTGCCCATGTGAAAGAATCAAATCCTCCATGTGAGATCTTGCGCAACAGGTCTTATATGGGTCCGCTTTAACGTGGGCCCATAGTGGTATGATCCTCACCTAGCATATCTTCTTCCGAAGTCATGTGAATGCAAGATTACGTGCGTGCACGCAAAGTATCCAATCTCGCATGCATGATTTTGTGCTTGTGTGAAAAACATCCCATCATGCACACAAGACAACAATCTTTCTCGCAAAAGTGCCAAGGTGCTGAATCTTGCGTGCATTTATGATGCACTGTCTAATCTTGTGTGCAACCCATCCTACGCATAGACCATATTACACGCAATATTTTTCATGGTTGTTCCCACTTTCCCATACCGTGGGGCATATTCCCCCGCAGCCCCGCTCGAGATCATTATCGGGCTATGGTCGCAGGCCTTCAGGCCGGTCCCTTCACTACTATCACTAACCCCGATGTAAAATTGGGAGTTTCATAGTGAACTATTTGGGATGGGACGTCATAAATTTTCATTGGGCCCTTATGCGCAGCCGCCTTTCACCCATGGGATACCATGATTTGAGATACTCCTCCACACACCATGAAACACCTTGAGTTAGTATATTTCTCATGGTCTATTTACTGTATCGTGAGTTGAGATTCTAGTCATCAATTTCCTCCAAGTACATTTAGTCGAACCATTCCTCAAGCTACTCAATCAAACCCTATCACCTGACTCCTATGCCAGGTTGAACCAGAAAGGGCCACCCTTGTGTAAGTCCCAACACCAACCATTACTAGGCACCTTATGCCTAACATTACTCTCTACATGACTATAAACTTTATTGCACCCTATGTTCCAAACACAGGATGCCTCTTACTCAATATAAGAGATGCCTTGTGAACCAAGTACAAGATGTCAACAATCCTATCTACATGACTATAAACTGTAGTTCACCCTATGTTCCCAATATAGGATGCCTCTTACTCCATAAAATAGATGCCTTATGCTCCAAGCGTATGATTCCTAGTGCCATGATTAAAGTGGTAAAACGTAAAGAGCATTGAAATCTGTTGAAACATTAAACCACTCCACCGCACGCTTTGTGTGTCCTTAATTCAGATATTCATCCCCTTCCATGTCTGAAGGGACCCCCTAATGGCCTGGTCCCATGCCACATTGGCTCACCTGGCATCCTATTCCAACGCCCCAAAAGATATTGGACGACACGTTGAGTGATGTGTTGTGTTTCGAAAATTGTATACAGTCAACCCTCATTTTTTTGTCCCCATTTCAGGCTAACGTGATGTGGATGCTATGTTTTGAACACGGTCCACAGTTATCCTCCATCGCCACGCCACCCTCATTGCGTTCTGAATTTCAAGCATGTGATTCATTGTTTTCATCTCCCTTTGTTTAGACTGATTCCAGCACCCATGGCGTTATCCCGCTTGTATACTAACACATAGGTGTAGGCCCCAATTATATAACTCATCCCACCAATGAGTAAGGATAACTTCATTTCCAGACATGAGAAAGACATTACAGGTAGCTTCCTTGTGTAATCCACATCCGCCAATTCTGCTCCATAGCAGCACTTGGGAAGCTTCCTTGCGTAAGCCCCATCCAGCATTGTCGCTCCATACTGGCACCCGGGTAGCTTTATTGCATAATCCCTATCCACCATTATCTCTCCATATCAGAACCCGGGGATCTTCCTTGTGTAATCCCCATCCACCATTGCTGCTTTATAGAAGCACCCGAGAAAATTTCATGTGTAAGGCAAATCCACCATTGGCGCTTCATAGAGGAACCCGGGCAACTTCCTTGCGTAAGCCCCATTCATGACTACCACTCCATAGCGGCACCTGGGTAGCTTCCTTGCGTAAGCCCTATCCACCATTGCAGCACCATAGAGTCACATAGGTATCTTCCTTTAGTATGCCCCATGTAATATTGCCACGCCATAGCGGCACCCGGGTAGCTTCCTTGTGTAAGCCCCTTCCACCTTTTCCACTCCACAGTGGAACCTGAGCAGCATCCTTGTGTAAGCCTCATCCACCATTGTCGCTCTATAGTGTCACCCGGGAAGCTTCCTTGCATATTCCCCATCTACCATTGCAACTCCATAGTGCCACTCGTGCAACATCATTGCGTAAGTCCAATATACCATTGATGCTCCATAGCAGCACCCAAGCAGCTACCTTACGTAATCCACATGCACCATTGTCGCTCCATAGAGATACTCTAGTAGATTTCTTATATAATCCCTATCTAGCTTATCCGCTCAATAGAGACACCGAGACAGCTTCCTTGAATAAGCATCATTCACCATTGTCGCCCCATAGCGGCACCCGGGTAGTTTCCTTGCGTATGGCCCATTAAACACCCTTCTTGGACACTCCTTTGCGCTCTGATATTTAGGTCGATACTGCCTCATGTTTCTCACACAGAGCACGACTCACATGGGCTTATACTAGTAAGCATCGACCATGACATCCTCTATGGGTAGCCGAGAGTGTAATCCCTACACCCAAACTAAAGTACATTGTATTTGATCCTTTCCAAGGTAAGGTACATAAGAAGCCTCTCTAGGGTTCAAGCCTAACACCCATTGGTTCTGACCCCCTTCACGTCGGTTCCCACACCATCTTAACTATGAGTTCTTTGATCCTTTCCAAAGCTAGGTACATAGGGGACCTCAACGAGGTTCAAGCCCACCATCTATCTGGGCCCTAGGTCATCTTTTACGTCGGTTCACCCCCCCATCCTGCAAGATGTAAAACTGTGGACCTCAATCAGAAGTAAGTCGTTGTTCCCCTATTCAGCGGTAAGCCATTGTCAACCTCATTCGGTGGTAAGTCGTTGAAGACCCCAATCGATGATAAGATGTCATCGAATAAACTATTCGGACTTTGATTCCATGCCACGAGGATACGTAGGAAGCCTCCATGGGGTTCAAGCCCAGCTCTGATGTCTCATCCCGATTTATCCCTCGATCCCATGTGTTCCAGGAAGATCCAGCCCCAACCAGGAGGATCTACTTCCTTCAGGTCCCATCCATGAATCCATTCTCATGGGATGCCTCCTCAGGATTTTCATCATCCCACAGAACTATGCGGACTTTGATTCCCTTCCATAAGGATACGTAGGAAGTCTCTTAGAGGCACAATACCAACACTACTGTCACCTTCATGACGGTCCAATCTCATTCCCCCATCACTCTATTCAACTCTCCAACATCCATACAAATTCTTAACCGATCTTCCACATCCCGATGGGATCATGTCATCCACCTCCTCGATGCTCCTAGTAGTACATGGGTTGCAATTCATGCATAAGGCTCAGCATGTCTCCAGGTAGTAGTCATTTGTGTACACCCTGAATCATCACCCCTTCAAAATACGTGGGTTTTGATCCCTGTCATCTATACAGGGTACGTAGGAAACCGCCATGAGGTAAAAAACAGTTGCACATCCTCTTAAAACAGATGCAGGTGCCCCAACGAAAGAGTTGGAAACATCAGAATTTCATTTGTTCATTTTCGTTTTACCCCCAAGAAGAAATTTAAGAAAAACTAAATTTTCTATGTATTTCTACAAGGTTAATTAGGAAAATAACATTTCCCAACTATCTAAAATCCAACCATTACCAGTAAACCTTATTTTTCACAATTCCAAAACAATGGTTTTAAATTAAAGATAATTGATTGGAGACTAAAAGATACACAAAATTTTATATACCATTGATTGGTGACTTGGTAATATGGCTGCCGACAATATACTAAACAGACCAATAATATAGAAATCCTTCTAAGACCATGCTCTAGGCTCCACATGGATTTCCATGCCATGAAAGCTCATGGAGACTATTATTCCAACTCCCCTTTTTTACCCCAATTACCAAACAATCCATAGAGGCCAAGAAAACTAACAAAATGGGACTTCCCATGGAAAATCAAGGATCAAAATGTATAAGAGTTCATGATATTCTTCCACACCTACTTATCGACTCTTGAAAATCCTACACTTTCTACCTCCATATCCCCTTGTAAGAAAAGGTGTTATGAAAAGAAAGATTCTCTAATGAACCATCCATTTCTGATACCATTTTTTCAAGAACCAAGCTATTCAACAATGAACTGGTCACCCAAGCCGATCTTTGATATAGTCTGATGGGAATTCTTGATCCCCTAGGGCAGACAACTAGTGTCAGGCATCAATATAGTACAAAAAATGATTGATTTTACATATTAAAAAAATAATATGAATATAAAAAAGAATCAAAATATCCCAAAACATATAACAAAAATATATTGAACATCATTTACAAAAGGCTGAAAGGTACAAAAAATATAAAACAAGACTAAAAAACCAGAAAATCATAAGATCTCTATCTAACACTATGGGCTACACTCCAAAAAAATGATCCACTATCACCCAAGGTGATCGAACTCAACCAGAAACCTACACCAAAGGTTAAAAATAGAAAATATCTATAAGCATGATTACTAAAACTCATTAGGCCATCCCTATAGTCTATTCCCAAGGCATTTCATTAAAAAATAAATAGAAAATTTTAGTTTTAAATATAGTTTATAAAATTAATATTTTCCACATATTTTCATGAAAACAAACTACGATCCATTTCCCTACATTATTTCAAAATAAGGTTCATCGACAACATGGATACATTACTATTTTAAGGGGAGAGTGATGTTTTCAATTTCAAAAGTCACTGAACTGTATAAAACACCTTTACATTGAAAAATAATTTCATTAAAACTTTATAAACCAACACATCATAATCCATGAAAATACTAAACAATAGGGAACTATCATAGTCACATAATGAGGGAAATGGAAAAAAAATGTGTAACCAAGCATCTCGATCATCATTTCACGGAAATATGCACTAATATAAATTTTTGAACTTATAAGATCATGAATAATCCATAAAATACTAATACATGAGACCTATGCCTAGTTTCGTACTCCACATGATGAAATCAAAAACTACCTACTAGTCATGGTCACCCTAACTTAGGACAGATTGAGGGGAAAACCCTATAGAAATAAGCTCAAATATATCCACATTCTATGGATCATTGGATAGAACATAAACTACATGTATAGGAATTGTTATCATAATGTGCAATCACTATTTCTTGTTCCCATGCCTCTTGTAAAAAGGGGTAAGCCAACAGATGCTAACCGAAAATCAAGCCACAAGTATATAATAAATATAATCCAACAACATGCCTCACCCCAAGTCACCAAAATGACTGATCTCGTTCCATTGGAAAAATATTACACACGGTGTCCATGCTAAGGATCTGCAATAATGGATCACAATGATTAAATAGCGAGGAAATACCATACAATAAATATGAACAAGGTATGACAATCATTCAACTGAGGTATTCATAATAAACACTTTTACTATTTCTACAAGGTTCCTAAATTGGACTTTAAGAATTTATTCACAAAATAATAATTTATCAAGGATACAAATCTAAATTTCATAAATAGTATAGACCGAAAATTTTACATTTCAGAATAATTTAAAAATATTCTTAAAACAATGACATAACATTTTCATGGAAGATTTTTTTATATGAATTCGAAACAGGCAATTAACCACCATCACATGGAAAAACACATTGAAATCCAATACACAATCCCATTTTTATTACCAAAAACCACTTTGGGAATCTATATAGGGATCCAAAAAAGTTATTTCCCATGTAAAAAAATTATTTAGATTTTCAAAACAAATTTAAATATCATAAACCATGTGCAAAAACTAAGGATATATTTTATCAAAAACTAGATGTTCTCAGTGATAACATAACAACACTATTTATAATAAAGAAAAGCACAAACCACCATTTTGTACCCTAGAAACATATCCAAGGATCATATAAAAAGATTTAAAATGTAAAAAGGGTATAAAAATCATGAAATCAATGATTCTTAAATTATAATGGAAGTTCATGGGAAACCTACTTGGAATCCATGGTGCATCAACAACGCACACCGAAGATCACTCCAAGAGGATTACAAAACCCATGATCTATAAAGAGGAACCCTAAAAGATCAAAAACCCCTACATAAAACAAGGGAAAAACTATAACCTATGACTACATGGCCATAGGATAAAAGAAAAACAAAATGAAATGGATGGATAAGGAAGAGGGATAAGAATATATGAAATTACCATGAGATATATTCCAAAACACATGATAAAATCCATAGATCCACGCCCAAGATAGAATATGCAAGCTTGGAGAAACAAGTAGAGGCCTAACAAGGCCTGTAAATACCACATGGATCATGAAATGGATATATTTGGGGTTAAATTCCCATTATGGTCTAATTAGAATTTAATAATTCTTATGATCTAGGTAGCTCGTACGGTTAGGTTACCCAGTTTACTGAACCATGTACCAACCATGAACCCCTTACTAGAAACAACTTGGCATTAGCATGGTTTGGCCACACAATTTCCAACACATGTTCAAAATGTTCCCAATTAATAGGTCCCAGAATGTCACCTCGCATCACAGTTATCTAGGATTGGGTAATGGTTTTCCAAATTGTGTGAAATCCCTCCGCAGAACAATTGTAAAAAATTCCAAAATATTCTCCTACAACTCCCAAACTAACTAAAGATCAACCGCATAATAAAAACCAGACAAAGAAACACCCAAAATATCACCCCCATCGCCCCCAAAACTCGATAAAAAGATAGAAATGAACTGAAACATATGATAAGACAAGAGAAACGGGGTCTGACAAAGACATGCCCACTATAGTTTTCTAGATGGATTATCTAGGTACATTCAATTTCCTTATTATAGAAACCCCATCCCAACTATACTTGAGATGGTTCTTAATTTATTTTTATTAGAATAATACCCCAATAATCACATCCTAAAAGATAGAATTGTTTTGTATTATTGGTCAACTATATATATAACATCATTCACATATAACATTTGAATATAGAAACTACTACATAATTTTCATTTATTTTTGGAATATCATTATTCTCTCAAGAATATTCATGTATATATTTCGTATTACACTTCATGGATTCTTGGTAAAGGAAAAAATAAGGGTGATCTCAAATTATCATTAAGGGTTATCTACATTAGAATTTATCATGAATCAATGAGTAAAATCATCATTGGAAAGTAAATAACTGAACATTCATGCCATATAATCAACAAAATAAAAAATAATTTTGTCCAAAGATAATATCAATGTGAAAATATCAGAGATAAAAATTATTACGGAAAGGTAAATAACATAAAAAATTCAATTTAATCAAGAAAATTATGATTCTAATTTGATAAAGCATAATACATAAAGTAGGGTAAATGACTGAAAACAAATTTCATTAATTAAATAACTGAGAATAAAATTCATTTAGAGATATTATAATTATGAAAATATCATAGATAATAATGAAAATTGAATTCTATATGAATAAATTTTTTAATTATTATATTTCATATATAATCACATTATACCTCTAATTCCAAAACCATTCACAAGAAAATTCAAAACAATAGGGTATAAACCCATTGGGTTTGTCCAATTGATTTCTTACATGATTATTAATTCTCTTCATGAGACTACTGATTCGTCAATGGTAGATCATTAAAAAGGCCCTGCCAATATCCATAGTTTCAAATAAATTCTGATATATCGAATAACTAATTTAATTAAGAAAATGTATTACTTATCATTAAATATTCATATTGATTAAGGAATAAAAATTTCTCAATATTTCTCCTTATAATATTTTTCGACTATAGAACACCGTATGTAAAAATAATATATCGTTTAAGTAATAAACATGTTCAAGATAAATAACATAGTGTTTTAGTGGAAATTTATTTTCCAATGATCACAAGAAGGTGAATATTTCAATGTAAAGTAGATAAATACAGTAATGAATCAAGAATATAATTGTCCATACATTCCCAATTAGAAAGGATCCTAACCCATAGATATGAATTATAAGTATGGTATCAATAAAATATACGCCTATTTGAGTAATAAAAAATTGGTTTTGTCATTTATGAATATAAATAAAAGAAAAGGATATTTCATAAAATATCTAGATGAAAATAACCTTTTCCTTTTGTATATGATCTTTTAAAACTACAAGTTAATAAAAACATTTTAAAAATGTATTTCATTTAAAATAATCATTTACACTTTTTATGGATGTTTTAAAACATTTTAGTTTTCATATGGCTTAGAATTTTTTATAAGTCTAGAACGTAAAACCAATTATTACTTTAAATTTTTTACTAAATTCCAAACAAAATTTTTTCTTCAAAATACATAATTATTCCTTTGATAAAAGTTTATAAAAATGAAAAAAAATCTGAAAATTTATATAATAAATCATTTGGAAAAGTTTAACACTTTGTTGAGAATATTTATTTTGGAAACATTGTTTTGGATGAACTATATTTCTAACCGATGTGGGAAATGATGTTTTATTTTCATAATATATTTTTATTATTTTATGTATGTTACAAAGAGTGGAAAAATAGAGAAATTACATAATAATACCATGAATAATAATAGGATAAGAATATTAATTGGGTTTAATTTTAAATTTTCAAAAAACATTACTTCAACTAAAATTCAAGAATGAACTATATCGATTAAATTAATATTATAAAATTTATTCTTAGAATGATCATAACATTGAATTGAAAATTAACAAATAAATAAATTATTTTTATTGAAGTTATATAAATATAAAAACTATAAATATAAAATATAATTATATTTCATTACACAAATAGTTTTTGAATATTTATGATGATGAATAATTAACATAACCTAATGAAAAAATTAAGTTATGAAATTATTTACCAATAAATAACCCTTATTTCAAATAACCGTAGACGAAATAACTGAAATTAAAACATAAAATACCATAAATAATCAATTATTCATGATATTACATGTTAAAGGGGATTTATATATACTACATAAAATAAAATTTCTTCATAACATTATAATATGCCTTAATGAAGAAAAATTGAAATAAAATCCTTTACAACATGTCTCTTTTTGGTTGAATCTATCATAACCTCAAATATAGTGGTTTTATATATATTTTTTAAAATTATTCCAAAAACATATTAATATATATTATGTCATATATTATCCCTTTATAACATCATATCAACAATTAGTTAATAAAATTCAAATATTTTCATTGTTTTGTGTGTTAGTTTCCTTGTTTTCTAAGGCTTGTTTCATAATGAATGATTTCATTATTTCTTGAATATTATAATTTTATAAATTTTAAAACCTTAATGATGAAAAAATTATCATATATTTAAATATATTATTATTTTAAAAAAAATCTTGAATCATGGGTATGAAAAATAGAGTATGTTTCAATCATAGAGAGGGTGGACCATATATTCACACAAGTAACATTTCCACTTTCCAATTGTCAATACGGAATGAATGTAAGTAATATATAATATTTATATATTTATTATAATAAAATATATTAAATATTATATATACATATATATCATCTATGTGTTGTAGTTATGAAAATAGTGTAGAATCACTCCATGAAGGCCATAGTTCACACACACACGAATAGTTTGAACATCTTAATGTGAGTGAAAATGTAGGAATGAAAATGATATATATTTTCTTTAATGATTGATAAATATATTAAAAATAACATTATTATTTCTTTTATATTACATATAATAATTAACTATAATCTTATTATATTACATTTTAAGCACTACTAAAATGAAAACCACATTACTTCATGAGGATGTAGTTGTCGTACACGAGGTATGTTATTATATCCCATATAGGGTGGAAAGAAAAAACACATATATATGATATAACTATCTAGATTTGCATATAAGTTTTAAATAACATATATATAATTTATATTAATCATTATACCCCACCATTAAAGGTGTAATTTGGAGAAATAATGACATCGATTCCTGAGGTGGTAGTTTTTCATATATATGAATGATGATTTTGTAACCCATTTTATAGAATTAATGATATTTTTAGACCATCAAATAATTATAAAAATATCCACGCATCAGGAATATAATAAGGATATATTATCATATTGGTTTAAAAATATTTTTTTGAGGTTTTTATTGAAATAAAATAATGTCACTTATTGAAGAGAATTACCTCTTCATTGGTTTTCCTCCTTAGATATTCACTAAATCCTTATTAGGTTGAATTTATTTAAAAAAATAACACTTATAGGATGAGAAAATGGTATTTTAAAATTAATTTGGACAGTTATTGGCTAATCTAAAGTGTTTTTAGGGTTTGAAGAAGAAATGAGAGGGGAAATATTTTATAAGTGATCTGAGTGATACACTTGTAATATTTAAAAAATATTCAATGAAACCCGTATTTTAAACAGGAAAAATGTGTAAAAATGTAGTGAATTATTCAACCAATAATATATAAGGTCTAAATATTGATATAAAATTTATGTTGGATAGTTTTTTTAGGTATTTTTAAAACCCATATCTTCTTAGATTAATCCCTAGTAGATTTATTTTTACTTTAAATACAATAAATAATTTTTATAGTATTTACTATTCATTTCATTAAAAAATTAAACTAAATAGGATATACATTATAAATTATTATGATTCCAAAAATGGAATCCATTTTATAAAATTCAATTAAAATATGGAGACAAAATTTAAGATAAAATTAATCTCGCAGACAGAATGATAATGATAATTTTTTAAAAAAAATATTTAAACATTTATAAAGTTTTTATATAAATAAATAAATATGAAAATGATTAAAATGGCCAAAATTGTATTAGTTGATATATAATTGAACTAATTTTACATTAAAAAATTAGATATAATTTGACATTATAAATAATTTAAATGAAAAGGTATTTTTCAATTAAAGATCAGTACTTTCACAATTCATAAAAATTGACAATTTCGAATAAAATAGCAAAAAATACCCTTAATGTAATATTAATATTATTATTTCGTAAATGGTGTTTACTTTTTCAACTAAATTTTTTGAAATTGTGAAAATAATATTAGAATAATGTGTGTATGACCTGACTCATCTGCTTTTTAGAAAAAATATATGTTTTCATAAATGAATTATTTTTCATATAAATTATTATTATTTTATCACTAATAAATTAGTAAATATAATCATGTGTAAAATAAATATTTTCATAAGTTTGTTAATCCTATTCAAACATTCTATTCCAACGTTTAGAGAAAATTGTCTTATGAAGTATTAATATTAGAAGAATTTTATTATTCAGTAAAACTACGCCCTATGTGTAACAAAAGCATTCAATAAAATACATTTTCACATTTAACAAATGAAAAAATAAATTCTACATATAATATAAATTATCGAATAAATTTTCATTATTTTATAATTTTATAGATTTATATTCTATCTATGTTACATAAAATGCATCCTCACAATTAAAACATTATCATGGTAATTAGGGGTTTGATATTTGAAAATTATTTTTCTTGATAACCGCATACAAAAAATAGTGAATAAAACAATATCTTAATAAGATATAAAGTGAAGTAAAAAATTTATAGGAAATAACACATTACTAGTTTTCTATTTTTGAAAATCATTGGTTGTATGTGAATATATTGACATGTAAGGAAAGAATAAATAATTATATAGTGTGAATAAGGTAATTGAATACAGGAAAGTGAATGATTAATAGAATGTTAAGTGAAGGAAAACACAAAACATGTAATGGTTTAAAAAAAAATTTTATTCATTAGATATGTAGTTAATATAGTAAATTGTTTGGTTTCAATATTTATTTTTTAATGAAGAGAAATTATTTTACTACATATGAATATAAGGAACCAGAATTACTTGATTAGTATGAACAATTTAGTCCTTTTATTATTCATTGAAAAAATTATAATTTATCCCATACTCTAAAAAGATAAATGTCCTAATTATATTTTTTATGCCACAATCACTGTAATTATCTTTTAAAGGAACGTTAGATTCGTCAAAAACTGAAAAATTATTCTGTATATCAATAATAAATTTTTAAAACATATATGGTTTGTAAAATTAATCCTGTATAATAAATTAATCACTAAACATCAAATTTCACACAACATCATAATCAATAATATATATTTTTTCAAATTTTTAAACTAAAAATTATAACATATTAACCTTATCATCATGTATACCAGTGATATGTGCTAAACTTTTATCATCCTTCATTTATAGGTTCAAGACCCCTGACCATTATTTATGTTACTGGTTGTCACCTAGAATATGATTTTTCCTTTTTCTAGACTATATTAAATCAATTCCTACATCTGTACAAAAACAATATAATGAACATTTTCAAAATAAAATTATTTATTAAATAATTTTTTGTGGTTTTAAATATAACTTATTATTATTTTTTTCTAAAAATTCCAATAATTTTATTTGAATATTATTATAATGTCATTATTTATCATATTAACCCTTAGGGTTATAGATATTATTTAACATATTTCTATAAATCTAAATTCTTTATTCATCAAATTAATTTTTCAATATATTGTATATTGGCTCTAAATTTCACCAAAATTTACTTATTCTTGGTAGAATCACTTCAAAAGAAATCTAAAATGGGTTTTTAATACATTCATATTAGATCAAACTTAATCTCTTAAAACCATATTGTCATCAATAACACATTAGTTAATTAATACAGATAAGCTTCTGACATTCAATAAAAAATTTTACAGGTCATTATTCTTATAAAAAATACCATTTGTAAAAGAATTCAATAATTAAATTCTTTAATCGAAATATAAGAAAATCATTTAATTTATTTTAACATAGGCCATTCCCTTTATCGGGGTTAGCCTAAGTTATTCATTTTCATCATCTATTCAAATCTGTTGTAATGGACTGTAATGAAAATATTAATTATCCTAAGAAAATCCCCCATGAGTGTCAAACTAGGTGCACAATAAATTCCATTGACCTATAAAAGGTGATGACTGGTCAAGTACAATGCCCCCTTCTCTTTGTTATGACCCTAGTTACCAATGTGATAGAACCACATCCATATTTAGGATTTATATAGAGATTTATTTTTTATAAAATCCATATTATTTATTCATTACCAAAACATCTAGATGTTCTTCTATATATATTAAATTATACCGTTGGTTTATGTTCCCTAATATCAATTGTCATAAATCTTTTTTTAATAGGTTGGGGTCGAAGCCTCATTTTTATTATTAAATCAAAGCAAATACCTCTTTTAACTGGTTAGAGGGAAACCCATTACATAGTCCGAAGGCCTAGTGGGCTTGTAGCCCATTACATAGCTCGTAGGCCCAAATATATGGCTCAATTCACATTCTGTGAATAGTAACCGCCTGCTACAGTACCTGCACAGTACCGCCGCTGCGGCAGTTTCCTACCACCGCTACAGTACCCACTGACGAACAGTGTCGTCACTGCTATAGTAGCACTACAATAATGCTACAGTACATATGCCCAATGTGGTTTGAACCCCCATTTTTCATGTAGGATTACGGGGTGCTTACCACTAAGTCAAACCCTAACTACAATTCTGATAAATTTATTTCATAGGTTTTCTACTAAAAAACCTTTGATACCATCTATAGTGAACCAGCCCCATTAGCATGGAGCTATTTTTTACTTTATTACATTGGAATAAGTTATAAATAATTTCATCCTAGAGGACCGAATAGTTTAGTATTCCAGTAAACTAGATACATACAAAGTTCCTATATTATATTTTATTACAGCAATTATAGAATAATTTTTTCATTCATGAATATCATCACTCCCTCAAGCATATTATTTTATTTAATTCATATTACACTTCATGGATTACATGAAAATGAAACAAACTAAGGGTAAGGTAAAATTCTACGATATGGTTCTGTATAATGTGAGCTGCAATGAATCAAATAGTATACCCAAAATAGAAAGGTAACTAACATAACACATATGTCATGGAATTATTAAAAATATAATGAAGTACATCCAATGATAATAACAAAGAAAAAATATCATGGATATTAATCAATATTGAAAGGTAGATAACTAGAAACACATGAAATTTAATCAATAAAATGATGTTCATAACATTGTATGGAGTAATATATATGGAAATGAAAATAATGGAAAAGGAATTTCATTTAATAAATAACTAATAATGAAATTCATCAAAAGTAATATCATTGATAAAAAATCAGGGATAGTTATAATAATATAATTGTAAATAATAAAATATCTGATTATTATACCTAATATATCACGAACCTGATACATCTACAATTAATAACATTCACAAGATTGTTAAAATCTACTAGGAAATATTCATTGGATTTGGAAAACTAATTTGACGCTATCTTATTAATTCACCTCTTGGGAAAAACAATGCCTTGAGGGGCTATTATTCAACTGCAACCATACTATGTACGTAATTACAAATAAATCCATATAGATAAAATAATATACTTAATTCATGATCAATTATTCTATCATCACATATCATTATTATATATAAAATAAATATATTTCTAATATTTCCCAATATATGAAATTAAATTTCAATGTATAAAACAACATGTACAAATGATATATAGTTTTACAAATAAACATATCCATAATAAAAAAATATAGATTTTTATGGAAAATTTATTTCCCAATGATCACAGGAAAGCGAATATTTCAAGGAAATTTTTATTTCTACAAAATTAATCAATAATGTAAATGTTAATACATTACATTGTCAAAATCATCATAAATAATGCATATAAATAATAATTACCATAACAAAAAAACATATACCATTGGAGTGAGAATGAATGGAATTTATCATTGAAGAATAAAAATACCCTAATTTTTTTTTTACATAATATTATTGTAGAAAATATCCTTTTTATTTTGAATATATCCTTTTAAAACTATTATATAACAAAATATGTAGAAACTACTTTTCATTGAAGATAACATTTCAATCGTAATAATGAATTTCTAAAACATTTGAGTGGCCATGATGTATATAAATTATATACATTCTGAGTACATTAAAAAAGGTATTACATTTAAATTTTCAATAAAAAATAAATGAGGATTCTTTTTGAAAGTGACTAAAATATTCGTTTAAAATTATATAATAAAAATAGAAAATGTGAAAAAATTATTTAATAATTCATCTTGAAAATTATAAAAAATTTCTGACAACATATTTTTAAAAACTAGTTTTTGGATGAAAAGTCAGTCATGGTCAAATAGAGAAATAAGTCATATTTTTTTAAAATAGTTTTCTATATTTATTTATGTACCAAATTGTAAATCCTAGAAATTATAATGTAAGAACATTGTATCTAGTAGCATGTATCACATGCATCACCAAGAGTGTAATGGAAAATAATATCCTGAGTATATATAATATATTTAGTATTTAAAATATATTCTATATATTATATATATCTTAATTCATGAAACACAATATTTTTATGCATTATTCACAAGATCAACCTTCTTTGATGGCTTGCATTACACGCAAGATCATGTTTTAAGGAACCATAATAAATTATTAAATATTATTATTTAATATAATAAGAAATAACAGAACCATTAAATTAGTGGTCATGAATAGTATTATCTAAATTATTAAAATATATGGTTTACAAAAATATAAAATGAATTAATTTATAAAAATATTTAACAAAAATAGATATAATAACAAATTGAATATAAATGGAATATTTTTATTGAAAACTATTTTTAGGCTCACAAAGGTGTTTTACCATAATAAATTAAATTAATTAGAATTAGCGAGTGATAATAATTTCATATATGTATATATATTATTCAATAAATTATTTTTTATATTCATCAAATAGATTTCATATGCTTAAGATAAAAACAACCCAAATTTTAGGCATAAAATACAATATTTTAATTAAGAAATTTTTTCCGTATATTAATGGAGAACAAATTTTAAATTTATTTTTTAAAACAGTTATACATTATCCATGTCAAAATAAACATCATCATTAAAAAAAATTAAAAAATATGTTGGGTAAAATTTTATATATATATATATATATATTGAAGTATAATTTTTTAATCAACAGTGAAAAATACTTACTGAATAAAAGTTATTTTTTATTGATTTTGAAAATTTAAAAGACACAAAATAATCTAGGAGCTGTAATATGGGGTAAAATAAAGAAATACCCTTACACTGTGCTCTTACAATCAATGGGAAGAGAGTCTAAACTATCATATATCATCATGTCTACCCATATGAGTCAGTGAGTCCACCATGAAGTTATCCTCCCTCCAAATATGGTGGACTATCCTCCCATGATTGGTCTTCACCTTGAATTTTTGAATAATTTAAATCAGCTCACAAGTAATCTCATGATGTCCCTGTAAAACCTTCACAAGGACTTCTGAGTCATATTCGATCTCAGCCACCAATAAGTCCCGCCTCCTACATACAATTAGAATGGAGAGAAGGTCCTGAACTTCTACACATAGGGAGATTCCTGGACCAAAAAAAGCACTGAATCCTAGGTGAATCGATCCCCTGGAATCCTAGAGAACCCCACCACCTCTCATCTCCCCCTCCATGTAAGAACATCCCACGTTTAGTTTCAGTTTACTATTAAAAGGCTTCCGTCTAATCCAACGACCGCTCATCCTCTTATAAATTTGTGCCTGGTTGAGGAGGTTGCAGATTGTAACCAGAGATTTCCACCTATCACTAAATAATCTATGTCAAAGACGAGTGATCTTAACCACATATTCATGAATAACATTAAGCAGCTAGATCCCAGTCGAACATGGTAGTGATCCTTCCATATGGTCAAACATATAGGCACAAGAATGATAGTTTGAGCTGTACGCTATATGAATCTGTTCTCAGATCTCTGAAACCTGAATGACAAGAATCAATGTATGGAAAGGGAGTTTCTACCAAATATTATATAAGGGGTGAAGAAGGACCATACTTTAGTGGCCCAATGACTTTGAGAAAAAATGGAGCGTCGACTCTACCTGCAGCTTCAAATAGCATTTGTAGTGGAAAACCACAGAGATTAACTTTCATTGAATGTTTTAATTCATTTGGAATTACATTATTTTTTATTCACTATACCAGAAAACTCATTCTCATGGAAATCTCTTTTCACCATACCATTGGAGACCACTCATCTGAAGTGGACACTACATAGAATATCTCCCTATAATCCCAGTAGTTGAACCTAACAGTACTCGATCTGGGGAAGCATCATTTATCTAGTTTATAAATCATAACAACATAGCAGAAGACAATCATCTTGCTAGGATTTATATTTATATGAAATAAATCTTATAGGTAACTTTATTCACTTAATGAAATTTTCGCAGAGGGATAGCCTGGGTAATTCAGCTTTTCCTCAGATCAGTTGGCTTCTAAGAATTTAATCTCTCTTTTACCAATTACTCACCACGTGTAATCACAGAGAACCTCGATATGGTAAAACAAGAAGCACACCAAACTACATGCACTGTGATAACCAGCCGCTTCCCATTGAAAGTCGTATAGCGCCTTGAAAAACCATTATCACAGAGACTCCCTTGCAATAATCTACCAAGATAACTGAGCATGCATTCCCAGGATGGTTTCACTAATATCCAAAATTGCAATGCTCCCTTTGACTAATAGCTTATCCAAGCGCTATTAAGAGGCCTATTTACTATACATTTATTTCCTCACGTCCCACAGGAAGGTGTTGATAATTCGTTCCATTTTCTGTACCACGCCATTAGGGGTTTAATGATAGATAATATAGGAATCATAATATAATTCTAGATGTTTTTTTATCAATATAACCCTCCCTCTCAATGACAATAACTTGTTCTTACAACTGATGATCCTTCCAATCATTCGATCAAAGAAATTATCGATTTTTTTCTTCTTGATGCAGTTGCATGAAACTGAAACACCAAGATAAAGGATTGGTAATTAATTATGATTATAACTGATGATTCCTTGAATGCCTATACACCCCCTACCTGGGAATAAATCTGAAATGAACACATGATATTTTGAGAGGGTTGATACATTGGCCGCTCAGGCGACCATACTTAGACAAATCTCCATAAGATGAATCATGGAACTATTGATATCATTAATTAAAATACCACATCATCATTAAACATAGGGTGAGAAATAATCTCTAAACCCCACCAACCCAAGAATTTTTTCATACTGACCTCCTCTGATCATCGGTTCAAGATCTATCATTGTGCATATTTGGCCAAGATAATGTGGTTTGGGGACACCGGATCCCCCTGGCCGACACCCTGAACCAATTTAAAGTAGCCAAAAACACTTCCCTGTTAAAGAGACAAAAATCCAAGGCGAGGAATAAAACCTGAAACAGAGGTCACAAAACCTCTCCTAGAACCCAAACATCCTCATAACATAGATGATGAAACTCCATTCAACATTGTTGTAGGCCCTGTTCATATCAACATGAAATATGACATTGGATCCCATTGAACGTACATGAATTCCATTCACATGTTTTCTATCAAGGACAACATCCCCTTTAATTATTAGACCCTGTATAACCCATTATGTTCCATTGAAACCAACTTGGGGATGATCCCACATAATCTTCTGGAGATAACTGTGGCCAAAATCTTATAGGGGACATTGCAGAGACAAATATGACGGTATTGGTTGATGAGGGATGGATTCTTGATATTTGGAATAAGAAAAACCCTTTAAGAACAAATTCTTGTACTAAGAGCCCCACTGAAAAAATATTATACTTATTCCCCCACCAGAGGTCCAACCACATTCCAAGATTCCACATAAAAAGGGGCTGGAAAGCCATCCCGTCTGTGTGCATTGTCCTGTGGAATTCTCATAACTGACTCCTTTATATCATTATCCATTTGTAAGGAAGTAAGGGAGGTATTTTTAACCTCCATCACAAGTATCAAGAGACAACTCATGAATTAAACACCATATGTTTCATCCCGCTCAAATTTTGAGGAGGCCTCCCCCATAAGGAGACCTTCAAAGTCTTATAAATCCATGTTTCTAGAAACATCCACATCTGATGTGAATGTCCCATTATCAAGGTTCATATTGATCTTCATGCTTATCTTCTCCTTCATTCTTGCATGAGGAAATGAATTGTTATGATCTCTTTCCCTTAACCATCTTATCCAGGAGAGTTGTTTATAAACTATCTTAATTTCTAAAATCCTTTCAGCGAGAAGAGTCTGCATATCACAGTGAAGGATGAAGGTGTTATCATTCAATAATTTTTAACGATATTCCACAAGCATATCGACCTCATACTGGATGATTTCCACCCTCACTTCATCGTCTGTCTGATTAGAAATCCAGCTTCTAATGTCTTACTTGAGATGTTTGAGGCGGTTCACCAATCCTCTCCATGACCTTCTGTCTTTCTCTTATGTCCAGGACTGTCTCAGTAACATCATAAAAGAGGAATCCAAATGCCAGGTGCCGGAATAGCTGACAACTGGTCCAGCCACCATATCACACCTGATTTCCACATGAAACAGTGCATGGTCAGAAAGAGAACATATAAGATGAGTAACCGACATCTTAGAGAATATGTCCAATACTTGGATGTTAACTAGGCATCTGTCTACATGGATCCAGATGTGGCTCGGTCCCCTTAAATTATTGCACCAAGTGAACATTGATCCAGAGAACCCCAAATCCAAAATCCCTAGGACATCCCTGAATCCTTGGAAATTATGCATGACTCTTTTATTAGATGTAGAGCCACTTACTTTCTCTAATAACTTTGATATAGATTTGAAATCACCGCCAACGAACCATGGGAAGAAACCTGGGGGGAAAGTCTCTATGTGCCACCATAAGTACAGCCTCCCCTATGAATCTATAATTGAATAGATGAAGGTAAACATGACATCGAACCCTACATAGGATATCTTTGTATTGATGCATTGTGGCATGAGTCTTACAAACTCTACTAAGACATTATTCTTCCAACATATCCAGATCTAAGAATTTTCTAGGACACCATGAAAAGGGTTCGAGAAACCCATTATAATGGAAAAATGAATCATTTTTAGTATTCTTATTAGGTTCAAGAATAGACACTAGATAAGGTTTGTGTTTCCTAGATTCTGAGGCAACAAAAGAACAGTTGGATTGGGCCCCCACGCCTCATGCATTCCAGATGATAACATAGATAATAACAATGAGTACTTTTGTTCTTTGTGGTTCAATGATAGGGATAGTGGTAGAGGAGTGAACAAACTTTTCACCATTGATTTAGAGTGGGTGACTAGTCATGATGACCAAATATCTCGAACATCTCGCTTTAGAGATTGAACAAATATCTTGAGAAAACAATATCAGTCTTCCAAAATTGGCCTCAATCTAGTTGTATGTTACCCCGAAGAGCATGAAGCTATATTTCTTTGCCCCAAGGATACCATCATGAGGCGTTGGGGGGATAATCGGGAAGCATGTTGCTCCTTATCAGCACCTTCATTCATACAACCTGACTTCACTAAACCTACTTATAGAGTGAGTCAGGTTGCTCACTAGGGACCGTTAGTGAAGCTTCGGTGATAGCTAGGACAAGATACAGATTAGGGACAGGGGAGGAGAAAATGCTTTGGTAGGACACATCAGAGAATAGGGTATTAAGACACCTGAATCCCAACGAAACATGTAGCATTTCACAATATGGGACACGATTGAGTATTCTCGGCCAGAAGAGTCTAGGACAAGAGACATAATGTTCAGGTCTATAAGATCCTATTGAGAAGCTGGGAATTCGTTAAAGATGTCAGGGGACCCTAGTTTCTCCATCACTGGCATGTAATGACTGTCAGGACGATTTGAATTTGAAAAATTATTATCGACAGTAAAAATGCATGCCATCTTCCCAACCGAGATGGGTGGGTCCTGACTCAAAACTCCTTGCAAGCAACTATATGAAGCACTGACCTCCCCCCACCTTTTCTAGCAGTTTTCTTCTAGGTGACCATGCAAACCATAGAGAACACAATACCTAGGTATCCATTGAATGAAGATCCATTTCCACGAACTAAAACCATCACTCGACTTTAAATGAACCTGAGAAAGATGTTTCTACGAGAGATCCAATTCCACACCAATGAAAGGATTTAATGATGCCTGAAGAATCCTAGTTTTCTCATCCTCACAAAGGAACGATCCTAGCGAGTCTCCCACAACCTTTAGGATCAATATGTAGTGTGAATTGAGGGGGGAATGGAAGAGAGAACCAAACCACATATGATGAAGATTCATGACCGAAGTGGAAATCCCACGACCACCACATCAGGGAGAATATCCAGGATTAACACCTCCTACCATGTCACGTCCAAGATTCCACAAAGTCCACTATGGAATATAGTTGAATAAAAAAAGGCACCCTAGAGAGCTTAGAAACTACCATGGGATGACAAAGACCCCAATAATCTACAAAACTCTTGAAGCAACCCAGAGAGGGTTTTTTGTGGCTGAAGCGGGCCACAAGAGAAAGGTCATGAAAAAAATCCACCTCTTGAAGCTCATGATCTAAAAGGTACACCACAAGTAACCCCTTTACTTAACTAGGAGACCTATGTTATACCGAAATCAGAGGGATGCCTAACAGTTTCTCCACGAACGCTGAAGCTGATCCCCCTTCACAATTAATAGACGACAACACACTACAAAAAACATCCTTTAATGAATCCCATAAAAGCACGACACCTGATGCCCGACCCACTACTACCCTCATAGGGGAAGGGTTCTCCAATGATGGGGAAGATCCACTGGTTGCAAGAGGAGCATCTAGCATAGGGGGAGAAGTGTGCGATGAGGAATCCATCTTTTTTCATAAATTAGCATATTTATTAGTGAAAATCCTTCATTTTAGTTCAAAACAACTTCATCATTTAATTAGATAATATATGTATATATTAATATAATTAATCTCATTATAATCAATTTAACTTTTAAATTTACTATTAAAACATAGTAATCATTTAGACATTTTTAATGTAAAAATCTGCATTGTCTTCCCTTATATATGATTAAATTTAAATTAATTTCTACCACTTATTTGATTGGTATTTATAAAAATTGATTTTATATTTTGAATGATAGTTATTTATAATCTCTAATAAGGTCAAATTAGTTTTTCAACAAAAATATTAGATAGTGTAATTAAAATTAATTACAATTATTAAGGTGATGGTATGTTTAAAAAGGGACTAAACCTTTAACATAGTGGAAAAATATCCTAGAAACTTTCTAAACATCCATTGGACGTTAGTAATTAGTCAATTAAAGATTTCTTTAATGAGTTATTATGGTTTTTTATTACTATTGATAGATAAAAATGTTGGTATAGCTAACTTATTTCGAAAAAATCGAAGTGAGTCATTTTCCTCCCCTATAAAAGGCCACAACCTATTCACCTTCTAAATAGCTCACAAGACACTTACGGTATGCCATGATCTAGTAAAATATCTCCTCAATATCCCTCCCCTAATCCTTGAATCCTATCATTGTGTATAAATCTATCCAACGAATCCCTTTAATGAAAACCAAAAGGAGTTAGCTGAATAATAGTTAACATATTTCTTTAAGATCTTTTGTTCATTTTCATTATTCACCCCCCTCAACTACGATTATTCCATGATTATATGAAAACAAAGGTATCCTAAATATTCTTTTATGTTTTTAAGATACGGTTTTTACCTATACTTTCACACACATCCATTAAATGTGAAAAGAACATACTATTTTTGTGTACAACGAACTACTACCTCATGAATTGATGATTGTTCATTTTTTTTCTTTCCTATTTCTTATGGTGAGATTTATGATTTAAACTATGTTTATAAATGATATTTATTGATTATTTATGATTCTGAAATTATTTTATAAAAAATACTGATATACTTTCTGTTTTGTGTAGATATGATAACATCGTTTGTGGAAAGTGTGGACTACCTCCCACTCTTAGAGATATGACTCATTCACACTGTACATGAAACATATGAAATGTGGTTTCAATTATCTTGGTAAAATTTAAGACATTGATAATATACTAGAAATTATAATATACATATGTATTAATTACTTTTAATTCATTTAACATGAAAAATATATGAAAGTTTCATTAATGCCTATTTGTGGCCTACCGTCTCCGTGAGTGGCGCATTTCATTTATTATCTCCGAACATTATAAAATATTATAAATAAATATGTAATGAATATATAAATAATTAATAAATGGTTTACATTAGAGATATTATGAAATCATGATCTATGTAATTGGAGCAGGAAATGATATGTCAAATTATACTTGAGAAAACTAGGCAATTAACATCTGAAATTGATAAAATAATGAATGAGTGTTAACAAAAAGATTGATAAAATATTATAAGAAGTAAGTATATGATATTATAAACATTATTATGGTTCTTTAATATGTTAGTAACATATTTTAAACCACTATATAAGTGGGTAAATACCACAAAAAATGAAGGATAAAGTTAGGGATTTACTCTCAATTCACGTTCCACTAGAACTAATTTGTCGTGATGAAAGAATTCATATTTATATGGTGTTTATAATTCTACATGACATGAAATGTCATTAATAGACCAAATATAATGAAACAATATGTATTATTTTATTCTTTCTTGGGTAATATTATTTAATTTCTTCAAATTTGTATGAGACACTTTGGAATGTTTAAAGATTGTTTTTCACCAAAATTTTCTTAATGATTATCTTTGTAAACTCATATCCAATTTTGATTTGTAAAATTATATTGAAACAATAAATTTATGGTAAAAAAAATTTCATATAAATTTTATTTAATACCCATTTCATTATACGATTGATATTATTATTGAATAAAGAATATATGATAAAACACATGGTGTTTACTATGATGGTTATATCATTAACCAAGGAATAATTAATAAATTTGTATTCTTCATTGAATATGAATATTTGATTGGTTATATTACTTATTATTTAAACTTATTATTAGATATAAGGAATTCATATGATCGGTATGAAATGGGTGGGTATTAGTTATATATATCCCCTTGATGTGTTGGTAGTATCATGAGATGAAATAATTTTCCTAAATAGATTGGTTTTTACCCTATAGTAAAACTGTATTGTGAAAGATCATGATGGTAATGGTTCCATGTACCTAGGAAACACGGAGTCTAATAATTAATAATTTACCTTATTTAGTTTCATTAATCCTTCATACATGCTATTTTTCATCGACATATCTATGGATACATTTAATTTTTAGTTCATTAATTAAATACCATGTGTTGTTGTTTCATATATTTCCATATTGAGTTCTCCTTATATAGATATTCTAATGGAATGTGTTACGAGTTAATTAACTTTATATCATCATTTATTCTAATTGATTCAACATTTATTCTGATTTACATACCCATACTATGAAATTTAGCTTTCCCTTATTGTGTTTATTTTCCATAGGTTTTGAATATGAATCCTTTGAATAAGTTTCAAGGATGCAGTTTATTTCATTTTATTTTATATCCTGTTTTTATTTTCTATTTCCAAAGTTATTGTGGGTATCATGAATGTAATATAACATTCTAAGACTGCTAAATAGTCAGACCATTGTAATTTTATTCCTTATAATTATGCCAATTCAATAAAATAATACACCATCTCCAGGATTCTAGGGTCGAGGTGTTACAAATATAATGGGAAAATGTAATATTACATGACAATATAATGAATAAAAAGGGAAATAATTTAAAAAGGGGTTTTTTAGAAAAAAGTCATAAAATATCTTTCAAATGAAATTTATTAATGAAAAAACATGATTAGAATGAGTATGTGAAATAATACCCTACATTGATAATAATGTTTAAGTAAAAAATGGTCAGTTAAAGGATAATATTATTCCACATTAAATCCACATGAAACAGGCTAATGTAAAATATATGAAAATAAAAACCAATTATATACATCATCTAATAATATCAATTTTGAAAAAGAAGTAATATAATCCAATGAAATAAAATTGAGTTATGAAATTATTTACTACATGGTAACACTTATGTAACATCCCCGACCTTGAAGCCACTAAAATGATGCCCCGAGATAGGTCCCCACATGACCTCAAGTGCACCTCCCCTTATGCGAGAGGATTCTGACTAGCGACGAGGGTCTAATAGATCACATGGGAAGTCTTAAAAATATTTAATAGATTAAGACACAAAATATTATATATTAAATTAAGAAAAAAATAAACAATAACCAAAAGAAAAATTATTTATTATCCATTTCCCAGATAGGGTACAAGACACAACCAAACAATAAATGTGATATATCATGATAAAAGTTCAAAAAGTGAAGGAAAACCAAAATAAATACAAACTAATAAATCCCAAAAAGGAAACCTGACTCTATGTCTTGATCCCCATACATGCACATCTCAAGTCCAACTCAACTCCATAGCATAGGTCCCTTACCATTGTCTATACATGAAACCCTATAATATTCTTGGTTAACCAGTGGTGGCCCAAATAGAGTGTGAGTAAAACATAGCAGGACACCACCAACGGTGTATTAAATAATCTTATTTAACAAGATACTGCACATATGAAAAAAAAATGAATTGATAAAACAAGGGACAACTCATGTCCCATTAGTTAACAATATTTATCTTATCCATTTCTATCATCAATTAATTTTTCATCAGATATACCATCAATTTTACTAGATTCATTCTCGTGTCATGTTCCATGGGTTAGGTAATAAAATTATTTACACAATGGTCAAATCGGACCAATTACTAAGTAGGAAGTGAAATTCATGTTCCATATCTCACTAGGGATAAAAAATCATAATTAATCATAACACACATAACATGGAGACTTAGTCCAGGTAATCTCTCCAATGAAACATTTTGGGGCCTAGAGCATTAGTCTCACTCATTAAACCATCCATTCTAGGGTGGGGTTTTGAGAATCAGTAAAACTCTAACTATGGGAAGACCCTTGGTCCTTTATCCTACATCACCAAGACATGTGAACATGCTTATTTATCTATTAACCACTTATATAATATCACAACATTCAAAATAAATACACATAAAATGTTAATTAAAATTTACTTTAACATACCATGCATCATCAAGACCTAACCCATTACCACCTTTTCCATTACATTGCATATCCCATTTCTTTCATTTACCATCCTCATGACTTTACCTAATTAGTATTTAACGGTCCTGATACACTAACTTGTATTCGTAAATGACATGAAAATAGTATATTTAACATAGACATCCACCTCTATAGAATTAAACCATTTTCATATTAATCAATTCATATGTCTGAACCCACTTACACATTTCCATTCAAATATCATAAGCCATTTTATGATTTCACTTAAATTAATTTAACCCTTTTTTAGATTTTTCCAAAAAATACCTCAATACATTACCAATAACAAAACGCATCCATTTTTAGTTACATATATAATTAAAACTAACATATCAACACGTTTATCAAGGGTTCTATTTCAACTTAATAAAAATATACACTAGACATTAAAATTTACCATGTTCAAGATCATTGTTGTAACCCATGGGTGACCCTAAATCCATCCAATCATCATCAATTCATCACATGGGGATCCTGATGGGATTAATTCATCATTTATACAAAATAATTATCAAATCATACAAAAGGAATCAAATTAAAAACAATTGGGAAGTAAACACCCAACCATGCAAGAACACATTCACATCAACACTATGTGATATAATTTTTAGACCATATACCTCGATCCTGATGATGAATTCACCCTTAACCATATCCATAGATCTACATCCAAGAACCCTTTGAATCCCCAATCTATGATTCAACAAAAAATAGGGTTTTCAGAGTTTAGAAAATGAAAAAAAAATCTATAATACCTAATTCAGAAATAGGAATGAAGAGGAGCGTGAGACTCACACGGAGCATCGATTTGCAACCAACGACACACCGAATGGACTACAGTAGAAATAGAATGATCCAAGGGAATATTTTTCAGCTTTGATTTATCACTAGGGTTAAAATGTAGAGAAATGGGTATAAAATTGGGTAAAAATATTAAAATACAGATGGGAATCTTAGCAATTATCCACTTTTTAATGGGACACATGGTTTGGCAACAATATTTTCTAAACTAAGTGCAATGAATGTTCATTCCACTATCCAAGAGCAGATGAGTTTCATAGTTACCTAGAAAGGCCTATCGGATTTAAATTAATGTGTACTGACCATGTGTAATTACTCTGTCTAAGGTTTCATGGTTGGGTATACCCCCATGAATAGTTTTACACAGCAATGGACCCTCATCCGGGATAGCACAGTTTGGATGGATGATTATACCTAACCACATGCTAATCATGAAACTTATATTGGATGAACAAAATTATTTTTAATTCGTTTCCCAAACACCTAGAACCCCCCAAACCACCAAAAACAATTGATAGAGATTCCCATAAAAAATAAGGTATTAAAATAAAAATTTAAATAAGGACATACCTCCATCATGTTTGGGATCTTACAACCTCCCCACCTTATAATGTTTCATCCTTGATTCATGATTCCAAGCATTAGCGTGCTTCCAAATAAAGAATATTTTTACACTGAGCCAACATATCTGACTCTTTCTCCCAAGTTTCTTCTTAAACATTGCCATTCATCAATAAAACATAAACCAAGTGTGTCTTTTCACCACAATACTTTCACACTATGATCAACAATAAGAACTACATTATCCTCAAATGAAATATCATCCTCAAGATGAACATGCTCTATATAAATAACATGAGATGGGTTTTTTTATTATAATATAGTTTTTTATATAGATACCTCGAATTATCATATAAGGATATTACGTCATTTTAGATGAATATTTAGTATATTCTACAAATAAATGCCTGAGGGGTGTAATAGTTTATTATATTAGGAAACTCATAAATAATATTTCTTTTTCATAATATAGAATATTTAACATACGTTTGGTAATTCTAACTAAAACCTTTATTCATAACATATAGAAAGGAAACATAAGAAACAGATGAGTTTAAATGCTCAGTAAGGGTAAATAATGAAAATGCAAAAGTATAACATGAACCAAAGGGTATGGAACATGAGCATAACATTTTAAGATCATAACCTACATATCATTGATCATAATAATTATAAGTAGTTCATAATACACGAATCATAAATAAATAATTAACATAATCTACGAAATCATAACATAATAATAAAACATGGAATTGTGGAATACATATATTAAAAACCTAAGACAATTCATCCAAATAAGGACTTTGTAACATGTTAGGCCTGGGTAAAAAACATAAATACTTTCTTTAGGATTGAAATTACATTTTCTGTACCCTCTTGTTTTGCCCATGGGATGTTCTCCCATATACCCTCTAGGTTTAGTATTGGGATATCCTCCCGTTTAACCTATTTTTTGGTCATGGTATTAACTCCCATATATCTTCTTGTTTTATGGATTGGGATTTCCTCATATGTACCATTTTATTTCAGGATTGGGACATCCTCATGTGAACTCTCTCATTTTGGGATTAGGATTCCCTACAATTTACCCTATAGATTCGGACATGGGATGTACTCTCATGTACCCAATTATTTGAATCTTATCATTCCCTCCCATTTACCGTCTTGTTTCATGATTCGGATGTACTCTCGTATAGCCTCTTGTTTCAGGCTTGGGATTCCCTCCCATGTACCATAAAAGATCATAAAACATTTGTCAATACCCAATTAATTTGAGGGAGATATAGGTCCCACTCATCACATAATGAAATCATACATGTGTGTGCCATAAAAAATTCCTCATATCATAACCCATGAAAAGATATGGGTTATATAAAAATAAAATCATAACACAAAAAATAAAATGGGTATCATTAACATTTTCTCACATCATAACCTATAGGAAAGAGATAGGTTTCATAATCATTTCATCAAATACTATGATGTGTAAATAAGTGGGTTTCAAAAGCATTTAACCCATGGAAAAAAGTTCATAAAAATATAACCCATGGAAGAGAAACTGATTTTATAAAAATATAACACGTGGAAGAGAAATAGGTTTCATATAAAACATGATAGTATGTTTAAAAAATTCATAGAAATGTTATTAATGGAACATTTAGATCATTTCCTAGAATGGTGTGGTTAACATCAATGGATGTCATGTTAGATGGAAAATAATTTTCAGACATATTTCAAGAACATTTTCTAGGTAAAATATCCTTTCTTTTTCAAAAAAGTCTATTTATGCCATAAAACCATTTAAAAATATTTTTCTTATAAAATACATTGAAACATATAACAAATACTTGAAAACATTTTAAAAAACATATTTCTTGAAAAAATATAAAATAAGCTTCGAAATATTTTATAAAACAGTTTGTTTGATATCACATTGAAAAATCATAATGAATGCTTGAAATCAGTTTGAAACTCATTTTATTAAAAATAATTTGATAAAATTTAATTAAATCTTGAAAACTTTTTGAAACCCATTTCATTGAAAATTCCTTTAAAATATATAAATAAAGCTGGAAAACATTTAGAAAAGTGTTTTTCTTGAAAAATAATAAATGAAGACTGAAAATGCATGGAGAACCATTTTTCATGAAAATAATTTGAAATCCAATTTCTTATAAATTATTCATTGAAACATGAAAAGGAATCTTCATATAAATTATGGTGGGTAATACCATATATGTCAGACCAGGTAAAACAAATATTCCTTTTTCATGGTAAAAATGTTAAAAAATTTCCTTGACTAGAAAGTGAAAAGAATATTTCTTTGATAATTGGGAAAAGATAAAATGGGTAAAAATGTCTTCTAATGATAATATAATATTAGTATAATATTCATGGGAATCCTTTTTAGAAAATATGGTTTTGAAAGAACATAGATTCCTGACCTAAGAGAGGATAAAGTTGAGATTACTTAAAAAACATTCTTTACTAATATATGCACCAAAGAGTAAAAAATGGTACAAAAACACGAATATATAATAAATAACCAGACAATAATAAATTTCCTGAATTTATTTAGTGATTTAATATAATTATTAATCAAATTAAGCATAAACACAAATTATCTCGAAAAAAGATGATATTTTCTCAATGAAATATTATAACTTAAAAACATGGGATCATACTATCCATGTATGAAACCGAAATTACATGAAACTTAAAATAACATGAAAATAACTATATGGGTGATATAACAAGTAAAAATTAAGTATTCATAACTTGAAAAAGATATTAGGTGCCTAACAAAAGATGAGTCTCAAAGATAGAATGTTGATACTAAACTTTTTAATAATTTGGTAACTTTCAAAACATAGATCCAGGGAATAAATGTGATAAAATGGATATGATATTACCCTTAAATTTAAGTATAAGATACAAGGAATATAATCATAGAAATTACATACACCACACAAAAGGAAAGAGTGGCGATCATAACATGTATCTCACAAAAATAAAGAGTGATATGAAATCCCCATACCTTGTGTCTTGAATCTCATCGTACTCATTCAAAAATCATATATAATTAATATAAATTTATTATAAATCTTCTACATAACCATTTTTTGTATATATAATAACACATATGGTCTTATTATGACCTTATATTACCCACTTTTTAACCATTCTATGTTATGGTTTCACATTGGGTAAAATATACTTTTTTAATGTGTGGTATAATTTGTTATATTATTGGTACATATACATATATCATGAATCCAGAACGTAATCCATTATATAAATATAATGTATATATATTATATATTTATTATAATAATCTATATAAAATATTAGTATTAAATGGAATACAACGTTGATTGATATCATAGGATGTATGTATTCATGAACGTGATTTTCGTTTAATTATCATGTTGAAAGAATTAACGTAAAAGGATTATATATATATATATATCATTATTAAATTATTTTTTAATATTTATATGTCATATATATTCACCAAAACCAAACTTAATAAAATCTTTATAGTGTTCGAATGAATCATAATGCTTTGAGGGTGCGGTAGTCTACAATTTCAAAAACAATTATCATATATACATAAAACGGAAAGAGTAAATGTTTTTTCCAAATAAAAAATATAGAATCATAAATTAATTATAATTATAATACATAGTATATACAAATATATTTTTCATCATAATAGACACCATGAAAAGTGGTAATGGAAAAATGAACAATCATCATTTCGTGAGGCAGTAGGTCGCCCTATGTAAATGTAATTAAAAAAAATTCATAAAAAAATACTATTATATTGAAGATACTGGTGTAGTTATAAAATAATTGAATAAATAGAGTTGGAGGTAGTGTATAAGTAAAATAAAATAAATCAATTTAGAGTAGACGTTACTAATTAATTAGGAACCTCTATTTGGTTTGTGCCAAAAGGATTCCTTCGATTCACTTCTTCCCAACGGAAGTCTTATAAGTTGAATGAAGGATTTATTTTTCGTGTATTGGTCAGTTATGGGCCAAACATAAGAGTTTTTATATGTGTGAGTTAGTGGGGGAGGTGGTATATTATTATAGGAAGGAAAAGGACTCACATGAAATTTTTAGCAACATGTTAGGTGTCAACACGTTCTAACCTAATAAAAGTCATTCCAAACAAAAACAACATAATATTGGAAACTTTTTGGATTAATTTGGAAAAAAATGGGTGTTGGGAATTTTTATGAATCATTTGGGTACTTAATTTTAATATTTAGTCCCTAATTAAGCTAAAATTGGCCTTAATCATTGTGATTAATTTAAATCAATTTTACACATTATTTTGGTAAAAATTAGCCTTGTCTTATTAGACACAAAATTATATACATAGTAAAATGGTTTATGTCGTTTTTATTAAAATTCAAATCAAATAAATGTGAAAATTATGATTAATGCTAATCCCCTAGATGGGACGAAATAACGAGTTTTTAAAATAGAAAAGTGTTCAAAACATTATTTTGATTTTATATTCAATTTTGAAGATAAGTTAATTTAAATGATTTAAATTTTATTAATAGATGTAATACATATCTAATGTGACGTTAAAAAATTATAATATCATTTAACATTAATAATTAAGTAAACAAAATGAAATTTTTAATGGAAAAGTAGTATTTTTTAATATTCATACAAAAAATGATGTTTCTCGAAAAAATTAAAAAAATTCACCCTATTCCAATTTTGAATTTCTGAATTCAAAATTTTATTTTATGTTATAATATTAAATATATATATTTTTCTAAATTAATTTTATTATTAATAGCAATTCAATCAAGAAAATAATATTTTTAATATAAAATAAAATTACCAAAATTCATATCTTTCATTATCAATATGTTTTTATAAAAAAAATTACGAAAATTATTTTAATTGTATTTATTAATATTAATATAACTATGTTTCATTTCTATGTAATAATTACCTCCTTAAAATAATAATATAAAAAATATTTTCTGTATGAACAAAGTGTTGCATGCATCATACGCTAAGTCGATGATGTGTGTATTATATAACATATCATATATCAAGATTGTGTTTCATGTAATGTATTCCAATTTGGTTTCATGTGAAATGAATGTTTAACTTATTGTATTTGATGACATAAATTAAAATATAATTTCTTATTGTAAAATAGATTTGTGACCATAATATTATTTCATTTTATATTCAATCAGTCTTCATATTAATTTATAATTTATCGGTAGCCTATAAATTGATACTATATTTTTTAAATCCTATATTTTCATAATATATTTAATACTATTTATAAAAACTTTTTTAACATTATGGTTTTATATTAAAAAATTGAAAAATCATATTTTAATAATATGCTCTGGTTTAGCAAAACATGGTCCTATTTGTAATACAATTCATCGGGGAATTTAATTGTTGTGTATAACGCATGAGAAAAAAATTAATTAATATAAAATAAACTATCTTTGGTGTTGAAGAAAATATCAATAGGGGAAAATTAATTAAAAAAATCAGAAAATATCATGTTATTACGTTCTACCCCCATAAAATGAATTTCTCCCTTGAAATTCAATAAGGTTAACAATTTTTTAATACTTTAAAGTTTCATTCAAAGAAACCCACATCGTAAAAATCAATAACAACTCTTCCTTTAAAAATGGAAATCAAGAACCATTTCAGTTACCCAAAGTAACATATATCTAGGTTTCCAAATAGGAGAAAATAGTTTGGGAGTGAGGAATGGATATAGAGGAAAATCATTAATATTTATAAGGAGTTATTGAGATCATCAATCATAAAGAGGTTAATGATAAATGAGAAGTTGAGGGCCTCAAATTCATATATCTATGATGATTTAAAAGTCCATCATCTCAACAAAAATTAAGTTATTAGGAAAAAACATTTTTCTAATCGTTATCCTATCATTGAGTTATTATTTTTATTGACCAAGAATATATAGTAATATACTTACATGATGTTATATACATTCCTATGAAAAATAAAAGCATTTGGTTATTCCATGATATATTCCCATTTCATCTCTTACCATATGTAACGACCCGAATCCGAATCCCCTCCACTGGTGCCACGTACCTGGTTCGCCACATGACCTCAAGCGTGTTTCCTTAAATGCCATAGGCTTCCGAATAGAAGTGAGGACCTTATTGAGTTGGTGCGGAAACTATGCCCTCATTCGTAAAAGTATACAGCGAAAAAACAACCAGACACAATAGCAGAAACAATCAACAACATACAACAATTGAAGTGAACAGTGAAAGAAATAGATATATAATAATGATGCAACATGGTATATATGTCTATGAAAAGCAGTAAGCAAACCAATGTGATGAAGTACAATGGAAAACAAAGTGCAAAAGAAAACATGGTAAACTCCTCATCATCGCAAGCCTCGGCCCGGTCCCATTCTCTCTATCTCTAGTTAATCAAGAACCCGAAGTAGAAGGGCGCTTGCCCTTATTTATACCTGCAACAACATAGTCTACATGGGCCCAAAATCATGGCCCAAACAGGGTGTGACATACAATCCCAATAGGAAATCACCCAAAGATTTTTGCCTAATAGTCATTGAATACATGGTAGTAATAAAACAAGAAGCAGTAAACATAAACACAAGTAGCTACAATCTATAGTTCTATCAAAAGAATTGCACAAGTAAACAACCAGGAACAAAGGAAAAAGGTAACCCTCTGGGTAGCTCTCATAGCCTAACTCCTGTGGTTCAACCTATAAGTACTGGAAACCCTCTAGGTGGAACACACAGTCTCACCCTGTTGGTTCAGTTATGAAATTAATACTCTCTAGGGAAGCACTTACCATCAATTCCCCCTACAGTCTCGTATCGTACTAAAGGCTCGCTGGGGAAGCACTAAACATCAATTCCCCTTGTGGCCCGCGTCGAGGAACTACAGACTCTCTAAGGAATCACTCAAAGTTAATTCCCCCAGTGGTCTCACATCGTATTTAAAGACACTCTGGATAAGCCCTTACGTCAATTCTCCCTTTAGTCAACTACTCTAGGTTCTCACAGTCCTGAGTGAAAATAAATGTGCTCAGCATGCGTTTATCGTCCAAGTAAACCCCAAGAACTTCTTGGCTGTCATTCTAAGTCTCAACAACAATTAAGTAGTAGTTCCACTATCCTATAGCTAGGAATGGAAACTGAAAAAATGCCAAACAGACCAAACAAACATGGAAAAGCATCCTGAGCACAAAATAAATTACTCTACTTACAATTATAAACCTCTACAACCACAATAAAGAAAAGCAGGAAAACAACAGGGGAAAAACAAGAAAACCCACAATTCCACACCCAAGGGAATTTGTGGAATTTTCTCAAAATACTCATCAACTTTCACCAAAAAGTCACAAACCACCTACCTCGATCCTAGTATATCAATATATGTGAATCACGATGCTTGATTCCCCTTAGAACGTCGTAGATCTGAGAAAACGCACAAAACGCTCAACCCACGATAACTCGGAAATGAAGATGAATCAGAAAATGAAGCTTAAGAAGATGTAAGACCTTACCATTGCGATTCCAACGCAATCAACCGTGATTGAATTGGATAACTGATGAAGGGGCGGCAGATCGTCGAATTTTCGGCCGTATGGGTCGCTCTCAGACGAACGGGACCTAGAAGGAGGTGTTTATGTGCATCATGCGCGACCCCGGTTCATTTAGTGAAATAAAAGAAAGTACACGACATGTACTTTTAGAGTACATGGTGTGTACTGGGTCTTTTCCGTACTCCGCCAAAATCGGCCTCCATGTCACCCCTACACACCGTGTGTGTGGCCCGAACATGTCCAGTACACGACATCTAGCGGGAAATTAGTACACGGCGTGTACTCGGAAAGTACACGGCGTGTACTTTGAAAATTTCCAGAAAGTTCATTTTTCCTAAAAACTCTAGAAAAAGGGAAAACATACTGGAAACGATGATCCAGGTTCTTACAAACTTCCCCCCTTAAAGAAATTCATCCCCTAATTTCCCTAGAGAGGCGTAGAAGAAGAAACCCCGAACAGCTCCGGCCACTGCGATCGTACATCAGTATCCCTTTCCCAGGTCTCGTCTTGTACTCGCTCGTGCTTCAATAGCACTCGTACTAGAGGAACAGATCACCTGCGGAGAACCTTTGTACTACGATCAACAATCCGGATAGGATGCTCCTCGAATGATGCATTCGTTTCAAGTTCAACCTTTTCTAGGTGAATGACATGAGACGGGTCCTAAAAGTAACGTCGGAGCTGAAAGACGTGGAAGACGTCGTGCATGGCCCGATACCTCTTAGGTAGCCGCAACCGATAGGCAACGGGCCCTACTCTTTTAAAACCTCAAACGGCCCAATGTACTGCGGTGAAAGCTTACCCTGTCTCCGAATCCTTTTGTGTCCCAACCTCGGTGCGACACACAGGAAAACCTGATCCCCGACGTCGATCTCCAGAGGTCGTCTCCACTGATCAGCATAAGACTTCAATCGATATTATGCTATAACCATCCTCTTCCGAATCAGCACTATCTGCTCTGAAGTCTCCTGAACTAGACGAGGTCCCAACAAAGCTGCCTCTCCTGCCTCCAGTCATCATAAGGGTGATCAGAATGGCCTACCGTACAAAGCCTCGTATGGTACCATCTAAATGGTCACTTGGAAACTGTTATTGTAGGCGAACTCCACCATAGGAATATGCTTCTCCCAAGAACTGCCAAAGTCTAGAATGCAGGCTCGGAGCATGTCTTCAAACACCTGGATCGTGCACTCAGAATGGCCATCAGTCTGGGGATGGTATGTTGTACTCAAAAGTACATGTGTGCACAAGGCCTTCTAGAGTCCCTGCCAAAACCGAGAGGTAAAGCGCGCATCCCTGTCTGAAACAATGGAGTGTGGAACTCCATGCAGACGAATGATCTCTCAGATGTAAAGTCATCCCAGATCATCAACACTTAAGGTATCCTTGATCGAAAAGAAGTGAGAAACCTTTGTGAGCCTGTCGACGACAACCCAAACAGTATCATTTCCCCGAGGCGTCCTCGGAAATCCGGTAACGATGTCTATTAGTACATATATCCACTTCCACTCCGTAATGGGTAACTGCTGTAAAAGTTTTGCTGGTCGCTAAAGATCTGCTTTCACCTGCTGACAAGTAGAACATCTCATGAAAAAACCAGCCACATATTTCTTCATACCTGGACACCAGTACTGGAGATTGAGATCCCAATACATCTTGGTGACGCCAGGATGAACTGTCCAAACAGAGGAATGAAAATCCCACATCAGCTCCTCGCATATGTCTTTTGGCACCTATACGTGTCCCTGGAAACGCAAGATCTCATCCTCGCTCATTGTCTATCTAGGAAGAGGGTCATCGCCTGACACACCCTCTCGCAGGACTAAGCCTTCTGAGTCTGATAGCTGCCTCATTCATACCCGATCAAGTAGTGTCGAGGTAACTGCTACATAAGATAGGAAAGTCTATCCTTGTCTGTCGTGCACCTCCAGATGTATCTTAGAGAACAGAGCCATGAGTGGACTATTGGCCTCTTGAACTTTCTGTATCTGAGTTCGCCTGCTCAACTCATCTACCACTGCGTTGCCTTTCCCCCACGTATAGGCAAGTTCGAAATCAAAAGACTTAAGATACTCGACCCACCCGCACTGTCTCAGATTCAGATCATGCTAAGTAAAGATGTTCTTGAGACTCTTGTGGTCTGTGAAGACCACAAAGTTCTCTCCCAGCAGATAGTTTCTCCGACAACATAAGGCATGAACAACAGCTACCAACTCTAGATAGTGCGTAGGGTAGTTCCTCTCATGTGTCCTCAACTGCTGAGATCCGTACGCAACGACTCCATCTCCCTGCATAAGCACAACTCTTATTCTGATACCTGAAGCATCAAAATAAATAGTGTACCTCTTGATTGGCTCTGGAAAGACTAGTATCGGTGCTGACGTCAACCTCCCCTTCATCTCCTGAAAGGCTAACTTGCAAGAATCTGACCATAAGAACTTCAACCCCTTCTTGGTCAGACCTGTCAAAGGTGCTGCTACATGAGAAAAGTCCTGAATGAAGCATCTGTAGTATCCAGCCAGCCCTAGGAAACTCCTCACCTCAAACACATTCTTTGGCTGCTCCCACTAAACTACAGCTCTCACTTTCTCTAGGTCCACATATACTCATGCCTCTGAGATGACGTGACCCAAGAAGTGAATCTGATCCATCCAGAAGTGTCACTTCAAGAGTTTTTCATATAGCCAATTCTCTCTTAGTGTACTCATGGTGATCTCAAGATGTATGGCATGGTCGTGTAGAGTGTGAGAGTACACCAAGATATTGTCCATGAAGACCACGACGAAAGAGTCCAAGTAAAGATGGAACACTCAGTTCATCAGTGCCATGAAAACTACAGGTGGGTTCGTGAGACCGAACGGCATGATTGTATACTCGTATAGACCATACCTGCTCATGAAGGTTGTCATAGGTATATCTGATAGTCTAACACACAACTGATGATAACCAGACCTCAAGTCGATCTTCGAGAACAACCGGTCTCCTCAAAGCTGATCAAAGAGGTCATAGATTGTCAACAATGGATAGCAGTTCTTAACCGTCAACTAGTTCAGCTTCTAATAATCCACACAAAGCCAAAGGGTGTTGTCTTCCTTCTTTGCAAATAGGAGAGGTGAACCCCAAGGAGAAGTACAGGGTCGAATGATTCCCTTCGCCCGCAACTCCTCCAACTGCTTCTTGAGCTCCTGTAACTCAGGTGTAGCCATCCTATAAAGAGGAATGGACACCGGTACCGCTCCTGGCACGAGATCAATAGAAAATTCTACCTCAAGCTCCGGAGGAAAACCTGAAAAGTCATCTAGAAATACATCCCTGAAGCGATCCACCACTGGGGGAATGTCCATCTGTGGAGTCCCCTGATCATCCAGATAAAGTCTAGCAATCTTGGTTGTCTCCCTTGCTAGCCCATGATGCTCGAGTCCTGCTCGACTTGCCTGAACATCCAATTAGCCTCTATGAAGAAAGGATTCACCCTCTAGTGAAATGAAACTCACTTTGCGGCGATAACAGTCGATGACTGCCTGGAAGGGAACCGACCAGTCCATCCTAAGGAGGACATCATAGCCTGTCATCTCTAGGACATAGAGATCCCATAAGTAATGATACCCTGCAACCTCGAGAGGGCACTCTCTTCACTGGCGTACACTAGATTTCCTCTTCCCCAAAAGTGTGTCTATTGTCCATGAGTCGGCAGAAGAAAAGATGCAGAGCCCAAAGCTCTCCACGACAGCAATAGAGATAAAGCTATGCATAGTGCTAGTATTGAAAAGAGCTGAAGATAAAACTGAGGCAACTAAAACCATACCTTGAACTGTAGAAGGGTCAGGATCCTTCTCTAGATAGGTCTGCTCCACGGCGAAAGACTATCCTTCACCACGGCCTTGCGCCCCTGACTGACCACTGTGAGCTAAGCCTCCCTAATGGTGCTGAGGGACTAGTGGCTGACCGCCATGGCCTCGACCTCCACCTCGTCCTGAATGGCCGGAAGAACTCCAGTTCCCTGACTGGTGAGAGACTGGTGGGGCTACTCTTGAACGAGGAGTCATGGAATAACCCCGGTCACTAGCTGCTGGTGAGAAAACCTGGTAGAAACGCTGAATGTGACCCATCTTACCGCAAGATCGGCACTCCACGGGGTCCCTCTAGCACTAAGGCCTCATGTACCCCAACCAGCAACACTGGTTGCATGTCACCTGGATGCCTGACGATGCGTCACGCTTCCACGGGTCACCATGCGTAGGCTCTCTGCGGCGCTTCTTGCTGTCATCTGGAGGAAGACTAGCTCTGGAAGCAGAACCGCCCGGGTTTGCATCTCCAGAGTCTCTCATATTGCGCTCCGCAACCAGTGCCTGGTTGACGATGAAAGTGATTGAAGTCATCTGGAAGATGTTCACTTGCGAGCGGATCACCCTCAGAAGTCCATCTTCACACTTCATTTCTAAGAACACCCCACCTCCATTCTAGAGGGGTGTAAAATGTTGCAACTCGGTGAAGCGAGAGGAATACTCCATGACAGAAAGATTACCCTTCTCTAAGATCATGAACTCCTAGGTTAGATCGGCCCTCAGGGTCTCTGGGTAGAAGTAGTCATAGAACACCTGACGAAACTCCTCCCAAGCCATTTCCTGTTGTTGAACTGCCTGTGAGATCATGTCCCACCACCTCTTGGCAGAGTATCGGAGCATGTAGGTGGTGAGCTTGACCCACCTCTCCGGAGGTGTCTCCACATGGATGAAAATGGTCAGCATGGCTTCCATCCATGACTCTACATCCTGAGGTCCTCCTTTCCCTGAGAACAAGGGAGGATGCTGGTACTTAAAAACTCACGTCAGGTCTACCATAGTCGTGGCAGGAAGCGTCACTCCCTGCAAGGCCTACATCATCCTCATGAAACCTTTCTTGAACTGCACATTAGTACCTGCAACTGGTATAATAGCTGGTGCCATGGTTGGCCTGACTGGAGGATCGGCAGGAAGTCCCTGATCAGCACTATCTCGCGTCTGATCACTAATAGACGACATACGTATGACCGGAGGACGTCTCGGAGGCATATCTCTAAAAGATCAAAAGCACACCATATATCATAAAAACAAGGACATAGAACGCAAGAGTACAAAATGGAAACAGGGGACGGAAAACACACAAGTTTACAAAACTCGACTACACGACGTGTATAAAAACTACATGGCGTGTTTTTCCAAGCCACTGACATGGGTGTGTACTCATTCCCTACAAGTCGTGTACACCTCAAACTACATGATGTGTTGCACCCATACACGACGTGTACTTGAAAACGATTCCCCTTCCTGAGTTTCTTTACACGGCTAACCCACACTGTTTTCTTAAACTGAGACTACATGACATATTCCCTACAGACACGACATGTATTGGAAAGGCTCCGGCGACCATTTTTGTTAAACACACATCCATCTACACGGCTGAACCTTACACGGTGTGTTCAGAACAAACACGGCATGTATAGGCAAGGTGATATCGTCCCGTGTTGTTCGTCACACGGTCGGGTACCTGGAAGGACTACACGGCGTGCTCCAAGAGAAACACGGCGTGTCTGAGAGAAGGTCACATCGACCCGTGTTGTTCGTGACATGGCCGGGTTCCTAGAAGGGATTACACGGTGTGTTCCGTTACAACACGGCATGTGCTACACGAGATTCCCCAACCCGTGTTGTTAGTGACACGACCGGTTACACGGCTCATTACTACATGGTGTGTACCTACCATACAAGGCATGTTCCTTAAGATACTTTAACGACACTGTGTTCTGCTCACACGGTCAGTAACACGGCCTGAAAACTACATGAAGTGTATCCAAAAAGTACAAGTCGTGTATTCTGGGTTTTTCTGGGCAGTAGCTCAGAAATTGCACAGAACCCCAAAAACACTAAAAACAGGGCAAGGAGGTGCCAAATTATGAATCGTGAGGGCCCATAATCCCCGCGAATTAATGATTGTCATATACTATAGTGACATACAAGGTAAAACAACAGCTCTATGACATAACAGCAAGGATTTTATCAAGTATCTATAAAAACATCATGCATAATCTACACAAATCCTATCACAACAGCATGCAATCACTAATGCACCCTAGATGGCATGGAATGAATGCATGGTATGTTATTTCTAGAAGTTCTTATATGATGCATGAGATGGAATACCCTCATCTCGTCGGGTTGCAATAGAAATAGAATCGAAATATCAAATAAATAACCTCACAAGTCATGCGAATCACTCTAGGTGAAAACCTATCAACCATAAAACTCAAAACCAGCAAATTGCAATTAACGATGTAGTATGGATTTGCCCTGTACACGAGTTAGCTACTCCCGATCATAGCTTAATACCATGTACTGAGTTTGTTCTACCCCTTTATAAAGTCTCCAAACAGTAAATCAAGAGAAAAGAACACCTCTGATACCACTTTGTAACGATCCGAATCTGGAGCCCCTCCACTGGTGCCCCGTACCTGGTTCACCACATGACCTCAAGCACGTATCCCCAAACTCCAGAGGCTGCCGACTAGTAGCGAGGGACTTGGTGAGTCAATGGGGAAACTATGCCCTCATTTGGTAAAGTATACAGTGGAAAAAAACAACCAGACACAATAGCAGAAACAATCAACATCATACAACAATTGAAGTGAACAATGAAAGCATTGGATATATAATAATGATGCAACATGGAACATATGTCTATGAAAAGCAGTAAACAAACCAATGTGTTGAAGTAAAATGGAAAAAAAAGTCCAAAAGAAAACAAGGTAAACTCCTCAGCATCGCAATCCTCGGCTCGGTCCCATGCTCTTCAGCTCTAGTGAATCAAGAACCTGAAGTAGAAGGGCGCTTGCCCTTATCTATACCTGCAGCAACATAGTCTTCATGGGACCAAAAGCATGGCCCAAACAGGGTGTGAGATACAATACCAATAAGAAATCACCCAAAGATCTGTTCCTAATATTCAATGAATACATGGAAGTAATAAAACAAGAAGCATTAAACAGAAACACAAGCAGCTACAATCTATAGTTCTAACAAAATAAGTGCACAAGTAAACAACCAGAAACAAAGGAAAAAAGTTAACCCTCTGGGTAGCTCTCACATCCTAACCCCTATGGTTCAAACTATAAGTACTAGCAACCCTCTAGGTGGTAGACACAGTCTCACCCCTCTGGTTCACTAATGAAATTAATAGAATCTCTGGGGAAGCACTCACCATCAATTCCCCCTATAGTATCGTATCGTACTAAAGACTCTCTGGGGAAGCACTCAACGTCAATTCCCCCTGTGGCCCGCGTCGAGGAACTGCATACTCTCTGATTAAGCACTCAACATCAATTCCCCCTGGTATCACATCATATTTAAAGACACTTTGGAGAATCTCTTAGGTAAATTCTCCCATTGGTCAACTATACTAGGTTCTCACAGTCCTGAGTGAAAATAAACATGGTCAGCGCACGTGTATCGTCCAAGTAAACGTCAAGAACTTATTGGCTATCATTCTATGGCTCGACAACAATTAAGTAGCATTTCCACTATCCTACGGCTAGGCATGACAACTGGAAAAACACCAAACAAGCAGAAAAAACATGGAAAAGAATCCTGAGCACAAAAGAAATTACTCTAATTACATGTATAAACCTCTACTATAGCAATAAAGCAAAGAAATAAAACAACATAGGCAAAACAAGAAAACCCACAATTCCCCGCCCAAGGGAATTTGTGGAATTTGCACAAAATACTCATCAACATTCAACAGAAAGGCACAAATCACCTACCTCAATCCTATGAGATCGATATATGTGAATCACAATGCTTTATTCCCCTTAGAACGTCATAGATCTGAGAAAATGCACAAAACACTCAACACACGATAACTCGGAAATGAAGTGGTATCAGAAAATGAAGATCATCAGAAAGAAGATCTTACCACTGCGATTCCAACTTAATTGACCATGCATGAATCGGAGAACGGACGAAGGGGAGGGAGCTCGTCGAAGATTCGGTCGTACGGGTCGCTCTCAGACGAACGAGACCTATAAGGAGGTGTTTTTGTGCGTCAGGCCGACCCTGGTTCATTTAGTGAAAAAAACAATGTACATGGTGTGTACATTTAGAGTACATGGTGTGTACTGGGTCTTTTCCATACTCCAACAAAATAGGCCTCCTCGTCACCCCTACACACCGTGTGTGTGGCCCGGACACAACCATCACACGACTTCGAGTGGGAAAAGAGTACACGGTGTGTACTCAGAAAGTACACGGCGTGTACATAAAAAATTTCCAGAAAGTTCATTTTTATTAAAATATTCTGAAAAAGGGTAAACATACCTGAAACAAAGATCCAGGTTCTTAAACCATATGAAATGAATGATTATTTTTTTCTGAATTACTAACAGATCATGTGATCCATGATCAGTCAAACAATTTATCTGCAGTTACCATCAACACAAATAGGTTATCCAATATTCATAAACCCCCATGGGTTGAGATAATAAATTAACCTCAAAAACATTAATTCATTGTGAATATTAACATTCCACAAATTTTTTACATTATAAACCTTCTGAAATGTTAAAATTCAAAGCATTAGAAAGAATTTTTTGGAATCATTTTATCATTTATCGCACATACATCAAAATGTACCTCTTTTTTGTAAAATTCCAAAAATGTTATTACCCTCATCATGTATTCTCTTACAACATGGTAATAACATTTATTACCATAAATACATTAAGAAAACATGCACGATCGCTTATTCTAATGACTACTTTATGTATTCCATAACTCCAAAAATATTTTAAACTTCATACCTGATGATCGATATCACCTTTTCAATAATAAATTTTTGGTTAATCTATACCATTTAATATAATTATTAATATCTATAATATCTTTACCAAAACATCGTTGTCTCAAAATCAGTCATTGCTTAAGGGTTACCTTCCCCTAATAAAAATATTATTATTCCATGAAATCACTATTATATATCTTCATCACCATTCACCAAGTGAATTTAAATCCCTAATGAAAACTTATACAAAAAATAAATATATATTTCAGGATTTATATAACATATTCTATGAATTCAAAATCATAAATACTTTATTTGACCAACATTATTTATAAACCATTATTATAGCTTAATCAACTTGTTCCTCAATACCACATTCCTATGATGGGAAATATGAGTCATGCTCAAAATCAATATAATCATAGTTATTATATTTTATTTAAACAATACTTGAAGAACATCGCATACCATAGAATTTTTGTTTTTGAAATCACTATCATCGGAAGTAAAACAAATACTCATACCACCTTTCAGATTCTCTTTATGCGATTTCCACTTTAGAAATCGATTAACATAATTTTGATACCTTCCACATCTGAAACAATAAATGTTTACAATTTTCCATTCTAGTTATATCCATTGACTAAAACCAGAAAGTATAGTGTGAGCATTACTTATCATAGAAGTAAACCTCAAAGTCATGAAAATAATTACTTATAGGATGTCTAAATCAAGACACCTTTGTTAATCTATGACTGTATAAGTTCAACCTAGGTTATTCATATCTGATATATATTTAAAATAATTATATATATTCATGAATATTTTATGAATTCCTAAATCATATAACTCATGAGTGTCAAACCATGCAAGCAGAAAATCACATTATCGTGTACCAGATTACCCCAAGTCAAGATTGAAACATCATGTCAAGGATGTTACCCCTAGGTACATATATTCCAGAGCCACACCCACTCGTAGTATTCAATAAAAGATATATTTCTTGGAAACCACATACTTTATCCATTACCAAAATTTGAGATCATTTTCCAAAATATTTACTCAAACTTATACATATCCTTAGAGACTTCTGTAGAAATATACTTAGAAATATACCTTGGTATATCACCAATATTTTCTAATCCTAGTTTCCATAGGATGAATAAAAATTTCCTATCATGACATCTATAGAGACCCATGATTAAAATACTTGGATATAACATTATTTTAGATGAATATTTAGTAAATTGAAAAAATACATGCTTAAGGACCATAATAGTTTGGTGTGTCACGACCCGCCTTCACCAAAAAGGAGGGAAGGGTCATCAAATTGTCATGCCCTTCCTTCTTTAAGTTGAAGGAGAGATAATGACCCCCGAGACCTACCTTCAATAGGTCCCGGAGTGGCGAATATCACCAAGGGTATATAAATTTCTCACAAATAGAAGGCATTACACCTTTTTGTTTTATAAGATCGAGAGATAAGATGATGAAACTCAACAAAACCAAGGTAAAAGAAAAGTAAAGCCAAAAATAAACCATTCCCAAATGCATGTTCCAAAAGTATAGCCACAAAGTACAAAAGGTGACTACAAAGGTAAGTAACAAAGAGGAAAAGCAACAATTGCAACTGCCCCAAAGGTCTGAGCTAGTATGGTCCTGTGTGATCCCCGAAGTCCTCCTGGAAACCTGAAAGCAGTTTTATATATGTAGGGTGAGCATACAAGTACATTCAGTAGTGAAAACCAAAGACTCTCATGCACAAGTGGGCGAACGTACTAAAGTCCTGTGAGAAAAAGAGTAAACAAAACACCTAATCAAGGTAAACTATCCACCCTAGGCCTCACCAAGGCACACTCCCCAAATAACGCAAGTCATGTAATATATATAATCAGAGCACATCAATGTTTGGGTACCCCGTGCCACTTTCCCACTGGTTATTGAGACATCCTATGCATCGAACCAATACCGCCATTCTCACCGCAGTCCCACTGCCACACCCGCCCGCACACACCTGGGCCACAACCACCACACGCAGTCCCACTGCTGAATCCCACCCGCAAACACCTGGGCCACAACTATCACATGTAGCCACGCCTGCAAACACCTAGGCCAGAACAACCACCACCACGCCCGAAGTCACCTTGGCTAGAAAAGTCCACTGCCATGCCCGAAGACACCTGAGCCTCATCCCGAAGACACTTAAGAAACCACCTGCTGCACACACCTGGCCAACCACCACACTACCTCTCCTGAAGGTTCTTGGGCTAATAATGGACCTCAGGCCATCACAGCCTGCCCGAAGATACATGGGCTATCCGGGAAAGGGAGCATAAAAGGAGCTAATAACCAGCCACTAAGAATAGTGTTGGGAAAAATACCCTCCCCCGTGAAATGGGGGTGTTCAGCATAAGTGCTCAACATGGGTGGGGCGCGAATAAGAAACACAAAACTAAAGGTATAGATATAGGTAACAAGCACTCACCCAAAGCCTAGATTTTTCTAACCAACCTACAGAACACAACACCACTACGTCCAAGTCCCAAGTCACGACTTTCGCCAACAAAACCCATTTGTCCCATTCTTGTTTCAAGTTTAGTGAAAATGTTTAATTAGGTTTAAGAACTACTGGGAAACTAGTAAGCATAGGCACAAGTCCAGGAAAGTAAACAGTCAAGCATCAACCATAACGCCCACACCAGGTTTTCAACAACATAGGATCCCACCCCAATTCGTGATATAAACAAGTACCCACCCGGTCTTAAAACTCACAAACACTGAATCCATACCAACATGGGATCCCATCCCCAAATTCACAAAACCACCGAGAGTATAAAGACAGGAGATCCCATCCCCTCCCACATCTCCAGAAATCGGCCTGAAAAAAGAAAACAACCAACTACCACCATCAACAAAAGCAGGTCCTTGCCAGTATTTTCAGATTTAAACGATTAACACACTCCACAATTTCAATTTTCGTGTGTTTTAACCGGGGAAATCATAGAAGGATTGATCCTGGTGCCTCAATTTATTTGTCCGGATATACGTGATTAACCAATTTACTTTTTACAGTAGGAGTTTACAACCACAACAAGCCATTTAAAACATTAGCAGGGGTTTATTAGTGCACAAACAACGACCACCAACAGCCTCGATTTTTAGAAGGCAAAGCCAGCATGACTCAACAAGATGGTCATAATATAAACAAAATCAACGATCACAGCCCCCCCCCCCCCCCCACCCTCTTTCTTTATAGAATCCAGTTCATTATCTTCATTTAGGTCTGGTTTTTCCAATTCTATAGAACAGAAGGATGACCACCCCACATGATACACAAAAGAGAGAGACGAAGGAGAAATTCCCTACTTGTTGATATGTGATCGACGTTTAGGCTGGGCGCAGAACTTTACGGATAACGATGCGGTGCGCCCGATGCACCAGAAGATATTTGTGAAAACCCATGATCGAGGAAAGGAGAAAGCACGACTAACCCTTGGTTTATAAGAGCCGCAAACGGTTGAGGTGAGAACGCGAAACCGTGTAAGGCGTGGGGGTCGTTGGTTGATCACGCGGATCCACTCTTCATTAAAGGGGTTCGGGTGGTTTAAACAGACTCATTAATTGATTAAGTATTTAATTAAAACTCTTATTCGCATTACGGGTCTTTAAAACACGCTCAAACAGGTCAAAATAGGGTTTAAAACCCTATTTGCGCAAAAAGGAGCACTACTGGAAATAACTCGTGGTGTAGGCCAGAGCCACCAGTAGCTGAGAGCTACCGATGGGTGACAGCTACCGGTAGTTGAGCTATTGGTAGGCTACAGCCACCGGAAGGCCACAGCAACTGGTAGGCCGAGCTACCGGTAGGCTACATCTTCCGGTAGGCTGAGCTACCGGTAGGCTGCGGCCACCGGTAGGCCGAGCTACCGGTAGGCCTACTACCGGTAGGCTAAGGCTACCGGTAGGCCTACACCACCGTGATTTCCAGACCCGAAAACCCAAAACGATATTTTCACAAAGTAATGGACCCCAAAAACCCGGGCCATTACATCAGATACCTCTTAAACGATTCTCTTCCTCGAGAATCAAAACAAAACCTAAATGGAAGAGAGGGTCTGAACAACCACCTCGAAAGATACCTCTTAGGAGCAAACCCATGATAACTAAAACATTTCCCCACCAAGAACCAAGCAACATACCATGCCAAACTGCCCGGGCATGTGGGTTGGGGAGTCTCCTCCCACATGTCAAGATATTATCTGCTTTGGGCGGCACTGACTCTCCCACACGGTTTTGATCACATCCAGCTTAATGCGTTATGATTAGGGGTCAGGTTCTCTCCTCCCCATAGCCAGAGATTTTCACACACAAACAGAGGAAAGAAAACTAGTACATTACATATCCAAAATACAAAACGTTCTATCACAACAGGTTCAACAAGGAACAAATCCTAAAACAACTCTGGGTTCTGGGTACGCATCTGTGCTTCCCTCTCCCACGTACTCTCCTCAAGCCTACCATGTCTCCACAACACACGAACCAAGGGGATGGTTCTCCCACGAAGCACCTTCTCCTTGCAATCCTCGATCATCACTAGTCTATCCACAAAGGTCACGTCATCCTCGATGTCTAGCTCACCCCAATCAAGGACGTGTGAATCGTCATGCAGATACTGAAGGAGCTGGGACACATGGAAGACACCATGTATCCTCAGTAGCGGCGGTGGCAACTCTAACTGATAAGCCACCTCGCCGACCCGCCGCAACACTTTGAAGGGTCTGATGAACCTGGGGGAAAGCTTACTCCCTTTTCCGAACCTCTGATGCCCACGCCGAGGGGAGACCTTCAAGAACACGTGGTCCCCAACATCAAAATCCAAGGGCCTCCTCCTAGTATCAGCATACGACTTCTCTCGGTCCTAGGCCGCCTTCATCCTTTCCCGTATGAGTTGAACCTTCTCTGTTGTGTTATGCACCACCTCTATGCCAAGGATGACTGCCTCTCCTACTTCGGCCCAACACATAGGTGAACGGCATGGCCTCTCGTACAAGGCTTCAAATGGGACCATACTGATGGTAGAGTGATAGCTATTATTGTAGGAAAACTCTACCAGGGGAAAGTGTCGTACCCATGATCCTCCTGAGTCCAGAACACATGCTCGTCGCATATCCTCCAAGGTCTGGATGGTGCGCTCTATTTGTCCATCTCTCTGGGGATGGAAAGTAGTGCTAAGGCATAACTGGGTGCAGAAAGCATGCTAAAATCCTCTCCGGAATCACGAGGTAAATCATCCATCCCTATCCGAGACTATATACCTCAGAACTCCCTGGAACTGCACCACCTCAACCACGTACTTTCGTGCCAAAGCATCCACAGCACTCGACTCCCTGATTGCCAGAAAGTCAGCCGATTTCGTCGACCTGTCCACTACCACCCAGATGGCATCGTATCCCCCTTGGACCTTGGGTAGTCCCGTGATGAAATACATCGAGATGTCGTCCCACTTCAACTCGGGACATCTAGAGACTGTAGTAGGCCGCCTGGAACTCGGTGTTCAGCCTTCACTTGCTGACACACCAAGCACTTAGCCACAATCTCTGCCACTGCTCGCTTCACTCTGGGCCACCAAAACTGCCCATTCAGTCCCTGGTACATCTTGGAAACTTCTAGGTGTACCGGCAGGGGTGAGTTGTGGAACTCACTAAGAACCTTTCGGCACATCACTCCTGGAACAAACAACCATTTCTGGAAAAACATCTGGTTCTGACCATCCTCTACCCATCCTTCCGGAGCATTTCCCTGGTCAACTTGGTCACGCATCACTTCGCACTCCGGGTCTCCCCACTGAGACTCCCCCACTTGTCGAAACAGATATGATTGCACTACCATCTGATATAGGTAGCCTCTACCGCTATCCATCTTCGCATCCTGGTGTAAGGAATCCAACTCCTCTATTACCTTCCAGGCGTCCACCGAATCTCGGACTGTATCCTTCTGCGTCCTCCTACTCAAGGCATCAGCCACCACATCCATCCCATTCCATCACCCCTGGTGTCCTCCCCAACACCCACATGCATAAACTGATGCATATCGCCACTCTAGGCATCATCTACTGCCAAAACCACAAGGCCTCCATGCCTCCACATATCACAACAGCCATCCAGGCTCACATCACAGCACAAGCAGCATGAAAACAATAGTTACAACTGTGGTCTGTTGACCCTTTAACAAACAAGAGGGTAACTCAGAACCCTTTTAGAAATTCCCACATAATCTATTCTTTAATCCATATTTAATTAGCATATTTTCTATTCGTAGGTTCCAATTACAGGATACCTAATTAGTAATCTATCAAAATCAAATAACTATGCTTACTTCCTTAATTTGATTATCCTCAAATTAGAACAACTACAACAATGGCAATAACCAGATTAATTTACATGCCTCTTTATCATTAGCCAATTAATTAACAATTAATTCCGTCTTTACGTTCATTATCAATTTCTATCATGAACGAACAACAAATCAAAGAAAACTTAGATATCACTCTATCTAGAAAAACATGAGGCAAACCGTTATCACGGTATAAAGCAATAACATGCGATTAACCAATTCTTTTAATCCGGTTCAAGTATTTAATTAGGTCAATTTCATTGTGATCCAAAGGACTAAATCATGCTAATTATAAGATTGAAAATATACAATTAGAGAAGTCATGAATACCCTCTCGTGACACTCCTCCTAGAGCATGCATCCTCTCCACCACTTCGGCCTTCTTCTGGACCTCCAAGTACGTCGGCAGGGTAAAGGGGGTAACAGCATACTGGAGGGAGGGTCGGAGCGCCTCCTCTAAACGTCTTTCCTGAGAGTCCTCGTCGGGAAAGAGGTTCGGAGCAAAACATAGGAGGTCCTTGAACTTTATCCTTAGCTCCCTCACGGACATACTCCCCTGCTGGAGGGAGAGTAGCTCCTGTCTATTTTCTGCCTTCATCGTCGAGGAGAGGAATTCCGCTCGGAACTCCCTCTCGAAATCCACCCAAGACACATCAGACTCTATCCTCTCCCCCAGGTAAAGCGTCCACCACTGACGCGCTGCTCCCCGCATCTGGCTGATGGCCAGAGGAACCCAGTACTCGGTCGGGGCCCGATTCAGTCCAAAATCTATAACTAGCTCCTCTAGCCAACCTTCCGTCTTCATGTCGGAGGTGCTTCCCTCATACTTCTCGAGGGCCTGTCGCTGGAAGGCCCGAAGAGTCTTCTGCCACTGGTCATCCTCTTCCTCTCGATCAGCTCTATGCCGATCGGCCAAAGTAGTCTTCGGGGCCTCGATCGCCTGTACCACACGTGGTCGCCTTCCAGGTGCCATAACTGCATGGTAAACAAGGAATGCCTAAGCCCAAGTAGTGCAGAATATCGTTCTTAAAACTTCTTAAAATTTTAATTTATTCTTCATTCCCATGACATCCCAGAAACACAATAACAAAAGTCATTATGATGCATGTACCTTTCCTAGGGTCTCTACCCTGCAATCAGTGTGGCCTCACTTGGTCGTTCGGTAGGTCCAGAGTCCTTGCATAGGATCACGGGGGGCCCTAAAATCCCATGTCCTAGCCAGTCTTCCCTGACCTAATTCACACGCCAAGGCCACCCAACACTATTTTCTTACCATCCCATGAAATCCTCACCACACCTAACTCCAGACTCCACCCTATCTCTCAACCATCACCTCTGATACCATTCTGTCATGACCCGCCTTCACCAAAAAGGAGGGAAGGGTCAGAAGATTGCCAGGCACTTCCTTCTTTAAGTTGAAGGAGAGATAATGACCCCCAAGACCCGACTTCAATAGGTCCCAGAGTGGCGACTAGCACCATGGGTATAGAAATTTCTCACAAATGGAAGGCATTACCCCTTTTTGTTTTATAAGATCGAGAGATAAGATGATGAAACTCAACAACACCAAGGTAAAAGAAAATTAAAGCCAAAAATAAACCATTCCCACATGCATGTTCCAATAGTAAAGCCACAAAGTACAAAATGTGACTACAAAGGTAAGTAACAAAGAGGAAAAGCAACAATTGCAACTACCCCAAAGGTCCGAGCTAGTATGGTCCTGCGTGATCCCCGAAGTCCTCCTAGAAACCTTAAAGCAGTTTTATATACGTAGGGTGAGCATACAAGTACACTCAGTAGGGAAAACCAAAGACTCTCGTGCACAAGTGGGGGAACGTACTAAAGCCCCGTGAGATAAAGTGAAAAACAAACACCTAATCAAGGTAAACTATCCACCACAGGCCCCACCAAGGCACACTCCCCAAATAACGCAAGTCAAGTAATATATATAATCAGTGCACATCGATGTTTGGGTACCCCGCGCCACTTTCCCACTAGTTATTGAGACATCCTGTGCATCAAACCAATCCCGGCATTCTCTCCATAGTCCCACTACCACACCCTCCCGAACACACCTGGGCCACAACCACCACACGCAGTCCCACTGCCGAATCCCGCCCACAAACACCTGGGCCACAACTATCACATGTAACCACTCCTGTAAACACCTAGTCCAGAACAACCACCACCACATTCGAAGACACCTGGGCTAGAAAAATCCACTTCCACGCCCGAAGACACCTGGGCCTCATCCCAAAGACACTTGGGAAACCACCTGCCGCACAAACCTGGCCAACCACCACACTACCCCGCCCGAAGGTTCTTGGGCTAATAATGGACCTCAGGCCATCACAGCATGCCCGAAGATACTTGGGCTATCAGGGAAAGGGAGCAGAAAAGGAGCTAATAACCAGACACTAAGAATAGTGTTGGGAAAAACACCCTACCCCATTAAATGGGGGTGTTCGGCACTAAGTGCTCAACTTGGGTGGGGCGCGAATAAGAAACACAAAACTATAAGTATAGATATAGGTAAAAAGCACTCACCCAAAGCCTTGGTTTTTCTAAACAGCCTACAGAACACAACACCACTGCGTCCAAGTCCCAAGTCACAACTTTCGCCAACAAAACCCATTTGTCCCATTCTTGTTTCATGTTCAGGGATAATGTTTAATTAAGTTTAAGCACTACTGGGCAACTAGTAAGCATAGGCACAAGTCCAGAAAAGTAAATAGTCAAGCATCAACCATAACGCCCACACCCAGTTCTCAACAACAAGGGATCCCACACCAATTTGTGATATAAACAAGTACCCACCCGGTCATAAAACTCACAACCACTGAATCCATACCAACAGGGGATCCCATCCCCAAATTCACACAACCACCGAGAGTATAAAGACAGGGGATCCCATCCCCTCCCACATATCCAGCAATCGGCCCAAAAAAAGAAAACAACCAACTACCACCATCAACACAAGAAGGGCCTTTCCAGTATTTTCAGATTTAAATGACTTAACACACTCCATAATTTCAATTTTCATGTGTTTTAACCAGGGTTATCATAGAAGTATTGATCATGGTGACTCAATTTATTTGTATGGATATACGTGATTAACCAATTTACTTTTCAAAGTAGGAGTTTACAACCACAACAGGCCATTTAAAACATCAGCAGGGGTTCATTAGTGCACAAACAACGACCACCAACGGCCTCGATTTTTAGAACGCAAAGCCAGCACAACTCAACAAGATGGTCATAATATAAACAACATCAACGATCATAGCCCCCCCCATCTTTCTTTATAGAATCCAGTTCATTATCTTCATTTAGGTCTGGTTTTTCGACTTATACAGAATAGAAGCACGCCCACCCCGCATGATACACAAAAGATAGAGACGAAGGAGAAATTCCCTACTTGTTGATAGATGATCGACGTTTAGGCTGAGCGCGGAACTTTACGGATAACGATGCGGTGCGCCCAATGCACCAGAAGCTGTTTGTGAAAATCCGCGATCGAGGAAAGGAGAAACCACGACTAACCCATGGTTTATAAGAGCCGCGGACGTTTGAGGTGAGAACGTGAAACCGCGTAAGGCGCGGGGGTCATTGGTTGATCATGCGGATCCACTCATCATTAAATGGTTTATGGTAGTTTAAACCGACTCATTAATTGATTAAGTATTTAATTAAAGCTCTTATGTGCATTACGGGTCTTTAAAACATGCTCAAACAGGTCAAAATAGGGTTTAAAACCCTATTTGCGCAAAAAGGTGCGCTACTGGAAATAACTCGCAGGGTAGGCCAAAGCCACCGGTATCTGAGAGCTACCGGTGGGTGATAGCTACCGGTAGTCCGCAGCTACTGGTAGGCCGAGCTACCGTTAGGCTGCAGCCACCGGTAGGCTGCAGCTACCGGTAGGTCGAGCTACCGGTAGGCTGCAGCTACTGGTAGGCCGAGCTACCGGTAGGCTACTGCTACAGGTAGGCCGCAGTTACTGGTAGACCTAGACCACCATGATTCCCAGACCCAAAAACCCAAATCGAGATTTTCACAATGTAATGGACCCCAAAAACCCGGGCCATTACATGGTGTGTTTGGAAACTATGAAACAAAATATTCTATCCAAGTGACAGATCTTTAATATCACCAATAAATATCTACACCATTATTACTTATTCATAAGTCTTTGTTTATAATATAGAGAAAGGAATCATAAGAAAGGGGTGAGGTCAGATGCTCAACAAGGGTAAATAAAGAAAATTTGTAAACATAACACAATAAAAGGGGTATGTAATATGAGATTAATATATAAAGATCATACCCTACATATCATAGATCATTATAATTATTGGTATTTTTCTATACCTAAATCATTAGATAATAATAATCATAATCCATGAAATTATAACATAAGAATAAAATATGCAGTTGTCAAAAATACATATAAAACCCCTAATTTAATGCGGGCTACCAAGGCCTTTGTAACAAGTTAGCCTTGGGTTAGTCACCCATGTATCAGATTAGGGCTTGGAATAACCTCCTAGGTACCCTCTTATTTTGGACATGGGATTTCCTATAGTGTACCCTCTTATTTTGGGATTGGGATGACCTCTCATATACCCTCTTAATTCAATCTTGGGATTTACTCTTGTGTACACTCTGGTTTCAAGATTGGGATTTCCTCTTATGTAACCAATCATTTTGGGCATTGGACTTCCTTCCATGTACCCTCATGTCTTGGGCTTGGGATTTCCTCTAGTTTACCCTCTTCTTTCAGGATTGGGATGTACTCTCATGTAAACTCTGGTTTTAGGATTTTTATGTCCTCCCATTTACCCTCTTGTTTTGAGATTGGGATTACTCTTGTATACCAACTTTTTTGGGCTTGTGATTCCCTTCCATGTACCCTTTGATCTCATAGAACATTTTTCATTAACCAATGCATTGGAGGGAGATATAGGTCCCACCAGTCAAACAATAAAATAATAAATGAATGTTCCACAAAACATTCATCATATCATGTCCCCTTAAAATAGATTTGTTTTACAAAAATAAAATCATAACCCATGAATTTAAAAGGTAATTTTTAACTTTTTATCACGTCATAACATATGTTAAAGTTATATTCTTCATAATCATTTCATCAAAGAATAAATAGTGGAAAGAATTATATTTCAAAAATATATAACTCTTTGAAAGGAAACAGATTTCATAATCATATAAACCATGGAAGATAAATGGATTTCTTAAATTATAACTCATGGAAGATAAATAGGATTCATAAAACCCATAAAATTAAGCATAACCCATTCATATAATTGTTATGAATTGAACCTTTAGAGAATTTCTGATAAAGAAATGATTAACATGAACAGATGTCATCTTAGATGAAAAATAATTTTGAAACATCTTTCAAAATCATTTCTTGAGGAAAATATCCATTCTTCTTTAAAAAAATATTTTAAAAATATAAAATTATATAGAGATCATTATCCAAGAAAATACCATGAAAACATATAAAAAAGACTTCAAATCATTTTGAAAACCACTTTTTCTTGAATACTTAATAAATAATATTCAAAATATATTTAAAAAATATTATTTAAAAACAATTTTAATCATATAAATAATTTATTAAATTCTATTGAAAACAATTTCATTGATAATATATTTAAAACTTATAAATAAATCTTGAAAAAATTTTGAATAATATTTCATTGAAAATACATTGAAAAAATATAAATAAATCGTCAAAATGTTTTCAAAACCATTTTCACTGAATGCTTATAAAAGAATATTGAAAACGTTTTGAAAACCGTTTTTCTTGAATATATTTAAAAAAACAATCTTAAAAATTATCCCTTTAAACATTCAATGTAAATTTTATAGAAATTACGGAAGCTAAAAACATACGTGTCATACAACATAAATCAAATATTTCTTTCTCACTTTAAAAAGGATAGAAAAATTCCATGATTAAAAAGTGTTAATAAGATTCCATTGTTAATTGATAAAATAAAAAAAATTAATAACTTTTATTAATGACAATTAGATATTAATATAATATTCATGGAATCCCATTTTAGAAAACATTGTTTTGAAATATGATAGACTTTCGACCAAAGAAAGGGTAAATTCAGTCTTTCATAAAAACATATTCCTAACTATATTATGTACCAAAGTGTAAAAAATGGCACCAACACACAAATATATCATGAATAACTAGAGGAGAATAAAATTACAGCATTTATTGAGAGATGGAACATAATAATTCATCAAAGGAAGCATAAACTTAAACAATCTCAAAAAGCAAGGAGATTGTCTCAATAAACTTTTAAAATTTGGTAACATTATTGGGATCACTTTGTGTATAACTTTATATTTGTTGTCAATGTTTTTCAATGAAGATAAAAATGAAAGAGATCAAGAAGTACTCCAATGAAATGGAGGAATGGAAATTCAGATGATTGTTGTCCTGATCATAAGTTCAAAAAACATGTGTCAAATGTGACACATTGTTTTCAACAGTGAAGAATGGTGCGGTATAATCCATCTAAGGATGATTAAAGAATAATGTGGATTTGATTCAGACCATGAAATTCTTCATGATTGCATGAGAACCATGAAAGATACTTCTTTATGAATAGAATCATTTGGTTTGCATGAAGTATAGAATGACGGTTGTGGAAGAAGACAATGTACAAGGGATTGGAATTATGAGATCTCCATGCACTTTACATTGTATCAAAATATTATGATGCTAAATCTGATCGATCAAATGATATATATCACGATAGTGGAGTTTGTGATGAAAGAAATAGAGTTATTGAAGAAGGAAAATCACAAGAATGATGTTTTTTCAGGTGACTGTGCTTGTTGACAAAGCAAAACAATGACACAAAAATTTGTTAAAAAAGGGGGTTTCATAGCACCATGAAGAGTTCAAGGGTTGTGGTTAAGGATCCATGTTTGATTCAAGAACGTCGACAGAGGAATGGATGATATGGTGGTGGTATAAAAAGGGCAGACACAAGGTGGCACCATTTTCTAGTGTTTGCCAAATTTTTGGGTCTAAAAATCGACAAATTAAGAAAGGTGGTTTTTGGAAAAGGGACTTGTGCTCCGTGTACTTGAAGGATCGGGAACATGCGTGCCTAGTGTTTTTCAAGATCAGAACATGGAAAAATGGAAAAGGTATAAGGTCCACACTTGTTTTGGGTTGGTCGTGCATGTGACATGTGCGCCGAGAAAGGACCTGCGCGCCAGTGCCTTGGAGGATTGGAAACTTGCGCACATGTTGTTTTTAAAACTCAAAACTTAAAAATATGGAAAAGGATATAGGTTCATGAAAGTATTGGTGTGGTCTCACAAGTTAGTAGAGCAACAGAGGCTTTGGAGGTTGGACCTACCTGCCGAGGCTTGCGCGCCGAGGGGAGACATGCGCGCCATTGCGCAGACTAGAAAAATTCTTATAAATAGAGGTTGACCCCTCCTCATTCAACACGATCTCAACACATAGAAGAAAATCATATCTCTCATCGCGCAGGTGTGGTGGTCGTTCAAGTGGTGTGTGGTCGCGCAAGTAGAAGTTGCGCGATGGTTGGTGGTTGCACGCCCAAGGCGGTTAGGAGAGAAAAGAAGTGAGTCGCAGAAGTTTGAAGTTTAAGTAGGCGGTGTCGTGCAGGTGGTTTAGTAATACCTGCACGCCAATTTGGACTTGCACGCCAAATAATAGCACACGGTATTAGGACTTGCATGCCAAGCTTGGAGAAGAGCACCAAGTGCTGTTGGAGTACGCACGTCTTTTTGAAGCTACAAAAAATATTAAAGATTGCTCGATACCTTTAGTGCAATATATTATGTATTAATTAGAGAATATGGAAGAACAATGAACAATTTGGTTTTATAAAGAGAAGTGGTACCACACACACATGACTGGTGTTTAACATCATCGTTGTGCTTTGTGAAGTGATGAATAACAGATCGTGGAACTAAACTTAGATCTGCATTGAAAGAGGGGAATATATCAATACACGCAGGTGTTAGTATTTGGAATCAAAGGAAGAGAAGAAGAAGATTTAATGCATTCAGTTATTGCACTACAGAAGAAGATTGAATACAAAAGAGAAACAACTTAGTACTCTGATGCAAGCATTGTCTCATACTGAACATGAGACAAAGACATCAATGCAAATCTATTGGAGAGACCTTTGTGTCTATAAACTGAGTGGGACTTCACCAAAGGCAGTGAGCCAGGGGGATTCAACGGGAGTGACATGAGGGATGCAGTGAGCTATCCCTGAACCTTTTTAAAGGTAGTGAGCCTGGAATAGAGTGAATATGCCCGAACCTTTGTAATCCACAGCAAGTGAAGTATAGTGCAATTTGGTACGGCTGACAACTTGTCAGCATATGCTCCTTGGACATAGCCCTTAGTGGTGAACCAAGTAAAAATTGATGTGTCATGTATTTGGATGTGAATGTTTCATTGATGATCATATATATCATACAAGTTTTACTAGTTCCTACCAACGTGGGAACTAGATCCAAAACATAAAAAAGAAAATTTTGACACCCTGATTCACCCCTACCCTCTCAGGGTGTCCCAGGGCCCTATAAGTGGTATCAGAGGGAGGTTCATGTATGTTGGATACTCTACAATAATTCTATTCAGAAGAGGATTTGAGTTTCTTTCATAAAGTCAACAATAATGTGCCATCTTGATGTAGATTCAGTCATTTTGGAGCAAAATCCTTCATCCAGAAAGACCATGACAAAGATGAAAAATAAAGAGAAGAAGCAGTTGAAGAAGTCCCTCATGTTCAAAGAAGATACAGTGTCTTGTTCTTCATGCCCTTACAAAAATGATGAAATATCAGGCTTGGAAAGTATCGAGCAGGTGGCTCGGGTTCCTACCATAGGAAAGGAAGACACTTCTATCTAAAGTGATCAGGAGAAATTAACATGTTATCTTCATGATATTACTGAAGAAAGAGTTGCTGCTATTTTTGGAATATATCAAGACATGCAGGTTGAGATAAACCATTTGGAAAGTGAAGCTGATAATTTTGAAAAGGGACTGGAAGGAAAAATTCTCGAATTCTTAAAGCTCACCAAACAGATTAAATCCTTTGAAGAAAAATAGGTAGTCACTAAGACTCTAAAAGGAAAGATCCATGCACTTGAAGATGAGTAGAAGAATTGCACTGAAGTCAAGAGTTTTGGATTGGAAGAAACTTCCAAGAGATTTAGAGAACGTGACTCTTTGTTACAGAACAAAGTTAAGATATATGAAGATGAGGTTGAAAGACTGAAGAAGACTTGTGAAGAGAAGATGATCATGATTGAAGATCGTAAGATCATTCTCAATACTGGAAGTCAAAAATTGGAAGCCCAATTGAAAAATATGGAGAAGACACATATTGATACATCACAAATGAATGAATCGGTTGTTGCTGGTGCTCAATGCTCACTAGAGGACTCTACTGTTAAATGACCTCCATCATGTGATAATAAGATCATGACATCACTCATTGATTTATCACAATCAGCTATAAAAGTGAAGGTACCACCCATACAAACCTATACTATTGTTTCTAAATATGTTCCTTCAAAAAGTAAAGGTTGGAAGAAAAATTCTAAACATGTATGGGTGAGGAAAGAGGAAGATAAGAAACCTACCACTATGGCTAGGTTGGATGGGAAGAAAAATGTGGAAGTTGGTTCCTCAAATAGAGCCCAAGAAATTAAGATGGAGGTCTAACAACCTCACACATAAGATACAAAGAAGAAATGATTTGTGGGTCAATGTTGGTGCTGCAACAGATTTGCGCATTGTGCACTCGATTGTTGGTACAATCCCTTTAATAAAAAAGCACAAAGAAATCTTGTATCAAAGGAAATAAATCCAGAGAAGAAGAAGAAACCCCTGCAGGTCCAAATCCATCTATTTACAACAAATAGATTTGGAATTCTTGATAACATTTGTGATTTATGCAATGGGATTGGTCACAATAATGGTGCATGCCTTTGTCAACAGATATTCAGAGCTGATAAAAACAATAGACCACATATGCTGGCTAAGTATGAAGTAAGTACCTTGGGAAGAAATCAGAATAATGATGTGAACACACATTTCCACAAGACGATCTCAAGTAGGTAAGCTGAGAAGAGCCAAGATTATAGATCCATGAAATTGAAGGGTCATTCATCCAAAAGAAAAACTAAGTGGGAAGAAACTCAGATGAACCCATGTGGAAGATCCAAACCAGCTGCAACAGTTCCAAATGACATATTGGTCATCTAGCTAGAATATTTGGAAAGAATTTGGAAACATGAAAATGGAAAAGGCATGGATGGTGGTAAAGGACAAGAAAAACTTTCACGTGATAAAGGTAGAGGGCATGAGAGATTTCAAACAAAGAGAAACACACCTGTCAAAGAAGTTCTGTGAGAGAGATTCCTGAAATCTGTTCACATTGCAAAAGGTTTTCTAACCTTAAAAGCATAGAAAGAATCAGTCCTTAAGATAATTAAGAATGTATCAAATTTGATGGTCATTAAGCATAAAAATTATCCACACAAAGAAGAAGAAGATGTGAAGAGATATATGACACTTAAATAGATATCCGATCATATGATCAAATGTGCAGGCATGAAGACTGGAGTGAACAGAGGAATTCGGTTGAGAAAATAACCTCAACCATGAAGCTCATGTTGATGAAGTAAGGAGTAACCACCTTATTCCCTTAATCATTTGTGTATTGTATTTGTGATAATAATGCAGGGAATTGAAGGTGAAGCATGCTCTCAAGGGGAGAACCTGAGAAGTAGTGAATGTTGTCAACTCTTGATAGCTAATCTGAAGAAGTTTCCATCCTTGGAAGATTCTTCAATTGATATTCAAATATTAAGATGATGAATGATCATTCTTGATGAAGATGATGAGGAGTGTTTCCCTTGAGGGGGAGAAACAAAAATGGAGAAGCTTCCAAAATCATTGTTTCAATCAACATCAACTCTAGCTTGTATCAATTGCAATCACACTATAAATTTCTTGAAGAACATGTCAGTGGAGAAAGTATGTCATTTCTCAATATCACATCCTTGATTACTCAGAACAAATATCATTCTACAAAGGGGGAGTAATTGAGTTGATTAGTGACATAAGAAGAATGGAAGTTCCCAAGGCCACTTATCCTACCAATTGCACTTGAATGTTTTTGATATGTTTTCTGATGAGAGTGCATGAGTTTCAGGTTGATTATTCCCTATCACATTAGATTTCATTAACCCAAAATGAAAGTGGAAAACCCTTGAAGACAGTGAACCTGAGTTCTCATCCCATGTGGTATCATGATCAGTGATAATGGACTACCTTGTTGCCTAAATCAAATCCTCTTGTTTTCTACACCGAGAATTGATTATGTAGAATTTGAGTGAAATGATTGATGACACATTGATAATGTATAGATTGATACCCTCCCAACCATGAACTTTTTATTTATTTTCAATAAGGGGGAGAGAAAGTGAAATGAAAGTTTGAAAAAAATAAGTTTATTGAAGAGAATATTCTCATTTTGAAATTGAAGAATTCATTTCAGAAGATATGTAAGGTATTGAAAAACAAATACATGGGGGGGGTTTGGGACCACATTGTGTATAAATTTTTATTTTTTGTCAATATATTTCAATGAATATCCAAATTATGGAGATCAGAAATTACTCCAATGAAATGGAGGAATGGAAATTCAGATGATTTTTGTACTGATCATAAGTTCAAAGAATATGTGTCAAAGGTGACACATTGTTTAAAATAGTAAAGAATGGTGTTATTTAATCCATCTGAGGATTATTAAAGAAGAATGGGTATTTGATGAAGACCATGCAATTATTCATGATTTCATGAGAACCATGCGAGAGACTTCTTAAAGAATACAATCATTTGGTTTGCATGAAGTAGAGAATGATGGTTTCGGAAGAAGACAATGTGCAAGGGATTGGAAATCTGAGATGTCCATGAACTTCCCTTTGTATCAAAATATGATGATGCTATATCTGATTTATCAAATGATATATATCATGATAGTAGTGTTTGTGATGAAATAAGGAGAGTTGTTTAAGAAGGAAAATCACAAGAAATATGTTTTTTAGGTGATTGTGCTTGTTGACAAGGTAAAACAATGACACACAAATTTGTTAACAACGGGGGTTTCATGGTGGCATGTCACGTTTAAGGGTTGTGGTTAACGATCCATGTTTGATTAAAGAACATCTGCAGAAGAATGGTTGATCTGGAGGTGGTACAAAAAGAGCAGACACAAGGTGGCACCATTTTCTAGTGTTTTCCAAATTATTGAGTCTAAAAATCAACAAATGAAGAAAGGTGGTTTTTGGAAAAGGGACTTGCACGACGTGTACTTGAAGAAGAGGGAACATGTGTGCCTTGTTTTTTTCAAGATCAGAACATGGTGAAATGGAAAAAGGATAAGGGCCACACATTTTTTGGGTTGGTCGTACAAGTGACCTAAGCGCCGAGAAAGGACCTATGCGCTAGTGCCTTGGGGGATTGGAAACTTGCATACCAGTTTTTTTTCAAACTCAGAACATCAAAATATTGAAAATGAAATAGGTTCACACATGTATTGGCATGTTCACGCAAGTGAGTAGCGCGATAGAGGGTTGGGAGGTTGGACCTGCCCGGTGAGGCTTGTGCGCCGTGGGGAGACATGTGCGCCATCGCGCAGACTGGAAAAATGCCTATAAATATAGTTCGACCCCTCCTCATTCAACACGATCTCAACACATAGAAGAAAATCATAGCTCTAATCGTGCAGGTGTGGTGGTCGCGCAAGTGGTGTGTGGTCGCATAAGTAGAAGTTGTGCACCGATTGTTGGCTGCGCGCCCAAGGCAGTTTGGGAGAGATTGGAAGTGAGTCGCGCAAGATTGAAGTTGAAGTAGGCGGTGTCACACATGTGGTTTGGTATTACCTATGCGCCAATTTGGACATTCACGTCATATTGGGACTTGCGCGCTGGGCTTGGAGAAGAGCGCCAAGTTATGTTAGAGTACGCCCGTCTTTTTGGATCTGCACGAAATCTGAAAGGTTTCTTGATACCTTAAGTGCAACAGATTATGTATTAATTTTCAATACAAAAGAATAGTGAACAATTTGGTTTTATGAAGGGAAGTGGTACCTTACACACATGATTGGTGTTTAACATCCTCGTTGAGCTTTGAGAAGAGAAGAATAAGGGTTTGTGCAACTAAACTCAGATCTACACAGAAAGAGGGGAATATATCAATACACACCGGTGATAGTATTGGGAATGAAAGGAAGAGAAGAATAAGATTTAGTGCATTCAGTTATTGAACTAAAGAAGAAGATTGAATACAAAAGAGCATCAACTCGGTAATCTAATGCAAGCATTGTCTCATACTGAACATGAGACAAAGACTTCAATGCAAAACTATTAGAGATATCTTCACGTCTATAAATTGAATGGGACTTCACCAAAGGAAGTGACCCAGGGGAAGTCAATGGGAGTGACCCAAGGGAATCAGTGAGCTATCCCTGAAGCTTTGTAAAGGCATTGAGACTGGGACATTGTGACTGTGCCCGAACCTTTATAATCTATAGCAAGTGAAGTATAGTGGAATTTGGTACGACCGGAAACTTGTCAGTGTATTCTCATTGGACGTATCCCTTAGTGGTGAACCAAGTAAAAATTATTGTGTCATCTCTTTGCATGTGAATGTTTCATTGCTGGTCAAATCCATCATACAGGTTTAACTAGTTCCTTCCAACATGGGAACAAGATCCAAAACATAAAAAAGGAAAAAGTTGACACCCTGATTCACCCCTCCCGTCTCAGGGTGTCCTGGGGTCCTACAAGTGGTATCAGAGGGAGGTTCACGTATGTTGGATACTCTACAGTAAAATTATATTCACAAGAGGATTTGATTTTCTTTCCTAAAGTCAACAATGATGTGAAATCTTGATAAAGATTCAGTCATTTTTTAGCAGAAGCCTTCATCCAGAAAGACCATGACAAACAGGAAAAAGAAAGAGAAGAATTAGTTGAAGAAGTCCCTTGTTTCCAAAGAAGATACATTGTCTTGTTCTTCATGCCCTTATAATAATGATGAAATATCAGGCTTGGAAGGTATCGACCAGGTGGCTCGGGTTCCTACCATAGGAAAAGAAGACACTTTTATGTCAAGTGATCAGGAGAAATTAACACGTTATCTTCAGGATATTCCTGAAGAATGAGTTGCTGCTATTTTTAGAATATTTCAATTCTTGCAGGTTGAGATCAACCAATTGGAAAGTGAAGATGATAATTTGAAAAATGGCTTGGAAGGAAAAATTCTTGAATTCATAAATCTCACCAAACATATTAATGCCTTTGAAGAAAAAGTGGTAGTCATTAAGACTCTAAAAGAAAATATCCATGCACTTGAAGCTGAGTTGAAGAGGAGCAGCGAAGTCATGAGTTTTTTTTTGGAAGAAAAGTCCAAGTGATTTAGAGAACTTGACCTTTTATTACAGAACAAAGTTAGGATGAATGAAGATGAGGTTGAAAGATTGAAGAAGACTTGTGAAGATAAGATGATCATGATTGAAGATCAGAAGATAATTCTCAATATTGGAAGTCAAAAATTGGAAGCCCAATTGAAAAATCTGGAGAAGACACATATTGATACTTCACAAAAGAATGAATCAGTTGCTGCTGGTACTCAATGCTCACTGGAGGACTCTATTGTTAAAATACCTCCAAAATGTGATAAGAAGATCATTCATTCAGTCAATGATCTATCACAAGAAGCTGTGAGAGTGAAGGTACCATCCATACAAACCTTTACTATTGTTTATAAATATGTTCCTTCAAAAAGTAAAGGTTGGAGGAACAATTCTAAAAAAGTATGACTGAGGAAAGAGGAAGATAAGAAACCTAACACTATGGATAGGATGGATGGGATGAAAAAGGAGGAAGTTGGTTCCTCAAATAGAGCATAGTAAATTAAGAAGAAGGCCCAACAACCTCACAAAGAAGATACAAAGAAGAAATGATTTGTGGGACAATGTTGGTGCTGCAACAGATTTTGGCATTGTGCACTGGATTGTTGGTACAACACCTTTAATTAAAAATCACAAAGAAAGCCTGTATCAAAGGGAAGAAATCCAGAGAAGAAAAAGAAACCCTTGAAGGTCCATAAGCATCTGTTTACAGCAAACAAATTTGTAATTATTGATAACATTTGTGATGTATGAAATATGAGTGGTCACAAAAATGGTGGATTCCTTTGTCAACAGATATTCAAAGCTAATAAGAATAGAAGACCCCATATGTCGGCTAAGTATGAAGTAAGTACCTTGGGATGAAATTAGAATAATGTTGTGAACACTCATTTCCCCAAGAATATCTCATGTAGGAAAGCTAAGAAGACCCAAAGTTTTAGATCCATGATATTGAAGGATCATTCATCCAAAAGAAAAACTATGTGGGACGAAACTCAGATGATCCCATGTGGAAGATCCAATCCAGCTGCAACAGTTCCAAATGACATATTGGTCATCTGGACAGAAGATTTTGGAAAGAATGAGGAAACCTGAAAATGAACATGATAGGGATGGTGGTAAAGAAAAAGAAAAACTTTCATGTGATAATGGAAGAGTGCATGAGAGATTGAAAACCAAGAGAAACAAACTTGTTAAAGAAGTTCTGTGTGAGAGATTCATGAAATCTGGTCACATTGAAAAAGGTTGTCTAACATTAATAGCAGAGAAAGAAGAAGTCCTTAAGAAGATCAATAATGTATCATATATGATGGAAATTAAGTAGAAAATTTCTCCACACATAGAAGAAGTTGATGTGAAGAGAGGTATTTCACTTCAAAACAAATCTGAACATATGTTCAAATGTGCAGGCATGAAGACTCGAGTGAACAGAGGAACTTGGTTGAGAAAATAACCTCAACCATGCAGCTCATGTTGATGAATAAAGGAGGAACCACCTTATTCCCTTAATCATTTGTGTATTTTATTTGTGCAAATAATGCAGGTAATTGAAGGTGAAGCCTGCTCTTAGGGGTAAAACCTGAAAAGTACTGAATGATGTCAACTCTTGATAGCTAAGCTGAAGAAGTTTCCATCCTTGTATGATTCTTCAATTGATATTCAAATATTAAGATGATGAAGATGATGAGGAGGGTTTCCCTTTAGGGGGAGAAAAAAACTGATAAAGCTTCCAAAATCATTGTTTCAATCAATATCAACTCTAGCTGGTATCAAATGCAATCACTCTGTAAATTTTATGAAGAACATTTCATTAGAGAAGGTATGTCATTTCTCAATCTCTCAACCTTGATTACTCAGAACAAAGATCATTCTACAAAGGGAGAGTAACTGAATTGATCAGTGACATAAGAAAAATGGAAGTGCCCCAAGGCCACTTATCCCGCCAATTGCACTTGAATGTTTTTGATATGTTTGCTGATGAGAGTGCAGGAGTTTCAGGTTGATTATTCCCTCTCACATTAAATTTCGTTAGCCCAAAATGAAAGTGGAAACCCCTTGAAGACAATGTACATGAGTTCTCATCTCATGTGGTATCATGATCAGTGAATAATGGACAACCTTGTTATCTAAATCAAATCCTCTGGTTTTCTACACCAAGCATTGCTTAAGTCGACTTTGAGTGAAATGATTGATTACACATTGCTTAAGTATAGATTGATACCCACTCTAATATGAACTTTGTATTTCATGTCAATATGGGGGAGATAAAGTGAAATGAAAGTTTGAAAAAAAAGAAGTTTATTGATGAGAAGATTCTCATTTTGACATTGAAGAATTCAGTTTATATGATATGTATGGTATTGACAACAAAATATAAATGGGATGATTGTTGGGACCACTTTGTGTATAACTTTGTATTTGTTGTCTATAGTTGTCAATGAAGATAAAAATGAAGGAGATTAAGAAGTACTCCAGTGAAATTGAGGAATGTAAATTCATTTGATTGTTGTACTGATCATAAGTTCAAATAAAATGTGTCAAAGGTGACACATTATTTACAACAGTAATGAATGGTGAGGTATAATCCATCTAAAGATGATTAAAGAAGAATGAGGATTTGATGCAGACCATGTAATTCTTCATGATTGCATGAGAACCATTCAAGATACTTCTTTAAGAATAGACTAATTTTTTTTGCATGAAGTAGAGAATGGTGGTTTCCAAAGAAGACAATGTGCAAGGGATTGGAATTCTGAGATGTACATGCACATCAATTTGTATCAAAATATGACTACGTTAAAACTTATCGATCAAAGGATATATATCACGATATTAGAGTTTGTGATGAAGGAATGAGATTTGTTGAAGAAGTAAAATCACATGAAAGAATATTTTTTAGGTGATTGTGCTTGTTGACAAAGCAAAACAATGACATGAAAATTTGTTAAAAAATGGGTTTTCATGGTGTCATGTTGAGATCAAGGGTTGTGGTTAACGATCCATGTTTTATTCAAGAATGTCGACAGAGGAATGGATGATCTGGAGGTGGTAAAAAAAGAGCAGACAGAAGGTGGCGCCATTTTCCATTGTTTGCCAAATTTTTGAGTCTAAAAATCGACAAATTAATAAAGGTGGTTTTTGGAAAAGGGACTTGTGAACTATGTACTTGAACAAGAGGGAACCTGCGTGTCTAGTGTTTTTCAAGATCAGAACATAGAAATATATAAAAGGGAAAAGGGACGCGCAAGTTTTGGGTTTGTCATGCAAGTGACCTACGCGCCGAGAAAGGACTTGCACGCTAGTGTCTTGGAGGATCAAAAACATGCGCACCTATTGTTTTTCAAACTCAGAACTTCAAAATATAGAAAATTAAATAGGGTCGCTCAAGTATTGGTGTGGTCGCACAAGTGAGTAGTGTGACAGAGGCTTGGGCAGTTGGACCTACGTGCCGAGACTTGCATGTCGAGGGGGGACTTGCGCGCCGTCGCGCAGAATGAAAAAATGCCTATAAATACTAGGTAACCCCTACTCATTTAACATGAGCTCAACACTTAGAAGAAAATCAGATCTCTCATCGAGTAGGTGTGGTGGTCGCCCATGTGGTGTGTGGTTGCGCAAGTAGAAGTTGTACGCCGGTTGTTGGATGCGCGCCCAAGGTGGTTTGGGAGAGAAAGGAAGTGAGTCGTGCAAGTTTGAAGTTGAAGTAGGCGGTGTCATGCATGTGGTTTGGTAATACATGTATTCCAATTTGGAAATTCACGCTTTATTTGGACTTGCACACCGAGCTTGGAGAAGAGTGCCAAGCGCTGTTGGAGTATGCCCATCTTTTTGGAGCTGCACGAAAGCTGAAAGATTACTAGATACCTTTAGTGCAACAGAATATGTATTCATTTGTGAATACAGAATAACAGTGAACAATTTGGTTTTATGAAGAGAATTGGTACGTCACACACGTGACTAGAGTTTAACATCCTCATTGTTCTTTGTGAAGAGAAAAATAATGGTTCGTGAAACTAAACTTAGATCTACACAGAAAGAGAGGAATATATCAATACACTAAGGTTTTAGTATTGGGAATCAAAGGAAGAGAAGAAGAAGATTTAGTGAATTCAGTTATTTCACTAAAGAAGAATATTGAATAAAAAATTGCATCAACTTAGTACTCTGATGCAATCATTGTCTAATGCTGAACAGGAGACAAAGACTTCAATGAAAATCTATTGAAGAGACCTTCACGTCTAAAATCTAAGTGGGAATTCACCAAAGGTATTGATCTAGGGGGAGTCAATGGGAGTGACCTGAGAGAAGCAGTGAGCTATCCCTGAACCTCTGTAAAGGCAGTGAGCCTGGGATAGAGTGACTGTGCCTGAACCTTTGTAATCAACAACAAGTGAAGTACAGTGGAATTTGGTAAGACTGAAAACTTGTCGGTGTATGCTCCTTGGACGTAGCCCTTAGTGGTAAACCAAGTAAAAAAATTGATATTTCATCTCATTCCATGTGAATGTTTCATTGCTGATCATACCCATTATACATGTTTAACTAGTTCCTACCAACGTGGGAACAATATCCACAACGTAAAAACGGAAAAAGTTGACACCCTGATTCACCCCTCCCCTCTCAGGGTGTCACGGGGTCTTACAAACATGGGACCATACCCTCCATTTTAGAAATTAAAATTACATGAAGCATAAAATTTCAGGAAATGAAGAAGATTCATGAGAGAATATGTAAAATTTCTATATATAAACCTAAAAAAAGAGATTATATTCAAAACAAAACATGAGTCTCATAGAAGGAAAATTGAGACAAACAATTTTACTTATTTTGTAACTTTTAAAACATAAATCCCATGAAATAATGGTCATAAAATAGATATGTGAATACCCATAAATTCAGTTATAAGATACATAGAATAAAATAACGGTCATTGCATACACCACATAACAGGTTAGAGTCGCGAGCATAACATGTATATCACAGAAATAATGAGTGAGATGAAAACCCTCTACCTTGTGACTTGACTCTCATCAAAATAATTAAAAACACCTATATAATATATATAAATTTATTATAAATATTTTACATACCCATAATATTATATATAATACCATATATGGTGTGATAATTACCTTATATTACCCACTTTCTAACCATCATATGTTAAGGTTTCACTTCATGTAATATTTTCTTTGTTTTTAATATGTTTATTAATTTGTTATATTATTGGTCCTTATACTTATATAGTGATTCTATTATGTTAAAATGATATACATAACATATAATCATATATATATATATATTATATTTATATTATAATAATCAATATAATATATATGTTTGAAACGTAATACTCCGTTCATAGTGACGGTAGGTCATACATAAGCATGAACGATATTTCCATTTAATTGTTGTGTTCATTAAAATAAAGTAGAAGATATATATATCATTATTGATGTAACTATATGATATAATATATATCACATATATTCACTGAAACAATTCTTAATACAATCCATGTAGTCTATGAACGAATCATATCACTTTTAAGGGTGGTAGTCCCCACATCCTCAAAAAGTTATCATATTTACATAAGATGGAAAAAATAGAGGTATGATACAAATAAAAATTTCAAAAGCATAAGGAAATTATATATATAATATATATCATATTTAAAAATATTTTCCATTATAATGGCCACCATGATAGGTGGTAATAGAAAAATTAACAATCATCATTTTGCGAGGCAGTTGTTCGCCGTACACAGAAACATTATGTTTGTTACCCATTAGACAGAGGTGTGTGTAAGTGTAATTATAAAAATTAACATAAAAAGAAACAAATATATTGATGAAGTTTGTGTAATTATAAAATTATGGAATAAAGTGTGTTGGAGGGGTGGAGAAGGAATATAAAATAAGGGACCAGAGAGAAGACGTTACCTCTTAATCAGGTAACGTTTTTTTGATTTGTGCCAAAAGGATTCCATTGATTTCCTTATGCCAAAGGTAAGGATTATAGGAGTAAGGAATAATTTTAGGGAAGTGTATTGGGTAGTTAATTGTTGTACGTAAGAGGTTTTATATGTGTGTTGAAGTGGGATAGGTGGTTGATTTTATAGGGAATGAAAAGGACTGACATGGAATTTTAGTAACAAGTTAGGTGTATACATGTTTCTACTTAACAAAATTAATAGTAAACAAAAAATCAATAATGGATGGTGTGTGGACGAACTATGGATTCCCTGTAGTAGTTGGGAACGTTTCTGGATCATTTGGGAACTTAATTTTGATGTTTAGTCCCTAATTAAGCTTAATTTGGCATTAATCATTGTTATTAGTTTTAATCACTTTTACTAATTATTTTGGTCAAAATTAACATGGTGTTATTATAATATAAAAATTATACTGAATATAATTTGGTATTATAGGTTTTCATAATTCAAATTACATAAGCCAATAATTTAATATTATTGCTAATATCGTTGATCGGATGAAAAAATTTGCTTTTAAAGTAAAAAATTGATCAAAAGTTTGTTAAGATTATGTAATAAATTTCATATTTAAACTTATTATAATGAATTACAATATTAATGTAAGTAATATTTATATAATGTGACTTGAAAAAAATTATAATATCTTTCAACATTATAATTAATTTAAAAAGGGTAGTTTTTAATTAAAAATATATATATAACAAAAATGAAGTATTTCTCACTATATATAAAAAATTATGTTTTCCAGGAAAATACCAAAATATCCTGGTAGGGTAATTTCGACATACTAAATTCAAAAAATGATGTATATTTTATTATATTAAATATTTTAATGTAACTAAAATTTATTTTTTTTATTTCAAGTGGTTCATTCAAGAAAATAACAATTTTAACATTCGAGGACTTTACAAAAAATCATATATTTCATTATCAGTATGTTTTATTTATTTAAATTAAATTAGAAAAAAATATTTTAAATGTAGTTAATACTATTCCTATAACTAAATTCAATATCTATTCTATAATTATATCATATAAATAATCATACAAGAAATATTTTTTGTATGAACTAATTGTTGCGTGCATTATATGCCAAGTCTGTATTTTATGTATTGTATTCCAAGTCGATGTTGTGTGTAATTATAAACATGTAGGTTCAATATGATAGGAATTTTGGACTTAATACATTGGCAGACTAAATTAAAATTCAATTTATTTGGGTAAAATATATTTTTACCAATAATAATATTCCATTTTAAATTCAATCACTTTTTATATTTAGTTCTAATAAACTGGTGACCTATGAATTCATATTATATTGTGTAAAAAATATATTTTAATAAAATAATTTATACTATTCATAAACTCAAATTTATCATCATGGTTTTATCTTATTATATTAAATTATCGTTTTTTTAATAATATACTATTTTTTTGTTAAACCTCGATCATGTGCGTTATGCAAGTCATCGAGGAATGTCATTGTTTCATATAATGCAAGACAAATATTGTTCTTTAATTTAAAATAATATAACTACAGTGTTTCAAAAAATATAAAAAATGATAAATTAGATCGAAAATTAATAATTCAAAAAATCATAGGGATTGGGAAAACCACAACACAATTGCATAAGTGCCAATAGGTATGATACTGGTCCAATCCTCTCCACGATCTAAAATGGTCCAACTTACCTAAGTGCCTCAATAACCTATTTTTGAATCAGATGGTGATCCAATCTTATAGAACCCATAAGAAACACATGTTCACCAACCCCATACTTAGGATATCTCTAACATAGATCCACATATTACTTATTTTTACATGGGTCAATTTCAATGTGTTTCTAAATCAACTGAACCTATTTCAACATCTCTTGCATAAAATTCCCCCCCAACAACTCAAATTCTCTAGCCTCTAACCAACACAAAAGTAATCTAAATTCTATACCATAGAGCAACATAGATAGTCCCATTTGAACCATATCTTGGTAGAAACTATTGTATGAAAAGTCATAGAGTGAAAGATTATATTCCCATGATCCCCCAAAATCTAAAAAACAATCTTTCAACATGTCCTCTATTACCTAAATGGAATTCTCTTACTGCATGTTCATCTACTGGTGAAATTCCACACTCAAAAATACCAGAGTACATTACACCTTTTTCAATATCTATCAGACATATAATGTAAAATGATGATCATGATCTGAACATATTGTACATATGACACCATGCATCTATATTATCTCTCAAACATACAACTCACCCAACTGGTAAATGGTGAACATCTCTAAAATGAGATACAAATGAGACACCTTAGTCAACAGATCTACAACAACCCAAATCACATTATTCATTTGAGGAATCCTCAGAATAATGAACATGAAATCCATTTTTACGTCATTTCATTTCCATTATAAAATGAGCAATTGATGCAACAAACCACCTAACCACTGATGCTCTTCATTCAAATGATGACAAGTATGTAATCGTATAATGAAACATGTACCTTTTTTTCATCACTGGCCACCAATATTTCCTAAGAAGATCGTGAAAATCTAGGTCAACCCTAGATATACATACCACAATTATGCATGAAACTCACCATTATCTATTCTATCATAAACACTAGAACAAAAACATATCCAAGAATATAAATGACCCCTTCATCACCAGTGGTCCAAATAGAAATTTATTCCCCACATTTAAAACATTACATCAAATAAAAACATGATGGATCCTTATACTACACCTCAATATTCAGGTTATGAATCATAAACTCAATGGCCATGGATGTAAAAGTCATCTGTCCTTGGTCATTCTATACCTTAAGGTGCATCTCACCAAACAAATCCATCATCTTATACTCTACAATTGATTACTAAACCACATAGTCTAGAGTCATCTGACATAAAAAATCCGTAACACAATTTCTAGTTCCTGATGTTTATACCAACTCAAAATTGAAGAACTACATGAAATTGACCTATCTTCAATACCGAAGATTCAAATAATGCTGAGACAATATGAAATTCATGATTTTATGATTGGTATGCACCGTAAAATGTTCTCCTAAAAAGTATTACCACAAACAATTCCAAATGAATACCACTATAACCAACTCAAGATCATGGGTGGGGAATTTTTTCATGAGGTATCATCTTTCATAAATGTTATAAAACCCACCCATCACTATACATGAACATCACCCCATGCCAAACATCGAATGCATCACAAAAAAAATGTATACCCCTTACCTAGATTGGAAAATATCAGATTCAGTGTGGTAGTTAGACACATCATTGAAACCTAAAATGAATTCCACTTGCCACATAGCACTAAAATATTATTCACCTCTTAGTTAAACATGATATTGGAACTTCCAAATGAAAAAATTATTTAATGAACCTTATCTAATATAATATGACCCATGAATGGCCTCGTCGATCTAGAAATTAAATTTGGATATCTTGGTGTATATCCTATGAACTCACAGTGTAATTAGGACGATGTCAGGATGTTCAGAATGATTTTCTAGTGATTTAGATTACACTGATTTCATAAACAAATACCACTACAGACTAGTCCAAAGATGGGTAAAATATTCGTTTAATTAAAGCCATTAACATTACTGGGACATTGGTCAACCTAAATAGTATAACTGCAAACTCATACAACTCGGACCTGCTCATGAAGGTCACCTGATGTATATTAGAAGATCTCACACTTATCTGGTGGTACCCTGATCTCATATAAATATTTGAAATATTGAAGCACCAATTACTTGATCAAAGAGATTTCAAATTATCCAAATTGGATATTACAGTCTGGTAATTTAACTTCCTATAATCTACACACAACTGCAACAACCTATCTTCATTCAGAGAAAACAACACTAGTGATTCCCATGTTGATATACAATGATGAATAAAACCATTGCTTTCTAGTTCTTCCAACTGAGCTTTATATTATGGGGTTTCTACCAGTTCCATTCTATATGGTGGAATGAAAAGTCATTTTTCTCTCAACTGCAACTCTATCGTGAACTCAACATATCTCCCCGGTGGTATACCCATGAATTCATCATGATACTCTTCCTGAAGCCTATACACCATAGGAGGAATGGAATTTTTTCACTCCCCCATCATCAATAATAAGATAATCCACTTAGGCTATGAGTTCTATAACGACCCGAAATTTTTTGAGTAAATTTTGTTCCCTATTTTGGGTGGGTTATTTTTATTTTCCATTTAATAAAATGAGTATAATTAAAATAAGACTATTGGGTTTCGACTGTTATATGATCGTTGGTCAATAAGACCATTGGAATCTAGATGTTGTGATTATTATCTTTAAATACAAGTGATATTGATTAATTAATATAGAAAGAAGATTAGATAACCCCTTCTAGTAGTCTCGGGCCGATTGAATCCCATCTGATGAAACTACGGAGGTAGGTATCACCTGTGGGCTTTTCTCTGGACCAAACCCAAGCCAAACTTCATCGTGTGAAACTAGAATAGAATTCCCTTCACGAGAAGTTCAATCTGATAGAAATCACTACTCGGGCAATGTTGGCTGAGCCACCCCAAGATTCTATCACCTTATCACACCTTACTCTTAGGTCATATGCTGGTTTTATAAGGGGCTATGTAACGAGACCGTAACTGCCTTGTGTAATCCTTTGATTTAAATAAAAAAATGTGATTTCTTCTTACGGTGATGTTTGTGAATTTTTAAATTTCTGAATAAATATAGTATGCATATTGTTGATGAATTTCAGAAAAATGATATTTTAAAAATATTTATGTAAACCATAAATAATTAATAATGTGTAATGATATTCAAAAAATATTCTTCTAAAGTTATTTTCAGAAAGAAATTTAGAGTCTAATATGATCAACTTAATTATTAATGAATAGTATATTATGAATAGTTATTTTATTTGCTTATGATTAGTGATGTGACCAAATGGATTAGTAATATCACTTATAAAAAGTATTAATATAATTTAGGCACCTTGATTAAGTAATGTGATTCAATAAAATAGGTAAATAACTGTTTCAGAAATTATTAGTTATGTATTAGTTTTTCAGGTGAATAGTGTTTTTTATTTAAAAATCAAATTAAAAATATTTAGAAAATTATTTTCGAAAAATTGAGTTCATTTTTGAAATCATAGCATCAATATTTGCTTAAGGTGAGTTTTTGGGATTTTTCTGAAACAGTTAAATTTTCAGTGAATAGTGTTTTTATTTAAAAATTAATTTAAAAATATTAAAAAAATTATTTTAATAGAATGGAGTTCATTTTTGAAATTAGAGAATCGGTATTTGGTTAAGGTGAAATTTTGGGATTTTTCTGAGAAAGTTGAATTTTCTGTGAATAGTGAACATACCGTTTTTGATTTTCGGTTGTTTAATGAAATCATTAAGGATGTAATAATTATGCCATAATATTGATAGACTTATGAGTAGTAAGATAAGGTATGAGGTGTCCCAGGTGGCTAATACCATGGTCAAATACCATGGTCAAGCACATGGTTTTTCCAATACCACCAATGAGTGTCCCTTGGACATTAATGCCTTGTCCCCTCACTTACCCTATAAATACCAAGCCATTCACTCATACGTTCCATTAAAAAATACTCCTCAACAAATTTATGGTCTACTTACCTCCCAAGGAGTCCACCCAAGGTTCCCTCAATCCTCCCAAGGTCCCAAACATCATGATTTCGAAGTTACTCTTCAAGGTAAGGGATCCTACCTCTCTCTTTATTTTCATCTATTCTCCATTATTTCATTTATTTTAAGCTCCATGTTCCTATGTTGGGGTTGTTATTTTATATTAATCGTACTGTAATATTCACTTTAATATGATTAGAGACCCCCTCTTTCTCTCAAAAATTCATTTTAATAATTTTTAAGTGTCGTCGTTAGGCTACCGTATTTTTGTAAGGGATTCTTTCACCCTTCTAATTTTCAAGTTCTATTTTCATGGAAAGTCTTTCAAGTTCCTTTTTATTATTTTGGGATATTATCTCTATATCAATCATACTGTTCTTTTATTTTCATATTATGAGAGTCCCTATTTGATCTTATCAATTCATTTTTTTGATGTTTTAAGTGATGTTGTTAGGGTGCCGAATTTTCAAAAGAGAAATCTTATTTTTGTCTTCCTTTTATGTTTTTCATTTCATATGGTATGTCCTTAAAATTTCATTACAATGTTCTAAGATCATTTATATTCTGTTACTATACTATTTTATGGATCATTTATGAGTGGGTGACTCATGTCCACTCTCTTTTCAATGTTTTCTAAAGCCCTGCAATATAGTTGTTGTGTTGCCGAATTTTTGCCTCAAAATGTCTCTATCTTTTTCAAAAATTAATTTATTTTATTAAGTGAATACTCAAAAATCTTTATTCTATAGGGGTATTCACATATATATCAAAAGGTTATTTTTTAAATTCTATGATTTACATACATGAGACCCGATTTTCTTTTACGTGGGTTTAACGTGACATAAAGATCACGTCTTTAAAGCAGTTTTTAAAATGTTATGACTATGAAATGAAACACATTACTTTTATTCTATATGGGTTATTTATGAAATTATTGATGATTATGTATGTGGATCACATGATAATAAATTCAAATTAAGGGTCTTCCCTGATAGCGCTCTAATGCATTGGGTAAAGACTTAATCTCTAAAGAAGGCCATTTTAACGATACCTTGGTGAATAACCTTGGTAATGTTTTTTAATGACACCATGGTGATGGACCTTGGTGATACGTAAATGATTGTCTTAGTTAAATGTTTTATCCAAATATTCAAGTTATGAAACATGATATTTTTATTATGATATGCCTCATGATCTATTTATCATGCCTTAAAGTTATTATAACTTTATTGATGTATTTCAAGTTCACATGTAAAATGTTTCTCTTGTTTCCCTTACTGGGCCTTCTGCTCACCCTTTCCTTTGATGTATGCTTAGAGGTTATGAGATGATGTAATGACCTTAGGATGAACAATGAAGAAGCCTTACAAGTGGTTTAAAATAATCTTTTATGTTGTTTTCATGTATTTTGTTCCTGATTTCCAAGACACTAGACATTAAAGATCCCGTGTATATAAAATGTAATGAAAAGTTATGTATTAAAAAGGCGGGATGCTATAGTTGGTATCAAAGGATTGTTTAGTTATTTATTGAAATTAGGATACGAAATCTTTAGGAATAACCCTATAAAAATGTTTAAATATAAGAAATCTTCCTAGTATTATGGTGAGTATTGAATAAGTGGTTTATCAAGCAAATATGTCCTTGTCTGGATACGAGCAGGTAGAGGTGGATCTGGCACAGATTTACATAGGGGTAAAACCCGAAAACACCGCTTTGAGCTAGACTCGAACAGGAACTGGTACATGACAACGGGCCTTGCTGCACTTTTGTTTACGACACTCACAAGGGATATGTTTGGTTAATCACAAGTTTTTTATGAATCATTATAAAGAAATTATAGAAAAATGTAATTTGTATAAGCCTGAAGTTATGAGACTGAAAATCATTTTCAGTTAAAAGATTCATAATTGAAATAAGTTTCTCATGAAGGATATATTCTTTTAGAAAATTTCCCCATCATCTAGGAATACGTTGACATATTTCCTCAAGAGTTACCCGGACCTCCCCCAGAAAGAGAGGTACAGTTCTCCATTGAACTCATACTTGGATCTCATCCGATGTAGAAGACCCCCTACAAGATTGAAAATGTGGAGCTAGTGGAATAAAAGAAACAAATCTGATATCTTTTAGGGAATGGGTTTATCTGACCAAGTGTGTCTCCTTGGGGAGCACCAGTTCTCTTTGTGAAGAAGACGTATGGATCGATGCAGCTATGCATTGATTATAGAGAACTGAATGAGATAACAGTGAAGAAAAAATACTCTCTTCCAAGAATTGATGACTTATTTTACCAACTTCATGGGACTCAATTCTTCTCTATGATTGATCTTCATTCTGGTTATAATCAATGAGGGTGAAGAATGATGATATTCCAAAAACTTCCATCCAATCAAGATATGGTCATTATGAGTTTTTTGTTATGCCCTTTGGACTGACTATTGCAGCTGCTATTTTTATGGATCAAGAATAAATTGATTTTGTAAACTTATGTTTTATCAAATGGATATACTTTGTATATGAAAATGATTTGGTGATTAAATTATAAATGTTATTTTGGATGATGTTTTCTCTTTTGGAGTATTATATGTGTAACGGAAAAAAAATACTACAGGATTTAATTTGCAGAGGAATGGTTGAATTTTTTTAGGAGTTTATGTATTTATTGTGGACATATGGTGATTTGGGTTATTTTTGGTAATTGATGAACCTAGCATAGAGAATATGTGAATTGGTTAATTACACTTTAGTAGGATATTTTAATAGTATTCAATTTTATTTGGAGATAAAAGTTAAGATTTATTGGGGAAGACTATGTGATTAAATCCTTCTGAGTTAAGGGTTCCAATCATAGTTTGGATTATTCTACTGAATTTTAAGGATGATTGTGTATTGAATAGTCTTTCCAGAACATTCGGTACTTTTGTTGAATTTTGGAGATTAATAGTCATGTTTCTTTTTATAAAGGATTATTCTTTTTTGTGGATTATATGATCTCGTACTAACCTTTTTAGTTTTAGTTGATGAATTAATAAAAGAGAAAAATATAGTTATTCTTTATTGGATTATATGATTCTCAAGAAGATGGTTCTTGTACTTTTGATGAGACGAAGTCATTTTGAATGCTCATTGTTTGGAGAAAAGATTAGTCATGGTAGAAACTTATTATGAGATTAAACTCTACATGGAGGTAAATATATTTCGTTATGTTTTTATTCTATGTAGTAAATGAATTCCTCAAAATTATGAAAATTAACGTAAAACAAAAATGTTGATGGGTTACATTTCCTATTGTGTAATCAAAGACCATTTAACACATCATAATATTGTGATCTTTTTGCGGTTAATTTTATCATAATCATGTTTTCTACCACTCTCCATCAGAACTTGACCATTTGTTTTCTCTCTCATATCCATGTTCTCCTACATGGAATCCTAGTATGGGTTAACTTGGTAGAGACCTTTGTACTTCCCTTTATTTCTTTTAAAGTAATAGGTTTACTGACTCTTTTTTCGATGTGGTAATTTAAATGAAATTTCCAAGCCCAATTTTAAAATAGTGAGGATGCAATTTCGTAAGGGGGGAAGATTATAACGAACTGAAATTTTTTGAGTAAATTTAGTTCCCTATTTTTGGTGGGTTAATTTTATTTTTCATTTAATAAAATGAGTATAATTAAAATTAGACCGTTGGGTTTTGACTGTTATATGACCATTTGTCAATAAGAATATTGGAAACTAGATGTTGTGATTATTGTCTATAAATACAAGTGATCTTGATTAATTAATATAGAAAGAAGATTCGATGTCCCATTCTAGTAGTCTCGGGCCGATCGAAGCCCATCTGATGGAACTTGGGAAAGATGTAGCACCTTTGGGCTTTGCTATCGACCAAACCCAAGCTGAACTTCATCGTGTGAAGCTAGAACGGAATTTACTTTGTGATAATTTTAACCTGATAGAAATCACTACTCGGGCAATGTTGGTCGAGTCACCCCAAGATTATATCACCCTAGCACACCTTACTTTTAGTTCATATTCTGGTGTTATAAGGGGCTATGTAATGAAGTCGTAACTGTCTTGTGTAATCATTTGATTTAAATAAAAATGTGTGATTTATTCTTATGGTGATGTTTATGAATTTTAAAATGTCTAGATAAATATATTATGCATAATATTGATAAATTTTAGAAAAATGATATTTTAAAAATATTTATGTAATCCTTAAATAATTAATAATGTATAATGATTTTCAAAAAATAGTCTTCTACAGTTATGTTCTGAAAGAAATTTAGAGTCTAATAAGATCAACATAACTATTAATGAATAGTAAATTAAGAATAGTGATTTTATTCTTATGATTAGTAATGTGACCAAATTGATTAGTAATCTCACTTAAAGAAAGTATTAATATAATTCAGGCACCTTGATTAAGTAATGTGATTCAATAAAATAGGTAAATATCTGTTTTAGAAATTATTGGTTAAGTATTAGTTTTTTCAGGTAAATAGCGTTTTTAATTTAAATATTGAATTAAAAATATTTAGAAAATTATTTTCATAAAATGGAGTTCATTTTTGAAATCAGAGCATCGATATTTGGTTAAGGTGTGTTTTTGGGATATTTCTGAAACAGTTGAATTTTCAGTGAATAGTGTATTTATATAAAATTTAAATGAAAAATATTTAAGAAAATATTTTCATAAAATGGAGTTCATTTTTGAAATCATAGCATCGATATTTGGTTAAGGTGAAATTTTGGGATTTTTCGGAGAAAGTTGATTTTTCAGTGAATAGTGAAAATACAGTTTTTGAGTTTCGGGTGTTTAATGACATCATTAAGAATGTAACAATTATGAAATAATTCTGGTATAATTATGAATATTAAGATAAGTTATGAGGTGTCACAAGTTGCCAATACCATGGGCAAGCCCTTGGTTTTTCCAATACCACGAATGAGGAGTCCCTTGGCCATTAATGCATTGTCCCCTCACTTCCCCTATAAATAACAGGCCATTCTCTCATCCTTTCCATTCCAGAATCATCTTCAAAAAATTCCTGGTCTCCTTACCTTACAAGGATTCCTCCCAAGGTTCCCTCAAGCCTCCCAAGGTCCCAAACTTCAAGATTTCGAAGTTACTCTTCAAGGTAAGGGATCCTACCTCTTTCTTTCTTTTCATGTATTCTCCTTTATTTCATTTATTTTAATCTCCATGTTACTATGTTGGGGATGTTCTTTTATATTCATCCTACTATCCTTTTCACGTTCATATGATGAGAGACCCCCTCTTTCTCTGTTAAATTCATTTTATGAATGTTTAAGTGGCACCATTAGGCTGCCGAATTTTTGTAAGGGATTCTTTGACCCTTCTCATTTTCAAGTTCTATTTTCATAGAAAGCCTTTAAAGTTAATTTTTATTATGTCGGGGAATGATCTCTATATCCATAATTCTGTTATTATAGGTTCATATTTTGTGAGACCCTATTTGATCTCATCAATTCATTTTTTTGAAGTTTTATGTGACGTTGTTAGGCTGCCGAATTTTCATAAGAGAAATCTTATTTTAGTCTTCCTTTCATGTTTTTCATTCCATATGGTATGTACATAAAATTTCATTACCATGTTCTCATATCATTTATATTCTGTTCCTCTACTATTTTATGGATCATTTATTAGTGGGTTACCCATGTCTCTTATCTTTTCAATGTTTTCTAAAACCCTGCAATATAGATGTTGTGCTTCCAAATTTTCGTCTCAAAATGTCTCTCTCTTTTTCTCAAATTCTTTTATTTTATTGATTGAATACTCAAAACTCTTTATTTTATAGGGGTATTAACATATATATCAAAAGGTTCTATTTTACATTCTTGGATTTTCATACATGAGACCCGCATTCCTTTTACATGGGTTTAAATTTACATAAAGATCATGTCTTTAAAGTAGTTTTTAAAATGTTATGACTATGAAATGAAACCAAATTAATTTATTCAATATGGGTTGTTTATGAAATGATTGATGATGATATATGTGGCTCACATGATAAAAAAGAAAAATTTAGTGTGTGCCCTGATAGCGCTCTAATGCATTGGGTAAAGACTTAATCTCTAGAGATGACCATTTTAACGATACCTTGGTGATTAACCTTGGTAATTTGTTTAATGACACCTTGGGGATGGACCTTGGTGATACGGAAATTATTTCCTAAGTTAAATGTTATAGTGACATATTTGCGTTATTAAACACGTTATTTTTATTATGATATGCCTCATGATCTTTTTATCATGCATTAATGTTATTATGACTTTATTGATGGATCTCAAGTTCACATGTAAATAGTTTCTCTTGTTTCCCTTACTGAGCCATCTGCTCACCCTTTCCTTTCATGTATGTTCCCAGGTTATGGGATGCTGTAATGAACTTAGGATGAACAATGAAGAATCCTTACAAGTGGTTTAGATGAATCTTTTATGTTGTTTTCATGTATTATGTTACTGATTTCCAAGACACTAGACTTTAAAGATCCTCTATATGTAATATGTAATGAAAAGTTATGTATTAAAAAGATGGGATGCTATATATTCACTCAACTACCAACAAAATAGACCAGCACGACATGCTCAAATATCTCATACACCATGATGGACATACCTGTCTTATTTAAAATATGTAATCTTTACCCTGTGAAGGTGACTGTCAATATGGTCTCATTATATTACTAGCTTCTCCTTTCCAAATATCAAATCAAAACACTAAATTTTAATCACAATGAAGTCCCACGGAAAATGGTATCCACTAACCTCAAGTGCACACCCCTAACATTGCCTGATATTTTTTTACCAACACTTCTAATGGTGTTTCAATTGACATAAATCCACACATAAATTCAACTAATTAGTCCATAACAAACAAAAACATAATAGAAATAAAATTATGTGAATAAACCATATAAAAAATCATTATAAAACATTAAAGAAATAAGAATCACACCTCAAATAGCTAAAGGCCTACCCTCTCGACCTCCATGTGAAGGATGAAGAATGTGAAGTTGACTTTCCGCTACACCCTAGGCCTGCTCTAAATTCCTAGAGACACACTATCCTATTAATATGATTGTTCTCACTCTGGAGTACTACATCTTCAACCCCTACCAATACATTACATGGATCCCCAACAACCTTCCAAATGTTGGGTAGCCAACCCGCTACATGTAAACTGTGCTAGACACATGCCTCCCTCACTACCTTCTTATTGCGGATCTTACAGAACCTCTCCACAAGTCCCATTCTTATGAATTCATTTCACTCAATTGTTGGTCAGGGTCACTGATTGTGCACATGTCCCAGACTGCCTTAGTAATAACAAAAAACTCGATCACTACTGTCAAAGGCTTGTTACTTTTTCATACAATGTTTTCCACCACTGCCTAGGTGTAAATTTTCAAAATGATTCTTCATAAAATTAGAAGGTACACCAATCGATTTCCCAACTGAAATATCATGTCTACCACCAGATGCCTCATTGAGGATCCTTTCTAAAATAAGGGTTTGATCTACAGCCTTATCAAATCTATTCAAATAGAATATATTTTCCTAATAAGTGAACTTATGTCAGATTCCATCACCAAAATGTCCCACTATGGATACCTTATCACCTATAAAGGACAAGATTTTTTTTGAGTATGTGAAATGGATTGCATAAGAAATCACTGACATAGACCCATGGGTCATCCTTTTAATCTCTATAGTGTTCTCCTACATCAAGGAATCATTATATAATTGTATCATAAAATTTCCCTAGAAATCCTTCTATGCCATACCATCATCATAATATATCAAGAATATTAAATCCCATCATCATTTTTTATGTCCTAAAAAACATATATGTTTCCAATGTAACTCTTCTCTATAGAGGATTCTCTAAGTGATCAAGGATCATTTGAATGGATTCTATCTAATGTTTTCCTACATCTGGTCCACTATATCATGGAAAATAAGGAGGGTTTTTCTATTGGAACTCTCTAGTAATCTCAAACAAACTCATCATGACCCACCATGGATCTCATTCCATCATCTATATAAAACGAGTGAAGTTATCCTAGAATTACTCTTCTTTCTGGTTACCTTGATTCACCTAGTTCCCATGTGCCACCTATGGAGGATAATCCTCAGTGACATCCTATTTTCACCCAACTAGAAAATTGTGTTGTGGTAGTATCATATTACAATATAAATTTCACATCTTATAACACACACATAAGTCCCTCAAAAATTAAATTAAAGACGGATCTCTACTATCCATAGACAACCCGTTTTTTATACACAATCCTATAAGACACAATCGATTCTAGAACATTTCCATAGACCATCCATATCATGGTTCATGGCTACCATGGTGTCATACAACATAAAAAGTCATACTTATTTCATTTTAAACATTTTAAAAACCATTACCACATGCACAATGTGATCCCTCCTTCTTAAGGACATTAACCATTTCAACACTTGTTTCAATGAACAGTTTTCTTCTTTAAATAATTCATTATGAACAATTCATAGATCATTCTTTAAAATTTATTTTATTTAACCTCTTCCATTATATTTATTAGAAACCATTTTCTCTAATTTTCAAGAAAATAAAATGAATTCTATCCTTCTTCTCCTACACACTCATCCTATGTGTACCTATCATGATGCATGCCACTAAAATACCATAGTGCAAATATTGATTAATGAATAAACAAATTATTGTTGTTATGACTAGGATTGAAATATCATAAAATAGTAGAATCCACCACATTTGAATCACCCCTTGGTTAAATATAATTCAAGTGTAACAAAACATGTCAAAAATAATAATAATTCCCACCCATGGTACTCTGGTTTTACCTCGTGAAAGGGTTAGCAAATTCCATTAATTATCATGTGACCAAAATTGGCACATCTTAACCACCAGTCTATAATTTGATATAGTAAGGAATTTAAAATAACTACTCTGATACAAATTTGTATTCTCCCTAACCATGAAGCTAGTAAACTGCTGCACTAAGCTACGTTACCACACGACCTTAGAAATGACTCCCCATATGCCAGTTTTTGTAGACTAACAGAAAAGTTCTAATGGACCAAATGAGGAAAGTATACCCTCTCTACTAGAGTAATCCACAACTAATAATAAATGATATTAAGTAAACAACAACCAATAACCAAAAGAAATAAGCATTATTATCCATGTCATGTACAATCCATAACCAAATATTAAATATTTCATTCCATGATAATAGTTCCAATTGTGAAGGAAACCAAAAATAGAGACAAAAAACTAAATTTAATAAAGGTTCCTAACTCCTTGTATAGATTTTCATAAATTCACATCCCAAGCCCAACTCAACTCCATGGAATTGGTACCTTTCCATTTTCTTGAACTACAGCCATGAAAACAAATTGGGTACCCAAAGGTGGTCTCAGTAGTGTGCGAGTACAACTCAGTTGGCCACCACCAATGACGTTTAAGAAATATAATGTCTTAATAGATAGTGTATGCTAGTTTGAAATAATTGACATGATAAAACAAAATTCAACTTGTGTGGCATTAATTATCATTATTTACATTTAATAATTTCTGTCATCAATTCATTTTTCATCAATAATACCATTATCATTACTAGACTCGTTCTCATCTAGTGTTCCATGGGATAGAAAATTACATTATTTACACAGCAACCTAAGCTAACCAATTAATAAGAATTAGGTAAAAGTCAAGTTCCTAATCTCAATAGGGATAAAAATTCACTAATATTTATAACACACTTTCATTGGTGTCTCAGTCCAGTTATTCTAATATAATGAAACCGTTATGTTCTTAGATCATCAATCTAACTCCATAACCTGATTATTTTTCCATGGGGTTTATAGAATCAGTACAACGTAACTTTTGAGAGGATCTTCAGTCCTTTATCCCTTTCCACCAAGCCTTGTTCTCAATCATATTTATCCACTAACCAATAATATCATATCAAAACATTTACAATAAATAAAAATAACATTTAAAATTCACATTACATTAAACATACCGTGGATCATAAATCCATCACCCATTAGCAGACTTTCAATTTGCATATCAGAGCCCATTGGATCCATTTTCCTTCATCATGACTTAACCCAACAAGTATTTAATGGTTCCAATACATTATCCCATATAAATCAATTACTATACATTATTTTATTTAACATATCCATAAAATTCCCATGGATTAACCCATATTAACATTAATTAATTCTTATTTCCTAACCCACTTACACATTTCCATTCCAATTTCCTATAATTTTAAACACATTCACATTAATTCATTTATCTTATTTTTCACAGATTTACAGACAATACCAGATAAAATTACAGAAAACTAGAAAAATACACTATTAGTTTCATTTATAATTTAAACTTACTTATCAACACATTTATGAAGGGTTCTATTTCAACATAATGAAACTCTATGTTTAACATTATAATTTACTATGTTTGAAATCATTAGTGCACCCCATGGGTGGCCCTAAATCAGTAGAATCATATTCAATGAATCCAATGGGGATCATGAGTGGTGTAATTAATCTTTTACATAAACATTTCACCAAAACATACTAGATTCATCAAATTCACAACAATGAGGAAGAAAATACATAACTATGCAAGAACAAATCAACATCAAAGCTGTGGTATATAACATACATGACACATTTCCTGAATCAAAAGAAGAAAAAATCATTATCAAAAGGCTTAGAAAAATATTAAAGAATACTTTTAATCCCCATCATATGATTCATTATATAATATAGGGTTTTGTGGTTTTATAATAAGAAGAAAAACTTGACAAGAACTAATTCGAAAAATAGAAGCAGGAGGAATGTGATACTTACAAGGAGAATTGATCTGCAACCGATGACACACCAAACATACTATAATCGAAGGATAATGATCATTAGTAATATATGGAAGCTTTGGATAACCACTAGGGTAGAAATGGGGTGAAATTTAAAGAAAATCAGGTGATGAGCTTAAAATTCCTAGGGGAATATTTGTAATTTCCTACTTATTAATAGGGCGCATGGTTTGGCCACATGGTTTTCCAAAACATTAATAGATGATGAGACTACCAATTTCCAAGAAAGTTTGAGTCTCAAGTTTACCTAGGGAGGCCCACACAATTTGAAAAACCATACTCCAACCATATAGAATGCTTTTGTAAAAGGTTTCATGGATTTTCCTTTATCCTTTTATGGTTTTACTTAATCATTCCCAATCCTTCAGACTAGCATGGTTTGAGAGAATTATTGTCCCTAATTATGTGACAACCATAAAAATTACACTGGATAAAAAAAATTAGTTTTCATTCTTGTCCTAAAACACTAAAACACTGTCAAACCATACCAAACAACTGGTAAAAATTCTATTAACCAATATAATGGGATTAAAACCAAAATTTAAACAAGTACATAGCTACAAGATGTCCGAGATATTACACCATAAGTAAAATATCCATGGATTAAATATTTATAAATGAAACATAATATTCCATCAATAATTATGTATTCATGATATTACATGTTAATGTGTTTGTATATAACCAATATAAGAGAAACTATGTGTACAGCAATAAAATATGACTCAATGAAATTAAATTGTTATGAAACCCCTTACCTCACACATCATTTTGGATGAACATGATATAGTGTAATGTATAGTGTGTTTAATCATGTAATTAACTTATATAAAAACCTTGTTAAAATTTTTTAAATCATATATGGCCCCTTTTTTACATCTAATCACCCATTTGTTCATAATCATTCATTATTTTTAATATTTCATATTTTAATTGACTTCTTTTCCCTCGTGTTTTGTGTAATGAAATATCTATTTGTTTCCCATATTATATATTTATATCAAATATAGAAAAATAAAAATGACGTAATTATAATATTTTTACATTAATTATACTTTTTTAAAACAATTCATGAAATATGGTTATGAAACATAGAGTGTTTTACGATTATGGAGTCAGTATGTCATACATATGAAAAAGTAATGTTTCCATTGTAGGATCGAAATATAATATGAGATGCTCAATATACAAGAGGGGGGGGTGAATTTTATACTTTAAAAATTCCTTTGGAACCTTTAAAGTTAATTATGAATAACTAGAGTTTCCTTAAGAAAAGGAAAGAGCTAAGTTTAACAAAGTTAAACTAAGTAAATTCACAATACCTCTAACACCGAACTGAACTTGGAAAGGGATTCCAAAAGTAGGTTCCGGAAATATGATTCCGGAAATTGAAACTTAATAAAAGTTACAATATGAGATTCTACCTTAAAGCGTATAGAATCTAAACTAATCAGAGTAAGTAAGGAAGTATAAGAAAGTTATACTTTCCTTAAGATACAAATTGCAGCGGAATAAAAACAAGTAGTAAAACTACTAGTAACAAGATAATAGTCTTTTAACCCAAAGAGAAGGGTATCCAACAACCTTGGATAAAGGTCCCTTGATTTATACTTTCAAGCAAGTCTGTCTTACCCACACCAGGGTAAGCCCTCGATACGAAGATCGGTGTCTCTGTCTTGTTATCCCCGCAAGCCCTCAACTTCAAGGTAGTTGGCAACCTCTGTCTTTCTCAGCAAGAAAGCCCTCGATCTTTAAGGTAGTCGGCACCTCTGTCTTTCTCAGCAAGAAAAGCCCTCGATCTTTAAGGTAGTCGGCACCTCTGTCTTCCTATCCCCGGAATCCCTCAAATGTAATCACCAACATTCGGAGTCGCACGAAGCTTTGAGAGTTAATAAGAGACTCTCTCTCTAGAAATCACTTCAACAGCATGTAGGCACAAAACTCAATTGTTTTTCCAACCGCTCCGAGCTCTTTCAAATGATCTCCTATTTATAGGTAAGGTCGGCTCCTTCTCCAACGGTCATATTTTCCTTAAAGTTCGGAGGGACCTGTACACGTGTCACTTAGACAACGGTTAGTTTATAACAAAATGAACGACATCGTTTTATAACAAAACAAGTGTAACAGAAAGTACGACATCGTTTTAAACTCTAACATAAAGGTTCGGAATAGAAACTTCGGAGTGAAGGTTCGGAGTGAGTAAATTCAGAGTGTATAAAACAATGATAATCAGATTCTATTTAATAGGTGAATTCGGAATGAGAATTCGGAATAGGAATTCGGAATAGGAATTCGTCATCAGAAATTGTAATGAGAATTCGTCATCAGAATTAGCAATGAGAATTCGGAATGAGATTTCTTCATTAGAATTCGTAATGAGAATTCTTCATTGGAATTCGTAATGAGAATTCGGAATGAGATTTCTTCATTAGAATTCGTAATGAGAATTCTTCATTGGAATTCGTAATGAGAATTCTTCATTGGAATTCGTAATGAGAATTCGGAATGGGATTTCTTCATTAGAATTCGTAATGAGAATTCTTCATTGGAATTCGTATCCTGAATCTGGAATAGAACTTAGTCAGAGTTCATATCCGGAATTCGGAATGAAACTTCCTTATAGTTCTTGTCCAGAATCGGAACCCTAAAACAGAATGCTTTTATATCAAAGTTTTAATAACTCTGAGAAAACGAATCCGAAACTTATACTTAAGAAAAATATTGATGAAAATATGATAAGGATAATTTTCCTTATAAAAGCGATTTTCCTTAAGAAAGCAATTTTCCTTATAAAAGAAATTTTCCTTAACAAAGCATTTTTCCTTATAAAAGCGATTTTCCTTAAGAAAGCAATTTTCCTTATAAAAGCAATTTTCCTTAACAAAGCATTTTTCCTTATAAAAGCGATTTTCCTTAAGAAAGCAATTTTCCTTATAAAAGCAATTTTCCTTAAGAAAGCATTTTTCCTTACAAAAGCGATTTTCCTTAAAGATAAGGTGTTTGTGATTTTCAAAACAAGAAGGAATGGAAAAGTCATAAGGAAAACCTTATTGACTCAACAATCTCACCCTTTTTGGAAATCACAAACATCCTTACGAAAAAGCTATTATAAAAAGAAAGAAACACATTAAAGCTTATCTCCCTTGGTTTAAGGATATAGATGAATACGACTAACTCCCCCTTAGGCTTTGAAACTCTAAGGATCGTATTCATATTTCTGGAGTGATGTTTCTTTAAGAAAAACTCCCTCTTAAACAAACTCTTATTAGAGTTCTTTTTCCTTGGGTATTTTTCCTTTCTCCCTCTTTGATAAACTCTTATTAGAGTTTCTCTTTTTCTTAAGGATATTTTCCTTCTCCCCCTTTGTGATTTTCAAAAATAATTGGAGGGAATGGAAAAATTTAACAAAGTTCCTGAAAAATTAGTAATGACAACAAACGAAACAACAAGAACAATTCTCATTATATTTGAAATGTCAGCAACAAAAACAGATTACAACAAAAAGATCGGATTGGTCATTTCGGATCTTTCTCCTTCGACATGAGCCCCTTAAGAATTATCTTGATCTTTTTGAGGTCCTTGTGATCTTCCTCTGCTTGCTTCTCTAAGACGACTATTCTTGCTGACTGAGCTTCAATGATTTCTTCCTAAGCCTTCAACTTTTCTTCCTGAGCTTTCATCTTCTCTTCCTGAGCTTTCATTCTTTCTAGAAAATCAATCCGATGATCCCTTTCAAATTTCCAACTCTGATTAACGGAGTTGAGCTTTCCATTCAGATATCTCACTTTCTGAATCCGAATGTTCTTTTCCTCTGTCAATTTCTCTTCGAATGATGCAGTCAACTTATGAAACTTCTTGTCCTCGATTTCAAATGCATCCTTAACATTATCCTGAAACTCATCTAGCAACCTCATCTCTTCCACAGTTTTCTTAGACCAGCTTGTCATCCTCTTGAAAGATCTTTTATGTGCTTCGTAACCAACGAAGAAAGTTTTGAACTGAGCTTCAATCTCAACACACTTATCCATTACCATGGATACGGAGTCGGTTTTCTGATTCAGCGCATGTTGAAGCATCTGGCATCTAGAGTCAATGCTAGAGAAGGTTGGAATGGTTCCCACCAACTTCTTCAAGGACTGAACAACAAAATCGTGCCCCAACGATGATGACTCCGAATCTGAAATCTTGCTAGGAGAATTTTCTCCCTCAATAAGCTCCAACTTCCTCTTAGAAGAACTACCAGCTTCCTTCCTCATACTCTTTTCTGAACTCGGGGTATCAGCAAGAATTTGTTTCCCCTTATCTTTTTCCGGAATAGAAACCTGTTCCGGAGATTTCTTCTCGCTATCAGACACTTGAACAACCAAATCTTACTCATCAGCAACTTCTACATTTTCCTTCTGAGCAGCATCAAGTGAAATATGTTCTTATTCTCTCAGACAAGAAACTTCTTCTTCGCCTTTCTCTTCTTCCATTGTCGGAGTAACAAGCTTCGAAGATTGAGCTTCAGATGTTCGGAGCGACAAGTGTTCCGAAGGAGTTCCTTTATATTCATCTACTTGTTTGAGCACATCTCCTGTCTCACCACTTCCTTCAGCAGCTTCTTCAACTTCTTCCACTTGCTCTACTTCCTCAGTAGCAACAGCCTCTTTCGGAGTAACAAGATTTCTTCCTAGAGTCTCAGGTAGAGATTCCAGAGAGAAAGATCTCGGAACGGGAATGGTTGCTGAAACCATTTCGTTGAACTTTAACAAGGCCTGAGCTACCTCAGCCTCGGACATTTTCTTCTTCAGTTTCTTCTCCTTTTCTTGTTTCTCGAGCTCATCAGCGGCCTTTTCTTTCAGAGCTTTAGCCTCTGCAGGATCCAATCCGAACTTCGGATCTCCTTCCTTCCTCTTCTCTTTGTCAGCTCTCCACTTCGCTGCAACCTCATCAGTATAGGTTTTCTTCTTCTTAGACTTAGGAGGTGCGGAGTGGACTTCCTTAGACGTAGGTTCCTCAGCTTTGACTACCACTTCTTTCAGCTTCCTCTTCCTTACCGGCTTGGATGATTCCGGATCAGCCACTTTCGGAGTCACTTCTACTTGAGGAGGTAGATCAATGAACTTCCCAGACTTCTTGTCAAAAGCTATATTCATCCTTTTAAGAGTGGCATCACTGAGCAACATGATCTTACAAACTTTCGGCTTAGAACTGCAAGCTACCTTGAAAGATTCAAGGCACCGAACTATGAGCTTTGACAATATTGCCGGGTACATCACGATCTGAGCTCTCAGATTCCCCTTCTTCAAATTTTCAATATTAAGAAGAATATGCTTCATCAAGTTGAACTTTCTTAGATTTATCAGGAAATCTAAGATATATATCTCACTTTTCTTCAGACTATCCTTATCTCCTTTTCTCGGTACGATAAGCCCTTGTACCCATAACTCCAGAATCCGGAAGTTTGTAGAAAGACTTGCTATTTTCGGAGCCTTGTCATCATCCAATCCGAGAATTTCTAATGCCTTTTCCTTGTTGAAACTACCCAAAGAGTCTGGCAATACGTGGGAAATAAACTCAGCTTCCCCTTCATAACTTAGCCCTACCAAGCTTGCAGCCTTGGTGTAAGAAAGCTTATATGTCTTGCCATATGATTTGAAAGAAAATTTTTCTCTATTATCTTCCTCGAAGAAAGCAACTGACTCATAAAACTCGACAAGCAAGTCAGAGTACACTTCATCTTGGTTTCCAGTTTTTGATACCGCAACACCTTCCCAGCCATTCAGCTTGATATTCTTTGAAATAATAGAATCGTAGTTGCTGAAGAAATTTGGATGAACTAACCTCTCTCTGTAGACTAACCACTGAGAAATGGGCTTGGTTGAAGACATTTCTTGAGAAGCTAACTCTGCAGACATTCGGATTAGAAGTCCTCTGAGATATTCGGAACAGAGAAGACTGAAGTTCGGAACTGAGAAAACTGTGGTTCGGAACGGCCTTAAATCGGAGAGTTAGAGCTTCAGCACGTAAAAGCTTGAAATCGATGTGGGACGAGAAAATAGGGTCCCCTTTATATAGGCAATGGGATGACGTTTCAACTTCCTCGGTTGATCTAACGGTTTAGAACGATCTGAGATCAGATCTAACGGTTGAAAGCTTGAATCCGATCTTTTTGAGGTTTTATTAAAGTAAAGAATTTAAGAAAACTAAAAACCAAAAACAAAATATAAGAAACTGCCAGCAAGTAAAATATGATTACGAAAACTTCAGTAAGGAAATCATACCTTTCGGATTAGCTTAGGAAAGTTATTCGTAATGGGTAATATAAAGACAATTACGAAAAACTTAATACGAAAAAGTCAATATGAAAAGTCAATACGAAAAACTCAATACAAAAAAAAAGTAAATACGAAAAGTCAATACGAAAAACTCAATACGATAAAGTAAATACGAAAAGTTGTTATGGAAGATTCAGTACGAAAGTTCCGTTATGAAAATACCAGTACGAAAGTTTTCCATTCCGGAAATTTTCAATACAAATACTTCCATTCCAGAAGTATTCTGTGCGAAAATATCCTTTCTGGAAAATTGTAGTTCCGGAAGTTCCATTCCGGAAATTTTCGTTCCGAAAATTTTGAAAAAGAATTTTTTTTTTTAAAAAAAAAAACTTTGTTAAATAAACATTCAAATGTACTCCCCCTATGAAAAGGAGTTTATTACTGTAAGGAGATTTTTTCAACAGAAAGTTAATTAAGGAAGATTACCTTACGGTTATCATTCCTAACTTCTGTTTAATATATTCAAATCTATCAGAAGGCAAAGATTTTGTGAAAATATCAGCAAGTTGATCTTGCGTTCCGATAAACTGAAGAATAATATCTCCTTTGAGTGTGTGATCCCTAAGAAAGTGATGCCTAATATCTATGTGTTTTGCACGAGAGTGATGTGCAGGGTTTTTACTTAGGGCAATGGCACTTGTGTTATCACACAAAATTTGAGTTTTAGTAAAACTCAAGCCATAGTCTGTGAGTGTGTGTTGCATCCACAACACTTGTGCACAACAACTTCCAGCTGCTACATATTCAGCTTCAGCAGTGGAGAGTGCAACAGAATGTTGCTTCTTGCATGACCAAGAAACTAATGAATCTCCTAAGAAATGACAAGTTCCGGATGTACTTTTCCTATCCATTCTACATCCACCAAAGTCAGCATCAGAAAAGCTTTTTAGAACAAAATCATTTCCAGAAGTATAAAATAATCCTAGATCCATGGTTCCCTTAAGGTAGCGAAAAATTCTTTTTACTGCCTTTAAGTGAGATTCCTTAGGATTGGATTGATATCTTGCACATAAGCATACTGAAAACATTAAGTCTGGTCGACTAGCTGTTAAGTAAAGTAGACTTCCAATCATACCTCTAAAAGATGTTTGATCTACTGGTTTCCCAGCTTCATCAAGATCTAGAGAGTTTGAGGTACCAATAGGAGTACTTATACTCTTAGTGTTGTCATAACCATACTTTTTAAGAAGATCTTTAATATACTTATGTTGAGATATATAGGTTCCTTCTGGTTTTTGAGAAATTTGAAAACCAAGAAAAAATGTTAACTCACCCATCATACTCATTTCAAACTCAGATTTCATTAGACTAGCAAAAGAGTCAGTCAAAGATTGCTGAGTTGAACCAAATATAATGTCATTAACATAAATTTGAACAATCAAAACATTTTTCTTATCTTTATTTATAAAAAGGGTTGGATCTGCATTTCCCTTAACATAGTTATTTTGAAGCAAAAATCCAGTAAGTCTATCATACCATGCTCGTGGGGCTTGTTTAAGGCCATACAAAGCTTTGGTAAGTCTAAAAACATGATCTGGATATTTTGTATCTTCAAAGCCAGGAGGTTGTTCAACAAAAACTTCCTCTTGAACATAACCGTTAAGAAAAGCACATTTCACATCCATTTGGAAAAGTTTGAAATTAAAGAATGCTGCAAAGGCAAGTAGAATGCGGATAGATTCAAGTCTAGCTACTGGAGCATAGGTTTCTTCATAGTCTATTCCTTCTTGCTGATTATAGCCTTTAGCAACAAGTCTAGCTTTATTTCTAACAATGACTCCATTTTCATCACATTTGTTTCTGAAAACCCATTTTACTCCAATAACAGAAGTTTCCTTAGGTCTCTCAACCAAGGTCCAGACTTTATTCCTTTCGAATTCATTTAGTTCATCTTGCATTGCTTTGATCCAATCATCATCACCTAAAGCTTCATCAGTGCTTTTAGGCTCTAATTGGGAAAGAAATGCTAGATGTTCTACTTCATTTCGTAAGGAACTTCTAGTCCTTACAGGTTGATCTACATCACCAATGATACTATCACTGGGATGATTCTTAAGAAACACCTGATTTGGGTTTTGTAAAACCTGTTCATCAACATAAGGTAGAAAGTCTTCTGGGGTAAATGTTTCAGAAGTATCTTCTAGAACAATTTCCTTATCAGAAGGTTCTTCTATCAAAGGTTGACAATCAGTTTTTGAAAACACATCTGAGGATGTAGGTTGGGAGGTTTTAAAAACAAAAGGGTCTGATTCATCAAATTTTACATGTACTGTTTCCTCAACAGTACAAGTATTTTTATTAAAAACTCTATAAGCCTTAGAGGTTGTGGAATAACCTAAGAAAATCCCTTCATCAGACTTTGGTGCGAATTTATGTAAGTTATCTTTAGTATTCAAAATGAATACTTTGCAACCAAAAACCTTGAAGTAGGAAAGTCTTGGTTTTCTACCATTCCATAACTCATGAGGAGTTTTATTAAGAAAAGGTCTAATCAAAACTCGATTTATAGTATAACAAGCAGTACTTACAGCTTCAGCCCAGAAATGTCTAGCAATAGAATATTCACTCAACATGGTTCTAGTTATTTCTTGAAGAATTCTATTTCTTCTTTCAACTACACCATTCTGTTGAGGAGTTCTAGGTGCTGAAAAGTTGTGAGTAATACCTTTCTTACTACAAAAAGTTTCAAAATCAGAATTTTGAAATTCTCCTCCATGATCACTATGAATAGTTTTCAATGGAAGGTTTTTCTCATTTTTCACTTGAGCTCTAAAACTTTTGAAATAAGAAAAAGCTTCAGATTTCCTTGCTAGAAAATAGACCCAAGTAAATCTAGTGTAATCATCAACTAGAACAAACACATAGTATTTGCCTCCAATGCTTCCAGTTTGTGTTGGACCAAAAAGATCCATGTGCACTAACTGTAATGCATCGGATGTTGAGACTTCACCGATTGACTTAAAACTAGATTTATGTTGCTTTCCATATTGACAAGGATCACAACCTTTAGAAGAATCAAATCTAAGCTCCGGTAGATCCTTAACAAGTTTCTTCTTAGAGAGTTTACATAGGTTTCTAAGATTACAGTGTCCTAATCTTCTATGCCATAACCAAGAATTATCTTCCATTGCACTTAGGCAAGGTAAATCTTGGCTTCTTAGGTCTTCTAAGTTTAAGGTGTAAACATTCTCTTGTCTGTTGGCTGAGAGAATAAATTCTTCCTTGGAATTGTGAACTATGCATTTATCATTCCTAAAATTCACAAGGTAACCTTCATCACATAACTGACTTATGCTAATGAGGTTGTGCTTAAGACCTTTAACAAAAAGAACATTTGAAATCAAAGTTTTACCTAAAAGAACTATATTACCAATACCAACAATTTCTCCCTTAGCATTGTCTCCGAAAGTTACCTTTCCTCCTTTCGTTTTGATAATCTTTTCAAAAAAGCTTTTGTTACCAGTCATGTGCCAGGAACATCCACTATCCATGTACCAAATATTGTTGCTGGAACTTTCTTTAATTTCCTGAAATTAAGAACAAAGTTAGACTTTCGGAATCCAAACTTGTTTGGATCCGAGATTTCCAGACAATAAAATTTTTGGAACCCACATTTTCTTAGAAAAGTAAGCTTTATGAAAACCTAAAGATTGAGTTTTGTTTAAGGAACAACTTCTTTCCCAGTGACCACCACATTGACATTTAGTGCAAAATGGGGCACTTTGAGGAACAAAATAATTGTTACTGAAAACTGGTTTTGCATGAGTATAACCAAATCCGGATTTATTTCTTAAAGGTCGTATTTGAGAATACATCTTATCAAAATTTTCTTTACCATGGGTAAAGTTTGATAAACACTTCTTTAAGGAAAAAATTTCGGACTTGAGTTTTACAACCAAGTTTTTATCCTCAAAATCATTAGTTTTGGAACTAGAGTTAGGCTCGAAAACATTTTTATTAGAAATTACTTTTTCTAACTCTTTAGAAAGTTTATTCTTCTCAGAACTTACTTCCTCGAGATTTTTTGAAATATTTTCAAAATCAGCATTTTTCTTATCAAGATCTTTAGAAAGATCTGATATCTCTTTAGTAAGAATAGAATTCCTAGAATTTGCCTTATCAAGTTTCTTGTTGAGTTTGGAATTCTCAATCTCAAGAAGTTCAGCAAATCTAGAGACTTCTTCATAAGTAGGTAAAGTATTTTCCTCATCAGAAGATGATTCTTCATCAGAAGAGTTATAATACTTACTATCATTAGAATTTAAGGAAACATTGGTCAATGATTCAGAATTTCGTACCTTAGCCATAAGACAATGATTATCAATAGGTAATCTGGCTATAAGACCAAGATTCTTCTGTCCTGAAGATTCATATTCAGAAGATTCATCTGAAGAGTCACCACCACTGGAACTGCAGGTGTCATTAGCTTTCAGAACTTTCTTAGCTTTAGCTTTGTAATACTTCTTCCTGTTTCTGTCTGAATGCCTTTCCTTTCTTTCTTTCTTTTTGAGCATAGGGCAATCTGGTCTAATATGTCCAGCTCTTTTACATTCATAACATGTAACTTCTCCATCTTTCTTATCTTTCCTGTCCTTCTTCTTATACTTGGATTGAAAGTTTCTCTGTCCAGCTATCTTGTTCATCCTTCGAGCAAGATTGGCTAATTCATTTTCTGAAACTTCACTTTCACTAGATTCGGATTGGAAAATGACTTTCTTTGATTTGGATCTGGTTACTCTCTCAGGAGTCTTAGCTTTCATCTGATTTGAAGTTGTAGTAAAAGTAACAGTACCATTTCCATTCTTCTTCTTGATGTTGTCAGCATCTCTCTTCATTCTGGTCTCATGTTGTAGAAGAGTTCCAAATAATTCATCAAGAGTAATTTGAGTGACCTTCCTGTTCTCATCTATAGCTGTTCTCTTGGATTCCCACTCATTGGGCATAATGTCAATTATCTTGTCCACAAGAGCTTCATCATCTAAACCTTTTTCTCCCATAGATTGTAGACTGTTGACAATAGTCATAAATCTTTTTTGAACTTTACAGATAGGTTCTCCATAAGGAAAATTGAAGCCATGATATTCAGCTCTAAGCATAGCTCTTCTAGTCTCAATCACCTTAGAAGTCCCAAAATGTGTACCCTCTAACTTCTTCCATATATATTTAGCTGCTTCACAAGAAGAAATTTGGCTATATATATTTCTAGTCATTGAACATAATAAAGTATTGCATACCTTATAGTTGAGTTGATATTCTTGCTTTTCCTGGTTAGTAAAGGTTCTGACTTCCTTGTCAGGAATTTTATAATCACCAGTAAGCATCACAAAGTTGTCTACTCCAGTATTGATAACAAAAGTCTTCATACGATCTCTCCAGTATTCATAATCATTACCATCGAAGATTGGTGGTCTTGTAGGATTCAGATTGTCAATAGAACCAACATTAATTCCTGCCATACTAAAAGAAACTTTGCACACAAACTTGTTAGTAGCTTAGAATCGTAATAACAAGGTTCGGAATGGGAAAATTTCGGAATGGATAATCCGGAATGACAAATTTCGGAATAGAAAAGTGAGCAAGAAAAACTTGTATGTGAGTACAAGTATTTCAGTAACCTTGGCTCTGATACCAAATGTAAGAATGGTATAGAGTAAGAGGTTTCCAACCTCTGATACCAATTGTAGGATCGAAATATAATATGAGATGCTCAATATACAAGAGGGGGGGTGAATTGTATACTTTAAAAATTCCTTTGGAACCTTTAAAGTTAATTATGAATAACTAGAGTTTCCTTAAGAAAAGGAAAGAGCTAAGTTTAACAAAGTTAAACTAAGTAAATTCACAATACCTCTAACACCGAACTGAACTTGGAAAGGGATTCCAAAAGTAGGTTCCGGAAATAGGATTCCGGAAATTGAAACTTAATAAAAGTTACAATATGAGATTCTACCTTAAAGCGTATAGAATCTAAACTAATCAGAGTAAGTAAGGAAGTAAAAGAAAGTTATACTTTCCTTAAGATACAAATTGCAGTGGAATAAAAACAAGTAGTAAAACTACTAGTAACAAGATAATAGTCTTTTAACCCAAAGAGAAGGGTATCCAACAACCTTGGATAAAGGTCCCTTGATTTATACTTTCAAACAAGTCTGTCTTACCCACACCAGGGTAAGCCCTCGATACAAAGATCGGTGTCTCTGTCTTGCTATCCCCGCAAGCTCTCAACTTCAAGGTAGTTGGCAACCTCTGTCTTTCTCAGCAAGAAAGCCCTCGATCTTTAAGGTAGTCGGCACCTCTGTCTTCCTATCCCCGGAAGCCCTCGAATGTAATCACCAACATTCGGAGTCGCACGAAGCTTTGAGAGTTAATAAGAGACTCTATCTCTAGAAATCACTTCAACATCATGTAGGCACAAAACTCAGTTGTTTTTCCAACCGCTCCGAGCTCTTTCAAATGAGCTCCTATTTATAGGTAAGGTCGGCTCCTTCTCCAACGGTCATATTCTCCTTAAAGTTCGGAGGGACCTGTACACGTGTCACTTAGACAACGGTTAGTTTATAACAAAATGAACGACATCGTTTTATAACAAAACAAGTGTAACAGAAAGTACGACATCGTTTTAAACTCTAACATAAAGGTTCGGAATAGAAACTTCGGAGTGAAGGTTCGGAGTGAGTAAATTCAGAGTGTATAAAACAATGATAATCAGATTCTGTTTAATAGGTGAATTCAGAATGAGAATTCGGAATAGGAATTCGGAATAAAAATTCGTCATCAGAAATCGTAATGAGAATTCGTCATCAGAATTCGCAATGAGAATTCGGAATGAGATTTCTTCATTAGAATTCGTAAGGAGAATTCTTCATTGGAATTCGTAATGAGATTTCGGAATGAGATTTCTTCATTAGAATTCGTAATGAGAATTCTTCATTGGAATTCATAATGAGAATTCTTCATTGGAATTCGTAATGAGAATTCGGAATGGGATTTCTTCATTAGAATTCGTAATGAGAATTCTTCATTGGAATTCGTATCCTGAATCTGGAATAGAACTTAGTCAGAGTTCATATCCGGAATTCGGAATGAAACTTCCTTATAGTTCTTGTCCGGAATCTGAACCCTAAAACAGAATGCTTTTATATCAAAGTTTTAATGACTCCGAGAAAACGAATCCGAAACTTATACTTAAGAAAAATATTGATGAAAATATGATAAGGATAATTTTCCTTATAAAAGCGATTTTCCTTAAGAAATCAATTTTCATTATAAAAGCAATTTTCCTTAACAAAGAATTTTTCCTTATAAAAGCGATTTTCCTTAAGAAAGCAATTTTCCTTATAACAGCAATTTTTCTTAACAAAGCATTTTTCCTTATAAAAGCGATTTTCCTTAAGAAAGCAATTTTCCTTATAAAAGCAATTTTCCTTAAGAAAGCATTTTTCCTTACAAAAGCGATTTTCCTTAAAGATAAGGTGTTTGTGATTTTCAAAACAAGAAGGAATGGAAAAGTCATAAGGAAAACCTTATTGACTCAACATCCATTCTCCAATGATCATTACAGAATGAAATAAAATGATATATTTTAGTTATAAAATGATTAAAATAAAATATATATAGCATATTATATATATATATATTTATCATAATGTTTTTGTAGTGATGAAAGGAGAGTCACATTGCTCTGTGAAGGCGGTTTTCAAAACGTACACGAATGATGTAGTGATATTTATGTAATAGGAATAGTATGAATGAAAATGGTTTTATTATATATTTTATGAATGATAAATATGTTATTAAGATCATAATTATGTTATTTATATCATATATATTCATTAAATTTAACCATATTACATTCCTAGAAAAGGATTAGTAATATAGAAAACATGTCGCTTCACTGGTTGGTAGTCCACCGTACGCACGAGGGATGTTATCATATCCTCTAAAGAATGGAATGTAAAAATTTATATATATTATTTAATGAATCCAATGGTATAAATATGTTAAAAATGTAATATATAATTTATGTATCCATGATCTCACCCGGTCTTGGAAGGTGGTAGTGGGAAAATTAAAAACATCTAATTGCGAGGTGGTAGTCCTCTGTTCACATGAACGATGATTTTGTAACCCATTTGATTGAAGTAGAGATGTTTTTAAGTCATGAAATTATTCTAAAAAATTCTGAATATGGAATATAATTAATTTAATACATTATAAAGGTTTAATAATAATTTAAATAGGTGGAGTATGAAATAAAATGAACATGCTCGTTGAAAAACATGGCATCTTCTTCGGGTATCCTTATATGGTTTGCACTAAATACATTCTATGATGGTTTTATCCCAATGTTAAGGCTTATAGATTGATGTAAGGGGTGTTTTTAAGTACTTTTTAATTTTATTGGCTTAAGAAATTTTGTTTTATGGGGTGAATAAGTGATGAAATGGAGTGACCTTTTATAAGTGGGGTGAGTGGAAAACCTGTAATATTTTTTAAAATATTTTGTCATAAACATGTTTTGATCATGCCAAAAGTCACATAAATCAGAAATTATCAAAAAAATGAGATATAAATATGATATATGTCCAAAAAAATATATGTGTTACAAATATATTGGCCATTTTTAATAATTATCATCTTAGTTTAACCCCTAACAAATTCATTTTTACCTTAACCGTGATAATTAAATTTTCATTTTATTTCTATTAATTTTGAAAAAAAAATTAAGTTGAAATTATAAAAAATTATATTTTATAAATATTAAAATTATGTAATACATTTTTCAATATTCAATTTATATAATTGAAAATTTTTAATTAAAAATTAATCATACATACGTGAGAGAAAGCATATTTTAAAAGATAAAATATACGAAATATTAAAATATTTTTAAAACAAAAATCAATATGATATTAATTCAAAAGACCTATATAGATTAATTTATATATAATTGAATATATTATACATTAAATTAAAATAAAACATGACTATATATTATAAATAATTTTAAAAAGGTGGTTTTTATTTGAAATTTATTATTTTTCATTATTCATCAAAAAATGAAAGTTTCATAAAAAATTCACACATTCACCAAAATAGAATATTTATATAATTATTTTAAATATGGTGTAATTTTTTCAAAAAAATATTTCAAGAATATTTAAAAATTATTTTTAATGGTTATGTCTAAGGCGCCGAAAATCCTTCATTTTTAAAATACATTTTTTATGAAAACATTTATTTTTCTTTTAATTTTTTCTATTTTATTACTTATAAGTAAATAAATAGTATAAACGTTTGAACCATATATATTCATATGTTATTTAATCCTTTAAACACCCAACCATTTTACATATAGTACATAATGGTAATATTAAATAATAATATTAAGAGTACATAATTGTTTAGTAAATCATAGATCTGTGTTTATTGCATGCATTTGAAAAAAAAACTCATTATTGAATGTTACACAAGATAAAGTCATTGTTTATTGTAATATATGATACTGAATAAAATATTATTATTTTATAATTTGATGTTTTAATGAATAATACTTATATATATCAATAGAAAACGACCTTCAGATTTCCTTTTAAAAATTATTCATATATAATAATTCCATTTTTGTGTAATTCCGTAGAAAAATATCAATGATGTCTGATGAGTATAATATATGAATTTTTAGATATATTTATGGATATTTTAAGGGATTATTTTATCTTTATGTATCCTCATTTGAGATATATTAGTAATGTTTATCTATTTTCCTTGAATATTTTTTTGTCAAAAATAGGATCTTTGGTAATTAAAAATTTAATTTAAAAAATGAAAAATTAACCTTTCATAGACATGTTCTGTCTATGAGGGAATTCATGTTGATGAATCTAAGGTATAATTATATCATCACTTCTATAAAAAAACAATAAGATATGTGAGATTTTTCATAATCCTGTTTGATTTTATAAAAGATTCATTAAAGACTATAGAAAAATAGCATTTCCCTTGTATATATTACTTCAAACAGAAACACTATTTTTCTTTGATGAGAATTTTAAACAAGAGTTTAATGAGATGAAAGAAAATTTTATATCCACTCCAGTCATCTACCAACCAATCTAAGACCCACCTTTTGAATTCATAATTAATCACTCTCACTAACATCCATTTCTATATATTTTTATCTATTAATACCCCTTTTTTGTTGAGAGGAAATCCTTACTTTCCACAGAGGATATTATGCATATATACTAATTCACATAGCCCAAAATTTTAAATTAATAATTTATTTTCATCATTATGATTCATTTATTGTGGAAACCTTCCTCTATATAACCTATTTAAAGTTACATAAAAGCAAAAATTGATGATCCTAGTGGGTTTTGTCCAATTTTGTAGAGATACACTACTTGATGACTAGTGTTATGTGCCTCTTATAGACCACGGTCTGGTTTTATCCACATTGTTACTTCTTCTACTGTGATCCAATGGTATGGGGTTTCTTCAGTAAGAATAATTGTCTCTGGTACAAGTCTCAAGTGGCCCAACAACCCAAATACCATGAATGTTATTATAATTTATGAATTATAGATTAATGTCCTATTGAATGAATGAATTTAATATGTCCTAAAGTCATAAATTCATTACCTCGAGGCCCAATTCCGAGGAATAGTTTTTTACAATAACACTATTCCCCCCCCCCCACACACAGTAATTCTACAATAACATGAAATCCTCCCCCTTCCAATATTTGAACCCAAGTCTTTCATGTTGTCTTTTAATGTGTTTTCCACTAATATAAATCCTAATTGTATAACTAATTCTTCTAATTCTTTTCATGGGGTGTTTTTAAGTCTGTGATTTGATAATAAATCTCATATCATATCTTTTTACTCTTGGACTTTTGATCAATCCCAATATAATTATAAAACCTCTTATAACGAGATGTTGTTTATTATCTTAGTCTAAGATAAATTTATATGAAACAATTTTGGAACTATCTTTACTATTCATTAAAAAAATTATATAATTGATAAAATTTAAGAGAAATATGATTATAAAATAATACTTATTATAAAGATGTTATTATTATAAGAGTTTAATATTGAGATAAATTAATATAAAGAAGGATAAAATCTATTGTCTGGATATTATAATATAATTTCCCAATGGGTTTTTATGATAATTATCATGTATGTACAGCCATTTCACTATTATTCCCTGATGAAGATATCTATTCTATTAATAGTGATATACTATGGTTTTAAAATCATGTAATTCTCTTCAATGAAAAATAATTTCCCCATTTGTTTTCTATGAAATAATTTTTTATTATCATTATTTATTCTTGAAGATAAATTTGGGTTGATCCTTTCTTAGGGAACATATATTATGATCAAATAATAAGGTTTTTCATTCCTAATGATGTAGTCAAATATATCATGAATTTTTTCACACATTAAGTTGTGGTGTCCATTTTTTGACCTCAAGTAACCTCTAGAAATGTACATGATTCTAGTTTATTTTTTACCATAATTTTTAGAGATACTTTTGAGTTTTAAAAATTATGAAAAAAACATCTGAATCCAATGTAACATTTTTAAGAGGAATGATATTACTCAATGACACCTTTAATTTTTTAATGTTTTTGATGAATGGGGTATGGATTTAATGGTATAATTTCAAATTTTCTTTTAATATGATTTCATTATTTTACTATTGATTATGAGTATATTTGGGTATATTATATTTCCCTAATAACAGAGAATAGAATCATTATTGAAAATGTATGAAATGAGATATGTTTTATCAATTTCTATTTCCTTTTTGAATTAATGTCTAAGGGAATACTTTTTAAAATTGATATTTGGAATATCGCTAGAAAAAATATAGAGTTCATCATGGTTTTTTAGACTATATTAAGCTCAAAAAAATAAAATTGATAATGTATCTTCTTGATAAATCTAACTGAGATGATTGGAATGTGATTTGATGGAGACCGATGGGAGATAGGGATTCAGAATGGTGATCGCCGCCGTAGGTGGTGATGGCCCTCGAGCAAATCCCTCCTCCCTTGATAGAGAAGGGATTTTCACATACCTATGGTGATCTTCGATTTATTCTATTCTCAAATCCTAACATCAAACCTTCTCTTCTAGAAATTTTTATCTCCCCCAAAGTTCTTGAGTTATACAATGGGATCTCGCAGCTCTCGGTCACGGCTCGAGAGTTTACTAATGCCTCATCCCTTTTAAATTTGACTTTGATTTAATGCTTCAAGAAACTTCTCTCACCCCAAGATTGCTTTTATATCTTCATCTTTGATTCGTGGACCCTACAGAAGCGCACCACGTTGGGCCTACCTGACTCAAATCACATAATGGTTTTCTTCGATTCAGATGAATATTTTATCATGGTGTGGTCCTCTACTCCATGTTCGTGTGATGGATCCTGAATCATTCTCTTCATATGGTCTTATTAATATCATTTTAAGAGTGACTTTTCTACCATGGTGAACTGGTTAAGATTTCCAGAATTTCCACTTTCTTTTTAAAATCCTACAATCCTTCGCCTTCTAGGAAATATATTCGGTCGTTATTTATGTTCGGACAATAGAACTGGGGCCTTTTTCAATCCGGTTTCATAAAGAATATGTAATAAAGCTGATATATCTAAACAATCTGTTAATACATTTTTCATTGTTGTGAGTGAAGAATTTCTATATAAACAGTCTGTATTCTTTGAGTCATAGATTTAATACTACTCAAGATGTCGCAATGTTGGGCATCAGATGGAGGACTACAGAAGGAAAAAGGTGGTTCCACATGTGGATTTGGATCAAAAGTTTGCATATGTGGTGGACTTGGATTCTTAGAAAGAGAATCAGGACCTTAGTACTAAATTGAATACATGACCTCGTCCTATTAGTAGAAATTCCATGAATTTAAGAATAATAAGGGAAGAGAAGAAGTCATGGATTTTGAGGGTTCTTGAGGTGATTAGAAGACTAAGACATGATCTTGGGGTCTCAACCCAGGAGGTATGGAGTCTACTATGAATCATGTAATTCAATATGTTGGGGTGGATGGTGTGAACCGGGAAATAGTACTTGCTGGGTGTGATGAGGATTTTAACAATCCTCTCTTGAAATCGCATGTAGTGGGCTCTTTGGATGAAGTTGGCGGTTGGGTGAGGGTCTCAGGTGGGATGAAAACATAGTCAGATAAGCATGTGTCTTGTGTTGAAACTAGTAAATGCTTTGAAAATCTGGAGAGTGGATATTTGGAAGTGGGATGGGATTAGGTTCCTCCTTTTACTAGTCATGTTACTCCTACATTGTCTCTTGGATCGGTGTCTCCGGAAGTTACTGACATACACGATTGTGGGTTTCTAGGTCTTGGAGAGAGCTGCAATCAAAATAAAAGCAAGCATAAGAAGGTTCCAGAGTAGGGCTCTTGAAATCTCTTAAAAGAATTGAATCAGGGGGGATCCTATCATGCTGAGGAGGAACTTCCATGAAGTGATAATGTAAATATGAATAGTTTTCTTTTTTCAAAGGACGTTGTATCTAGATAAGGTTTATTGCAGAAGGGGCGTGGTAAGATCATGAGTTTGCAGTGCATCCAAAATGCTAAGAACTTCTTGACACTAATAGACATGTTGACAAGTGACAGGGGTGAATGATTGATATCATGAGGTGATTATCCCTAGGAAATGGGGGTACTTTTTTGATAGTGAGAAAGAGAATGATGGTGGTAGAGTTCAAACCTCCTATAGTGACATTTTTCAGTGAAGAAAGAAGAATGTGGAAGGGAGTGAGGACGTTGTGACTGCCCCACCAAGAATAAGACAAAATAATGATTATTCTTCTATACAGAATTCGATTCCTACCAGATCATATATTAGCAAAAGAAAATGTATGCACTCTTCTGATGATTTTTTGTATTTGGAGAATTTAAATCTCAGATAGAAGAATGTGAAGACTCTGAAGATTTATGAAATCTCAGGGTGGGACTCAGCTTTCCCTGATGAATTAATTGATCCTGGATATGGCAACATGTATGAATTTTCTGATATGTAATTTTCTGTTTTGGATTGTGATTCTTGCTTTCTACACTTTTTATTTATTTTAAAAAATGGTCAGAGACTTTGTCTCTGGCTGAGCTTGCCTTGCAAAATATAACTAATATTAGAGAAAACTATGAAAAAAACAAGTAAAGATTTTAATTTTAAACAAAATAATTGTTTTTGGATTTTAGATCTATTTTTAAATATCTAATTGGAATTTTACGTTTTATAATTTTTTTAGAAACTCTTTTTAGTTTATTTTTTGTTATAATACAATACATTTTAAGATGTTAAAAGATGAAAAATGAATATTTTTTGTACTGAATATGAATGAAATCTGTTTTTCATGAAGTGAAAGATATCTAAAATAATACATATGAAATACCAGGTTATTAAAAGATAAAACCATGTCTTTTTCATTAATGAGTTAATTAGATTATGGTCCTTAAATAATGAGAAAACAAGATATTTTTTGATTCAACAATGAATATATTTTTAGGTAAATTCTATTACAAATGGTATGGATCATCCATGTTAATCATTTTTATTTTTAGTGAATTACATGATAAAAAAATAGACAAGTGAGGCCATTTAAGGTCAATTTTAATAGGTTAAAACTATTTAGAGGGAATTTTTGACAACCTCTATGACTAGAGGTTAACACTCATGAAGACAAGTAAAATTGACCACCATTACATTTAATACTGTCAATACCCTCGGATCCATGAAATACATTATTGGGTAGCCACATTAAAAGTCATCTTTTACAATATACCCTACTCTAGGAATTGAAATTCAATATCTATATGAACATAAGTTAGGTGGTAACTAGTCTCGTAGTGAGTTTTATTTTTTGGATCCTCTAGTAGGTAAATCAATCTTTGAAGATATTTGTATTCTGCTAACAATTTATTCTTTACTGAAGCATTTTGAGAGAATAATATTCGAATTAGATAGGAATATTGTTGGTTTATAGGTGTTGTAATGTCAAAGATAAGTTACTTTTTTAAATATGAAAACAATTAATATCATTAAAAATAATGTAAATTGTGAACATATAACATTTTAAACTCAAAGGATATTTCACATTTTTATGCACAAAATATTTAAAAATTTAGATAAAAAATAAAAAAAAAATTTGTTAATGTAGTTGAGTAAAATCATTTAAGATAATGAAATAAAAAATTGGGTTTGTTGTATATAATGTTTTCAATAATTTTGAGGTTACATTTTTCATAATTTTAGTGAGTATTATAACCTTTCTTTACTATAAATTGGATTCATTAATTTTTTATATTAATGGTAATCCATCCTTATTTACCCACAATAAGTTTTACACTTGAAAACTACTAACTGTCAGCCGTTCAATAGCTTGAGAATCCATCATTATTAACAACATTTCATAATTATAATTGGAAGGGGATTTAAGAACTTATCTTGTATATGTAGACCCTTCAATTTTATTATGTAAAAATAACTTGGACATATAATAATTCAAATTTTAATGACTACATAAAACTTATGATACATATGTTTTTTTGTGTATGTGAGGGTAAATAAAGAGGAAATGGAATGAATTGACTAAATTGAGAATTTTAGATGAATGACATTAAGGGTTAATGATAAGTTTGGTTTCTTTTTTCTAAAATTGTTAATCTCTTGTGAAGTTGTCTTCAAATTTCTTAAGTCTCAGTCTTAATGTTTTCATATCTTGGAGTCCAATTATTATGTTTAGGAGAATTTATAGATTATGAAAATTAAATAATTTTACCTTGAATTCTAGTGACATAATCCATAACATTTTTTTAATGGAATTTAATCATCTCTGGAATCTTAATAGTGTTCTATATTTAATTGTAAGAATTAAACAATCCATGATCTTTATATATTTTTTCTATTTTGAAACTGTTAGATTAATATTTAAATTTTAATTTTAAAAACATGCTCAAACCTTTAGTTGTTTAAAATCTATTTTTCATGTTCAATTCTGTTTGAGCTAAAATGATGAAATATGGAAAATTGTGTAGATCCACATATATGAATTACCCATATATAGGAATTTAAATATGTTCTCAAATATCCATAAAAATTACACACTAATGGGAATTTGATAGATGAAATTTCATCGGTTTATGTGAATTAAGAAAAGATATGATACATACACACAAATCATTCATATATGGGAATTTAAAAGATCGTTAACTAATCCAAAATTTTGTTCCACAATCAACAATCTCTATGGATTCACAAACAAAAAAAACAATCTATGTGGGACATCCCTTATATGGAATTCTAGGATATATAAGTAAAAACTCTAGATATGTTAGAATACTTTATAACCATGAATTATGGATCACAATGCATCATGTCAAGATCAGGGGATTCTATATAATTATCGATACAAAAAATAAATGTTGTGCATGTGGAACACATCAAATTAAATGAGCCAAATGATGTAAGGAACACTTAGTATAAAAAAATATACCTACCTAAAAAATTTATAATGAAGTATTTCCTAGATATTTGAAGACTGTGATCATTAGGTAGATATTATGAATTGAATTAATAAGATGATCTTCATAAGTAGATCAATGTATAACGGAGGATACCTTTAAATGATGTTGATGCCAATCAGGGGAGGGATGTCAGAAAGAGTTATTTGTAGCTTTACATGGATATACATACACATGTTCTAGAAATCATATGGAGATAGATATTGGGAGAAACTAATTAGATTTAATTTAGCTTTGTAATGATAAACTCCATAAAAATCATAGCCAATAAAGATCAAAGGGAACCTTTTATGAGTTTTTTCATTGTTATATTTTTTTGAATTCTTATAAATATTATTTTCTTAAGTGGTATAATTTTTCACCTTTGAAATTATTTTATTTTAACATGATGTAGTAGGGGATTAAAATATATGAAAATAAAGTGGATGTTACTTATATTTAAATTTCATTTTCATGGTTATTCTTTTCAGAATAGTGTATTCATATTGTATTGGTTACTAAGAAAACCTTGGTTAGTATAATCTATTTCATATGAGGATTAATAATTATAACAAGGTATCAAAATAATATGAGGAAAATATTATATATTTTCTTTGAGGTTTTTAGTCTTTTATTGAATAATTCAATTGAGTAATGAAAACTTCAAAAAAAGAGAACCCTAACAACTACATTAATTCATTCCTTTGAGAAATTTATAAACATAACATATGATATATTTTCAATTTTTTTAAATTATTGGTATTGTGGAACCTAGATAGACTCTACATTGATAGTGAGATGGGTTAAACTAGTGTAACAATATTTTTACCATGTTTATACATGCTATTCAACTAGCCCCTCTGACACTTGAAACTCTTCTCTAGTTAAGGGGAACAGATCTATGTTCCAATATAAAAAACCATATACACTACCAATGAATATCATAATAGAAAAAAAACCATAAAATATTTTGTTATATTATTTAATACATAGACCAAATCCATATTTTTTTCAACCTATCATTGTTTCATGGATTCACTTATCACAATAAAATTATAGTGATTAAAAATTCCATGAATTGACACACAAAGTTTTGATAGGAAATTATAAATTTTACTGATTGGGTGGAATACTATATATCGATACTAATAGGTCATTAGTATCATTTTTTATACTAGAACCATTATTTATTCAATGGTAATCTACAAACATCATAACATGACCACTTTACTATAGTGGATTTATTTATGTCAATAAGACAAACTTATTCATTTACTTCAGGTCTTTAACTTCTTCTTTATGAACAATATTTTATTCACACTATCCTTGTAATGTTACAAAACAGGATGATTGATGATACACTCCAGCTCTCTTATTTTCATATAATGATCCATTGAATAATCTATCAACACACAACACATTTTCTTCTTCCACAATTTCTATTTTGAATACATTGAATATATTTATTCTATGAAAAGCCACTTAAATATCATGAAAATTATACTCAACGTATTCTCATAATTTAATGAATTTTAATTTAATTATCTCTATATTTTTCCATATTATCAATTTTTCCTTATAGTGCTTGGAAAATATTCATTAATTGATTTTCACTCATTGTAATTTATTATTCATCAAAAAACAGGTAATCCTCACAAGGTCATCATACTTCCCTCATGAATGTATATAATGACAATAATGGAATGAACTTTTTTGTGTACAAATATCCATGATATTCAAAATAATTTCTCTAAAAAATTCATCATGAACTCTTCGTTATTTATATAAAGACTGTATTTCATGAAATTTAGTACATGGGTTCTAGTCAAAATTCTCAAAAAATCATATATGTTAGTAACTCTATTAAGAAAAGTATAGATTCGTTGCAGGTAGAAATTTATTATTCATGTAGCAGTACATGGAATAAATACATACCTAAGAAATGAATCTCACATTCTATTTTCATTATGAATCTCATGAGTATAATGTTTATATATAAAGATGTCTATATATTTCATCCATTTTGTAACACAATGTGTACGCATGATCTTTCTTCTCTCTTTATGAATTTGTCATGTATGGGTTCTCCCTTCTTATTCATTCAAGTATTGTGTTGGGATTATTTTCTTCTTGGAAAAATATTTTTCCAGTAATGGACTATTTTTCTTTTGAAAAACGAAATCTCTATCTATAATTTGGTATCCACTCAAGATTTTGTAAATTGAATATGTTTTATATCAAGAGTTATTTCAACTATTCACCTTCATTATTAGAGTTGAGTCAAAGCTTCAAGAATAACATAGAATATCCACGAAAAACAAAACACTCTTGATATCTAAAATTTAATTTAGTAGTTATAAAAACGGAATGATGACTCAATGAATGATTTCATTTTTACCATAGATTTCTCATGAAATTAAAATTTCTATTATTCTACAAATGTATCACATATGGAAGAATAAATGAAAAAATCAAAATAAGAAGACATTATCATTTAAATATTTATAATTATTAGAAAACATTTACTTATTTTAAAACTCCAATAATATATTGATAGTTAATTTCAACTTTGTTAATAGTGCATTACAATTAAAAATGGATACATAACTCCTCAGATAAATATTTGAATTTGTGATATATTCCAGTATGGGGAAAACTGTGTACATGGATTTTTTTTAAAATGGATATGTAGAAACTATCCATGTGAATCCATAACATAGTGAAACACATACGTGAACTAATTTAGTTACATGAATGTACTCATAGAATTAGATAAATTTTAGCTTTCCAGAAATCCACTACTTAACACTTACAAAAATAAGGGAAAATTGATCTACACAAACCAATAAACTACATGAATTATGTATTGAACATTTATTACCATGAATCAACTCATGTTCATTTTCCTTATTCTTTGTATTCATGTCATGATATGACCTTCCATGGACCATGGACCTAGTCAGCTAACCCCTTGGGAATCATGTAATATCTTATTTTTCTTTATATCACACCATATAATATTAGTCACTAGGGTCACAAATTAGATTAATGATTATTCCTATATGCTAATACCTATTTTTTATATGTGTTTTTTTCTCACTAACACACCCCCAATGAAAATTCCCATAAGGTCACTCATCCCGATCACTTCTCCAAGACAAGAACACATAACATTAGTGTCCTAATAATTTTGGACTCTAAAAATAATGGTGAACCATGCTGACAAGGTTAGTGATATTTTTCTTTTTATGTATTACATTTTAATGGTATTACACTCTCCACCTACTTTAATGCACATTTACCTCACAATTGTACCCACACACAAAATTCATGTAGAGGAACTATACCTTTATTTAGATATTGGGTATGATGTCGTTTTTCATGAATTGGGATTCCTTTGGACACTAATATAGTTATATAACCCCATGGGTCTCCAATAATACATGTTTTGTCTATCCAGCACCCCAAAAACTATTACTAAAAGAGTCTCTTATCTTGAAAATTATTTTCCCCACATTCCAACACATGTTCATTTAATGTGTTTTTCCTATCATTAACACACGTTGAGAAACTTCCTACAAGGTCACCCATATGTATCACTAATCCCTACAACTCATGATTAAATATGGAGGTCTAATTAAGTATTTTCCATAACATAAAGGTGCACCATTTTTACATGGGTAGTAAAATTTTCCTTTTAAGACTAATTATTCCGTTTTATTACATTTCATGGATGTTAATCATGATGAAAATGTAATTTAATTCATAAATGTGTAAAAAACAATATTTTTTACTTCATTGAAGAAAATTCATTCTTCTATAACTATTCATAGAATTAATTTTTTTAAATTATTCTTGGGGATGCCTTGGTTTATGAATTTAGTATATGATTATTTATGCTATCATAAAATCATAGTAGAAGACGTGACATGATGATATATGAAATTTGGTTCTTATTCTCATAGTTTGGAAGGAGTATTAAGTCTCATTAATGGCAGATAGACCACCCACAAGAGATGATGTGAGAAAATGTTGAAAATGAAACATGCTGATTGATCGGGTGGAATGGATTGATATGATCTAATGGATATGCTTATATTTTTATCTATTTTATGTCACATGATATGTGTTGTAGTCTCAACATCCCACATTATACATCATTACAAATGAGATATTCCTTTCATAAAAATTATTAATGAAAAAACCTAGATCCAGAAGTGTGGGATTCACACCCATATACATCATACCCATGCCTCATGGGTTCCACTAAACCTAATATATCTCACTAATACCCTAGAAATAAATCACTTTCCCGAGGAGAATATTGCATGCCTTATGCTACCAACACCAACCTCTTCTATAATGATGGAATACAACCTGGATTCATTTCATGGTTGAGGTCCTCCTCTCAATGTGTAGGATTGATATGGGTCCTCGATCTAGTGGTTGGAAAAAATTGTAATCACATAGTAATAATCTCTGTGAACATGACATAAAAACTCATCATGCATAAAAATATTTTTCATAGACTTCTATTTTTTCTTTTAATTCAAAATAATTTTCTTTTATTCATGAAAATATTAAATTTTATTGGATTTCACTTGACATTGATTAATAGTTCCAAAAATTATCACATTTTAATATAGAGTATTGTCTTATCTAGTAACAATCAATGAGTCCATAAAAATTCTCCACGAATCATCACCATCCTTCTTCATGAACACTTTACATCATTCTCATTCCATGTTTAATCACTAATCAAAGAGTACTTAATCATATGTTGAATTTGATTAATTCTTATATATTGTAAAATGGATAAAAAAACTCATCAATCATACACATGGGATTTAAATATCTTATTTGTCGTTTCTTTCAATATAATTCTTTTAAATATAGTCAATGCATATTCTACCCTTATTTAAAATAAATGAAAATGATTAATGTAGGGGAGTTTCCATTAATTATTCCTCCTTTCAAACCTTATGGAATTCAATTATACTTTTACTTAATGAATGATAGTACTATATGGTTCCATAAGAAATGAATATTTTATTTTTCAATTTTAATTATATATGGGATAATTAAGTGTAAAATACAATAGACATAAAACAAATCTGTCAATTATATCCATTAAATACATTTTATTTGATATCATGCTCAGAATTTACATATTTATCAGGGTGGTGAATGTATAAAATGTATTTATCTGTAACATATACTCCTCAACATGTTATAAAACACATCATAAATTTTATGACATAGAATAATTTAATCACCACTTATATAAGCTTACTCTAAAACCAAAACTCCACATTTGTACATATATTTGATAAATTCATGGTATATAAATGAAGTGTAATTGTCTTACCTATATATTCCACATATTTATAGAAGTCCTCATCTTTCATATATTCGTGGAATAATCCTTGATAGAATATAATTTATGTTATATACACCTGAAGGGGTGTTACCTCTTTAGTATACTTGTTGGAAAATTACATCAGATAATCATGAAGATATGTTTCTTGAGGTTCCACTAGTGTTCAACAATTCAAGATTTTATCATATATTGAATAATCATTCCAAATTTTTGACTCTAGAATTTTTCATTTAGTGGAAAACTATATAATGAAATTAGCCTCATTTCCCTACAATGTATGTTCAAAAATACTACACATGATGTAATGGAATAAGGTAGAACACATATGAGATCCTTATTATGTACACGATGGATGAGAATTTTCTCATGACACAGAGACTCTTTTGCATGTAGTTATAAATTTTATTAAACTATTCATTATTTTTCTTATTTTAAAATTCACATTTTTGAGATTTAGTTGATAATATAGACTCTTTACATCCATTCACCTTCATCTTGTGGGGATTATATATCATTACACCTTCTAGTAGTGCAATAGATTCTTATGATTCATATTTTTCTATCTTCAACGCCTCTATTTAAGATGTTAGGAAGCTCATACAATTATTTTAATAATGTCAATATTTTATCACATTACACACAATAATTGTGTATACCATGAATTGTGATTTTTTAAGAACCTCTCATGAAATTCTACATCCATATATAGAAATCCCTATTTTCTCTTTCCATTTCATCATTCTAGGGATTCATCTTCAGATTATTTTATTTCATGAACATCTTGGACATCATCAGGAAAAAATAAATATGTATTACTTCTTAACATATTCTTTAGTAGATCTTCCTCATGGCTTCTTCAGTGACTTGGAGTTACCCTTCTTAGGTAAATTGTTAAAATATTTTTTCAGTTGGTCATCAATCAATTACATCTTCTTGATTTTCTCTTAGAATGATTATCTTTATGAATTATTCATTCTTCCATTAATTTAATTGGTTGTTTTATAGTGTTCCATGGTATGGCATCTATTACCGTAGTAGATAAATATTATAATATTTAACATGATAGTTTTATCATCCATATTATTATTTTTATTAGGTAAATCATTCTTAATAGTTTTCATGTATACCTTTCTATGTATATTTTCTAAGCTATAATTTCTTATATTTTTTATTTTCTTCTACATTTGATGTGGTATTTTTTCCCTTTAATATATTCATAGTTAATTATTGAAATATGTAATCACTTATTGTAAATTATTTTAATATAGTCATAGATGACTTTGGCACACCCAAATATGTTCTTGAATGATATATTTTTCTTTATCTACGTATTCTAAATAAGTTTTTTCAGTATTTCTCTTCACATATAATAATATCTCCATTAATAATGGGCTTCTATAGTTTGTATACCTTGTCTTTTCATGAAAACATAAAATAGCCAGATTTTGAAACTTCTAGTAGTACCAATAGTATCAAATAAATCTCTTTTTGTTGCTTGTAGTAGTAATCTTCCTAGATTTAGTACCTTGTTATGTCATGGTATGAATCTTCTTCTTTGGAGAATCATTTTGAGAGTTAGTTTTCATGATATTTTTCGTATCCATTATTGATGTTTTGGTGAATGTAATATCATTATTTCTGCCCAACATATTCAGATATGTTAGATTTGATCCTACAGTAGTAGATGATACATCATAAGAAGTAACCAAAGTATCTTTATTATGGTTTACATTCTTCCATGATCTTGTATAATATTGATCAAGAGATGATTTATAGCTCATATTACAACTAATGTGAGTCTATTTAATGATATGTGTCCCACTAATAGTTTTTATAGAAATATCACTTTTGAGGATTTAATATATTCATTTTTATTGGTGGAAAAGTTCTAATATTATGGTCTATAACACCTTTATGTAAAGTGTTTTCAAGGTATTTTATTTTTTTGTGATTCAGCATCCTATTAGGCACCCTTATCACTTATAGTTGTTTTATGTGATTATTTTAGCGAATGAATAGTCTAAATATAGTACTAGTGAAACTATATCATTTATTCTACAAAAATTACAAGCTCTTTGACCTTATAAGTACTTTCTTCAACATGGGAATCTCTCACATTCATGGAAAAATTGAAAAATATTTCACGTAAATGGATTACTACACTAAAAAAATGCTTAGTCACCATTGTCACATTAGCATGCCATTGAAATTATTCATCAATTATAGAATTATATTCATTTGATGAGTGTCAAAAATTCATTATTTTATTCAATGAGGACTATGATAACATTATACATTTTAAATTTTATACCCAATGCATCCTATTGTTTTTAAATTTCCACTTCATGTTATGCTTTATCGACAAAACTATTATTGAATGACCAAAGTACATATAAAATAACTTCATTAGGAACATTATATTTATACCATTCATATTTATAGTATAATTCATCAACAATTTCACTACTCTCATCATCCTCATACTATCCATATCATGATATTGTTTCATCAAAATGATCTTGGTCTGCGGATTTTATAAGTGATAGATGACCCTTCTCTTATTCCTTTGAAATTTTAATCAGCCAATTTTCTTTGATCTTTTTTTTATTTATTGGTTCCTTGGAAGATACATTAATTTATTCTTTAATGATAACAGAGACTATGAATTCCACCTGAGGTAATTTAGAATCAATGTCAAATATTCACTTCCTATACAACTTCAAATAAAATTGACCAAATCAGAGGTGGACCTACACTCTAAAACAACTCTTAGATCCCTGATGCATCATGTATGGATACTAAGAGTGGGGTTGAATCTGTGTACCAAATTTTTACTCAGTTTATACATTCTTTTCAACTAAACCCACTTAATCTCAATAATTTTTCAAATTTAATAAAAATGGATATTTTGTTCACACTCAACTATAACATACACATGAAATGTAGATAATAAAATAATAAAATATTTTTTTACAAGTTGTGGTACAAATACTTACTCATTTACTTGATTCACCTGGGGTGGTTTCATTGATTCAGTTATCATAATTATTTTTTAGTGACAAAAAATTCATATAACTATTGCACAACGTTTTGGAAGGTAAATATAAATATTTAATAGTTTATTGAGTTAATTATAATGGTACAGACAGATATTAAATGATGTCATTTATAATATAACCTCTTTTTATTCAATTATATTCAAGAAACCTCTGAAGTAGATCTGTCTATTGGACATGTTTCCCTTTTATACATATGATAACCTTTCTCTTTAATTAAAGGTCTTCATCTGCTAATACATCAATTGTATTTTGTGCACATTGGAAATGTACTATTTAATAAGTGGAATATATATGTTACACTTCATATCAATGCTTACACAAATTGATAAACTAACAAATCTGTAACCCCACTATAAGTTCTCTTCATCCTAAATTTCTATTCAAAATAAATTGAAGATATTTCTTCTACAAGACATCACTAAATAATTATGAATATTTTACATGAAGTGTGATAATCATTTCATGCAGGTAAATTTCAGGATATTAATTTTTTATATAGTATTATAAATCCATGTTTATATGTATTTTAACATATGATTTCAATTATTATCAGTTTTCATTATTTAATATATATTTAAATAATTTTAAACCTCATGATGATATCTCTCATCATTCATATATGTATATCATGACATGCATAGAATTAAATTATGTGTATTAAAAAAATAAACTCTATACAACACTATTATTTCACAATAACTCCTCACATTATAGGTTATTTATATGAATATTCTTTTTATACAATGACATACGTGGGTTTCAGTGGAATCCTTCACAGAATAGTATATTTGGGTTCCTCTTTTCTTACAAGTGTATATTCATTGCATTGATTAATTTCTTCTTTATGTTGGAGTGCATTGAATATTTAATTTTAAAATACATAAATCTCAACGATTAGTTTCACCCTAAAACTCTTGAGTGTGATATTCAATATCAATAGGTCATGGTATTTTAGACATCACATTACATAATGAGTATGTGGGATCTATATTTCCCATGATTATGTCATGTGTAAGTTCCCTATTATTCTTTTCACAAGTAGAGTGTACTGTATAATATCTTTTTATTGAATCACATTTACTTGATTTACTTTTCATTATTATGAATAATTAGATATATATGTCTCAATGGGCATCCACACTATCTTCGTAAAATAACCATAACATTATATCACCTGTTATATAAAAACGTATCCTTCCTTATTTTGGCATATTCAATTATTTATAAAGATATAAAAATATACTTAAATACCAAAATTCTCCAAGTTTCTAAAATGATATATTGTTGTTATAAAAAATATTTCATCACTCTAAGGTTTTTTTATCTCCTTCCTATTCTCATAGAATTTATATTTATGTCATTCTATGAAAATCCAATATATGTTTGCATCAACAAGAATATTTGAATAATAAGCCTCACTAATTTAAATATCCATGTGAATAATATATCACCATTGTATTTTAAAACATATAACAATTTAATATCTACATTTCACGCTTCACCAAAAGTGAATTTAATTTAAAAACTATTATATAGCTCCTCATATCAACTTTCAACTATTTGAGATATTTCAATATATAGGAAATTGGTTATGTGGACTTATTATAAAATTAGATACATGTATATTGTCTATCTGAAATTGATTAGGAAATAAAAACACATATTCTAATTAAGTTTTTATTGTATTAAATTTTCATTTTTGATCTTATTGGCTTAAGTTAGTGGATGTTAATTTTGAACCTTTATTCTCATAATTTGTGCACTTCCTTCCGATTGTATGCCAATTGAGGCCCAATGATTCATTGATTTTAATGAATGTAATTATCCATATTTTAATTTGATATTTTGGTAAATGGATATAAAGTTCAATATGAACACTTTTCATTCATGGATCAATGGAGGATTAAGAAAGGATGATTCAGATATTTGGCGATGAATTGAAACAATTCGGGAGAAGGCAGATAGGACACCAGCCCACTGATGTGAATTTGGGTCCCACAATATAGGCCCAATGAAGCCCATATTTCGTTTTATCCTAGAATAAGTATATAGGAACATAAAATTCTACAGGATCTAGTTCTAATTCAGCCTCTATGTTGGTTATTAAGGAATCCCAAGTAGAAGATCAAAATCTGGTCCAGAATCGGCGGCCCAGAATGTTATCCAACTATAGAGGCCATACCTCCCAGACCACAAATCCAAATGGGCCCAAAGTTTACTCAAGTATAGTAGTCATCAATGGAAACAAAATACTCTCCTATGGAACACTGAGATTTGGTGATATTATTTCCCATACTGGATGATCTTTCTATAGGAGACAAGGATGATAAAAAGTAAAGGAGGGAATCAATTTCTCCACTACTTTCCACCACCCAAAGGCCTAAATGAATTTAATAATTGAGTATACATTGATTGAGGTTCGGACTAAGGCATCCCAATTTTCTATTTAAGGATGTGGTGGTGAGGGAGAGATATCTATTGTTTTTTACGTGATGTAATTATGCCAAAGTTCATTTGTAATGTTTTTAATTTAGATGTATGTTTTTTTCGATTTATATGTTCTTAGTCAACATAATTATCTTATATTATTTCCATTTATTTCATTAAAACTATATAATCATAAATCACAGTGATATCTTTGTGTTTTGTTTTATTAGTTCCCAAATAGGTGTGAATTTCGTTCACACACATGTAAGAGTGCTTGTTATTTCTGCGGTTTTAATTTTTCAATCTAATTCTTATAATCCATCTTTCACCCACCATTGAGAGTATTCCATTATTATAGGGATTAAAATTTAATGGGTTGATCGTGGGAAGATTAAAATTATGGATTTAATTTTATTTTATGAAATAATTGTTGTTAATTTTTTTTAACTATTTTAAGACTACCATTCTTTAATTATTTATACTCTACATCTTCACTGTCTTTGAGGAAGCTTAATCCAAGTACTAAAATGAACATATACATTGAAGAGATCACAAATTTGTTTCTCTATGTGTGTTGGGGATAATTAATTCAGTTTAGTTAGAAATAATCTAGAGAATTAATAATTTAGTGTTATTTTGAAGAATGGATTCATCAAGAATTAATAAAACCAAAATTGTCTAAAGATGTGAAATTCATTGAATCCACCTTGAGCATAATCCTACGATCAAACCATTTCCATTTAATTTAACTTAATTATGTTTTGTAGTGTTCCTTAAAACCATCTAAAATAATACCCATGTTGGACACTTCATAGACAATAATCCATCTCATAGGTTTTGTATCTTAGGTATCTTTTTAGTTCTTAGTGGATTTGACAACCCAAGATAAACTACAAGGACCTTTCTACCTTCATCTCTTGGGTAAATTTGAGTGGGAATCAAATTTTGGCATTATTATCGGGGACCAAGTATGTACCTTAGACCAAAACTCCTTTTCCTCACCCCCAATTCTTATATTCTCACCCAAGATATATTATGTTTTCCCTTTCTAACTTTTTTCCTTTTGGCGCATGTCTGACTACACCTGCGATAATTCAAACAGTCTAGTTAGGGTGGAAAGTCATAGGATATGGGAGCCAAGTGAACCTAGTGGATTTTTCCATTACATACTAATATTCTTGATAGTCTAGAATCAAAAATTGAATCATTTCTAATTGAGGTTCTTCCAATAAATCAAACGTTAAAACCTTGGTGAAATCAAATGGGAAACCAAAATGAAGAAGCTCCAAACATAGGTAATGTAGTTGATCAAACCATGAATGACTACCTCAATTCAGCTTGGTCCAATACCCCCTCATGTATTATATACAATTCCCTAAGAGATACTAATTACATATTTAAACTCTATGTCCTAAACCACCTTTCAACCTTTCACCGGATGGAGTCTGATATTCAATACCCTCATGTTAAGGAGTTCATTGACATTGTAGAAACCACGTGTCCCTGCCTCAACTAGAATTAGCTAATATGAGGCTCATTCCTTTATCATTGAAGTATCGAGCTAAAAATTTTCTAAAAAACATGATACCTACATCAATCCACTGATGGGAAAAATTGAAAAGGTAATTCTATAAAAAATTATTTCCCCATCCCAAAAAAAATTACATAAAAAGTGTATTCAAAAGTTTTTTTGAAAAAGAGGGATAGTCATTCCATTGAACGTGGGAGATGTTCAAAGTCACCCTAAACATGGTTCCACATCCTGGTTTTTCTATACCATAACACGTGTGACTTTTTTATGAAGGGTTGGGCCCAGGGAACAAACAAATAATTGATATGATGTGTAATGGAACTTTAAAAAACAAACCCACAAGATGCTTACGATTATCTGGAAAGCCTTTCTGAACAAAACCAAAAATGGGGAACATCACCTTTTCTAAAAAGCCACAATGAACTACTGTAATTCATAATCTTAGAGAAGAGGAAATCCTTAGGGAAAAAATCATAGCACTCTATAGGAAGGATGAAGAGTTAAACACTAGGAAAGTCCATGAAATCCAACCTGTAGACCCTATTTACACAATTTCTGAACAACATGACCATAAGATAGACAGCTACCCAACCATTACATCCATCATGGATGATATTTTTGAACTACCCCTAGTGGAAGTAAATGCTTTGAACTTTCAAAATCCTCAATACCAAAACACCTTCAACCAAAGGTTTAATGACTGCCCATGATTCCACTGGAAAGATAACCAACAACCTAGCCAACCATAGGGACAAAATACGTACCCCCATTGGAACTACCAAACCCATAACCAGTTCCAAATCCAACCTATCAAATACCAACATCCACCAGTATATTTTAAAAAAACCATCCCATATCCAAAATATCTCCATGTGATAAACCAATCATCTCAAGCACAAACCCAAACTGTTCCAAAAAGCCTACTAGAACAACTATGAAAAAAATTGAAAGGATTTACTCAGAAGTATCTTCCCTAAAACAAGAACATCAAACCATCAAAACTGGAAAGGCTCCCATTCCTAAACAATCCATTCCACTTAAAATAGTATGGGGAGATTCGTATTGTACTCAAACAACTCAAGAACAACTAATGGATGTGACTTTTTTAAGAAGTGGTAAATGAATTGATAAAAATGAACCACCAATTCATACACCACATGATAATTCAAACTTGTATGAACATTTAAATGAAAAAAATGTTCAAACTGAAAAACACCACAACATTATCAAAGAAACAACTCATCAACAAAAAACCCCACAACCTGCACCCTTTCCCCAATGCACGAGGGGGGAAACCAAGCCTGAATTGAGTGAAACATTGAGGGAAATATTCTCACATGTCAATTTTATCATTACGCATACTAATACAATCCATACCATACATGCATACTCAAATAACCTTATGGACTTCTGCACTTATAAAAAATCACATTAAAACCAAGTCCTTTTGGATGTTAATGTGAGTACCACCATTCAGGGGACCATTCCTCCTAAGTTGAAAGACCCGAGTTACCCTTACATTAATGTTTAACTTGGAGATATAAAAGTTTTCAAGGCCTTGTTTGACCTAGGTGCTATTATCAATATCATCCTTTATGTTGTATATGGAAATTTAATCCTAGAAGTTCTCCAGCCCACATTTATTACTCTTCAACTTTCTGATCGTAATATTAGGGTTTAAAAGGGGATTTTAAAAGACACACTGGTAAAGGTTGAAAACTTCATCTAACTTGTGACTTCACTATCCATGAAAACCATCAAAACATAGAAAATATGGAATAATAACCAATCATCCTTGGCCATACATTCCTTGCATCAATAAACTCTATTACTTGAGTTTGAAATGAGACACAACCATCAAATTTGGAAGAATGAGTATAGACTTGAACATCTATAATGTAGGCTCACAAATAGAATATTAAAAAAACATTCATGAAGTAAACATGATAGTTTTCATTGATAATGAACCCATAATAAATCCATGAATATTTGATGGATGTTTAAATTAGGATGAGATTGAGTATCTTTTGTTCACATGAAGGAAGTTTATCTCCTTGGATTCAATCATTTTCAAATTGATTTTATGATGATTTCTAGGTCTGAAAATCCATGAAAACATTCAAGAAACCACTTTTGTGGAGACTAATTAATATTCCTTCCCAAAATTTGATTAAACCAATATTTTAGCTGAAACATCTAAACATGGGGATTGTATTCCGTCTAAAACTCTAGGAAATAAAAGTGATCCAGATCCAATGTCCCAATATTCTGCAAAAATTATTAACCAACATGAGCTTGAATTGTAGGAACTTCCCACTTCACTCAAGTATGCATTAATAAGGGGAAATCAAACACATATTTTTGTAATTTCATCATATCTTTCAGATAATCAAGATATGATGATTCTAGATGTCCTTATGAAACATAAAAAAGCAATTGGTTGGACCCTGTTAGATATTCCTGGGATTTGCCCACTAATAGGGACTCATAAGATTGTTCTAGAATCCAATTCAAAGAAATGTTGTCAACCTCAAAAGAGAATCAATACAAATCTCGTGGATGTAGTAAAGAAGTAACTTATGAAATTGTTAAGAGATAGAATCATAAATCCCATAGCTGAGAGTGAGTGTGTGATCCCAATCCAAGTGGATCCCAAGAAGTTAGAAATCACAGTGGTAACCAATATGGATGGATAGATTCTTCTAACAAGGGAGAGTAGTAGATGGAGGGGACGAATCGACTATCGGATGCTAAACCCATTCACAAAGAATAACCATTTCCCCTTAACATTAATTGACCAAGTCTTTGAGAGAGAGGATGGTCATGAGTTATATTGTTTCATAGATGGGTACTCGGGGTACAATAAGATAGAGGTATCTCTAGAGGATCAAGAGAAGACTACATTAAACTGTACATTCGGAACCTTTTCCTTCAAATACATGCCATTCAGGTTATGAAATGCCCCTAGAACCATTTAGTAGTGTATGATGGGAATCTTCTCAGACATGGTAGGATATTTTCTTTAGGACTTCATGGATGACTTCTATGTTTATGGGGATACATTTGAGAGATGTATTAGGAATGTGGAGAGAGTTCTGTCTAGATGTGAATAAACGAATTTGGTCCTAAACTAGAAAAAATTCCATTTCAAGGTTAAATAGGGGTTATTCATTGGCCATATAGTCTCTGGTAGGGGATTGAAGTTGATAAAGAAATGGATGACATCATTCATCACCTTAGATATCCTAGAACTGTTAAGGAAGTGAGTTCTTTCTTAGGAAATTATGGTTTTTATAGAAGATTCATCAAAGACTTTAGTTCAATAACATATCCCCTTTGTGCTCTCCTAGTCAAGGATTCTCCATTTGTTTGGACTGAAAGCTGTGAGGGTTCATTATCAACCCTCAAGTCCTCTATCACCTCTCCTCCCATTATAAAATCTCCAAGTTGTAACCTTCTTTTTGAGAATATGTGTGATTTTAGTGAATTTTCTATAGAAGCTATGTCAGGAAAACTTTATGATAAAAATCCTTATGCCATTTCTTATACAATAAAATCTTTAAAAGATACCCAAATCATCTACACCACCACTTAAAAATATTTACATTCTATTGTGTTTTCCATAGAGAAGTTTATCTCCAACCTTTTAAGATCCTCCATCACTATGTTCACTGACCATTCTGCACTGAAATACCACTTCCAAATACAAGATTCTAAGGCTAGACTGATTTGGTGGGTCCTACTCTTAGTATAATTTGACCTCACAATAAATGTAAAAATGGGTCTTAAAAATTTTATAGCTGATCACCTCTCTAGGATATAATTCAATGAAAAATTTTCTCAGCTCTCTGTGTCTATTTCATTCCCTAATGAACACATATAATCCATGAGTGAGGGCCCTTGGTATTCCAACATAGCCTATTTCTTAGTTACAGGGGTCATTAAAAAATACATAAGGACTCAATATAGAAGGAAATTCCTTTATGATGTCAAGAACTATGTGTTTGATGATCCATAACTCTATAAGTTATTTTCTAACCATGTAATTAGAATTTGTTTCCTTGAATCTGAACTAGAGTCCATCCTTATATTTGGTCATAGCGAGGAATGTGGGGGTCACTTTTCCCCTCAGAGAACATCTACTAAGATTCATCGGTGTGGTCTCTTCTGGCCCACCCCCTCAAGGGATTCCTACACATTTTGTCAAAGTTGTCGCACGTGCCAAAAAATAGGGTCCATCACAAAAAGGAAATCAAATTCCACTCACTCCCATTAGAGGGGTTGAAATCTTTGAGTATAAGGGAATTGATTTCATGGATCCCTTCCCAAAGTCCAGGGGATATCATAACATTCTCATAGCTATTGATTATGTCTCAGAATGGGTTAAGGTCATTCCCACAAAATCCAGTGATCATCAATATGTGATTATATTTCTAAAAGAAATCATCTTCTCATGATTTGGAATTACTAGGGATATCATTAGTGATAATGGTACTCACTTATGAATTCTCCGATTCTTATCACTCATGTACAAGTATGGATTTTCCCACAAACTGTCCACTAAATACCACCTGTAAACAAATGGTCATGTTGAGCTATCCAATCTAGAATTTTAATAAATTCTTGAAAGAATTGTTAATCCATCTAGGAATGATTGGTCAAACAAACTCTTATATTCCATTTGGGCTTACCAAAATTACTTTACAATCATTTAAGGAATGTCCCCATATAGATTGGTTTATGGTAAAGAATTCCATTTTCTAGTGGAGATAGAAAATAAGGCCTTTTGGGAAATTGTGAAAATGAATTTTGACCTCTCATTGGCTGAGGAAAAAATTAAATTAGACGTAAATGAACTTGAAGAACTTAGGATGTATGATTATGAATATTAAGGGCTCATTAATGAAAAATTAAAAGCCTACCAATATCGAATCCTTAAAACCAAACACATTGAACCGGGAAAATATGATCTTGTTTATAATTCTATTCATCACTTACACACGGGAAAATTGAGGTCTAGATGGTCAGGTCCATACATAGAGCATAATTCTTACCCCCATAAGGCTGTTTAAATTTAAGATCCCACCAATGGTCTAAAAATTATTGTTAATGGTCATAGAGTCAATCCAATCATAAAACCTTTCCAAAACACATGAATCTGAGGAATAATTGTGCGAAATTACCTTATATGACCTAAATAATTAATTACTAGGGTTCTATGTTGAGCTAATGATGTTCAACATAGGTCTGCATGGGTGGAAAACCGTGGTTTTCATGTTTCCAATTATTTTAATGTTTTAATTGACTTTATATTTCAAATAGGATGAGTGGATCATTTTGATATAATTTTATTCTTCCTCATAATGTTGACCTATTCTTCACTTATGAGTATGGATGGGTATGAAAGGGGATCCCAATATTCATTTGTGTCACGCGGTGTGATCTCTAAGTAGTATCTTTCCAAGAAATTAAAAATCAGACAATGTACTATCAGTTTATTTTAAAAAAACAAAAAAAATGAAACCCTAAAAATGGTAAGACTTGGTATTAAATAAATTGTTGTTTTATTTGTTTTTTCTAGTTTTTTATTGTTTGTATGGTTTAGGGACTATTTTTGGGGATATATATTCAATCAAGGAGGTGACTAAATATCTCATGAGAACAAAGAGTGATTTAGGAGCACCACAATCATCATTATGAATCCACCAGGTGAACTTGTTTTGTGCCCTTTTCAACTCATTCCCCTCCCCACCCTCTTTCTTGTATATTTTCATTTTATGAAACTAGGTACAGTTTCAGTCTAAGTTGGTGGTGTGGAAGCAAAATATTTGTTAAAAAACAATTAGAAAAAAGAAGTATACTTTTTTTATCATTAATATAATAACATCATTTGTCACATAAAAACTACATGTAAAATAATTTTTATTTCCTTGACTTTTAATTTAATTCTTGATTAGTATTACAAGAATTGATTTGGGGAGTTTGGTAGTCCAATGAGAAATTTCATCTATTAAATCAAAATTCTACAAGGAATCTCCTCTAGTCTGTGGGGTACTACTATGAATTATTGGGATCCCATAATAAATAGCATAGGCTAGTTTTATTTTTATGAATAATATGAGTATTCAAAAAAATAGTGTGTAGAGCAATGGATTGATAAAATAAAATGCTTTCGGAACTTGGGTATCATGACTCCAGAGTTTTCTAGCTTTGAGTTTTTCACTTTATCTATATTTATGATAATATGAATTTGTTTTTTATCTAGTTAACTCGAGATGATGCATGAGTATGTGGGATTGACTTGGTGCCCTAAGTAGTTTGAGCCTTGAAGTCATCGACAATGTCTTGATACATCAGTTAATTTGATTAACTACAATCTCAATTACTAAGGCAACATCGCAAAAAAATTAAAACAAAAATCCAAAAAATGAATATTCATATTAGGATTAAATTTTATTCCACCTAGAACTTCCATGATTTACTCCTTGAATGAAAATTAACCCCCATATCTATTGTGATTCACAACACATCATTTCATCTAATTGAGTTGGAAGAAGTTTGATGATGGATTTTATCAAAGTAATGGGATTGGGATTGGGGCCATATTTTAAATTTTTCTTGTTTTAAATTCTATTGATAGGTTATAAATATATATTTGTGTGTATTTTACATTGTGAGAAATATTTGTTATAATGTTCTTGGAAAAATAAAATCAAATAAAATATTTGAATTATTTTCTCGGGACTAGAAAATATCAAGTTGGGGGTGTGATTATCCAACATAAACAAATATGTTAATTACATTTTAATGGTATTAAATTTTCATTTTTGATCTTATGTGCATGAGTTAGTGGATTTTATTTTTGAACATCCATTATCATCATTTTTTCACTCCATGCCTAATGTACTATAATTTAAGACCAATGATTCATATGAATTTATGGAATGTAATTATATATATTTTAATTTTCTATTTTGGTAAATAAATATACACTTAAATATGAATATTTTTTATTTAGGGATCAACGGAGGATTTAAAAAATATGAAGGTGATATTTTTTGATGAAAGGAAACAATTCTGGAGAATACAGATTGGATACCAGCCCACTGATGAGAATATGGGGACAACAATATAGGCCCAATGGAGTCCAAATTTAGTGTGATTCTAGAAGATATATGGAGAGACAAATTATTATTCAAGAGACAGTGCTAATTTGGCATCCATGGTTATTAGTAAGGGGAACCAAATAGAATATCAAAATATGGGTCAGAATCCGCAGCCCAGAATGTAATCCCACTAAATTAGCCATAACTCTTGATCCAAAACTCCAAATGGGCCAAAATTTTAAATAATTATATAAGTTATTCGGAGGCATAAAAGTCCCTTCTATTTCCCACAATGATTCAATGATATTAATTCCCATAAAGGATGGTATTTCCAGGGGAGACAAGGGGGATGAAAAGAAAATGAGGGAATCAATTTCTCTACTACTTTCCACCACCCTAAGGCTAAAATTAATTTAATAATTGGGAATACATTGATTGAGGATATAACTAAGACCTCCAAATTTCATATTTAAGGTAGTCATGGTGAGGGAAAAGATATATTTTGTTTTTTATGTAATGTTATTATGCCAAAGTTCTTTTTTAATGTTTTTAATTTCTATGTAAGTTTCTCTTATTGTATTTCTATGTTTTTAATAAACATCTTTCTATTAGATTATTTCCATTTAATTAATTAAAAATATATAATAAAAAATAACAGTGGTATCTTTATGTTGTGGTGAATTAGTTCACACATAGGTGTGAATTTAGTTCACACACATGGAGTAGTGCTCGTTATTTCTGTGGTTTTAATTTCTTCAGTCCAATTCCTGTAAGGAATCTTCCACACACAATTAATAGTATACCATAAATAAAGGGAAAACCGTTTAGTGGGTTGATCGTAGAAATATTCAAAGGATGGATTGAATGTCATTTTATTAATGAATTTATTCTTATTAGATAACTAATTTAAAACTTCTATTATTCAGTTACTTCCACTCTTTATCTTCATTATGTTTTAGGAAGCAGAATCCTAGTTCTAAAATGAACATATACCTTGAAGAGATCATTAATTTGGATCTCTAAGAGTGTAGGGGATTCTTAATTGACTTTAGTTTGCATCAAATCAGATAATGACGATGGTAGTGTTATTTTTAATAATGGATTCATCAAGAATTAATAAAAACATAATTGTCTAAAGAAGTAAAATTCATTCAATCTACCCCGATCATAATCCTAAGATCAACCCATTTTCATTGAATTTAAACCACTGAGGTTTCTTATTGTTCTTTCAAACCATCTTAAATCAAAACCATGTTCACCACTTCATATACAAAAATGAATCTCATAGGTTTTGTATCTTATGTATCTTTTTAGGTCATAGTGGATTCGACATCCCAAGATAGACTACATTGACCATTATACCTTCATCTCATGGGTATATTTGAGAAATAATCAGAAAGACAAACATAGAAAAATTCCAAGGTGGACTAATTCAGTTACATGAATATACTCACAAAATCATGTATGTAGAAACCTTCATGATATATGAAATTTATAAAATAAACAAATGGATAATTCATTACACCCCTTGAAATATTTTACATGAATTATCTATTAAACATTTCTACTCATGAATCAATTTAAATTCCTTATAATCATTTTCTTCATTAATGAAAGGGAAAATATATGAACACATAATTTTGATTACCCCTGTGTAAAAAAAATTTACTTCTTTATAGAAGAGTGTTCAGGATTCAGTTACTCTTTATCAAAGTGACATGTTTACATGATTTTTGGGCATTCTATAGTGCATGAATCAAGAAAATGATGATTTAATCTATTCATAAAACATAGTATAAGACTCGGTAAGATCATATGTGTAGCTCTGTTCATTTTCATGAGGTTTAGTATGAGATTAATGAGACATCATTTGATGATAAACCATGTATAGTTGAACCATCAAGAGAGGGATGATGTTGACACAAGTTGCCTCATAAGATAAAATAGATTGATCTAGTCGTATGGATATACATATATGCATATATTTTTAATGAATTTGGAATAGTGAAGTGTCTTATTCCTTCCATATTAAATTTCAGCATGGATGAGATCGTAATATTCTAAAAAAATTAATCCTGCAATTCCATTGAGGAAGTGGTAGGGGATCAACACCCACATATTCCGCACTCATGCACTATGGGAGGCACCAAACATGTGATGGAATACCAACACCCTTGCCCTATTTCTCTTTAACATGCATGCTGATGTGACCCTTATGTGGTCCACCAACACCTCTATGCCATGTGGTCCAATGATCTGGCTCTCTATTGTGGTCGAGGTAGTCCTCTCTCGTTGTGGGTTTTAGTTCTCTCCTAACTCAAGTGGTTGGACATTTTTTGGTAATAACATAGAATGTATCTTAGGGAAATTGTAATAAAAATATTTGAAATGGATTTATAATTTTGTATGACATTAAAAATATTCTTCTTATATTCTTTTAAATAATTATTTTTATCTCCATGCACTTGTTGATTGAAATTGTCTCTCTTAAGAGCATGTCATTGACATTCAATGAATATTTGAACCAATCTCCACTTTTAAACATGCCTAATTATCATACCAATTGACAATAAATGAGTCTAGAACAATTATCCAAGCATCATCATCCACATTATTCATTTAACTCTTTCGGTATTTTTCTTTTCATGATTAATTACTAATAATATATAACATCATCATACATTTATTTCAATTCCTTCTATTATATTGAAAATAAATACAAGCACACTCATCAACCATAAACAAGGTATTTTTTGGAGTAAGGTGGAAAATGGTTATCCCTTTAACATAATAAAATTTTAATATACATATCATTTTGGAGAAATTATATAAAAAATGTTATATTAGATTTAGTAGAGGTATAAAAAAATTTGATTACTATAGAAAATAATGTAATTTTGAATTTTACCTTACTCCTCGGAATTGGTGCTTTTGAAATTGGATGATGGATTTTAGTGGTGGAAATTTGACAATAAAATAATTTCTAGGAAGCGATTAAAATAATTGATGATATATTTTGGAATATTTGGCCAAAATATAATTTTCTGGGTGTGAAGAGATGTACGGTGGCAATGGAACCTTTGATAAGAGAGAGGAGTCACATTTTTATAATAATATAAAAGGTAAAGTTATTATTCAATGGAAAAGTGGATCCAATAATTTCATATAATTTTGTGGGGAATGGGGTAATGATGATGAAACATCAATTGTACATTTTCACAAATTTTCAATAGATTTATAATTATTTTACAATTATATTGTTCACATTTAATATCTTTGTTTTTTAATGTGGTAATTAATATTTAACAAAGTAATATAATTTTAATGACTAAAAATATAATGCTATTGTAAATTAATTTAGAACCAATGAGTATACATATTAAATTTAATTTATCAAAATAAAATATGTTTAATGAAAATTAATTTTAATATTAGTCCACATAACATATAAAAACAATTTTTCAAAAATGATTATATTTATACTTAAAAATTTTGATTATGAAATAATTATTGAAGTAGTTGATGAATTTTATATTAATTGGTTTATTATTAACCAAATATGATTTACTTTTCCTTGTAAATAATTCAAAAATGAATTTCACCCTGTGGATACATAGTTAAAAGAGTGTAACCAAATATTGTTTTATTAGTGTAAAATATCACTCTCACATCCAAAATGGTAAGAGTGTGTTTTTTATATTCCAAATATATATTTTTAATAAAAATTATCTAAAATTAGACAAATATATTTTTAACATAAGAATGTTTATATAAACTTTTAATTCATTTTTATGTTCTGACAATGGCATAAAAGTGACAGTATTTTTAATATTGGTATATTTCACGATTCTAAAAAGAATTGAACTCTTTTCAATAAATATAAAATATTCATCATATTAAAATTTTTTCATACTACACTAATGAATGAATTTAATTTTACATAATTCATACTAGTAAATTTAAAAATTTAGGTTTTAAATGAAAAAAAGAAATATTTAGGGAAACAATTTTTATTGAAATATGACATTTTTAATTGATGGAAAATAATTTAATAAATTTTATAACTAAAAAATGTTAACATATTAATTATTGTATCATTTTAATTTTAAATTTTTTAAATTAATGTTTATGGATAATATACAACCAATTTAAAAAAATTATTTTAAAAGTAAAAAACCTCTTTAATTTTAAACCGCATTAATTATTTTTTATCCAAATGAAAAGAATAGTAATTTAATAATATAATTTTTATAGGATGATTTGTTTTACTTATTGTTTTATTAAGAATATTAATTCAATATTTCTCTTATCAATGTAATTATGTGTTTTTTCATGAACAAGATGACAAACTTATTTTTATTTTTGAGAAACATATATTATAGAAGCTAGATGTGTTATATCTTCGGAATCTATGCCAATAATCCCCTAAATTTATTTTAAATGATGATAGATATCATGTTATAACTATTTCATAACATCTTAATATACACATGTATGATGGTTTTAAAGAAATTATAAGAATATATTTTTCTTTATTATTTTTTTATATTTCAATCCCATATTTTAATATTTTTATAGAAAATATTTAAATTTAATTTTTTTATATTATCTGTAATTCTATTATTTTCATATATTTGAATTATTTTTTCTATATTTATAATTCACCATTTTAAATTTATGTACGTTAGCTTTTCATAAAAAATAAATTTCCACACTTTTTTAATTATGTTTTAAAATTTCTAAATTTTATATTACTTATTAAATTATATTAAATTTTGTTGAAAATTATAATGCATTTTATATATTTATGAAAATTATATAATTTAAAAAAAATAATTTAATATTTTATGATATAATTGTTTATTATTATATTTATATAAGTATTTCAGTACATATAAATATATAAGTATCAATACTTATATATATATATATCGTTATATGACTTTAAATAAATATATATTTAAATATATATATATATGTGTGTGTGTGTGTGTATTTATATATATATATATATATTCATAATACTATTTATCTCCTTCACACACACCCTCTCCATTTCATTTATACTACAATGAAAACCTCTCGACACTACATACCCACCATTACTAGACATCAAATCTTTAGTAGATAGACTATGCACTACACCTCGACATGCATCTCTAGCCATTAGTGGAGAAACTTCATTTTACTTCAAAAATTCATTCAATTCAATATCTCATCAACATAAACATCATCGTTTCATCTTTGTGGAATTTTACTCTTAGAAAAAAAATATAGCTCTACCATCCACCTATATCATTCTGCGACATAACAACACTATGATTTGTTGTACTGACTACATATACTTGTACGAAACTAACACTTCACCATGGTTCATCCTCTTCTACACATGAGTACAATATCACGACACCATAAAACATGACATAATCAGTACAATAATACAACACCAATCATCTCTTCGTCTGGTTTCTCAACTTCAACTTCTCTCATATGGGAGGTCTATTAAGTTGAACTTATAGTGTGACATTAATTCTTTCCATAAGTGAGACATTTTAGTGCTTTTCATGAAGAGTTTCCACATGATGTTAGTACCTAAAAATTATATTATTATAGTGATTTTGAATTTGAGAAGTTATTAAAAGTGGTAGTTCTTCACACCATGAAAGAAACCCAACTCATGTTGAGTAGCCTAACCTATCTACTCTGAGAGAGAACTCATGTGATAAAAAATATAAATGAAGATACAAGAAAAGTGAAATAGAGTTACCACAAAGGATATTAGTAATCACCATCAATTAATTTTATATTTTATAATTATTATTATATTTTTTATTGAATGAATTGGTTATTTTTGAGTGAACTCATTATCAAAATTTGTTTCAACATCAATATATAGATGAAAAGAAAAAATTAGTTTACATAGTCGTTATACCAAATACTAGAAAAAATTATAACATAGTCTATATCACACCCGAATGAAAAATTAATCACATGTTCTATATATATACCACATGATTAATGCCTTAGGGTCAGTATTTTTTTTTGAGAAAACATGTTTTTTCTAGAATTCTTTATTTTAAACAGAAAATGATATTTTTAATTACTAAAATATTATTTTATAAATTTCAACTATTCTCTTATGTGTTGAACACTTTATATATTATAATTATAAATGGAAAATTATTTGATGAAGAAAATATGATATAAATTATTATGTTAATACGAATATCCATAAAAAATATTTTACTCTTTGTTTTATATATCTTTTGAATTATCAAACCGCAGTAATTGTGATTAAATATTTTTCTATTGTGTTATTCATTTGAAAAAATTTCTATTATATTAAGGATATTTTTAACTATGTTGAAATGATATTTCATTAAAAAATAATAAAGTAATAATATACCATTTTTGAGTATGATAATGAAAATTTCAGGTAATAAATATATTTTCAATGATTACTATTTTCTAACTTGCCTATCTATGATTACATATAGATATGTTCATATATCACGGAGTTAATGACACAAAATTATCCATTACAATTTTACTCAACGAATATTATAAAATAAACATGAAAATTGTTATACATTAAAATTGATGATGATGGTTGATATGATTAAAAAAATAGATAAATAAAACATTGATAAAATATTTTTAATTTATTGAATTTAAACAATGAAAAATATCTTATTTCTATTATCACAATGTACATCATCATTATCATCATCCACTTCTGAAGTGATATCATATTTTTAGTTACATAGATATTTAACATAATGTTCTCCACTGATGTTAAAATTATGTCATATGTCTCATAATTTTATTTATTCTATATTATATTTTGTCATCTAGATTTGGATAAATATTTTACCAGTAAAAATATTTTTAACAAGGTTAAAAATCTTTTCTAGAAGAAATATATGGCTATGAGTCCTATAAAAAGGGCACTCGGGTTGTGACTCCTATAAAATTAATTTGGGATTTTACCATATGGTGATGAATAATGATTTTTATTTATAATTATTTAATTACTCCTTATAAATAGATAAGTATTATTAAATACATGTCTTCTTATATATTATAGAATTTTAAAGTGTATATTTGAATCATGGTGATCTAAACTGTTCTAAAAACATCTTGAGATATCTGTTTTATTTCCCACAATAAATTTAAAACTTTTAATCAGTGTGATAAATATAATTAATTCATTACATTTTTAAAATGAAGATTCACTCCAACCCTCTTGTAAACCATTCCTGTAACGCCCCGACCCTAGTTACCCAGAGTCGGTGCATTATTACATAACATTGGCATGATCATGAGAAAGATCAAGTCTCGAAAGACCGATTAGTTTAGTAGCCTTGGAATAACTAGATACATCCATAAATTTTTACATTACATCATAAAAAAAACATCTTGTCTTCATATCCCCTCATACTATCCCTGCAGGTCATTCATAAATTACTTCTTCATAATCCTGGAAAAAAAACATTGAAAGGGGTGAGCTCGGATGCTCAGTAAGGATAACATTATAGCAGAAGCTTTCATAAATAAGCATAAACACTTAAGGCAATTTATAACTAAAACAAAATCCTTTGAAACTTAAACTTCAGCATAAAATGTCAAAGGTAAAATGAAATAATGCCATTTACTTACTCACATGGATATTCTACTAGTCGAATGATCACATGAAATATCAATAACCACTTTCATAATGATGGAATGCATAATGCCAGACTATCATAACCACATAGCCAAGGCCTCGTGCCAAGACTACAAATAAGATTTTGCCAAGGCCTTGTGCCAAGACACTAGTTTGTCTCATGAGACCTACCGATGCATCGAGGAGCTATAGCGGGCTCCACCCGTCACTTATTAAGTCCAATGCATTCCTCATATGAATAGGTTTAAGCATAAAATAAACATTCGTATTAAAACTAGCATACGAAATGTCAATACTTTAACCAAAAACCATGAATGGTATAAAAATAGAACATCCACAGTCAAATATAACTCATTTGATACAATATGGAAGATTGTATTGTATCACATTAACCTCTATAATGAAGGATGTTGACATAGATGAAAATAATCATCAAAACTATTTGAGAGAAATATCCCCCTTTTCTTGAAAACATTTAAAAGTCACACTATTTGTCAAGAAGCCATTTAAAAATAGATTTTTGAATCAAAGTGTCCCATACCACTTTGAAACCTTTTAAAAGGATTTTTAATTTCTAAACTTTAATGTCCATATAAATAAATCCTTAAAACCATTTTTAAAACATGGACATTAATGAGAAAGATTTAGATGAATAAGTCTTTAAAACATTTAAAAATGGTATTTTAGTTAGAGATTCTAACCAAAAGAGAGACACTTGAATGAAAATAATTGAGGTAATCAAAACTTTGTAATATCATGAGAATAAAGGGAATTCATGATATACTATGTCAAAGTACATTATATACACCACATAAAAGTGATTTGGTGTATATCAACAAAGAAGTCTCAATGGAATGTAAGTTGAGATGAAATCTCTCATAAAGGCCATATCCTTAGGTTAAGGATAAATCAACAACATAATTATGTGTGAAAAATATAAATACACTAAATATGATTGGATATTCAGTTTAAAACAATCAAATTATATTCACACATATTCCTGTAAAAACAACACCAACGAATTGGATGTTTAACTCAACAAATGGTGAAAGAGTTAAAATTACTCTTATCAAATTCATATCAATGACTTGAGAATTTTCAATGGAGTGATTATGTGTATCAAAAGTATATCCACAGGAAGGGGAGTGGAAATTATGACATAATCAAATGAATATTGATTCCACACATAATATTGGGGTAATATAATCAATGAAATATGCGTAAAGCCAAATGAGTGGAAATTGAAATCTCAAATTCCCTTATTGATTAGGTAACTTAAGAAACAAACACCCATGAAAGAAAGATCATACCATGATGATATAAATACCCATAAAATAAAGTATATTACACAATGAATACAATCATGGGTAGTACACATACGCCACATGCAATAATTAAGTGGTGATCAATGGAATTCTCACGGAATTAAAAGTGAGACAAGAAACCCCTTACCACGTTAATCAACTGAGTCGCATGGCCAAAAGTTAATAACCACCAAATTATTTACAGAATAACATGAATATAAAGTGAATCCTGATAATATATATCAAATGGAAGTACACAATACACCACTTTCAATAATTTAGTAGCGAACAATGGAAATCTCACGGAATTGAAAGTGAGATAAGAGAATCCCTTACTTTGTACTTTTTCCTTGGTCGATGGTAGGTTTACCTCCTGTATAATGGTGAAATAATTGTTATTGAATAATACAAGAATCATTTACTTTAATATGATATCATATATGATCTTTTAACATTGATTTGTTAATAATATCTTAGAATTATCGTCATTTCAGGTGTTAACGGGTTCATTTTACTTTACATTCTTTGTTATGTGAGCCATATTCGTTATTAATGGGATGTATATTATTCATATCCAGAATGGTATCAAGTCCTTAAACATCATTTTTAAATCATAAAATGATAATTATACTTGAATGGATACGATGGAGAATGAATCTCATCGCGTTCGTGGAGACGGTAGTCCGTACGTACGCACGAATACTACTTCCATTTAATTTTTATTTTAAAAGAATCGAATCCAAATGATACATAGGTATATTACTATTCCAGTAAAATATAATATTTTATATATGTTACTTAAGTTCATTAACACCATCCTTTATACGTTCCATGTGTGGTATGAACGAGTCATATCATTTTAAGGGGGCGGTAGTCCGCACTTCCTCAAATGAAATTATCGTATGTATATACAACATGAAACGAATAATTGTATGAAATAAAATGGAATTACAGAAGCTTATATATAAAATATAAATCATTAATATCATATTTAATTACAGTTCCATCCTAATGGCCACCATGAGAGGCGGTAAGATGTATTTGAACAATCATCGTTTCGTGAGGCGTTAGTTTTCCATCCACAGAAACATTATGTTCATCATCCATTAGATGGAGTTGTGTGAATGTGTAGTTTTAATACTTCTTATAACAACATCCGAGTATATTGTGGATACTGGTGTTGTTACAAAATAAAGGAAATAAAAAGAGTTTGGGGGTTGGAGAAGCAAAATAATTGAAAATAATTTAAGAGAAAATGTTACCTTTAATTTAGGTAACTCACTTTGGTTGGAACCAAAGGACTTCTTGAAATGCTTTCTGCCTAAGGGGAAGCTTCAAGGAGGAGGAGAGGGATGTGGGGAGATTAGTTGGGCAGAGTTTGGACGAGCCAAGTGGCTTGAGAGGTGTGAGGAATGAGTAGAAGTGGTCTCCTTTTATAAGGGAGAGGAGGGGCTCTTTAGGAAAGAGTGAAAGTATTACTTTATAATATAATTATATTCGGTTTATAATGGTCCAAAAATCATTGAGGTCGAAGATAAGATGACTCATATTCTAAATAACATCAACCAATAAGAATTGGACAGGTTTTAGATAATATTTTAATCATTATAATCTTATTTATTTAAATGATTTATTCATGAGGTAAACATTGCATCATTATTGTGTCATTAATAATTTAAATTATTTGATGTCTAAAAATTATAAATAAAATATCATTATGTAGGAAATCTTTTTATATTTCTAATGAATATTTATAATCGAAAATCCAACATGTATAACCCTATGTAAAAATTGTTCTTTTAAAAGATGTAAGCTTATGCCATTTTTGTATTCATTTTAACTTAATTAAAATAATGTGTCATTATCACTTTCAAGTGGATCAATGGGGTCCAAAAATTGACCCAAAGATTCCCATGGTCGACCATGTATCAACCAATAGGGTTAAGACACGTTTTAGGGTCATTTAGTATTATAATAATATTATTTTTTAACCCTTATTTACCGGATTTACCCTTAACCATGGTAAATAAAATATTTACCGCAGTAATTATTCAAAATGTCTAAAAATAAAAGTTACCTATTTACACAATTTGAACATCCTGATTCCAAATATGGAATCCATTTTTCTAAATTCAAAACACAGAAGTGGCAGAAATTAATTTAAAATTAATTCCCGCTGTCAAAACAAAAAGCGTGTTTTTAAGAGATAATAACTATCAAAAGATTGACACTTGTTTATGTTGGGTTTAATTGTAAAATTATGTCCAATGACCAAAATTATATTAAATGGTAAAAATATATTCTAAATATACTTTAAAACCACTCAAATTCATAATTTATCACTATTAATTATTTTGATTAAAAAAGTTGTTTTTATTTAAAATTTAGTAATTTTTACTATTCATCAAAATATGAAAGTTATCCGAAAAGTACCAAAATTTCACCTTAGGCTAAATTTGATATTCCGAATCCAAAAATGAAGTCCATTTTGAAATATAAAATATATATAATTTCAAAAAATTAAGTATTACTATTCATAACGGCTAGTTTGATCGGTTGTGGTGTGTGTTAAAACTCGAAGTTGCGTACAACACACGCTACTGTTTTATTCAAAGGAAAGCGTACCGTGGAAGCTTGGGATGTTTTATTTTAAATTTTTTTGATGTCCCCATTTAGTTAAAAAGTTTAAAATATTTTATTTAAAAAGGGTTCACTATTAAAAGTTGGTAAAACTACAATACTGAAGATGAATTTGTTCTTACATTATGTCTAAGAAACTCATAATATGGATTCTAAAATTATAAGGATTATATAAAGTTTAAAATTTAGTTAATACTATTCATAACCTTTTTTGAACGGCTTGTTTGGTAAGTCATGGTGCGCTTGAACTCGGTGTTGCGTGTAGTGCAAGTTATTGAATTATTTTGAAGAAATAACACACTATGAAATCTTGGGGTGTTACATTCTCCCCTCCTTCAATAAATTGCGTCCTCGCAATTTGAAATTGTTCTTCGAAAATAAAAGGTTGAAAATAGAAAATATATTTGTGGGAAAACCCACATCGGAAATTGGTTTACTAAAATTTAGTCTTAATATGAGGAAAAGAGAAATGAAAGGGTCACCACCAAATTATGATCTCGATTAGGAGAACATTGGTGGCAATTAGAGACATATAATTGGAGGAAAAACGTAAATATTTATAGGTAGTGGTTGAGGTCATCAATCACAAACAAGTATAAAATTGAGGTCCTTAAACTCATCAATCTATGATGATTTAAAGTAACATCGGTTCAACAAAATATAGGGTATTGGGATCACACATTTTTGACATTTCAAAATATCTTAGTTGAAATCCCACATCGAAAAATGAATTAATGAGGCCTCTATTTAAAATAAAGAGTGGAAAGTATGAAGATTACCGAAAATAACACATACTATGGTTCCATGTAGGAAAATATGGATATGGAAGAGAAATCTAACCATCAATTATCTGATGGAGAGTGGTAGAGAACATGGCTATGAAAATGCCAACAATCCCAAAGCCATAAATTAGTGATGATTTAAGGTACCATCTAGGACAACATTTTTTTTTAAAGTTACATTACATAAGGAAGAGGAATTCATTTATGATATTGACTAAGAACATTATGAGATATACTTAAATTTTAAGTAGATTTTCATTCTTTAATAAATTTCCACCACTAACTCAATTTTTTTAAACGATGAGTATTCAAGAAGACTTGGTCACACTGGAAGAGCTAGAATAAACTTCTATAGAATCACATGATCCATGCAGGATAAACCATATATTTACATTGTCTTTGAAGATTAATCAAAACCAAAATGGTTAGTGAATGATCTAATGATCCCCCAAAAGGATATTCATTGAGAAAAATATGCACTAATCTTAATTTCTAAAATTAAACCAACAATACCCCAAAGTTAAATAGATACCATTCAATAACCAATTGTCCTTAAAATCCTTTAATATAATCCAAACTAATATTGAAACCCAAAACATAGAAGAATTTGATTATGTAGTCTCCCATGTTACATTGTATCTCCAAATGACATCAAATACTCTTAAAGTCACATACTTAAAAGTAATTAACATCATCACATATTCTCTGTTATAGGTTAATCATTTCCATCAACAATAAAAATGTAGATAAAAATCCACCATTACTCTACAAATGAAACCTCATTGTATTCTATTTTCCTTGGGCATATAGTGTTCCTAACAAAACGAACATCTTCCAAAATAACATTTATCACTTAATCACCAAATCATTTTCCTATACCAAGGGTATTCATTTGATAAGACATAAGAACCCAAATCATCTTATTATTGATCAATAAAATCATTTAACAAAAAAAATAGTCATACTAACCAGGGACTTCACGTAGTCCAGTGGTAGGCGATAAATCCCAATCGCACTTTGGTTGTGGGTTCGATTCCCACAGCTTTGTCCGATGCGACGGGTTGTCACACAGTATACGTGTTGTCCTTTTTCAAAAACTATATTCTATAATATTACCAAAATGAGATAAATTTTTCAAAATAACATAATTTAACCACAAATGTTATATCATACTTTTCATTTTCATCCCAAATTATAATAACTTATCATTTTCTCAAACCCCAATGATCATATAAAACCAAATGGTTATTTATACCTATATCCACAAGAGAAGAGACAATTATTCCTCAAATATCATTCTCACATGGCAAACTGAGGGGTTACAAATACAAGAGAAAATTATTCCAAAGTAAACCCATCAACAAGGAGTGCTAATACTTTTTAAATTTTTCTCCAACCATTTATTTCCGCATAGCTTCTTCTTTGAGAAAGAAAATATCCTATAAAATAGGACATTCACTCGGGTAATGGCCAGGTCCCCTACATTTACGGCAAATGACTGTAAATGGACTCTTGGGACCATTTTTATCTTCTTCCATTGTACTCTTCATTTTTCTTCGGCAATTCTTCACTTTATGTCCTTCCTTCCCGCACGTAAAACATTTCGTTGTCCCATTGAGACACTTTCCTGGGTGTCTCTTTCCACAATTCCTGCATGATGAAAATTGAGGTTTCTTTTCTCCATGGTCTCCATTGCTGGAGATCTTATCATTTATCACCTTTCTCTTCCTTGTTGAGTCTGGGAGTTGGTTAATATATATGTTGTTGATCATATTTTTGGAAAACTGATTTGGCATAAAGACGATATCTTTTACGCCTATCAACATTCCATTTTGTTGCTCATTTCCACCACCGTTCCCACCTTGTACATCATTCTCAAAGTCACTATGACTTCCTTGGAATCCAGCCATTGACTAAAACCAGAAAGCATTGTGTGAGTAATAGTAGTCGTAAAATCATTTAGAGATTAAAATGTCACCATATTCTCAATTTGAAACATATTAGGATTAACCAAGGTCATTTACTCTCATCTTATGTATATATTACTTAAATCGGTTTGTAAAGAAAATGTAAATTATCCTAAGCATATCCCCCGGGAGTGTCGTAACCAAGAGTGCAGCAAGGCCCGTTGTCGTGCACCAGTTCCCGTTCGAGTCTAGCTCAAAGCGGTGTTTTCGGGTTTTACCCCTAGGTACATCTGTGCCAGAGCCGCCTCTACCTGCTCGTATCCAGACAGGGATGTATTGCTCGGAAAACTCACAAAATCTCTACAATACCAAAATTCTAGGAAGTTCTTTTATACTAATCCTCAAAGTTCATCTTAGGTATACGTGCTCTAATCAGAGTTTATCTAAATCTAGCTACCAAGGTTTGTACTAAACTTCCTCTGATACCAACTGTAACGCCCCGACCCTAGTTACCCAGAGTCGGTGCATTATTACATAACATTGGCATGATCATGAGAAAGATCAAGTCTCGAAAGACCGATTAGTTTAGTAGCCTTGGAATAACTAGATACATCCATAAATTTTTACATTACATCATAAAAAAAACATCTTGTCTTCATATCCCCTCATACTATCCTTGCAGGTCATTCATAAATTACTTCTTCATAATCCTGGAAAAAAAAACATTGAAAGGGGTGAGCTCGGATGCTCAGTAAGGATAACATTATAGCAGAAGCTTTCATAAATAAGCATAAACACTTAAGGCAATTTATAACTAAAACAAAAGCCTTTGAAACTTGAACTTCAGCATAAAATGGCAAAGGTAAAATGAAATAATGCCATTTACTTACTCACATGGATATTCTACTAGTCGAATGATCACATGCAATATCAATAACCACTTTCATAATGATGGAATGCATAATGCCAGACTATCATAACCACATAGCCAAGGCCTCGTGCCAAGACTACAAATAAGATTTTGACAAGGCCTTGTGCCAAGACACTAGTTTGTCTCATGAGACCTACCGATGCATCGAGGAGCTATAGCGGGCTCCACCCGTCACTTATTAAGTCCAATGCATTCCTCATATGAATAGGTTTAAGCATAAAATAAACATTCGTATTAAAACTAGCATACGAAATGTCAATACTTTAACCACAAACCATGAATGGTATAAAAATAGAACATCCACAGTCAAATATAACTCATTTGATACAATATGGAAGATTGTATTGTATCACATTAACCTCTATAATGAAGGATGTTGACATAGATGAAAATAATCATCAAAACTATTTGAGAGAAATATCCCCCTTTTCTTGAAAACATTTAAAAGTCACACTATTTGTCAAGAAGCCATTTAAAAATAGATTTTTGAATCAAAGTGTCCCATACCACTTTGAAACCTTTTAAAAGGATTTTTAATTTCTAAACTTTAATGTCCATATAAATAAATCCTTAAAACCATTTTTAAAACATGGACATTAATGAGAAAGATTTAGATGAATAAGTCTTTAAAACATTTAAAAATGGTATTTTAGTTAGAGATTCTAACCAAAAGAGAGACACTTGAATGAAAATAATTGAGGTAATCAAAACTTTGTAATATCATGAGAATAAAGGGAATTCATGATATACTATGTCAAAGTACATTATATACACCACATAAAAGTGATTTGGTGTATATCAACAAAGAAGTCTCAATGGAATGTAAGTTGAGATGAAATCTCTCATAAAGGCCATATCCTTAGGTTAAGGATAAATCAACAACATAATTATGTGTGAAAAATATAAATACACTATATATGATTGGATATTCAGTGTAAAACAATCAAAGTATATTCACACATATTCCTATAAAAACAACACCAATGAATTGGATGTTTAACTCAACAAATGGTGAAAGAGTTAAAATTACTCTTATCAAATTCATATCAATGACTTGAGAATTTTCAATGGAGTGATTATGTGTATCAAAAGTATATCCACAGGAAGGGGAGTGGAAATTATGACATAATCAAATGAATAGTGATTCCACACATAATCTTGGGGTAATATAATCAATGAAATATGCGTAAAGCCAAATGAGTGGAAATTGAAATCTCAAATTCCCTTATTGATTAGGTAACTTAAGAAACAAACACCCATGAAAGAAAGATCATACCATGATGATCTAAATACCCATAAAATAAAGTATATTACACAATGAATACAATCATGGGTAGTACACATACGCCACATGCAATAATTAAGTGGTGATCAATGGAATTCTCACGGAATTAAAAGTGAGACAAGAAACCCCTTACCACGTTAATCAACTGAGTCGCATGGCCAAAAGTTAATAACCACCAAATGATTTACAGAATAAAATGAATATAAAGTGAATCATGATAATATATATCAAATGGAAGTACACAATACACCACTTTCAATAATTTAGTAGCGAACAATGGAAATCTCACTGAATTGAAAGTGAGATAAGAGAATCCCTTACTTTGTACTTTTTCCTTGGTCGATGGTAGGTTTACCTCCTGTATAATGGTGAAATAATTGTTATTGAATAATACAAGAATCAGTTACTTTAATATGATATCATATATGATCTTTTAACATTGATTTGTTAATAATATCTTAGAATTATCGTCATTTCAGGTGTTAACGGGTTCATTTTACTTTACATTCTTTGTTATGTGAGCCATATTCGTTATTAATGGGATGTATATTATTCATATCCAGAATGGTATCAAGTCCTTAAACATCATTTTTAAATCATAAAATGATAATTATACTTGAATGGATACGATGGAGAATGAATCTCATCGCGTTCGTGGAGACGGTAGTCCGTACGTACGCACGAATACTACTTCCATTTAATTTTTATTTTAAAAGAATCGAATCCAAATGATACATAGGTATATTACTATTCTAGTAAAATATAATATTTTATATATGTTACTTAAGTTCATTAACACCATCCTTTATACGTTCCATGTGTGGTATGAACGAGTCATATCATTTTAAGGGGGCGGTAGTCCGCACTTCCTCAAATGAAATTATCGTATGTATATACAACATGAAACGAATAATTGTATGAAATAAAATGGAATTACAGAAGCTTATATATAAAATATATATCATTAATATCATATTTAATTATAGTGCCATCCTAATGGCCACCATGAGAGGCGGTAAGATGTATTTGAACAATCATCGTTTCGTGAGGCGTTAGTTTGCCATCCACAGAAACATTATGTTCATCATCCATTAGATGGAGTTGTGTGAATGTGTAGTTTTAATCCTTCTTATAACAACATCCTAGTATATTTTGGATACTGGTGTTGTTACAAAAGAAAGGAAATAAAAAGAGTTTGGGGGTTGGAGAAGCAAAATAATTGAAAATAATTTAAGAGAAAATGTTACCTTTAATTTAGGTAACTCACTTTGGTTGGAACCAAAGGACTTCTTGAAATGCTTTCTGCCTAAGGGGAAGCTTCAAGGAGGAGGAGAGGGATGTGGGGAGCTTATTTGGGCAGAGTTTGGACGAGCCAAGTGGCTTGAGAGGTGTGAGGAATGAGTAGAAGTGGTCTCCTTTTATAAGGGAGAGGAGGGGCTCTTTAGGAAAGAGTGAAAGTATTACTTTATAATATAATTATATTCGGTTTATAATGGTCCAAAAATCATTGAGGTCTAAGATAAGATGACTCATATTCTAAATAACATCAACCAATAAGAATTGGACAGGTTTTAGATAATATTTTAATCATTATAATCTTATTTATTTAAATGATTTATTAATGAGGTAAACATTGCATCATTATTGTGTCATTAATAATTTAAATTATTTGATGTCTAAAAATTATAAATAAAATATCATTATGTAGGAAATCGTTTTATCTTTCTAATTAATATTTATAATCGAAAATCCAACATGTATAACCCTATGTAAAAATTGTTCTTTTAAAAGATGTAAGCTTATGCCATTTTTGTATTCATTTTAACTTAATTAAAATAATGTGTCATTATCACTTTCAAGTGGATCAATGGGGTCCCAAAATTGACCCAAAGATGCCCATGGTCGACCATGTATCAACCAATAGGGTTAAGACACGTTTTAGGGTAATTTAGTATTATTATAATATTATTTTTTTACCCTTATTTACCGGATTTACCCTTAACCATGGTAAATAAAATATTTACCGCAGTAATTATTCAAAATGTCTAAAAATAAAAGTTACCTATTTACACAATTTTAACATCCTGATTCCAAATATGGAATCCATTTTTCTAAATTCAAAACACAGAAGTGGCAGAAATTAATTTAAAATTAATTCCCGCTGTCAAAACAAAAAGCGTGTTTTTAAGAGATAATAACTATCAAAAGATTGACACTTGTTTATGTTCGGTTTAATTGTAAAATTATGTCCAATGACCAAAATTATATTAAATGGTAAAAATATATTCTAAATATACTTTAAAACCACTCAAATTCATAATTTATCACTATTAATTATTTTGATTAAAAAAATTGTTTTTAATTAAAATTTAGTAATTTTTACTATTCATCAAAATATGAAAGTTATCCGAAAAGTACCAAAATTTCACCTTAGGCTAAATTTGATATTCCGAATCCAAAAATGAAGTCCATTTTGAAATATAAAATATATATAATTTCAAAAAATTAAGTATTACTATTCATAACGGCTAGTTTGATCGGTTGTGGTGTGTGTTAAAACTCGAAGTTGCGTACAACACACGCTACTGTTTTATTCAAAGAAAAGCGTACCGTGGAAGCTTGGGATGTTTTATTTTAAATTTTTTTGATGTCCCCATTTAGTCAAAAAGTTTAAAATATTTTATTTAAAAAGGGTTCACTATTAAAAGTTGGTAAAACTACAATACTGAAGATGAATTTGTTCTTACATTATGTCTAAGAAACTCATAATATGGATTCTAAAATTATAAGGATTATATAAAGTTTAAAATTTAGTTAATACTATTCATAACCTTTTTTGAACGGCTTGTTTGGTAAGTCATGGTGCGCTTGAACTCGGTGTTGCGTGTAGTGCAAGTTATTGAATTATTTTGAAGAAATAACACACTATGAAATCTTGGGGTGTTACAATTCCAAATCACTATGATATAAAAATTCATATCAAATTGTGGTTCCTTTTTTTATTTCATGTTAGGAATTTGTGATATTGAATCACACTAGAATAACTCAATTCAATGGATAATAATATGTATACTATAAATATCATATGAAATTATTTATATGGAATAAATTTCTTGAAACATAGGATATTATGTCAAAACATTATAAACTACCAGATGTAATTTTGAAACTCTCTCAAGAAATGATATCAAAAAATTTGTTCTAAACTAAAAAATTAGGAATTATATTTATTATTACTTAAAGATAATTATTTATATCCATATTTCATCTTTCAAAATTGAATCTTAGATATAGATGAGTATAAAAGTAATTTTTCAAGGAATATATAAGATGAAAATATCCATGTTGGGAATTTACTTAATTGAGATTCAAGAATTCATAATGACTTATCAATAGAGAAGCAACATGATATATAAATGGTTTTGTATGATTTTATAAAAATGGATGTACTTAGGAGAATTTGAATATTAAAATTTTTATTAAAATAATACTTCGATCTATATATAAAATATTGTACTCAAATAAGGATTCTATTGAATAATGTAATTATTTCACTAAGTATTCAATGAAAGATATGAGAGGATCATTTCTCTGATATTATCTATAAAGGAAGAATATTAACAAGGATGCTCATGAAAAAAGAAAAGGTAAAACATTAAAATTTAAAAAAAATATTCTATTTCCATTGATTATGAGTTACAGAAAAGAATGAATGATGAAATATATTATTTAAATAATAAAATCTACAAGTATATAAAAAATAAATTGAGTTTTTAATAAGAGTAACTAAAGATATCATCAGAGGGATAAATTAAAGGTATGTAAAAGAGTTAAAAGTTTTAAATTCTATGTATTATAATTAATATTATATGAATAGTGGGAAAAGGGGCATATGAAGTCAGAATGACTAAAATTGAAACAGGCGGGAAAATACAAAAAATATAAGATGGAGATAAAATGAGAATATCATACTAGATGGAGTTAAACAGGGGAATTAGACTCCTGAGTAGTTATGATTCTAATAGTTAAAATGGAATATATTATATATGCTTGATGGAAATATATATGAATGAGGAAAATACACATTCTGATTACAGTGTGGGATATGATTTTGAAATTGAAAATAAAGATAAATAATTAACTAATCAAAATGACATGTTTCAAATTGATATTTTCAGAATGTATATACAATATGAAGAACTAATAAGATAAAATATGAAATTTAAAAAATAAAATAAAAAAAATAAAAGTTTCAACATTACACAATGTTTCCAAGAAAATGGTTGATGATTCATAACTGACAATCCTCAATGATTAGAATGATTTAATGAATGATTTAATTTCAAAAACTAATAAAGATAAATATATTAGATTTAAAGTAGTTTATGAAGATTTATCTAAAATTGTTAAGAATAAAACATTAATCAAAAAAATAAGAAACAAATAATTACAGGATAATCTTCAAATATTAAAATATGTGATGACATAAATGTTATTAAAAAAAATGAAAATCTTAAAATAAAATTATTATATTAAAAGAAAAATTATCCTTATTTCATGTAAAATAAAACTTTGAAAAAATGATGTGTAGGATAAAACGCTGTAATTAAAAATTATTATTTGGTTCTAAATGTCATATTCTATGTTTGAACAAAAATTAATTTTTTAATGGATGTAAAGAGAATTTCTCATATGTTACATGATTTAGAATTAATATAAAAGAGAATTATGTAAAATAATGGTCTTTATGATTTGCATAGTCATTATGAAAAAATAATACATTTATATATATGATTTTATCATCCAGGATACCCTAAAATAAATTAAAAAAATCAATATGTGTTCTTAAAAGTTTTATTGTTAATATAGTTAGACCAAAAATAGATTGGGTAAAAAAAATTAACATGATAATTTTTTTTATAAGAAACCTGCCTAATGAGTTTTAAAGGTACATGATATATGAAAACTGGGTTATCCATGGGGATTATTGGTGAAATTTATTGATTTTTATCTTTTAATTCATTTTTTAGAAATGTTGTCAGTTTTAATGAAGGTAATAATGAAATGGTCAATGGTTTAGGGAGGTAATAATATTAAAATCAATTATAATTTCTAACACACTATTTATATAGGGATTATTAAAAATATAATTTGTATCTCTCAATTTTTTTATAATTGTATGAGTGTTATGTTTAAATATAATTAATGTATTGTTTATAAATATAATAATATTTTATTTAACGATAATATAAATTAAAATATTTGTGCTATAGTTATTTCATCATTAATCCAACCAAATCTAATGTGCTTAAATACTATAGTAACAAACCATATTAGTTGGTAGATAATTTTGGGACATGATCATATTCAACAACTATACAAGATGGAAAAATAGTGACATGTTCTTGAACGTCCAAAACATTTATCATTTAATTTTTCAATTTTTGATTATTTTCTAATGGTTATGTAGTATATGGAGTCATTGATACCTGTTAGGAATGTCAATACTGATAGATGTTTTGAACAACATCAAATTGATTTATTTTAGACCCATAAAAACTACTAGTTTATTTGTAAAGAGATAACTGTTTGTAATTACATATGATTTTATTTTATTCTCCTTGACTCTTTTATAATCACATAAAAGTGAAATTTTAAACAATTTTCTTTCCATATATAAGAAAAATAAAAATTAAAACTATATTTGATAACATTAATTAAAATTGTAAAATGGTGAGAATTAGTTGTAATAAATATTGAGAAATTTTGTGAAGTTAATAGATATTTCAATAATTTTCATACCCCTAAAACAAATAAGAAAAATATCTTTTTAGAAATGAAAATAGATAACTATTAATGAAATAGAAAGGATTGTGCTAATGGAATTTGACCTAAAAAATATTTTTGGAATAATGTGGTCAACACTGGTAATTTTATATTATACCCATATTAAAAAAAACCCTTATGATCTTTTCAATGTAAAGAAAGATAATATCGGCTTCATTAATGTTTTTGACTGTGGATTTTATATTTTAAAAACTAAGGATAATCAAAAAAAATTATTATAAATGAGATAAAGGAATTTTTAAGGATATTAAATTAATATAAAATCATATAGACTATATAACAAGGGAAACATGTTAATTGAGTAATATTTACATGTCATTTTCATCCAATATTATAAATAAAATATTGTATATTATGATAATAATATTTAAGAATTGAAACAAAATTAATTTTGACAATGATAAACCAAAAAATGATAATACATCATTAGAGAGTGAGTTCATATATAATAAATATTATCCTATAATTTTACAAATCATAGAGATAATTATTTACAAAATTAAAATTAAAATATTTATTTGGGAATAAGAATTTGAAAATTGGTTTTGAATTTTTGGGATAATTCTTCCTTTTTTGTGATTTTTTTCCTCCTTATATTGAATAATATTTCAAACATTAAAACTGGATAAATTCTACACATGATTAAGATAATCAGTTTGTTATAAATAATTTTTAGAACCAATATATTTTTCTTAATCCTACAATGTTTATTAAAACCAAAGGGATTTTTCAAAAAAATGAGGCTAATAATATAGTGAAAAAATATTGATTAGTTACCCACGGTTATTTAGAAAAAATTGATATTAGTAATTAATTTTAAATATTTTATAGAATTCAATCCATTGGTATTTTATTATGTTTTGAATGTTATCAAGATTTTATGTTGTTTTGAATGGATGTAGAAATTAAATTTTTAAATAGTGAAATTTCTGAATAGCTACAAGTTAATCAACCACATGGATTACAAAATTATGAATTTAAAAATCATGTTTCCAAACATTATATTTATTTATATGGTCTTAATCAAGATACAAGATGAAGGCATGATAGAAAATTTTTATCTCAAAAAATGATTTTAAAAAAGTATAGGTTGATCTGAAATTATTTATAATGAATATTTGTAATGATATTTTAATTGTAAAAATATATGATGATGATATTTTTTGTAATTATAAATGATATACATAGTAGTGAATTTTAAAAATTAATGAAAAATGAATTTCATATGAGCCTAATGGGTGAATTAAAATATATCTTTTGTCAAAAAAAATTAAAAGATATTATGATATTTTTCAAAATAAATGAAAATATGCTAATGATTTATTTAAAAAAATTAATATAGATTCATGTTAAAAATGGAAACCCCAATTAACAATAAATCAAAACTAAAAGTTGATGAATATGTAAAATAAAATAATGGTAAAATTTATATATAAATGATCGTTATATTACTATACTTATCTACATCAAGGCCAAGTATTATGTTTTTAGTCACTATGAGTTCAAGATATTAATATAATCTAGAATTATTTTTTAAAATTATATCAAAATAATAATAATTTATAATAATGGAATAATTAAAACAAGTTTATTTCCCTAAAATAATAATTTTTTTAATCTAATATCATTTTATATATCTAAATTTTGTGGTTGTGGACTTGTTATGAAAATTATATCTTGTATTTGTGACTTATTAAGATAAAATTTAATATCTTACACTTCCAAAAATAATTTTTGTTCTATATTATCTATAGTAGAGGTTGAGTAAAATAGTATTTTAAATTTTTGTGCACTGATTATTTGGATTAAACAAACTCAATTTGATTTCAATTTTTATTTAGTTAAAATTTTAATATCATTTGACAATATAATTTATATTTTAACATCTAAAATCATTTAAATAATTTTAGAAAAAAACAAATAGATGATATATTTTAAATTTTAAACGATCATGTTAATAATGAGGAAATTAGATTAGAATACAATCAAATAGAAAATTAACTGGAATATATATATATATCGGGGAACTAGATTCTATGTTGTTTGGTGAAATATTGTTTTGACTTGGAATGAAGAAAATATAAATTTTCAGGGAATGCTAATTTTTTTATTTATATATCTCTTTTAGTAAATCATGAATTTATGTGGAGTTATCACTTGAATAATATTCTTTCTACTTCTAATATAATTTTTATTTATAGTATTTTATCATTTTTATTACTTCCAAAAGGTGGATGAAATAATGGATTTTTTAAATAAAATATTTGATTTTCTTTTTCAATTTATAAAAAGGGGAGATTATTTGTACTGAGTGTTTATGTTTATTTTTATTATTTATTTTAAATTCAAATCATTCTTGTAATATCACAATTATAAACATTATAATTCTTAATATATTTTTTATTTTCTATCAAATTATTATCCTCATTCATTTGAATGAATTTATCAACAATTATATTTCACCATGTTAAATTGATGTATGTGAATTGTTCATGTAATAGATTTTAAAAACTTTTGTTACATATGTTTTTAGTGGTTAAAATTTTAAAATATATAATTTATAATTTAAAATGATATACTTATAAAAATGTAATTAATTATATTTTCAAAATGTCATAATTTTAAATATTTTATTATATTTATTTGAAATATATATATATATGTGTGTATATGTATTTAAATATATAAATAAATCAATAACTATATATATACATCTTTATAAATTGTTAAATGAGTATATACTTCTAAAATTATATAAATATATATTTATGTATAATCTGTGATATACTGTTAATATTCTCTACGCAGACCTCTTCCATTTCAGTATTGATCAGCAGTGAAATACATAATCTAATCTGTGAATAATCCTATGTTTCATCAGTGTAGTATCTTACTCACAGCACACATCATAGCTCAAATTTACTCTTTTATTTTCAAGAGACATAATAACTCTACGATCAGCTGGTTCGACTACCTCACACAGTACAAAACCACCACAACACCTCGGTTCTCCCTCCTCCACACATCACCAAAATTTCATTATTATAAGAAGAAAAATAGAATCCATACACTTTCATGATACCAAGAAAATTTCCCTCAGTTTTTTAGAATTCAACCTCTCCCATGTGGGAGCTCGTCCAATGTGAATCTACCATTCATCATTCATAATTACTGAAAGTTATATATTTTGGTAATTATAGAAAGAGTTAACACATGAAGGAGGTACCTACCATTCATTTAATTCTACTAACTTTAAGTTGAAGATGTTTATGTAAATCGGAATCATACCAAACGTGAAGGCAATTATACTTGCCATGAGTAGTTTAACTAGCCTTTTATAAGTGAGTATTCATGTAAAATAAATGTTTGATGAAAATAATTCATAGGTAATATGACTCTACCCTAAATGATATTGGTAATTTTATGTAATTATTCATATTCTATTTTCACGAGTATTTTAATTTTCTTATGATAGCATCAGTTATTTTAATTTATCACACAAAAAACTGTTTTCACGATTAATATACTAATTGATAGAAAACAATTTTCCACATAGTTTGTATTCCATCCAAAATTAAAAATTAGTCACACGTTAGGTATACCTACCACATGAAAAATTCACCACAAGGACAATATACCCACTAAATTACAAATATCTAATGGACATTACTATGCTAATTTTGAGAAAAATAATTTTTTGAAAATTGTTTATTTAAAGGTTATATTGATATTTTTTTATTATTTCAGTATTATTGTGTTAATTTTAAGAATTATATTACTTTATAAAATAGTTTTATATTATAACGATACTGTAATCTTTTTTTATGAAGATAATATAATGAATATAATTTGAGAAATGATAATTTTCATAAAATTTATTATATGATATTTTTTATATATCATTTCAATTATCAAACCATTAAAATATTGTATAAATATTATTATATTTTTTATAAATTATATTTAGGCCCATTTATCTTTAAAATATTTTTCAATGTGTTCAATGTTATTTCTTGCATAAGGAAAAGGGAATAATGATTTTATATTTGAGCATGATAATTAAAATTATAGGTAAAATATAAGTTTACAATTTTTATTATATATTAATGTGCCTTTGTGTGATTGTTAATTGAGATGATCCTATATATTTGAGTTAATGATGTGTAATTATACGTTGTAATGAAAATCAATTATTGAGATAAAATAAAATTATTAAATTTTATTGAAGAGGAATGATGAGGCTAATTGTCACAAACCGAATCTGCTCGCCTAAACATTCATCACTAAAACAGGCTCGTTAAAATGTCTGAATGGCATTCCTTATCCCCATGGGCTACTACAAGTTCCCGGGTGCCGTATATATTTGTTTGGAAATGATTTACCTAAGTATGGATACATAAAACCTAAAAAACAATCGATAAAATAAATCTGAAAATTCCTACCAAACAATATTTAAACAAAATCTAAAACTGAATACCTAGTTTTAAACATTAAAAAGGTCCAAAGAAACATAAAATTTGCATTAACGCATCCCCATGCACTCCACAAGACAAGGGGTCATCACCCACAAGTTGTCTCCACAACACTGCACCATGGATGGAACTAAAAAACCGAACCGCCATCACCCAAGGGCTTGCCTTTACCTATATAAAACATGGTCAAGTATACTTACCCCCAAGGGGTGTAATTAGGGTGTGATACTAATACCAATAGGATTCCACAATGATATTCCATAGACTATGTAATACTAGATTAAAATCATGCTAGTTTTGATAAGAAAAAAGTGGTGGAAAAAAATTATAATGAATGAGACTTTGAAATAAAAACAGTTTTTGAAGGGGAATTTCCCATGTGTTAGAACCTTTAAAAAAATATAAGGTACTATATTTTCCTTCCAAAAACACTACATTCCAATACAAATATACAAGATTCAATGAACACTAATGTCGAGAATACAACCCGATAATAATTAGTCTCAGGCCCCATGTACTTCATACCTTGATATAATATAACCATAAAGAAATATATTATCATGAAAAATCAACTATTAGGTAACGTTACCATAACCTAGTGGTCCCAAAATTCCATAAATATAGTTTTTTAGTGTTGTTGTTATCCATTTTTCTCAGTGAAATAGGGATAAAACACATCTGGTTCACTAACATGCTAATATATATCTACCCTCCTAGATACCCAGGATTCCCACATTGTGCTCAAACCATTTTCACATGTTACCAAAATCCATTAGAACATAAAAACAATAGTTCTGGTCATAAAAAAATCAATCCAGAAGATAAACCTGTCTTTCACCCTATATATTAGTCCATAAAACCATTAGAACTTCAATAGAATAACATCACAAAATTTTAAAATGTTTTTCACCCAAAATACATAAAAACCCACACTTTAAACACTATGTGAATACCCATATTCACCAAAAAATTATTTTCATCACTAATTTTTTTTTATAAATCCATCACATGATTTACAAAACAACCCCAATTTTCATAACATAGAATTGACATGTAAAACACACAATTTGACACAAAATCGGTACCTAAAAATCATTTTCTTAACAAACATCACCAAGAGAAAATTTCATAGCAAGTATAATATAGGGGAAGTGTGATAAAAATGTAAAAAGTTCAATTATAACTCATCTTCCATTTCATACACATGTAATTACCTACCACAAGGGTCAAAACCCCGGAATCATTGTGCGAAAAGTCAACTGCACCACCGTCGCACCATGATGAGACATATATCAAGCCTAAAACTAAAATAATAAACTAATAAACCTACAATAAAACCTTATGTTCGAATCAAAACATTCAATACAATAAGAACCTCAATAATAAATGGATAAAACCCTATGAAAATGGAACAAACCCTATGAAAATGGGAGGAAGAAGGAAGGAGATCCACATACCTTAGGTATCTTGAAGAAATCACCCCAAATAAATTAGTAACTGAATTTAAAAACAGCCAAAAATGAATGTGACGTTTGAAGAAGGCTGATAAGGTCATGTGGGATCTTTAATGGGGGAAAATTTTAAATTTTGAATGAGTAGTGCAGGAAACAAGTTACCTCTTCAAATCTAGATGATTAGATAAAGCCTATGATGTTCTTCCATAATTCACGATGAATATGATCTATAAATATGGGAAAATAGAATGGGAGTCCACCTAGGATTTTTTTTCATGGGTGAGAGTTGGAATCACTGAAAAATAAAATAATTTTAATTATATATTAAATAAAAAATTGAAAACTAGAAATGGGCTACTGGGGAGGCCTAATTCCTTAAATAAAAACCCAAATCCATCATGATTATAGATTTTTAAAGGGTACAAATTTCTGTTGTAGTGTTAATATATTAGAGCAGGCCATTGTGGATGTGTAATGGGAAAACAATGCTGAAAATTTAAAGAGTTGTAAATGAAGAAAAATTGGTTTCTAAATCTAGAAATAGGCCCACGGTTTGGAACAAATCATGAAAACTCAACCTTTCCTCCAAAAAAACTTGAGAACCACCCAAAACAATGAAATGATAGAAATTAAATGAAATGTACCTTTAAAATATGTCAGGGATGTGACAATAATCCCCACAATAAATGACTTTCCACCCCAAAAAGTGAACCAAAAATCTTGGTCAGAAAACCAGAATGGGTAATCCATCTCAATCCATAACTTATACTCCCATGATTCGTGGACATCATTGCCATGCTAAAAAAGGACATGAACTAGTTGAATATACATTACTTGAATCACTTTATTTTGTGAGTCAACTATTCTCATCTGCCACTCAAAAACATACAAATTAGGCTCTATATGCAACTCCTCACAATTCAGTACTTGGGATGGATCTGGGTTGTATTTCTTAAACTGGGAGACATTCAAGCCGTCTTGGATAGATGTCAAGTGTGAAGGTAAGACCAACATATATGACATCATTCTAATATACTCGGTGATCTCAAAAGGTCCAACATACCATGATGTCAGCTTCCCTTGCTTTCCCAATCGATGATGGCCCAGATGAGGGGCCACTTTCAAGAATACCATGTAACCCACATGCAATTATAGGTCTCGACACCTCTTGTAAGAAAATGATTTAAGGAAACTCTAATATATCAATAAGCACTATCTGATCAGATTGAACTTCTCAGATGTATCCTGCACCATACTCAGCCCCAGTAGTGAGGTCTCACCTAACTCATCCCAATAAAGGGGGGACCGATAAAGACCATCATAGATCACCTCAAAAGATTCCATTGGAATTGAATATTGGTAGATGTTATTTAAAAGAAAACTCAGCCAATTTGGAATGGATATCCCATGAACCTTCTAATTCTAGAACACATGCATGGAGAATATCCTCTAAAATCTGATTTTCCTGCTCTATCTAACCATCTGTTTGAGGATGGTATGCCGTACTCATCTCAATATGAGGTACAAAGGCCTTCTGAAGGCATTACCAAAAATAGGAAGTGAAATTTGGGTCCCTTTATGAGAAAACTACTTATGTCACACCATGGAGCCTTACCACCTCTTGAAGATACAATTGGACCAACTCATCCTCTTTAGATGTATCATTGATTGGAATGAAGTGTGATGATTTTTCCATATAATCAATCACCACCTAAAATGCATTCTTACCCCGAGGTTTATGAGGAAATCCAATGATGAAGTCCATAGCGACCTTGTCCAAATTATCAATAGGAATGGGTAATGGATAGAGAAAATTCGAGGCCCTTTGATGATCTGCTTTTACCTACTAGCATGTGTAGCATCTCGACATGATTTCCACGATGTATCATCTCATACATGGAAACCAGAACAGCTGACAAAAATCTTAATACATCTTGGTGTCACCCGAATGGACATCCCACTAAGACTGGTTGATATCCGGCATCACCACCTTCCTTTGAAATAAACACACTATTGAGTGGGCCTTGAAGCACAAGATTGCCTCAGGAAATGAGGACCAATTAGAATATGTCTCCCCACCATGAAGAAACTGCTGCTACTACTGAAAATTCTCATCAAAAGGAGTTTACCACTGAATTAGCTCCTACATAGATGTTTTCAACTAAAATATCGCCAAGAACACACCCCCATTTTGCTCCTTGGTCGCCATGTGCATCTATGGAACGAGTGCCATTAGATTCCACTCATCACTAGAGTTCCTCAAAGTGTGCACTGGGAGTCTTCTGCTCAAGGCATTGGCCACAACGTTAAGCTTTTCTGGTGTATAGAGAATGTCAATGTCAAACCCTCCATGTACATGATCCAACGATGTTGCTTCAAGGTGACGTCCTTCTATTAAAAGATATAGGACAAAATTTTGTGATCATAGTAGACAAAAAACTTATCCCAAAATAGATAGTGATGATAAGTATTAAAATCATGCATCATAGATTCCATATCCAAGTCATGGGTTGGCAAATTCTTTTTGTGTGTTCAGAGTTAGCGAGATCTATATGCCACCATGTGATCATCATGCATAAACATGCACCCAAAACCAAAACATGATGCATCCAAAAATACCACATATCCCTTTCCATCCTCTATAAAAATTAGAATAGGGCAGTATTAAACTACCTATTCATATACTTGAATAATTTTTGACATTATTCTTCACCTATTTTTGGCAGAGCATGATCATTGGTAAATCAATCAGAGAGAAATCCCGAAGAAAATTCCTATAATAACCATCCAGGACGAGGAAAATCTTGCTCTAGAACATGTTCTTTGGCTGTTACCATGACATAATTGCACTAATCTTCTCAGGATCCACCAAAAGCCACTACTCTGAGATCATATTCCCCAAAAATTTCACCTCCCTGATCTAGAAAGTGTAATTGGACAACTTTTCATATCAGTAATGCCCTCACAAAGTGCCTAGAATGATCTGAAAGTTATTCTCATGTTCCACCTCGAAGCCCGAATATACTAGAATGTCATTGAAAAATAAAATGATAAAATAATCGAGATAATTAGGCACTCTCTGTTCATGAGTTCCATAATGACCTTTGGAGCATTGGTCAATTCGAACAGCATTTCCAAGTACTCGATGTGGTCGTACCTTCTTCGGAAGTATGTCTATCATATATCTTCCACTTTCACCTTCATTTGATGATAGACCGAACACAGGTTTATTTTAGAAAACCACCTTTCCCCATTGAACTGATTGAACATGTCATCTATTCTCGGAAAATGATATTTTTTTCTGATTGTTACCTTATTCATCTTCTAGTTGTCAATGGACATCCAGAGGGATACAATATCCTTTTTTTCAAACACATGAGCGGAAAAATGAGAGATTCTAGGTTGAATGAATCATTTGTATTATAAGTCATCCAACTGTATATTTAAATCCCTCATCTAGGTGGGGGAAGGAAATATGAGGGAGTATATATCGTCTATGTTCTTGGTTCATGATCAATCGAGAACCCCACATCCCGCTCGGAGAGAAAACTAGATAAATCATCCTAAAATACCTCCGGAAACTCATCCACTACATGAGGTAGTCCACCATCAAGAGTAGGACCATCGTCCTCTATCACGAGTGACTATAAATGAAAATCATGATCTCCTAACTATGGGAGTGGAGGTCCCACACGACTCAACCGAGGATCATATTCCCCACGAAATACCTAACGACTCCCATCAGGTGACACGAAACTCACTCTCCACCTATAAAAATAGATATGTGTTTGGAAGTTTACTAGACAAAACATTCCAAGTATTCTTTCAAATTAATCCATATCTAATACCAATAGGTCCCACTCCCTCTCAACCCCTGACACAGAAAGCACACATGACAGGCACCTAATACCCTACTCCTTTTTCTTTCCGAGTTGCGTCACCGACTCCATCACAAAAGATAACAACTCTGTTGTCAATTTTAGTTTGTTCACAAAATGGGCAGAAATGAATTAAATACAGCCACAAATATCAAAAATAGAATCATATATAGAAGATACAATCAAAACAGTACATTAAACTATCTATGGTCTCACCACTAATCCTGCTGGTGCATGGTCCACCGCATCGAGATGTCATCTTTCTACCCGAGGACAACCGCTGGTCTATGGCTATGCCGAAAACTGGATCTACCCAGAAGATGACCCAAACCTAACATCCTCTCTACTAAATTGATATCCCCCCATCCTTGACGTCATTGACTAAGTTGGCACTCACCCTGATGCCATTAATTATCCCCCACTCTGAAGTGGAAATGCCACTATGAATAAGCGCAGCAAGTGAACCATACCTCCAAATTGGTAACAGGTCTTCGGAGGATATGGGCATACTGGTCGGATGTGCCTTTTCCTCCCACACTAGTGGCACATGACAGATCTTTCATCAGAAGCCACAAATAAAAACTGTATGGAAGAGTGGCCTGAACTACCACCTCTCTTCTTCCGACACTCCTCTTTCTTTTTTTTCTTCTACAAAGAGCTTCCACTACCCACTACTGATACTATCCTAAAGAATCATGCCCTCCCTTTTATTCAATATCCACCATACATTCCCAATTAACCACCTCAACATAGGTCATCATCTTAAACAAGAAAAACTAAGATTATATCACTAGTTGTAAGCCTTTTTCAAATGTTTGGGCCTTCGCTTTCTCATTAGAGATGATTTCATGCGAATAACGAACCATCTCAATGAAATAGTTGGAATAATCAATCCCAAAAAGTTCCCCTTGTACAAGATCCATGAACTATCTTGATCTAGTGTATGCCAAGTCATTAGGGCAGTACTGTTCATTGAAGATGGCCTTGAAATATCCCCATCACATCATCTCATTCTTTCTAGTTTGATGTACTAATTCCCACCACCTGCAGCTAGGACCATTCAATAAAAAACATTCACACTTCACAATAACCTCCTCAGGTGTGTCTTGAAACTCGAACATACGCTCAATCATTTCGATCCATTCCTCTTCTTCTAGGGGTTTTATGCTACCTCAGAAAGTAGGAGGCTTATTTTTCAGGAACACCTAGGCCTTGTCCTTCCTTCGACCAGTCTCATCCTATCCAACAAGATCTAGAATAGGATTTGGTCCATGTCCTAGATCTTGTACAGCCCAAACTATAGCCTCTACTAGCATTTAATAAAGCAGTGAGGGAGAACTGTCTCCAACCCCTCCTATGGGTACATGAGAGCATTTTGGGGAGGCATGTTGTTACAAAATACAACAGTTAGAAGAATAAATATTAGTAAAATAATTCAGAAAATATCATCAATATCATCAATTGGAAATAATTCAAACACATTACAATGATGAAAGAAACAACTACCCTACCCCCACCCGATGTCCACATGTAGTGTGCATCCCACACATCTCACCTAAAAGTGAAGTCAAAAAAACAATTATAATGTCCCATGGTGACTCAATGTCTTCTATGAGAGGTGTGGGAGAAGAACCCTACTCATGACCAACACTTCGAGTCCCGATATTCCTAGATCTTGTCTATACTGACTCATTCCAAAATAATTATATAACCCAAAAACATCTACGTGTTCTAATACCATTTTTTCATGAAATGAATCTGGACTCCAATAAAAATAACACCAAACCCTGCCTGTGATAAGGTCCCATGAGAGTTCTTTATCCCCACGGGCTGGCACAAGTTTTTGTGTATCATTGATTTTGGTTTGGGAATGATTCACCCTTGTATGGATACATAAAAACAATCGATAAACCAAATCTGAAAATTCATGCCAAACAAGCTTTAATGAAAATAAAGAACTGAATATATAGGTTTAGACATAGAAAAAAAGGTCCAGATACTAATAGAATTAGTAGAAAAATATCCCCAAGTACTCCACATGGCATGGGGTCACCACCGACAAGACGTCTCTACAACACTGCACCATGGATGGTAACTAACAACCTGAACCACCATTACCCAAGGCCTTGCCTTTACCTTTGTCAATCATGATCATGTATACTTACACACAATGGGTGTATGTAGGCTTTGAACCTAATCCCAATAGTATTACACCATGATATTCTATAGAGTATGTAATACAAGATAAAAAGAATGCCAATTTTGATAAGTAAGAAACAATGGAAAATTTTATGAAGAATGAAACTTTTAAATGAAAATAGTTTTCAAAGGGAATTTTCCATGAGTGAGAATTTTTAAATAAAACATGTAAGATACATTATTTTCCATCCTAAACCACCATATGAAAAATATAAATATATAATACTAAATTAGCACCAATCTTGGAAATACCCATGGTCACTAGTTTTTCTCGGGCCCCATGTACCTCATACCATGGTGTAAAGTAACCATTGAATAATCCATTATCAAGCACGATCCACTAGCAGGGAACATACCCATAACATAGTAGTACAAGACCATCATCAATATAGTTTTTTTAGTGTTTCTTTTATACATTTTTCGCAGTGAAATAGGTATAAAACTCCTCTCGATCACTAGCATACTAGTTCATATCTGCCCTCCTAGATACCTAGCCTTCCCCCTTTATGCTCAAACCATTTTCACATGTTACCAAAATCCATTATCACATAAAAAAATCATTTCTTGGAATAATAATATCTAAAAAGTATCTACAAAAAATTTTCACCATTTATATCATTATATTCAAACAATTAGAACATTAGTAGAATAACTTCACAAAATTTAACAATGTTTTGCACACAAAATCCATGAAGAACCCCTCTTTGGACACTATGTTCATACCCATATTCACCAGAAAAAAAATTTCAACACTATAATTTTTTTATAAATATATTACAAGATTTAAAAAAGAACCCCAATTGGTGTAACTTCAAATAAACAAGTAAAACATCTAATTTGACACAAAAATTGGCACCTAAAAATGATTTTCTTAACAAATGTCACAAAAAACAATTCACAGAAATGATAATAAAATATAAGTGTGGTAAAATTTTATATTAAGAAAAGACAACTCATCTATAATTTCTTACACTTTGAATCACCTACAACAAGTTTCAAAACCCTTGAATCTTTCTGCGAAAGTTCAACCGCACCACCGTCACACCCAAAGGGACTTTGATCAAGCCTAAACCCACAAGAATAGACCAAGAAAGACAAGATCAAACCCTAGGTCTGAATCCCCACTTTCTGAGTAATATAAAATTCAATAATAAATATATGAAGCCCCAATAAAATAGAAGAAACCATAAGAAAATGGGAGGAAGAGAAAAAAATACACACTTACTTGTGGTATCTTGAAGAAATCGCGCCAAATACACCGGTAAATGAATTAGAAAACATCCATAAAAGAAAGTGAGGTTTTAATAAGGCTGATAAGGTCACGTGAAAACTGGAATGGGGGGAAAAGTGAAAATTGATAGAGTTATGAAAGAAACAAGTTACCTCTTCAAATCAAAACGTTTTGAAAAGGCCTAAGAAGTTCTTCCCTAATTCATGATGAATATGACCCTCAAAGAAGGGGAAAAGAGAATGGTGGTATTCCTAGGGTTAGTGGGATCGGGTGATATTTTTAATCACCTAAAAATAATATTTATTTATTAATATGATAAAATACTTTTGTAAATGAAAAATTGTAATTGATCTTTGGTGGTGGTCCAATTTATAAAATAAAAACTAAATCCACCATGATTATACATTCTTAAAGGGTCCAAATTGATATTTTTTGTGTTTATAGATCAGGGAGGCCATTTTTAATGTTTAATGGGTGAAAATGTTGAAAAATTTTACGAATTATAAAAAATTTAGTATTAAAATCTAAAAATGGGCTCATGGTTTGGCCCAAATCATGAAAACTCACCAATTCATCCAAAAATGCATGGGAAACCCTCAAAACAAAGCATAAATGGAAATTAAATGAAATTTAACTTTAAAATAAGTCATTTATTTGACACTAATTGGTTTTATTACTTAAAAAGAAACACAGAACAATGAAAAAAGATTTAAAAACTACTGAATTTCAATAATTACAATTATTTCATTAATGTGATTATAGAGGACATCATTGTTTTGATCATCAAATACTGAAGTGATTAATGATTTTTAGATTAATTTATTTTCAATATAATCTTATATAAAATTGTATTAAATTATCTCTGCTTTTTTCTCATTGAATTTATCCCATATTCTATTTTTACTTCTACATTTTGTTTACACTTTTACCATCCAAAATACGTTTAATTAAATTATTCCTCCTATCTAAAATAAATTTCAGATTTTGACTCCACAAAAAAGTAGGTAGTGTTATGAATCTTATAAAATTTATTTCTTGTTATACCACTAGGTGAGAAAAGGGTATTTATGTAACTAAAGGGGTTATTACATCATATATAATGTGAATAATTATTGAAATCAAGACTTCTATATAAGTAAAAAAGAATGAAGAGTAGAGTTGGATATTGGTGATATGAACTATTATAAAAATATCAAATCCTATTTTTTTAACTTCAGAATTAAAAATTTAAATCAATATGATAATTATTTTTAATTGAATAGATTTTTAAATCATATTTTTATCCACCTCTAGTAAATCTATTCATATCACTAGGCCACAAAGAAATGGTATATTAATTGAAATATATATAATATAAAGGAACAAAATTTTACAATGGTGTCTGATTTCATTCATTTTGATGTCTAGGAACCAAAATAACAATGTATTATTGATAAGATAAGGTACTTTATATTTTTCACTGAGGATTATATAATGATGGAATGGATAATGGTCATTAATCACAAGTTTGAGGTGTTCGATAACATTAATTATTATTGGATGAATGTTAAAATGATTCTTGGAAGAAGATTACATAATTCATAATAGATAATAGGATAGAGTTCACAAACATCTGATAGGAAGATTATATTGAAAAATATGGGATAATGATCTAATACTCAAGAAGTGATAACTATTAAAAAATAGTCTGGATGGGAGGGGAGAATGTATCATAAAAATCATGGCTAGAACAATTCCCCTCAAAAAATACATTCCAAATATATTTTGATATGATGTAATAATAATATTTTTATATATTTATAATATATAATTATTGACTATTGGGGAAAGATACTCTATATGTGCTATATTAACGATGTTGATTTATGTTGAATCACTTTAGAATCACAAGAATTATATTTTCCAATATCAATATAATGTAGAAAAGGTTGTTTTAGTCTCGTGGTGATGATGTAATTTTCCTAAAAAACTCAAAAAATAGAAATTAGTTTAAATGATTTAATAAAAAAATACAAAACGAAAGAAAAAGTAATTATGTAACTGCAGTGAAAAATGAATATAATCCTAAAGAAGAGATTGATTATTTTTTATAAAATGGGATGTGGAATTTAATATATTAAGGGAAAATTTAGGACTATATAAAATTTAAAATAATATAATATAAATAATAATAATGTTGAATTTAGAGCTATTTCTATAGTTATTCCAAAGTGAAAATTTTAAATTAGTGGAATAAATATCACCGATGTTCATGTAACACTAGTAAAAATTTGGGGAATGGACTATCTATACAAACCATCATTTTTAAAGCAAGTATAGAATTTTTTTTTAAAGAAAATATGGGGATAATAATTTTTGTTAAGTTATTGATGAATATATTGAAAAAATAAAAAATAATTAGACATGAACAATAATTTTATTTATAAAATGAACAAACATTAACAGTATCAAATGGGTCTTCGAAAACAAAATGAATGGTTATGGGAATGTTTTTTTAAACAAATGAATACTAGTGTATATGAGGTTCCACTATATTATCTTCAAAGATGTTGATGAAATATTTTATCCATTATAATTGTACATGAAAATTCAAATATTCTTATCCATGGATGTTTAAACCAAAATCATGATTTATAAAATGGTTTTCATGTCATAATTAAACAACAGTGTTTGAGATGAAGAGGTTACATAGAGAATCCACTTGTTTTTCTAGTTTCTAGTAGGTAAAAATCATTATAGGTTGATGTAGGTATAAAGCACAAGCTATTTAAAATCATATCTATAAATATAGAATCATTATTTATGGAATGGTGTAGTTGATTATAATATCAATTTCATTAATAATAATGAATAATGGATTATGGTGCTAGTGTAAATGGATAAAATAGTTTTGGCGGATCACATAAATTAGAATGAATGTATTTTGAATAATAATAGAATTTTGAGTTCAAAATTTCACTAAAAAAAGAACTAATATTTTTCCAAGATCTAGAAGCATCACAGGGAAGGTATAATACATTTACCACTTAATATAGATATTTTATAGAGTCTATATGATGATTGGGAATATTAGATTATGATTTTTTGATGACACATGTTACTACCAGGATGATTATTTCAAAAACATTACTGTTGACATGTGTCTAATGACATAGAATACAAGAAGATCACCATGATCCAATTATATTAAATAAAGAAATATCATGATATTTTTTCACTTTTCATGTGGTATGCAATAAACATAATCAAAAATTATATCGAATTTATCATAGTGAATGTAATACTAAAATATATAAAAGTCATGGTAGATTTCAATTTGATATATAAAAAATTACTTCTATAGGACTTAGTGGGCCAAAAATATGAAGACTAGGATTATCTAGAATATTTTATAAAGTCTGCATCAAGTGGTTAATTTTATCATGGTGAATTTTTTATTAGAATAATTAACAAGAATCAAATCTAAATTCTTCTAAGAACTGAATAAGATGAATATATTGTTTCTTCTAAATCATACACATAATTACTATTGTAGAAGAAACATCTTAAAGACACTGTAGTTTAAGGGAATTATTTAAATGAAGAAATTTATGATAATTCTACAAGTACTAATCTTGTAGAATTCCAATTCCCAACCAAGGATGAAGAAAATAAAAAACACTTGTCTTTATAAATTGGAGAATATATATCATTACCCAATGAAGTTATAGTATATAACTATAGAATATAATGTTGTAGACATATTGAAATAGGAAGTTATAAATTAATCATTTAAATGAAATTAATTAGTTATTAGAGTCAATTTTATCCTCCAAACATTATGATGTGTCGATATAGAACCTAAAATTCTAAAGGAATGCTGAAAATTTTCCTATATGTACATAAATGTTTTTTTCTTTGTTGTAGAATAAAAAGAAGTGACATTTTGGTTTGTTGACTATGGTGGAGAGATATTATTAATAAACATGTGGAAATTTTTTGAAACTCCCTATTGGTTATTTTATGAAAAAATAAAATGTAATTTGAATCAAGGAGAGAATATATACAATTTTAATAGTAAAATATGGTAATTCTAAATATTTTATTCAATGCAGACCAATCAAGAATGGAGTGAAATTTGGGTTCATTATGTTTTTAGTTACCATATATAGTTTATAGATTTTTTATAATGTATATCCATGATTAAATATATGTTATTGAAAAATATTTAAAAGTGTTATTTAGAATTGAGTGATTCATTAATAATGATTTCATGAAAACTTTTATCACTCTGATCTTTACTCTTGTCTATTAGGAGTATGGTTTTAGTAAATATTTTATCAAAAACTTGAGTCATAAATTTTGAATATTAGAAGAAGAATATTATGAACATTTATTTTTTCAACATGTTTGTTGCTAGATTTTAAGTGTTGTAAACATACCCAAAAGGGGATATTGTTGGTAGGAAATCTCCAAATGGGACGTTTTAATGATTTAGTGACATTGTGATTATTGAAAATGTTAGATGGATTAGTTTTTTTTGTTTTTGGATAAAGTGTTTTAAAATAATTATATGATTGTAGACACCTTTAAATAATTATTATTAATGTGGGTAGAATCTCTTGAACATGTTTTAGAATTTTTGTTTAATGTCATTATGATTCTCTTTATTTTTCAATTTTTTGGTTCAAAAAAATTACATTATGATTAATGTTTATTTTCATTAAGAGTAATGTTTTTCGAATGAGTGAAATGTTTCCTGAATATATTTAATGTTTCATGAATGTTTTGATTTATGGTTTTTTCATTAATATTGGGAAAAATAATGATTTTTTGTATTGTTTAACGAATTTTTGGAAAATAAGGGTTCATGAACCTTATACAAATAGATGGAACATTTCACAAAAATGGTGAGCTATGCGAGACATGTGATAATGTAGAAAACATTTTTTAAGAATGAATGTTGTAAGAAATTTTACTGATGAGGGAGATGGTTCATGAAGGGTCAAATAACCTATAAATTGGTCATTATGTATTCTTTAGATAACTCATGGCTTAAACAATATAATTTTTTTTCATGTAAAACCTACTTGAACATACTTTATATAAGAAATATTTTACACAAATATAAATTTCCTGAATGAAAAAACCAATGTCTTCGGAAAAATCTATTTTCATGAATGTTTGAGACTTTAAAAAAATAATGATTTATGAAAATATGTAGGAGTTTAATAAATATTAAGAGTTTAACAAAAAATTTATAAATATTGTTAAAACGTAAAACTTGCACAAAAAATAATAAAATTCTCCATAATTTCAGTTGAAAATTGTAATTTATTATTTGTAAGAAATAAGAGCCTCATGTCACACCCATCTTAATGTGATCCAAAGAAAAGAGGAGAAAATTAATTATAGGATTATTCAGATAAATTAGAGAGTTATTTTATATGATAGATCATTTCATTATTAACTGGGTATGGTTAAATATAGTAGGGATTTTGAGTTTGATCCCAACATTTTAACGAATATGGACTGAAGAATTCTTGAAAATTTTCACCCTACCATTGTATTAAACATATATTAAACCGTATATGGTAGACCAACTATGTTTTTAATGTGTGTTTTATTATTCAATTTTATATATATTTCTCTGATTATATGAATTAAGGGAGTTTTCTTTAATGAAAAAACAAGATCACACATGGTGGTTATTTTAATATGTCATGGCTTGATTCACCCCTCTTCTTATAGAGTATTAGTTCTAGTGATTTAAATAAATTAAAAAATTATACATTACCACTGAAAACCACTTCACAAAACATTATACTCTTTTCCATTTCTTTATAGGTAATCAATGTCAAGAGAACATATACCCTATTTGTATCCATTCTTTTAAATTATATCCTTTCTAAAATAAATATTTAATAATATGGGTTTTAGGCTATATCCTTGAAATATGTTCGGACAATGGGTATCATCATATCTATTAATAATATCATTATTACCATATTTTATATCCCTCAAACAACATTTATGAACATTAGAAAAATTTTATGCTCATTACAATGGAAAATATATTACTTTGAATACAATATTTTCTAGAACCGTACATCCCAATACCATGATTTAGTGAATGGATAGATAAATTCTATCAAGAAAAAACTATATAATACATACCATAATATGGTGTGATAGGTAATGAGTTATTTTCTATAATAAATCATAACCACTCTATGGGATTACACCACCACAATCTATCCCAACACATAATATTCGTTTTTTATTTTTTATAGTGGTATGGATTTCTTGGGGTTAATGTGTGGTTTTTTCACATAACTATATTTTAAAATTAATATATGTCCCCTAGATCCCACTAAACCTCAATGTTCTTTTTTAAAATAGTAAATGGTATTAAAATATAAAAAATTAAATTTTATATAAGATGTCATCAATTATTTTTATCTCCCCTCTCTCCCTCACTCTATTACTCTATAAGTGAAAATAACCTATAAGGAATATCTTTATACGTAAAATCATTATACACAAAGAATAAAATAATGACTCATGACTTCCAATATACCATTCTTGGTTCTGGAATATTAGATCAATGAAATTCTAGGATGGTCAATATCTATATTAAATTTAAATAATTTATTTTCAAATATAATAGTCTTCTAATCCTACCCTAGTTTGTTATTATTACCTAATGTGTATTTCATGTTTTTTAACAACACAATAATTTTATTAAATTATCCAAATAATTATTCAGTTTATAATTTAATTTAATAATTTGTTGTTTTTTGAATTTTTAATATTATGATTATTTTTATTTTGAAAATTAAATTGAATATAATCATAAAAAAAATCATCATATATTATTTAAAACATTAATTGTTAATACAAAATGGATTTAATAAAAATTTGTTTTGAAATGAATTATTTTACCATAATTAATTTCTATATTTAGGATATACTTATTTTATGGGTTTTACGTAGAATTGTTTTAAGGCGAAAATGATTTTCGAAATTAATTTATGTTGGGTATGAGTAATGGATGGGGAGAGAAAGAAAATATCTTGAAGGGAAAAATTATAACTACTTGTATTAGAAATGGAATCAATGAACATGTTTTGTTATGTGATATATATTAATACAGTACATTAATGGGAAATATTTGGATGTATTATGATATATTGCTAGTGAGATTATAGTAATATTTTGGAGTTAATAAAACTAATTATTTATAATTCTCATGATACCTAATAAGTGTTGTGTTTAATTAAATACATTGATTTAATGTTGACTTAGATATTATTTATTATTTTGAAAAACTCTCATTATAGTAATTGGTAATAAGAAACATTAAATTATATAAATTATTTATGAAAAAATATTTTGAAATGTGTGTAATCATGTTCCAATGGGAATTAGTTAGGTAACAGATCCAAATATAGTAACATAGAGACAATGTCTAATTTATTAAATTTTCATAGATACAAGAGATTTAATCCTAAAAGGAATAAAATCATTAGTCTTGGAGAACTAGATATAAACATGATACTAATTTTATATTGTGAATATAATATAAAACGTAAAGAAAATGATCAGCTTCCTTGATACTCACTCAAAGAGTTTTTCACCATAACATATAGAAAAGGACAATTAGAACTGATCTCAATTTATTCAATGGGGTTCAATAAAATGGATTATATTATGAGTAAATAAGGCATAATCAGTATAGAAAATTAAATAAATGGAAACACATTCCAATTAATCCTTAAAATGAGCATGAAATGCATCCATGTATAATATTAATGATTTAATCTCCTGGATAGTAATAAATTAATTTTTTTTTATGTATTTGAGTAATGTTACAAATCATGATCTAATATATCATCATATCCCTATCATCAATTCCTTGTACCAAAATATTTTAAACTATGGGTATTCATACAAAAAATACCTTATATTTTGTTCACTGATTTGTCTCATGACACATGTCAATGCATTAAGGGGATATATTACCATGGGACCTGTATGTGAATACATATTAAAAACATTGATTAAATATTTAATAAAAAGTCTAATTTTTAAATATTAAGGATTATCAATAAACGTTCTTATTGAATAATGAATATGAAATATCAATATTTCCCCAATCAAAAAAATAAAATTAAATGTAAAACGTCACACATAGAAATTTTATAAGTTTTAGGAAATAATCATATCCATGATACAAATAATATTGATATTTATGATAAATTTAATGTCGATTAATCATAAAAAATTTAATGTTTCAAGATATGGTTAGTAACCACTAAATTAATAAAGATACGATAGAAGGCAATCAAAAATGAATATTTTATAGTAAACATAATTCATTTTTAAAATAAAAGAAAATTGAAGTAATACATTAAAAATAATTTTTCAAAAATATTTTTCTCTAAAAATCATTTAAATATTATTGAATATGATAAATTTAATAAAACTATTATAGTGGTGTCAATGTCCGTTAACACTATATATGTTTAAAATAAATCAATCCATTTAACTTTTATAAAGAATTTATAAATTGTACCTTTCAAAAAAATTATAAATATTATTTTAAAAGATTATAAAAATAAATTATAATATAGAATTTCTTCAATAAGTCATTTCATTAAATATCATGCCTTTTTAAAAATAATTTTGATAAATATGGACATGAATGAAAAATATTACTCCTCAAAAAGAAAAGTAATATTCAATATTTTTTAAAAAATTATCTTAAAATATTAAATTATGTTTAAATAATTATCATCATTAATAATTATATTTTCATGTAAAAACCATGAATTAGGTAGTATATAAACTACATAAAAATACATTGTTGCACAATACCAAATTTTTCTTAACTGGGTGGAAATTTAGCTGAAATCCCTGATAAACCTCATATATTTGAAGTGATAATTAATTTATTGAGTTATTATGGGTGAAAATTTTAAATAAAAATAAAAAATTTGTGAATATAATATATTATAATGAGTTTTCATTTCATATATAATGATTTCACAACATTTTAAATGAATTAGATGTACAAGGTAATAAATGGAAACTGACTTAAGAAACCCCTTAGCTCATATTTCCCCTTAGTTGAGCATGTTTTAACTTCAATTATAATTGTTTTAAAAATTATATTGATTAATAAAAAAACCATATTAATATTTTTAATGTCATCTATAATTATTTCATAACATATTATCACCCATTTGTCAACAATATTTCATTATTATCATTGTTTTGGTTTTTAACTATATTATTTTTACATGCATGTTCTGTCATGAATGTTATGATCCTTTAACATTGAGTATGGTTACATACTATCGATAATTTTAGTCATGATAAAAAATCATATATATTCATTAAAAATGTCTCAATTAAGATCCATGAAAATTATCTGTTAAAAACAAATCAAATATCATTATGGGGGTGATAGTCCACAAGTATGCATGAGTGATGTTATAATTTTCTAATAAATTTTAATGTAAGAAGTTATATATGAAATTATAATAATATATGAATATTTATGTGATGAATATAATATATAAAAATTAGTTCCATCATTGTAACCATCAATGTAATGTGGTGATGTAAAAAAAATTACACAACTGCGTGGAGATGATAAGTCATGCATAGAGATGAGATTTGTTTTTGTTATTCGTAGGATAAAAATAGAAAGAAAATGGTTTGATTATAACAATAATTACATCTCATCATATTAATGATACCGGATTTATTATTTTACTAATTAAAAAATATATTTATTGGAAGTTGAATAAGAATGAAATTTGAAAAAGTTAGTAAATATGGTTACTTCTTATTCAAAAGAGATCATTTAGATAATAAATTATTGGACCTAGGGTTGGACCTTTAAGAATTAAATCACTTAAATAACATTTATAAATGTTTTTAAAAGACGTTATTTCACTTTTTCAGTGACCTAATAAACTCTATTTGGTGTATAGGATGGAAGGGAGGTGGTGATTTTTATAATTAATGAAAGGAAACACATAGAATTAATAAAAAATTTCAAATATAAAAATATAATTTTCCTATGAAATTGGCATAATGTGAAAATAATTTCATATTTAATTTAGAATGTGGTTGGAACCCCTTTAACCTATATAATATAGAAAGAATTATGTGGTATTTTAAATATTATCTTTTGATTTAACCCCTTCATGAAACAATTGTAATCATATCATTAGTAATGCCTTTACAATATTAAAAGGATATAATTTTATTTATGTAATAATTGTCATAAAATTAGAAAATGGGTAAAATTTTGGACCATTTATAATATTAATCTTCCCCGTAAAATATTATTATGATTTATAAATATTTTAACAATGTAATATATTCCCAAAAATATCAATAACATCCTTTTTGATAATATTAATTTAATTTGACATTAAAGACATCAAGAAATATATGTAATTAAAATATTGAATTTTAAAACATATAAAATATGTCATATTTATATATCACATTCATATTTCAATGTAACTCACCAGAAATACTAATTCATAGAGTTTTTAATATAATTTATATTATTTATTAATCATTGAATAATTACTTTGTTAGTGTTGTATAATCATTTAATGTAATTATTTCAGTAATAAAAAATAAAATAAAAACTAATAAGATAATAAATAATTTATCTATAAAAATAAAATTTTATAAATTAAAATTAGTTTTTTATCCATATAAAATATTATTATAGATATTAAAAGTAAGAGGTGAAATTTTTGACAACATATTTACATAAAATAATAAAAAAATTATTATAAAATGTTTTGTTAAGAAATTTCCACATTTTCAAATCATAAATATCCATGGTCAGAACACACTTATCACATATCATAAATACATGTGTTATAGATGTTCTTAATACATATCGAAATATGTGTAGCCTTTAATCCTTATTTACCCTTTCCCAATGGGTTAAATTTTACAATGGTAACTATTAAAAATTCATAAAACTAAATTTGCCGTATTTACCAAATTTTAAAATACCAATTCAAAATATTATAACCATAAAAAAGATACTTTTTATTAAAGTGTAGGAAATGAATTTTTAAAACACAACCAAAAATATTTTTTTAGATAAATACAGTTTAAGAAAAATATTGTTTGAGAAAAATGATTTAAATTCATGTATGAAATTAAATTATTATTAATCAAAAGTATCATAAATCACTTTAGTAAAAAAGTATAAATATAATGGAAAATTTTAATTACTTTAATTCCTGAAATGAAATGGTAGAATTTGAAAAATCATTATTTATCAATATTCACAGAAAAATCAATCATTTCATAAAAATCCGCAAATTTATCCCAATGTTAACATGGGATATTTTTATTTGATGTATGAAATTTATTTAAGAAAATTGAAATTATAAAATTATAATATATAAGTTTTAATCACATTCTTGAATAAACTATTTGTATTTTCCTAATGGTTTTTAAAAAATGATAACCATACTATGACTGAATCTCAGGTGCAACATTCCTCCCACTTTTAAAAACATTCATTCATAAAATTTCGATAATGTCACCTAATGAATAGATTTAGGTATTTATTAATCATAGTATCTCCATGTTAACAAATCACCACTTCATTTTATGTTTTTATCTACATAACCATTATCAGCTAAGTTATTCGATTACTAAACACTTTTTTCTAGTGTTGAGAATCTTGGTAAGATATTTATATCTAGTTAAATCCGGTAATAATTATACTTAACTAGAGGTGAGAACATGTATTGGATCTGTAATGTACTTCCTTAGTAAATATATATGGACCACATCATGTATAGTAGCGAGGCTATATGACACTGCCAAATGGTAACTCCTAACATTAATTTTTTCTAGAGTTTTAAAAGTTACAATTCACCTCGGGATATGTTTTCATTTCTTAAAAAAATTATAACAACTTCTTATGAAGATAATTTCAAGAAAACATTATATCCCACTTGAAATTTCAAATATTTTCATCAGTTATCATCATAGATATGTTTCATGAATTAATGTGATTTAATATGTGTTGGAATGGTATTTAACTTCACCATTGTATCCTAAATATGTTCAGGTCCAAAAATATTTCATTTAACACCATCAACCCAACATTCTAGAAGATGAAATTTCTTGTCGTATAATTCTTCAAAAGTGAAATTTGAATACTTGAATAGAAGCTATTATTATCAAAACACTCTACAAATGTTATCTAAAAATACAACATACAATTAAAGTCAAGAAATAATTACCCAAAAATATATTCTAATGTTTTAACAGTCCTTTCTAATTGTCTTTCAATTTGACGGTGATAAATAGTTCTCACTTGAAACTTTGTATCTAGAGCCTTTGGAATACTTTTCTAGAATTTAAATGTAAATAAAAATCAGAAAAAATATATAGTGGGGTACCATTATGTCATAAAAATTAATAAATATAGATTATCATATGGTTTCAAAGAGTTAAATATTTACTAATAGTGAGAAAATGTACATATTTTGTTAGGCGATCAACAATAATTCCTATTGCAACATTTTTTCAAGGAGTATTTGGTGATCTAATGATAAATTCTATAATAATTTTATCCCATTTCTATATAAGAATTATAATAGTTTTATTAATCCATTATTATGTTTTATATTATCGTTAACCTATTGAAAAACCAATCATCTTGACACAGAATCAATTAGTTATCAGTTTATATTACACCACAAAAACGTGCCACCAAATATCATCACATCTTGGTGCTACTATGGTGTATAAATAAAGTTTATCATAGATAATTGTAAACAAGTTATATTTTATAATAATAATATTGGGATTAATATTTAATATTAACCTCAACACTTATATTATATGGGAATGTATCACCCCAATATATTAAGGTATATTTTATTTTAAAAAAACGATCTTTTTGATAGCTGACAGAACATGAAACTCCTATTCAATATAAATTTAAAAATTGTATAATATTATAACCTATCTATTAAATTTTATGTTATTAAAAATACTCAAAAAATAATAAAAATTATGGTTATGTGTTTACTTTAAATAAAATAAGAATCATTTAAAATAAAAAATATATTTTATGAAAAACTAATTTTTTCTAAAACATTTTTAAGTTGTGATTTGTGAAAAAAAGATAGAATTTTTATTTAAAAAAATTAGAGAATTTTTGTGATAAAATTAACTTATTTATTAAAATAATCTCATAAAAATTAGCTACGTTCAAATTTTTTTCTCTTTTCATAGATTTTTCATTTTAGGATGAATAAAAAAAATAATGATTTTTATTGAAATGTACTTTTAAATTTAAATAATTAACAATTATAAGTAAAATTTTAAATTGGTTTTAAAGTAAAATTATGTTAATAATAATAATATTTAACTTATTAGGATCATTGGAATCAATTTCATATGGAATATTGATATTAAAAACAGATATACTTATGAGAAGTTTCACTTTGGAAACCTACTTTTTGTCTCGTTTGTGTGTGTGATTTTATATTGTATTATTTCACTCCTTAGAATTGAATTTTGAAAAATATATTCAATATTTGGAATCAGAAAACTTTATATTATATATTAACATAGTTTTTTACCATTATGAATAGTAAAATTAGAAAAATTTAATTACAACGTTTAAGATAATATCTACTTTACTGGGGGTTAAACTAAAATGATGACTGTTAAAATTACATACAGAAATACCTAAAACCAATTATTTGACCATATATTGACCTTATGACTCCTATTGGTCTAAAATAATAAATTTTGGAGTCTTTTGGCAGGAGAAAAATGTGTGTGATTGATTCTTTTAAAAAAATGTTCTATATATTCTCCCCCACATATAAATGGCCACCACAATTATCTATAATTCACACATAATTATCCATTTGGTTCAAAAAATAATCACCCAATAAAAATCATTAATCCCATAAAACAACATAGATCCCTTATTAGGATCATAAATCCTTTCTATGATTGTTTTTTGTTCAAACAAAATGAATATTTCTAAAGAAGTGGTAATGTTCTTAAAAGAGATTTTTTTATTTTGAATTATCTTCCAACATATTAAAACCATATTAAACCTTATTTATATAGTAATCCCAATATCATTAATATATTAATATTTTATTATGATAATTGAATGACTTATATATTTTTTCTTCTGCATGAAATGGTAAATAAAACTACATATCATGTGTATGGAGCAGTGTCGCCTTATGAACCAACAACATTCATTTTCCATAACCACCTTTAAAGGATGGATATAATGACAAATTTTACACTTTTATATAATATTTATGATATTTTTATAACTATATAATTTTAATAAAATAATCACATTCATATGTTCCATTATTTTTAAAATATGATAATTTATGTCATTTGTACAATAGTTTATCTCCTCACGAAGCGATGAGATTCCTTTTTCACTTAATATTTACATGAAAGACAATAAGATTACATTTAGTAAATATAAGTGATGTATATGATATTATATTAATTATTTAAAATTATTATATCACCCATAAATATACCATTTCACCCATTATAGAATTGAGAACGTCACTCATGTGTGTATACGACCCACCGTCTCCTCGAATTGATGTGCTCTATTCTACATGATAAAATTTCAATAGTGATTATTATAATTTATCTAATTAAAACTGATATTTATTACATTAATATCATTCTAGGTATGATTTAAATATATAATATGTCCAATAACCTGAGCTTTCATGACAAAACATGAATGTGAAAACATTGTAATTAACACATGAAACAAGTAAAATAATGTGAGATTAGTAACAAATGGGGGATAAGATATCATAAGTGGGTAATATATGATATCATTTATTTGAATATGATCATGATTTACATTAATAAAATTCTGAAAACCAGTATACATGAGTATAAATAATGTTCAGCCAATATGATGTGTGAGGTAAGGGGCATCATCTCAATTTCCCTTCACTGACACATATTATTATGTTATGCACCAAATTTTCTTATATACATTGTATACAACAAATTTTTCTGTTATATCATAAAAAATTCATATGTAAAGGTCTTATAATTAATAATTTTAATTATTTCATATAAGGGGATTTAAATAAAAAATTTACAAGTTGAAAATAATTTGTAACTCAATTTCATTTCATTGGGTTATATTACTTCTCCATTATATTTGACATTATAGAATTATTTTTGTAATGAATTTTTTAAATATTATGTTTTATTACATGTTTTTTGGACTTACATTTTACATGTATAATTTATTCATTTATTAATTCTCACTTCAACCTTATGGTTATTATTATGGTTTATTTCACAATCTCATTTTAATTAAGGTTGTTCGTAATGTGTAAAATTGAAAGAAAATATTTGATAAATGTATAATAAACCCACTTGATTATATTATAGTCTTTTTAATAAATATTTTTTCATGTAATTATTACATTTTTCCTCACATTATAACTTAAAATTGTGGTAGAAATGATTTAAAAAAAATTCAACAATATTTATCTATTATGTCAAAAATCATTTTTCATCTAAAAATAATGTTTTACAATGTTTTTGTCAATTTTTATACATTATAAAATAAATTTATTAAATAAATTTTTACTAATTTGTAACTGTATAATTTTTTTTGGATGGAATAATCATGTTTTATACAAAAATGCATCATTACTTTTTACCGAAAAATTAAAAAGAATATTTCTTTTAGCATGTGCAGAATGTATGTAATTTCCTACAGTCAAGAACACTGAATATTTTAAATATGAAAATATAATTATAAAAAAATATTTTAAATGAAATATATTTTCAATATTTTTTTGAAAATATATTCCAAAAAACATTATGTGAAAATGTTATCTTCCCAAAAAAAATTAATATCATTTTTGTTATTTTTTTATTTTTCAATGAAATAAAAAATTTATTGTTTAAAATGATCTATTAAGGATACGTTTTTTTGATACCATAATTATTATTAATCATGATTTTTTATGATTAATTTTACAATATATTTATTTTACATTATCTTTCTTGATAATGTAATGTGATCCTTAACTTTACCTTGAAATATTCAATTTATTGTCAATAATTTTCATTACATTTCCCATACATATCAATATTGTTTATATTTTTTATAATTATTAAAAAATCTATATCATTTCTATGCATTTTGATTTGATAGTGAATATTATATGATTGATATGAGAAATTAATATTAATCTATATTTGATACTCGATATAGAAATTTACTAATAAGGTATATTTCTCATTAATTAAATCGATTATTTGATATATGAAGAATCTTATTAACTTGAAGATATAGTTGGGTACTATTTATATATACCCCCACAATTCATCGATAATCTCATGATACAAATTAGTTTTTCATCCATAGTAAAATTAGTTTTTTAGGTATAACTACCCATCTGTTTTAATATACAATGTCAAATGTCTTGACCATAGTGGTATAATGATAACTTAGATCAGGACATAAAATAATTTATTATTTCATTAATTATGAATTCATTAAATATTAACCATGATATTTTTGTTTTGATATTATCTCTAGATACATCATCATTCGTGGTTTATCAATTTAATGGCACATTTCTTTAGTTATTTACCTTTCTATATTGATTAGGGATATTCTAGTCATGATGAAAAAGATTCTGATTAAATGGAATTAGTGTTAATATATTTGACATTTGATATGGATTATACCTTATGGATTAATTTTGATTTACTCATTATATATTTTTCTATGTACGTAATCATTACTGATCATTTCATCTCACCCATATTTGGTTTAAATTTCTAAGAATCTATGATGAATACTATAAAATATAAAATAGGATTTTATAGAGGTAATAATGATATGATAGAAAAATTAAATGTTTTAAATTTTGTATTCAAATTTCATATGGTAGTCATTTGTGTATCTAGTTTAACCTGCCTACTAAACTATTGTAATGACCCGAGTCTGGAGCCCCTCCACTGGTGCCCTGTACCTGGTTCGCCACATGACCTCAAGCGCGTTTCCCCGAACGCCAAAGGCTGCCGACTAGCAGTGAGGGCCTTGGTGAGTCGGTGGGGAAACTATGCCCTCATTCAGTAAGGTATACAAGGTAAGAAAACAACAATAAACAGTGGAAGCTGTAAACAACATGCATAACAATATAAACCAAACAGCGGAAGCAATGTAGATATATAACTATGATGACAATGATGCAGTAGGTATAAGTATCTAAGGAAAACAGAAACCACAACAACATGGTGAAATACAACTGAAACCAAGTGAAAAAGAAAACAAAGTAAGCTCCTCAGCATCACGAGCCACGGCTCGGTCCCATGCTCCCCAGCTCCTGATGCAGTCAAGATCCTGAAGTAGAAGGTTGATTTCCCTTATCTATACCTGCAGCAACATAGTCTTCTTGAGCCCAAAAGCATGACCCAAACATGGTGTGAGATACTATCCCAGTAGGAAATCACCCAAAGATTTATGCCTAACAGTCAATGAATACATGGCAGTAATAAAACAAGATGCAGTAAACAGGAAATCACAAGAAGCTAGAATCCACAGTTCTAACAAGTAAAGCACACAAGTAAGCAGCCAGAAATAAGAAGAAAATAGGTAACACTCTGGGTAGCTCTCACAGTCTAACCCCTATGATTCAACCTCTAAGTACTAGAAACCCTCTGGGAGGCACACACAGTCTCACACCTCTGGTTCAGCTAGGTAATTACGCATACTCTCTGAGGAAGCACTCACCGTCAATTCCCCATATAGTCTCGTATCCTGCTAAAGGCTCTCTGGGGATGCCCTCAACGTCTATTCCCCCTGTGGCCCACATCGTGGAACAACAAACTCTCTGAGAAAGAACTCAACGTCAATTCCCCCTATAGTCTCACATCATAATTAAAAGACACTCTGAAGAATCCCTTCCGTTAATTCTGCCTTTGGTCTACTACTCTAGGTTCTCATAGTCCTGAGTATAACTAAACATGCTCAGTGCGTGTATATCGTCCAAGTAAACCTCAAGAACTACTTGGCAATCATTCTACGGCTCAATAGAAATAACAATACAACATTTCCACTATCCTACAACTGGGCATGGCAAAGATATCTGAGCACAAAATAAATTACTCTACTCACAAACAATAACCTCTGCTAAAGCAATCAAGCAAAGAAGGCATGTAACAAGGGAAAAATAGGAAACACGCAATACCCCGTTCAACGGTATTGGTGGAAATTACACAAAATATTCATCATCTTTCTACAGAAAGGCACAAACCACCTACCTCGATCCTAGGAGATTGATATACGTCAACCTCGATGACAGATTCCCCTTAGAACGACGTAGATCTGAGAAAACGCACAAAACGTTCATCCCACAGCAACTTGGAAATGAGGGGGAATCAAGAAACAAGGCTAAATTAGAAGGAATAACTCACCATTGCGATTCCAACGCAATCGACCGTGCTCAAATCGGGGAACAGGCGGTGAGGTAGAAGCTCGGAGAAGATTTGGCCATACGGTCGCTTCCGGACGGTTGAAAACTGGAGAAGAAGACGAAACTAGGGGTTAGGCACGACCCCGTCCGTTTAATGAAAAAAAAGAAAGTACACGGCGTGTACTTAAATTTTCCTTACTCTGAATTAATCGGACTCCACCTTAGCTTTACACACGGTGTTTGTGGCCCAGACACGGCCAACACACGGCTTCGAGCCGGGGAAGTGTACACAGCGTGTACTCAGAAAGTACACGGCGTGTACTTCTAAAATTTCTAGAAATTTTATTTTCCATAAAAACTCTAGAAAAAGGGAAAAAATACCTGAAAAGAAGATCTTGGTTCTTACAAACTTCCCCCCTTAAAGAAATTCGTCCCCGAATTTCCCTAACGAGACGGAGAAGAATAAACCCTGAAAAGCTCCATCCATTGTGATCGTACATCGGCCTCCATCTCCCAGGTCTCGTCTTGTACTCGCCCATGCTGCCATAACACCCGTACCAGAGGAACAGACCACCCGTGGAGAACCTTCGTACTGCAATCGACAATCCGGATAAGATGCTCCTTAAACGATGCATCCGCTTGAAACTTTACTTCCTCGGGCTGAAAGACTTGAGATGGGTCTGAAAAGTAGCGTCGGAGCTGAGAGACGTGGAAGATGTCGTGCATGGACCGATACCTATGAGTTAGCTGCAACCGATAGGCGACCGGCCCCATTCTCTCCAAGACCTCAAACGGCCCAACGTACCGCGGTGAAAGCTTACCCTATCTCCAAATTCTTTTGTGTCCCAACCTCGGTGCGACACATAGGAAAACCTGATCACCAACCTCGAACTCCAGAGGTCGTCTCCACTGATCAGCATAAGACTTTTGTGGAGACTGTTTTGTATCCATCCTCTTTCGAATCAGATCTATCTGATCCGAAGTCTCCTGAACAAGACGATGTCTCAGCAAAGCTGCCTCTCCTGCCTCCATCCAGTAAAAGGGTAGTCGGCATGGCCTACCGTACAAAGCCTTGTATGTCTCCATCTGAATGGTCGCCATGAAAATGTTGTTGTAGGCGAACTCTACCAGAGTAATATGCTTCTCCCAAAAACCTCCAAAGTCAAGGATGCAAGCTCGGAGCATATCCTCAAGCACCTGGATCATGCGCTCGGACTGGACATCAGTCTGAGGATAGTATGTTGTACTCAAAAGTACCTGTATACCCAAGGCCTTCTGAAGTCCCTTCTAGAACCGAGAGGTAAATCACACATCTCTTTCTGAAACAATAGAGCGTGGAACTCCATGTAGACGCACAATCTCTTTGATGTAATGTCGTCCAAGATCATCGATGCTGAAGGTCTCCTTGATCGGTAAGAAATGGGCAACCTTCGTATGCATGTCGAAGACAACCCAATCAGCATCGTTTCCCCGAGGCGATCTCAGAAACCCGGTTACGAATTCCATCGTCGTATCATTTCACTTGCACTCTATAATGGGTAACTGCTATAAAAGTCCTATTGGTCGTTGATCCTATGCTTTCACCTGCTGACAAGAAGAACATCTCATGACAAAACCAGCAACATCCTTCATCACACCTGGCCACCAGTACTGGTAATGAAGATCCTGATACATCTTGGTGGAGTCAGGATGAACTTCACAAAGAGAGGAATGTAAATCCTGCATCAGCTCCTCACGTATGTCTGCTGGCACCCATACGCGTCCCTCAAAACACAAGATCTCATCCTCGCCCACTATCCATCCAAGAATAGATTCCTCTCCTAACACACTCTCCTGCATGACTAAGCCTTCTGAGTCCGATAGCTGCCTCATCCGTATCCGATCAAGTAGCATGGAGGTAACAACTACAGAAGATAGAAGGGTATGTCCCAGTCTATCGTGCACCTCCATATGAATCTTAGAGAACAGAGCCATCAGCTGCCACTCACTACTGGCCTCATGAACTGCCTGAATCTAAGTTCTTCTGCTCAACACATCTGCTACGACGCTGCTCTTTCTTGGCGTATAGGCATGGTCAAAGTCAAAAGACAGAAGATACTCAACCCACATGTGCTGCCTTAGATTCAGATCACGCCTAGTGAAGATATATTTGAGGCTCTTGTGGTCAGTGAAGACCACGAAGTGCTCTCCCAGAAGATAGTGTCTCCAACAGTCCAAGGCATGAACAACAGTTGCTAACTCCAGATCGTGCATAAGGTAGTTTTTCTCATGTGGCCTCAGCTTCCGAGACCCATACGCAATGACTCCACCTCCCTGCATAAGCACATCTCCCAGCCCGATACCCGAAGCATCATAGTAAACAGTGTAGCTCTTTCCTGGCTCTGGCAAGACTAGTATCAGTGCTGATGTCAACCTCCCTTTCAGATCTTGAAAGGCTGACTCAGAAGAATCAGACCATAAGAACTTCGCCCCCTTCTTGGTCAGACCTGTCAAAGGTGCTGCTAGACAAGAAAAGTCACGAATGAAGCGTCTTTAGTATCAGCCAACCCTATGAAACTCCATACCACAAAGACGTTCTTCGTCTTCTCCTGGGAAACTACAACTCTCACTATCTCTGGGTCCACAGATACTCCTTCTTCTGAGATGACGTGGCCCAAGAAGTGAATCTGATCCATCCAGAAGTGACACTTCGAGAGTTTATCATAAAGCCGATGCTCTCTCAGTGTACTCAGAACAATCTCAAGATGTGTGGCATGGTCGTGTCGAGTGTTAGAGTACACCAAGATATCGTCCACGAAGACCATGAAGAAGGAGTCCATGTAAGGATGGAACACTTGGTTCATCAGTGCCATGAAAACTGCAGGTGCATTCGTGAGACCGAACGGCATGACTGTATACTCATATAGACCACACCTTCTCCTGAAAGATGTTAGAGGTATATTTGATGGTCTAACGTACAACTGATGATAACCTGACCTCAAGTCGATCTTCGAGAACACCCGGGATCCTCGAAGCTGATTGAAAAGGTCATAAATCCTCAGAAAAGGATATTGGTTTTTGACCGTCAACTAGTTCAGCTTCTGATAATCCACACAAATCTGAAGGGTGTCGTCTGCCTTCTTCACAAACAGAATTGGAGAACCCCAAGAAGATGTACTGGGTCGGATAAAACCCTCATCCTGTAGCTCCTCCAACTATTTCTTGAGCTTCTGCAACTCAGGTGTGGCCATCCTATATGGATGAATGGACACTGGTGCCACTCCTGGCATGAGATCAATAGAGAAGTCTACCTCACGCTCCAGAGGCAAACCTGAAAAGCCCTTTGGAAGGAAATCCCTGAAGTGATCCACCACTGGAGAAAAGTACAATTGTGGAGTCCCCTGATTATCCAGGTAAAGGCTAGCAATCTGGGCTGTCACCCCTCCTAGCCCAAGATACTCGAGTCTCGCCTGACTCGCCTGAACATCCCATTCGCCTCTATGAAGGAAAGATTCACCTTCTGGTGAAATGAAACTGACTCTGCGGTGATAACAGTCAACGACTGCCTGGAAGGGAATCAACCAGTCCATGTTGAGAATGACATCATAGCCTGTCATCTCTAGGACATAGAGATACCATAAGAAGTGATACCCTACAACCTCTAGAGGGCACTCTCTAAACTAGAATATACTATATTTCCTCGACCCCAAAGGTGTGTCTAGTGTCAACGAGTCGGCAGAAGAGAAGATGCAGAGTCCAAGTCTCTCCACAATGACAACAGAGATAAATCTATGCGTAGCACCAGTATCAAAAAGGGCTGAAGATAAAACTGAGGCTACTAAACTTGTACCACGAATAGTAGAAGGACCGGGATCCTTCTCATGATAAGTATGCTTCATGGCGAAAGACTAGCCTGTGTTGTGGCCCTACGACCCTGGCTGACCACTTTGAGCTGAACCTCCCTGGTGGTTCTGAGGAACTGGTGGCTGACTGCCACAACCTCGACCTCCACCTTGGCCTGAACGGCCAGAAGAACTCCAGTTTCCCGACTGGTGAGAAACTGGTGGGGCTTCTCCTAAACGAGGAGTCATGGAAGAACCCTGGTCACCTGTTGTTGGTGAGAAAACCTGGCAGAAAGGCTGAACGTGACCCAACTTGCCGCAAGATCAGCACTCCACGGGGTCTCTCTGGCATTGTGGCCTCGTGTGCCCTATCTGGCCACACTGATAGCACGTCACCTGGATGCCTGATGATGCATCTTGCTTCCTCAAATCACACCATGTAGGCTCCCTACGATGCTTCTTGCTGTCATCTGGAGGAAAACTAGCTCTGGAAGCAGACCCGCCCTAGCTCGTAGCTTCAGAGCCTCTCAGATTGCGCTACGCAATCAGTGCCTGGTTGATGATGGATGTAATGGAAGTCAGCTAGAAGATGTTCACCTACGAGCGGATCTCCCGCCTGAGTCCATCCTCATAAATCCTCGCCAAGAACACCCCACTCCCATCCCGAAGGTGTGTAAAATGCTACAACTCAATGAAACGAGAAGAATACTCCATGACAGATAGATTACCCTGCTCTAAGCACACTGACTCCCAGGATCGATCGGCCCTTAGGGTCTCTGGGTAGAAGTAGTCATAGAACACGCACTGGAACTCCTCCCAAGCCATAGCCTGCTGCTGACCCTCCTGTGAGATCACGTCCCACCACCTCTTGGCAGAGTCTTGGAGCATGTAGGAGGCGAGCTAGACCCGCCTCTCTGGATGCGTCTCTAGATGCTCGAAGATAGTCAGCATGGCTTCCCGCCATGACTCTGCAGCCTGAGGTCCTCCCTCCCCCGAGAACGTGGGAGGATGCTGTTGCTGAAATACCCACGTCAAGTCTGCCATAGATGAGACAGGAGGCAGTGCTCCTTGGAAGGCATGCATCATCCTCATGAAACCATCCTGGAACTGCGCATCAGCACCCGCGACTGGTATAACAACTAGTGCCAAGGCTGGATCGGCTGGGGGATCGACAGGAAGTCCCTGATCAGCAATGTCTGGCGTCTGATCACTGCCTGACGATAGACGTACGACCGAAGGACATCTTGGAGGCATATCTCTGAAAGATCAAAAGCACATCTTAGATCAGGAAAACAAGGACAGAGAACACAAGAGTAAAAAACAGGGACAGGGGAAGAAAAACACACAATATTTCAATACACGACTACACGACGTGTATAAAACTACACGGTGTGTCTTCTTAAACCACTGAAATGGGCGTGTACTCTTTCCCTACAAGTTTTGTACACTTCAAACAACACGGCGTGTTGACCCCCACACACGGTGTGTACTAGAAAACTATTCCCATACCCGAGTCTCCTTACACGGCTAACCCACACGGTCCGACTCAACCCGAGACTACACAGCGTGTTCTTAACACACACGGAGTGTACTAGACAAAGCTTTGGTGGCCCGTGTTTGTGAAACACATGGCTGTATACACGGATGAACCTTACACGGCATGCTCCCGAACATACACGGCGTGCATAGGCAAGGTGATGTCAGCCCGTGTTGTTCGTGACATGGTCGGGTACATGGAAAATACTACACGGCATGTTCCGTACAAACATGGCGTGTGGAAAGGAAGGTAACACCGGCCTGTTTTGTTCGTGACATGGCCGGGTACCTAGACAATACTACCCAGAGTGTTCCCTATGGACACGGCGTGTTCTACCCGAGCATCCCCGGCCCGTGTTGTTAGTGACATGGTCGGGTACACGGCTCCAAACTCACACAGCATGTACCAATGGTACACGGCGTGTTCTCGAAGTTACTCCCATGACATCGTGTTCTTCTCACACGGTAAGTGACATGACCTGAAAACTACACTACGTGTATCTAAAAAGTACACACTATGTTTTCTGGGTTTTTATGGGCAGTAGCTCAGAAACTGTGCAGAATTCCAGAAACACTAAAAACAAGGGAAAATATGCCAATTTCTGATCCGTGAGGGCCCATAACACCTCAAGAACCAAACTTTGGCATTCATTTTGAGCAAGGAACAAAACAAAAGTTTTCTAACACAATAATAGAGAATCTATCAAGCATCTATCACAACAACATGCATAATCTACACAGAGCCTATCACAACAGCATGAAATCGCTAACACACCCTAGATGGCATGGAATGAATGCATGACATGTGATTTCTACAAGTTCCTATGTGATGCATGAGATGGAATGCCCTAATCTCATCGGGTTGCGACAGAAAAAGAACCTAAATATCAAAACAACAACCGCACAAGACATACGAATCACTCTATGTGAAAACATACCAACCATAAAATCTCAAAACCAGAAAACTGCAATTAACGAGATAGTATAGCTTTTCCCTATACACGGGTTAGCTACTTCTGGGCACGGCTTAATGCCAAGTACCGAATCTATCATATCCCTGTCTAAAGTCTCCAAACAGTAAGGAAAGAGAAAATAACTCCTCTAATACCACATTGTAACGACCCGAGACTGGAGCCCCTCCACTGGTGCCCCGTACCCGGTTTGCCACATTACCTCAAGTGTGTTTCCCTGAATGCCCGAGGTTGATAACTAGCAGCGAGGGCATTGGTGAGTTGGTGGGGAAACTATGCCCTCATTCGGTAAGGTATACAATGAAAGAAAACAACAATAAACAGCGAAAGAAGTAAACAACATCCGTAACAATGTAAACCAAATAGAGGAAGCAATGTACATATATAACTATGATGACAATGATGCAGCAGGTACAAGTATCTAAGGAAAACAGCAACCACAACAACGTGTTGAAATAAAACTAAAACCAAGTGCAAAAGAAAACAAAGTAAGCTCCTCAGCATCGCGAGCCACGGCTCTGTCCCATGCACCCCCCCTTCGGATGCAGTCAAGATCCTGAAGTAGAAGAGATCTTGCCCTTATCTATACCTATAGCAACATAGTCTACTTGAGCCCAAAAGCATGGCCCAAACAGGGTGTGAGATACAATCCTAGTAGGCAATCACCCACAGACTTGTGCCTAACAGTCAATAAATACATGGCAGTAATAAAACAAGAAGCAGTAAACAGAAAAGCACAAATAGCTACAATCCACAGTTCTAAAAAGCAAAGCCCACAAGTAAGCATCCAACAACAAGAAGAAAACATGTAACCCTCTGGGTAGCTCTCACAGTCTAACCCCTATGGTTCAACCTATAAGTACTAGCAACCCTCTGGGAGGCACACACAGTCTCATCCCTCTGGTTTAGCTATGTAATTAAGCAGACTCACTGGGGAAGCACCCACCGTCAATTCCCCCTATAGTATCGTATCGTGCTAAAGGCTCTCTGGGGAAGCACTCAACGTCTATTCCCCCTGTGGCCCATGTCTTGGAACTACAGACTCTCTGAGGAAGCACTCAATGTCAATTCCCCCTATAGTCTCGCATCGTAATTAAAAGACACTTTGGAGAATCCCTTCCGTCAATTCTCCCTTTGGTCTACTACTCTAGGTTCTCATAGTCCTGAGTATAACTAAACATGCTCAGTGCGTGTATATCGTCTAAGTAAACCTCAAGAACTACTTGGCTATCATTCTACAGCTCAACAGAAATAACAAAACAACAGTTCCACTATCCTACAACTGGGCAAGGCAAAGAAATCTGAGCACAAAATAAATTACTCTACTCACATGAAATAACCTATACTAAAGTAATCAAGCAAAGCAGGCAAGTAACAAGGGAAATATAAGAAAAACACAATACCCCATTCAAGGGTATTGGTGGAAATTGCAAAAAATATTCATCAACTTTCTACGGAAAGGCACAAACCACATACCTCGATCCTAGGAGATCGATATACATGAACCTCAAGGACAGATTCCCCTTAGAATGGCGTAGATCTGAGAAAATTCACAAAACGTTCATCCCATGATAACTTGGAAACGACGGGGAATCAAGAAACAAGGCTAAAGTAGAAGGATGAACTCACTGCTTTGATTCCAACGCAATTGACCGTGCTAAAATCGGTGAACGGACGGTGAGGCATAAGCTCAGAGAATATTCGGCCGTATGGTCACTTCCGGAAAGTCGAAAACTGGAGAAGAAGACGAAACTGGGTGTTAGGCACGACCCCGGTCCATTTAATGAAAAAAAAGAAAGTACACCGCGTGTACTTCTTGAGTACACGGCATGTACTTCAATTTTCTGTACTCCGAATTAACCGACCTCAACCTCATCCTTACACACCGTGTGTGTGGCCCGGACACGGCCAACACGCGGCTTCTAGTCGGGGAAGAGTACATGGCGTGTACTCAGAAAGTACACAGCGTGTACTTCTGAAATTTCCAGAAAATTTATTTTGCTTAAAAACTCCAGAAAAAGGCAAAAAATACCTGAACAGAAGATCCGGGTTCTTACAACTATAGTCCATTAGGATGCGATCACTTGTATCTAGAACCAGTGTATTAAAGTATACACCAGCTCTAGGATAATCGAGTTAGAGTTGTTATGGTTGGTATTATAAAAAGATTAGTAGAAACCACGAGAAATAGATTTACGAAAATATAGATTGTGGAAGCTAACCCTATTATATAAAATGAGGATTATTATAAAAGAACATACTAATGTTTTGGTAATATATATATTATAAGGATTTTTATAAAAATATATCCTTATCTGGATACTACAAGTGGATGTGGTTCTAGAACAGATGTACCTAGGGGTATTAAATATGAAAAAGGTTCATCAGGCTTGACTTGATAATTTCTCATTACATGACAATATGACTTACTGTGCACCTGATTTGACACCCTTTGGCAATATTAATTGGATAATACCCATTTTATTTTCCTAACATTATGAAATTAACAACTGAATGTTTTTAAGAAAAATTTTAAAAAAAAAATTAATTCATAAATAGCTTGTATTGAACGCAATAATGAGTTTAAATGAACTAAAATACAACCTTACTATATAATATCCATTATAACCTAGTTGTTTGGATTTCAGCGATAAATATAACTATCTTTTGAAAATGAACGATCAAGTCATTTGCTACAAATTATTTATGAAAAATATAAAATAATTATATATTTGTACTATTTTTATGTATAAATTGAATGAATTACTATTAGTAAATGAAATAAATTAAATATATATGTTATATAAATAATACAATATATTTAATATTAATCCAATATATATTTTTTTCATTTGGTAGGAATTAACCATACATTAGGTATAAAAACCTATTTTTCAAAAGGATAATATACCTCATTTTAATGGAGAACCCATAATAAATTAATGTTTTCAAACATTAATTATTTTTATATGACAACATAATCATGTTCTTTTATGGTATGAAACAAAAAATTTCTTTGAAGAATTTTTTTTTCTTCTGATAACTTTAATATTTTTATTAATAATAAAAATGAAAAAAAAAATAATTGAAAACTATTTTTTTCATCAAAATAATTTATATGGATAAATTATTAAATTTAACAGTTTTGAAGTATAAATAAAATATATTTTTATCATTAAATATAATTCATGTCATTAGTAATAATTTTACATTGTATTCAGAGGTAAAAATATTTCAATCTTTGAAATGTTTTATCTTATAAAACATATTCTCTCTCCGATAAAGTGATTAATTTTTTAATTAATTACTGCAACTTTTGTGCTTAAAATTTTAAAAAATATATACCATAATTATAATCATTAACTTCAAATTATGTTAAATTATTACTTTTTTGGGGCATTATGATTAGTAAATTTAGAAATTATAATTAATATAGTACAAGTGTAAATCCGGTAATTAAGGGTAAAATTATTATTATTAAATTACCCTCATAATTTTCCTAATAAAATTATATGAGTGTTACTTGACCTAAGTCATCCTTGGATTGACATGGTATCCTTTGGAAGCCACTTGGATAAGATTTGGAAATTTATTTTATTTTATTTAAAGAATAGTTAAATATGTCTCATTCAAATTTTAACAAATAAATCCTTTTTAATATAATGTTTTACAAAAGATAAAGTCAATTATAAATAATCATTTGAAATCTAATTTTTTAAAATTATCATGGTAATTAATTTTCAAATTTTTAGGAAATTAAAAATTAACTTAAATGATTATAAATTAATGATATAGAATTATTTAATTGATAGGAAATAAATATAATAATTATTATTAAAATGATTATAACCATTAATAGACACTAAACATAACCAAATCTTATTAGAAGAATATATCTCAACTATAACAAACCATGAATCTAGTTATGGACCATTTGGATCCTTATATAAGATATCATGATAGTAATATTATTTTATTTAATGTGATGATAAACTTGTCACATTCCTATGTTAAAAAGTATAACATTTTTTAAGATGTATTTTCCTAAATTTATATTAGAATAAATATATTATAATAAAATCATGTAGTACTAAATTCGTCATAGTATTTTATTTATAAATTTAATTCAAAAAATAACTGTATTAAATAATTACACAAAACTGCTATAATAGTTATTTTATATTTAGAAATATCAAATAAATGTTATCAAAAATATTAAAATAAATATAACTTTGGATAATTAATATTAACAGTGAATATTCATGATTAACTTGACCTCATAGTTATATAATAAAATATATATTTTTTATGTTAACATGTTATCTTAATATTTTTAAATACCAATGAACTAAATAGTTTCAAAGTTGACACTGTTGATTTTAATGAAAATAATGTTTTATAAAATTATTTAAGAATCATGAAACATATTTTTAAAATATATAATAATTAAATAATGGTATACAATGTTCTATTTTATTTATTTATGGTCTAACTAACATCATATAAGTAAATATTGCACACATTTATTTTTGATATATTTGTTACCAACATTAAAAAATAAAAAAACACTAAGAGTTAATTAAAATGATAAGTATTAAATTAATTGAAAAACTGATCTAAAATATATTGGGTGATGAAATTACATCATTATTTTCTCTCATAATTTAATTGAGTCATTTTGGATGTTTTTGGATATGTGTTGTGCTTATTATAAATAAATATTTGTTTGGGTGTTTCGAAATGTGCCCCTCACCAAAATTTTAAAATGCGACCACCTCACTCATTTCTTAAAAACTCATTGAGACATAATGTTCATAAATACCCTACACTTTACCATCCCAAACTTCCATACTTACATTCTATATGTTCTTGTATTCTTCACAAGCCAACTATAGTGCTTTAAGAGAAGTTTTAGAGAGAACATTTCAAAGATGTGGTAATCTCCTCTACTGATTCTTTCAAACATCTTTCTCATACATCCACTTCATAAATGGTTTAATTATATATTAATAACTCATGTATATATTATTTACTGATATTTTATTTTTATTATAAAACATATATATTCCACTTTATATCAATTATATGTCAAATGAATTCACCATTTGTTCGTATGTATAACATACCATCTCCACGCAATTTTGTAATCTAATTTTCACCACCACCAAATATTGATGGGTATAATTATGGAAATAATAAATATATGTGATTATATAACATTATATTGATTAAGAAATATTATACCCTATCCACTTCAACAATATTCAATAAATATGTGAACGATATTATAGCTCGTGTGTACGTACGACCTACCATCACTACGATGTGATGTGATTCATTATACATGAGCTTCATTAAATCATGATTATATAAATGAATCGAATTAATAAATATGATATATATTATACCAATTTAATTTTTTAAATGATATAACTATAAACTATGAATAGTAACATGAACTTATCCTACAAAACATGATTAATAAAATAGAAAAATTTATCACCCGATGAATGTGTAATAATGTTACTAATAATAAGATGATTATATGATCATATATTAGAACATAAAAATAAATATGATTCTGAAATACATAAATAAAGTTATTTAGATCTTATATAGATGTTTCAGATACATAGAAAGTTAATCAGACCTAAGGTAAGTGATAATTTTTCAATCCCAATACTTTTCGAGATTGTTTATACGTAAATATTTAATGGGGTATATTCTTCATACAGGTAGAGGATTCCTAAATATATATTCAAAAATATTTTTTTATATTCTTATACAATTTTTTAAAGTCAATTTACTGATTTTTGAATTTTTATTATATGATATGTAAGGAATCTTTTGTTGTTTTCGTTTCGAGATACTTTTTGACATTTTGACAATAGTAAAAGAAGGTTATTTTATTTTCACTTATACCGAATGAATGGATTTTTTTCATTTTTCTAAATGCCTTGTTTACATGAAGCTTAATTTATAATATTATAAATTTATTTTCAAATTTATTTTCAAAAAAATCTTTTATTTTAGAATTTTTCAACATTTTGAAAAAATAAAATATTTTAAAAGAATAAATGAAATTTTCCTCAATAATAAATTTCATGTGTTAAATAAAAAAAATTTCCATCTAAGAAGTAATTAATTAATAGGGTCATGTTTCAACTATATTATCCCTATTATAATCATGGTTTTATTATATTTATAAATTTATGATATTTATGAATTAAATTTTTTACTTGGATTATGTAATGATGGAATGTTGTTTAAGAAACCCATTAAATTAATTTGGTAACATAATGATGAATGATTTGTTTTATTGTGGCATATGTAATAAAAATTTAAATATGGGATGGGTGAGACAAATATCTACCTCCAGTGAATTGGGTAAATATTTTTATATCATGATATATACATTAATGGAACGGTAAATGATCACGATTTTGTAGTACAAGGCCAGAACGAGGAGTGAACTCGGTTCAGTAATGAAATTTTTTCACTATGATGGTATTGATAATGAGACTTGACTATTATGAAATTATTTTATATTATTATTTGTATTCTAAAAAAAGTTATTGTTTTATGATATGAATTTTTGGATTATGTTCATTGGTTCTTATTAACTTTTATGATTTATCATGTGGTATGATATCATGATCTTTCGTGTGTAGATTAAGATTTTCAAATGTTGTATTCTTATGTTTTGTGATTATGATGTGATTGATATCTCCCTTTTTTACCCTTACTAAGTATATTAGATCTCCTATTCATAGGATTCTTTTCCATAGGTCATGAAGAAAGGTATTATGTAGGATATGTCAAAAGGGGGTCTAGTTATGACGAAATAAGTGGGAGACAATGAAGATGTCTTATGAATAGGTTGTATATGTTTCTAGAATTCTAAAGACACTATACCTCTATGGTCCTTCCATGGCATTGATATATTTTTTTATTCAAATTAATCAAAATTTTACCTATTATCTTGTATTTAAAGTATGGCCCGTTATAGTTGTTATGAGAGGAAAGGTATAATGAACATTTAGAAACTAGGATATAAAAACCTTAGAAAGAACCCAAAGGATATTTCAATGTATAGGATATCATGGATAACCTAGGATAAAACCTAAACTATACTAAATTGAAAATATATTCTTGATTATGTATTTTTTTTCCATTATGATTATTGTTTCTCACACTATGTATCTTGGTTTTAGTCAATTGGTGGAACTTTATGGAACCATGTTAATGATGAATGTGATAAGCAATGAAATGATTTTACTTCTAAGAAACCAAATGTTATAGGAGATGAAATGAAAAATATTGTAGCTATTATCAAACATCATTCTGAGGATATATATAACACATGACTTCCAAACAAGAAATGGAGGGAACAACATTATGTTCATTCCTTCATGAGGAATCACCCACATTCATTTAGTTGGTATTCTAATCCATTAGTGGATGAAAAAAGGATCAGAACCACTGAAAAGATATTTTCGATTCTCCATTGATCAAAAAAATATAAAGTCATCATAATAGTCTATTGTCACACCTTGAACTATATATTAATATTATTTTATTATTTTATTTGGTTTTAAAAGAGGTTTTGAAGAGGTTTTGGGATTGTAAAGTCATGGGTCTCCTTGTAATTGTTTTAAAAATTTTAAAGTGGTTTATTAAACAGTAAAAACGGTGTGAGTAAGGTTTTGAATGTATGTCAAGGTGTTTTCTTCAAAGATTTTCTTTTTCACGATTATTTTATATCAGTAGTTATGTATTTTTAGTTGTGTGTTTGATGCAGCACTTTCGTGAGGTATTTTTTCGATACTATATTCATCATCTTGGGTGAGCTTGTGCGCCTGCTCGAGGCATGTCGCATCATTGTGTTAGGACTTCGAGTCAAGGTACATCCCCCACTACACTGACTATTAAATTTAAAATGCATTAATTACTTAATATTTCATTAATTATCAGTAAATTAGGAATATTATTAGATAATTATTTTTGGAATAATTACTTGATGTAAAAATAGATATTTATTTTATACATGAAACTTGAAATATTATCATGGTGAATTGGAAAACAAAAGTGAAAGAATTCACATTTTTCCTTTGAACATAATTCACAAAATTTCTAGTTTAGTTCTTGTTTAATGATAAATTTTTTCTTCTAATGTGTGAGAAAGTGTTTTGTTTCTCTTGAAAATAAGGTTTTTTTAATGTTGCTTAAGGCATTTTTGGCACTTTATTAAAATAAATTAAATTGAAAACCTACTTTGGAGTGACTCAGGGGTGAATTTGTTATGCACATCGATTTTGGGTGAGTTGTGTGTGATGTTTGTGCATCGTGACTAGTTTCATGATTGACAATGTTGACTCACACCCATTTTATTACACCTGTTGACATGGGAACTGATCATAGTAAATTAATCTTTTGAGAATGATTTATTGACTAGTTTAGATTACGCACTTGATAGTGGAACATAGTGGAGATGTGTTTTGTTATTATTTCTATGGGATTGGGCCCCTCGATCAGGCAAGGTAGGGAAACGATCGGGCATTAGAGAATTATGATGTCATTGAGTAGGGAATGCCTTCAAAATGTATCACATGTATAGTACGTTCATGATTGTTCATGAGCTCCTACGTTTGACCCATGATTCCTTTAGTGCTTATTTTTATGTGGATGATAATGGAAATGTCTAGTTCGTTTGCTGGCCCAGGTGTGCTACTTTTCCCATTTCCCTTAGTGTGTGTTGAGTGTTATGTGTGGGTTTCCTTTTGGCTAATAACTCAAATTTTGGTTTTTAAATTATTCGTGACAATGTTTTCAGAATGTAATGCACCTTCTCCTCTCAATAATTAAACTTTTTCTTAAATTAAAAATTAAAATGAACTGTTACATGTTTTAGAAATAAAAGTGTGTGTGGAAACCCATATTTTATATAATTTAGTTCAAACCTGGAATTAGTAAATTATTTATTTAAAGGTAGTGTTTTGGGGATAGTATGTTGGGAACACCTACTAAGTTTAAATACTCACTCCTATAGTGTTTTTCTGTTTTTAGTTTCTTTTACAGTTTCAACTCAAGCTTGCTCACTGTGGGTGAGAGTTTTTTTTGGATTGGTGAGTGACTCTCATAGTTTCGAGGAGTTTTGGTTGTGGTCAGGTTAGTTTGTTATTGTTGGTTGTTCTTCCTTTTTCATGTCATTTAATTTCCTTTAGTTATTCAACTTTTTCCTCTATGTTATTTATTTTCATTTGGAGAAATCATTCCCATTTGTACTCAGTTGATGCCCTGGAACATGTCTCAAGCTTGTGAGGATTAGTAATGCCTCTCAGACCATGTCGCGGACTGACTTAGGTGATCGGTTTGGGGTCGACTCTGGTTGGTTCTTGACAAAATGGTATCAAAGGGGTCAACTCTTGAGCGGACCTTGATTTTCATATCTCCCATAATTATTTGGAGTTTTCATAGTAGAAGGGGTAGGATTTACGAGACTTGAGTTTTAGGAACAGGAAGGACATCATAAACCCTTACTCATTCTGAAAATCGGGTTACCATGGGATGTTCGGGTTGGTCGATGTATTTTAATTTTTATGGTTTTTTTGGTATTGGGAAATGAAATGGGAGGTGTAAAAGTGTCCTATGTGAGATCCCATGGTCTGGATATCCATGTGGAGCTTTGTAAATTAGCCAATATTTCTCATTGTGATGATGGTGTGATGGGCGTATGACCGCCAAACATATGTCCGAGTCACCCATCGACACTGGTTTCTCCTTCTGGATTTTTTGTGTCTTCTTTACATCAAAAGGAATTGTTTTGTAATGTTTTATTTTGTAAATTGTTGAAATATTTATTTAAAATGGCAATGTCCATGTTTTTATCTCACTCCTTGTTTTCTTGTTCCTTAGTGTTTGACCCCACAAAGGTTCGATGGATGCCCAAGGTGATGCTTTAGGTGGGGAATCCTTAGAAAATCCTACAATTGATTGGCCCAAATATTAAGTCCTCGAGTTTTAGAAATTCAACCTTCCTCTCTCTTATGGACAAGCAGAGCCTCTTGAGGAAGAGGAGTGGTTGCAGAAGATTGAGAGGAAATTCAGTTTCATTGGGTTTCCTGATTCATTGAGGGGAAGTTGGATACCTTTATATTTGAATGTCCAACCTAGACATGGTGGAAGTTCATGTCAAAAAAACAAGCCTCGAGAATACCTCACCTAGAAATTTTTCAACTCTTAGTTTATCCAAAAATATATCTATGACTTGAAAATGATGAGGGAGAGGATGGTGTGTTATCTTTAGTAGGGTGTTGAACTGGTATTGGATTATATCATCATTTCATTGAACTAGTTTCATATGACCAATGGTTTGATACAAATGATCCTGGGAAGGCATGATAATTTGAGTCTGGACTCCGACCTGAACTGTGGTCAAAATTGGTAGAGCTCATCTTTACCACCTTCTTGGATGTTGTGGGGATCGCCTTTCTAGCTGATGCTGAGTTATCATGAGGACATGAGGTTTCTAATCCTCCATCGGACTTGGGAAGCAGTGTATAAGATGGCGATAGGATGGATAGGAGGTGACATTATGCTTGTCTATCTAATAGAGGAATCAATAGGCCTTCATACCTTCAGTAATCTTTTTTAAAGTTCAAGGATGTGATCTTTCACCAGTGTGGTAGGTGGGATCACAAGAGGTTTATGCATATGATTGCTCCAAGACCCTTCAACACATGTTGATGTTTGGGTCACATGAGGTGATTCTACTGAGGTGTTTCCAAGAATCGTTTTGAAGCCAGACCTAACTCGTCAATGGTCACTTGATCCCATCAACAAGGAGTAGGGAGATGTTTGGGAATCAATTTGGAGTTCTCTTCTATGTAGTTTTCCTTGGATGTAGTGGTCATCTCTTGTTGCATTCTATGTTTTTTCATTTCCATTAGTTGTAATAATTGTTCTTGTCGAACATCTTTGAAAACCTTTATTCTAATGGAAGTGTGTTTGGTGAAATTCTGGTTTGTGTGTCATATTAGGGAAATTTTGAATCTTCTCTATGAGGAATGAGATGCTTCAATCAATGGTGCTCCATCCATAGGACATGGAGTGAGGCTGGCACAGAGTCAGGAGAACCCCAATGGTGAAGAAGGACCTCATTTTAATCTCAATATTTAGTGTGTCATGGTTTGTGTTCTTCCATGGATGTGATATCGTCCAAATAGCAGTGACATTATTTTTTATGCTATGTTGGTTAGAACATTACCTCCCCTTCCCTTGTGGTGGGGTTTATGGTATGTGTGGAATGCCTTCAAGTTTAGTTAATATCTTCAGTTCTTATGGTGGTGAAAACCATCGCAGGTCTCGTTGAATTCAGTTTGGCTTGATTCTATATGGTGGGGAGTCCGTCTGGGACACCTCTTGTCAGTATCAGAGTTTCATTTTATGTTTTTTTTGGGCAGGGTTTAATGTGTTCATGTTTTGAGGATAATTTTCATGTCATGGGAGTTCGTTATTCATTTGGATCGATCAACTGGAGGTGCATAGACTTTAGGGGGTGAGTGACAGAAACAAATTTTCATCTTTGGGTCTAGATATTTTTGTGGATTTCCAGAGACAGAAAGCAATATAGAGGGGAGATTTGTCTCACCCTAACCTATCTATTATCATTATTTTATAATTTTCATTGGTTCTATAATTGGTATTGAAGGGTTTTTGTGTGCGTAAAGCTGTGGGTTTATTTTGAATTGTTTTATAAATTTTAATGTGGTTTATTAAATAGTAAAAATAGTGAAAGTTGTGTTTTGAAAGTATGTCGAAGTGTTTTTTTCACTATGTTTGTTATTATGGATTTTTTAAGTTAGTATTTATATGTTTTTAGTCATTGATTTTCTGTTTTAGTGCATTGGAGAGGTATTTCTGCGATACTGCGGTTGTCATCTTGAGAAATCTTTTGCGCCTGATCTAGGCATGTCACATCGTCATGTTAGACTTCGATTCGAGGTAGGTCCCCCACTACACATGCCATTAGATTTATAATTCATTAATTACTTGATATATTATTAATTTTTAGTAAATGATAAATAGTATTAGATATTTATTTTTGGAATAATTACTCAATGTAAAATGAGCTGGTTATTTTATACACGACACTTGAAATATTTTCCTGGTGAATTGATCCACAATAATGACAGAATGCACATTTGTCCATTGAACATAATTCTTGTAATTTCTATACTTTTTCAAGTTTAATGATAAACAATCTCTTCTGATGCATGAGAAATTTTTTTGGTTCACTTTAGAAATGATTTTTTTCTTTAAAGTTGGTTAAGACCCGTTTGGAACCTTAATAAAATAAATTATTTTGAAAACCCTCTTTGGAATGACTCGAGGGTGACCTTGTTGTGAAAGTCGATTTTGTGTGATTTGTGTGTGATTTTTTCGCATCATGACTATTTACTTGATTGACTTTGTTGACTCACCTACCATTTTATTACACGTTTTGACATGAGAACCTAACATAGTATCTGAATCTTCTGAGAACGATTACTGCACTAGTTTAGATTACGCACTAGCTAGTGGCCCATAGTAGAGAGGTGTTTTTTTTATTATTGCTATGGGATTGGGCCCATCGATCATGCTAGGTTGGGTTATGATCATGCGTTAGGGTGTTATGATGTCATTGATTAGGGCATTCCTTCAGGATAAGTCACATTTATAGTACATTCTGGAATGTTAATGATCCCCTAGGTTCAAACCATGTTTTAATTATTAATTATTCAAATGTAGTCGATGATCGAGAGGTATAGTTCAATTGCTGGCCCATGTGTGCCAATTTTTCCATTTCCTATAGTGTGTGTTAAACGTTATGTGTGTTTTTTCTTTTCAGGTAATAACTGAAATTTGGGTTTTTAAATTCTTTGTGAAGATGTTTTTTAAATGTAATGCACCTTCTCCTCTCAAACAATAAACTTGTTCCTAAATTAAAAGGGGGAATGGTCTGTTAATTATTTTAGAAATGAAAGTGTGAGTGGAAACACAAATTTCATAAAATTTAGTTCATACATGAAATTAGTAAATTCTTTATTTAAAGTTAGTTTTTTTGGGATATTTTATTATGCATGCCTATGGAGTTTTAATATTCACGCCTATGGTGTCTTGTTGTTTTTAGTTTCTGTTTCTCGTTCGACTCGAGCTTCCTCTCTATGGGAGAGTTTTTTTTATATATTGGGGAGTGACACTTGGAGTCGCGAGGAGTTTTGGTCATATTCAGGTTAGTTAGTTGTCGTTGACTGTTGTTCCTTTTTAATGTCATTTATTTTCCTTGTGTTTTTCTACATTTTATACTGCTTTATTTATTTTCATTGGGAGAAATCATTACCATTTTTACTCTGTTGATGTCCTGGCACTTGTCGCCAGACTAGGAAGATTGGGAATGCCTCTCAGGCCATGTCACGGACCGACTCGAGTGGTCGGTTCAGGGTTGACCTGGTTTGGATCATGGCATCTATTGTATGGAAGGATAAGATGACCAATGGTTAAAACATAAAATTAATATGAGGGAGAGAGAAGAAATTTAATAGATTTTTCAAGAAATTATTTCTCAATAACTATTTTCCTAGAATTATTTGAACAAATATGGAGAAGGGTTTACTTTAACTTATGAAAATGGTTTATGTTTCTTTCGGTACCTACGAAGTAAATTTTATTAGACATGGAATGTCTGCTTCTAGAATTATTATCCAACCTGAGAGTAAAATTGATTGATTTTCTAGTGGCCTCAAACCAAGTCGATGAAGGGAAATAGCCATAAGGGACTTCAAATTATTATGATTAAATACTTTAATGTTCTCTGAAGGTTGAGAAGGATGTTAGAGTAACCCATCAGTCTTATGGGTTTTATAATAATAGAAAAATAAAATTTCACAATGAATAGAATATTTGTTTTCTGTTATGATCATATTGTGGAAAGAAACCAGGAGGAAATACTCATAATGGTATTAGAAAATGTTTTAAGTTTGGGAAATAAGGTCATCAGGATGTTGAATGATGAATTGATAGTAAAAATAATTCTAACGGTGTGAATAGAGAATATATTACATAGAATACACCTCTTACACATCAATGATACTAGTTCAAGGAAATGGGGCATTATTATAACAAATTCTCTTATCAAAGGGTTATGGATGATGATCTGTCTTATAAAATTATTAATTCCAAAGGAAAATTCAAGTCACATATGATCACTATCAGTGATGTGAAGTACAATAATTATATGGTGAAAGTTACACATAATTGTTGGAAATGTTTTATTTTATTCGGATCCACCCACTCTTTTATAATGAATAATTTTCTATGGGTATCTATATATTACCTAAATAATTAGATGTTGAATTAGTTTTGAAAACTCATAATTGAACAATGATCACATAAAAAGTTTGTAATTCTTTTTCAATTGATGTTTGTGGGAAAGTGCTTCATGTAAATCTTGGAATCACCTCTATAGTAGAATTTGATGTGATTAATTTCATGGATTGGCTTTATCAATATGGATATTATATCCATTTACAAGTAATTGAAGTCAAATTTCATATTCCGAATCAATCTATGATCATATATCTATGCAAGAATGAATATGACCACACTATAGAAATTTCTTCCATATTATGGGTCTTTATTCAAATAAATGATGGTTATCTATCTCAAATGGTTGGGTAGAAACTCATAGTTAATAATACTACCATTTTACAAGATTTTTATGATGTATTTAAAGAATAAATGATAGTTCTTCACCAAAATCATGAATTTTTGTACTAATATAACTCGTACAGGTTGTTGTGTTTCTTTTAAAGACACCATATTGAATGAACCTAATTTATTTGCATGAATTGATGAAGAAAATTCAAGATAATCTAGAAAAGGTATTCATATGCCCTGGTGCATCAACTTAGGGAGATCTTGTTTTATTTGTCAAGATTTATTATTGATCAATGAGACTCACAATTGATTATCGAGAACATAACAAGATTAATAAAAAAATATCTTCTTCCCTGCATTGATTACATATTCGACCAAATACAAGGAGATCAATAATTTTCCATGAATTTACTTTATTCGGGATATCATCGATTTTTTGTAATGAAAGAGGATATACAAATTATGACATTCTATACAATGTCTTGAAACTACGAATTTATAGTGATTACTATTAGTCTTACTAATTCCTCTGTAATATTTATTGATCTAATGAATAGAGTCTTTAGAAACTGTCATGATTATTTTGTGGTAGTCTTTATAGATGAATTTTTATCTATTCATAGATAATGTAAGAGAATTAATATCACTTGATAATTGTACTGAATACCATGAGAATGGAGAATATTTATGAAAAATTTACCAAGTGTTAATTTTTTTCCAAGAGTTTCTATTTTGGGTCACATAATCACATGAGTGAGTATATATATGGATTCAGAAAAAACATAAGTTATTGAAAGATAGATGAGACCAAAAATGGTAACCAATATCCAAATTTTCATGATTTTGATTGATATTATCGATGTTTTGTGAAAAAATTTCTGGATTATATAATCCACTCACCATGATGACTTGGAAAGGAGCTAAGTTCATGTGAATTGATGGAATGTGATGGGAATTACAAGGTGCTAAAAATATGATTAGCGAGTGCACATATTCTCACATTTCCTTATAGGGAAGAAAGGATTGGGATCTATAGTGATGCATACAAGAAGGGGTTGCATTGTGTTCTCATGAAAAATAATATGGTGATAGCTTATTCTTTATGAAAACTGAAAATCCATGAGAAAAATTACCAAACTCAAGATTTGGAGTTATTTATGGTAATCTTTGCACTAAAGATATAGAGGAAATATCTCTATGGTTAATTTTGTGAAATTTATAGTATTCATAGTAGTTTAATGTATATTTTCACAAAATAGGATCAGAATATTCATCATTGAAGATTGTTAGAGTTGATTAAATATTACAACTAATCAATACATTACTTCCCTAGGAATTATAATAAATGGTAAGTTTCTTTGATTCAAAAAAACTATGCTAGCCTATCCATGATGAGGATAAAAAGGATCCAATATTTAAGGATTTGAAAAGATTATATCCTGATTTTTTAAAGGAAGGGAAGAAATATTACCTTTTTCAATTGAATTTACAACCATCTATACAAGTTAATATTATGGATGCACATAAGGAAGATGTATAGTTGAAAAAGAAGTACAGCAGTGTTCCTAAATTCTAACTTTATTGTAATTGAATAATAAGGATCAATAATATGGTTTTTATTCTTCATGTACCAGAATTTAAAAATGAGATATTGTATATGGGTCATGGTTGGCCATTTTCAATTAATAGTAGAAGAACAATGATTTAGAAGGACCGAAAAGATTATTTCTGGTGGCATAGCCAAAAAAATATGTTGTCATATATTTCTCTTTGTGCTTAATTTTTCATCAATTTAAGGATGAGACATATAATTCTAAGGGGATGTTAAAACCATTACCTATACTAGAATGGAAATTGGAAAACATAACTATATAATATTTCATTAGACTTCCAAAAACATCTAAATCTTATAATTCTATATGGGCTATTGTTGATCTCCTTATGATGTGAGAACACTTTTTTTATATTAGAGAGAATTTTTTTCTGGATCAGATTGCTAGGATACATGTAAAGAAAGTGGTAACATTACATTTAGTTTCAATTTCAATTGTTTCTGATACCTAGATGTTCTAGGGATGTCTTCCACGGGATCTGAATATAGAGTTATGCTTGACACTACTTATCATCTTCAGATAGAAAATTATTCTAAGAGGAAAATTTAGACATTCTAAGATATATTGAGAGCTTGATCTAGGGATTTCAAAGTTTTTTGGGATCAACATCTAAATTTGGGGTAATTTTCATACAGTAATACCTTTCAATCCAGTATTCAGATGGTTACCAATGAAGACCTATTTGGAAAGAAGTGAAGAAATCCATATTTCTATGATGATGTTGGTGAATGAATGATATTATGAACATGTCATGATGATGAAATGGAAGCAATGGTCATAACTACTCAACAACACATAAGACCGACATAGATTTGACAAAAAAGTCATGTTGATAGCTGAAAAAGTATCTAGAGTTTGAAGTTGGTGAAAAGGTGTTTCTATGAATATCTCCCTAGAAAGAGTAATGATATTTTGAAAGAATTCCATTCTAATACTTATGTATATCAATCCTTTTGAAATTATGGATCAGGTTGCGATGGTATCTAACCGATTGGTGCATCCATGAAATCTCTCTCAAGTTCATGAAGTGTTCCTTGTATCACACCTAGGAAAGTAAATATCTTATCTTTTATAGGTAATAAAATAAAAAGTATTACCACTTGAGAAATATATTTCATAAGAAGAACAACCAATAGAGATTCTGGATAGTAGGGAAATGTTATAGAAAACATGAGTACTCATTTGATGAATTTTCTATTGTAGAAAAAACAATTAGAGGAAGCTCCGTGGGAACTTGGAGATGTGATGAGGAAGAGTTTTCATCATCTGTTTATAACAAAGTGATGAATTTGGATGGAAAAATTCAGTTTAAGGGGGAATAATGTAACACCCCATTGCTATTAAGAAATATATTTAACAATTTTAATTTTACAATAGGTTTCATTGCATTTACTCGTGATTTTAAATGAATTGTGTGATGCCCTTAGTATAAAATGACCATTAAAATCTAGATTTTAGGTTATGAAGGAAAAATAAAAAAAACTTATGAAAATTTATGTTGAATTCATTCAATACCAATTATTTTTGAATAATTTAATTAAATAATATATTTTTATTTTTCTTATGATTAAATTGAATGAATTACTATTAAGAAATGAAAATAATTAAATAAATATGTTATATAATTAATAAAATATTTTTTATTTTCATTAAATATATATTTTTTCATTAGTAAGAAGAAAACCTATTTGATGTATAACAACCTATTTTTGTGAAGGGATAATTTTACACCATTTAATAGAGAACCCGTTTAGAATTCATATTTTGACACATCAATAATTTATATATAAAAACATAAACATTTTCCTTGGAAGCAGGGTATAAAAATCGACATCGGATGAATTTTATTTATTTTATAATAACTTTCATGTGTGGATGAATAGTAAAAATATACTACAATTTCATTGAAAACAATTTTTTTTAAAAATAATTGGATAAATTATAATACTTAATGGTTTTAATGTATAAAAAGAATATATTTCTATCATTTAATATAATATATTTCATTAGCCTTAATTTCACATTGTATTAAGATGTTAAAAAAATTTAATCTTTTTAATTTTTTGTACTTCTAGTACTCGTTCACTCTCTTAGAATGAGATTAATTTTTTAAATTTATTACAAAAACATATTTTATATTAATTTTTTAAAAAGGCATTATGTATTTGGAATCATAATTTTCAAATTATGTAAATAGCTTACATTTATTTTTTTGTCATTATGAATAGTAACATTAGTAAATTATATTAATATATTAAAAGGTTAAATCATGTAATTAAGCCTAAAAATAATATTATTAAATTACCCTAACCCGGTTCTTAATAACATTGGATGATTTTGGTTCAACCTAAATCATTTTTGGGTTGAAATGGTATCCTTTGGATGGCACTTGGATGAGATTGGGATAATTAATTTTGTTTAGTTAATGAAAAGTAAAATATATGTTACTCTAATTTTATTACGTAAATCATTTTTAATATAAGGATATAGAAAAGATAAATTTGATTATAAATTATAATTTAAATTATAAAATGCTTTTGTTTATTATGGTAATTTATTTTTAATTTTTTAAATTAAAATATTACCCTATATAAATTTACTTTAATGATGTCGAAATTATTTAATAGACGGGAAATAAATAAAATAATGATTATTAACATAATAATTTCCATTAAACAACCCAAAACCCAGAAAAATATTATTTTTAGAGAATATATTGAACATAAACACCAATGGGTCTAGTTATTGACCATTTTGATCCTTATATAAGAGATTATGACACTTATGTTATTTATTTAAAGTGATGAAAAACATGTCACATTCTTATGTTAAAAAGTATAACATTTTTAATTATGGATTTTCAAGAAAACATATATTAGGATAAAATTATTATTATAAAATTATGTGGATTTATCTTCATTATAGTATTTATTTTATTTATAAAAAAATTGTATTAAATATTTATACAGTACAATTGTTTAGTTATTTTATTAAGGGAAATATCAAATAAATGTTTTTAAAAATATTAAAATAAATATTATTTGGGCTAATTAATATTTCCAATGAATTTTATAGATGACCGAAACCTTGTCAAAATATAATAAAATAATTGGATTCAAGTTAAACTCTTATCATAAATATTTTAATATTTAATGAATTGAATAGTTTCAAAGTGACAAAATTGATTATTTTTCAAAATAATAATTTATAAAATTATTTGAATATTAAAAAACATTTAAAATAGAAAATATATTATAAAAAATTTGATAAGTTATTTATTTATGGTCAATTTGGCATAATTTATGTAAATATTTCACCCATTTAATATTGAAATATTTGTTACCATAGTTAAAAATTAAATAGAATAAGTAAGTGTTAATTAAAATGATAAAGTTTAAATTGATAGAAAAACTTGTCTAATTTTTTTCTGATGATATAAATACCTTATATCATTTCATCCTTTAATTGGGTCATTTTTTAGTATTTTCAACATGGGTAGAGTTTATTATAAATTAATATTTTTTGGAGTTCCCAAAAGTGCCCATCACCACAAATTTAAAGGGTACTTCATCCATCATTTATTCTCAACTCATTGATCCTTAAAGCTTATATATGTTCTACCCTTATCTGTTATCAACATCCCTAGTTACAATCTATATGTTTTGGACTTCTTCAAAGGCCAACACATTTTATTTATGTTGATATTTATATAGAGCACATCGAAGAAGATGCAATCTAATCTACTAATTCATTCGATATTCTTTCTTCTTCTACGTCCTCTTCATGAGTTTTTTAATTATTAATTAATAACTCTAGTATAAATTATCTAATGATATGATATTATGATTTTGAAACAACCATATTTCATATTATATACGTTCTAAGAAAATCAAATTCACCACACATGTGTTAGTATGACTTACCATCTCCACACTATGGTGTAATCTATTTTCCAACATCACCTAAGCTCTATCGGTATAATTATGTAAATAATAACAATATATGATTATTATAATATGATATTTATTCTTATATATAATCTATCATCCACTTCAATACCATTCAAAAATTATGGGAATGATATCTTAACTCATGCGTACGTACGACCTACAATCTCCCCGGTGTAATGTGATTCGTTCTACATTATCTTTATTAAATAATTATTAAATAAATGAAATAAATGAATAAATATTATATATATTATACTAATATCAATATATAAATGATATAATTATATCCTAATAAAATTAAAAATAATTTATCTAATAAAACATGTGTAAAAAAATTAAGATGTCAACACCCGATGAACGAGTAATAATGTTACTAACAAACAGTTGATAATATCAACGTGTATGACCTCATAAAAATGACTATTATTCTATAATAAGTCAATATAATTATTTAAATCATTATACAGTAGGTATATATAAATTTAATGAAAATTGGTCATTAGTTAAGAGATAATTTCTCAATCTCATTTTTATCTGAGATTGTAAATACACAACTAATTATTATGGTATATTTCTCATCCATGTGCATGTTTCCAAAATATTTACTCAAAAATATTTTTTTCTATTATTATACTATTTATTAAATCCAAATTTACCAATTCGTCAATTTCTGTTAAATCTTATGAATGGAATCTTTTTTCTTTTTCATTACGATGTACTTTTTGACTTTTCAACAAAAGTACGAGAAATTTTTTTATTTTAACATATACAACAGGAATAGTATTTTAATTTTTCATAAAACCTTTTTCACAAAAATATTCCTAAGTAATATTTCAATTTAATTTTAAAATAAATTATTTTCATTTAAAATTCTTGGAAATTTTGACAAAATAATATTTTTTGAAGAACAAAGATATTTTCCTCATGATTTAATTTGAAGTGTTTAATCAATATTATTTTTCATCTATGATTTTATTATTTAAAAGGGTTATTTTTCTATTATAATATCTCTATTATTCTTATGGATATATTATATTTATAATATATGTCTATTTATGAAATTCATTTTTTATTACACAGATTATGTAATGACGGAATGATGTTTAAAAAATACATGTTATTCCTTAGTCTATGCAGTGTTGAATGATTTATATTTTTTGGACATGTAAAAATTATTTCATTAAGAGATGGGCGAAACCTATATATTCCTCCAATTTTATTAGGTAATGATTTATATCGTATGAGATAGACATGGTGGGAATGGGAAATGACCTTAGTTTACTAGTTTAGGGTTGTAATGAGGAGTGAACATGGTTTAGTAATGGACTCTAACCACTATGATGGTCTTGGAAATAATCCTTTAACAAAATTAAATAATTTTCTATTCTTATGTGTACGCCAAAAAAGTTCAAGTCTTATGTTATGAGTTTTGGTATTATGTTCAATGATTCTTATGAACATTTTTAATTTATCCTATGGAATGATATCACGATATTTCATATACAGGGTAATATTTTCAAATGATATGTTATTAAGTCTTATGATTATTATGTGATTGATATCTAATTTTTTTAACCATGTAGAGAATATGAGATGACTCATTCATATGTTTCATTTTCCCACTTCATGAAGAATTTTATTAATTAAGTTATATAAAAAAGGGTCTAGTTATGATGAAATAAGTGGGAGAAAATGAATATGTATTATTAACCAGTTTTTTATGTCTCTTATTTTTTAAATACACTCTACCTATATAGTCTTTTCTTGGTTTTTTATATTTTTTTAATGAATGTTTTTCAATTTTTTATGTAATATCAATGTATGTAATGTATGGGCCATTATAATGAAGTATTTAAATATATGATGAAAATAAATTACCATATTTAAACCTAAGGTGTCTTAGATTAAAAAAATGAGTCATGATTTAGATATCCAATAAACGATTCTTCATGATTATGTGGCTTCCCACTGTGATTATTGTCTATTATAGTATGGTTTTTGGTTTTAGTTAGTGGACAGACCCCAAAGAAATATTTCTAACATTTAATATGAAAGAGGTTTTTGTGACTATGATTAACCCAATGGGATGATGATAAGAGTGAAGGATATCATATATATTACTAATAAGTTATCTTGAATGATTATTAAAAACATATAACTTAATCGAATCTCAGACTCACCAATGTAGTGAAAGATAATGTTCACCAAGAGCTAATGTGGTAGAGGACATAGAGGATAGAAGGCATGATTCCCTTAATGCCATAAATGTGTAAGGAAACAACCATGAATGTGTCAGAATGAAATATAAATTTTTTTTCTATAATGACATGAATTTTACTAGTTTTTTTAGAAATGTTATAAAAAAATTTTGAGACTAGGTGCTTAGACGATGTGTGATCTTGAGGCCCAGTTGCCCAGAATCGTCTGTTAAAAATGATATGTTTTAAATAGCATGGATGTGCAATTTTCCTAAAAAAGAGACATAAATATTTAAAGGGTTCCTAGATTAGAAATCTAAGTGCACAGTTTCTATTAGGATAAAATAATTAATCCAAGCGCAACTTAATTTTAGTCGGCGCATGCCTCCAATGAGAAAACCCAAAAATGGAATAACCATAAATAAAATTATTAAATAAAATTATTATATTTTTAAAATAATTATAACCCATGAATGCGGAATCATTTTGAAAATATGATACCACCATTGAGCTCATGAGGGTATTATTTTCTCATACGAAGCCTAACATTGGACAGAAAGGTCCAAAAAATGGATTCAGATTAGATGTCGGCAGATTGATGAATGATGAGCACAAGAATCATACTTCATCAATGATAAATCCAAACCCATATAGGGGTTAATTTTTATGTGTTTACCAGTCCACCATTCATCATTTCTATCCAAATATTGTAGGTTAATTCACTAACAAATTGTCCCGCAGTTTGATCAGCTATGAAAGAATGGGATTTTTCATGCGAGGTGTTATGGGAAGTTTGATTCCCATTTTATTTATCCTTTTTTAATAACCTTAAATGGATAAATGATGCTAAAAAAATAAAGATCATGATCTGTCCTTCATTTTTTCCCAGTGCATCCTTCTAATTTTAACATTTCTTATGTTCTACATGATGTGAAGATAACCGCGGTCCAAGAAGAACCGTAGTGGTAGATCAACATGGGAATGAGTTTGAGGGAGACAACGACGTCGGGTGAACGAAAACCAACAAGGGAGCCGTTGGTGGCCGAGGTAGATCCTTGAGTAGGTGGGAAGCAGTGGCGATGGATGGACATGACATGTAAGGTCATAGGAGTGGTTTTGTGTGAGAGGCGGCACATTCCAACAGCGCAATGCAGCAGCATCAGAGGCCTGTGACATGGCTTTGGGAGATGGAAACATGTCGAAACTAGGGAGAGATATAGATAGGTGAGGACACACTATCAGTGGACTAAAGGAAGTGATGTGGCCGGTGAATCCCTCCACTTGACGCGGAGTGGAAGCGTCATCTGCCTCTTTCATGCTTAATAGATTCGGACTGCCAGCGTGGGACAATCTAGAGGGGGAGTTAAGCCTCTAGGTGGCCCCGCTAGACAGAAACTAGCCTGCTAGATGGGGATGGGTCAGAGAAAGGGGACTGGGATGATGGGTGGAAGAGCATTCTGGACCCGTAGCCCAATGGGCCTGGTCATTGGTTCAGGCCAAACCGGGTCGGCCCAGACCAAACCGGGTTGGTTCGGGTCAGACCGTCCCCGGCCCCGACTAACCCCTTTTCACTAAAAGAATCATAACTATCATACCGTGTGTGTGATTGATGATTTGTTTGTGGAGTTGGGACCCTTTTCACAATATAGTTCTTTTTAAAAACTCTAAGTGAGTTTTCACGGATGTTAGGATATGACTAATGGCTTGGGGAATAGATTCTCCATCAATCATGTGTCTTCCGAGCAGGAATCCTTCGGTTGGCTGTGACATGAATAAAGTGGAGAGAGGATCATACTAGTCCAGCAGACCTTAGTGACAAGTATATTTCATTGGCTTAGTAGATCTAAGTGAAAATTGGACCAAATTATCCCAATAGATGAGCTGATATCCATGACCCAACAGATGAGTGGACCTCAGTGGCCCAATAGATGAGAAGACTTATGTGGCCTAGTATACCTTAGTGATGGTCGGACCTCAATGGACTAGAAGAGCTCAGGGAAGAGCGAACCTCATTGGCCCAGATGGCCACAATGTATCATTAGGGAGGAGTCCCTTAGTAGTAAAATATTTTTAGCATTACAACTGAGAGTATTTCTTCCTATACTTTAGGTTATACCATTGTGACTTTTACATTACATCATGTGTAATTTTATTTTTAGTCTTTTATTTGTGGTTTGGGGTCCCTACTGAGTATTTTCTTACTCACCCCTGTTCATGATTCTCTCACACATGTCATGTCTTTTGTATAGGATTGATGCTTTGACGGAGTCCTTGGTGGACCGAGGCCAAGTGATGCTTAGAGTTACCTCACAGGCGAGACATGTTTCTGTGATTTCAAATAGTTGTTTGTGTGCTTACCCTTCAGGTAGGGTTCTCTATGAATTTATTCTCAAGACATGTACTTTTACTTTCCAGTTTCAATAGGGCTTATTATCTAGCCCAGTTTAGAATGTGTTTTCTACGGTCATACCTTGTGTTGTTTTCATAGTGTATTAATCTTCCGGTATCTATGACATAGAGTTGTGTGTGTGTCTACAAGTATGTATAAATAAAATCCTCATATTTTTTGGGATATAACTACTCAGTGCTAGTCTCCATCCCCAGGCCTATGGGAGGAGGGATTTGGGTAGTCACTAAACGGGCCCCGAGGGATGGGGCATGACAGAGTTATATTAGAGGAAGCCCGGTTCTACCTTAAAAATGTAGGGTCTATGAGTTTGGTTAGGGGAGACAGTGTTAAGTGTTTCGAGTTTGACTATTAGGCCATGAAATCATGTGATGGTGTAGGGGCCAATGTATCCATACACTAGGACCCCAAATTGTAATTTTTGACGGGTAGATGAACACACAACTTGCAGAGATCGAAGCGATGGTACATGAATCATATAAGAATGGGTTGAGTTTTTCATGTCCTTATTGGGTTGTCTCTTTAGGTATATTCTATGTATCATGGTAAATATTGTTTTTTTTTCAAGATTATTCAACATAGAAATCCATCCATGATTCCACCGCATGATCAAGAGGATGATCTACGGGGGTAACGAGATGGGTACAGGGGTGTGTACCCAAGAAAACACCTTCGAGTGGTGTACCATTGATACCACCACATGTGTAGAAGCACATGGTAATCATAGTGCTAGGAGATGATATGTGTAGGTTGAGTGCAGATAACGAGTTTCAATGATAGATACCCCTTAGATTACAAGGTGATCCTAACTCACATCCAACTAAAGACAGGATTGAGGTAGTGATAGAGTTTTTCTCCTAGTCATTACACCATTAGATCATATGGAGATCTGGGTAGTGAGCCTTCTAAATAGCTAATTGGGGAAATAACGGGGATTAGATTACATAATCTTAAGATGAGGTAACTCTTTAGTAGGCAGAGATTGAGGAACTTTCTCAGAGAAGGGGATATCTCTATAAAAGCTAATGGATATGCGAGCCCAAGAGATTTTACTGCTTCATCAGGATGACATATCACTATCTGAGTATTCATTGAGGCATACCGACCTTTCTAGGTTCTATATGAATACAATATGACCAGTGCATCAAGGCTTGGACCTCTGGGAGAGGTGTGGTTAGGGACATCCGAGCCAACACTACTCCTCTGTGCATTTATTCTTATTCTAAGGTGCTAAAGATGACCATTGTGGTTGAATATCCATTGGATGAGAAGATACAAACATTTTATGATATTAATGGGAAATAAAGAAGATGAATTCAGGCTCAAAGACTTCGATGTGTGTGACATTAAAAGAATAGGTCCCTAGACATGGGATTTATAGCTAAAAGCTCTTAGGATGAGTCTTATTGTCCTAAGAAGTTGTAATTCTTTTCAAAATACGGTAGAGGACATCTACCTAGAGATTTTCTAGCCCCTCTTGTTTAAATTGAAACAGTTTATGGTCCATTAGGGAAGAGATAATGATTGAAACATATGAATCTATAGTGTGAAAGATGTGGAAATGAATATGGGAGAGCAGTAAGAGGTGGAATACATTTCGGCATGTCACAAACACCACCCCAATGTGGTTCACACCAGGATCTTGGAGCTATAAGATAGGGGAAGGATCTAGCCACATTCAGTTAAGGAATTTGACCCAAGTGATCCAATAATGATTTGAGGTACGATCTGTGTCTACTGATAGCTTATGTATTAATAGACATAGGTTCTAATCATTCGTTCATGTCATGAATCTTGTTCAAGTCCTAATGTTTCTTGTTAAACTATAAAAATGAATGTTTCACCTTGAGATACCTCTTTATGGATACTGGATAATCATAATTATGTCGATGTTGTGATCTGAACCATGTGTTGAGAGTTTCGGTTAGAAACTCTTGGTGGAAGCATTGAAGCTATACAACGTTAGTTTGGGTACGGACTGGTCATGCACAGTTCATGGTCAGATAGATTATTTTAGGAAAAATGATGTTTTTTGTCTACAACATTTGAATGGAGTTTTCCTTAGTTATTGGAAAAGGAATCTTAGAAAAAATGGGATAAATTCATGCATATGAGGGTGAATCCAAACACTCTTGAATCGGTGAGTCGTACCATCATGGTAGTGGATGTTTTGAGTTTTTAGTTCCCAATAGTAGTGGTAGAGTACAATGATGTCATTAAACAAATATGTTTCTATATATACCTTCAAATAGGGAGGCATATTTTTGCATAATTATACACGCCAATATGGAAATGATATAAGCATTAGTATGTCAGATGGCTTTCATAGGGTTTCATTAGATGAGGTTATATGTAGAGGACTTGTAGAGGAAGAGCATAGTAAGAAATAATTTTTAAGGTATTGCTTGGATTACCTACACATTAACCAAGTGGACGCATAGTACCAGTAACAAATACAAAAGGGTCGATGAACATATCAATCATTTGAAACGGGTTTCCTTTAAAAAGAATGTAAAGGTTCCAGAAGGATTTTTAGCAATTAAAGAATATTTTGACAAGTACCTTGATCAAGAGTTTTCCAATGGAGGGAGTCGAGTAAATAGTGTTCAGCAATGCATTCGGGACCAGACATGTTTCTTTTTTCTGATGAAAAGCCAAGTGGTAATTTCATATCATTCTCGTCTGTTGAGACTACAGGAGCAGAACTACAAGACCAATGATCTTGAGTTTCTAGCGATAGTCTTCACATTGAAGTTGTAATTGCACTTCCATATGGTAAAACAATTTACAATAAACTCTAACCATAAGATTATCATGTATATCTTCTCCTAGAAGGATATAACTTGAGATACATATGATGGTTGGAGTTCCTCCTAGAATATGAATTCGAAGTATTATATTCCTCTGGTAAGGGAAATATTCTAGAGGATGCTCTAAACGGGAGATCTAGTTCATAGTTACTAAATGAGGAAATAGAGCAGTGGGCCTTGATATAGTTATCCTTCATGGATAGAGATAATGCATCTTAGCTCTAATAGATAGTTTTTACCCATATTTTCTTAATGTGAGTCAAGGAGGCACAACCAAAAGATTTATACATTGAGTCTTTAAGGGATCAGTGACCCACATAGAATACCCCAGATGAATATTAAAAAGGTGGGGAGCACATCATTCATTTTAAGAGGACTCCTTGTAGTATAATTGGATGGTCGGAGTGACGATATACCCCAATACATTCATGTGGGTGTCAGGCCAGACATCGTATAAGGCCCTAGCCTTAAACCTTACTTAATCTTGAGTTATTACAAGATTACACATTGAGGATCTTTTTGGGTTTAGAGTTTTAGAGAATTAGATCATAAAACAAGCATTACATTCCACATATAAACAAAGTGGTTACATAAAGATAGTATTCTTCATTCCCATCAATGGAAACACATTTAAAATAAAACATGGATTATTTCTTGACACATCCTTGACTCTATCATCTTATCATGTACCTTTCCCTTGACCTGTGAAAAACATTTCAAAAACTTGGGATGAGCATAAAAACTCAGTATGGGTTATAAAAAAACATGGAAAGGAAACATGAGTTCATATATACATAAGAATGAAATCATACTTTACCCATAAAACATAGGCACTTTAACATACCTCATAAAATCATGAATAAATCATAGAAATCATAAGACATAAAGGTAACTTGAGGCATTCATAACATTCTTACGTAGGGAGTAACCCTCTTGGTTACGTTTGGAATACCCATCACAGTATATTCCCTAAATCTCTTCGGAGAAACCTTAACTATTCACTCCTTCACGTTACCCAATGCATTGGAGAGCTATAACGGGCTCACCCGCCCTTAGTTTATCACGGAACCACCCGTCTTCATAATAATGCCCAAGAACCTCAACATAATTGTATCACATAAAACATGCATAAAGGAAACATAACATTCCCACCTTTCAATCACAAGATATCAATACAACACATTGATATAAAAACATTATGAAAACCATTTTCAATACCAAAATAAAAGAAAAGTAAAACATGGTATTTATTTTTCTTTTAAAAAGAAGGTATGGCTTGTAGAGGAAGTCGAAACTCAAATAACGGTCACGACGGCGGAGAAGTCGTTGTCGCCGCATACGTACGACAAAAACATTCCCTTTTGTCGTTTAGTAAACGCTTCGTGTAAAAAAGATTCCTTTTGAATAAACATAAAAGTCAAAGGGGTTTATACACCATATAAAAGAAAGTTGTGTATATAATAAAATATGCCTCAATGAAAGGAGATTGAGACGAAGTCCCATACCTCGTATCCGACTTGACCCGACCGTTCTTTAATCTCCTGAATAATAAACTTGAGTTAATCTATACTTGATTATGAATCTTTTTCAAGTTCATTATTCCTTTTATACCATGTTATGAACATCATGTAATCAGTTAAGTTAATAATGTTCATTTTGTCGGTATTTGGTTCTTAAGTCAAAAATAGACTTCCTACACTTACATGTTGTTAATTTGGTAAAAGGTTCATTATATCCAGAATGGTATTCATGATTTAGATATCATATATGTCATATATATCCATTACATACATGCATTTATAATATTACATAATCATTTATAGGTAAGAAATGAAATGCACCGTTCATGGAGACGGTAAGCCGTACGTACGCATGAACGCTACTTTCATTTCTATTTCGTATTTTATAGAATGGAATCATAATGATATAAAGGTATATTATAATTCCAGTATAATATCATATATAATATCATAGTTCCATCCTTTATATGTCCCACATATGGTATTTAACGAATCAAATCACTTTGAGGGGGCGGTAGTCCGCACTTCCTAAAATGAAGATATCGTGTTTACCCATAATGGAAACCATAAAGGTATGCCCAAAATGAAAAAAACAGAAGCTTAAGGAAAACATAAACATATTATATATCATATATAAAAATAGTTACATCATAATGGCCACCTTTTAAGGTGTTAAATGAGTATTGAACAATCATCGTTTCGGGAGGCAGAATTTCGCCATCCACGGAAACCGTATGTTCTTTAACCATTTGATGTAGTTGTGTGAGAGTGTAGCTAAAATAAATATTATAACAACATCCTTTTATATTTAAGATACTGGTGTTGTTACAAAATAAGTAAATAAAAAGAGTTTAGGGGGTTGGAGAAGCAAAATAAAACAAATGAACATGAGAGAATGAATTACCTTAAAAAGTGTAACTCCTTTTGATTGGAGCCTAAAGGCTTCCTTTGAAAGGATTCTGCCCAAAGGGAATCCTCTAGGATGAGGAGAGGGATTTGGATAGAGTAAATGGGCAGGGGTTGGCCAAGCCAAAGGCTTGATGAGTGTGTGAAATGAGGTAGAGGTGGGGGCCTTTTATAAGAGGAGAGGAGGGGCACTTTTGGAAAGTAAAGAAATATTACTTTATTTGAAAATGTGTTTCGGTTTTAAAAGGTCCCACATTGATATAATTCGTGTATAAGGTGATAAGGGTTCGAAATCCCTCATCCAATTGGTTTTGGCCATGTGTAGTTCATAGATTTTACATTGTCTTTCCATTTTATTTAAATCGTCAAATAATGATGTCATCGCTGCATCATTATTATGTCATAAATATTTTAATTTATTTAATGTCTAAAAATCATAAAAAAAATACTATGATATAGGAAATCTTTTTATATTTCCAATGACCATTTATAATCAAATATCTGATCTTTATAACCCTATGTAAAAATTGTTTTCGTAAAACATATTATGTTTGTGTCATTTTTACTTTTACATTAAATAAAAAGTTATTTATGTCATTTCCCAACCAAAATGTCTCCATGGGGTCCCCAAGTTGACCCATGGCTTTTCTTGGTCTCCCATGACACAACAAATAAGGTTGGGACATGTTTCTAGGTCATTTCATATTATTAAAGCATTATTTATACCTTAAACTACACTAATTACCACTAATCGTGATTAAAAATTTAATAAGTTACTATTCACCAAAAAAATATTTTAATCTCATTGAACCATATTTTACTTCTTAATGACAACCATGTATGTCGGATTTTCAAAATTCAATACACATTAGTGGTAAACTTTCATTTAACTAAAAAATCAGTTTGCTGGATTACCACTTAGTGGTTTCACTATTCATCAAAAATTGAAGTTTTTCAGAAAATTACCAAAAATTCACCCTAAGTTATATTTGATATTCCGAATTCAAAAATGAAGTCTATTTTACAAAATTAAAATCATATAAGTCACATTAATTAATTTAATAATTAATTCCCGTTGCCAGAGAAAATAGCGTGTTTTTACAAAACAATAAGTATCAAAAGATTGACACCAGTTTAAGTCTAATTTCAAAGTGAAATTGATTCCAATGACCACCATTGGATAAAATGGTAAAAATATATTCTAATTTCACTTCAAAACCAATTCAAAACATAATCTAATCATACAAATAAATTAGATTAAAAAGCAGTTTTGATGTAAAATGCAGTATTTTTCACTATTCATTAAAAAATGAACATTGTCAGAAAAATACCAAAAATTCACACAAGGAAAATTTTGATGTCCCAATCATAAAGAATAAGTTTATTTTGACAAACATAGTTTATAAAATTTTCAAAATATAGATTCAAAAATGGTTTGCCATCAAAAGGAAGTAAAACAATCTTTTAAGAATATTAGTGTATTCCATGCATAAGATTGTATTTATTTTCATTTTAAGCCTCTATAACACTATCTTAATCATTAATAAACATAGATAAAAATATCTATTATTCATTACTTACTTGGGATGTTACATTCTTCCCCCCTTTAGAAAATTGTGTCCCCGCAATTTATTTACTTATCGAATAAATGGGGGTACTTATCCCTCATTGCATTTTCAGATTCACATGTTGCCTCTTCAATCATGTGGTTTTTCCACAAAACCTTTACCTGATGAATCACCTTATTCCGTAACACTTTCTCCCTGTGGTCAAGAATCTGGACCGGTTGTTCCTCATAAGATAGGTTCTCTTCCAGCTGAACTACCTCTGGACTCAAAACATGAGATGGATCTGGCATATACTTTCTCAACATCGAAATGTGAAAAACATTGAGTACCTGAGATAAACTCGGAGGTAAAGCCACTTGGTATGCAACTGATCCAACTCTCTCCAGAATTTCGTATGGTCCAATGAACCTTGGACTCAACTTTCCTTTCTTACCAAATCTCATCACGCTTTTCCAAGGAGAAACCTTGAGAAAAACATGATCACCTACCTCGAAAGATAGATCCTTCCTCCGGTTATCCGCATAACTCTTCTGCCTTCTCTGAGCTGTTCTCATGTGTTTCTGAATCAGTTGAACTTTTTCTGCCATCTCTTCTACCAATTCTGGTCCCATCAACTTCCTTTCACCCACTTCATCCCAGAAAGATGGAGTTCGACACCGCTTCCCATATAATGCCTGAAATGGTGCCATCTGTATACTGGAATGAAAACTGTTATTATATGAAAACTCAACCAAAGAAATATGTTGGTCCCAACTTCCCTGATAATCCATAGAACAAGCTCGTAGCATATCCTCCAATGTCTGAATTGTTCGTTCTGACTGCCCATCTGATTAAGGATGAAAAGCTGTACTAAAATTTAATTCAGTACCCAACGACTTCTGAAGGCCTTTCCAAAAGTTAGAAGTAAACCTGGGATCACGATCCGATACAATGGAGAGAGGAACTCCATGTAACCTGACTATCTCTTTAAGATACAAACGGTAAAGTTGATCAAGAGATAAATTATCTCATATAGCAAGGAAATGAGCAGATTTGGTCAAGCGATCAACAATAACCCAGATTGCATTATTACCTCGAGATGTCTACGGTAATCCAACAACAAAGTCCATGGATATATTCTCCCATTTCCACTCTGGCACTGGTAAAGGCTGAAGCATCCCTTTCAGTAACTACCGCTCTGTTTTAACCTGCTGACAAGTCAAACACTTCACAGTAAAATCAGTAATATCTCTTTTCATTCCATCCCACCAGTAATACTCCCGCAGATCTCTATACATCTTAGTACTGCCCGGATGAACTGAAAACGGAGAACTATGAGCTTCACATAACAACTCTCTCTTCAACTGTGAATCACAAGGCAAACACAATCTCTTCCCAAATCTCAAAACACAGTCATTATCAATGTTGAATTCAGGCAACTTACCTTTCTGAACCAGCTCTACCTTTTTCTACAACTCACTATCTTGCTTCTATGCTTGCTTGATTCTATCTGATAGAGATGATCTCACTGATACCTGAAACAAAACAGAAGGACTTCCTGCACCAACAACTTCTATGCCAAAGTTCATCAAATCCTTAACCAAAGGATCACGTTCCAAACGCACCATTGTTAATGAAGCATTACTTTTTCGACTCAAAGCATCAGCCACTTTATTTGCTTTTCCCGGATGGTAATGAATTGTACAATCATAATCCTTGATTAATTCCAGCCATCTCCTTTGTCTTATGTTTAACTCTTTCTGAGTGAATATATACTTTAAACTTTTGTGATCGGTATATATTTCACACTTTACTCCATACAAATGATGCCTCCAAATTTTTAAAGCAAAAACAACAGCAGCTAGTTCCAAATCATGTGTAGGGTAATTTACCTCATGAGTTTTCAACTGTCGTGAAGCATAAGCAATTACCTGATCATTTTACATTAGGACGCAACCAAGTCCTTTCAATGAATCATCACTGTATATAAAAAACTCACCATTCCTGGAAGGTAGTGCCAAAACTGGAGCATTCACCAATCTTCTTTTCAATTCCTGAAAACAATCATCACATTCTTTTGTCCAGATAAACTTAACACCCTTCCAAGTTAGCTTAGTCATTGGACTAGATAACCGTGAAAAATTTCTAACAGACCTTCGGTAATAGCCTTCCAAACCAAGGAAGCTACGAATCTCGGTTACATTTGTGGGTCTTGTCCATTCTTCCACAACTTTTGTTTTTGCAGGATCAACAGTTATTCCATCTTTAGAAACAATGTGACCAAGGAAAGAAATTTGTTGCAACCAAAACTCACACTTGCTGAATTTCCCATACAGTTTCTTTTCTTTTAAGGTTTTCAAGATAACCCTTAAATTTTTTTCATGCTCCTCTTTACTTTTAGAAAACACCAAAATATCATCAATGAAAACCACCACAAACTTATCCAAAACTCATGGAAAATTCTATTCATTAAGTCCATGAATACAGCAGGTGCATTGGTTAGCCCAAAAGGCATTACTACAAATTCATAATGGCCATATCTCGTGCGGAACGCGGTCTTCGGAATATCTGCCTCCTTTACCTTCAGCTGATGGTACCCCGATCTCAAGTCAATCTTTGAAAAAAACTGAGCTCCCTGGAGCTGATCAAACAAATCATCGATATGAGGAAAAGGATATTTGTTCTTAAAAGTGATATTATTCAAGGCTCTATAATCAATGCAAAGTCTCATAGAACCATCTTTCTTTTTAACAAATAAAACAGGAGCACCCCATGGTGATGTGCTAGGTCTAATGAAACCTTTCTCTAATAAATCTTGCAATTTCTCCTTCAACTCTAAAAGTTCAATTTGTGTCATTCGATAAGGGGGTTTTGAAATTGGCTTAGCATCAGGAACTAAGTCAACAGTAAACTCAACTTCCCGATCTGGTATTATTCCCGGCAACTCATCAGGAAAAACATCAGGATACTCATTTACCACGGGCACATCATTAATCTGAACAGTTCCTTTATTTTCAACGACATGTGCAAGGTAACATTAATTTCCATCTTTTACAAGTTTCTCGGCCTCTTGATATGTTATCAAAAGTAAGGGTTCATTCTTGTAAACAAACTGAAAGTCTTTCTGAAAAGAAACTTCTTTAGCTCTACAGTCAATCTTAGCATGGTAAATAGAGAGTCAATCCATACCCAGGATAACATCAAACTCTACTAGAGGTAGAACAATAAGGTTTGCAAGTAGGTTCTTTCCACAGATAAGGATAGGAAGATTCTTATAAATTCTTTTTGCCTCAACATTTCCCCCAGGTGTTTTTACCAAAAGTTCAGGAGTCATTTCTTGAGATGGTATTCCCATTTTACTAGAAAAGGTTTCAGAGATGAAAGAATGTGTAGACCCCGAATCAAACAACACACTGGCATAATCTGAAAAAACAAACAAAGTACCTGATACAACTTCATTTGATGGCCCGACATCTGCTGAAGTAGTTGCAAAGGATTTCACCACCCCTTTCTGCTTGTAGTCTAACTGCTTCCCATCACTCAACCTCCTTGTCGGACACTCGTTTTCATAGTGACCCATCTCATTGCACTTATAACATTTCACTAACTGTAAATCAAATTTGTTCTTACCTTCACCTTGATCCTTTTCAGTGCAATCACGAGCCTTATGTCCCATCTTACCACATCGGTAGCACTTCCCAGAATTTAGAAGACATTCCCCAGCATGCCTTTTGCCACATTTATCACAAACTGGAAACTTAGTTCTCTTACCATCAGACTTTTTTGAAGAATTCTTACCTTTCTCCTGCCACCTCGGTCTCTTATTCTGCTGGTTGTTATAGAAAACTTGGTCATCAGCAAACTCCATTTCCACCTTCTCAGCACATCGAACAAGATTTTCATAACTTTTAAACTCACGATAAGCTAATACCCTTCGATATTTTGGCTTTAATCCTAAGTAAAAATGATTGATTTTACTATCAAGGTCCCGGATAAAATTTGGAGCATACCTTGCCAATCGAGTGAACCTTTCTTCATAGGTAGCCAGTGAGTCTTCCTCTTGCCTCAATTCCAAGAATTGATTTTCCATCCTAAGTCGAACAGCCTTAGGAAAATACTTCTCAAGAAACATACCTTTTAATTCATCCCAGTCAAGAGCATCAATCTCATCGGCGTCCCTGATATTTTTAACCATAGACCACCACTGATCTGCTTCACCCTCCAAACGGTAAATAGCAAGACTAACCTTTTGATTGTCTGAACACCCCATGACATTAAAAATCTTCTCCAGTGCTTTAATCCACCCTTCAGCTAGCACAGGGTCAGATGATCCTCTGAATGATGGTGGATGTTTCCTCATGAAATGTTCCACCACTGACATGTTCCTCTGCGGTTGTTCTGGCTGATCTCGTGCATGGATACCACCGCCATTTATCGCCTGAGTCAACTGCGCCATTACTACAACAAACTGTTCAGTTCCAATTCCGACCATTTCTGTATGCTGATTCGGAAGGTTATTTCCTTCTGTATTCCTTCCTAGCACTGCTTCCATGTTTCCTCTGCGGAAAACCATTCTGAAAAAACATGTCTTAGATGAAGAAACATGGTAATCATTAAATGCTATATCATTTCGAAAAAAAATATTTTTGGATAATCATTTAATAGAATTCTAACTCCTAAAGTTATCTAAACCGACCTCTGATACCAACTATAAGGCCCCAGCCTTAAACCTTACTTAATCTTGAGTTATTACAAGATTACACATTGAGGATCTTTTCGGGTTTAGAGTTTTAGAGAATTAGATCATAAAACTTGCATTACATTCCACATATAAACAAAGTGGTTACATAAAGATAGTATTCTTCATTCCCATCAATGGAAACACATTTAAAATAAAACATGGATTATTTCTTGACACATCCTTGACTCTATAATCTTATCATGTACCTTTCCCTTGACCTGTGAAAAACATTTAAAAACATGGGATGAGCATAAAAACTCAGTATGGGTTATAAAAAAACATAGTAAGGAAACATGAGTTCATATATACATAAGAATGAAATCATAATTTACCCATAAAACATAGGCACTTTAACATACCTCATAAAATCATGAATAAATCATAGAAATCATAAGACATAAAGGTAACTTGAGGCATTCATAACATTCTTACGTAGGGAGTAACCCTCTTGGTTACGTTTGGAATACCCATCACAGTATATTCCCTAAATCTCTTCGGAGAAACCTTAACGTTTCACTCCTTCGCGTTACCCAATGCATTGGAGAGCTATAACGGGCTCACCCGCCCTTAGTTTATCACGGAACCACACGTCTTCATAATAATGCCCAAGAACCTCAACATAATCGTATAACATAAAACATGCATAAAGGAAACATAACATTCCCACCTTTCAATCACAAGATATCAATACAACACATTGATATAAAAACATTATGAAAACCATTTTCAACACCAAAATAAAAGAAAAGTAAAACATGGTATTTATTTTTCTTTTAAAAAGAAGGTATGGCTTGTAGAGGAAGCTGAAACTCAAATAACGGTCACGACGGCGGAGAAGTCGTTGTCGCCGCATACATACGACAAAAACATTCCCTTTTGTCGTTTAGTAAAAGCTTCGTGTAAAAAAGATTCCTTTTGAATAAACGTAAAATTCAAAGGGTTTTATACACCGTATAAAAGAAAGTTGTGTATAAAATAAAATATGCCTCAATGAAAGAAGATTGAGACGAAGTCCCATACCTCGTATCTGACTTGACCCGACCGTTCTTTAATCTCATGAATAATAAACTTGAGTTAATCTTTACTTTCTTATGAATCTTTTTCAAGTTCATTATTCCTTTTATAACATGTTATGAACATCATGTAATCAGTTAAGTTAATCATGTTCATTTTGTCGGTATTTGGTTCTTAAGTCAAAAATAGACTTCTTACACTTACATGTTGTTAATTTGGTCAAAGGTTCATTATATCCAAAATGGTATTCATGATGTAGATATCATATATTCCATATATATCCAGAACATACATGAATTTATAATATTACATAATCATTTAGAGGTAAGGAAAGAAATGCACCGTTCATGGAGACGGTAAGCCGTACGTACGCATGAACGCTACTTTCATTTCTATTTCGTATTTTATAGAATGGAATCATAATGATATAAAGGTATATTATAATTCCAGTATAATATCATATATAATATCATAGTTCCATCCTTTATATGTCCCACATATGGTATTTAACGAATCAAATCACTTTGAGGGGGCGGTAGTCCGCACTTCCTAAAATGAAGATATCGTGTTTACCCATAATGGAAACCATAAAGGTATGCCCAAAATGAAAAAAACAGAAGCTTAAGGGAAACATAAACATATTATATATCATATATAAAAATAGTGACATCATAATGTCCACCTTTTAAGGTGTTAAATGAGTATTGAACAATCATCGTTTCGGGAGGCAGAATTTCGCCATCCACGGAAACCGTATGTTCTTTAAACATTTGATGTAGTTTTGTGAGAGTGTAGCTCAAATAAATATTATAACAACATCCTTGTATATTTAATATACTGGTGTTGTTACAAAATAAGTAAATAAAAAGAGTTTAGGGGGTTGGAGAAGAAAAATAAAACAAATGAACATGAGAGAATGAATTACCTTAAAAAGTGTAACTCCTTTTGATTTGAGCCTAAAGGCTTCCTTTGAAAGGATTATGCCCAAAGGGAATACTCTAGGATGAGTAGAGGGATGTGTAGAGAGTAAATGGTCAGGGTTTGGCCGAGCCAAAGGCTTGAGGAGTGTGTGAAATGAGGTAGAGGTGGGGGCCTTTTATAAGAGGAGAGGAGGGGCACTTTTGGAAAGTAAAGAAATATTACTTTATTTGAAAATGTGTTTCGGTTTTAAAAGGTCCCACATTGATATAATTCGTGGATAAGGTGATAATGGTTCTAAATCCACTCATCCAATTGGTTTTGGCCATGTGTAGTTCATAGATTTTACATTGTCTTTCCATTTTATTTAAATCATCAAATAATGATGTCATCGCTGCATCATTATTATGTCATAAATAATTTAATTTATTTAATGTCTAAAAATCATAAAAAAAATACTATGATATAGGAAATCTTTTTATATTTCCAATGACTCTTTATAATCAAATATCTGATCTTTATAACCTTATGTAAAAATTGTTTTCGTAAAACATATTATGTTTGTGTCATTTTTACTTTTACATTAAATAAAAAGTTATTTATGTCATTTCCCAACCAAAATGTCTCCATGGGGTCCCCAAGTTGACCCATGGCTTGTCTTGGTCGGCCATGACACAACCAATAAGGTTGGGACATGTGTCTAGGTCATTTCATATTATTAAAGCATTATTTATACCTTAAACTACACTAATTACCACTAATCGCGATTAAAAACTTAATAAGTTACTATTCACCAAAAAAATATTTTAATCTCATTGAACCACATTTTACTTCTTAATGACAACCATGTATGTCGGATTTTCAAAATTCAATACATATTAGTGGTAAACTTTCATTTAACTGAAAAATCAGTTTGCTTGATTACCACTTAGTGGTTTCACTATTCATCAAAAATTGAAGTTTTTCAAAAAATTACCAAAAATTCACCCTAAGCTATATTTGATATTCCGAATTCAAAAATGAAGTCTATTTTACAAAATTCAAATCATATAAGTCACATTAATTAATTTAATAATTAATTCCCGCTGCCAGAGAAAATAGTGTGTTTTTACAAAACAATAAGTATCAAAAGATTGACACCAGTTTAAGTCTAATTTCAAAGTGAAATTGATTCTAATGACCACCATTGGATAAAATGGTAAAAATATATTCTAATTTCGCTTCAAAACCAATTCAAAACAAAATCTAATCATATAAATAAATTATATTAAAAGGCAGTTTTGATGTAAAATGCAGTATTTTTCACTATTCATTAAAAAATGAACATTGTCAGAAAAATACCAAAAATTCACACAAGGTAAATTTTGATGTCCCAATCATAAATAATATGTTTATTTTGACAAACATAGTTTATAAAATTGTCAAAATATATATTCAAAAATGGTTTTCCATCAAAAGGCAGTAAAACAATCTTTTAAGAATATTAGTGTATTCCATGCATAAGATTGTATTTATTTTCATTTTAAGCCTCTATAACACTATCTTAATCATTAATAAACATAGATAAAAATATCTATTATTCATTACTTACTTGGGATGTTACATCCTTCCCCCCTTTAGAAAATTTTGTCCCCACAATTTATTTACTTATCGAATAAATGGGGGTACTTATCCCTCATTGCATTTTCAGATTCCCTTGTTGCCTCTTTAATCATGTGGTTTTTCCACAAAACCTTTACCTGATGAATCACCTTATTCCATAACACTTTCTCCCTGTGGTCATGAATCTGGACCGGTTGTTCCTCATAAGATAGGTTCTCTTCCAGCTGAACTACCTCTGGACTCAAAACATGAGATAGATCTGGCATATACTTTCTCAACATCGAAATGTGAAAAACATTGTGTACCTGAGATAAACTCGGAGGTAAAGCCACTCGGTATGAAACTGATCCAACTCTCTCCAGAATTTCGTATGGTTCAATGAACCTTGGACTCAACTTTCCTTTCTTACCAAATCTCATCACGCTTTTCCAAGGAGAAACCTTGATAAAAACATGATCACCTACCTCGAAAGATAGATCCTTTCTCCGGTTATCCGCATAACTCTTCTGCCTGCTCTGAGCTGTTCTAATGTGTTTCTGAATCAGCTGAACTTTTTCTGTCATCTCTTCTACCAATTCTGGTCCCATCAACTTCCTTTCACCCACTTCATCCAAGAAAGATGGAGTTCGACATCGCTTCCCATATAATTCCTGAAACGGTGCCATCTGTATACTGGAATGAAAACTGTTATTATATGAAAACTCAACCAAAGAAAGATGTTGGTCCTAACTTCCCTGATAATCCATAGAACAAGATCGTAGCATATCCTCCAATGTCTGAATTGTTTGTTCTGACTGCCCATATGATTGAGGATGAAAAGCTGTACAAAAATTTAATTCAGTACCCAACGACTTCTGAAGGCCTTCCCAAAAGTTAGAAGTAAACCTGGGATCACGATCCGATACAATGGAGAGAGGAACTCCATGTAACCTGACTATCTCTTTAAGATACAAACGGGAAAGTTGATCAAGAGAGAAAGTATCTCGTATAGCAAGGAAATGAGCAGATTTGGTCAAGCGATCAACAATAACCCAGATTGCATTATTACCTCAAGATGTCTTCGGTAATCCAACAACAAAGTCCATGGATATATTCTCCCATTTCCACTCTGGCACTGGTAAAGGCTGAAGCATCCCTTTCGGTAACTGCCGCTCTGCTTTAACCTGCTGACAAGTCAAACACTTCACAGTAAAATCAGCAATATCTCTTTTCATTCCATCCCACCAGTAATACTCCCGCAGATCTCTCTACATCTTAGTACTGCCCGGATGAACTGAAAACGGAGAACTATGAGCTTCACATAACAACTCTCTCTTCAACTGTGAATCACAAGGCACACACAATCTCTTCCCAAATCTCAAAACACAATCATTATCAATGTTGAATTCAGGCAACTTACCTTTCTGAACCATCTCTACCTTTTTCTACAACTCACTATCTTGCTTCTGTGCTTGCTTGATTCTATCTGATAGAGATGATCTCACTGATACATGAAACAAAACAGAAGGACTTCCTGAACCAACAACTTCTATGCCAAAGTTCATCAAATCCTTAACCAAAGGATCACGTTCCAAACGCAACATTGTTAATGAAGCATTACTTTTTCGACTCAAAGCATCAGCCACTTTATTTTCTTTTCCCGGATGGTAATGAATTGTACAATCATAATCCTTGATTAATTCCAGCCATCTCCTTTGTCTCATGTTTAACTCTTTCTGAGTGAATATATACTTTAAACTTTTGTGATCGGTATATATTTCACACTTTACTCCATACAAATGATGCCTCCAAATTTTTAAAGCAAAAACAACAGCAGCTAGTTCCAAATCATGTGTAGGGTAATTTACCTCATGAGTTTTCAACTGTCGTGAAGCATAAGCAATTACTTGATCATTCTGCATTAGGACGCAACCAAGTCCTTTCAATGAAGCATCACTGTATATAACAAACTCACCATTCCTGGAAGGTAGTGCCAAAACTGGAGCATTCACCAATCTTCTTTTCAATTCCTGAAAACAATCATCACATTCTTTTGTCCAGATAAACTTAACACCCTTCCGAGTTAGCTTAGTCATTGGACTAGATAACCGTGAAAAATTTCTAACAAACCTTCGGTAATAGCCCGCCAAACCAAGGAAGCTAAGAATCTCAGTTACATTTGTGGGTCTTGGACATTCTTCCACAACTTTTATTTTTGCAGGATCAACAGTTATTCCATCTTTAGAAACAATGTGACCAAGGAAAGAAATTTGTTGCAACCAAAACTCACACTTGCTGAATTTCCCATACAGTTTCTTTTCTTTTAAGGTTTGCAAGATAACCCTTAAATGTTTTTCATGCTCCTCTTTACTTTTAGAAAACACCAAAATATCATCAATGAAAACCACCACAAACTTATCCAAGAACTCATGGAAAATTCTATTCATTAAGTCCATGAATACATCAGGTGAATTGGTTAGCCCAAAAGGCATTACTATAAATTCATAATGGCCATATCTCGTGCGGAACACGGTCTTCGGAATATCTGCCTCCTTTACCTTCAGCTGATGGTACCCTGATCTCAAGTCAATCTTTGAAAAAAACTGATCTCCCTGGAGCTGATCAAACAAATCATCGATATGAGGCAAAGGATATTTGTTCTTAACAGTGATATTATTCAAGGCTCTATAATCAATGGAAAGTCCCATAGAACCATCTTTCTTTTTAACAAATAAAACAGGAGCACCCCATGGTGATGTGCTAGGTCTAATGAAACCTTTCTCTAATAAATCTTGCAATTTCTCCTTCAACTCTAAAAGTTCAATTTGTGCCATTCGATAAGGGGGTTTTGAAATTGGCTTAGCATCAGGAACTAAGTCAACAGTAAACTCAACTTCCCGATATGGTATTATTCCAGGCAACTCATCAGGAAAAACATCAGGATACTCATTTACCACTGGTACATCATTAATCTGAACAGATCCTTTATTTTCAACGACGTGTGCAATGTAACATTCATTTCTATCTTTTACAAGTTTCTCGGCCTCTTGATATGTTATCAAATGTAAGGGTTCATTCTTGTAAACAAACTGAAAGTCTTTCTGAAAAGAAAATTCTTTATCTCTACAGTCAATCTTAGCATGGTAAATAGAGAGCCAATCCATACCCAGGATAACATCAAACTCTACTAGAGGTAGAACAATAAGGTTTGCAAGTAGGTTCTTTCCACAGATAAGGATAGGAAGATTCTTATAAATTCTTTTTGCCTCAACATTTCCCCCAGGTGTTTTTACCAAAAGTTCAGGAGTCATTTCTTGAGATGGTATTCCCATTTTACTAGAAAAGGTTTCAGAGATGAAAGAATGTGTAGACCCCGAATCAAACAACACACTGGCATAATCTGAAAAAACAAAAAAAGTACCTGATACAACTTCATTTGATGGACCGACATCTGCTGAAGTAGTTGCAAAGGATTTCACCACCCCTTTCTTCTTGTAGTCTAACTGCTTCCCATCACTCAACCTCCTTGTCGGACACTCGTTTGCATAGTGACCCATCTCATTGCACTTATAACATTTCACTAACTGTAAATAAAATTTGTTCTTACCTTCACCTTGATACTTTTCTGTGCAATCACGAGCCTTATGTCCTATCTTACCACATCGGTAGCACTTCCCAGAATTCAGAAGACATTCCCCAGCATGCCTTTTGCCACATTTATCACAAACTGGAAACTTAGTTCTCTTACCATCAGAATTTTTTGAAGAATTCTTACCTTTCTCCTGCCACCTCGGTCTCTTCTTCTGCTGGTTGTTATAGAAAACTTGGTCATCGGCAAACTCCATTTCCACCTTCTCAGCACATCGAACAAGATTTTCATAAATTTTAAACTCACGAGAAGCTAATTCCATTCGATATTTTGGCTTTAATCCTGAGTAAAAATGATTGATTTTACCATCAAGGTCCCGGATAAAATTTGGAGCATACCTTTCCAATCGAGTGAACCTTTCTTCATAGGTAGCCACTGGGTCTTCCTCTTGCCTCAATTCCAAGAATTGCTTTTCCATCCTAAGTCGAACAGCCTTAGGAAAATACTTCTCAAGAAACATACCTTTGAATTCATCCCAGTCAAGAGCATCAATCTCATCGGCGTCCCTGATATTTTTAACCATAGACCACCACCGATCTGCTTCACCCTCCAAACGGTAAATAGCAAGACTAACCTTTTGATTGTCTGAACACCCCATGACATCAAAAATATTCTCCAGTGCTTTAATCCACCCTTCAGCTAGCCTAGGGTCAGATGATCCTCTGAATGATGGTGGATGTTGCCTCATGAAATGTTCCACCACTGACATGTTCCTCTGCAGTTGTTCTGGCTGATCTCGTGCATGGATACCACCGCCATTTATCGCCTGAGTCAACTGCGCCATTACTACAACAAACTGTTCAGTTCCAATTCCAACCATTTCTGGATGCTGATTCGGAAGGTTATTTCCTTCTGTATGTCTTCCTAGCACTGCTTCCCTGTTTCCTCTGCGGAAAACCATTCTGAAAAAACATGTCTTAGATGAAGCAACATGGTAATCTTTAAATGCTATATCATTTCGAAAAAAAATATTTTTGGATAATCATTTAATAGAATTCTAACTCCTAAAGTTATCTAAACCGACCTCTGATACCAACTATAAGGCCCCAGCCTTAAACCTTACTTAATCTTGAGTTATTACAAGATTACACATTGAGGAACTTTTCGGGTTTAGAGTTTTAGATAATTAGATCATAAAACTTGCATTACATTCCACATATAAACAAAGTGGTTACATAAAGATAGTATTCTTCATTCCCATCAATGGAAACACATTTAAAATAAAACATGGATTATTTCTTGACACATCCTTGACTCTATCATCTTATCATGTACCTTTCCCTTGACCTGTGAAAAACATTTCAAAAACTTGGGATGAGCATAAAAACTCAGTATGGGTTATAAAAAAACATAGAAAGGAAACATGAGTTCATATATACATAAGAATGAAATCATACTTTACCCATAAAACATAGGCACTTTAACATACCTCATAAAATCATGAATAAATCATAGAAATCATAAGACATAAAGGTAACTTGAGGCATTCATAACATTCTAACGTAGGGAGTAACCCTCTTGGTTACGTTTGGAATACCCATCACAGTATATTCCCTAAATCTCTTCGGAGAAACCTTAACGTTTCACTCCTTCATGTTACCCAATGCATTGGAGAGCTATAACGGGCTCACCCGCCCTTAGTTTATCATGGAACCACCCGTCTTCATAATAATGCCCAAGAACCTCAACATAATCGTATCACATAAAACATGCATAAAGGAAACATAACATTCCCACCTTTCAATCACAAGATATCAATACAACACATTGATATAAACATTATGAAAACCATTTTCAATACCAAAATAAAATAAAATTAAAACATGGTATTTATTTTTCTTTTAAAAAGAAGGTATGGCGTGTAGAGGAAGCCGAAACTCAAATAACGGTCACGACGGCGGAGAAGTCGTTGTCGCCGCATACGTACGACAAAAACATTCCCTTTTGTCATTTAGTAAATGCTTCGTGTAAAAAAGATTCCTTTTGAATAAACGTAAAAGTCAAAGGGATTTATACACCGTATAAAAGAAATTTGTGTATAAAATAAAATATGCCTCAATGAAAGGAGATTGAGACGAAGTCTCATACCTCGTATCCGACTTGACCTGACCGTTCTTTAATCTCCTGAATAATAAACTTGAGTTAATATCTACTTGCTTATGAATCTTTTTCAAGTTCATTATTCCTTTTATACCATGTTATGAACATCATTTAATCAGTTAAGTTAATAATGTTCATTTTTTCGATATTTGGTTCTTAAGTCAAAAATAGACTTCTTACACTTACATGTTGTTAATTTGGTCAAAGGTTCATTATATATAGAATGGTATTCATGATGTAGATATCATATATGTCATATATATCCAGTACATACATGCATTTATAATATTACATAATCATTTAGAGGTAATAAATGAAATGCACCGTTCATGGAGACGGTAAGCCGTACGTACGCATGAACGCTACTTTCATTTCTATTTCGTATTTTATAGAATGGAATCATAATGATATAAAGGTATATTATAATTCCAGTATAATATCATATATAATATCATAGTTCCATCCTTTATATGTCCCGCATATGGTATTTAACGAATCAAATCACTTTGTGGGGGCGGTAGTCCGCACTTCCTAAAATGAAGATATCATGTTTACCCATAATGGAAACCATAAAGGTATGCCCAAAATTAAAAAAACAGAAGCTTAAGGAAAACATAAACATATTATATATCATATATAAAAATAGTGACATCATAATGGCCACCTTTGAAGTTGTTAAATGAGTATTGAACAATCATCGTTTCGGGAGGCAGAATTTCGCCATCCACGGAAACCGTATGTTCTTTAACCATTTGATGTAGTTTTGTGAGAGTGTAGCTCAAATAAATATTATAAAAACATCCTTGTATATTTAATATAATGTTTTTGTTACAAAATAAGTAAATAAAAAGAGTTTAGGGGGTTGGAGAAGCAAAATAAAACAAATGAACATGAGAGAATGAATTACCTTAAAAAGTATAACTCCTTTTGATTTGAGCCTGAAGGCTTCCTTTGAAAGGATTATTCCCAAAGGGAATCATCTAGGATTAGGAGAGGGATGTGGAGAGAGTAAATGGGAAGGTGTTGGATGAGCCAAAGGCTTGAGGAGTGTGTGAAATGAGGTAGAGGTGGGGGCATTTTATAAGAGGAGAGGAGGGGCACTTTTGGAAAGTAAAGACATATTACTTTATTTGAAAATGTGTTTCGGTTTTAAAAGGTCCCAGATTGATATAATTCGTGGATAAGGTGATAAGGGTTCTAAATCCACTCATCCAATTAGTTTTGTCCATGTGTAGTTCATAGATTTTACATTGTCTTTCCATTTTATTTAAATTGTCAAATAATGATGTCATCGCTGCATCATTATTATGTCATAAATAATTTAATTTATTTAATGTCTAAAAATCATAAAAAAATACTATGATATAGGAAATCTTTTTATCTTTCCAATGACTATTTATAATCAAATATCTGATCTTTATAACCCTATGTAAAAATTGTTTTCGTAAAACATATTATGTTTTTGTCATTTTTACTTTTACATTAAATAAAAAGTTATTTATGTCATTTCCCAACCAAAATGTCTCCATGGGGTCCCCAAGTTGACCCATGGCTTTTCTTGGTCGGCCATGATACAACCAATAAGTTTGGGACATGTGTCTAGGTCATTTCATATTATTAAAGCATTATTTATACCTTAAACTACACTAATTACCACTAATCGCGATTAAAAACTTAATAAGTTCTATTCACCAAAAAAATATTTTAATCTCATTGAACCACATTTTACTTCTTAATGACAACCATTTATGTATTATTTTCAAAATTCAATACACATTAGTGGTAAAATTTCATTTAATTGAAAAATCAGTTTGCTTGATTACCACTTAGTGGTTTCACTATTCATCAAAAATTGAAGTTTTTTAGAAAATTACCAAAAATTCACCCTAAGATATATTTGATATTCCGAATTCAAAAATGAAGTCTATTTTACAAAATTAAAATCATATAAGTCACATTAATTAATTTAATAATTAATTCCCGCTGCCAGAGAAAATAGCGTGTTTTTACAAAACAATAAGTATCAAAAGATTGACACCAATTTAAGTCTAATTTCAAAGTGAAATTGATTCCAATGACCACCATTGGATAAAATGGTAAAAATATATTATAATTTCACTTCAAAACCAATTCAAAACATAATCTAATCATATAAATAAATTATATTAAAAAGCAGTTTTGATGTAAAATGCAGTATTTTTCACTATTCATTAAAAAATGAACATTGTCAGAAAAATACCAAAAATTCACACAAGGTAAATTTTGATGTCCCAATCATAAAGAATAAGTTTATTTTTACAAACATAGTTTATAAAATTGTCAAAATATAGATTCAAAAAAGGTTTTCCATCAAAAGGCAGTAAAACAATCTTTTAAGAATATTAGTGTATTCCATGCATAAGATTGTATTTATTTTCATTTTAAGCCTCTATAACACTATCTTAATCATTAATAAACATAGATAAAAATATCTATTATTCATTACTTACTTGGGATGTTACACATCAGGGTTGATGTAACATGTTGTAGCTGGGATTACATGCTGATATAAACGACAAGTGCTTATTTGATCAGTTTTTTGTTTTGTCAACACACTATGTCGAGCCCCAATTCTTTGAAGGTGTTTCTATTTTCATATTTGGTGTTTGAATAAGGGGGAGAGGAAGGATTTAGCCGAGATTATGATAGTTTAATTGTGTACGTCTTGGGAAAATAATACCATCTTGGTGATCAATAAACAACTCACCATGTCGGTCTTTTTTTAGCTTTTCTCGAACAGAGTCCCATTGAGAAATTGGGACGCCTCTACGTGCATGAGATAGTTCAGATCCATTGATTCCAATTAACGATTGTCATGGACTGAGGTAAATTCTTTGCATCCTAGTTTTAGAAAGGATTGTATGAGGCATTTGGGACTCAGCTACACTTGAGCACAACATTCCACTCACTGACAAAAGGCCTGATAGAGTGCACTATTTAGGTCTTAGATGACATTATACACACTTACATCCTATTTTTTGTACATAGTTGGGGGGATTACCTACCTCTAGTGATGTTTTCATAAAACAACAGATACCACTCTACCATTAGTATGGCACCATTAGAGGCCTTGTATGGGAAACCCTGCATGTTTTCATTTTGTTAGACTGACCCTGGAGAGTCAGTGTTAACAGGCGCAGAGTTGGTGCAAGATACTATAGAGAAGGTATAGGTCATCCAGGACCAGATGAAGACTACACAGAGCAATAATAAGTCTTATTCTAGTAGATGACATAAACCCTTGGTGTTTGAGGATGCGGACCATCTCCTTCTTGAAGTCTCTCCTAGACATGAGAAATAGATATTTGGCTGAGGTGAAAAGTTATCTCTGAGAATCATCAATCCTTTTTTTCTGATACTATGTAGAGTTTGTGAGGTGACGTACCTATTGGATCAACCTTTGTAGTTAGAGCAGGTGCATGATGCCTTCCAAGTTTCCCAGCTGAGGAGATACATAAATGACCCCTCATACTTTTTTGACTAGGGAAAGATGGACATTGATGATGGGGCGACTTTGGTGGATTTTCCGGCAGAGATCGAGGATCAACTGAAGATGACCATCTATGATCAATCGATTCCTCTAGTTCATGATCAGTGTAAGCATAGAAATATTTATGAGTGACCATGGGAGCAGGAGACTTAGGTTCATTCTCATACACTCATCTGTTTGTGAATCCCTTAGTTTGGCCTTAGGGGACGTAAAGACTTATGGTAGGGAGAATTTAATGACTCGTATTTTCTTGGATTTATTTTTAGAATATTTCTAGGAACATTCTGAGGCCCTACACTAAGAGGGAACTTAATTCCAAGGCCCAGTGTGCCTGGAATGGTCTATTGAAAAATTTTATGTTTTAAATAGTGCACATGAGTAGTTTTTCAGAATGAGTTGAATAACTCTTAAATTGGATCTCGGATTAGAAATCCCATGGTACCGTTGCATTCGGGATGAACCTAGGTGCAACATAATTTTATTTGAATTAGGACTTCAGTGAGAAAACCCAAAAAATTAATAACCATAAATATAATAAATAATTTTTTCTTTTAGAATCTTATAACTCATGAATGGTGACTCAGATTGAATATTCAAGAGCAATGTTGAGCTTGTGATGGAATTCTTTCCTTGGGAGAAGCCTAAAATTTTACGATGCAGAAAACTGTGGAATGTAGTTTTTGGGAAGTTCCCATAGATAAAATAATAAAATAAATATTATTTTATTATTAAAATCCTTATAAATCATAAATGGTAACTCATATTGGAAATCCAATAGTTACATTGTGCTTTTGATGGTGTGATTTCTTTAGGCGTGGCCTAACCACGATCATTGTGGGTCGCGGATAAAAGTTAATTTTTGGGTGTTTAAAAGAAAAAATAATATATACTTGAGAAAGTTAATTTTATTCAAAAATATTTCACCATAGCACAACATAGAGATAGCTATTTAATTTCGTAAATGATGTAGCTTAACTATGATATATCTAAATCAAAGCTGAAACACTATTTCATTTCATAAATGAAATAGCATAACGACGTGGTGAATCATCATAAAAGAAATGATGAAACACATTCCTCCATTAAGATGATTAACATAGATACGAGATTAGGCGAGGATCATGGAGTTTTCCTTGAAGACCTGGAAAATAAAAATTGGCGAACGATGATCGGTGAAAAATGATGAATGATGATTAATCAATAAAAAGATTCAGATAAGACGTCGGTTGATTAAAAAATGGTGAATGCAATATTCACTCTTTATCAACAATAAATCCAAACATAATTAGGGGTTTATTTATATGTTTTTACCTTTCTCCCGTTATTCTATTCTAAATGAAGAATGCAGGTCAATTCACTGCCAAATTGACTAGTGGTTCGATCATCTATGCAAGAATGGTATTTTGCATGTGTGGATTTATTGGAAGTTGGATTCACGTTTTATTTATCTTTCATCAAAATATTATCAAAGACCAACCACACCAACATTAACAATGTTTGTGGTCCGTCCTTTGTGTCTTCTTTGTGCATCATTCCACTCCTCCATTTTATTCTATTCTTTGTGACGTGATGACAACCATAGTCCAAGAAGGACCACAACGGTGGATCTACATGGGCGTGATGAAGAGGGATATGGTAGAGGTGGGTGAACAAACTCTTTCTTGGGATACAGTTGTGGAGGAGGGGGAGCCTCTTCTAGGCGGGCTGTAATGAAGATTGAAAGACGCGAGGATGGAAATAGTCACTAACTCGAAGGCCGGCAGTGGTTGATCCCACATTAGTCGTCGTGGGTGGTGGACCAGGGCTGCCGGCATGTGGGGACAGCCGCATGGGGGTGGAGGAATATACCAGTGGCTTATAGAAGAAGTAAAGGATGCCTGCGGAAAATCCACGAGTTGCGGCAGCAGGCCACAACCAGTGCATGTTGTGGCATGGGCGATGACACATAGTCAGCAGACTGTGTGAGGGGAGGCCATCAATAGAGCCTTCCGCCTGACACGGAGTGGACGGGGTGCCTATCGCATTTGGGATGGACCAAAACAGGTCGCCAACACAGCCTAGGACAAAGGGGGAATAGGGCCGTTGGGCGGGCCGGCTGGATAGAAACCAGATCCCAGTGATGGATGAGTCAAAGGAATGGGATAGGGCCGCTGGGTGATCTGGAGGGCTTGTCCATCAGCCCAATGGGCATGTCCATTGGGCAAGGCCAGACTAGGTTGGTGTAGTCCTGGCCATGTCGGGTCGGGTCATCAGTACTGAGTCAGGTTGGGTTGGGTCAGGTCGGTCTTACCAGGTCATACTGAGCCCGAACCCGATTATCCCCTTTTCACTAAAAGACTCATAACATTCAAACCATGTGTGTGATTTATGATCCATCTACGGAATTGGGACACTCACGAAGATAAGTTACTTTTAAAATAATCATTGTTATTTTTCATGTAATTTGGAATACCATTATTTCCTTTATGAGTAGATTCTTTATGAATCATGTACGCTGTGAGCAGGAATCCTGGCGCTGGTTGTCGAATGAAAGAAGTTATGAGCTAACCTCAGTGACCTAGAAGACATTAGTGATAAGAAGGCCTCAATGACCGAGTTGACAAGTGGACCTTAGAGGACCAATAGACAAGACGAATTTAGTGGCCTAGCAGAAGATTGGACCTTAGTGGCCCAATATAGGAGTGGACTTTAGTGTCCCAACATACACCAATGTCGAGTGGACCTCAATGGCCCAGCAGAACTCAGTGATGATCAATCATCAGTGGTCCTACATTCTATAATAACTAATTTGGGATGATTCCATAATCAGTACAAGATGTTCAACATTATGAATGATAGTCTTTCTTTCAATACATTAGGGTATAACTATGTGATATGTCCAATACATCATGTTTACTTTTCTTTGTAGTATTTTCTTTTTGTTTTAGGGTCCCTACTAAGTATTGTTTTATATTCCCTTACCCAGGATTCACCAGCACATGTCATTTATTTGGAAAGATGTCGATGCTCTAATAGATTCCTTGGTGGACTAGGTCCAGGTTGTGCTTTGAGTGACCCAACAGATGAGATGTGATCAAGTGACTCCAGACAGTTGTTTCTATACATACCGATCAGATAGGGTTTTCTACAAAGGAGTTCCAGAGACTTGTAATTTTTCATTACTATTTTATCTAGTCTTGTATTCCATCCCAATTTACCATTAGGTTTCCACTATCATACCTTGTTTTGTTTACTTAGTGTTTTCCCTTTCCAGCTTCTATGGGATGGAGTTGTGTGCGGGTGTACATGTACTTAGGAAAATTCCTCCCAATTTATTGGGATATGCTTTCATGGAGTTAGTCGCTAGCCCTTGGAATATGGGAGGCGTGCATGAGGTAGTCACAACACGGGCCCTAGGGGATGGGTCGTGTCATTTTTTTTTTGAAATTAAATGCATAATTCAAATAATATCTTTTTTAAAATTAATAGTACGATGGAAGGAAATAAATTTCATCATAGGGATACAGTTTTAGTTCATTGTATTAAAACTGGGGAACCTAGGACTTATCTGATTCAATTTCATATTTTAAAGGATAACCCTAGAAAAAGAAATGGCTTATGTTAAAATAAAATTATTAAAAAATTATGTTCATGGATTTAAGAATTAATATTTATAATTTTTTTACCAATGGTATTTTTCATTTTATGAATCATGAAACATATAAGTATTGTTTAAAATTTTAGAATCATATTTGTATTCATTGATAATAGAGTTATAGATACAATCATAGGTTTATGATTTTATAGATGACAAAAAGATCAACGCCTTAAACAAACTGTTTTAAAAATCTAGTATGAAAATAACATGATTAAGGATATTTTTGGGAAACTATTATAGTAATACAACCCATTTGTTTAGTTTGTGAAAAAATTATTTAAGGAAGAATGTATTTAAATTTTATTGGACTTATGATTATTTTTAAAAATAATTAAATTTTTTAAAATTTTTTCATTTCTTCTTAATTATTGGTTATTATAATTTGGGAATGTTATATGAATTATATTAATAATGATTTTTAAAAAGAAATAATGGTGCATCTGTTTAATGCCACAAGTCTTGAACCCAAAATTAGGTGATGATATGTGTTTAGAACCAACTATTGGCCAATGTGATGTCTATGTAAATATTTCATTCTTCATAGTTAAATGATTTGGTGAAAATATTAATGATTAACTAGTTGAATTATTGTTGAGGTTTAGTTCCTTAGGCATAAAATTTCCTTTTGTATACTCACTACATCGAGTGAGATATAAATTGTAAATTAACTAAAGAACAAACAAAAGATGAAATAATTCTTATAAAATTTTATTATATTAATTAAAAATATAATTCATTATATTCATAGAACATAAATGAATTCATATTGTTTATAAAAATGTTCTTAAAAAATAATCATATTCAATTCTAATCTAATGAATCGATGGCCTTTTGACTCATCACATATTTATGTTGTTTTTTTGTTTTTGTATTTTTTATTGATCATTAAATTTCTTTTGATAAATGACTTATGTCACCCTATATAATCATTTTTTCATCATGATTTTATTCAATGACCATATATTCAATTCTAAACTTTTTCACCTAAATGGAAACATAGTTATTTGTTATTCCAAATGAAATATCTTATTTCACAATCCCTCTTTTATGAGTATGTTTAATTAACCCTTTTATGATATGGTTTTTTTAAAATTGAAATTTGGAAATGTAAAACACTTAATTTATGAGATCATGTTTAAATTTTGAGGATACAATTCATTGAAGGTGGGAAGACTGTGACAATGTAATATTTATAAAGAATAAAATTAGGTTTGATAGTTTTTATGACATCAAACCCTGAGTATAGAAATGATCACATCACCCCAAGACATGATGTTATATATATATTTTTAAGTAAATTTTATCAATTCAATAGCTTTCAGAACACACAACCCCAAGATTAAATGGAACAAAATATAATATACCATAATAAAATATTTATTAAATTTTATGGTATTAGTCAAAATCACTAAATTATGGAAATTATTGTAATATGTTTATTAGATATAAAAGATTAATTATTAAAAATAAAATAAATTTTTTTCTAAAAAATAGTATTTTTCTAAAACATGAATTATTCAATATTTTAAAAAAATATATTTAATTTTTATGAATTCAATATAATATATTTGATAAAATAAATTTATTTTTTGAAATTATTATATCAAATGTATCTTAGGTTTAATATCTGATATTTTTTAGAAATCATTCTTTTTTGTATGAATTCTTAAAAAAAATTAAACTAGCTTTCTTTATATAAAATACAATTTTAAAATATATTTTAAATTGGTTTTGATATAAAATTAATTCAATTATATGACAATTTAACTAATTTATTAGATTTTAATCAATTTAATATTGAATTTTCATATTCATAACTTCTATACATATGAGAATTTTCTATTTGTAAACATGATTTTTGTGTCTGTGAGTATAATATTAAATTATATTTTTAGACTTATGTGAAATTAATTTGAATAATTTACTCGATATTTTGAATCCAAATAAGTTATATTATCTAATAATTTGAACTGATTTTTTATGTTATAAATAGTACATATGTAATAATTAATTACCATGGGTAAGGTAAAAATTGATTTACCTCGGGGTTAAACTAAAAGAATAAGGGTTCAAAATACCAAAAAAATATATAAAAACCCATTTTAGGGACATATTTAGAACATATCACCTCTATGGTTCTATAATTACCCATTTTCTAGGCTTTTAGAAGGCTAAAAATGTGGGTGTAATTTTTTATTATTAAAAATTTCATGTGTGTCCTCTCTCATAGTTATAAAAGGCCACCAAATTTCTCTCTTATTCATAAATCCAATGTTATGTGGTCCATCTTTGTCCAGACTAAATCACTTATTTAATCCCCTTATAGTATCAAAGATCCATCTATCTTATCACAAGTATCACCTAGGAAGGTTTTTTTGTGAAAACCTAAATAATTTGTCTGAAGAAGAGGTAATGTTCTTAAATAACCTTTTTTATTGTTTCTTCATCTAACTCCATCATTTCTTATTAATCCATATTTATATTACATAAAATATGTCATCTATATAATGATATTTATTTATTGTAATGTTATTACCTATATCAGTATTATTTCCCATTCAATGAGAAATGAAACAACTGATCGTGTAGATGATGGAATACACATTACAAATCGATATAATTAGTTTCACATAACCACTATTATAGGTTGGATATAATTAAGGATTTTACACATGTATATATAATTATTATATTTTTATTCTTCTATAATTTTAATTTCACATACACCTTATTAAGATTCATTTAATTTAATATATGATAACGTCACTCAAGTGTATGGTGGGTTATCACCTTGTGAAGTGATGTGATTAGTTATTCACTTATGCATTAAAAAAATTCATATGGGTAAATTTAGTGAATATATCTGATATATATATATATATAATTATATTTTTTCTATGAAATTAATATAACCCCAACTTTATTACCCATTCACCCATTAATAAAATGATAATGTCACTCGTGCATACGTATAACCATCAGTATCCGTGAAGTGATGTGATACATTCTCCATGTTTAAATTTATATAACGATTCTAAAAAAGGATCAATGAAAAAAAAAATTATATTTATAAAATTAATATATATCTATAGATGATGGATCTATATATTATATGAAATAAATTGATCTTTCATTACCAAACAATCCTGAGAGATCTTGACAATTAACACCTGAAACAACTAAAATAATGAATGATTACTAATGAACGAGAGACAAGATATTATAAAATGATAATATATGATTTTATAAATATGGATATTGATTTTTATAAACTAATAATATTATTGAAACCATTATACAACATTTTATATAATTTTAAGCAAAATAAATCTTGAGGTAGGGAACTTCATCTTAATTTCCCTTTATTGAGGGATTTGTAATGATATACGCCTAATTTATTTTATCTAATGAATATAAATCTCATTTTTAAAGTAATATACTTAATGATTAATAATTCATTGTGTTTTATGTATTAACATGAATTATATTATCTAAGGGTATTTGACATGAAAAATGTTATGTTGTAAATAATTTCATATCTTTATTTATATTCATTGGGTTATATAACATCTTCATTAACTATGTCATTATATGATTATTTGTTTTTTTATTATGAATATAATATTATCATGTATTGCATATTTCATTATATATTTGTACATTTGATACATATAATCTATTAATTTATTAATTCTCACTTCATTATTATGATATTTGTAAGGGTTTATTTTTTAATCTAAATTTAATAGGGAATTCTTATACATGAATTAATAGTTAAGGAAATTCTTTGATCACTATCTAATAAAATATTTTAATTTTCTCATACTCATGTTTTTAATTTTTTTAATTATAATAGTTCCATTCCCCACTCTTTGGTACATAAAAATGTTGATAAAATGTTTTTTTAATCTTGATTTATTTCTATCCTGAATCAAAATTCATATTCATCAAAATTCATGATTTATAGGAAAAAATTAATTTTTTAAATAATTCTAAAAATGATATATAAAAGAGGTTGTTTCACATGTTTTAATTTTTAAAAAGTGTTTTTAATGCAATATACAAATCTTTTTCCAATCAAGTCCATTTTCACTTTTACAAAAATGTGGTGTGAATCTTTGTTTTACTATGAATGTTATGTATTAAATATTCTTCTATCATAACTAATAAATGTTTTAAATATTACATTACAATATTCTATGATTATTTTCAATGGAAATTATTTTCAATAAAATTTCTAATATTTTAGAAAAAATAGAATATCAAATTTATAAGGCTATTTTCCTCAATAATATTTAAATAAATATTATAGTTCTATTCATCAATTATTTCATAACATTTTTTACTTATGATTAAAAAGTGATATTTTATATTGATAAATTTTTTATTATATCTCTAAATAGTTTACAATTAGTTTTATTGGGGATTGTATTTGCTTTCTCTTTCATGATTCATTTTTTTAATAATTAACTTCCCTTGGAAATATTCACTATATTTTCATCATTGGATATTAAATTTTACATATATTTCCATATTATTTATCATGTATATAGTTATTACATAAACTATATCACATTTCTATATATGGAATTTTACATTGAATGTTATATAATTGACTGGGTAAAATATAATTAATATATTTTTTTGACGCATAAATTTATTGATAAGGATTATCATTAAATAATTAACGAATTATTAAATATATGGGGAATGTTATTGACATGAATATGAGTCTGGGTTCTAGTAATAGATATCCCCTTAATGCTTCAGTGGTCATTTAAGTCGAATATGTTGGCTAGTGTTAGTTAAATTGCTTGTTGGTGTATACCAACCCATTAGAATTAAAAATTCTTTTTAATTGTATTAATAGTATATGTATCATGATCCAGAGATAAAAAAAGTCCAATAATTATGTATTTACCTATTTAATAATTTTATTATTATTATTAATGATATTTCACCTTGATATTAAATCTAGATGCATTTTCATTCCAATTTTATCGATTAAAAATCATGTGTTCTAACTTACTAACATTGCTATAAATATTTTTCCATATTTAGTCACGATAGTCATGTTATTGAATAAATTTAATTTATATTCATATATATACCTTTCTTACTTATTATTACTTATTTATTATTCTTCATTTACTAATTATAATTTCATTTATTCTTATCCTATACTAATTATTTGTGATCACCCTTATTTTTTTCCATTACCATTAATCTATGAAGTGTAATATTAAATAAATTTTGGGATATTCTAGTGATTATAAAGATATTCTGAAATAAAAAATGTGTTTTAATGGGGGTATTTTAATGTAATATTGGAATCACATGTGTATCAATATTATTTAAATTAATAAATTATTATATATATATATATATATCAATGCAATTTATTATATCTACCAGAAATTTAATAATATAGACATCAACTATAGGATACTAGTATTAAGTTTATTAAAAGAATAGTACAATAATTTTCTTTTTATATTAGTTATATATGAGATATATAGACATCATACAATTTTTATAACACCATCCCAAAATACTAAGTTAGCAAATTGTATATCATTCATGGATTCGATTTTATTTTGAAAATTCACATTTTCATCTTGAGAAATTTTTATATTTTAAAATAAATATTATTTTGAAAAAATTTAAAAAATTATTTGATTTTACTCTTTGGAAATAAGCCACATATTCATCTTAACAATATCCCTGAACATAGGATCCCTGTCAATCCACATTGTGGTCATGAATTAATTACATTTCCTCCCAAATGAATATTCTATATCATTTTCCTTTCTGTGTTAGTATGGAATTGAGAAATCATAATCCTTTAGTATATCTAGCAATCACCCTTCCCTATTACTAATATTTTTTTAAAAGTCATATTTTAGGATCTTATGTTATATGTATATCACACATATTTTACCATAGATATTATTTCACAATATATTCAAAGAAAATATGTTGGTTTCACACAAAAGATCATGAGTATTATAGATCTATTCTTGATACCATAACTAACATGATGCATAGGTAGTATCGTGATTATTCTTTTTAAAGACAGAACAATATCTCTTCCATGATGCATCAATATATATCTCAAATCCATCATTTCATGATGCTAGAGTAAAAATTAGATTATTAACCAATTTCATATTCAACAATAAAATCAAGTTATTCAAATTAACTTAATAATATATAATAAAATAATTTATATTCATGGTTGTTTATTGAGTTATCCAATAATTTTTTTTGAAAAATTTACTAATAATAGCCTTTAAATCCAATTAAACTACATTCCTCAGTTATTCACATTAGTGTAGGCCATTAGTTTTATACCTTTTAATTTGTGAGGAAAACTTTGATTCCATAATTGGAGATAATATTACCAACAAAAGAAACATTTTGAAGGAAAAAAATTAACACATGATAAATATTCCACAAAACACCTTTTCTATTAGTGTCTCATTAATGATAAACTCATGATTATCATTATCCTCGTAGATTTTAGAGTACCAAGATATCATTAGTAAATACCACAATAAAAGTTTCCAGATATTACTTCAATAACCCGTTAATTGAATAGATAAAAATAATGGGCACAATAGTCAATCCATGTGGAATTACTATAAACTAATAATGTCCATACCTCATATATAATTCCATCATTGAAATGTCTTCCTTCTTTAATTGGAATTGATGATTCTGAGAATAATGGTCAATCATTAAAAAGTGAAGAGATCCTTAAAATGACATAAAAAATAAAAAATGAATAGTTGGGGATAATTTTTATTTATAGAAATATCTTTTATTTATCTATAATAAATTAGTAGCCTCATAGATCAATATTTATTCTTATTTAAAAGAATAGGATCTCAGCAAGGTGTGACACTGCGACATAAAGATCCCTTTTCATGAAACTATTGTATTTTCTTTCAACCCCATGTATTCATAGTGTCCATTCACCAGGGAATAATTGATATAATTCTTTCATCATGGATTAAATAAAAATAAATATCTACTTAACTTTTTGTTGGATATTCAGGTAAATATTTTTGAAATACATCACATTATTTTTATAAAATAGGAACATCCTAACCTTGTATATTACACTTTATAATGGTATATTGTGTCTTCCATTATTCCGTAAAAATATCATTTAGAAGGGATATTGGGGGTAGATCTTAATATGTCTTAAATAAATATGTCTCCACTCCAAAGATATTGAATTATATATCCTCATCAGAAATAATAAATTCATTCTCTTGGAAATAAATTTTTGAATTATATTTTGAAATATAAACCATACTAAAGATTATATAAAAATAAACCATTTTTATTGTCATATATTATTTAAATAGGGCATGTTTATGTGTCATAATGTGAACTAACTAAAACATCCTCATTCTAGTGAGATTTACACTAAGAGTATTGACTACCAACCCCCAACATAAGGTGATAGAAAAGAATGTAATTTTATTGCAAAAAATGGATGACATGGAATAATATGATGATCAAAAATCAAATAATGAATTATAGATATTTTAATATATGAATAATGTAGTTGAAACCACATATTTAGAAACTCTAACCTCAGATATAATGATTTCATAATCACGTCAATCTTCCAAAAAAATCTTCTATGGTAGGTTCCATTGATGACTGGGAAATTGGTGTGAATATGGACCCAAATATCTATTTATAATTTAGTGGAAAACATTTATATATATTTTCATCTTCCATTTATTATCTATGTGGACCTTATCTCTTTATTTGTTACATAATCTCATTCCCTACAATAACTTTTAATGATATTTCATTCCTTAAATTTCCCATGATGGATATTTCTTTGTTCCAATATTCATCATGATTATTTAACTTTTTTATTTAAGAAATTCTGAAATATTCCTTCTTTATTTCTATTAAATATATATGATCTAGAAAATTCCTTTATTGTCATGACGAAGAATAATACTATTCCATAATATGGTGGAAAATTTAAGAAACTAGGGCACAATTATGGTTTGGAGTAAATCCTTCATAGAAATATAAAATATTTCTCTTTCAATTATATATATAATCTGTATAATAAATTTATAGGATTATAATATTTTCGTCGTACTATTCAACACTTTCTTCACACTTCTTATTTAAACAATGAAAATTTCACTTATTTTTTTCCTTTATCATTGAAAAATATTTAATAAATAATGATACATTAGTAGTTACAAATTCCATATGTTATAGTATTCTATCATCCCTAGTATTCTAGACCAAAATCCACTATTTTACAGTGTCTCTTCTAAGAAAATACAAAATCAACACAATTTTTTTCCATTCAATGGATTAGATAGACAAAAATATCATTTCAAGAGACGTAATAAAATTCATAGTTTCTAGTGGATGATTATTTCCACTAAAATACTAGGGAACATATTTTCCAAATGATTAAGTATGGTTTTATCATACCCTAGAACATAATTTTTTTAATATTTTCAAGTTTATTCGATATAACTAATATTAGATGCCCTAATATGGCCATGATATACTCATCTTCAACACTATTTTTATTATCTTCCTCACTAGGTCAATCACTAGGATTACTATGGGTGATGATTCTATTTCTTCTTCTTTGAACTACGAATGAATAATAGAACACATAGTTCAAAATCATTGTGAACATTGATCTATAAATAAAAAATTACTTCTATGGTAAAATACCCCAGATACTATAAGAGACAATCATAATTATCATTTCAGAAACATTAATTTGATATATAGTTCCTATGATTTCTAATGACATTAAATTGTTTCCAACTATAACAACCCCACATTCATTAAACCATATACAACATCTATGATTTTACATAATATATATAAAAGGGGCACAACACTAAAAGACAAATAAGTTTGGTAGTATTAGAGATGTAGATACATACATGATACCCATTTTAAATTGTTAGTAAAATATAAAATATAACAAAATCATATGTTTAACATTCTTCAAATTCATTCAAATATATCATATCTATATCCAAGCGAATGTAAATACGAAAAATTATGACATCAAATACTCTCTAAAATATTAGTATAATAGAATAAATTATTAGTAACTATTGAATAATCAATATGGCATGTTAAATAAATGGGAACACAATCTAATTAATCAATAACATGAGGATGAAATTCATCCAAAGATAATATCAATGCAATAACATAATGGATATTAATAACTAAACTATCAATGACATAGTTTTACACTATTGAATTTTATGATATAATAGATCATAATATATCTACTTTTAAAGCCTTATTTCATGATAGGTTAATCTAATGGTAAGCATAAACCCAAAACTAATTTAATTTGGCCAACTTATTTCTCTTCAAGAGGTATGTTGATCAAAGGAGGGGATATATAATTTTGTTCTCTACCAATTATTATATATATGATACATTACTCATATATTTAATTGTTAATTTAATTTATAAAAAATATTACTTGTTAATAAATGTATAATTTTTTAAAAAAAAATTAATATCAATATTTTTTCAGTTAATAAAACAAAATTAAAATTAAAAAATCAAATGTTGAAATGGTATAAAATTTTAGAAATAATAACACATATGATACAAATATATTAAGATTTAAAGTAAATGAAAAACCAAGGGATTAAAAAATTTAATTATTTAATAGAAAGTTAATGACTATAAAATTTATCAAGAGATATAAGCTCACCATTAGAAAAGTATATTTTAGATTATAATTTATTCACTGAATGAATACAATAAAATAATTGATAAATATTTATAATATGTTTTCTGAACAAAATATTTGTAAAATTATATAAATCTAACATAGGAATATAAATATCATAAAATCATTATGATAGTGGAAATGTCTATTAACGTTTAATATGTTAAAAATAAATCATTTATTTTTTTACTTTTAAAAAGAAAGAAAAAAATGAACCTTTTATAAAATATTAGACATATTTTATTAAAACCTGGTAAAATGTCAAGGACAAAAAAATTAGATAAAACAATATTCATTAAATAAATGTAATATTGTAAAATAATTTTGAGAAATATTAACTTGGATTAAAATTTTACCTAATCAAATAGAGTAATGATATCATATTTTTTACCCATTCATCATGAGAGTGTAAATTTAATTGAACCATTAATCATAATAGTAGAATATATATTCATGTTAATTACCTAAAAGTTTATTTATTTACAGGAGATAAAAATAAATAGGTTCATAATAAGAAATATGTCTCAATGGAGTTGAAATTTATATGAAATCCCTTTCAATGGTCATATAATTTTAGTGAGAATTGTTCAATGAAGTGATTACCTATGAAAAATGTGAAACCACAGAAAATGTGTCGAAATAATCTTTTTTAACATGTCTAGTATGTATGGAATATTTTTTCTTTTATAAAAACTCTATTTTTTAAATAATCCATTATAATATTTAAAGGCTATTTTTAATGGAATGTATTTTCAAAATATTTTTAAACATTTAGTAAAAAATTAATTTCTGTTTGAAAATTATATTTTCTTCAATGAAGTATTTCATGAAATTTTTATGGTATTTATATTCATAAATGAAATAAATCCTTTTTTAATTTTGATTCAATGGGGATATGTTATAATGATAACATTTTTATTTATTTTTTGGTGGTCTTATTTTTATTTTTGTTGGGAAATGTATTTATATTCTTTTTCTTGATTAGTTTTTGTTATATACTACATTATAGAAAAATATTCACATTTGTTCATCATTAGACATTAAATTTATTATATATATACATATAATTTATCATGGATATAATTATTATATAAATTTTATTTCATTATTATATAAAATATTTTACAATGAATTTTTTCTGATTGAATGGGTAAATTATTATCTATATTTATTCATTACTTGATACCAAATTGTTTTGATAAGGAATATTCTTCTTAAAATAAATAAATTATTAAATATATGTGGAATGTTTTTCACATGATGATATGTGTGGGGTATAAATATAATTATCCTCCTAATTCTTCGATAGTATCATGCGAGGAATCAATTATCTAGTAGTAGTTAATGTCGTTTCTAGTGTATACCAACCAATTGTTTGTAAATATTCTTATTAAATGGAATAATGGTATAGGTATCATGATTCTTGATATCATTATGTCCAATAATTATGTATACCATTTCTTAATAATCTTATTATTATTTAGGATATTTTTACAAAAATATTAGCTTTGGATGAATTTTCATTCCCTGTTTATAGATTAAATGAAATGTGTTTTTAGTTATTTACATTGTTATACTAATTGTTCCATATTTTCTAATGATATCCAGGTAACTTATTAAATGGAATGTGTGTATAGATATTTACATTTCATATTTATTATTTCGTATTGATTATTCTTCATTTAATAATGAGTGTTTCTGCTATACCTAGCCTTTACAGAGCATCTGAGATCACCCTTATTTTTTTCCTTTCATAAGAATCTAGGATGATTAATTTGAAAGAAATGTGAGGATATTATAGAGAGAGTAATTATATTCTCAAGAAAAACATGTTGTCATTATTCAATTCAAGCATCTTATCGTACTCACATATGTATCTAGTTTATGAACACTACTAAAATATTATATCCATTACAATGAGATTTCATGTATCTACCACCAATTTAATATGGTATGCATTAGATCTATGATACTAGGTTTTGGGTTATGAGGAGAATTGTCAAATAATATATTTTTGAATTAGGTGTAAATATAACACATAGAATCCTTCCAAATTCTATAACTCCATCATCATATACAAATTGTGCATATATTTTTTTATTCATTACATCAAGTTTATTTTGAAAATTATCATATAAAACATTAAAATTTTTTACAATGATTATTGTTTGGAAATAATTTTAAAAATGAGTTATTTTTCTTTTTAAATATTAATTCTTAAAAGAATCTTCACAAAATCCTTGAACATTTGATCCTTTTTAATACAAACTCTGTTAAAGACTCAATGAAATTTCCACTTGAATAAATCTTATATTTTTTTCTTCCCTTGGTGGTAGAATATTGACAAATCATAATCCTTTAGTATCTTGAGTCGTAACCTTTCCATCTTATAGTGATATTTCTATGAGAAGTTACATTTTAGGATATTATATTCTATGTATATTACACAACTTTCACTATAGAGATAATTTTATAATATATTCAAAGAAAATATTATGGATACCAAATCAAGATCATGAGTATGATAGTTATTTTCAAGAGTCCATAAGTAACAAGTTGTATACAAAATATCTTTATCCTTCTGTATAGTGACAAAACTATATCCCTTCATCGATGCATCACTGTATTTTCCAAATCCATCATTTCAAGATTCAATAATAAAAAATAGAGCATTCACCAATCTCTTATTCAACTTTTGAAAAAATTATTCACATTCATTTCTTCATATGAACTTAAATAATTTACAATCTTGGTTGTTCATTGAGTTTTACATTTATATTTTTTTTGAAAATATTACTGATAAAAACCTTTTAATCATATTAAAATACATTTATTGGTTATTCCCATTAGTGTAGACTATTATTTAACTACATTTGTATTTTATGGGTCAACTTAGATTCTATCCTTAGAGAGAATATAAATAATAAAAGATGATTTTAAATTTAAAAATTCACTCTTGATAGATATAACATATAAATACTTTTCTCTAAGATTTTTAATAATTTTCCACATGTGATTGTCATGATCCTCATATTGTTTTATATTAAACCATTATATCATTTGTAAATACCAAAAAAATTTATCCAATATATCCCTTAAATACTATCATTATTTGATACATAAAAATATAGGGATTTATTGTCAATCCATATTGAATTAATATAATATCATAATGTTCATTCCTCATATGATATCCTCCATTTGGAATATATTCCTTCTTTACTTGAAATTTATGATACTAAGAATAGCATTCAATCATTGAAAAGTTTTTATCATTGTATACCTGATTGAACAAGTCATAAATGATAGGTAGGTAATACTTGTTCTTTATAGAAAAAAAAATTATTTCCCTAAAATCAATTTATAGAATCACGGATCTTTATTACTTCTTATTGTAGAGAACATGAGCACCCCAAGGTGAAACAAAAGGGAATATAAATAAATTTTCGCACAACTCCTATATTTTTTATTAAACACCACTAATTAATTTGATCAAATTCTATATGGGATATTGCATATAGGTCAATCATACGAGACTAAATTAATAGTAAAATTTTATTTACATTTGTGTGGATGTGAAAGTAATTTTTATAAAAATAAATTAATTTGTTTTTATAAAATTTTTACAACCTAAATATTAATGATTCACTTTTTATGGGTAGATTCTGTCTAAATTTCCTCGATAATAATATCATTTATAATATCTACGGGTGGTGAATATAGATATGACTAATATGACAATGTATCCCTTCTAAAGATAATGAATTCTATATCATCATAAAGAATAATAATTCCCTTCTCTTATAAATAATTTTTCCCTTATATTATGAAATCTAATACATATTAGAGATTATATAAAATCCCACCATTGGTATCATAAAAAATTATTTAAATAGGGAATGACTATGTGTCATAATGTGAACTAAATGGTATATCCTTGTTGTGTGGTGATTTCCAATAGGTGTTTTGAATGAAAACTCCATTACTAATGTTATATAGAAATATATAATTTTATTGAAATAAATGGATGATACTAAATACTATGATGATCTATAATAACATAAATAATTAGATATATTTTATAAAATGATTTATGTAGCTACCACAAAATGATTAGAAACTACAACCTTAGAAATAATGATCACATAAACATTGAAATTCTACCATCGACCAATTATGTTGTGTGTTCTATTGATAATTATGTTATGGGTGTAAATAATTACCAATTTATGTATATTTTCATTAGTATAAACAATTTTTTTCTTTTTCTCATTTCATTCATTATCTATGGGACCCTTATCTCTTCTCGTTTAACAAACTCTCATGCCCTTTAAGTATTTTCTAGGAATTTTCATTCCATGAATTTCCCATGAAGGAATTTTCTTTATTCCGATATTCATTTTTATCTATTTAACTATTTATTGGTGAAAACACAGCCTCTTATTTCTTAATTTTCTTTGGAAATATAGGATCAATAAAATTCCTCATCATTTTTTGATGAAATGGAATCATATTATGAAAATGTTTAAAAAAGTTGTGCACATTGGTGGTTTGGATTAAAGACTCTATTAAAATATCCAATATTTATCAATATATTATCCATTTTATCCACATCATAAATTTATATTATTGAAAAGGAAGCGTTAAAATATATTATACTTTATTAATCCTTTTGATTTTACCTATAAAATTTTATTTTCTTATTTTTTATGTTTTTATAGGAAAATATTTGATAAAGAATATTAATTTACAAGCTCCCCATTATACATGTTCAATTTTTTCATCATCTCCATTACTATAGATCAACATCCACCATTTAACAATATCACCTCTAAGACAATACAACACCAACATATTGTTTTCTATTTCATTGAATCAAATAGAAAAATATCAATTCATGAGACTTAATCAACTTGGTGTTTACCAATGGATTAGTAGTTTCCCTAAAAGGTGGGGTATTCGTTCACATGAATGATACAAAATAAGTGTATGAACCCATATAATATCAAGTTTCTTTAAATTATCAAGGTTTCTAGATAGAAAATTGGTCACATTATCGAATATGGACATGATCTACGCATCATCAATAACTGTTGTATGGTATTCTTCGGTATGTCAATCACAACATTGACCATGGGTGATGATTATATTTCTTCATTTAGGCACCATCCATAAATAATGAATAAAACATAGTTATCACAAAATTATATTGAATATTGTAAACTAAATCTAAAATACATTCTATTTTTAATGTTCTCAAATACAATATGGTATTATCATAATTCAAATTTTAGTTACACTCATTTGATTTATAGTTCATATGTTTTCTACTACCCTTTATTTGATACCAACTATATGAACCCCATCTCCATTAACCAATTACTAGTTTCTATATTATTACATGGTCATATATAAATGTTATCTAATCTCGAAGTATAGCTCAGTTTGGTAGTGTTGGAGAACTATTTATGTACATGATTCCCAATTTAAATAGTTAATATAACATAAAACATAAATTAATAAAATGTTCACCATCCTTCAAACACATTAAAATATTTTTTCTTCATATCACATGAAATAGAAAAAATAATAATTTTGAGCTAAAATTATCATTATGGGTTTAGTACACTTGAATCTATTGGTAATAAATATGGTATAATCAATATGGCTAGGTAAATAGTGTGCAACACATTTTATTTAATCAACAACATGAGCATGAAATACGTCCTAAGATAATAACTTTGAAATAATATCATGGTTAATGATAAAAAAATTCTAAATGAAATAAATTCATAATATTGGATGTCATGATATCAAATATCTTGATATATCTACCATCAAATCCTTATTCCATGATAGTTTATACTAATCGTAAACAGAAACCCAAAACCCATTAAATTTGGAAAACTGATTTGTCTCATGATCGTTATCGATCCATCGATGGGATATATAATTCAATCCTCTACTCATCACAATATATCTGATTCGTTCCCAATATATTGAATGGTTAATTTTATTAATATAAAATACCGCTTAACAAAAATTGTCTATATTTATTAAATAATACTAAATGTCAATATTTTTTCAGTCAATCAAATAACAGTCAAAATAAAACAACGTATATATAAATTGTATAAGATTTAGGAAATAATCCTTTCGAGGATAAAAATTATGAATATTTAATGTAAATTATATACCCGATGATTAGAAAAATTAAAAGTTTGATAGATAGTTAATGACCATAAAATATATCAAGAGATGAGAGATCAATATTAAAAAAGTGCATTTTACAGTAAAATATAGTCATTAAAATATTAGAACAAAATGGATGATAAATATCTAAATTGTGATTTTATAAATATATTTATAAAATCTTTTAAATCTTATATATGAATCTTAATATTATAAAAATTTTATGTTGGTGGAAATTTATATTAAATTTGTATATGGGAAAAATAAATCACTCCTTTTTTACTTATATAATGAATATGAAATGAACCTTTTAGAAAAAATTATTAATTTTATTTTAAAACTTTGTAAAATTCAAATTTAAAAAAAATCAATTTTTTCAGTATATTATAGTACTATTTTTTAAAAAAAATTGAAATATATACATAGATGAAAAAATTTACCAGGTCAAAAATAGAAGTAAGATCATATTTCTTTTACATATTCATCTTGAAAGTGTAATTTAAATTAAATAAATAATGATTGTAAATATATAGATATTGAAGTTAACTACCTACAAGGGTATGTATATACCTTATATAAAAATAAATAAGCTAATAATACCAAATATTTCTTAATCTCTTTCGAGATTGAGCTAAAAACCCTTTCAATGATCAAATCAGTAAAGTGATAATTAATCAATGAATTGATTACCTATGAATATTTTAAAACAAGAAAACATGTAGATGTAAAAAAATACAATCATAAGTCATTTTACTTGTAATCATGTATTAAAATAGTAAAAAATTAGATGTATAACCCAATGAAATAAAATTGACTTGTGAAACCACATACCTTAATATTCTTCTATGTTGATCATTCTTGAACCACTGCTATAATGATGCTAAAAATGTTATTAATTTATTAAAAAAAATATTAACATTTCAATATGATATAATATACTTTTTAACATGTTTATTACAAGTTCATAAATAATATTTCATTATTATCATTTTTTTGTGTTAAATGCTTTATTTTATCATGAATGCTTTATCAGGGATGGTCTGGTCCTTGTAATTTGATTAAGGTTCCATAATCTCTATAATTTTAATCATGAAATAAGTATCATATATATATATCAATTTAATATACCCTTACTACCTTCTATTGTAAAATATAATGAATAACGTATCTCATCAATTCATGGAGGGGGAAGTTCACTTCTATGCATGGGAGACAATATAATCTTTCAATGGATTTGAAGAAAATGAGGTATATATGATTTTATAATTACAGAATATTATTTATTCCATAAAAATCATACATATTTATTATTTCATTCTTTATAAACATTTATGTGATTTTGTGATGAATAAAAAATTACACTACTATGTGGAAATGTTAGTACCACGTAATATTGAGCGATTTATTAATGTTTAATATGGTTAAGAAGAGTTAGAAAATGGTTCTAACATAATCATAAAAAAATATCATTATATTAAAAATATTGTATATTTTCTATTTTAGGATTGTTAGAATAGATTTTTAGAATTTTTAAGGGGACTATGGTTGAAAATTATGAATAAAAGTCATTTAAAACATGGATTTTAATGTTTGGAATTGTTTTTGGGTGTTTTATCTTAATATATTAGGCTATAGGTGGTTTATAGAAGAGTGTAAAGCTGGTTCCCTTTGATAGTAAAAAAAGGATGGAGATTTAATTATTAAAAAGACTTGAAAATTATAAATTAATTTTCACATAAATGTGGTACAAAGGTGGACATAAATTAGATGATGAGATTTAATTTGGTTAAAATACCTTCAACCAATTAAATTTTAAAATGTTTTTTATTTTATTTTAAACCTTATACATTAGTTTAACATGTTTGTTAAAAAAATTTAACCATTAACATCAATAGTGACTTTTTATATGTTAGGTTTCAATAATTTTACATAAAAGTAATTAATTACCACATTAATGTATTTTATCAATTTTTTTATATTTAGGATTAAAATTTTCCTCCTTAATTTTTTATGATTTTGACAAATTCAATAAAATATTATTTTTCATAAAATATAAAAAATTTCATATTTTAAAATATTCATTTAATTTTAATTTAAAGTAATCATGAAAAATATGTAAGTTAAATAATTTTTTTTACACATATTCAATATGAAATATATATATATATATATATATATATATATATATATAATTTTTTCGTCACTATGATGCATGACAAAAATATTACTTTTAGAGTTTTTGAAATAATTTATTTTAATTTTATATTAATTGAATAAATATTATCTCAGTATTACATAATCATTTAAAGTAATTATTTTCTAAATAAAATTCAAAAATAAATGAACAATAAATAAAATATTTTACCACTCAAATGAAAATTTAGATAATAAAATATTTTTTTTATCACTATAAAGAAATATTATAGATTCAAAATTTAGTAGAGTAACATTTTTTGACTTTAAATTTTCATAAAAGATAAATATTATAATAAAAGGAATATAGAAATAAATTCAAAAGATTCAAATAATGAATAGTATACGTATAAGAACACTTATACCATAATATAATTGAATTTTTTAGGTAGATTTTTAGACCTTAATAAAATACATTTTACATTAATTACCTAATTTACACTTTATTGATTTGATAAATTTTTCCAGATTTAGAATTAATAAATAATAATAATAAAAGAGATATACTTAAAAAAATTATTTTAAATGACTATAAATATGTTATAAATTCTCTAATACTCATTTTCATGATGGGGTAGAAATAAATTTCAAAATAAACATGCAAAATTAAACGAAAAAAGTCTTTTGAAAAAAATGTGTATTAAGAATAAATATTAGCTTATATCAAAATCCATAAAATTATTCATTAAAATTAATTTATTCTTAATCAGATGAATCATATGTTACATTAAAAAAAATACAAAATATAATGGGAGTATTAAATAATTTTATTTGATTAAAAAATGATTATATCTGAAAAATTTTATTTTCACTATTTACTAAAAATGAAATCATTTCATAAAGCTCCCAAAATACCAGATTATGTTATTTTAAAAATTATTTATTCAAAAATAAATTTAATTTTTCATAAATAAATTTAAATAATGTTATAATTTTTGTTTTAATATAATTCTTGAATACAAAAATGTACATTGTGTAGACGTTTCTTTAAAAAAATTAAATTACTCAAATTGGAACATGACTGTCACATGATATATATTGTTGTATAGATCATACATCATAATGTATAAGAGGGATTCATGTAAATCCTTTAATGTCCTATGTAACACACACTTAACAATTCATATCAATGATCTAATAGATTTCATTTGTTATGTTATAGGTTAAAAATTATACCTTAATAATTTTTTATGGATCATAGGATATTTGTTACTAGTATGACTTTTTTATGGTTTGAAACAAAAAACTATAGGTTTTAGATTTTCCATGATTGATTTTTTTTAGTTATGGTCTTTATATATGTAATTTTTTGATAAATATATATGGTTTTATATTTAATTTTGATAACTGTATTTATATTAAAACAAATAAATATCTGTTTTCTTGTATATAAATATTCATCTTTTACATTACATGACTATTGATTTTTTTGGGGTAAATTACTCTCTAAATATTTTATAGTATTAATTGACACAATTCATCATCCTATAGTGATCATGGAATGTCCTTGATGTCATATGGAAATATCGTATAGTTATTAGGTAATTAATCTAAGTTATGGAATTACATAGTCTGTATTAAATATATTGCATCATTCACAATATAAAAAAGGATAAATTAAAATAAAAAAGAATATATCACTTAAATATTTATTGAAATGGGTTCTATATATAGTGATATTAAACTATTTGTGGGGATATTTTGTGATCCACTAAAAGTACATTATTCTTTAAAATTGTGAATTTTATGACAAATATCACTTTTTATACGGTAACCATGTTAGAAATATAGTTTAATGAAATAAAACTCCTACAAAACATAAACACTACTAAGGTAAACCATAAAATTATACATAATATTTATTTTTATTAATCATAGTCCATGTAAATTTAATGATTATTATAGGGTTATTGTAATAAATTCTGTAATTTCCACTTTTTATTTTACAACATCGTATATGTTGAATAATTATTAATCATAAAAGTAAAATTCATCTTCACAAAAAGACTCCATTTTTATTAAATGTAATGAATAATTATATATTCAAGGTATTTATATATTTTTTGATAAGTATGGTGAAATTAAAATAATAATATGTCGTACAGAATTAAATAATGATTATATTTTTTTTTCCCAATAATTTTATCAAAAATAAAAAACCAAAACATTTTCCATATACATTTTATTCTATAAATATATCACATAATATTTGTATTGTATAGAATATATCAGGAATCTCACCCTAATGCTTCTCGATTAATGATTTTATATTTGGATTTGCGATTTCAATTTAACTTTAAAAAATTATTACTACTCAATCCAATACATTATAATTTTTCACAAATTTCCATATATCAATCACCCTCTCGGAATCTCTATAAAAAATATAACATTTATATATCAATAGTCTCTATTTAATAATATATTTAAAACGAATAGTTTGTTTTAATTTCCACTAACTAAAAATATATACTACTTTGGTAAACCATTACATCCAAGAGACAAATGACTTCAAACAAACTGTACCCATTTCTAACACAAAAATACCATCATGGTTGATAAAAAACATCTACTATTGATTTGAACCACACTAAAAAATAACTATCCATAGAATATGATAACTATAAACTGGAATTATATCAATTTTTTAATTAAAAATAATTCATTTATTAAATTATTCGAAATAGGTTAACTTCACATTCATTAAAAAATACCAATATTTCAATCAGTATTTAATACTAATAACAAAATTAATCATTAATATTTATCATTAATAATAACTATCTATAAACATTATTAACTACAAAGATTGAATGTATGTTCTAGGGAAAAAATAGGTCTTGGTTTTTAGGAGTAACGTACAATATATTTTAAAAGACACACATAAAATATTTTTTTATATTATATCGTAATTTCAATCATTTCATTCAAAATATTAATTTTTATGAATCATATATGGTGCACATTCAATTAAATGAAGATCATTAAAGTAATTTATTTCCAATATTAATAACGATATTTGAAAACAGTATAGTGAGAAAAATATTATTCATTTTTTATATACACTATGAATTATTCATCTCTCCTTGTATTATTCAATTAGTTTTGGGTACATATGAAATATTAAGTAAACCTATCCTTACACAAAATTATCCATTAATTTTCAATTTTATTTATGTTTATATACATATTAAGTTTAGTTTTTTTATGCCTATTTATTTTGTTTTATTTTTATTTTCACTTTGTTTGCATTAATATCATTCTAATTAAATAATTTTACTCTCATCCCTTGATACCTTATTATTCTCTTAACATCACAAGATTATTCAAGAAATAATTTATGGAGATTTAAAATTTATATATCCAATATTAGTCATAATTAAAATTATTGATTATTTATGTATATTTTCCCAATTATTTAACCATTTTTGAATACTTATAACTAGTTGGTCTCATATCAATCATGTTCATTTTAGAAAAATAAGAAGGACATGTGTCATTGGGAATAAATCTTGAATTATAAATTTTTCTTTTTAAATTTAAATTATATTATACCTTTTTTATTTATTTTTATTCATATATTTCCATACATTGGATTTGTTTGACGAGAAGTATCCAATAATGTTTTTTATACTTATATTCTTAATTATTTAGTTATTTTATGACATTATAAATTTATTTAATGTGGATTGCAGGTGAAATGTATATTAAGTAAATTTTTAGATAAATAAATATGTAAATATATTTATTTAAAAATAAAAAATATAAGGGTTGATGGAAATTAATTAAACTAATATTTTCATAATCTTCAAAATATATTTATATTTTTGGGATACCACATTTTTTGAAGCAATAATTATACAGTAATTTCCTTTTAACAAGTAAAATTACAATGTAGTAGGAAAAAAAATATTGTTTCATTACTAGAGAATCATATATAAAAAAAATACTCATCAAAATATATTTATATGGTTGAAGTGTTCGGGAAAAATGATATTATGTTAAATGTTAATGGATTTGAGTGCAACAAAAGTTATAGGGTGTAATTTCCATGTAGAATAGTCTCATCTAAACTTGTTGAAATTATCGTAAATAGTTTCATTGGAACATCACACATAATATTTACATTACCATTTAAAAAAAATATAGTCTAAAATTAACCTTTTCTATACTATTTCTTCACACTATTGAAATTTATTATTTGGTAAAAAATCATCTTAAAATTATCATTGCGTGTATAATGAAAATGGGGAATCCCATATCATTATTCAAATGTGTCCCATAATGTTGTGAATACTTATCTTGATGTCTATGGTTCTTATGAGTGGGAATTTGGTTCTTCTTGTAACTTATTCAAAATCATATGAAAATATCATTTAATTTAACTCTTATGAAATAATGTTAATGTAAGGGGAATTCATTCTAGATTTATTTCTAATACATTAATGGATTAATAAATAAAATGAATTATACCTATAATGGAATGAATATATTATTTTATATATATTTATTATAAAAACATAATTGAAATGAATAAAATAAATTCTCTTTTATTTTAATCTAAATAATGACAATAAGTAACCTATTAAAATAATATTGAAGAATATTTATTTTTTCAATTACCTTGGAATTTAATACTACTTTTTAAATTAAATAAATTATTTATTCATATAATATGTTGTTAAAAAATATCTTAAACCAATAAATTTCTTCGATTTATCTTACAAAATTTGTTTAAAAATTTAACTAAAAAATAATTCTATTCTTTCCATTAAAAAAATTTGTTTTCACTTATCTAATAGAAAAATAAAACTTTTCATCAATAATATCATGAAATAAAAATAATATTTATTTTAATATCTTATTCATATATTTAATATACTGAAAATTATTTAATTGATCTGTAAAACATGAGTAAATTACTTTCCAAAAAGTAATAAAAAATTAGTCTCCAAACAAATATTCCAAAGAATATTTAATCTTCTAGTGAGTCACCCAATAGGCTCATTTCTAGGTCATAGATGGGTAAAACTACTAAACATTAACAAAATACATATTAACAAATCATAACCCATATTTAATTGAGTGTAATTCATAATAACAATACAAAAAATTAACATTGATCACAATACTATAATATGAACCATTTTTTAACTGATATATCTCAAAGTAGGATGACTAAATCTATTGTAATCCTTTCTATATGAATTATATTTCTTCCAGTTAACGAAGGAAATTTTTTTCGATATAGAACTATATCTATAGAATTATGGTGATAAATATTCATCATTATAAATTTTATGAATATAGTTTATTATATAACATTGATGGGATAAATATTATCCCTATACATAGATTAATTTCATACAATTCATGTTATATCTAACACAAGATACATATATTTGAAAATATACAATTGTTTTCATCATTATCGAATTAAAAAAATAATTATAAAAATTAATAATGATATAAACTTCTTGAACTAGTAACAAAATAATTTATAGTTTCATTTAATGTCAAATATATAATTTTAATATAATATTAGCATAATTGTCATCATACTTCATTTACTGGTGACCACTAAGTATAAATTTCATGATAAGAGGCCTCAATTATTATATTACCTACGAATGTGATAGTAAAAAATTGGATTCTTACTATCAAATTTATTTATCTAAACTGTTGGACACAATTTTATCAATATAATCATGTTATTTTAGTTGTTTAATATATTAGAGATCTTATATTACCAATTTATGTGATAAATGTTATATAAAGAACATCACATAGTATATAATGATTATAAATTAATATTTTCAGGAATTTTATCATGTATAAATGGATTATTTTTTATACTAATTGATTTTTTTATAAATTTATTTTTTGGGCTCTATCAAAAATAAAATCTGTTCTCGCTAAGGATAACTTCTAAAATTTTGTTAAATAATAACTCTCACATGATACTCATGAATATATGAATGTATAACATTAGATACTGGGTCTATAATTTAAAAGTTGATGGTTAAACCACTCACCTTAATTTCATATATTTGGTAAACAAATTTCCACAAGAATATATTAAAAAATATATATTCATAAATCTTCCCTACCATCATTATAAGTTGTTATATCATCGGGTTTTTTAAAAAATTGAACATGTTTTGATTTAATCATATCATTATCATTTTACTACCATTAAAAAAATAATGACACTATATTTAACAAATATGTTTGGAAATTATTATATGTGTATACCCTCATAACTAGTTCATTTTCTCCTCCATAATCTAGTTACACGATATTTATATACCTACTATAATTTATGATAATTTTAATCCAAAACCAACGTACCTCTCAAAAATATATTTCTAAATTTCATGAAATATAAAATAGAATTAATCAATAATGTATAATAGATTTTAGTTATTTATTATTACTTGTTATATAACTAACATTCCTCTATTAATTTATATATTTTGAATCTTTCAATAATTATTCAATATATATATTCTGAATTCGAGTAAAAAACCCACATATACAGATCCATATATCATTGTCCATAGGGAATATTATCATTTTTTAAATTATATCATTGATAAATAATATTTATCCAAGTCTTAATTTATATTATTATTGGTATATCATTTCATATATTCATATGTATATAAAATATAAGACTAGTAAATCAGTAACACTCTCACTAACCATCATCAATATACATAGATCACATCAATTTTTTATAAAACTATTATTAAATATGCACACATGAGAAATGAAAATTCCATGAATTTTATGTTCATATTTTTTTCCTAAATGAATTTATATTAAAATACCATAATCATGTCAACATTCTATGGACATTGGAATTCAAATACATTTCAACACACCAATTGGTGATAATTATATTTCATAGTTTGAGAACTCTCATTTCAAAAAACCATTATGAAATAAACCATTTATTATTGGTATATACATTAACATAATTTTCTACATACTACATAGAAAAAAATTTCCCCTCAAGTGGATTTATTTGTGTAGTGGTAAAACTAAAATCCAAATATGATTTTAGAGAATATAATCTATTTATAATTTTATAATTTTTTTATAATGTAATTTTGTGTAAAATTAGTACATTTATATTATATAGGGGCTGATTATATGCACTAAATAATGCCTCATATTTTTTATTGTCAAGAAAACCATATCTCTCAAGTCCTCTAAAATTCATAGTCGGCCTATAAAATTCTTGTGTCTTTTAAGAAATATCTCTGACTATTATTTTAATTGTTTTTTATGATTAAAAATATTATCCATTAGGATAATATACTTCATCAAATTATAATATTATTCTATTATATTCTTTATATATTTGATAATTTTTTAGAATACATGTTGTCATTACATTATAGTTTTTACTTATGTTGGATTTTATAGGAGAAATCGGTTTTATTCTTTAAGAAACCCTCTATATATGAACATTATATCTAGTGATGATGGTTTTTTGAAATTAATAGTCTTTCTAAACACTATTTATTATTACACATTTTTATGTGATAGTATTAGTTTCTTTACATACCAAAACATATATTAGATTCCATTTTCTCCCCAGGTTATCACATAGTTAAGTGTGTATTCCTCCTTTTGAAATGTATATTACAATAAAATTAAGAAAATATTTATATGACTCGTCACTAATTCACCTTATCTAAAAAGGTGTGATTTAATCCATTTAAAAGCACAACAAAACTGAATATTTTAAGGGGTAGTGAGTTGATAATGTATAAAAAACACATTCAAATAATTTATTAAATATTTTTTAATCCATTATACATACCCATTTGACAATATATTCAATATATTCTTTCAAATTTTCCTCTTTATATAACATTTATTTATATTAATAAGGGAAATTAAATATTTTCTATTCAAAATCATGTAAATATATAAAGATATACTTATGTAATAACTAAAATTAATGATGATTATAAATCTACTACGATAATTCATAAGAAATTTTCTACAAAAATATATGTGAACTAATTATAAAAGATAAATATCTCAATAACCATTAACATTAAAAGGGTATTTAGTCATTTTCATGTATAAAAAATCATGACATATAAAAAATTATTATAACATAGTATATTTTCAAATTAAAAACATGTTTTACATTTTAAATGACCGGCTAGATTATATAAATTATTCACTAATACAAAAAAATTATAAAAATATATTTTTTATTGATTCATTAATTTTTTGTATATTAAGATTTATTAATTCATTTTTATATTTAATCCATTTTTTAAATTGTTTAAAAAACATATGTTTTCATTATAAGAGAAATAAATTTTTTTAAAAATAATGTACTGTGCGTTGAAAAGAAACACATAAATACTATTATTGCAACACATAATAATATATGAAGAATACCATAATATTTTATGTGGAAATATTGAAAAGGTTATCTGGAATAATTAGTTCAACTATAAATAATTTATTAATATATCTAAGAGTCGCATCAATATTTTATAAAAAATATATAGTCTTATTATTTTTATATATAGATACAAATAAATGTATTATAAAAAATAATCTTACACTCATATTTTAGAAATATAATTACTTATTTTATAATGATATTAATTAATGTTTCCCATTTCCATTCATTGTACTGTTTTTATTCATCCAATAGAAAATCATTTGAAATGAAAAAATTATAATTTTATTACTATTTATATATATATATATCGTTAATATATTTCAAGGGAAAAGGGAATTGTTCTATTAACTTATATACTTCCTTGTGAATTTTTTAATATATATTCTTCATTTAAGTGACAATGACTAAATGATTATTCTTATTTTTTCACTTATTACTAAAGAAGATGATGGCTAAAATATTTCAAGTCATCGTCTCAAATTTATTGATATTAAAAATTATTACAAAAGTTTTTAAATTATCAATGTATACAATTATATTGAGTACCTATCATCTGATAAGGTGTGTATCTCTAAAATTTCATGTCACAATTGAACTGAAGAGTTGGTAATATAAAGATGTTGGCCTAACATACATGGATATTACTTCAACATAGATAAATATTATTCATATTACAAAACTAATTTCCTATGGATAGTAATAGTTTAGTGTACATGGAAAATTAAGAAAATATACTTAATTTGTTAAAGATATTAAAATATTATCACAAATATATTCCACTTTTATAGTTCTACATTAAAATATTATTTATAACCTGGGAAAGGAAACCAAATAACAATTCAATCTCAAATTATTATTTAGTGTAAATAAAGGATGTACAAAATAACAACAATAATATAAAGGGATGAGAATATAATAATATCATTTAAATATCATAAACTGTATATAAAAGATCATAATCATGAGACACAGCATAAAGACTGATAGTTTATAAGATATGAATCTTAAGGGAATCAAGATAATAAGACATTCACTCATAAATTAGGATTAATACATATAATTTTAGGCATACACATAAGAATAGAAAATTTTATGTTAAGGCTACCTACAATTACCTTTATAACATGTTTCAATTAGGATAAAACAAATGTACTCACTTCGGTATGGGGAAAACAGCCTGTGAAGCCTCTTATTTTTAGTCTTGGGCTACAACCCATGTAAACTTATATTTTTGGGGATGGGATAAAACCTATATAACCTCTTGTTTTATGAATTTGTCTATAAAACATGTACACATTGATCTTATATACAACTACTCATTATCCAATGCACTTGAGAGAGATATAGTTCCCACCATCTCATTGTAAAATTATAAATATATTTTCCACAATATAATAAAAATTTAATCATATCATTACACATGAAAATAGATTGGTTTCATAATAATCTAATCATAACTCATGAAATTAAATGGTTATCCTAATATTTTACCATATCATTACATGTGAAAAATAGATATGTTTCATTTTCATTTGATTAATGCATAACCCTGGAAATGAAGCGGGCTTCAAAAATCTTGTAATCCATGCATGATAAATGGGTGTCATAAACATAATTCCATATAAACATAAACCATTCAAGAAATATTATCAATGGTATTCTTGAATCGTATCCCCAGTAAATCCTAAACTATAAAAAGTATGTCATCTCAAATGGAGAAGGATTTGAATGATGACATGGAACATTTCTTATGGAAATAAACACTGTATGGAAATCCTTTTGACAAAACCATTTCATAAAAATACTTTTCTTATAATGAAACATTTAAAATTTAACTTAAAAAACTTCTTGATAAAAATATATATTTTGATATGAATAATTATTTCAGAAACATAGGTAATTTTGAAAACCATTTTCATTTAAATTAGAAATGAAAATAGATAAGGGAAGATGGAAAATATTTTGAAAAATACTTTCTTTCAAATCACCATGAATCCTATTAATGAATGAATTAAATAATTTTGAAAATATCCTTCACCAAAAATACTGTAAAAACATTAAAATGAATGCTTCAAAACATTTTTAAAACGTTTAATCAAAATAACATAAAAACATAAAAAAGAATTCATGAAAATATGTTGAAAAACATCTTCCTTGATTAATTATACAATATTTATGAAAATATTTGAAAAATATATATAATCATAAAAAATTAATTAAATCATTTTTTTAAAATATGGTTTTGAAAGAATATTGATTTCTATCCAAAAAGTGAAATGAAGTCTAATTTTCATGAAAGCATTTTTTTATTCATTTTATATACCAAAATGTGGTAAAATGGTACTAATACATGAATATATCACCAATAACCATCATAGATTAGAATTTATGAGTGTTATTTTGAGATGGATCATAAGAGTTTATCAATGGAAGAATAATCATAAACAATATTGATAATGATGAGATTGTAACAATAAAATAATACCACTTCAGAAACATTGAATCAAAATAAAAACATAAGAATAAAATTACATGAAGCTAAAAATATCATGAATATAAGGATATTAAAAAATATTTAAAATGGAATTATATTCACCCCATTAAAAAATAAATGTGTATTACAAAACATGAATCTCAAGGATGAAAAATAGAGTCAAATTTATGTTACCTATTTGGTAACTTTTGAACAATAAACATCAGGAAATAATGAACATAAAATGTACTTTTAAATTCACATAAATTTTAAAGACCCGTAAAATTCAAGGGAAATTTTTTCTTAATTTTCTTTGTAATTTTACAAGAACGAGGTTTCTGACGGCACCTGATTCCGAGCCCTGGTGTGCCCGGAATCTTTTTTCGAAGTTTGGCTCGAGTACGTTCAGTGAACGAACGAGTGGGAATTTGTAACTTTTGAACCGGTGCTCGAAATCAAATTCCGAGGGCACCAATGAACTCGCAACGCCGGTAATCGCTTAAGGGAACCTTTACTGTCGTTGTGTTTGTGCGGGTGAAGAAGTTAATTTATGGGGTTTAATTAAAAAGGTAAATAAAATTGTTGAATCAATTTTATTTCTTTTCAAGGTGGTTTATTTCTCCCATGGGAAGTTGTTGGTGGGGCCCACATTCACCGAACTTCCCATGTGTGGATAATTGAAAGGGTGGGGCCCACACGAACCCCCCACCTTTTCAAATTCCTTAAACTCCCTAACCCTTATTAACCCCTCACTTTCTTAACTCCCCATTAACTCACTTTCATTAATTTTTGACAACTTGTTATAATTAATAAAGTGAGTTACTTAATTTCAAACTCTTGAAATTCAAATGGTTAGGTTGTGTTAATAAAATAATACTTGGTCTTATTTTATTATTGTTATATTTTTGCAGCCTTGGGAGGATTGGGAAGCGTGAAGTCTTCTTCTTCTTCAACCTCGACGAAGAACACGAAGAACACCATTCTTCAACGAAGAACATCTCCGCCGAAGAACATCGACGTCGCGAAGTGAGGATTCGAAGTCGTTGACGGAGATTTTGTCGCGGAAAACTGTCGCGGAAGAGACGACGCGGAAGAAGAACGTCGCGTCGCGGATACGGTGTCGCGGAAGATGAACGTCGATTACGTTATCATCGAGGCGCATCCGAAGAGGAAACGTCGTTGGAAGAAGACGCCGCGTTCTTCGGCGGAGATGTTCTTCGTTGAAGAACGGTGTTCTTCGCGTTCTTCATCGAGGTTGAAGAAGAAGAAGAAGACTTCACGCTTCCCAATCCTCCCAAGGTTTCAAAACTCTAACAATAATAAAATAAGACCAAGTCTTATTTTATTAACACAACCTAACCATTTGAATTTCAAGAGTTTGAAATTAAGTAACTCACTTTATAAATTATAACAAGTTGTCAAAAATTAATGAAATTGAGTTAATGGGGAGTTAAGAAAGTGAGGGGTTAAGAGGGGTTAGGGAGTTTAAGGAATTTGAAAAGGTGGGGGGTTCGTGTGGGCCCCACCCTTTCAATTATCCACACATGGGAAGTTGGGTGAATGTGTGCCCCACCACAAACTTCCCATGGGAGAAATAAACCACCTTGAAAAGAAATAAAATTGATTCAACAATTTTATTTACCTTTTTAATTAAACCCCATAAATTAACTTCTTCACCCGCACAAACGCAACTACGGTAAAGGTTCCCTTAAGCGATTACCGGCGTTGCGAGTTCATTGGTGCCCTCAGAATTCGATTCCATGCACCGGTTCAAAAGTTAGAAATCCCCGCTCGTTCGTTCACTGAACGCACCCGAGCCAAACTTCGAAAAAAGATTTCGGGCACACCGGGCCTCGGAATCAGGTTCCGTCAGAAACCGCGTTCTTGTAAAATTCCAAAGAAAATTAAGAAAAAATTTCCCTTTAATTTTATGGGTCTTTACATTACTCCCACCTCAGGGTTTTATGTCCCCGTAATGATACATCGAAAACTAGGGAAACAAATGAGGGTACTGAGCACGCATCTGAGCCTCCCGCTCCCTAGTTATCTCCTAAAGGTTCTCGTACTGCCATCTGATGTGCACTAGAGTAATCGACCGTCTATGTAGGACCCGCTCCTGTCGATCCTCGATCTCAACTGGAACCTCCATAAAAGTTACCTCATCATCAACGTCAAGCTCCCCATGGTCAATGATGTGCGTCGGGTCATGCACACATCTCCTCAGCTGAGATACATGGAAGACGTCGTGCACCCGGTGTAACTGAGGTGGTAGAGCCAGACGATAAGCCACCTCACCAATCCTACTGAGGACCTGGAAGGGTCCGATGAAGTGCGGAGATAACTTGCCGCCTCGGCCAAATCTCCGTAAACCACGTCGAGGTGAGACACGCAAGAAGACGTGGTCACCATCCTCGAACTCTAGTGGCCTCCGCCTCCTGTCAGCGTATGACTTCTGCCGGCTCTGAGCTGTCCTCATCCGCTCCTGGATGACCTGGACCTTCTCTGTCGTGGCCTGGACTATCTCCAGCCCCACAAGTGCTAACTCCCCAAGGTCTGTCCAGCACAAAGGAGATCTACAAGGTCGGCCATACGACGCCTCGTACGGTGCCATCCCGATGGTGGAGTGGTAGCTGTTGTTGTATGCAAACTCCACCAAGGGTATGTGGTCCTACCAGCTACGACCAAAGTCGAAAACACATGCGCGGAGCATGTCCTCGCGAGTTTGAATGGTCCTCTCTGTCTGACCATCCGTCTGAGGGTGAAAGGTTGTGCTCAGACGTAGCTACGTCCCAAACACCTCCTGCAACCCCTTCCAAAGCCAGGAAGTAAAGCGAGCATCTCGATCGGAGATGATAGATTATGGCACACCGTGAAGTCGAACAATCTCCTGAACGTAAAGTCGTCACAAGCTCTCTACTGATCCCTACTCTCTGATGGGTAAGAAGTGAGCCAACTTGGTGGGTCGGTCGACAATCACCCAAATGGAGTCGTGACCTCTGGAAGTACGTGGAATTCCAGTCATGAATTCTATAGATATGTCGTCCCACTTCCACTCCGGAACCTCCAAGGGCTGTACCAAGCCTGCTGGTACCTGGTGCTCAACCTTCACCTGCTGGCAGGTGAGGCATCTAGAAACGAACTCTGCCACAACCTTCTTCATGCCCGGCCACCAGTGCTGTTGTCTGAGATCCTAGTACATCTTTTCCACTCCAGGATGTACCGCCAAAGGAGAAGTGTGAAACTCTCTCAGCACCTCCTCCCGTAAAGCGACTGGTACCATGGTACGTCCTCTGAAAAGAATGTCGTGCTCTGCTCCAAAGGAGAAACCATCAAGTGCATGTCCTGAGGATATTTGTGCACACCGCGTCTCATAGTCAGTGTCCCCTCGCTGTGCCTCTCTGACCCACTGCAATAGTGGAGGAGTTACTGTGAGAGACTGAAGGAAGGCTGCTCCATCTCTATCCACAAAGGATATCTGCAAAGCGGCTAGCTGCTCTGTCTCCTCCTCAAGTAGCTGAATGCCCGTCCTCCTGCTGAGAGCATCGGCTACCACATTCCCCTTCCCAGGAGTATAGACTATCTCAAAGTCATAGTCATGGAGGAACTTGAGCCATCGCCGCTATCTCAGATTCAGATCCTTCTGAGAGAAGATGTATCTGAGACTCTGATGGTCAGAAAAGACTGTAAAGCGCTCGCCCATCAGATAGTGTCGCCATGTCTTCAGAGCGAAGACCACTGTTTCTAACTCCAGGTCAGGGGTAGCGTAGTTCTACTCATGCGGCCTCAACTGACGTGATCCATAGGCAATCACTGCCCGCTCTTGCATCAGGACACAACCGAGTCTGGTCCCCGATGCATCGCAGTAGACTACGTACCCTACTCCCTCCTCGGGCAACCTCAAGATAGGTGCGCTGGTCAATCTCTGTCTCAGCTCCTGGAAGCTCTTCTGACATCTGTCTGTCCACACGAAGGGTTTCCCCTTCTTCGTCAAAGCTAAGAGTGGCGCCGCAACTCTATAGAAGTATGGCACAAATCTCCAGTAGTATCCAGCTAGTCCCAAGAAACTCCGCACCTCTATCACGCTCCTGGGTGGATCCCAAGCTAGCACTGCCTCGATCTTCGCAGGATCCACTGAAACTCCCTCCTCAGAGATGACGTGCCCCAAGAAGTGGACCTCACGTATCCAGAACTGGCACTTAGAGAGCTTACCATAAAGCTGGTGCTCTCGGAGTGTGTCTAGTACAACTCGTAAGTGGTAGGCATGCTCCTCCTCAGTCGTCGAGTAAATCGAAATGTCGTCGATGAAGACCACGACAAATCGATTGAGGTATAGCTGAAAGATCATGTTCATGAGATCCATGAACACTAATGGGGCATTGGTTATGCCGAATGGAATAACCAAGAACTCATAGTGGCCATACCGACATCTGAAGACCGTCTTCTGCACGTCCTCGTCTCGAACTCTGAGCTGATGATAGCCTGACCTGAGGTCTATCTTCGATAACCATCGTGCTCCCTTGAGCTGATCAAAGAGGTCATCAATCCTCGGTAGCGGATACTTGTTCCTCACTATTACCTGGTTCAGGCGACGATAGTCGACACACAGTCTCAAGCTCCCTTCCGCCTTCTTGGCGAACAAAATCAGGGAAGCCCAGGGTGAAACACTGGGTCGGATGAATCCCTTGCCCTACAAGTCCTCCAACTGTACCCGTAGCTCACGAAGCTCGGCGAGGGCCATCCAATATGCTGGAGTCGATATCGGGGCTATCCCGGGGTACATGTCAATATAAAAGTCTACCTCTCTGCGAGGAGGTAACCCTGGAACATCGTCGGGAAAAACGTCCACAAACTGATCCACCACTGCAGGAAAACCAGGACTCCGCACGTCAACTGCTCCTAGGATGAGGCTAGCCAATTGATGAGTGATGGGATGTCCTATCCTCCGTGGAAGTCCATCCTGTGCTGCAAAGTCTCCCTTCTCGCCGGTGAAGGTGAACTTGCTCCCGTCGGTGCGTACACATCGCACCTTGCGCCTAAAACAATCAATCTCTACATGGACCGTAGACAGCCAATCCATGCCCAAGATGATGTCGTAAGGCCTCGACGCCGCTACAAGAAGATCCCAACCGAAGCTCTCGCCTCCTAGAGTAATCTCACACTGCCGGCACCAGTGCGTAATCATCGAGTCTGCTCCCGTAGGAGTCTCTAGCCATAAGGATCGAGCCAACGGCTCTGTTGGAATCTCTGAGCTCCGAACAAGGGAAGAAGCTATGAAAGAGTGACTCGCTCATGTGTCTATAAGTACTACAGCAAGGGTGGAATAGACACAGACAGTACCTCGAATCATCTCGGGCGCGCCGTGGTCATAGGCCTCTACTGCCTGGAGATGTGCCTGTCTCTTCCCGCCATCTCCCTGTGGTCGGGGTGGACCTCCTGGTGGTGGTGGTGGTAGAGCCTCAAAGCGTCGCCCACCACCTGCTGCTCGGCCCGCTCCTCTGCCTCGTCCGCCTCCTCCCTGCGGACTGTCACGGTCGATCCTCTGCCTCTGCCTCGGTGGTCCCTCAACCGTATGCTGCTCCTCAGCACGGCGGGTCGGGCAGTCACGAGCCATGTGGCACTGCCCGCCGCATGAGTAGCATTGTCTGCCTCTCGAAAGACTAGCTCCGCACTGTGTGCCCCACACTGCTGAGCCAGTGTCCTGAGGTCGTCTGCCTGAGGGTCTGGTCTGCCTGGACCCAAGATTCATCTGTTGACTGCCTGCTATAGAAGACCCTGCAACGTGCCGCCCTACGGTGGGTCTCGGTGCTGGTGTAGACTCAGCAAGGAAGCTCTCGATCAAAAGGGTCCGCTCCAGTACTCCTGTCTGAGTCGGAATTCTGAGGGAGATCAGTGATGCCCTGATCTCGTGTCTCAATCCCTTCTCAAAGTTCTGGGCTCGGAAGAATGGGTCTCGTACCATGTCGGTCGGGTAGCGCGAGAGATCAGTAAATCTCGCCGAGTACTGAGCGACCGTCATGCTGCCCTGCCGCAGCTGAAGAAGCTCCTGAATGCGCACCGCACGGAGGGTGGCTGGGAAGAACTCCGAGCGGAAGAGACTCTCAAAGTCTGTCCAAAGTAGAGATGCCTCATCGTGCACCTGGAGCATCAAGCTCCACCATCGGCCCGCTTCTGCGTGAAGTAGGCTCGCAGCGAGGATCACCATGAGGTCTGCTGGTGTCCTCACTAGCCTGAAAACTCGTACGACTGCCTCCAGCCAGTCCTCGGCTGCCTGGGGGTCTGTCTCCCCACGGAACCTGGGTGGTCGCTGGTGCTGGAACTCATGCAGTGCACTGAGGCGACGTGCATTGTCAGCGGCTGGTGCTGGAAGCATCGGTGGCTCGGCGGGTAGAGCTACCGCCGGTGCCACTGCTGAAAAGGGGTCATGCACCGAGGCCTCGTCGCTCGGTGGGCTATCGTCACACTCGAATCTCGGAACCCTAGCTGGCTGCCGTCATGGGGCCATCCTGAAAAGGAAACAGGTGCGCCATGGTCAGAACAGTATACCTGGTGAGCTGATACAAATTAATCACAAAGAAAACTTGAAACACACATGAAATCAATGTTTTCGTGCATTAAGTCGGAAATTAGAAGTTAGGGTCCTGGTGTACGGATACGTCGGCTGCCACACCAACACTGGACTCCCTGGACTGATAACCACACTCAATACGCTACACATTATTGCTTCACATAGAAAATATCAGAGTTCGCGGTAGAACCGAACTCCTCTGATACCAATTTGTCACGACCCGTCCTCGGGGCCCGTGTCGTGACTACCCCAAACCCGCCTTCCATAGGCCAGGGGCTGGCGAATAGCACCAAGGCATAAATCCCGGTAAAAAGGGAAGGCATTGTCTTTGTAAAGTAAACAAGCACCATAGAGTAAGCAAGCGGAAAAGTAAACACTAAGTAAAAACCGGTACAACAGTATGTACGGAAAAGTAAGTGGGCCAGTATACAAACCCAAACTGAAAGTAAAGTACAACTCGAAAGGGAAAACAACAACTGAAAAGTAAAGGCTGCTACGCCGAGTTGTCCACTGGAAATCCCACCTGAAGGGTGGGTACAGATAGCTCCACTGCTCCTCGGGTCCCGCTGTCTGCTCCGAGTACGTCCGCCCAGTGGTCCACCTCCAGGTACCGTCCTGCTCTGCAAGCCTCAACCACGATCAACGTTGTCCGTCGTCTGCAACCAACACAACGTAGTGCGGGCATAGCCTATGCAGGGGTGAGTATAAGCTACTCAGTAGGGACCCCGAGACCCCCGAAGGTCTCCCAAAATCCACAAAGGATAAACCACAAAGGAAAGATACAATCAAGAAGTAACAACCGACACTGCTTAGGTATATGCCCATACATATACCTAAGTCATCAATTCCAGTACGCTCCATCCTCCGAGCCCAAGTACAACCCAGTCCACATAGGAAAGTATACGTATTCCACACAGGAAAGCAAAACATAATCCACACAGGATAGCACAACACAATCCACACAAGAAAGCAAACAGGATTCAGCTCACACAGTAATACTTCTTCGAAAGACGATAGAGATGATCATTGATCCATCTAAGTCATCGGACCCACAAAGGATCGATAGGTACTAACCCCCGCAAAGACCCACACAGGATCGGACCCACACAGGATCTGTAGGTGCTGGCTCACACAGAACCGCTGAGCGCTGACCCACACAGGATCATACTCACACAGGATCAGTAGCACTGATCCACACAGGATCACTGAGTGTTGTAGTCGTCGTCGTCAAATCCACTGAGGATCTCTGCACAGTCGTCGTCGCAGTCATAGTAGCAGTCACAGCCATCTCTAGGGTTCCCGCACACAGCAAGCTCGTTCGGGAGGGTCCGCTCCACGAGCCGAGAGGCTGATACATCAACTGACACTTAGTCCAGAGTTGATGTATCCAAAAGATCTGTATCGTCAATAGTAACTCAACGTCGCAGACGGCGCGTCAATCGGACACCCGGTCTGAGAGTTATTGGCTTTTTCGTCCCAGGGCTCCGGTTGGTTTTTAAGACAAAACCAACCCAACCGTACTCCACCTGCATCCACACCTTGGGCGGAGTATGCCAAAATATCCATCTCACTAAGAGGAACTGAACAAAGTTGACGGCACGTCAATCGGACGTCCGTAGCTCAAGATATGAGCGTTTCCGCTCCAAGGGCCCGGTTGGTTTCATGTACGAACCAACGCGGCCGAACACAAAGTATTCTGAAACCTTGAGTGCGATATACCAGAACGACCGTCTCGATACAAGGATTGCATCACCATTGACGTCGCATCGTTTGGAGGTCTGTAGCCCGAGTTATGGGCATTTGAACCCAAACGGTCCGATAACGGGGGTTTCGGGCCTGGACCGACCCGGCCCGAGACCCCCCGGTTGGCCCAAACCGGGTCGACCCGCCCCTAACCGGGTCTACCCGCCCCGAACCGGATTGATCCGCCCCGAACCGGGTCAACCCGCCCCGAACCGGGTCGACCCGCCCCTGTCCGGGTCGGCCCGGCCCGGCATGGCCCGGCCCGGCCCGGCGTGGCCCAGTCCGGCTGGGCACAGCTCGCCCAGCGCGCTGCCAGCTCGGCCTTCGGCCGAGCTGTTGGAAAACGGGGGGGCGCCTTCCCCCCTTCAGAAACCGCGGCCCCCCCTCATTTATGGGGGGCCGTTTGAAGCCGGCTGGGGGAATTTAATTCTTTTGTTCGTGTTACATTCCTGAATTTCTTCATGAAATATTAAAAACTATTGTTATCGAATAACGTGAGGGGGTCAGACCGCACAAACATGGCCGACCCTCCTCCTTTTTTTCATGATTGATTCCTTTGTGTATTGGTACGGGAAGGCGTGGTGTCGTCACACCACGCGGAATCAAAATAAAGGAAAATGTGTGGCGCCGTCGCGCCGCGCCGTGGAAAGAAGTTTAAGAACGCGACGCCGTCGGGCCGCGTCAAAGAAAACCGAAGATGCCGCGGCCGGAGCGGGGCCACGGCGGAGGGGCGCGGTGTCGTCTCACTGCGCCGGACGACAAAGGCTGCAGCCGGTTCTGGGCCGCGGCGGAGCAAGGTGACTGGCGGCCAGCCGGGCCGCCGGTGTCGGAGCTGGAAGGGGACCGGCCACCGCCGGTCCCGTTGAGAAGGAACCGGCCGGCCAGGTCGGGCCGGTCGGAAAGGGAAAAGCCGGGGGAATTAAATTCCCCTGACCGGCTTCAAATGGCCCCCCATAAATTAGGGGGGGCGGTTACTCAAGGGGGGCAGGTGCCCCCCCTTTTTCCAACCGCTCGGCCAAAGGCCGAGCTGGCAGCGCGCTGGGCGCGCTGTGCCCAGCCGGACTGGCCGCCTGGCCGGTCTGCCAGGCCGTGCCGCGCCGGTCTGGGCCGACCCGGACCGGGGCGGGTCGACCCGGTTCGGGCCAACCGGGGGGTCTCGGGCCGGGTCGGTCCGGGCCCGAAACCCCCGTTATCGGACCGTTTGGGTTCAAATGCCCATAACTCGGGATACGGACCTCCATACGATGCGTCGTCAGCGGTGATGTGATCCTTGGATTGAGACGATAGTTTCGTTATATCGCACTCAAGGTTTCGGAATACTTTGAGTTCGGCCGGGTTGGTTCGTACATGAAACCAACCGGGCCCTCGGAGCGGAAACGCTCATATCTTGAGTTACGGACGTCCGATTGACGTGCCGTCAACTTTGTTGAGTTCCTCTTAGTGAGACGGATCTTTTGGCATACTCCGCCCGAGGTTTGGACGCAGGTGGAGTACGGTCGGGTTGTTTTTTCCTTAAAAACCAACCGGGCCCCTGGGACGAAAAAGCCAATAACTCTCAGACCTGGCGTCCGATTGACGTGTCGTCTGCGACTTTGAGTTCCTGTTGACGATACGGAACTTTTGGATACATCAACTCTAGACTAAGTGTCAATTGATGTATCAGCCTCTCGACTCGTGGATCGGACCCTCCCGAACAAGCTTGTTGTGTGTGGGAACCCTAGAGCTGGCTGCGACTACTACTGTGACTGCGACAACGACTGTGCAGAGATCCTCAATGGATTCGACGACGACGACTACATCACTCAGCGATCCTGTGTGGATCAGTGCTACCAATACTGTGTGGGTCCGATCCTGTGTGGGTCAGCACTCAGCGGTTCTGTGTGGGCCAGCGCCTACAGATCCTGTGTGGGTCCGATCCTGTGTGGGTCTTTGCGGGGGTTAGTACCTATCGATCCTTTGTGGGTCCGACGACTTAGATGGATCAGTGATCATCTCTATCGTCTTTCGAAGAAGTATTCCTGTGTGAGTTGAATCCTGTTTTCTTTTTTGTGTGGATTGTGTTGTGCTATCCTGTGTGGATTACGTTTTGCTTTCCTGTGTGGAATACGTATACTTTCCTGTGTGGACTGGGTTGTACTTGGGCTCGGAGGTTGGAGCGTACTGGAATTGATGACTTAGGTACATATATGGGCATATACCTAAACAATTTCGGTTGTTACTTCTTGATTGTATCTTTCCTTTGTGGTTTATCCTTTGTGGATTTTGGGAGACCTTCGGGGGTCTCGGGGTCCCTACTGAGTAGCTTATACTCACCCCTGCACATGTTATGCCCGCACTACGTTGTGTTGGTTGCAGACGACAGACAGCGTTGATCGTGGTTGAGGCTTGCAGAGTAGGACGGTACCTGGAGGTGGACCACTGGGCGGACGTACTCGGAGCAGATGGTGGGACCCGAGGAGCAGTGGAGTTATCTGTACCCACCCTTCAGGTGGGATTTCCAGTGGACAGCTCGGCATAGCGGCCTTTACTTTTCAGTTGTTGTTTTCCCTTTCGAGTTGTACTTTACTTTCAGTTTGGGTTTGTATATTGGCCCACTTACTTTTCCGCACATACTGTTGTACCAGTTTTTACTTAGTGTTTACTTTTCCGCTTGCTTACTCTGTGGTGCTTGTTTACTTTACAAAGGCAATGTCTTCCCTTTTTACCAGGATTTACGTCTTGGTGCTAGTCGCCAGCCCCTGGCCTATGGAAGGCGGGCTTGGGGTAGTCACGACACGGGCCCCGAGGACGGGTCGTGACATAAATTTAATTATAAACATTATAGAGTTAATTAATGGGTGGTATACACACCACACAAAATTAATGAGTGTTGAATGTTACATAACACTCATGGAAATAAGAGTGAGACAAGAAAACCCCAACTACATGAGTAATTTATAAATAGTGAAACTCATGAAAAATAACATAAATTTAAAGATTTAATATCATTTAATAAAATAATTTAATTATATAAAATTTCATAAGGAATTATATACACCACACAACAGATAGAGTGGTGAATATGTCATCAATCACATAAAAAATAAAAAGTAAGATGAAATTAACTTACCTTAAGTCTTTACATTATTTGAACGAGTTAGAAAATATTATATAAAAAATATATGTATATAATAAATCTATTATATAACCTTATTATTATATATAAATATATATTTTTTTATTACTCTATATTCCACGTTTATTAACAGCTCCATGTAAATGTTATGCTTCAGTTAATATCTACTTTGTTGTTTATAAGTTTTGACTTTTTATTCATGGTGTTCTTAGTTAGATCAATATTTAATTATTTAAATATTTTAATACATTATTTATATATCATATATATTAGTTATATAAATATTTATAATAATATATATATATATAATGGAAAATTCTATTCATTACGATGGTAGGCCGTACATATGCATGAACATTATTTCTTTTTTCTTGTCATATTGAAAGAATGAAAGTTATATATATATATATATATATATATATATATATAATGTAATTAAAGTATAATTATTATTTCACAAATATCATATATTTTATCTAAAACCACCATTAATTCATTCTATATAATTTGTCAATGAATCACATCATTTTGAGGAGTCAAAAGCCCAAACTTCCTTATATTAAGTTATAATATGTCCAAAATATAGAAATCAAGAATTTATGTTTTATATAATAGTTAAAAAAAATAAAAAATAAAAAATATTATTTATAAAAAATATAATAATATTATTTCCATCGTAATTCTTAACCATTAGATGTGGTAAAGGGAAAGAGAACCACCAAATTTCGTGATATGTTGGTATGCCGTACACAGGAAAGATAAGTTTGTTACACATTTGAGGGAACTGTGAGTAACTATAGGTACAATTGATAATATATCAACATCTCAATGTCTTTTGGATATCATGGTTATTATTTAATAATTTAATAATACTAATTGTGGTGGTGGATAATGAAAATAATGGAAATGAGATTTAGAAAAGATGTTACCTCTTCTTTGGGTAACACCTTTTGATTTTCACCAAAGGGATTCCATGCATGGATTTCATCCCAATAGTAGGATTATAATATAAAATGATGTATTTTTTTGGATATAATATTAGAATATTTTTTAAGATATATTAGGATTTAAAGTTGTGAATAATTTGGGAGGGGTGAGTTCCTTTTCATAGTGGAGGAGGAGTGGCATTCTTATAATATTTTTAGAAATGAATTCCACCCGCAATTTTCCTATGAAAAGTGGATCCAATAACGAACCAAATTATATAAAATGGATTATATGGTCGAAAAATGTCCATAAAATATCTTTTAGACAAGTTTTGAGATCATTTTATCCCTTTTATTTAAGGTTTAGTCCTTTGTTATGTTATTTTTTCACTTAATCGATGTAAATAATTTTAATCACATTCACTAATATCATTGAACACAAACTAGATTGAAAATATTAAACATTAAAAATTATTCTATTTAAAAATATGGAATACATTATACAAATTATTATTATATAAGTGGAATAGATTGATTAATATTTGATAAGGTAGACGGGGCGACAAAGCACAGTTTTAAAGTAAAAATGTTCAAATGTTTGAAATGTTATTGTATTCATTTTCTATTGTAAATTGATTATAATTTCCTAAATTGAATTAATTTATATACAATTGATCAAATTATACTCCACAACCAGACTAAAATATAATTTAACTACCTAAATAATTTAGAAAAAAATAGTTTTGAAACAAAATACAATTTTATTCGTTATGCATCAGAAAATGAAACCTCACATAATAATACAAAAAAATCACCCTAATATAGTTTTTATGTTCCTCTTTCAAAATTGATATATATATATTCAGATAAAAATTAAAATTGTTTCAAATATCATATTTACAATGGGTTCTCCCTTAAAATGGGTAAAATTGCCTTTTAGAAAAATACATCTTTTTATTCATAAAATTGGATTTTTTTTCATACCTTATACCTATCAAATATATTGGATGAATATAAAAGGTAACTATTGGATATATAATATATATATTTTATTGAAAAAATTAATCAAAAGTGGTTTGTTTATTTTATTTATATTAAACTATGTTTGTATATAAAACTTTATTTCTAAGGAAAATAGTTTCTTTATTTTAAAAAATTTTGGACATTCCATTCAACTAAATGATAACCCCAAGTATTAATTATTTATACAAGTGTAAATAATATTTTCATAATTTATTTAATCTTATTTTTAACACACATTCCAATGGCTATGTGGTATCTATAATAATATTTTAATAATAATATTAATAGTATGTTGTAGTTTGGTAAAAATAAACCTTATGTGTAGAAGAAGATATCGAAGGGACACAGTATTGTGTGTAAAATAAGAAAAACATCATTTTTTGTGTACCTCAATATAATCAATGTTTTTTCTTGTAACACAATCATGAATTTTTATTTCATATAACTCAATCCATATATAGTTATTTTTTATAATAAAATCTATTTTTAGTGTTGGGTGAAATTAAAAATATCAAAATATTAAATTAGTTTGAAAAATAAATTTATAAAATATTAGGGTGTTACTTTATACCCCCCTTAAAATTAATTTCCCAATCAATAATTTTATAGGTTATTAAATGTTTGATACTTTAATTTTCCTTTAATATAATTCCTCATCATGAAAATGAATACTAAATATTTATTTAAATAGGTAATGTTGTCAACACAATTGTTAAAAAAAGAATTACATACCTAAGATTTCACATTGGATTACATATCATGGAATATAATATTGGAAATGTAATAGAGGAATAAATAATTATAGAGATTCATAATGATCCTCGAACACCATCATTGAATGTTCAATCTAAATTTATGGGCCTAGTAAACATAAATCTATGATAATTTATATGATAATCAATTTAACATAAATAAAAATTTTAAGATAAATCATTATCAATATCATTTTCATTTATTTTAGGAATTATTTTACAATCTATGAACATAATTAAATATATTAACATGATTTTAATTATTTTTTCAATGTACAATGTCGCCCTTTGGTTGATACATTCTCTATTTTGACTTCATCTTTTACACTATGAAATTAATGTAAATTTTACTTTCTAGATTTTATAATTGTTCCAAAGGTAGAGTGATAATTAAATCCATCTATATTTTGATACCATCTACATAAAGTGGTTAGAATATGTTACCCTATATATAAAAATCCTCATGTGGTGAGATAATAATTTAATTTTAAAAACATTAATTTATGTTTAGCATAATCATTCCATAAATAGTTAACCTTATAATGATGTTGAAAGAATAAAATAAAAAACATTAGAAAAAATGTTACGAAATAAACTTAACCTTGATCCCCTATATATCAAAAAGTAGTTATAGGTTTTCACATACCAAACATTTTTATACCCTCATCATATATTTTCTTAAAAAATGGTAATAACAATAATTACCATAAATCCTTCTAAAAACATGCATGATTAATTATTCTGAAGATTATAGGATATATTCAGTAAATATAATATGTTGTAAACTTCATATATGATAACATGGAACCCTTTTTCAAAAAATACATTACCATAAATTATATCAAAATTATTTTTTTCAAAATAAATAATCTCTTCATCCATGATACATACAATTATCTTAACATCTTCAACACATTACGGGTTGCCTTCCCATATTTCAAAAAACACATTTATATTAAATCACATTAGTAAATATTCATCACCATTAAAAATAAACTTTTAAATCCATTATTAAATAATTATTCTGAAAAGCTAATATATTTCATGATTAATACAACGTAATCTCTTAATTCCAAAACATATAAAATTCAATCATTAAACATTATTATTAAACCATTAATCGTGATTAATCATCATTTTGTTAAATAAACCTTTCATAGAATATGAAATATGAATCATGAATTTCATATCATCAACATCAATCCAATTATAATTCTTATGTTAAATTTAAATAATACTGGAGGAATATCCCTTACTTTTCATATGTCATTTTATGTCTCTTTATCTTTTGTAGTATGACCAATACTCATGGACGTTCCTTATTCATTTCATGTGTTTTACACTTCGGAAATATATTTTCATAATTAATACACTTTCATAATATGTAACAATTAATAAAAACCAAGTTCCCTTGACTACCTTCTAATGAATAAAACCATAAATCAATGGGTGAGAAACACCTATCATAGAAAAAAACCACATAATGATGAAAAACTACTTATAAGGTGTCATATTAATGTCACATACATATTTAATACATGACACATTAAGATTATCCTAGGTTATTCACAATCATAATCAATTTAGTTCTGTCATAATGGGTTTCAATGAGTTTGTGAATTCCTAAAGCATATCCCATGAGAGTCTCAAACCTAGTGTTCCACTAGGCCTATTATCATGCACCAGTTATTTATTCAATCAAACTCAATGTGGTGTTTTCAGGGTTTCTACCCCTATGTCAATTTGTTACAGAGCCACATCAACTTGTAGTATTCATACAATGATTTATTTCTAGGAAACCACTCGCTCTATCCTTTACCAAAATTTTAGGACATTTTCTTATACATTAACTCATAATTAAACATATCCTTATAAACATTCCTTGACATACCCTTAGAAACATACCTATGGATCTCAATATGGTTTTCATGTCCTTGTTTCTAATTATTAATTAATTATTTCCAATGATAACAACTATTATGACTCGGGCATAAGATACATGGATATTACATTTATATCGATGACTAATTAGCATATTATAAAAGTATATTCACAAGCACCATAATTGATTAATGTCTTTAGAAACAAAGAATAAATATTCTAACGTCGTAAAATAACTTCAATGTTTACCACAATGATAATATCCATTTTTAATTCTACTCAAAAAAATTCATTATAGCATGGGGAATGGAAATATAATAAGGGGTGACCTTAAATTCTCAATAACGGTAAATAATGGATGTACATAATCATAACATGAACATAAAGGTTAGATAATATAATAATATAATTTGAAGAACATATCATTCATATCAAAGATAATAATCATGAGAAAATACATAACAGTTTTCAGTTCATAAGTCATTAATCATAAGGGAATCAAGAGTATTATCTATGAAACCATAACTGAGGAATAAGACAAAGTGCTTGTGGAACATGCATAATAATAGAAAATCTAATTTCAAGGATACCAAAAAATACATTTATAATAAGATTGTATTGGGATACAACCCATGTATCAGATTCTATCTTGTGCTAAAAACATGAGTACATACTTATTTTCAGGATTAGGTAAAAAACCCAGGTAACCACTTATTTTCAATCTTGTGATACATCTCTTGTACCCTTTATTGAAATTTCACTACCGCCCATGTACCCTTTGATATCATGTACCACTAATAATAACACCATTAATTAGAGGGAGATATATGTCCCACCCATCATAAAATCAAATCATACATACATGTGAAATAATATCATAAAAATCACATCATATCATAAACCATAAAAATATATGAGTTTCATAAAAAAATTCATAACCTATGAAATGAAAAAGGGTATCCTAAAATTTTAGCATATCCCAACATATGAAAAAAAGTGTGGATTAATAATAATTTCATTAATGAATAACCTATATAAATAAGTGTGTTTTGAAAGAATATAAACAATTTAAGTGAAATGGTTATTATAAACATCATTCAATAAAAACTAAAACATTCAATAATGAATATGAATGGTATTATTGGATCATTTCAATATTAAAGAAAAAACTATAAAAAAGTATGTCATTTTGATGGAAAAATAATTTTAATGATCACATGGAACATTTAATATGGATAATAGCCTTTATTTGGAAATCTTTATCATAAAACCATTTCAAAAAACCCTTCTTATATAATTAATTTTTTAAAATTTCATTAAAAACCCTTCATGAAGAAGTTATCTATTCTGATTTGAAATAATTTAAAATCTAAAAAATAGTTTGAAAAAATCTTATTTTGAAATAACTATTATAACTCATAAGTAAATCTGGAAAACATTGTGAAATTATTTTCATTGAAAATACATTTTAAAATATATAAAATAATTTTTGAAAACCATATTTTTTGAAAATATGTTGAAAACATAATAAATAATGCTTGAAATCAATTTGAAAAAAAACATTTCATTGAAGAATTATATATTAATTATCAAAAAATATAAAAAAACATTTTAATGATAAAACATTTATGATAGTATTTTTAGAAAACAATATTTTTAATGAACACATATTTCTGACAAAAAAGAGAAATCAAGTCAGATTTTTTTGAATACATTTTTATAATTATCATAAGTAATAAATAGTTGAAATTCTTATAATTCTTGATGATATAATCAATAAACACAAGAGATTAAAATTATTATTGTTATGTAGATATTGGTCATAGTATTTCATCAATGTAAGGATAATCATATATATTCTTAATAACGATGAGAATGTGGCAATAATTTGTTTCCACTTTGGTAACTTTGAATTAAAATAACAATGTAAGAATAAAAATACCGGAATATTAAAATATCAGTAATAGAATCAGATAGTATAATATTTCAAAGGAATTTATATATACCCCATGGAAAAATATTGGTTCATAACATGGAATGTATCTCAAAGAAAGAAAATTAATGCAAAATTACATTACATATTTAGTAACATTTGAGCTATAAACCCCATTAAATAATGATCGTAAAATTGAGATGTCAGTACCAATAAACATGTGAATAAAAATTATATAATACATTAATGGGGATTATATACACCGCACATATGAGATGAGTGGGGAATATGGCATAAATATAATAGAAATAAGAGTGAGATAAGAAAACCATTACTACATGAGTAATTTCTGAATTGTGATCTTCATGATACAATAACCTAAATTAAAAACACTATATCCTTAAATAAAATAAAATTACTGATATAACATTTTATAATGTAGTATTTACACCACACAAATGAAGATAATGGTGAATATGGAATGAATCTAATAGAAATAAATTTGGGATAAAAAATCATTATATTAAGTCCTCACATTCATCCAAAAAGGTAAATAATCATATAAAATAAATATTTTTTTATTATAAATCATATATTATTATATATTATTATATCTAAAAACATATATGGTTTTTTTATTTTCCCATATTACCTATTTTTTAACAAATCCAAGTTGGTGTTACGTTTCAAGTAATATCCAATTTGTTTTTTTTTGTATACGTTTGGACATGTAATTCTTGATCCTCAAACATATATCATTATTTAATTATTAAAATAATGTAAAAAAATATTTATATATCATATATATTCATTATATAAATATTTATAACAATTTATAAAATATATATATGATATATAATACACCATTTTTTGAGACGGTATGTCGTACCTACGAAAGAACTTTGTTTCTGTTTTATTTTCATAATAAAAGAATGATATAAAATGAAATTTAAGTATATAAATTAGAAAATTAATCTAGAATTATTATTTACTACATATAATAAATTTTCACGAAAAACACACTTTATACATTCCATATAAATTTCGAACGAATCACATCACTTCAACGAGGTGGTAGTCCACACTTCCAAAAATGAAATTTCTATGTATCCAAAATATGGAAGGCATGAAGGTTGTTTTATATATACATTATATAAGAATAAATACAACATAAATTTAATATATAAAATATAGAAATATAATTTCCATCATAATCCCCAACCATGATAGGTGGTGATGGGAAAACAAACAACATCATTTCATGATAGTGTAGTTCTCATTACAAAAGTACGTTACGTTCATTATCCATTTGGTGGAAGTGTGTGTTATTATTGGTAAAAACCTTAATATAAATAAATATAAGTATATTTATGTTACATAGGTTACTATTTATGAATTTGATAAGAATAAATGAGGTTATGGATAAAGAAAATAAAGGAAAAAGTTTGAGGAAGGATGTTACCACCTCTTTTGGAAACTCTTTTTGGTTTTCATAAAGGGGATTCATTTAATTGATTTATTCCCAAAGGGGGGGTTGTATAACTAATTTAGGGGTGTTTTGAGAATATTTAATAAGGTTTTTTAAGAGTAAATGGGATTTATTGGAGTTAATTAGTGAGATGGGTGAGTGACTTTTTATAGTGGAGAAAGTGTGACATTCTAGTAATCTTTTGAAAAGCGAGTTCCACCCACATTTTTTATGACTAGTGGATCCAATAATAAACATAATTTTAGTAATGGGAGTATAATTTATAAATATTTACATAAAATGGTGTATTTAAAAGTTTCTATTACTTTTTTTTGTTTAATATTATGCTATAGTTTTTTGTTAATATAATTTTTCTCTTAATCTTTGAAATTCATTTTAATCACTTTCACAAATATTTTTGGTCAATAACTAATTTGAACTTATTAATATATATAAATATATATTATTTTTAAAAGAATTTAATCAATTTTTTAACATACTAATCATATATTTGGCAGAAATTAATTTAAATTTAATGTTGCAGGCGAGATGACAAAGCAGGTTTTTAAAGTAAAAATGATCAAAAGTATGAAAGGTTTTTTTATCCAATTTCAATGTGAAATTTATTAAAATTACTTAAAAAGGAATAATTTTTTTACAATTTATCTAATTAAACTATAAAATAAAACTAAAATATAATTTAACTATATAAATATATTATAATAAAAAGTTGTTTTAAATAAAAAATCATTATTATTCATTACTCATAAAAAATAAAACATCACAAAAAAACACCAAAAAATCACCCTAATATAATTTGTATTTTCCACTATAAATAATGAAGTTTATTTTTTAAAATAAACAATATTAAAAGTTTTAAAATTCATATTTGATATGAGTTCTCCATCACAAGGGTGTAGAATTACACTTTAGAAAAAATACATCTTTTAATTCTTGAAATTGGATTTATTCAAACCATATACCTTTAAAATATATATTATAATTATCAAAAATATTTATTGAATATATAATATCTAAATTTTATTAAAAATATTCATCAAAATTGGTTTTTTTACCTTATTGAGATAAAATTTTGATTTTACATAAAGAGGTAGTTTTCAAATAAAAGTAATTTTATTATCATTTAATGGTTTTTACATTTACATCAATTTATTTATAAACAAAGAATTAATTTAATGTACGTGTTTAAATAATAATTTCTTAATTTAGTTACTTTTATGTGTAGAATTCATTAAAAAGTTTATATGGTAGCAATAATAACATTTTAATAATAATATTAATTCAATTTTATAGTTTAGTTAAAATGGACCTTTCATGTAACACATGATATCAAGGGGACTTGGTATTGTTTTTGGAAAACAATCCAAACATATCTTTCATGTAATGTATGATAATATAATTATTTTATGTATAAAATGCATGACTTGGTGCGGAATATAATACCTAAAACACGTAGTTCATTTTTATAAAAATTCTATATTCAATGTTGCGTGAATATTAAAATATCAAAAGATTAATTTAATTCAAAAATAATAATTAACAAAATATCAGGTTTTTACAGGTATATATATTGTCGAGAACTCTATTGGGATAAAAGAATGATATCTTAAAATGTAGTGTATCTAACTCCAAATTCCTAATTATTTTTATCTAAATTATCATTTATGATAACAAAATACATTTTACAACAAAATTTATCAAACACATGTCTCTAGAAAATATATCTATTATCATCTCTCATTTTCTAAGGAAGCCTAGAAGGTATTTCGGTTTATAGAACATAATATTCACTTTTATATCACTGTTTTATACACAAGATCATGTACCACAGCTAGAAAATTACACTAGTATAGATACTATATTTCACTAAAATAAATCACTTATATAGTGATACAATTTTTTTAATGATTTTATCTATAATATGTTATATATAATATTAATACATTTAAATGATAATATATGTAAAAATTATTCATTAATGAACAGTTTATTTCTATATATATTTTATGAAATCACAATAACCCACAATATTCAACTAAAAATATCATATCACATGGATATTCTAGTGGAAATGATGCATGTATTCCTTCTTTTAGTATACACTAACGCCATACAAATAATAAATGGTATTTAGGTTTATTTTCATGGTTCCTATTTCTATTAAATTATAACTAATTTATGATTTAATCACATACACCAGTAGCATAGAGATTGTTCTTGAATTAATATAATGGAATAATATAGAAGGAATCACATACCAACTGAAATAATATTTTATTATTATTTGTAAAATATATACATACATGATCCATACATCATATTTGACCAAAAAAATATAATATATATTTTTTCATAATAATATTATGCAATTTTTCATATAAATTCATATAAAATATTATAATATTCATGGATTTCTATGAAAGGAAACAACAAAAGGGTGACCTGAAATTATCAATAAGAGTTATTTATAGTATATTATATCTTGAAACATTATGAAAAATAAATATATAAAGGTAAGTATCTAAGAATTCATTCCATTTGTATAACTATATAAGAAATAATCATTATAGCATAATACGTAACTTAAAAAACCTGAAATATTATCCATAAACAAAAAATTAAATACCTAAAGAGATAATATCATAGTGATAATATCATCAATAACAATAAATTAACTCTTAATGAAGGTACCTATTAATTATTTGATGAACTGTCTCAAGAAGATGATATATATACCATCAATAACTATAATAATATGGTTTACACTATTAAAAATAAAAACATGTTTAATGTTACCCAAACATATTTGTCTTGTGAGACATATTAATAAATCAATGGGATATATAATATCAGTAGTCACCCATCACTAAATGTCCAATAAATCCTCATTTTTTTCATAATCAATTTATCTCCCAAACAATGTTCGTTATCATCAAATATCTGTATTGAGTAATGAATATAGATTTATATGTTATTTCGTTAATAAAAAAAGATACATTTAATAATGAAAAATGAACTTAAAATGATATAAGGGTTACAAAATTAATATATACATAAAAAGTATATATTTAGGGGAGATTTAATGTTTAATCATTAAATGAATGTGAAAATTTTGGGGGAATTTTATAACTAAAAAAATGAACCAATTAACTAAATGCCAGTACTTTTCCTGGTAAAAATGATCATAAATAATAAATTTAATTATTAGAGATTGTATCAATCAAAAAATATACCCATTAGACGATAAGAAATAGGTTTTGTAATTGATTAATTTAAATAACATTAAATGATCTTTAACAAAATTATTAAATAAAATTTTATTTACATTTTGAAAAACATTTCAAAAATCCATTTCCTTGAAAAGGACTTTTGAGAACATTTTCATTTATAATATCCTCATAAAAATGAAAAGGGTATATCAAAAAAATAATAGCCATGATGGTGGAAAATTATATACATGTGGTACCTATTGAAAAGGACATTCTTTTTTCACAAAAAATAATAATCGGAAAGTTCATTTTTTAGAAAACTATAAAAAGGTTCTTTTCAAAAAATTTGTATAATACAAACAAGAATGTTTTTTAAAAAGATATAATATTACTTTTAAAACTATTTTAAAGCATAAAAAATGATTAAAATTTTTTTAATAGATCATTTCTAAATATTTAAAATCATTTTTAAATACTTATTTTTTAAAATATTGGTTTAAGAAGGAAAAAAAATTTCCAATCGAAGAGAGAAATAATGTTAGATTTTCATAAAACATTTTCTCAATAAATATTTGCTTCCAAATAGTGAAAAAAAATTAAAATTATTTTGAAATATAATGACTAACAATATATTATAAAAAGTAATTTTTTTTATTATTAAATATTTCAAAAATTTCCTTCAAATGAAATTTCAGAACAAACATTTGCGTTTACAATAGGATTGAGAATTCAACCATTACAATGATCATAATGTTAATGTGATAATTAATCAATGAATTAATTATGTTTCTCAACTATAAATTCACATTAAAATTTTAAATATAAAACTAGGTTATAAAAATTCATTATACACGTAGTCTTATAATGGAATAATTATTGATGTTGAAGTGTAACCCAATGAAAAAAATATGAGTTAAGAAATTATTACCTCGTACTTAATATTAATTAAATGTTCTTTATCATATTGTATAGTTTTTTTTAAATCAGTTATAAACTAAACATAAAACAATATTCATATTTATGATATCATATATGGTCATGTTGTTCTATTTATCACCCTTTCATTAATAATATTTCATTATTTTCATTGTTTTATGTGTTAATGGACTTGTTTTATTATGAATATTTTTTCAATAATGATCTAATTTTCAATCATATTAAATAGTTTAATCATCTCTATAGAAATATTCATTGAATAATTATCATACTTATACATCAATTACAATTTTAATTCCAACCATAAAAGATAATTTTGAGAAAAAAAGTTTGTTACGAACATATAGACGGTAGGCCGTATGTATGCATAAGTGATGTTACCATTTTCCAATTTCCATAGTGGAAAAAAATAAGTAATTTATAAAAGTACCTAGTGTTAATAATATAATATATATCATATTATATACTTATACATATCATCCATGTGGTTTGGTGATGAAAAGAGAGTCACATTGCTTCCTGAATGTAGCAGTCCACACGTATACGATCGATGATATCCTCATTACGTGAGTAGATAGGTTAAAATAAAATGAAATATTTTATATTTATATAATAATAAATATATAAAAAATATTATAATTTTTTTATTTATATGTGAAGTGTTAGAAAAATATGAATCACATCTCATCGTGAGGTGGTAGTCCTCCACACACACGAGCGATGATATTATATATCCTATAGAATAAAAGATAAAAAATATTTCAAATGACTCTATATGTATAAATATTTTATAAATATTATATATATATATAATATAAATATATATATATATATAAATTTTAATGATGGTGATGGAAGATCGAATGAGATCGGTTCATGAGGCAATAGTCCGTCAAGTAGACAAATGATGATTTTGTAACCCATATTGTTAAAATGGAGAAAGATTAAGGCCATGATATTATTATAAAAACACACCACTGTCTGTATGATAACAAAGATATTATTCAAAATTGTGTTAATAAAAATTTATGGAGATGTAAGATAAATAAAATATAGATGCTTAATGAGGAACATTACTACTTCTTCGGGTATTCCCATTAGGATTGCACTAAATCCATAATCAGTATTCATTAATCACAAAATAAGTCATCTATGAGTAGGTTAAGAATGTTGGTAATTTATATTTATAGTTATTTGATGATCCCAATAGGTTTTATGGTGTAATGAACAGAGGATATGGGGTGTCCTTATATAATTGGGGTGAGTGGTACATTGGTAATTGTTTTAATAGATTCTATCATACCCATGTTTTTATCTTTCCATATGATTAAAAAAGTGGTCATTCTTATACCAAGTAGTTAATGTTTTGAAATATTCCTACTAAAATGGGTTTAGAAAAACATTTATGTCATTTTAACCCTTATCTTCATATATTAATATTGGTAAATCATTTTTTAGCTTAACCATTATAATATATTTTTACTCTTTTCACAATTTTTTGGTCAAAAATTACCTCTATGTATTCTGAAATAATAAATTAATCTTATTAAACATATAGAATCAATTTTTATAAATTCAATTCCCAGAAATGGAAAATTTTGACTCAAAAATTAATCCCATAGACGTGATGACAAAGAAGGGTTTTAAAGAGAAAATGCTCAAATGATTATAGTGTTTTTAAATCAAAATTCAATATAAAAATGATTATAATAACCTAAATTGGATTAAATGATATATAATTGAATTAATTTTATAGTAAAACCTATTTAAAATATAATTTAAAATTATAAATAATTTTATCAAAAATTGATTTTTCAATCATAATATATTATTTTTAGTATTTATCATAAAATGAAAATTTCATAATAAAAATCAAATCACCATAATATAATTATGATATTATAATTTATAAAATTAATTTTATTTTTTCAAATAAATATTCAATTGTGGTAAAAATTAATTTTAAATTATGTTTAAAAAACATTATTAATATATCTTTTTGAAAAATATAGTATTTTTAAAAACCATCCTTTTAAATGATTATTATTTTTTTACTAATAAATAAATAACAATATTTTTCAAAATTGAGTTTATTCTATTCATACCCTCATATTTAACTACAAGGATATAATGAAAATTTATCGATTACATATCATGTTTCTTTCGAATTCAGTGTTGCTTGAAACACATGTTAAGCTTAGTGTTGAGTGTAAATAAAGAAAAACTCAATGTGTGCTGTAATGAAATATACTGATAATATTATATTTATTTAAAAATTAATATATAATAATGTCTCAAGATGTTATATTTTCTTCTACACTTGGTTTTTTGTGTCACATATGCTGTTTTATTTTATATTCTTATGTTAGAATTTCGGGGTGATATATTCTCCCCAATATATATAAATTACATACTAATTTTTTAAACATGAATTTATTAATAAAGGTGCTGACATTTGGATATTCAATATTTTAAAACCCATATAATAAATGGGTTAATAAAATGTTCTCATAATAATAGAGAAAAGGATGTATAATGATCATCTGGAATTACGCATAAATAGGTTTATATATAAGAGGAAAATTTTTGGAAATTAAAACATGGGTGTGGAATAAATGGATAAATAATTAATGAGAGTAATTATTGTCATTGTTCATAAGAAATTGAATGATAAGTGGAATGAATAGTTCATCAATACTATAAATTTGTGTTGATTTAAAGGTCCTTCTAATATCTTGTCTATGAATATAATAGGATAACAATTTTTTAAAAACTTTTCAAATGTTGAGGAATTAGTTTACCATCTATGAATATAAGGAATTTTACTTACATGATACATTTATATTTTAAAATTACAATTTCATCATTTATTTCTATTCGATCAATTTATAATTCATCATATATACTCCAAGAAATGAATATATAAATATTTTTTTTTAATAAATTACTAAAATTTACTTTAAAAAAATTTTAAGATCCATAGAAGACTGACAATTTTCCCATCAATTTCCAACTACTTTAAAAAACCAAAATGGTTAGAACAATTTATCCAATATGTATAAGTATTTATATGATGGAGTAATACATTAATCTCTAAAGACATTTCCTACATTTAAAATAAACCATTTCATAAATTTTTAACCTTATATCCATTCCAAAAGATTAATATCAATAAATTAAAAAATAAGGTAATTTAATTTTCAAAACGGTCTTATAATTAAAAACTCTTAATCCTATCATACCAAAAAAGTTATTACTTTCATCATGAATTTTCTTCAAAAATGTTAATAACATGAATTAACATAAAATCTTATTATAATATGAATTATTCATTATTAAATAAGTTACACATAAATTATTATATATATTCATTAAATCAAACAAAAATTAACTCCCTTTGTGATAAAATAAAACACTTTGTAAATGAATCAATAATCAATTCCTCTATAGTATGTCCTATAAAATTAAGATTATATTCATAAATAATCAATTCATACTAATAATAAGTATATTTTATATTTTATATTTTCTTCAATCATCTGTATTCGAAGAAGTTAAAATTTCCATAGAATCATTTTTCTCGGTCATTGGTCTCGTTCACCATCCACTTTAAAATTGATAATTAAAAATTTATATTATACAATACATATATATTTTTTGATTTCTTTAACTAGGATATAATTAAAAAATAAAAACAATTATATGAAATGTATATAAATACAATTACTTTAATCGATCATCATCGTCTGTTGTTATAGCATAATCTTTAACATGATTCTTTAGCTTCCATTGAGGTATATTCCAATGACGCTTGTGGAATTTGTTGTCATAGTTCCCCGTATTCATAAAGTTGAAACATTGAATATTAAATAATATTTTTTCACTATGAATAATAAGCAGGGTGGCCCTTTTCCAATTATTGAAGAAAAATTCATCTCCATTTAAACTTGTACCAAGGTGTTTCCTCCCAAAATTTTGACATGCGGGAAAATAATTTTTCCCTTCCTCCTATTGACCATATTTTTACATACCATATTCTTCTTCTTATGTATCTCTCTCAAGGAATAATTATTAGATAATTATTTATATATCTTTTTATCACGTGATATTATTTCTTCATGTGAAGATAATGTTTGGGAGACTATTTTTCTTAGAAATAATTTATTAATACTATCAATGAAATGATATTTATAATACTTTCTATTACGTGTGTTCATGTGTTTTCCAATCTATCTTATATTAACCATTTTTAAATGATATAAAACAATAGATAATATCATATAATTATAAAATAGAATGTCTAATCCCTAATCAAGTGAAAAAAATTGAAATTTTTTTATGAATGTATTATATCATAATCATAAACATGGGTTCATTGGGGATATCATCATCTTAAAACACCTCAAAATAGTATCTATGGAAAATTATAATTATCCAAAGAATATATTACTTGTGTGTCAAAATAGGTGCATAGTAAGCACCATAGTCAAACATGTGGTGATGATCATGTCAATCCCAATGTTCCCTTTTTCGAGTAATTACCCTTAAGTACATCCATAGAAGAACATTGTCAAATTTTATTATCCACATAGGGATGTATTCTTAGGAAAACCCACAAAATCTCGACATAAACAATAAATTAGGATGTTCTTCCATAATTACCCCCTCATTGTATCAGTGGGTTTTCTACCCTGATATATTTTTCCATAATTCTAGTTCTCGTGATTTCTTATACCCTCCCTGTGATACCAACTATAGTGAACCAAACCCCAGTAGCCCAAAGACAAAGAAACCTTTAATATAATGGAATAATATGAAAGGAAATAGATCATGAATGACTAAATAGTTTATTAGTTTTGGAAAACTAGATCAATACTTCAGCCTTATATTACATTTGAATACTAAAATTTCAACTTAATTTTATTATGAATAAAATTATTCCCTCTAAAATATCCTTGCATAAAAATCATAGTACCCTTCATTGATTCTGAATAATGTAAAAAAAGGCGTCATAATACTTTCTGAAAATGTGAAGTATAGGTGAATCTATCGTGAATCAATAATAATAGTAAATATGGAATGATAGATAGTTGAACATGTATAACATTTATATAACTAGATAAGTTTTAATCAATATAGAAAGGTAAATAACTGAAAATTCATTAAATTTAATCAAAAAACAAAAAATTAAATGAATGAAATGATAATATCATAGTTAAAATCTCACAAATAAAAATTAATTAACAATTAATGAAAAAATTATTAATTATTAGGCATCATGTCTCAGGCACATAATACCTGGACCATCAAGACCTTTCATAAGAAAATTTCAACTATAGGTAAAAGCACATTTAACTCTACATTAACTTTTTTTTATAATGATACATATTGATGCATCAAGGGGATATATATTACTTGGGCCCTCCCATAAATTCAGGTCCAAAAATTTCTGCATATAAAAAAATAGATTTAATTCATAAACAATGTTCCTCATCATGAAATATATGTATTCAGTAAAGAATTTGAATTTATAAATATTTACCCATATAAAACAAGTAGTTTCCATATGGAATATAATATTTAAAAATGATATATGGTTTAAAAAATTAGTATATAAGTAAATAATAAGGATTTTTAGGGGAAATATAATGTTTAATGATCACATGAAGTTGAATATTTCTAGGGGAAGTTAATGACCACATTAAATAATCATGGAATAGAGTGTCAATACATTCCTTAGTAAAAATGATCATAAACGGTCAACAGAATGAATAAGGATTGTATTAATACAACATATAACTATTGGGGTAAGAATAAATGATTTTTTATTGAGGAAGATAAATTACATAATAATATCATTAAAAACATCATTTAAGAAAAAATATTTATCATTTTGAAAACATTTATGTAGTAATTTATTTATAAAATCAATTTAAAAATAGGTATTTGAAAATATCATCATAAACAGGAATAAGAAACATAAAATAAATTATTTTTGTGATGGTGGGTAATTTTTTATGTTAAATGCATGTTAAATATAATATTTTTTCCATTTTAAAATGTTTAGAAAAGTTCCTTGTTCTTAAAATTAAAAGAATATTTATTTGAAATTTTTTAAATAATAAAAACAAAAATTATTTTGAAATGTAAATTACATACATATTAAATAAATTTTTAAAGAGTAAACATGGGAAAATTCATCAATTAATCAATTTTAAATGATTAAAAAAATTGTAAATTTTATTTATAAAACATGGTTTACAAATAAAATAGGTTTCTGATCATAAAGAGAAATGAATTATGATTTTCTTAAGACATTTTTTCCATTTTAAACAGAATAAAAGAGCATAAAATGTAATGATTACATAAAAATATCGTGAATAAAAAGATTTAAATAAAAATAAATTTTTTATAATTAAATGTTTGAATAATTTCCTACAACTATATTGTAAGAACCAATAATCATGGTTAAAATAAGATTGTGACGTAAAAATTTATAATGATCATAATATTGAATTGAGAATAAACCAATGAATGTTTTTTTGTTTCAACTATTAATCCATTTATTTTTTTCAAGAAAACTTTTGGTTATCAAAATTAATTATACACATAATCATAGAAATATATAATCAGTGAAGTATATTTTTAACTGAGTGAACATAAATTGAGTTAGGAAATCCCTTACGCCAAACCTATTTTTGATTTAATATTATTTAAACACATTTATTTTGTTTATAAACATGTTATTAACTTAAAATAAAACATAATTATATATTCAATAACATATATGATCCATTTATAGAATCTTATCACCCATTCGTTAATAATAAATCATTATTTTAATTACGTAGAGTGTTAATTGGCTTGGTTTATCATGCATGGTTTGTCATTAAAGATCCATTTTTTCACATATTATAGAATTTCATCATCTGGACAATAAAATTTTGGATATATTTACCATATTTATACCTCAATTATAATTTTATGACTAATCATTAATGATTTTTTTGATAAATAAAGTATGTTAGGATCATAGAGACGGTAGGTCGTACACACACATAGATAACATTTCAATTTTCCAATGATTAGTATGGAGATAAAGAAATTAATATATAGTATTTATAGAATTATTATAATATCATATATAAAAAATTATATTCTTATATATATAATAAATTTGGTATAGCGATGAAAGGAGAGTCACATCACTTCATAAAGGTGGTAATCCACACACAGATGAACAATGTTGTCCTTTTTAAGTGAGTTGAATGGTTATAAATATAATTTTATTAATTATCATTAAATTTTGAAAAATATGTAATTAATATCTTTATAATTTGATTTATATCACATATTCCAAGTAAATTAATCCTTATCACCTTCTATGTGATTTATTAGTGAAAGGTAAATCACATCACTTCGTGATGTGGTAATCTACTATACACACGAGCGATGTTATTGTTTCTCTTATAGAATGGAAGAAAAAACGAAACATATGAAAAAAATTAATCTATGGGTATAAAAACATCCTACTATATTGAAGATAATTAGTTTAGTATATTCTTTAATAATAATTAATTTAATATGAGAAGGAAATAAAATAAATACACTTATTGAAGAACAATAAATTTTCTTCAATTTTCCTTTGTAGGGTTGCACTATTGCCTTCCTATGTTGGATTTATAACAAATTTATGGATTCTAGGATGAGGCTACAGTATTTGAAATTGTAATTGGGTATTTCTTGAAATAATAAAACAATTTTGATTGTATGAACAAGGGAGGATAGGTGGTGTCCATTTATAAGTGAGGCGAGTGGCACACTTGTCATGTATTAGTAATTATTCAATAATATTTATGTTTTTCTAGTTCTATATGCTTCAAAAACTGTCTTTTATAGAGGCTATATAATATAAAATGGAAATATTTCAATAAAATTTAGTTTTTATAAGTTTTTAGTTCTTTTAAAATAGTTCTCTTATTATTTTATCTCGTAGTAAATCATTTATTACCTTAAACCCAAAATGTAATTTTTTATGTTTTAACTTTTAATTTTGGTAAAATAAAAAGTTTAAATTAATAAAAATTAGAATTTATATTTAGTCCTAATACGAAATGTTTTTTTTAAATTCAATTAATATAATTGTAATGGTGTAATTTAAAATTAATCCCATAGAAGTGATGAAACCATGAGTTTTTACACAAAAGCATTGTTCAAAAGATTATAATATTTGTATATCAAACATCAAAATAAAAATGAAAAAATGATATAAATATAAATTATTTAGATATAATTTATTTTATTTTACATTAAAAATATTTATAATATAATTTAAAATTATTAATATTTTAAACCAAAAGGTTGTCTTCAATTGAAATTCAATATTTTCATTATTCACCAAATAAAATGATACTTTCTTCAAAAACCTCAAAAATTGATCCTAAGATAATTATGATATTCATATTTCAAAAAAGTTTCTCTTTTCAACAAAATTTTATCAATGCTTCGAAACTTAATTAGGAATTATGTGCATAAATTATGAGTAACTCGTGTTTTATAAAAAAATAATGTTTGTTAAAAATAAATTCATTTTCTTCAAGATGATTCTTATTTTATTAATAATCTATAGTTATGAATATTATTCATAATTTTTTAAGTACTATTTATACACACCAATTTAATTTTTAAGCTATTATAAAAATAGATTCATAATATGTCACATTACTTTTAAACTCGGTGTTGTGTGTAACACATGCTAGTCTCAGTGTTGCATGTAATGCAAGATAAAATCCGGGTTGCATGAAATGAATGATAAACTCAACACTGTATGCGATGCATGATATACATGGAATTTTGTGTAAGGAAATCTGAAATCAGTTTTTCATGTAGTAAAATATATTTTAAAGATTATATTTATTTAAAAATAAATATATCATAAAATCTTAATGTTATTTATTTTCATCTAATCGTGGTGATGTATGTCAAATATCCAATAAAATATAATGTCAGTATTGTAGAATTTTTGGGATTTACTGAGATCATTTAAATGTAATCCTATATCCATAAATTCTAGTATAATCTAAATGTATATATTTCCACTTAATTAATATATATCGGTGTAACATCCTATCTTTGATTAATGGTACAAACCATTTTTTTGGTTTAAAATAAATTTTCAGTCCTAATAATGGTTCTTAAAAGAGTAGTGGAGCTCCCAAGGTTTTTTCAGGATTGTTTAGAACATGGAGCCCAGAATTTTGAAGAAGGAAACTATACTGCATAATTAGTAGAAACCATTCATCACAACCTATATTGTTTCTCTAACCCTAAAACATGAGTGATTGGGGTACTGGGGGCTGCATGATTTGTCTGTAACCATGCGCCCCCTGGTGCATGGTCATGTGTAATTACAGACCACTTTGAAAGTGGCCTTCTTGATGGTTGGTGTACAGTTTGGACTACAGTTCTTCCAAACCGAGCTCCCTTGCATATGTGGTGAATTTCCAATCCGTCCCCTCATTAGTATTTTAACTCACTTATTCTTCCACATTTCATCATTTCATTGTATTAACCCCTCTTTTCTATCCTGTATAATATCCTCCATCCAAAATCTATTGGACAAGAAAGAACCTCCATCATACATCTATTTTTCTCACTAACAGATTCATTATAAATATATAAGTAATCTGCTCAATTCTCTCCCGTATTTTTATAGTTCCACTTCTTATCTGTTTCACTAATTAGGTGCAAGATCATTTCCCAATTTTTTAGGGAATATGAATATTTCTAAGACAACTACCCTTATAGCTCTAATGGAAGGATTAATATATATGAATGAAGAACTAAAAGTTTAATGTAAGTGGTTCGGGTTCCTTCACCATTTTTCAAAACATCATATGTCATGTGTTGTTTCCCCAAGAGCGATAATTTTTGGGTTTTGACATATAATTTCTAAATATATTACATGGAAAGAATTACCTTACCAAATTTGACCAGAGATAATAGTTAATCAATAACTTTATTTGATCCCCAGGAATTATTCCACCCCCAAGGGGTGTGATTCACCTTGGAGTCTATTTTTAACCTTTGTTCTAAGTTTTATAAATCCCCTTAATGGATTGTGAATATCATAAATTCATTTAGTTATTAAATTTAATCGAACGGGGTGATGAACCATGAGTTAAAACCTACAACTAATTTGATAATTTAATGGAATTTTTGAACTAGATTAATTTTTCATGATCTTATGAACATCACCCATGAATTAAATGTATTGTTAATTTTATTTAATGAACAACCATATAAATCAGATGGTAAATGATATTATTGTAAAATGGTATGAATTTTATAACAAAGTCATATCACCGCTTTAGTGTCGAGGGAAACTCCAAGGGGTCCTGACTTAAGGACCCCTTGGACGAGCTCATCGTGCCTTAGTTCAATTTTTTTTATTATTTTATAAAAAAATTGGTGAAGAAATAGATATACCTAGTATAGGATCACTGGGCATTATTTATTTTTACCTTTATACGAGTGACACTAGTTCCCTAAGGGAGACCTCGTGGAAGGGCTCTGTGGTACGATGGTTGTATCATGCCACGATAGCAACTTGGGTCGCTACTTACGATACCTAGGATGAACTCATTGGTTAATTCATTTTTTAATCTCACAATTCTTGGAGTGACACTATGTATGTAATTATATGTTCAACATTGATAGAATACCATGGAATTTGGGAATATACTGAGCCCCTAGATTGATACTTGTATTTTTTTTTGGAATTTCCATAGATGGGTTCAAGGTGACTCTGAATTAGTTATAAATATGTTAAATTGAATTATATCTAAGGGAATGATTTAAAAAATTAATAAACCATTTAAATTGGAAAAAATAAAAAAAATTACACCAATCTTAATCACAATGTTCATGATAGTACATCTCCTTATACATTATCCAACTCACTATACTCATGTAGGATCCCTTGGTTTAGACACACTGACTTATACCAAATTAGGTAAATTGGATATGTGTCCTTGCAGAATCCATTCCAATGTCCTTATTAATTTATTAATGTCTTGAATTTATTTATTTATGCAACACTGTTCATTTTAAGATTCATGTGATGGATAGAGGTATACACCTTTGGTGGTGGCCTACTGGGATTTTATCTCACACCCTACTCGAGCAACCTTTATAACCCAAGTTGACTACATGATTTTATGTATAAATAATGGGAATATGGTAGCTTCTATTTCTTTATTGATAGTTCTAGTATGGAGTTTTGTGGTTGAGGACTAATCCAATTCTCATTATGATAGTTGTTGTTGGCTTTTGTTCATTTTTTTATTTTGATAGAATTGGGAATATTATTATATCCCTTGATCCCAGCATTATCATTATTATATTGAAACATGAGTATCTTTATATGTGTTTATAAATCTTATATATATATATATATATATATATATTCATATTTTTATTTATATAACATGTTTTGTTACTACTGATCTACATCAATATGTTGTTGACGTTGCTTCTACAATGACCAATTACCAGTCATGTCAAATAGTATCTTTTTATACTGTTTCTTATCCATTAAATATTGGTCCACTGCATTATAGACTATGAGGGAATAGTCTACCCATAGATACACACTAGTCCCAAATTTCTAGTCAGTAGCCTCTAGCATTTGGTAAGGTATGCTTGATGTCTTGCTGTCTTCCATCTCGTGGCCCCATTAAGTGTAATTTGTGGAAGGATTATACAAAGATGTATCATAACCATTTTTTCTTTTTTATTACTATTTGGGAATTAGACTAGAGACTGGAACATTAGAAATTTTTAATGAGCATTTTTTAGATTAGATTACTCGTGTACAAGGGAAACCCAATTTTCCTGGGTTTGGTAAATGTTAGTATTATTTGTGTTTTTATAGTTTCACATATTTCACCATAGGTTGATGTGTTTTAATTGAATTGTAAATATATTTATGGGATATACTTTACCCTGGACTAAGGTGTGAGGGTATATTAAAATCATTCATCATATTAGGAATAATAGGATTAAAATGCAATTAATTATGTCATGCCATATCTAGTTTACTATGTGCATAACTAGAATTGCATGTGATGGTTGTGGGGACATATCTATTATTTCTTGTAAATTTATGAAAACAAATTGACACTTTAATTGTATTCATTAACCTAAGACCATTTTCTTGAATATTTGAATGAAGACACATTAAGTAGTTTTTTATACGATGTTGAGATATATACTATCTATATCATGGGAAGGAATGTGTTATAGTTAGGATTAATTGGATGCCACACTCCAATTTATATGGATTACAGGCCCTTGTAAATTGGATGTAGTGATCCAAATGATTCAATCATTTAAATGAATTTAAATTTATAAATTAATACTAAATTAAAATGGTTAATCATCTAAATGAAGTTATTACTTGATACCTATGTGTTATGATATCTTGATCCTTTCTCACAATTTATAGTGGGAAGTAGTCCATGTCAACTATAATCATTATAAAACATTTTCTAATCACTAATACATGGATTTAGGATAAAGATAAGGGTTTTTTGGTGTTATAGTTAAAATATGTACTTTTCATTTATTTATCTATTTCTCTATCTATTATAAATCCTATATGAGGTGTGCACATGGTAATTGTATAGATTTTACATAGTGAATCCCTCACATTGTATTCCAAGAGAGTGGTGATGAGAATATTCTTATGGTGGTGGGCCATGATCTACCCATGATACCTTCTATAGTGCCACCTGAGGAACCTGTTGCAGATCTTCCAATTAGCACCGATGCTATATTCTGTGAGAGTTTATTTATATTCATGTATTATTTATATAGTTATTTCTAACCTTCCCCTATTATAGAAGTGTTGATCGGGGAGTTCTAATAGCATCGTACTCCCACATTCTCAAGGGATAGGAGATGTTGGTATAGTGAGTCGTGGTTGGAGGCTATGTTGTCTATCATCAAAAATATTGAGATGCATTTAGATAGGAGGTTCAATCTTGCAGCCCATATGCAACATGACTTCGCCCAGAGTTAGTGGTACGTTATTACTCAGAATGATCAACATCAATGTATGGTTTAGGCAGACTCCAATACATCCTTTTCTGAATACATATTTCGGTATACCTTGAGAATAGATCATGCTCAGTAGTTCATACAGCTTCAAAATGTTGACTTTTCGGTGATGGAATACACTACTCACATCATCAAATTACTAATTTTCACACAAACTTGTTTTGGGATAAGATGGTTACTCTGAGGTGATTCGAGGATGGGATCACATATTCCATATTATTATAAGAAAACATATTTCAGTTGATCCCTATTTCATAGATAGTGAACGAGGACATCACCACTTAGAAGAACATGAGGTAATTAGGCAATGTGATGTAGGGATGTTAAACTTCCATACAGATTAGTGGTTTATCCAGTGACAGGAAGAAATATTTTTAGGTTACATATAGGGGAAGTACCACTAAAGTGGAACACACAATCTATAATATGATGTTTCACTAGTGTGGTAAAAGTGCCCAAAAAATACCCAGTGTATGGATAATCTGATCAAGTGTATGGATTGAGGCAAGATAGGTTGCCTAAAGTATTTTTGAAAACCCTTTCCTTTAGTTCTAAGTGACGAGGTATTTTTGAAAGCAATTCCATAAGGTATGGGATCAGTGACAACATGTTAATATGGGCATTGGCCTTTTACAGGACATTTGAACCAAGGATATCGTCTTTGAAGAATAGTTTAAGCCTCATAGTTTCTCATTAGAAGTGTGAAAGTATTGAGGATACTCAAGAAACATCTTAGGTTCATAGTTCTGCCAAATTTATATACTGAATCCTACTATAGAGGACATGGTCCAGGGCCTTCAACAGTTAGATGTACTATTTGGGTAGCCTCCACATTAGTATCCTTGGTTATATAATGTTTTATTACACTCTTTTTTATCTATTGTGACTATTGTATATCTATGTATTGGTAGATTACTCTAGTGGATTTACCACTTTTGAAATGATGTTAGGGGTTTGAGATGAGGGTATACACAAGTGAAACGAATCCCCCCTTGAGATAGGTGGGGCCTTTTTTTGGGAAGTTTCATCAACCTTATGATGAAAAACATCAATGAAATTATCAATGTGGACTGGCTTGATCATTATCAAGAATAAGTGGATTCCTCTCACTTTCGGGTATCTATTACATCACATGAGGGAAAAACATATATCCATATGGGAGAATTGGAAATCCAGGATAGTCAATATAGACACAAGAGTACTGGGCTAACTAGAGTGATAACCCAGTTGGTGAGTGTCTTTATGAGCGAACATGGAATGTATCTTTTAGAATTTTCTCATATAATGGATTGTTTGAGTGAGGTATTCCCTAAGGATTTCACCAACATACCTCATGAGAGAGAGGTAGAGATCAACATCATATTTTTTCTAAGTGTCACATCATTTTCCATTCCACCTTATAGAATGGAACCATTTTAACTCCGAGATCTTAATAAGAATCATGAAATTTTATATGCAAAAGTTTCATCCTTTCTAGAACAACACATTGGGGATCAACGATCCTTTTTTCTATGAATGATGATAGTACCCTTGTATTGTACATGGATTACCACTGATTGAACAAGAATATGTTGATGAAATGGTATTTAATTCATTGTATTAATTACCACTTCTACTAGATCCAAAGATATATCAATTTCGTTATAATCGATTTGAGGATGGGCTACCTTCAGTTGTGATTGAGGCAATTAGACATACCATGTAAAGAGTTTTGGGGTAGGAATGGATTTTATGATTATTGGCTAATCTTGTTCGATCTAATGAATTCATTGATTGTATTCAGGATCTTGATGAATCAGTTTTTCCACACCTATATGGATTATTTTATGGTGGTCTTTATATAATATATATTAGTACAGTTATTCACCGTAAAGTCAATGGAAACTATCATTGGATAGTGCTGAGTAAACTAAGAGAGAACTGGCTAGATGAAAAGCTCAGTAAATGACACTTCTAGATTAGAAAGGATAAATTATTGGGTCGTATCATTTTTGAGAAAGGAGTATCTATTGTTCCAGAGAAGGTGAGTGATATGGTTTCTTATGAGTAGACCAAGAATTTATTTTATATACATAGTTTAATAGGGATGGGAAACAATTACCGAAGATTCATCAAAGGATTATTATTCTTATAGGGACCACTTATGTTCTTGACCAAGAAGGGTGTAAAATTTGATAGTACTAAAACTTATGAAATATATTATTGGGAGTTTAATGGAAGAATCAATTCAATTACAATCTCAATTATGCATGCAATAGGAAGAATCTATATTGCTTACTCTGATTCTTTAGAAATTAGGATGGGGGTAGTTTTGATGAAGGGTGATTAGGTCGTAGTGTACCAGTTTCTCTAGATGAGACCTCATGTGTAGAAATATCCTACACATGAACTTGATCGTGATACAATGGTATACACTCTACGATATTGAAGGAACTATTTTTTGAGGGGATAAATTTGTTTTCTATACGGATCATAAAATCCTCAAATACATATCTATACTTAATGACATTAATCAGAGGTATCCCATGTAGGTAGAACATAAAATCATTCTATAATGAGCTTTATCACACATCATAGAAGAGAAATACCATATATAATTCCTTGACATGAAAGAATTAGATGCAAGACATCAAGGCTTCCAGTATTGAGTGTAAGTTGATGGATCTACTTTCAGATATCCACCTGGAGGATCAGGATAGTAGGGGCCACCAATCTTAGAATCTATAGAAGTGACATCGTCTCTTCTAGTATGGGTATGGACGATGGAGTAATCTAATTCTGAGGGACTTTTCTTGAGGGATAGCATCATATGTGATAACCCATATTCTTGTTGTATTGTTGATATGAATAATACCTAACTCATATTTTGGTGCATTTGGGTGCCTACTGATATATAGAAAGAGTTGATGAAGGAGTATCATGCCTTTGTTTAGTCAGATCATCCTTGGATTACCAAGATGCATAGAGATATATCCCAACAGTATTATTGGGCATGTATGAAGAAGAAAATAATAGCTTTCATCACCTCGTGTGCCACCTATTAGAAAGTGATGGTAGAGAATTCGTGACCTGTTAGACTTTTACAACATCTCTCTATTATTGTGTCAAAGATAAATGTAGTCAATATAGATTTCATGATGGAATTTCTTAGATCCACTCTACAAAGATATGTACCATGGGAAATTATTGATAGGATAACCATGGTTTCACACTTCCTAGGGATCTGGGAGACCTTATCTATTGATGAGATTGGACGACATTATATATGAGAGATAATTTTCTTTCATGGTCTTCTCAATTCTATTCTTTTATATCGATACACAGACATTATGTCACAGTTTTGGAAGGGTTTAAAAAATATACAGGCATCAGAGGTTCTCTTAAGTACATCATATCACCCTCACACAAACAGTCTATTTGAGCAGATGATATAGGTGTTGAAGGATATTCCTCGAGCATGAATATTTTTTTCCAATGTTTCATGAAAAAATAATATAACTTAGGTTGAGTATTTAGAAAAAAAATATTTCAAATTATGATTATAATGAATCAATATGAGTCCTTTTACATGATAAATTTTTGTCCACCTCTATGCTGTTTAGAGGTAGGTGAGGCAGCACTACTGGGTCCACTCCTCATTTTGGAGACATCAGAAAAAGTTTGGCCAATTTAGAAGCATATGTATATATCTCAGTCTAGGTAGAAATATTATAATAATCATTACCTTAGAAATATAAAGTTTTTCGTGGTATATTTTTGTTTCTATGTGTGTATCACCTTGAATAGGTCACAAATGAATTCAAACAATAGTAACATTATCACCATGATATGTAGGGTTTTTTGAGATAGTGGAGAGTGTCGAGATGGTATCCTATCAGTTGGAGTCAACTAAGTGTTATCATTCCTTGCATGACATCTTACACTGATCTCCTCTATGAAATTATCATCTAACCCATCTAATTCACTAGACCTTGAGGATGTTGAACTGGAGTATGATTTATCCTATAATGTGCATATGATATTTATTATTGATCATAACATGAATGATCTCTAAGTTAGGATAGTTTATATGGACCAAGTGCTATGGAAGAAATGATTCATACATGATGAGTCATAAGAGATGGTGGATGATGTGTGTGGGTTGTGATCAAAACAATTTATAGATGAATTATTACCCCCCTTAGAAGCTAAACTAAATGACGAGTTATCTTAAAGAGGGGATGTTGAAACATCCAAAAAAAAATCAAACTTACAAAACATTTTTTATCAGTTTAAATAAATTTTTAGACTCTTATAATTATGCCTAAGTGATAACTTGTGGTCCTAGGGGTCTGTGGGGATTATTTGGAGCCAAGATCCCAATACATTGAAAATCTAGGCTAGGTCCCACGGTTCGTAGAAACCATGTTGTCTATCCTGCACGGTTTCTCTATCCACCCGGCATGGGGAAGTGGGGTACTGGGGGCCAGTTAATTTTTCTGCAACACTTCAGACCTAGGGGAATTTCCATGTTGGATTAGAGAAAACATTGATAATGGACTTTCTCATGGTTGGTGCATGGTTTGTCTAACCGTGTGGACAATCCCTGCATCTTGTGGGATTTCACTATAATCAAGATCTCTCTTATGAAGAGATACCAACGAAAACCTTGAACCATGGAGACAATGTTCTACACAACCTGTCGTATCACTTTTTCAATGAAAATTGGACGAACCATATTTATTGATATGAAATATAGGAACCTAGCGAAGAAATAAAATAGAAATATAGTCACCTATTTTGATTATAGTGTGTGACAAAAATGTTTGGTGTTGAAATTTACTAATTTAGGAAATGTAAGAACCTATTCATTTATATAAAAACAATATTTTTTGAATGAATATGTGTTATATTTGGAAATATAGTATTATTTAAAAATCATGCACCATATGAAAAAACTATAAAAATAATAATTAAATTTATTTTTAATATTATTTTTGGTGGATAGACACCCAAAAAACTAAAAGTACTATAATAAGAATAAGGCCAATTGAATTGTGAAATTTAGATCGTTTTGGTTTACTAAATTAATATTACCCTTAAAAACATAGTAGAAAAGAAATAATTTTTAATTAATCGAATTTATAGTATTTAAATTGAGGAATATTAATTTTATATAAATCATAATGAATGATTAATGAAAAAATATGGGGTATTTTTAAGAATTAGACAACATTTATAACTATTGGAAATGTAACCTAACTATTGTGAATCACAACCGAATTGTGGGAATAATAACATAATATTTTTATGTATTATTAAATAAAAATATAAGGATAATTAAATAATAATGTTTAATATGATAAACTATTTTTTATACATACAAAGCATATGTGATTTTTTGGTAGTCATATATGCTTTGTTTTCAATAAAATATATTGAGAAACCTAAAATGTTAAAATAAAATGGTTATAAAAAAATAGTTTAATAAAACACTAGTAATTTTTCATATAAATAATTAGTGAATTTTATAAAATTGTACATAATTTATATAAGGTTCAAAACTATTATGGTTTCATAAAATTTTAAAAAAAACTTATTAAATAAAAAATTAATTTAAACATTCAATTTTTCATATATATAAAATTATTTTTATAAAATTATTATTTTTAGAATAAACACGTCAATTTTATCTTATGGTGAAATATTTAGTGATTTATGAAATTATTTTTTTAGATGAATAGTAAAAAATATAGTTTTGGATCATAATTTACCTTCTATGAAATCATCATGATATATGAGTAAATTAAAATTTTATAAATACTTTTTATCAAAATAATATAAAATATTCTAGTAAAATAAATTATTTAAAAATTATTAGATAAATTCTATAACCAATTTTTTTAATTTTGGATCCCATGTTATATTTTAAAGTAATAAAAAACTATTTTACCTTTTCATAAATTAAATATTTATAATATGGCTTTAAATTATTGGTTGGATTTAAATATAAGTTCCCTTAAAATTTTGAATTAATCCTTTATTTTCATGTAAAATAGTATTATTCATTTTCTTTTGCCTAAAGGGTAAAACAATCAATAGTTTATTCTAAAAGACCCCTATACCCAATGTAAATATCACCCTTCACCACCACGTATATCCATAGATAATAACATTCTTATTTCAAAAAAAAACATTTCCACACTCCCTCCATAACATGCGTATACATGTCCTAGAGTTTCTGGTCTCATCAACCGACAACCCTTCAAAGGAATAATTTAATTATCAATGGAATCATTAAAATAATTAATATAAGAACTTTGAATCAATATTTTATTAATATCACTTTAATTTTTTTTCCTTATAACTCCTCTATATAAATTTTAAACATCTAAAATAATTACATAAATAAAAACTGAATAATGAAATATTATTATGTAAAAGGAGATATCATTATTTAACTAACATTGATATCTATATTTTGTATATATATATATATTCACATGGTTGTATAATAAATCGAATTCTTACTGGTTTATTGAATATGATATTCATTAATTTTATTAATGTTTTATGTATTCATACGAGTAAGATCATCATTTGGAACTATGTAAAGGAAATCATAACAATAAAGAAAAGAAAATGTGAAGAAGATTCAATTGAAGATTTAATCCAAGTATATCATTAATCCTATTTAATGATGGTTTTTAATGATGTTCGAAGATCACATGATTTTTAGGAGTCTCAAAACTGATAAGCAAAAGAAAAAAAATCTTTGATCACAGTAATTTACATTACATTTCATGAAAACAATACATTATGTGAAAATATACAGGGTGTGATGAAAATACAAGAGGTGAAATGTAAAGATGAGAAAAAAAAGGAAATACTTGAAACAATCATGATGTGTTAATGTTCTATATCATGAAACAATTTTAATTGAAAAATATATGATTTTTTACATGTATCTTGTGATAGGGGACCCACGAGATAATCCTAAAATGAAAATTTAACACCATCTATGACACAATAAAATAATAGGATGACCTCCAAGTTTATAAATTTTCCATTTTTACTAGGTAAAGGGATCTTTTCAAAGCATAGAGGAATGGTAATGGGGATATTTCTACAATGGTTCTGGCCCATATTTCTTCATACATAGGGTTTTATTTATTCATTGTTGTTTTCTCTTTTATTGTAAACATAGGATGATTTAGAGTTTAATTTAACTATATTATCTTAATTATATTTCATTTATACTAACCCAATAGTTTTATTTGATCATCATTTAGTGATTTTAAATGATGAATAAACCATAATCCTCTGTAGGAAGAATAGATGAATAATAATGAATAGAATGGAATAGAATTAAAATATAAATATGAATATGTTTACAATAAATGTGAAATGATTAATGTAGAAAGAAATCCATATATATGAAGAACATTAGTCCCAAACCCTAGTGGAAGCCTCCCCATTGTTAAACCTATATTCTTAGAATGGATCCATTTCCATTGGTAGAAATATCCAATTTTCAATCCTAGATACAAACCTCTAGTTTCCTAGGGTAAAATACCGAGTTAAATAGACGTTTCAAGTCATTCTCATGGGTCAACCATCACAAGATAAATTTTAACAATCATATATAGTTCTATTCAAAATATTTCATGAGAACAAACAATTATATGTCATGCAAGTTCTAGTTATTTATATTTACTACTATGTCCTCTTCAAGTCTTGTATGTTCTTCAGGACTTTTATTGTTTCACATTGTTTAATGTTTTGACGATGTGTAATGTCGAATTCCATTGACAGAAGACTCATTTTTATCTGTTTTTCACTTCTAGTCATTTCAAACATCATGTTATCATACAACATCAAGAGAAACCTTCATTAAATGAGAGTATTGGTCTATTTGTCTTCAATATTCTATTTTTTCTTCATATTTTCATTGTTATTCTGTGATGATTTTCTATATGTTGTTCATAAATATGGTCATGTCATAATAATTCAAAAAACATTTATAATATGACTGAATATATTATTAAAAAACTAGTATTAATCTAAAATAAACCTAAAAATACAATAATATATTGATACAAAATAGATCTATCAAATACACCATTGTTCAAATCCTTTATCATCCCTATGAAGAACCTCTGCATAAAAAATAATGGCTCCATACATCAATAAGGGTATTTTAAAAGTATAATTCTTATATAAATAATTTATAAATAAATATTCTAAAAGTAAAAAAACAAACCCAATAAGGAATTCAATAATCATGATTCTATTATAATTTCCAATTCAATACATTTACCCATTTTCACTTACCAATTGAAGTCTTTAATTAACACACTTTTCATTTATTGTTTACCTCACCTAGAATTTTTCCCTCTCAGTACTAAAGGTAATAATTATAATGTAGAAAAATAGATACCTCAACTCTGTGATCCTAATGATAATCTTTCATTAAATCTACTTTCCCCCCCAGTAAATAATAATGTCACATTTATTCATGAGGGATTTCAATTAGGATCAAATGAGTCTGATAATGATGGTTAGTAGCTAATGATGTTTAACATCAAGTAATCATCATGGAGGAAGATTAAATATAAAATATAATACATGATATTCAAAAGAAATTCTCCATAAAATGTTCCTCACAGAAATACAAGGTCATCATGTACAGTGCCCAACATTCAATGTAAAGGGTCATGGAAAATATAATCGTAATGCAGGAATTACTCTATTATTTTTCCTTTTTTATCACTATTTTTTTAAATTTCTACCTATGTTATATCTCGTATCACCACCTAACCACATATCAGTTTGAGATCATTGTTCTGTAGGCAGTGATTTTGGACTACCCTTGAAGTAACTTAATTTATTGAGTCCTGGGATTGGAATAAATCTAACATACAACACCTAACAGCTTAGAATTAAAATAAATGGTCTGGTAATGGTAATTTTTTACTCTCCCATAATAGAAAGCATTTAAATTTTTAATTTATTTATATTTTTTTAACTATACGGATAAATAATTAAATAAAAATAATGTAAATTTAAATCATTCTCAAAACCCTACAGAGACACCATTTAGACTCCTTTTAAGAAATAATATCCCACCTCTACCATAAACAAACCCTCCCACACAATCATTCAAATTAATATCATTAAAAAATAAAACGTTTATGTTATTAATTAAAATTACTAGATTATAATCCAGATCATTGCTAACAATGAAATCGATGGATTATAAAAGATAAGAAGAATAATTATATAGGAGAGTCATTAGATAAATTTTCTTTTAGATATAATTCCTCAATAATTACAAAAGAGAATTTTTTTAGTTATAGACTTGAAATTATATCAGTGCAAGTTCTAGTAGGTTTACATGCCTCTCTTCTCAAAAAATAAATATGCCCATAAACATAGGAAATATTTTTCTAGAATCCACTTGTTAATGGGAAAATAAAAACGGAAAATTATTTCATTGAATAGACATCAATAAATAGTCTACTCAAATAACTTTTTTATAAATTAAAATCTAGATAATAAATTTTATCTAAAATAATTTTCTATAAAATAAATATTAATGAAAATATTTGAAACATAAAATGTTTATTTATATCATTAAAATTTATGGAAATAATATTTCAAATTTTCCATCATTTCAACATACTTCTCCAATTTGTTGATTTCTCATAAATCAATTATTAAACACACACAAAAATTCAAGAATTTTTGTTGATTAATCTAATTTAGTACAGTTTTATAACATTTAAATATTTTTTTTCAAAATCATAATGTAGAAAAAACTCAGATTGTAAAAATATTTAAAAATTAAAAAGTAACCACATTATATTGATGTTTTTGAAAGAGTTTATCTAGTTTTATTTGACCCATATTTATAATTTGAATTATGATATGATAATGGTAATTAAACTCATAACATGAATTTGACTCACGAAGTGAATTATTCTAATATATATAAATTTATCACCTTCCTATTTTATCCATCCCTGTGCCTAACATATTAAATTACATAGTGAAATTGTAGCTTTTTGGAAGTTTTAATGTGTTATAAAAAAACATATAATTGGATCGAACATGGGGATTATTATTAAACAAATATAATTATTTAAAAATATGTCCTAGAAAATAAATTTAAAAACCAAGTCCACCTCTCAGTATATGATTTTTCTTATAGACATTCAGACTGATATTTATTGTTCTTTTATAATTAAAACAAACTATTTAGCTAACCATATTATATTTCCCCAAATATTTATTTTTTAGGGATTTTAAATAATATTTCACTTGGTCATCCATTGGTTATTTTTAATTGATTGTGTGATTCTATTTGATAGAATATGTAATTAAAAAAAGGCAATTAAAATCAGAACATATTCTATATTTCTTTTTCTCCACAATTGTAAATTTATATTCTACATCAATCATTGGACATCTAACATTTAATTCCTTATATTTCAGTTTTTCACAACACAATACTTCTTTTTTATCTCATCTATTTCATTTATGAGGGCATACATGGTCTTTTATTTTCTCTTCTTGTATACTCCGTTAGGAGTCCCATTTTTATTCATCATCAAGAATATTACATTGGTCCACATTTTTATTGGTTTTATCCATTGCATTATTTTATCTTCATATTATATGGATTGAATAACATTGACCTCCTACCAATCATCATGTTTGATTATTCAATTAAAAATTTCCATCATATTTCTCTCCACTTTTTCTCACAGTCGAAAAATGTATTCTCTTTTATCTTCTTAGTTTAATGTTTGCATGGAAGTGATGCCTCTGTTTCTTCATTTTCCTCATATTCCAGAGGTTCATCACAATGAGATGTCTCAGCATGCTCTAAGAATTATTCCTTTATATTTTCATCCTACTATTTTCCATTTTTTCAATTTATTTAGCATCCCACTCATCATGATTTTATTCAAATTCAAACCTCTTAATAGATAAATTAGAATTTAAATATAGATATTTCCTTAGGTAATTTAAAATTTAATGAATTTTATAATGTTTAGTTTTCAATTATCTAGGATGTTTTAGTTTTGACTCATTTTCAACCATCCTCTTTTCCAATAATAGAATATAAATTTCCAGTAATCCATAAATTCATTATTTTACAACATTGTGCTAATATTTATAGAATGAATGGTATTCTTAAATGTAATGCTCTTGGGGTTTCTTGGTGTCAATAGCACTGACTTCCACCACTTCATGATCTTCTTCTGCTCTGAACCAACCTATCAATGCATTATAAACTATTAGTATGATGTTAAAAAGGAATTTAAATTCAATATTATTTGAGATTGGTGGGTATTAAAATATCTTTGTTTAATAAAATCGACATCATTATAATCCTCCATTTTGCATATAAAATCAATGTATTATAAGATAAATTTGATGAGTATGTTATTCGAGTACATCCAATCATTATTTCTATATTTTTAGTTTTCAAAATTGTTTTCTCTTATATAAATTTGATTGAAGGTTTATCTACATTTTCGTGTTGGGATTCATCATTTTCATAAGATTACGTATCATCCGAGCTAGTACTATTCTGTTTCCACCCATCTCAATTTATTGTTTTTATGTGGTCGGATATTCATATAATGAATTATACTATACATGTAGGGTATCATATTGGATCATTTAAAAAATGACCCGAAAATTCACTAGAAGCTTCCACAAGAGAAATATTGGTTAATAATAACCATAATAATTAAAAATAAAAATCAAAACACAAAACTAAATTTTTTTATAAAAAAAGATAAGAAAATTTAATAACCAATGAAATGAGTCATGAGTCATCTATTTCACTGTGATGCTCTCTTAAAATGGTTCCACTTCATTACATGTCTTAAATATATTGTTAAATCTTATGAAAAATTATTTTATAAATTTATATACTCTAGAACTAAATTAACAACCAAGGCATTGTAAAGTGGAAGTATATGGTTGAACCCAAAGAGATCAGGGGATTTGGCAATGATAACTCTCAATCAAAGGATAGTACTTCCAAATATAATTTTTTCAAAAACCAATTAAATAACACTTATTAAATAAGTAAAATGCATAAAGAAAGATACGAAAAGGTAGAAGAGAGGTAAAATAGGTTTTAGGGGTTGTTTTGAAAAAATATAAATCCTAAATGCATGTAAAAATCAATAATACTCATCAGATGCTAAATTAATCAATTTAATTGATTGAAAAATGGTCAAAACATATCATTCTTTCCTAGACCCATAATTCTTCATTGCAAGATGAATTAAAATACCACGATTATTTTGGATCAAATTCAACATGATAAGAACAGTAAAATCCAGTGTTTTTGAATTAATTATCATTATCATGTTGGTTTTTATATCCTACAAAATGAACTTAGTGAGTGATTTAATATAATATATGGAGATAATGTTTTTCAACACAATTCCAATTGAATTTAATAATTACAAAATTAATGATAATCCAGACTGGGTCTCATGGTTAGTAGAAACCATGTCAACCATCCTGTGTGGTTTCACTATCCATGTGGAATGAGGATGTGAAGAACTAGGGGACAAACAATTTTTCTAAAACAATTAAACACGGGTGCTAACCTTAAGCGATTATAGACAAAATTGATAGTGTCCTTCTTTATGGTTGGTGCATAGTTTGTCCTACAGTGTGGCTAAACCCTGCTCTTCTACCTATGCGAGTGAATTTAAAACATTTCAAATCATTAATCATTTGAACTACTTATTCATAACCATTATTTTCTCCTCGTGGTTAAACCTCACTTTTCTCTCCCTTGATCCCTCCACCCTTAAACATAGGGATCCTGATAAATCCTATTTTAAGAATATATATTTCTACATATCAGATCCATTAGAAAGCTTGTGGTATGCTTCTCAATATTATCCCTTCTCTTCGTAGTTACTTTTACCATATTTTCTATTTTTATGTTCATGATCTTTTCCCCATTTTCATTTAATTTGACTATTTCATTAATTACTCACATTCTAGCTCAAATACAAGGTGTCACACTGCGACTTTTAATTCAGTTTTTTATTAATTCTTGGCTCGGGGTCCTCGCGCAAAGGTCCGAGCTGGGTCCTGGATTAAAATTTTTGTCGTTTAACCTTTTTATTTTGGCTTTGGACCCGTGTGCGGTCACCGTTTGGTTGGCAGTAGCCATGCAGTCGACCCAGGAGTCGGTAAATTGCCCATTTTTCTTATTATTATTACTATTATATTTATACTATTATTGTAATTATTATAATTATTATTTGTGTTGTTATTAATTTTTATTATTTTTAATTTTATTATTAATATTATTGGTTTAATTATTTTTATTTTTATTATTCTTGTATTATTATTAATATTATTATTAATTTTGTTATAATTAATATTATCATTACTAATAATAATAATATTGTTATTATTAATATTGTTATTATAAAAAAACTTGAAACCCAAGTTCTCCCCGAGCCCCCCCTTCCACTCTCCCCTCTACCCACAGCGCCTCCCTCTCCTGATCCCTCTACTTGCCGCACCACTGCCCCAGCCTCTAGTTCGTGCCCCAGCTCTGGACCCCCTCTATTCCTTTCCCCCATGACGCGGCATCCCTCCCCCAATTCCCTACGGAGCGCCCCGAACAGCATCGCCTCGCCCTCCTACTGATCTGTTGTCCTCTCCCTGCCCTCGGCCTCGCCGCCTCCTGTGTAACATCCCAAGTAAGTAATGAATAATAGATATTTTTATCTATGTATATTAATAAATTAGATAGTGTTTTAGAGGCTTAAAAGGAAAATGAATCCAATCTTAAGCATGAAATACAATAATATTTTTAAAAGATTGTTTTACTGCTTTTTGATGGAAAATCATATTTAAATCTATATTTTGACAATTTTATAAGCTATTTTTGTCAAAATAAACTTATTCTTTATGATTGGGACATCAAAATTTACTTTGTGTGAATTTTTTGTATTTTTTCGATAAAGTTCATTTTTTAATGAATAGTGAAAACTGTTGTATTTTAATTCAAAACCTCTTTTTAATCTAATTTATTTATATGATTAGATTACCTTTTGAATTGGTTTTGAAGTGAAATTAGAATATATTTTTACCATTTAATCCAATGTTGGTCATTGGAATCAATTTCACTTTGAAATTGGACTTAAACTAGTGTCAATCTTTTGATACTTATTGTTTCATAAAAACACGCTATTTGTCATGACAGCGGGAATTAATTATTAAATTAATTAATGTGACTTATATGATTTGAATTTTTTAAAATACACATCATTTTTGAATTCGGAATATCAAATATATCTTAGGGTGAAGTTTTGGTATTTTTCTGAAAAACTTCAATTTTTGATGAATAGTGAAACCACTAAGTGGTAGTTAAAGAAACTGGTTTTTCGTTTAAATGAAACTTTTCCACTTCTGTGATTTGATTTTAAAAAACCCGACCTACATGGTTGTCATTAAGAAGTAAAATGTGGTTCAATGAGATTAAAATAATTTTTTGGTGAATAGTAACCTTTAAGTTCTTAATCGCGATTAGAGGTAATTAGTGTAGTTTAAGGTAAAAATAATGTTTTAAAAATATGAGATGAGCTTGACACATGTCATACCCTTATTGGATGTGTCATGGCAGACCAAGAAAATCCATGGGTCAACTTGGGGACCCCATGGAGCCACATTGATTGGGAAATGACATAAATAACTTTTTATTTAATGTTAAAGTAAAAATGACACAAACATGAAATGTTTTACTAAAATAATTTTTAAATAGGGTTATATAAGTCATATTTTTGAATATAAATAATCATTGTAAAGCTAAAAAGATTTCCCAAATCATGATATTTGTTTCATAATTTTTAGACATTAAATAAATTAAATTATTTATGACCTCATGATGATGCAGCGATTACCTCATTAATAAAGGATTTAAATAAAACGAAAAGATAATGTAAAATCTATGACCTACACATGTCCAAAACCAATTTTATGGATGTATTTCGAATCCTTATCACCTTACCCTCTAATTATATCAATGTGGGACCTTTTGAATCCGAAACTCATTTTAAAATAAAGTAACTTTTCTTTACATTCCAAGAGTGCCCCTCCTCTCTTCTTATAAAAGGCCACCACCACTACGGGAAAAATGGGTATTTGCGACGGGGGTATTTACCCGTCGCAAATAATTAGGCTTTTGCGACGGGATTGCTTTCCCCGTCGCAAATAGTTTTCTCGCGGTGCGCGCCAAATCGCGGGAAAACTATTTGCGACGGGAATATCCCCCCGTCGCAAATAACCAGCGGCGGTAAAAGGTATTTGCGACGGGAATATTCCTCCGTCGCAAAAAGTATGTCGGCAGGTGGTTATTTGCGACGGGACCCGTCGCAAATAACTATTTACCGGTTGACCGTAATAAATGTTGGCTAAGGTATTTGCGACGGGCACCGTCGCAAAAAATACTATTTGCGACGGGATACCCGTCGCAAATGAACCCGTCGCAATTAATCTAACCTATAAATACCCCCATCCGTTTTTTTCATTTCATTGTCATTCCTTATCTTCTCCTTCTCTCAAAATTATATTTCTAGATTTCAGTTTTTTTCCAGTTTAATTTTTTTCTCCGGAGCTGATATTAAAGTTTTGAAGAACGATCAGAGCAGATCAATTTTCAAGGTATTTATGTTCATTTTAATTTTTTATCTATTTTTAATTTTTTATTAGTTTCAAATATTATTAATTAGTTGTAATTTAATTATGTTTACATTGTTTTATTACTTAATAAATTTAAATTATTAGTATTGTTTATAGTTAATGGTAATTAGGAATAATTAGTAATAATTTTTAATAATTAAGAATAAATATTAATAATTAGTAATAAATACCAATAATTAGGAATAATAACATTATTACATTATTAGTTTATTTTATTATTAATATTAAAATAATATAATTTTTTATATATATACAATTCTTTTTTCATCTGTGTGTTTGCTGTCTTCACATGTATTATTTGTATGTGGAGATAGAAAACGCACAGATGAAAGAAGAATTGTATATAAATTAGAAAATTATATTATTTTAATATTAATAATAAAATATATTAATAATGTTATTATTTGTAATTATTGGTAATTATTTCTAATTATTGATAATTATTCATTTAATTACTAATAATTAGAGGAACAATTATCAATAATTATCAATAATTAAGAATAATTACTAATAATTAGTAATAATTATCAATAATTAGTAATAATCACCAATAATTAGTAATAATTACCAATAAGTAGTAATAATTACCAATAAGTAGTAATAATTACCAATAATTAGTAATAATTCCTAATAATTAGTAATAATTACCAATAATTGGTAATAATTACCAATAATTAGTAATAATTACCTATAATTAACAATAATTAGTAATAATTACCAATAATTAGTAATAATTAGGAATAATTGGTAATAATTAGTAATAATTCGTAATAATTAGTAATAATTCGTAATAATTAGTAATAATTAGTAATAATTAGTAATAATTAGTAATAATTAGTAATAATTAGTAATAATTAGTAATAATTAGTAATAATTAGTAATAATTAGTAATAATTCGTAATAATTAGAAATAATTAGTAATAATTAGGAATAATTAGTAATAATTAGGAATAATTAGGAATAATTAGGAATAATTACCAATAATTAGTAATAATTACCAATAATTACCAATAATTAGTAATAATTACCAATAATTAGTAATAATTACCAATAATTAGTAATAATTACCAATAATTAGTAATAATTACCAATAATTAACAATAATTAGTAATAATTACCAATAATTAGTAATAATTAGGAATAATTGGTAATAATTAGTAATAATTAGTAATAATTGGTAATAATTAGTAATAATTAGTAATAATTAGTAATAATTAGTAATAATTAGTAATAATTAGTAATAATTAGTAATAATTAGTAATAATTAGTAATAATTAGTAATAATTAGGAATAATTAGGAATAATTAGGAATAATTAGGAATAATTAGGAATAATTAGGAATAATTAGGAATAATTAGGAATAATTAAGAATAATTAGGAATAATTAGTAATAATTAGGAATAATTCGTAATAATTAGGAATAATTATTAATAATTCGTAATAATTATTAATAATTCGTAATAATTCGTAATAATTAGGAATAATTAGTAATAATTAGTAATAATTATTAGTAATTATTTATAATTATGAGTAATTATTTATAATTATTTATAATTACCAATAATTACCAATAATTACCAATAATTACCAATAATTACCAATAATTAGTAATAATTACCAATAATTAGTAATAATTACCAATAATTAGTAATAATTACAAATAATTAGTAATAATTACCAATAATTAGTAATAATTACCAATAATTAGTAATAATTACCAATAATTAGTAATAATTACCAATAATTACCAATAATTAAGAATAATTACCAATAATTACCAATAATTAGTAATAATTACCAATAATTAGTAATAATTACCAATAATTAGTAATAATTACCAATAATTAGTAATAATTACCAATAATTAGTAATAATTACCAATAATTAACAATAATTGGTAATAATTACCAATAATTGGTAATAATTAGGAATAATTGGTAATAATTAGTAATAATTCGTAATAATTAGTAATAATTAGTAATAATTAGTAATAATTAGTAATAATTAGTAATAATTAGTAATAATTAGTAATAATTAGTAATAATTAGTAATAATTAGTAATAATTAGGAATAATTAGGAATAATTAGGAATAATTAGGAATAATTAGGAATAATTAGGAATAATTAGGAATAATTAGGAATAATTAGGAATAATTATGAATAATTAGGAATAATTATAAATAATTCGTAATAATTAGGAATAATTAGTAATAATTAGTAATTATTATTAGTAATTATTGGTAATTATTAGTAATTATTTATAATTACCAATAATTACCAATAATTACCAATAATTACCAATAATTACCAATAATTACCAGTAATTACCAATAATTACCAATAATTACCAATAATTACCAATAATTACCAATAATTACCAATAATTAGCAATAATTAGCAATAATTAACAATAATTACCAATAATTACCAATAATTTGCAATAATTACCAATAATTAGTATTAATTAGGAATAATTAACAATAATTAGTATTAATTAGGAATAATTAACAATAATTAGTAATAATTGCCAATAATTACCAATAATTACCAATAATTGCCAATAATTACCAATAATTAGTAATAATTACGAATAATTAGTAATAATTACGAATAATTAGTAATAATTACGAATAATTAGTAATAATTACGAATAATTAGTAATAATTACCAATAATTAGTAATAATTACCAATAATTAGTAATAATTATCAATAATTATCAATATTTACTAATAATTATCAATAATTACTAATAATTATCAATAATTACTAATAATTAGTAATAATTACTAATAATTAGCAATAATTAGTAATAATTAGCAATAATTAGCAATAATTAGTAATAATTATAAATAATTAGTAATAATTAGCAATAATTACAGAGAGAGGCGTGCGTGTTCATCCGACTCATGGAATCATCGATATTAAATGTAAAAGTGTTCTCGCAGTAAATGAACCATTCTTATTGGCTCAACAGGCATATCAAGTTTATTATGCAAAGTACTGTGCAACATCAAGAGACTTGAATGATTGGTGGAGTGTAATAAAAATCAAAATTCGAGACAATCAGTTTAGTCAAAGTGAATGTGTTTTCACTGATGTGCAAAGAATTGAAGTTTTTCAAGATAGTACTCAAAATCAATCTTTTTTACAAAGAGACATGAGTATCGATGACGACACCCCACATTTAAGAGTCGGTGATGACGATGATGTTAATGATGTCACATATGAATTTGAAATGGTAAGAGATGAAGCAACTGTAACTCGAATGGATATCGATGATGTTGAGGAGGAATATGAAGATGACATTGACATATATGAAGATGATGATGAAGATGAACACTGATAGCATTCCATGGTATTTATATACAATCATAATATGTATATATGTATATATAATAGTAATTATCAATTATTTTCTAACATTAACATTTTCTGTTTCAGATGGACGAGGCCACATTTTGTGAGTTGACGGATGCTGACCTGCCTTTCGATGCGGATGAGTTGCTGGCAGATGACCCTCAGCGTGCAGGCGCTCCAGGGAGTACGCGGAGGGGGCGCGGTCTTGCACGATTGATGATTCCTGACCCCGTCCCCGAGCGACATCCACGTCTTGGGTTTGATCCGCGCACCCGGAGGTGTGATAACCTGTGTGATAACATGTGGATTTGACTAAGATTTCATTAATCTATTCACATAATAAATGTTTATTATTTTTTCAGTTTTTCGCATATAGCAGTCGGACAGGGCAGCGCTATTTTGCGCAACTATTTCTCTCAGTCGTGGACCACATGGGAGCAGATTCTCATTGATGTGCAGCAGGCCATGTTTGGCCATTGGTTGGTACGTACGTAAATAAATAATTTTTATTTTGAAAATTATTTCATTTCTAACTTGATATTTTGATTTATTTGTAGGGTTTATGGTATCCGATCGAGGATACCATGCGTGACGCCATCCACGAGGCATGGGAGGTGGCCATGCGTGATCGTCTTCGTCAGTTTTTGCACAATTTAAGAAAAGCTGCGATGAAGAAAGCAGGAGTGTCAGATTTTGAGGAGTCATGTAGAGCACACCGACCAGAGTATATTTCATCCCATGTATGGGATGGATTATGTGCGCACTGGTTGAGTGGTGCCTTTCAGAGGAGATCATCGGTGGGGAGGCAGAATCGGGGGAGACAGGAGGTGACTCATCGAGCTGGGAGTCGTTCTTTCAGTACTCATAGACAGCATCTGGTACGTACAATATTTATAAATATTTTATATAACTATAAATATTAACAGTTTATTTTTTATTCTTATAGGCTATCGAGCACCCCGATATTACAGAGTACGACGTATATCGGAGGATGTATAGTGATCCTGCTACTGGGGAGCTCAGAGGTGATCGTCAGCATCACATCGTGGTCATTATTATTTGTTTTCAAGTTTAAAAATTAACTGCATATAATATATTCACAATTTTAATTTTAAATTGCAACTATAGGAGTCATATGAGGCCGCAGCGGCACAGGCCCGGCCTGAGAGTCAGGCCGAGTCATTAGATCAGACCACTGCCCGTCAGTTTGATGAGGCGGCATGGATGCAGGCCACCCAGTATGCCTTCGAGAAGGGCCGGGTAGTTGGTATCGGCTCTCGACTGACTCCCGGAGATTATTATGGCAGTCTTGCGATGTCGGCGTCCAGCTCGAGAGGAGCTCGTGCATCTTCTTCTACACAGTATGAGGATCAATTGCGATCTCAGACTGCACAGATAGAGAGTCTCCGACATGAGCAGGAGCAGATGCGTCAGCAGCATGAGGAGGAGCGTCGACGCCAGCAGCAGCTGTACGAGGAGCAGACGAGTCGGTGGCAGCAGCAGCATCAGGAGCAGATGGAGTACATGCGCTGACTCACTCATGCTTTAGGGATGGAGTTTCCTCCACCACCATCTGCAGATCCCCCACCTCCCCCCCCCCCTCCCCCCCTCCTTCAGATTAGAGTTTGTATTTTTGTTATAAAATTTGTGAAATCAAAATATTTTTTTTTTCTATTCGTATTTTCTGTCTCATTATAAAATATTAATAATATTATATTTTTAAATAACAATATTAATATGAATAATAATATTATTTATATTTTATAATATTAAATTTTATATATATATTAAATTTTTATATATATATTAAATTTTTATAATATTAAAATTTAATTATTTTTTTTGTAATACTTGAATTATTTTAATATTTGAATGTAAAATAATTCTATTATTTTTATATTAATTAAAATAACTTATTAATATTTTTTTTATTTATAAATTATAATTGTAATATTATTATATTAATTAAATCATTTATTAATATTCTATTATTTTTTATTTTTGAATTATAATTCTACTATTATTATAGTAATTAAAATAATTTATTATTTTCATTTCTAAATTATAATTATATTATTATATTAATTAAAATAATTTATTAATAATTTATTTTTTTTATTTTTTTTATAGTATTTGCGACGGGATACTATGCCCGTCGCAAATACTAGTATTATTAATAGTTTTTTATTTTTTTAAAAAAATAGTATTTGCGACGGGATACTACTCCCGTCGCAAATACTAGTATTATTAATTTTTTTTATTTTTTAAAAAAATAGTTTTTGCGACGGAAGTGTCGCAAAAGCGATTGCGACGGGACCCGTCGCAAAAGGTATTTGCGACGTTTCCCGTCGCAAAAACTATTTTAAAAGTTTTTTACAAAAATACGGAATAATATTTGCGACGGGGAGAATGTCCATCGCAAAAAACGGCTTTAGCGACGGGCCCGTCGCAAATAAGTGTAGTTGCGACGGCGTTTTCAGCAACGGGCTATTTGCGACGGGACCCCGTCGCAAATGGCTATTTGCGACGGGATCCCGTCGCAAATACCTATTTTTCTAGTAGTGCACCTCTACCTTCTTACCCACACATCCAATGACTTTGGCTCTGCCAAACCCTACCCATTTTGTCTTTCCACTTCCATCTCTTACTCCTTGAAGCCTCACATAGGGGAGAAGTCTTCCCAAGGAAGCCTTTGAGCTCAAACCAAAGGGAGTTACCCGGTTTTAAGGTAATGTCTTCACTTGAGTCCTTTTGTTTTATTTTGCTTCTCGGTCCTCCTAAACTGTTTTTATTCTTTCCTTTTGTAACAACTCCATTATCTTCAATATACTAGGATGTTGTTATAAGAAAGATTCGAGATACACTTACACACACCTACATCTAATGGTTAAAGAACATACTGTTTCTGTGGATGGCGAAATTCTGCCTCCCGAAACGATGATTGTTCAAAACTCATATAACACCTTAAAAGGTGGACATTAAGATGTAACTATGTTTATATATGATATATAATATGTTTATGTTTTCCTTCAGATTCTTTATTTTTCATTTTTGACATACCTTTATGGTTTCCATTATGGGTAAACGCGATATCTTCATTTAAGGAAGTGCGGACTACCGCTCCCTCAAAGTGATTTGATTCGTTAATACCATATGTGGGATGTATAAAGGATGGTGTTATGATATTATATATGATATTACACTGGAATTATATTATACCTTTATATCATTATGATTTCATTTCATAAAATACGAAATAGAAATGGAAGCAGTGTTCATGCGTACGTACGGCTTACCGTCTCCATGAACGGTGCATTTCATTTCTTACCTCTAAATGTTATGTAATATTATAAATGCATGCATGTACTGGATATATATGATATATATGATATCTACATCATGAATACCATTCTGAATATAATGGATACATGAACAACTTGTAATTATAAAGGGTTTATTTTTTACTCAAGTACAAATGATCGTTAAAACGACCGTTATTAACTTAAATAATTACATAGTGTTCATGACATGAAAATAAGTGATATAAAAGGAATAATGAACTTTAAAAAGGTTCTTAAAATAGTAGAAATTAACTCAAGTTTATTATTCAAAAGATTAAAGAAGGACCGAGTCAAGTCGGACCCGAGGTATGGGACTTCGTCTCAATCTCCTTTCATTGAGGAATATTTTGTTTTATACACAACCTTCTTTTATACGTTGTATAAACCCCTTTTAATTTTACGTTTATCCAAAAAGAATCTTTTTATACGAAGTGTTTTACTAAACGACAAAAGGGAATGTTTTTGTCGTACGTATGCGGTGACAACGACTTTTCCGCCGTCGTGACCATTATTTGAGTTTCGGATTCCTCTACAAGCCATACCTTTTTTTTTAAATAAAAATAAGTACCATGTTTTAATTTTCTTTTATTTTGGTATTGAAAATGGTTTTCATAATGTTTTTATTATATCAATGTGTATTATTGATATCTTGTGATTAAAATGTGGAAATTTTATATTTCCTTTATGTATGTTTTATGTGATACGATTATGTTATGGTTATTGGGAATTATTATGAAGACGGGTGGTTCCGTGATAAAATAAGGGTAGGTGAGCCCGATATAGCTCTCCAATGCATTGGGTAACACGGAGGAGTAAAACGTTAAGGTTTCTCCGAAGAGATTTAGGGAATATACAGTGATGGGTATTCCAAACGTAACCAAGAGGGTTACTCCCTACCTAAGAATGTTATGAATGCCTCAAGTTACCTTTATGTCTTATGATTTCTAAGATTTAATCATGATTTGATGAGGTATGTTAAAGTGCCTATGTTTTATGGGTAAAGTATGATTTCATTCTTATGTATATATGAACTCATGTTTCCTTTCCATTTTTTTTATAACCCTTACTGAGCTTTTTATGTCTATCCCAAGTTTTTTTGAAATGTTTTTCACAGGTCAAGGGAAAGGTACATGAAATGATGATAGTGTCAAGTAAGTGTCAAGAAAGAATCCATGTTTTATTTTAAATATGTTTCCGTTGAGGGGAAAATGAATACTATCTTTTATGTAACCAATTTGTTTAAATGTGGAATGTAATGCAAGTTTTATGATCTAATTCTCTAAAACTCTAAACCTAAAAAGATCCTCAATGTGTAATCTTGTAATAACTCAAGATTAAGTAAGGTTTTAGGGTGGGGCCTTATAGTTGGTATAAAAGTTCGGTTTAGATAACTTTAGGAGTTAGAATTCTATTAAATGATTATCCAAAAATATTTTTTTTGAAATGATATAGCATTTGAAGATTACCATGTTGCTTCATCTAAGACATGTTTGTTCAGAATGGTTTTCCGCAGAGGAAACAGGGAAGCAGTGCTAGGAAGGCATACAGAAGGAAATAACCTTCTGAATCAGCATCCTGAGATGGTCGAAATTGGAATTGAACAGTTTGTTGCAGTAATGGAACAGTTGACTCAAGCGATAAATGGTGGTGGTATCCATGCACAAGATCAGCCAGATCAACTGCATAGGAACATGTCAGTGGTGGAACATTTCATGAGGCAACATCCCCCATCATTCAGAGGATCATCTGACACTGTGTTAGCTGAAGGGTGGATTAAAGCACTGGAGAAGATTTTTGATTTCATGGGGTGTTGAGACAATCAAAAGGTTAGTCTTTCTATTTACCGTTTGGAGGGTGAAGCAGATCAGTGGTGGTCGATGGTTAAAAATATCAGGGATGCTGATGAGATTGATGCTCTTGACTGAGATGAATTCAAAGTTATGTTTCTTGAGAAGTATTTTCCTAAGGCTGTTCGACTTAGGATGGAAAAACAATTCTTGGAATTGAGGCAAGAGGAAGACTCAGTGGCTGCCTATGAAGAAAGGTTCACTCGATTGGAAAGGTATGCCCAAATTTTATCTAAGACCTTGATAGTAAAATCAATCGATTTTACTCAGGGTTAAAGCCAAAATATCGAAAGGAATTGGCTTCTCGTGAGTTCAAAAGTTATTAAAATATTGTTATATGTGCTGAGAAGGTGGAAATGGAGTTTGCCGATGATCAAGTGTTCTATAACAACCAACAGAAGAAGAGATCGAGGTGGAAGGAGAAAGGAAAGAATTCTTCAAAAAATTCTGATGGTAAGAAAACTATGTTTCCAGTTTGTGATAAATGTGGTAAAAGGCATGCTGGGGAATGTCTTCTAAATTCTGGAAAGTGCTATCGATGCGGTAAGATGGGACATAAGGCTTGTGATTGCATTGAAAAAGATCAAGGTGAAGGTAAGACCAAATTTGATTTATAGTTAGTGAAATTTTTTAAGTACAATGAGATGGGTCACTATGCAAATGAGTGTCCGACAAAGAGCTAGAGTGATGGGAAGCAGTTAGACTACAAGCAGAAAGGGTTGGTGAAATCCTTTGCAACTACTTTAGCAGATGTCGGGCCATCAAATCAAGTTGTATTAGGTACATTGTTTGTTTTTTCAGATTATTCCAGTGTGTTGTTTGATTCGAGGTATACAAATTCTTTCATATCTGAAACTTTTTCTAGTAAAATGGGAATACCATCTCAAGAAATGACTCCTGGACTTGTGGTAAAACCACCTGGGGGAAATGTTGAGGAAAAAAGAATTTATAAGAATCTTCCTATCCTTATCTGTGGAAATAACCTACTTGAAAACCTTATTGTTCTACCTCTAGTAGAGTTTGATGTTATCCTGGGTATGAATTGGCTCTCTATTTACCATGCTAAGATTGAATGTAGAGCTAAAGAAGTTTCTTTTCAGAAAGACTTTCAGTTTGTTTACAAGAATGAACCCTTACGGTTGGTAACATATCAAGAGGCTGAGAAACTTGTAAAATATGGAAATCAATGTTACCTTGCACACATCGTTGAAAATAAAGGAACTGTTATGATTAATGATGTGCCAGTGGTAAATGATTATCCTGATGTTTTTCCTGATGAGTTGCCTGGAATAATACTAGATCGGGAAGTTGAATTTACTGTTGACTTAGTTCCGGATGCTAAGACAATTTCAAAAACCCCTTATCGAATGGATCAAATTGAACTTTTAGAGTTGAAGAAGCAATTGCAAGATTTATTAGAGAAAGGTTTCATTCGACCTAGCACATCACCATGGGGTGCTCTTGTTTTATTTTTAAAAAAAAAGATGGTTCTATGAGTCTTTGCATTGATTATAGATCCTTGAATAATATCACTGTTAAGAACAAATATCCTTTGCCTCATATCGATGATTTTTTTGATCAGCTCCAGGGAGCTCAGTTTTTTTCAAAGATTGACCTGAGATCAGGGTACCATCAGCTGAAGGTAAAGGAAGCAGACATTCCAAAGACTGAGTTTCGTACAAGATATGGCCATTATGAATTTGTAGTAATGCCTTTTTGGCTAACCAATTCACCTGCTGTATTCATGGACTTAATGAATAGAATTTTCCATGAGTTCTTGGATAAGTTTGTGGTGGTTTTCATTGATGATATTTTGGTGTTTTCTAAAAGTAAATAGGAGCATGAAAGACATTTAAGGGTTATTTTTCAAACCTTAAAAGAAAAGAAATTGTATGGGAAATTCAGCAAGTGTGAGTTTTCGTTGCAACAAATTTATTTCCTTGGTCAGATTGTTTCTAAAGATGGGAAAACTGTTGATCCTGCAAAAACAAAGGTTGTTGAAGAATGGACAAGACCCACAAATGTAACTGAGATTCATAGATTCCTTGGTTTGGAAGGCTATTACCGAAGGTTTGTTAGAAATTTTTCACGGTTATCTAGTCCAATGACTAAGCTAACTTGGAAGGGTGTTAAGTTTATCTGGACAATAGAATGTGATAATTGTTTTCGGGAATTGAAAATAAGATTGGTGAATGATCCAGTTTTGGAACTACCTTCTAGGAATGGGGAGTTTGTTATCTACAGTGATGCTTCATTGAAAGGACTTGGTTGTGTCCTAATGCAGAATGATTAGGTAATTGCTTATGCTTCACGACAGTTGAAAACTCATGAGGTAAATTACCCTACACATGATTTGGAATTAGCTACTGTTGTTTTCACTTTAAAAATTTGGAGGCATAATTTTTATGGAGTAATGTGTGAAATATATACCGATCAAAAAAGTTTAAAGTATATATTTACTCAGAAAGAATTGAACATGAGATAGAGGAGATGGCTAGAATTAATCAAGGATTATGATTGTACAATTCATTACCATCCGGAAAAAGCAAGTAAAGTGGCTGATGCTTTGAGTCGAAAAAGTAATGATTAATTAGCAATGTTGCGTTCGGAACGTGATCCTTTGGTTAAGGATTTGATGAACTTGGGCATAGAAGTTGTTGGTGCAGGATGTTCTTCTGTTTTGTTTTAGGTATCAGTGAAATATTCTCTATCAGACAGAATCAAGAAAACACAGAAGAAAGACAGTGAGTTGTAGAAAATGGTAGAGCTGGTTCAGAAAGGTAAGTTGCATGAATTAAACATTGATAGTGATTGTGGTTTGAGATTTGGGAAGAGATTGTGTGTGCCTTGTGATTCACAGTTGAAGAGAGAGTTGTTATGTGAAGCTCATAGTTCTCCGTTTTCAGTTCATCCTGGCAGTACTAAGATGTACAGAGATCTGCGGGAGTATTACTGGTGGGATGGAATGAAAAGAGATATTGCTGATTTTACTGTGAAGTGTTTGACATGTCAACAGGTTAAAGCAGAGCGGCAGTTACCGAAAGGGATGCTTCAGCCTTTACCAGTACCAGAATGGAAATGGGAGAATATATCCATGGACTTCATTGTGGGATTGTCGAAGACACCTCGAGGTAATAATGCAATCTGGGTTATTGTTGATCGCTTGACTAAATCTGCTCATTTCCTTCCTATTCATGATACTTTCTCTCTAGATCAACTTTCTCGATTGTACCTTAAAGAGATAGTCAGGTTGTATGGAGTTCCTCTATCCATTGTATCTGATCGTGATCCCAGGTTCAATTATAACTTTTTTAAGGGCCTTCAAAAGTCATTGGGTACTGAATTAAATTTTAGTACAGGTTTTCATCCTCAATCAGATGGGCAGTCAGAATGAACAATTCAGACTTTGGAAGATATGCTACGTGCTTGTTACATGGATTATCAGGGAATTTGGGACTAACATCTTTCTTTGGTTGAGTGTTCTTATAATAATAGTTTTCATTCCAGTACACAGATGGAACCATTTGAGGAGTTATATGGGAAGCAGTGTCGAACTCCAGCTTTTTGGGATGAAGTGGGTGAAAGAAAGCTGATGGGACCAGAATTGCTATAAGATTTGGTAGAAAAAGTTCAGCTGATACAGAAACACATGAGAACAGCTCAGAGTACGCAGAAGAGTTATGCGGACAACAGGAGGAAGGATCTATCTTTTGAGGTAGGTGATCATGTTTTTCTCAAGGTTTCTCCATGGAAAAGTGTGATGCGATTTGGTAAGAAATGAAAGCTGAGTCCAAGGTTCATTGGACCATATGAAATTCTAGAGAGAGTTGGATCAGTTGCATACCGAGTGGATTTACCTCCAAGTTTATCTCAGGTACACATTGTTTTTCATGTTTCGATGCTGAGAAATTACATGCCAGATCCATCTCATGTTTTGAGTCCAGAGGTAGTTCAGCTGGAAGAGAACCTATCTTATGAGGAACAACTGGTCCAGATTCTTGACCACAGGGAGCAAGTGTTACGAAATAAGGTGATTCATCAGGTAATGGTTTTGTGGAAATACCACATGATTGAAGAGGCAACATGGGAATCTGAAAATGCAATGAGGGATAAGTACCCTCATTTATTTGATAAGTAAATAAATTGCGGGGACGCAATTTTCTAAAGGGGGGAAGGATGTAACATCCCAAGTAATTAATGAATAATAGATATTTTTATCTATGTATATTAATGAATTATATAGTGTTTTAGAGGCTTAAAAGGAAAATGAATACAATCTTAAGCATGAAATACACTAATATTTTTAAAAGATTGTTTTACTGCTTTTTGATGGCAAACCATTTTTAAATCTATATTTTGAAAATTTTATAAGCTATGTTTGTCAAAATAAACTTATTCTTTATGATTGGGACATCAAAATTTACTTTGTGTGAATTTTTTGTATTTTTTCGATAAAGTTAATTTTTTAATGAATAGTGAAAAATGTTGAATTTTAATTCAAAACCTCTTTTTAATCTAATTTATTTATATAATTAGATTATATTTTTAATTGGTTTTGAAGTGAAATTAGAATATATTTTTACCACTTAATCCAATGGTGGTCATTGGAATCAATTTCACTTTAAATTGGACTTAAACTAGTGTCAATCTTTTGATACTTATTGTTTCATAAAAACACGCTATTTGTCATGACAGTGGGAATTAATTATTAAATTAATTAATGTGACTTATATGATTTGAATTTTGTAAAATAGACATCATTTTTGAATTCGGAATACCAAATATAGCTTAGGGTGATGTTTTGGTATTTTTCTGAAAAACTTCAATTTTTGATGAATAGTGAAACCACTAAGTGGTAGTTAAAGAAACTGATTTTTCGTTTAAATGAAACACTGCCACTTCAGTTATTTGATTTTCAAAAATCCGACATACATGGTTGTCATTAAGAAGTAAAATGTGGTTCAATGAGATTAAAATAATTTTTTGGTGAATAGTAACTTTTAAGTTCTTAATCGCGATTAGAGGTAATTAGTGTAGTTTAAGGTAAAAATAATGTTTTAATAATATGAGATGAGCTTGACACATGTCCTACCCTTATTGGATATGTCATGTTAGACCAATAAAATCCATGGGTAAACTTTGGGACCCCATGGAGCCACTTTGATTGGGAAATGACATAAATAACTTTTTATTTAATGTTAAAGTAAAAATGACACAAACATGAAATGTTTTAATAAAAAAAATTTTAAATAGAGTTATACAAGTCATATTTTTGACTATAAATATTCATTTGAAATCTAAAAATATTTCCTAAATCATGATATTTTTTTTTATAATTTTTATACATTAAATAAATTAATTTATTTATGACCTCTTGATGTTGCAGCGATTACCTCATTAATAAAGGATTTAAATAAAACGAAAAGATAATGTAAAATCTATGACCTAAACAGGTCCAAAACCAATTGTATGGGTGGATTTAGAATCCTTATCACCTTACCCTCTAATTATATCAATGTGAGACCTTTTGAATCCGAAACTCATTTTAAAATAAAGTAACTTTTCTTTACATTCCAAGAGTGCCCCTCCTCTCCTCTTATAAAAGGCCCCCACCTCTACCTCCTTATCCACACTTCCAAAGCCTTTGGCTCGGCCTAACCCTGCCCATTTTGTCTCTCCACTTCCCTCTATTAATCCTTGAAACCTCACTTAGGGGACAAGTCTTCCCAAGGAAGCCTTTGAGCTCAAACCAAAGCGAGTTACCCGATTTTAAGGTAATGTCTTCACTTGAGTCCTTTTGTTTTATTTTGCTTCTCCATCCCCCTAAACTCCTTTTATTCTTTTCTTTTGTAACAACTCCAGTATCTTCAATATACTAGGATGTTTTTATAAGAAGGATTCGAGCTACAATTACACACACCTACATCTAATGGTTAAAGAACATACTGTTTCTGTGGATGGTGAATTTCTGCCTCTCGAAACGATGATTGTTCAAAACTCATATAACACCATAAAAGGTGGCCATTAAGATGTAAATATATTTATATATGATATATAATATGTTTATGTTTTCCTTAAGATTCTGTATTTTTCATTTTGGCCATACCTTTATGGTTTCCATTATGGGTAAACACGATATCTACATTTAAGGAAGTGCGGACTACCGCCCCCTCAAAGTGATTTGATTCGTTAATACCGTATGTGGGACGTATAAAGGATGGAGTTATGATATTATATATGATATTACACTGGAATTATAATATACCTTTATATCATTATGATTCCATTTCATAAAATACGAAATAGAAATGGAAGCAGCGTTCATGCGTATGTACGGCTTACCGTCTCCATGAACGGTGCATTTCATTTCTTACCTCTAAATGTTATGTAATATTATAAATGTATGCATGTACTATATATATATGATATATATGATATCTACATCATGAATACCATTCTGAATATAATAGATATATGACCAACTTGTAATTATAAAGGGTTTATTTTTGACTCAAGTACCAATGATCGTTAAAACGACCATTATTAACTTAAATAATTACATAGTGTTCATGAAATGGAAATAAGTGATATAAAAGGAATAATGAACTTGAAAAAGGTTCTTAAACTAGTAGAAATTAACTCAAGTTTATTATTCAGGAGATTAATGAACTACCGAGTCAAGTCGGACCCGAGGTATGGGACTTCGTCTCAATCTCCTTTCAGTGAGGCATATTTTGTTTTATACACAACCTTCTTTTATACGGTGTATAAACCCCTTTGACTTTTACGTTTATCCAAAAGGAATCTTTTTATACGAATTTTTTTACTAAATGACAAAAGGGAATGTTTTTGTCATACGTATGCGGCGACAACGACTTCTCCGCCGTCGTGACCATTATTTGAGTTTCGGCTTCCTCTACAAGCCATTCCTTTTTTTTAAAAGAAAAATAAATACCATGTTTTGATTTTCTTTTATTTTCGTATTGAAAATGGTTTTCGTAATGTTTTTATTATATCAATGTGTTTTATTGATATCCTGTGATTGAAATGTGGAAATGTTATGTTTCCTTTATGTATGTTTTATGTGATACGATTATGTTATGGTTCTTGGGCATTATTATGAAGATGGGTGGTTCCATGATAAACTAACGGCGGGTGAGCCCGATATAGCTCTCCAATGCATTGGGTAACGCGAAGGAGTGAAACGTTATGGTTTCTCCGAAGAGATTTAGGGAATATACTGTGATGGGTATTCCAAACATAACCAAGAGGGTTACTCCCTATGAAAGAATGTTATGAATGCCTCAAGTTACCTTTATGTCTTATGATTTCTATGATTTATTCATGATTTGATGAGGTATGTTAAAGTGCCTATGTTTTATGGTTAAAGTATGATTTGATTCTTATGTATAGATGAACTCATGTTTCCTTTCCATTTTTTTATAACGCTTACTGATCTTTTTATGCTCATCCCAAGTTTTTTTGAAATGTTTTTCACATGTCAAGGGAAAGGTACATGAAATGATGTTATTCTCAAGGAAGTGTCAAGAAAGAATCCATGTTTTATTTTAAATATGTTTCCGTTGAGGGGAAAAATGAATACTATCTTTTATGTATCCACTTTGTTTAAATATGGAATGTAATGCAAGTTTTATGATATAATTCTCTAAAACTCTAAACTTGAAAAGATCCCCAATGTGTAATCTTATAATAACTCAAGATTAAGTAAGGTTTAAGGCTAGGGACTTATATCCTACCACCCACGCTACACGCTCGCCTGGAACCCCACTCCCCACCTTCCTTGACTATCCTCTACTCCATCCAGCCAAGCAGTTGTGACCCAGTTTTCTCCAACTGAGAGTCCTCCTCACCCCTTGGCTTCCGTCTTCCCCCCCCCCCCCCGCATCGCAACCGCTTCGCCCCTCACCCAACAGCCCAACCTAAAATCGGCCTCGCCCTCACCTAGCAGTCTGGCCTCCTGCGCTGAATCTCTCCGTTGCTCCGGCGTGGTTGCATCCCTCTTTTCCAACAACAATTTTTTCATTCCGAATATTTAAACATTTAATCATTTTATTTATTTATTAATTTATTTATTTTGTGTCTTGTTTTTATTTGTTATGGATGAATCATAATCTGGTGATTTGTTTTTTTGAAGTTCTGCTCATTGTCTAGGGCATGCAAATGGTTCATTGAGTGTTGTGCATCTTTCCGTGGATGTGTCGTTGTATCCGTGCTTGACTTTGAGGTAGCATTTTTCGTACCTTTTTATTATGAAGCAAATAATTGATGATTCTGTTACTATAATTACCATTTTTAATTTACTTGTAACTTCGTAATATATCTACTTAATTCATGATGGTGTTTATAAATTTTTTGATTTTTTTTAAATTAGACTATGTGGTGGTTTGACATGCATATGCGGTGAAAATGATTTTTTCAATAAAAATGGTTAATATTTTAATGTGTCTCATTGTGGTGTTTTTAAGATGTTTTTTAAAGTTATGCAAAGGGTGGGAAATGTGTTTTCAAGGACACTGTGCGAATGTGATCATGAATGGATTTTCAAAGGGTAAATTAATTTTTTTGAGGTATTGGTTTATATTGAGAACCTCTAAATGTGTCGTGTGATGTGTGTAAATGATGAGAAATGTATTTTGGAAAGGTTACCTGCTTATATTTTGATTTGGAAGGGGGTTGTCCCATGACAAATTTTTGAATTTGTTAGTTGTTTTTTTATAATGTTCCAATTGGGTTTCAGGAGTTACATAACTGGTCTGAAAAGTGTTTTCAAGTGGTTTTGGTGTGTGTAAAAAGTGAAATGGGTTGTTTGTTGAAAATGGTGGTTTTCATGAAATGGTTGGGTATGGGTAATTTGTAAAATTTGTTTGGGTTGTTTATGGAATTGTTTATAAACTATTTGATTGACTTATAAAATTACTAGTAACTTGGTTGTGTTTCTTATGTAATTGGTTATAAATTTCTTTTCTTGTTTGTACAATTGTTGATAAATTGTATAGAATGTTTTACTAGTTTCTTGTTTTCATTAATGGGTAAATTTGGAATATTCTTGGAAATTTTATTTTGGTTATTTCCTTTGTGTGGCCTTTGTAAAAGTTTTTAATTTTGATCTCATGGGTGAGCCATTTTGGCTTTGAAAATATAAAAAATTTACTTGTGTAACATTTTGGGTAATGTTTCTCAACATGAAAACTTAAAAGCCCATTTGGCTCTTCCAATTCATGGGTGGAGTTGCGTTAACATTTAAGATGGGTTGGGTTTAGAAATTGTGTGTTCCTGGTTGGAATTTTAAATGTTTCTAAAATAATGATTTCAATATGGGTGTGTCGTGACGGACCATTTGGAACTTTTAGTTGTAATGTAATGTTTGCGTTGACTCTTTGAAATGATGATGTTTTGATTACAGTGTGCCCATACAAAAACATCAGTATTTTGAATAAGGTATCAAATGGATTTAATGATTTCATGGAATGAAGTCCCAGTTGGCACCTTTGATGATATGTTATATATATATATATATATATATATACTGGTACACCTTTATAGGGGTGATATCTCTTATGGGTTATCGTATGGAGTGTCCGTGTTTGGGGAAGGAAAGTGCGGTGAGATGAGTCAGGAATGTGAGGGCCTCCTACTTACACAGTGTTATTGTAACCACCATGGGATCCTGGGAATCTTTTAGAGATCGAGTGACGGTTGTTGACCATCCCTGATTAGACGGATTGGTACCCCCTGGATTTGTTTTTAGGCCAGGCGGGCTTTGCCACTCAATTGGTCAGTTAGGGAGGCCATTTGGTTATAGACTTATGACCTTCACCATACACCATCTGGTGGTTCTGAAACCGAGTACATCCAAGGGTATTCTAGGGATGTTTTGGACCACCCATGTTAACTGGATTATTTTCGTTTCTTGTTTACTTTCCGTGTAATAATTTTTCTTCAGTTTTCACTCCTACTTGTTTTACTCTAGCACCACATTGGTATATTCTATTTTTGATTTTGTTTATAAAATGACAAATGATTTTGGGAAATTTTATGCAGAGTGTCTTGGGTTTCTAAATGGAAAAAACATGTTTCTTGTTTTCAAATGTGAAAACCCTACTTTTATAATTAAATTTTAATCTTATGTTGGTGGAGTGCGTCAGGAAAGGAGATATTGGATTCTGTGGTTTATCTTAGCAACCCTACTGAGAATTTTTAAGTCTCACGCCTATCATTATCATTTCAGTTTCAGGTTTCCTTTTCTCTGGTTTTCTTGGATGATTTCATCATTATTGGAGCAAGGTCGGCCTTTGGTTGGATGGTGACCTGAAAGGTTAGGTTGAGGTACTTTGAGCTATTCCGTTTATTTATTACATTTTCCGCTGCTCGAGTTCAGTTTTATTTTTCTGTTTATTCTTGGTTATTTATTTATATTTGGGGATAAATCAATCCCAAAAATTAAACATTGATGCCCGACACTGGTTGTCAGCCCATGGGCATCGGGAATTCCCTTCGGGCCATGTCGTGGATCGGCTCAGGTGACCGGTTCAGGGTAAACATGGGTTGGTTCATGAAACATGGTATCAGAGGGGGCCCTTGTTATTTGGGTTATCCTGTTGTTGGAGATTAGGAATTTCAGGACTCAAGAGGTAGGTAAAGAAAGGACGTCATTAACCCTCGCCCGTTTTGAACCTCAAGTCGCCAGAGGTAGTTCGGGAATTTGGTCATTGTATCGTTCTAGTTTTTCATTGATTGATGTATGAAAACCGAGGCAAGCTGATGTCAGAATGTGAATTCACATGGAGTAGTGACCCATGTGGAGTCTATGTACACGGTTTAAATTTTTCCTAGTCATTGGTGCTTACTTGGGGCATGACCCACTACCATGTCTCCATGTTAAGCATGACTACTAGTCCCTCCCTTATATGATTTGATGCATGTTGAGTGTCGTCATGTTTCGATTGGTTTAAGTGAATTTTTAAAAATTAAAAAGTATTTTTGAAATTATAACGATTTCTTTTAAATGGTTTTAAATTTGTCAAATGGATTAGTTTTTAAAATGAAATCTCTTGGTCTAAAAATAGGGTGTTTTCTTGGAACTGGTAGAGTTATGGTTTGTGTGCAACCTCGGGTACTCTTTATGAACGTTTTCACGTGTGAGGTAATACATGAGAAGTGTGTGTTGGTGCATATGGATGAATGCAGATGAAGACATGTGCAGTGGTTAATGAGATTATTGGGGTGTGCACTTGGAATTAAATCCTTGAACTTGTTTTTATAAAGTGATTTTAAAAAGGGGAAATGATTTTTGGAAATTGAAATTGGTTTGAAAAGTGGGTTTGGTTTTTTGAAAATTTTCTCTTAAAGAAGGAAGTTTTGAAATATAAAATAAAAAGGAGTTTTTAAAAAATGTAATTTTGGGTTGTGTTTGGTTTTGTTTGTTCTTTTTTTGAGATGGATGTTTTAGGATGATGGTGCTTTCAATGATGTTTCCCCGGCATGATATTAGTTTTGGTTCTGTGTTTTATATGTCGTTCAGAAAATGCCACCCAAAAATGTCCCCAAGGTTTCTGATATTTCATGCCCAATTTTTGGTCCTTGTCATAAATTTACTAATATTCACCATGATCGGGCTCCATTAGAGGCAACAGAGTGTCTTGAAGAGGTCGAATGCATCTTCAGGATATTGGGAACTCCCTATGATGTTAGAGTGCATGTATTTTTTGGGTTTGTTCAAAGGTCCAGCTTTGGACGAATGGGATATGGTTTCCCCACCGTCAATTCTAGTTGAGATGACATTGAATGTCTTTAAATCCTTCTTCATCTGATGGTTTATATCTGACGAGGTAAAGATGAAGAAAAGGGAAGAGATTATGCGTATTCAACAAGGTCAACATACAATAAAGACTTATGTTGACCATTTCAAGGAGCATGTGTACTTTTCTCTAGAGGTAGTGTCACATGATTTTATGAAGACTTCTCTCCTCATTGGGGATAATCAGCCAGAGATCAAGGGGCATGTACTCCTTTCTAAAGACCATCGTTTCGAGAAGATGGTGGACGAGGTGTTCCTATCTAAGTTGGTCTTCAGAGTGGAGATGATTGGATATCTTGCGTATCCAGTTACGCATGAAGGATCTCCATCTGGTGAGCAGGATGTTTTAGAGGAACATGTTTCAAAAGAGTCCTCTACAGTGATTTTGGCATCTTTTAATCAAACCGTTAAGTGGTGTTCCACCAGTGTGGCCGGTTTGGGCAAGTAATGATTTCACGACGTATCCCTCCAAAGACATGTCGTCGTTGAGGGTGTTTGGGTCATCTAGAGAAGTTTTGCAGGAAGAGTTGCCTGAAGAAGACACTGCAACTGAAGGATTATAGAGCCTGACTGTGACGCAGGAGATGATTCATCCATCAGAGCCCCAATGAAAGGTCTTGGGGTGAAGCTGACGTGCAGTCAGGTGTTTCCAGGCATGTGAAGCCTTAGTCCGGGTTTTCTTTTCTGTGTTTCCAGCAGACCATTTCAAGCCCTTTCGTCCTTTATTTTTCTGTAGTTAAAGTTTGGACGTCATTTTTTGTTCATTTCTTCTTCGTGGAGTTATAATAGACATGTTCTTTGTAATCCGATAGTTTTTTTTGGATTAGGGTTTCTTGAATCGTGTGTTTTTATTAAAAGTGTGTTTGACCCTTGTATATATTGATCTCAGTTTAGCTATATTTTTTTGGAGATGTAAGTGATTGTAGAGGAATAGATGTTTATGTTTATGCTCGAGTTCACTGTTTGGGTTATGTTTTTCTCGGAAGAATTTTTTCTAGTGTTGGGGGATTTTAGTGTAGATCGAGAATTCCATATCTCAACTAAGGTGTTGTTTTGCTCATTCCTTAGATGTTAGTTGAGATCGGTTGGGAGTTTCTACATCATCCCCCATTCTTGGGGAGATATGATGGGTGTTAATATTCTATATTTGTGAGTTCCTGTGGTGGGGAGATCTTTCTCGTGTTCCCCCATTCTCTTTTGGTGTGGTTTCTTTCAGTTTCAATCGGGCATGGACTCTTTTTTTGTATATAGTTTGGCTGGATGACTTTCTGGGGGCTGAAAGTGTCTGTGGTGGGGAGAATTGTCACTCCCCGACCATTAATTCATTTTTAAATTAATTATTGGCTCAGGGTCCTTGAACCATGGTTCGGGCTAGGTCCTGGATTAATTTTTTTTTTTGTTTAACCTTTTTTATATGGGCTTCAGACCCGTGCGCGACCACCGCGCGGTTGGTGGTCACCACGTAGTCGGCCCAGGAGTCGGGAAATTGCCCATTTTTCTTATTATTATTACTATTTTAATTATTATATAATTATTATAATTATAATTATATTTTTTGTTGTTATTAATTTTTATTACTGTTAAAATTATTATTATTATTATTTGTTTTATTATTGTTATTATTATTATACTGGTATTATTATTATTATTATTATTATTATTAATATTAGTATTACTAATATTATTATTATTTGTAATAATACTGTTATTATAAAAAATATATGAAACCCTAGTTCTACACGAGCCGGAGCCCCCCTCCCCCCCCCCCCCCCCCGTTCCCCTATATCATCTACCTGTGGCACCTCACTCTCTTGATCCCACTGTCTGCTGCACTACTTCCCTAGCCTCCCACTCGCACCCCAGCTCAGGCCCCCTCTCATTATTTCCCCCATAACGTGGCGCCCCTCCCCCAGTTCCATGCGCAGTGCCCCTGATGGCCTCACCTCACCCTCCAGACCCCACCCGCCTACCGTTATGCTATCCTCGCCCTGCCCTCAGCCTCGACGCCTCTTGCCACCCACACTACTCGCTCACCCGGAACCCCACACCCTGCCTCCCTTGGCTCTCCACCACTCTGGCCGGCCATGTATCCATGACCTAGGTTTCTCCAGCCGACATCCATCCTCACCCCTAGGCTCTAATCTGACCCTTTTCACCGCACCCACTTCTCCCCTCACCTAGCCGGCCAACCTCACATCTTCCTTGCCCTCACCCAGCAGTCCAGCCTCCGGCCTCCCACGCTCATGCTCTCCCTTGCTCCGGTGTGGCCACATACCTCTTTGACTACAACTATTTAATCTTTTGGTATATTTAATCATTTAATCATTTTATTTATTTATTTATTTATTTTATTTGGTATTTTGTTTTGTTCTAGATGAATCTTAATCCCACATTTTGTTTTTTTCACGTTCTGCTCGTTTTCTAAGGCATGCAAATGGTTTAGTGTTGTGCGTCTTTCCTCAGATGTGTCGTTGTATCTGTCCTCGATTTTGTGGAATGCGTTTTTATCTCCTTCCATTTCTAATAAATTAATTTATGCTTGTGTAACATCAATTACCATTTTTACTTGATTCACAACTTTATAATATATCTATTAAATCCATGATTGTGTTTATAAATTTTTAGAATTTGTTAAAATTTGACCTTGTTGTGGTTTGACATGCATATGGGGTGAAAATGAGTTTTTCAATGAAAATGGTAAATATTTTAATGTGTCTCATTGTGGTGTTTTCTTGAGGTGTTTTTTAATAGTTATGAAAAGGGTGGGAATTATGTTTTCAATGACACTATTTGAATGTGATAATGAATGTATTTTCAAATAGGAAATGAAGTATTTTGAGGTATTGGTTTCTATTTTTCACCTCTAAATGTGTCATGTAAAGTGTGTAAATATTGAGAAACATCTTTTGAAAAGGGTACTTATTTGTGTTTTGATTTGGAAGGGGGTTTTCCCATGATAAATTGTTGAATTTATTAGTTATTTTTTTTATGTTTTAATTGTGTATGATGAGTTACATAAGTGGTGAGAAAAGTGTTATAAAGTGGGTTTGGGGTGTGTAATAATTTAAATTGATTTTTTGTGGAAAATATTGGTTTTCATGAAATGGTTGGGTATGGGTAGTTTGTTCAGTTTGTTTCAGCTGTTTATGGAATTGTTCATAAACTATTTGATTGCCTTAAACAATTTCCAGTAAGCTAATTTTGTTGCTTTTATAATTGGTTATAAATTTCTTGGTCTGTTTGTACAATTGTTGAAAAATTGATTTGGAATTTTTACTAGTTTCTTGGTTTTTTAAAAATCGGAAAATTTGGAATATTCATGGAATGTGTATTTCGGCTTTTTCCTTTGTGTGGATTTTGTGAATGGTTTGAAGTGTGATCTCAAGGGTGTTCCAGTGTGACTTTTAAAATATAAAGTTCTACTTGTGTAATGTTTTGGGTATTGTTTTTGGACATGACAACTTAAAATCATGTTTAGCTCTTCCAATTCATGGGTGGAGTTGTGTTAAAATTTAGAATGGGTTGTGTTTGGAAATTGAGTGTTCTTGGTTGGAACATTAAATGTTTTTAGAAAAATGATTTTGACATGGGTGTGTGGTGATGACACGTTTGGCACTTTTAGCTTTAATGTAATGTTGGCATTCAATATTTGAAATGTCAACGTTTTGATTACTGTATTCTCAAATAACAACTTTATTATTAAGAAAATGGTATCAAATTATTGTAATAATATCATGGCATGGATGCCAGGTTGGCACCATTGATGATTATATATATGTATGTATGTATGTATGTATTTATATATATATATACTAGGGAACCTATATAGAGGGGATATTCCTTATGGATTATCGTATGGAGTATTTGTGTTTGGGGTAGGCAAGTGTGGGGAGGTGAGTCAAACATGTGAGGGCCTTCTACTTAAAATGTGTTATTATAACCACCCTGGGTTCCTAGTCATCTTTTAGAGATCAAGTGACGATTGCAGACAGACCCTGATTAAACGTGTTAGTACCCCCTGGATTTTTTGTTAGGCCAGGCATGCTTTGCCACCGGATTGGTCAGTTAGGTAGGCCAGATGGTTATAGACTTCGTAGCTTCGCCATACACCAGCAGGTGGATCTGAAACTGAGTACGTACAGGGGTCTTCTAGGGATTTTTAGGATCAACCATGGCTACTGGATTATTTTCATTACTTATTTACATTCTGTGTACTAATTTATTTTTAGTTGTCACTCTTACTTGTTTTAATCTAGCAGCAAATGGTATATACTGTTTTGGATTTTTTTTATAAAATGACAAATGATTTTGGGAAATGGTATATAGTACGTGTTGGGTTTCTAAATGAAAAAATATGATTCTTATTTTCAAATGTGAAAACCCAACTTTTATAATTGTATTTAAAACTTGTGATGGTTGATTGCTTCGAGAAAGCAGATGTTGGATTCTGTGGTTTATCTTGGAAATACTACTGAGTATTTTTAATGCTCATGCCTATCTTTATCATTTTAGTTGTAGGTAAACTTTACTCTGATATTCTTGGTTCAGTTGCTCATTATTGGAGCAAGGTCTGCCTTTGGTTGGGAGGTGACCTGAAAGGTTACATAGAGGTACGTTGAGTTGTTCCATTTATTTATTTATTTTTCTGATACTCGAGTTCAGTTTTATTTTTATGTTTAATCTTGGTTATTTATTTATCATTGTGGCCAAATCATTCCAAACAATTAATTATTGATGCCTAGCATTAGTTTCTAGCCAGTGGGGATCTGGAATTCCCTTCGGGCCATGTTGTGGATCGGCTCGGGTGACCGGTTCAGGGTCGACCCGTGTTGGTCCATGATACAAGGTCCATGCTAGATGAGGGAGACTCTATGAGGATAATGTAGAGGTTTTAGGATCATTCCCCCCATATTTTTCCTCACATATCATATAAAGTTCTATCACAATATTGAATTCCCTATAACTACAACATAATAGCTAAATAAATTAAATGGAAACTCATTCCTTTCCATATGAGACAAATGCTAGTGGAGAATCAACCCAGTGGTTGATCACCATGACTTATTCCACCCCAATGGGTGTGATCCCCCATAGAGGCATATGTTATACATTTTTATAAATTCACTATCACCCCTGGAGGGGTTGTACCTATCATATATACCTTAAATAAAAATGTTAATTGAATAGGTTGATGAACCATTCATTATACCCTATATCTCATTCCTTAAATGAATGGAATTATTTAACTATCTTAATTTTTCAAAAAATGTTGCATTTCACATGTACCTTAAATGGATTCTTAATATAAGGAAATTTCCAAATTGTCAATTAATTTGGTAAATTATAATTTTCTAAAATGGTATGACTTTGATAACCAATTTGTATCCTAGTATAGTGTTATGGGTTAAACAAGGGGTTCTAAGTTAAGGTCCCCTTCGATGGGATCATCAAGCCATAGATATTATTTGTTAATGGTTTGTAAATACACTAGGGGTGACACCATATATTACTGGAATTGGATCAATGATCATTAATTATTTTAACCATCAGATGAGTGATAGAAGTTCCCTAGTAGATTCCTTGTGGACAGACTCAGTGGATTGATTATTGTGTCATTCCACGAGAGAGTCTATTGCCCCTACATGAGATACTGAGGACATAGTCAAAGATTAGTTTATATTTTCATCACAACATGCTTTGGGTGACCCTTGGGAACTCATTTATGGGTCATCATGGATGGACTACAATGGAATTTTGGTTTGTAGTGATACCCTAGAGAGATATTTGTAATTATTTTATAATTTCCATGGATTGGATCATGGTGACTCTAAATGATTTATAAAGAGATTTAATTTAATTATTGTTTAGTCATTTAAAATAATAAATTAACCTTTGAACTTGAAAGACATGGGGATGTGTATTTCAAGACCAATCACAATATTGGGGATAGTCCATATTCTAATACATTATCCTAATAAATTTATATAGGTAGTATCCCTTGGTTTAGGAACACTGACTTTTCCAAATTAGGTAAATTGGATAGGTTTCTAAGTGGAACCTAGTCTAGTATACTTTATTTTGAACTATATTGAATTTATTTATTTATGTTGCATAATTAATTTTACGTTTCATGATATTGATTGATTAAGATATCATCGGTGGTGGTCAATTGGGATATTATCTAACACCCTACTTGGGTCACGTTTGGTTCATGTACCCGAGTATACATCCTAAATGAATGTATAGATAATGTGAAGCAGCTAGCTTTTGATGCATGAATAATAGTTCTAGGATGGTGTTCTGGTTCAAAGGACTGAGCATATTTACATTATTGTAGTTATATCTATATTTTGTTCTTTTTTTATTTGGATAGTAGTCAGTATTTCTCCGTATCCGTTGTTTACTATAAACTGATTTTTGTATAACCATTTTAGCATCATCATCACATTGTATCTTCATAATATTCAGCTTCCCCATATTATTTATTTATATTTCCTATTTATTTATTAATGTTCCACTTCTATCTTTCTATTGATATTGTTTATACTATAGTGGGTTTCTGTTCCTATCAAATAATGTTCTCTTCCACTTTTTCTTATTCCTTAAATATTTATGCCCTTAAATATAACCTACTGGGGAATAGTCTCTCCATGGAAACACCCTAGGTCCTAATTTCTAGTTAGAATCCTCTAGAATTTTGGGAGGCGTACTTGAGGCCTCGTGTCAAACATTATTATGTCACTGTTAGGTGGAATCCTATCCAGGAATCAATAATTAGTTATGACTAGATTTTAAAAGAAATTTTTTATTTCAATCAACCAGAATAATTATAATTCATAACTATTAGAAAATACTCAAAATTATAGTTGAAAATAAAAACAAAAAATGTTATATTCCAATCTAGTTAGTTAAATATTTTTATGGACATAATCTTTCATTTTAATATTTATTAATTAAACTTAATTAAAAATATCTACTTTTAACTAGATGAATTTATAGTAATTCTAAATTTTGTCTTACATAAATAATGAAATATACTCTATATATCATTTATTACTTGGATTTTTTTGTTTATATCTACGTATTCCTATAAATTATTATTAACTAAGTGATCTAAATCGCATAATATAATGAATCATATGAAGTAAAATATACATTTCATAATTATGATCCCCAAATTAATATTTTTATCAAGAAATAATTAACGAACCATGACCCAAGGATGAGAAACTTGTCGAATCTATCTCAAATTTAGTTTCAACATCATCTATTAACTTTTTTCTCTCCATTTTTTGATATAACTATACCTTCTCACTAGAACAACCATATAGAGTAGTCCTGATATTTAAAATTAAATAACTATAGATATATGAGGATGTTAGACAATATTATTTTACATATACAAATATATATGGATAATCATACATTTTAATATTCAATTATGAAGGAATAATACATATATTATAAATCATAAGTTACTAACAAATATTATATTTTATACCATAATATATTTGAGTTAAATTAAATAAATAAATCAAAATAGATATAGACTTGTATGGATTAAGATCATTCAATGTACAAAAATGATTAAAATTAAATAAAACATGAATAAATATATAAATGGATGGAGATTAAAAAAATTAAAATTAATGAAATTAATTTATATTATTTTTTTGTTCCCATGATTATCCTTGATACCCCAATCTAAATTCTTAAATTTTATTTCAAAACATTATAACTTTTTATAATATTTATATATATATATATATATATTAAAAAAAATATCGGTATCCCACCCTCAGCACTCCTTAAATATTTTTTTAAATAAATTTTACTGCCATGCATTGTTAGGGGGAGAAGACTAGTTAGAGAAAATTTTCACCCCCAGGATTTATAGTATTCTAATTGTATATATTATTTTATATTATTTTATAATATTTTTTATAATAAGATAAAAATAAATATAAAAATGAATCAACACAAATTTAGTATCAAACCTCATTTTGGACCTTGACAAACACTATTCTTATAATTTATTTTACCTACAAATAGTTATTAAAAAAGAACCATATTATTTTAACTAATTTATCATCATTTTAGCTTATTCATGGTAATAGAATCATTAATTCACACATGATCATGGACCTTAAACGTCCAAAAATATCACAAATAAGATTTTTTTTAATTCAATTGAATTTATATAATAAATTAAAATTTGGTGATGTCTCTCTGGTACCCTAAAAATATTTCTATAATAGGAGAGGTGATAGGGTGAAATTAACATTTTAAATTTATATATCAAAAATACAAATAATTTTATATAATACCTTAATAAGATCATCATATTAAAGATATAACTGATTATTTATATAAAATCATTATATTTTGATATTTCTATCCAATTATATTTTCAATGAATGATGACATTACGGATAATATTATATATTGTCTTGATATTTTCATTTATTTATAAATCCATATATGTATTCATCTATTGATATAACCATGTGATTCACAATCCTCCAAATTTCATTTTTTATATCTCATATTCTATCATAAAGGAATCAATAATTTCATTTCATTTATTCTTGATTGCATATATAACACTATCAATTTTTCAAGATAAAAAATAGATTGTATTAGAATAATTCTCTCTTGATTTGCGTATAGGAAATTATAGATATGTTATAGAATGTTATTTCCATATAAAATAAAAGGGTAAGAATATTCATTTGAAATTCAGGTTAAGACATCATGGAATTGTATATATGAAATTTATGTTTATTTTATTTTAAATAAAGTCATAAGATCATCATTTAATATACTTATAATTTATTTATATCATTTTATGATACATGTTATTCTAATATAAATTCATAAAATAAATAAATAAATAATTTTTTAGTTTACATTAAAATAATTTTCATTGGACATTAAGATATTCCATATTCTATAATAACTAAAATTTTATTGGAGCTTAAAGTGTAAAATAATTACATCTCTTTCACAATTTTTTCACTTATATTGTTTAAAAATTAATAATATATTTACCTAACAAAAGAATAATCCTGAGATAAAATTCAACTAACTTTCTCTAGAGTTGAATATTTTTTTTCCATTATCAATATTTATATAAATTAAATAAGTGATGTCTTCCATACCATGAATGAATTGAATCATTGAAAAAGTATTCAAATGTATCATATGTCATTTTGGATTCATATAGGTTATAAACCACTAGGTTACTCACAGAGAAAAAGTGTGTCTTACCCATAAAACCATAACAGTGTATTATTATATATCAACACTCCTATAAAGAAAAACAAAAGATATATTTATTATAATGAAATGATTCCACAAAATAGTATTATGTAATATAAATAATTTATCAATTGATATATCATCATTTAAGATGAATATATGTGAATAGTACATAATTCATGATTTATCATTCTTTTATTTACAAAGAAGAACTTTTTCATAAACTATCATATCCATGGATTTAAGGTCAGATACATCAATACCAATTGAATGGATAGAGATATAATCATTCATAACATATATGGATTAATAATATAATTATTATTAAATAGATTTATTCAAAATCATGATGAACATAACAAAATTTATTTTTCCTTAATGAAATTATCTATGGTTTTCATCATTCACATAATTACATGTCATATAATACACAATGATAATGATATAAATTTTAAGGGACATTAAAAATGTCAATAATACAATTATTCTATGATATACATAACATGGGGTTACCCTTTTAGTAATTATACCCTTATAACATGCTATCTGGGAGATCATGAAGTGTGATCTTCATAATAATAAGTCGTAATGAATATGTTCTCCCATAAATTAATAGTGTAACATTTTTTTCTAACTAGATGAATGTAAATGAATCATATTATATAGATTTATGAATATAAACATGATATATCAATGTTTTTATTATAATATATATATTCATTATCATACACCTACTATGAATAAAATATTAACATTCTCACATTGGGAATATATAAGAAAAATCCATCATTGATAACAATGTAATGAATTTAAATAAAACAAATGTATTTGTAATTTAATTTAAATTGTAACTTAATTTCCTGTGGAAAACTAAAACACAAGACACTTGGGATACCCTTAGTTTAAGGATGGAAGATCGAACTTGATTATTTCCAAATAAAAATATTATTTTAATCAGTGGAATTATAAATTATGAATCATAATCATTTTTGTGATTTTGGTTAATTATTAAAATAGATATTCTACATACTCTCATTTAGGTGATAACATTGGGTTGGGGATGGTTTTTTTACTATTTTTTTTTGCACTATGAAGATTTCCATTTTATCCCCCATGAGGTATCACTAATAGAGGTGTTCTATATATAACATTTCGGTCATGTTATTTACATGGTGGTTTATTTTCTTATTCATCCACAATGTTTCATATATGGATTATAAAATTAGCGATACTATTATATTTATGAGATAACAGGTATTTTGGATTTTATTTCAAGCTATTGAAAGCTATAAATCATTGGCTAGCTTTTGGAAATGAATGAATTGTATTTTATATTTTATTTTGATATATTTCGATTTTTTTTATTTTTTTCATATATATTACTTGTTTTTTACATAGAAAAAATGTATCACCGTAATAAACTAGAATTTTAAATAACAAAGTTTCCTTTTGAATAATAATGTGTTATATTTATCAATATAGTATACTATAAGACATATGTACAACATGATAAAAAAAACTATGATATATAATATTATTTTAGAATATTAAATTTATATAAAAAAATATACCCAACAAAATTGAATTTAGGAAAAATGGTAATAAATGTTAAAAAAGTATAATATATTTTTATTTCATTTTAGTATCATAGAATAACAAAATACAAGGAAAATATGAAAAAAATAAACATTAGTGTTAAAAATATATTTATAAAAATAGAAAATATAATCTTGATTGTAATTGATCTTTATGATGAATTAATGAAATAAGTGGTGTTAATGGAAATTGGAAAAACTACAAGACCGTTGAAATAGTAACCATGTCATTATGAATATAAATATAACCATTGGAATAGTAAAATATTATTTAGGTATCTTATGAAATAAAAAGTATAATATATTTCATCACAATACAACTAAACAAATGTTTTAAATATGAGGAAATAATTATTCTTCATAAAAATAGAATACATTTAATTGTAGAAAAAATACTCCATTTTTTCATTAAATTATATGATAATTAATTTAAAATTATTATGTAAATGATATTTTCATAAAATGTGTTTACAAGAGAGAATTAATATTAATATAATTGAAAATATATTTTTATGAAATCATATATCATTTTTAAAAGGTATAGACGTTAAAAAATTTCATAAATATTCATATATTTCAATAAGTAATGATTTATTTATAAATTAAATTTATTTTACTTATATATTTATTTTAAAAAAATTAATTTTTTTGTTAATTTTAACATAAATATATCTTATGATGAATTATTCGTGTTTTTTCATTGAGGTTAATTTTATAATGAATTTTAAAAAATTATTTTTTACAAATACAAAATCTTTTAAGAAATAAATATGATATAAACATCAATTAAATATTTATAACCCAAATTTATAAATAAAAATTTATTTGAGTATTTAAATAATGAATTTAAATAAAATATTTTGAATTTAGAAACCTATGTTTGAATTTTTGGAAGCTATCATAAATTTTTTTCCTATTAAAAAATTATTTTTCATTATTTTTATTTAATTAATTATTTATAAGATGGAATTCGATTTGATTCTGGATTAAAAAAATAACCATCATTTTCTAATCATGTACTACTAAATTTTATATGCATCTATATAATGCACAACTATTATCCAAAATGAATAAATAATAAATATTTAATTCAATAACAGCCATCTCTCACCTTATAAATATATCTCATAACAACCTCACATACCATCACATTTTAACCTTCAAATTCTTACCAAGATTTGGAAAAAATCTCTCCAAAACACTTATAGACGTCTTAGAGGTTTTTGAATCATTATATTCTCACTATTCAAAATCCTAATCCAATTAACAGTGGAGTTTGACCGATATGTAATGTATAAACTCTAAATTATTGTCTCATTCATATTCATTTATATTTTATTCTTTTACCACCAAAATAAATATTCTAATCAACCTAATATAATTACATTAGTATCGTTAGTATACTAAAATTTTAGTAGGTTAATATAAAAAATATATCTACCTTCCACCCTTCCATTCTATAATAAAAATTCCATATGTATTATGGTTGGTTAACTGCATCCATATATGATTTTTTTCAGTATTCATATCTTCCATCCCATATGTTTAAAATAATAAATTAATGCTCAAATATAAAAATAATATATATATTCTATTTAGATTCATATCATGGATTTAGTAAATAAATAAAAGGAATAAATGAAACATAATTGGTTCATAATGGTAGGAAAATCAACTAAATGAACAGACTATTAAAAGATAACTTTTACACTCGATGAACATGACATATATTGGAGTAGTTAATATATATAAATTTCAATTTTTTTGAAAGCCATAAAATAAAAAAATACACATATAGTCCAATAATAACTTCTCTTATTATCAACAATCCTATGCAGCCTTGGAATTTTAAAATTAGCATCATCGGGATGGTATCGATGAAAAAATTTCCTCATAAAATGATCATAAAAGTACATATAATAAAGTTAATTAATAAAAAAATATTTAATTTTTTTCAAAAATGTATTTTGTAAAATTATTTTTATTATTCATGAGATTATATAATTTTACCAAGTATGTTGGTACACGAGGTATGAGATCTCTGAAACCACCGTTTTTTCTATTGTGTTATTATATATCTCTCAATACCACATATTATCTAACCACTATTATTATAAAATTAATTAATATTATATGTGTGTGTGTGTGTTTGTGTTTCTTAATTATATTCATTATTTGTCTTCACTTTCATTTATGGGGTTATACATGTTTTTAAGGTTCCCTTATCAATCATTCTTTAAGAAAATCCCATTTATGTTGAACAAGTCAATGCATTATCCCTTTCCAATAGTCTATTATTTAATGATTTTTCCCATTGATGATTTAAAAAATAATAACTATTTTAATAAAAACCATTTTAGGTAGTATTTATAAAGAAAAAAAATTAATGCTCACCTTCTTTAGCCGTTTATTACTAATCCCTTAAAACATCATTTGGAGGTTCATTTAAATACATACTTATCGATTTATTTCTATTAAATTTTATTCATTTTAACTTCATAATGAATACCTATTCTTCATTTTAAAAATATATATTTCTAAAAAGATTCAATTCCTTCATCTCTTGTTAATATTTATTATATAACCATTTCTTATGTATTTAGATATGATTTTGTAGCCCATTTTCATTTCATGGTTTTATTATTGTTATGAATTATATATGAATTATTTATATAGATCACATATTCAAGAACATGTTATGATTTCAATGGTGATGGGCGTCCTTGTCGTGAGGACGGTCATATTTACATTTATAAAGACCCATGATATAGCACAGTGGCTAACCTCGGGGTCGCTCTCAAGGAAGCAGTGTCGAGAGCCTAAGTGGTTTGTTCCGAAAATCTTTTTGTATTTTTAAATACTTTGAAAACATAAAAGCGCACTCCTAAGCTAACACTAATCAGTGATGAAAAGCACAGTGGGGAGGGAGACAGTTAACGGACAGAGGAGAACAGAGATGGAAAAGTGCAAAAATAAAGAGACACATGAGAAAACCAAGAAAAGAAAATAGGCGCAGACACAACAAAAGAAACAGAACAAACAAAAGACACCAAGACACAGAAGACAAAAGATAGTGAGAACAAGGCTAGACCCAGGTTAATCCACCCCCTACACACCTTCCTAGATCAACACGAACAATTCTCAACTTCGCACAGTGCATGATCGATGTCTCGGATCACGCACCAGTATCACCTAGAAATTAAACACTCAAGCATCGAAGTTCTTCAATACTCAAGTATTCCTCATAACTGTAAGGTGATTCACTCAGAAAAGTCATTCTGGAAAGAAATTCTCACAAACCAGAATAATTCCACTAAGATCGTCACATCGCACAACCAATCCTGATTCTCAGTTCCAGAAATCAGGACAGGAAATGGAGAAAAATTGAGACGAGAGAGTAGCAAATTGTCCTATGCAGGATCTCGCTCTCGCTAAATCTAACTCATAGATGCGATTTACCAAAGCGAATAGAAATAATGTGATCGCATTAATGTGTGTATCTCCATATGGCATTGGGTTTCATAAATTGGATCCATCCCCACAAATTAGATCTCCATTTCTGAAGAATTGAGATCACAGCACAAGATGAGAAAGAATGAACGATACAAACAATTAAACACAAATAACTTCACAATTCAATTAACAAAACACTAACAAAAGTATTTATAGACATAATTGAAATTAAAACTAGAACAGAGCAACGAGGGTGTGGCGGAGAATGGAGGAGCAAGTCTCATCTCTAAGTCGAAGACGATCCCCGTCCGTGAGATGTGGATGGAATGGATGTGTGAATCGGGGTGGAGTCTCCTCCTCCCGTTGTGGAATGATTCCCACCCCCTCGCTGCTCTTCTCCAATGCCTTCCGCTTGCCTACCTTTTTTCTTGGCCGAGTCAAGAGTCCTATTATTCAGAGACGAAAATGGAAAACTAAACTAATAGGTAGTAGATAGCAGATATCCATGTGGCGTGCTTTCATGTGCACATCACCAGCGCCCAAGTGAACACCATGTAAGTGAAAATCAACCCTTGCAACGAACTCGAGAATCTTCTTGTGCATTTCCCATGTACTGCTTCTTTTATCACCATTTCAATGTGGAGCTCCCCCTGCACATAACACCGAAAAAATGCACGTGAGTCGAATAAAAATAAAATGAAATTTATATATATCATATATTAAATCACAACTTAAAAATACTCATTAATATATAACTATATTTTTATATATTACCTAATATTAATATATATATGTTTTGATAACTATAATATTCGTTTATTAATATATACCTATTATAAGACAAAAGTAATTGATATTATGTATAAATATATATATGTATCGGTTCATTAAATATTATGTATATTATATATTTTATTATATATGTAACAATTATTATATAAAGCAACATAAAAGAAACAAATAAAAATAGAAGAAGAAGGGGGGGGCCTCGGGTTTCAGCGTGGAAGAAGGGAGGTGAGGCCGCCGGCTGTGTGGTGCGACGACTCAGGGGAGATCCGGCCAACTGTGCAGGAGGGGGTCTCACGGCGAGGATGAGAGGGGAGAAAGGTGTCGTGGCGAGAGTGGATGCAAGACCGGAGCAGGGAAAAAACAGGGGTTTCGGCACAGCTTTAGTAGGTTCGCCGGCATTGGGAAGGCAGCGGCGCAGAAGTTCGAGGCCGAGGGTTTGCGGCGGCTTCGGTTTTGAGAGTTGGGAACAGGAAAGAGCAAGGGGGAAGCCGATGCTGGTGAGGCAAGGGTTTGTGGAAGTTTTGGCCATCGGTTCAAGCAGAATGGTGAGGGTCCGGGCATTTGCTGTAGTCCGGTAAGAATCAGGGTTCTCCGATTTGTGTTTGGATGAAAATTATCTGATAATTTTCTTTCCATTGTCGTGTATAATTAATAAAAATAAAAGAATAAATAAATAAAATTATAATCCGTGAGCCTAAACTAATTTAAAAATTATTTAAAATGACACTAATGCACATTAAAACATATGTTTTAAACTAAAAACTGATTATTTTACACAGCAAAGTACAAAAACACAACAATTATCAAATATTTAATAAAAAACACCATTTTAATATAAGAAGTCAATAGAAAATACAAAAAGGATGTGGCAAAGAGTGTTAAAACACTGCCACATTAAACTCCCTCACACTTAAAACCTTGTTTGTCCTCAAACAAATACATGCATTTTAATTTAAAATAGTAAGATGATTTGTGAGTTTAAGTTCAAAAGGTGCATGATTAAACTTTAATATCAAGAGGAGCATGACCAAGAAATGGGTCAGGCTTTTCAAAGGTGTTCAAAAATGATGTCTTTCTTAGCTTCAAAAAATCACTGGAAATCAAAATCTTCACAAACTCATACATAGTCAAGTGTGTCCTGCCTCCTATGTGTAATCATTAACCGTCCTACTTCACCTTCCAATTCAAGTACTGATTCAAGGAGCGATGAAAGGTTAGATGAAATGGAACTCGAATCTTAACCAAGGGAACCATCCATTCTCACCTTCCTCCATGTTCCAGAAATTAAAGTCCATGAAATTGATCACTTTATTGATTCAACCCAAATGAAAATTAACCAAGTCAATTGCTCCCTTCTTCATCTAGGTTCAAAATTCCCCTCACCTTAATGAGTTCATTTTTGACAAGGGCACTTTATTTTCAATTTTCCCAGCCATATTCCATGTGCAGAGAACTGTGCATAGCACTTATTAAGATTGAAATTGGCTTTATTTGTTCACAGAAACACACCCAGTGCACCTTGTCTCAGATACTCACCGTGGGATCCCATTTTTTCATTTTACTCCAGTTACAAATGACTTAATTAATAATCATCCGAATTGACTTCCTAAAGTGATTGAATATTATTTAATAAAAAATGTGAGTCCCCTGGGTTCCATTGAGAACTTAAAGTTACCCTAAGCCATGATCCTTACTCCACAAAACCTATCCTGTCATACTCTTATCCTTAGTTCCTAAACAGATAGATCCATAGAGACAGTAAAGAATTGCACTCAACAATCATTCATACTTAACAGTTTCTGACTCAGTGTCACTCTCAACATCCAACAAACACTTATCCCCTAAACAAGACATGATTGAAATACCAGTGAACCTCCAATGACCATAAATTGATGAATGAATTTGAAAAAAAATTAAAGGAATTTTGAACCATTTTTTTGAAAAAAAATTGACCATTTTTTAAAAAAAACTCAGGTTCAAGAAGGGGGAATTCGACATGACACTAGAATGACCCCTCTCCCCCACACATAAAACCCAACATTGTCCCCAATGTTGACTCTCAAGGTGGAAGACAGTTAAAGTTCAAAACAAATATAAATTTCAGTTGAAAAAAGAAATGTAGGGGTATCAATGAAGTTCAAAAATTTTATTTGCCACACAACAAGTGAAAGCAAATAAAAAAAAGAACAAAAACAGAAGAGCCCAACCCCACCAACCATAACCAGCAACCAAGTACACTCTATTCCAAAACCATTCATGCTTTGAATGTTTAAAGAGAAAACAAAAGTTTTTATCAATGTACATCAAATAATAGCATGATTAAAAATAACATGCAGCAGCAGCTCAATAAAATTGAAAGCAATGGGTGCAAGCAGGTTCTACAAATCATCTCAACATAATTTTCAAATCTCTAGATACTAGCAGCTAAACACCCATGCAAGAAAACACAATAATTTCTCACAAATTAGGAGGAAGTCCCCTACACTTAATTCACAACAGCATGTAATAAGGATGACTCAACATGAAAGAATTATAGTAAGCACTCCCCTGAATGAGCAGCTTCTCGAATTTACAAATGTCTCCCTTTGATTACTTTTTTCATGAACTCTGGATGCTCCATTTTATCACCTACATGATGAAACAGTTTGACATTTGTGTTCTAGATTTTATGTTCAAATAAAAAGCAACCACAGAGTATGAGTTAGGGAGTGTTATCCATTAATCCAGTGAGCTGGCCCTCTGAGACTTGAATGATATCCACATGGAATCTACTTCCTGTTTATTTTCCTAAGAAAACAACACTAAAATTAAAAACCACTTGCAAAAAGAAACTAAAGCAGGAAATTAAAGAGGATAATCCTGGGATAACCCCCCAGGGGGTGCTGTAGTTTGACTGTCCACAGCTGGACAGTCCTCGGATCAACCCCAGTAGAATGGGGGATTAAGATTCTTTCTTAAGAACCACTAGGCGTGATTCCTTCCAACTTCAGTCATTTTCTATATTTGGAGTACCCCTTGTGCTACTTCAACTAAATTCCCCTTCTGGGCAGTGAAGTGCCTCATGTTGAGTGATGGAGGGGACAACACTGTCACGGTGAGACAGTAAGCGTGGAGTGGTGTGAGTGTGGAACCGTGAAGTGAACGGTGGGTGGGAGAAATGGTGAGACCGTGAGGTATGGGAAATGGTGACACCATGATGTGTGTTCACGGTGGGACGAAAGCAGTGGCACTAGCATAGAATATAAGGACCCGACCTTAAACATTACATAATATTGAATTAAATGAATAATTCACATTGAGGATCTTTTCAAGTTTAGAGTTTTAGGGAATTAGGACATAACTATTACATCTCAAAATATTACAAAGTAGGCACTTCTAGCCAGAATCCACTTTTTTTATAAAATAAAAACTCTTGAAAAAAAGGCATGTCTAATTCCATTTTAAAGAGAGCATGGCTTTTCCTTGATCCCATCCTTGACCCTATTCATCTTTAAGTCCTGTGAAAAAATTTAAAAACTTGGGATGAGCATAAAAGGCTCGATAAGGGTTATAAAATAGTGAATGAAAACATTTGTTCATAAATACATACAAAACATGAACTCTTTTACTTACCTCATGAAATCCTAAGATTTATGAAAGACACATAGAAATCATAAATCATAAAGGTAACTTGCGGCATCCATACCATACATACATTGTAGCTATCACATCTACATAGGGAGTTACTTTGGAATACCCATTAGAGTATATTCCCTAAATCTCTTAGGAGAAACATTCACGTTTACCTCCGTCACATTACCCAATGCATTGGAGAGCTATCTCGGGCTCACCCGCCCTAGGATTATCATGGAACCACCTGTATACGTAAATAATGCCCAAGAACCATAACATGATCTTAGCACCTAACATAAGCATAAAGGAAAGATAACATTTCCACATTGCAATAATAAAATATCATTTCAAGATATTGAAATAATAAATCCATACACAAAATCATTTTCAATGCAAAAATACGTAAAAAGAGTATTTGGTATTTATTTTTCCTTTTAAAAACATTCCGGCTTGTTAAGGAAGCCAAAGATCAAATAATACTCGCGGCAGCGGAAAGGTCGTTGTCACCGCTTACATTAAAGAAACATTCCTTTTTGTCGTTTATTAAAACGATTTATAGAGAAAATATTCCTTTTGAATAGAAGTAAAAGTCAAAGGGTTTTATACATCGTATAAAAGAAAGTCATATATAAAACTAAAAATGCCTCAATGAAAGGATATTGAGATGAAGTCACTTACCACATGTCTGACTTGACCCGTTCATTCTTTAATCTCCTGAATAATAAACTAATGTTAATTTCTACTTTCTTAAGAACCATTTTCAAGTTTATTATTCCTTTTATATCACTTATTACCATGTTATAATCATTATGTAATCATTTAAGTTAATAATGTTCACTTTGTCGATATTTGGTACTTGAGTCAAAAAATGGACTTCTTATAATTACATGTTGTTCACGTGGTAAAAAGTTCATTATATCCAGAATGATATTCATGATTTGGGTATCATATATATCATATATATCCAGCATGTATAGGTATTTATAATAGTACATAACATTTGGAGGTACGAAATGAAATGCACCGTTCATGGAGACGGTAAGCCGTACATACGCATGAACGCTACTTTCATTTCTATTTCTTATTTTAAAGAAATTAAAAAATAATGATACATAGCTATATTATAATTCCAGTATAATATCATATATAATATCATTATCTCTATCCTTTATACATCCCACATAGGGCATTAACGAGTCACATCAATTTGAGGGGGCGGTAGTCCGCACTTCCTGAAATGAGATTATCGTATTTACCCACCATGGAAACCATAATGGTTTGATATAATTGGGAAGTACATAAGCATAAAGAAATAATAAACATAATATATATCATATATAAATATAGTTCCATCATAATGGCCACCATGAGAGGCGGTAAGATGTAATTGAACAATCATCATTTCGTGAGGCGTTAGTTTGCCATCCACAGAAACATTATGTTCTTCATCCATTAGATGGAGGTGTGTGTAAGTGTAGTTAGAATAAATATCATAAAAACATCCTAGTATATTGAGGATACTGATGTTGTTACAAAAGAAAGGAAATAAAAAGATTTTAGGGGTTGGAGAAGCAAAATAAAAGAAAACAATTTAAGAGAAACTGTTAGCTTTAATTTGGGTAACTCACTTAGGTTTGAACCAGAGGACTATATGAAGTGCCTTCTTCCAAAGGTAAGGACTCTAGGAGGAGGAGAGGAATGTATGGAGATTAATTGGGCAGAGTTTGGATGATCCAAATTGCTTGAGAGGTGTGAGTAATTGCATAGAAGTGGTCTCTTTTTATAAGGGAGAGAAGGGGATCTTTAAGAACGAGTGAAAATATTATTTTATAATATAATGATATTCGGTTTCTAATGATCCAACAATCATTATAGTCAAATCTAAGATGACTAATAATCTAAATAAAATCATCCAATTAGAATTGGACATGTTTTGGATAATATTTTAATCATTATAATCTTATTTAATTAAATCATTTATTAATGAGGTAAATATTGCATCATGATTGTGTCATAAATAATTTAATTTATTTGATGTCTAAAAATTATAAACAAAATACCATGATGTAGGAAATCGTTTTAGATTTCCAATTAATGTTTATAGTGGAAACGATGTCTTATATAACACCATATAAAAATTAATTACTAAACGATTGTTGTTAATGTCACTTGTGTCTTCACGTTAAATTAATTAATATAAATTGTCTTTATCACTCCCATGTGGCTCAATGGGGTCCCAAAATCAACCCAAAGAAGCCCATGGTCGTAAATGACTCATCCAATAGGATTAGGACACGTTTGAAGGTAATTTTATATTATTATAATATTATTTCTTTACCCTTATTTACCTGATTTACCCTTTAATCACGGTAAATAAAATATTTACTGAAGTAAATATTTTAAATGTATAAAAATAAAAGTTATCTATTTACACAATTTTAACCTCATAATTCCAAATATAGAATCCATTTCTCCAAATTCAAAACACAGAAGTGGCCGAAATTAATTTAAAATTAATTCCCGTTGTCAAAACAAAAGGCGTGTTTTTAAGAAATATTAACTATCAAACGATTGACAGTTGATTATATATAATTTAAATGTGAAATTGCTTATAATGACCAAAATTAGATTAAATGGTAAAAATATAATCTATTTACACTTTAAAACCAATTAAAAGGATAATCTAACCATATAAATAAATTAGATTAAAACATAGTTTTGAATTAAAATACAATATTTTCACTATTCCTTAAAAAAACGAACTTTATCAGAAAAATACCAAAACATTTTGACAAAGTAAATTTTGATGTCCCGATTCTAAAGAAGAATTTTATTTTTTCAAATATAACACATAAAATTTTCAAAAAGTGGATTTAAAAGAGGTTCGCCATCAAAGGCGGTTAATCGACCTTTTAAAGAATATTAGAATGTTTACGCTTAAAATTGGATTCATTAGCATTTTTAATCATCTAAAATTTATTGTAAAAAGTACATATATTTGAAAAACATATATATTCATTTTTTAGTTAGTTTTTTTCATTCCCGCCATTACAATGGATGAGTGTTAACTACCATTTAAAATAAAATTATTTTACTATTAGAGTGCAACGTAAGATTTCAAAGGAACTTGTTGTTGTGTATTGGTTAAGCCATCGAGAATAGCGTTCCTTTTAAATTAATATTAAAATTTTATTCACAAGTAGGGATAAATATAAAAATTTCATATTCTTTATTTACCTGGGGTGTTACACAGAAACTGTGTGACGTGCCACCGTGAATACCTGCAAAATAAAAATAACAGATTAAATAAATAAATAATTAAAATAAACCTACCATTAGATTAAACAATTAATAAATTAAATTAAAAAGAATGAAATTGAAAAAAATAAAAAATAAAACAATGTTAAATAATAAAATTAATTTTGTTTTATTTAAAGGAATGAATTTATTCAAATTTATAAAAAAACATAATTAAAAACAGACTAAAATAACTAACATCACCTGCTTAAATTAATTAATCTATTTAGTATCCAAAGAATTAAGTAAATAATTAATTAAAGAATAAAGATGTTAATTGAATAAACATAAGTGGTTAAAATGAATTTAATTATTAAAAGACAAAAGACCAAAGAGTTATTTATTTACAATTTAAAGAATAGAAAATTAATTAATTTAATTAATGAATTACTAAACTAACTAGAATGAAAATTAATAAAAATAAAATAATAAATAACTAAAATTATAATCCGCAATACTAAACTAATTTAAGAATTATTTAAAATGACACTAATGCACATTAAAACACATGTTTTAAACTAGAAACTGATTATTTTACACAGCAAAGTACAAAAACACAACAATTATCAAATATTTAATAAAAAAAACATTTTAATATAAAAAAGTCAATATAAAATAAAAAAAAGGATGTGTCCAAGAGTGTTAAAACACTGCCACATCAAATGGTAAGACTATAATTATATTAACCCAATTTTAAGATTTAATGTTTTCATCTAATTAGATTCCATGTATAGTGTATTAGAAATAATTCAATCAAAATATGTTGTACTATATTGGTAGTGAGACTTATTGTTTTCTAATGTTTTAATTTTTAATGTTGTTTACAAATTATTATGATAACATTATCCTACGATTTATACATTTTCATTCCATGAATCTATGTGATTATCCTCTATTATGATATTTTTTTCCTTTGAAATTTGTTGTTATATTTTTCATAATATCTCTTCTCTTATTGGGCGTTATAGCTCCCCCATTTATTTATATATGTACTCAGGGTATCTCTTTATGTAATAGAAGAACAATGGGAATTAATATTACCTTATGAAGATAAAAATAAGATTTTTGTGGCTTATTTTTAGGATTATATATTATGTTTATAATCTCATAAATACACTAGACCTATTGTGTTTGGGGTTGTGTTTTGTAGAATTTTATGTCAAAAAACATGTTATAAAATTTTGATGAGACTCAGGTTTACATAGTTGGTATCTAAGAAAATTTTATTTCTTTTTTCAGAATAGATTTTTAACCTAATAAGAAATACAAAATGAATATGACATATTGAAACCTATACATTTATAATCTCGGATAAACCTGACCATTATGAGTTTTTCATTTTTAAGTTCATTATTTCCATTATATATAATTAATAATTTTATTATTCATATCCATTAAAAATTTATTTTAGATAATGATATAGAATATAAGGAATAATTCAAAAAAAAAATGTTATGGACAATATAAAGAGTTCCCAATTGAGATTTCTTATATGATTAGAGTTGTTTTGAGAACTTCATGATAGTACATGCACAACTAACTCTATTTATTAAACATAACATTTATTGTAATGAATAAAATTATTTGAATTCAATTAAAATAATTTAATTTATAATATATCTTCATTTAAATAAAATCATTATTATAAATGGATCACATAAAATTATTCAATTTATAACCAATCCATTGGATTGGCATGTATGAATACTATTTACAAAACTGTGAAAAATATATAATGTTTTTCTCAATGAAAGGAGACGCCGCTTCCTCCTCTGTAACGACCCGAAATTTTTTAAATAAATTTTGTTCCCTAATTTTATGTGTTATTGTTATACTCAACAAAAATGTTTTATTTGATAAACATGATTATAATTAAAATGAGATCAATGGGTTTTGACTATTATATAACCATCGGTCAACATGACCGCTGCGAACAAAATGTTTTGATTATTGTCTCTAAATATAAGTAATCTTGGTTAATTATTATAGAAAGAAGATTCGATGGCCTCACCTAGTAGTCTTGGACCGATCGAAGCCCATCTAACAGAGCTTGGGAAGGAGGTAGCACCACTGGGCTTTGCTCTGGATCAAATCCAAGCCGAACTTCATCATGTGAAGCTGGAACGAAATCGCCTTCGTGAGAAGTTCAAACTGATAGAAATTACTACTCGGGCAATGTTGACTGAGCCGCCCCAAGCTTCTATCACCCTAGCACACCTTACTCTTAGGTCTTATGCTGGTATTATAAGGGGTTATGTAACGAGACCGTAACTACCTTGTGTAATCCTTGTTTTAAATAAAAATTGGGATTTCTTCTTATGATGAAGTTTATGAATTTTGAAATGACCGGATAAATATAGTATGCATATTTTTGATGAATTTTAGAAAAAGGATATTTTAAATATGATTATGTAAACCCTAAATAATTAAAAATGTGTAATGATTTTCAAAAAATGGTCTTCTACAATTATGTTCAGTACTAAATTTAGACTCTAATAAGATCAACTTGATTTTTGATGAATAGTAAATTATGAATAGTGATTTTATGATTAGGATTAGTAATATGACCAAATGGATTAGTAATCTCACTTAAAGAAAGTTTTAAAATAATCTAGGCACCTTGATTAAGTAATGTGATTCAATAAAATAGTTAAATAACGGTTTCATTAATTATTATTCAAGTATTAGTTTTTTCGGGTGAATAGTGTTTTTTAATTAAAAATTTAATTAAAAATAATTATAAAATTATTTTTATAAAAATGACTTTATTTTTGAACTCAGAGCATCGATATTATGTTATGGTAATTTTTGGGTTTTTTTCTGAAAAAAATGAATTTTCGATGAATAGTGTTTTTATTTAAAAATTAAATTAAAAATATTTAGAAAATTATTTTTATAAAATGGATTTCATTTTTGAAATCAGAGCATTGATATTTGGTTAATGTGAAATTTTGGGATTTTTCTGAGAAGGTTGAATTTTCAGTGAATAGTAAAAATACAGTTTTAGGGTTTCGGTATGTTTAATGACATCATAACGGTGTCATGATGATGTCATGAGATCTTTTGAGGGTTGGCCGGCCAAGGGTGATGAATTATTGTTTTGGGGGCCCCATGTGGCCTAACTCCATGATAAATGACAAGGGAGAGCACATGGGTTTGAGAAAAGCCCATGTGAGGTGTCCCTTGGCCATTAATGCCTTGTCCCCTCACTTTCCCTATAAATACCAAGCCCTCCTCTCATCCATTCGACTACTCATTCCCAACGAATTTCTGGTCTCATTACCTCCCAAGGAGTCCTCCCAAGGTGCCCCCAAGCCCTCATGGTCCCAACCTTTGAGGTTTAAGAGTTACATTTTAAGGTAAGGGATCCGACCTCTCTCTTTCTTTTCAAGTAATCTCTTTTATGTCTTTTCTTTTATACTCCATGTTCTTATGTTGGAGGATGTTCTTTTATATTCATCCTACTGCCTATTTCATGTTCATATGATGAGAGACCCCCCCTTTCTCTCATCAATTCGTTTTAAGAATGTTTAAGTGGCGCCGTTAGGCTGCCGAATTTTTAAGGGATTCTTTCACCTTCCTCGTTTTCAAGTTCTATTTTCATTCAAGTCTTTCATGTTTCTTTGTATTATGTTGGGGCATGATATCTAAATTTATCATACTGATCTTTTATGATCATATGATGAGAGACCCCATTTTATCTCTTCAATTCAATTTTTTTGAAGTTTTATGTGGCGCCGTTAGGCTGCCGAATTTTTTAAGGGATTCTCTCACCCTTCTCTTTTTCAAAGTTCTACTTTCATGTCAAGTCTTTCAAGTTAATTTATATTATGTTGGGGTATGATCTCTATATCTATCATACTGGACTCTTATGTTCATATGATGAGAGACCCCATTTTATCTCTTCAATTCAGTATTTTGATGTTTTAAGTGGCGCCGTTAGGCTGCTGAATTTTTAAGTGGTTCTTCACCCTTCTCATTTTGAAGTTCTACTTTCATGTGAATTATTTCAAGTTCCTTTTTGTTAGATTGGGGTATGATCTCTATATCTATCATACTGGACTCTTATTTTCATATGATGAGAGACCCCATTTGATCGCTTCAATTCAGTATTTTGAAGTTTTAAGTGGCGTTGTTAGGCTGCCGAATTTTTAAGTGGTTCTTCACCCTTCTCGTTTTGAAGATCTACTTTCATGTCAATTCTTTCAAGTTCATTTTTGTTATGTTGGGGAATTATCTCTATAACTATCATACTGAACTCTTATGTTCACATGATGAGAGACCCTATTTGATCTTTTCAAATCGTTTTTGTTGAAGTTTAAGTAACGCCGTTAGGCTGTCGAACTTTCATAAGAGAAATCTAATTTTTGTCTTCCTTCCATGTTTTTCATTTCAAATGGTATGTCCTTGAAATTTCATTACCATGATCATGTATCCTTCTTATTCTGTCCATATACTGTTTTATGGGTCATTTATGAATGTTTGACTCATTTTCCCTCTCTTTTTAATGTCTTCTAAAACCTCATAACATAGCCGTTATGCTGCAGAATTTCCATCTCAAAATGTCTCTCTCTTTTTCTAAAGTTCTTTTATATTATTAAGTGAATACTCAAAGCTCTTTCTTCTAAAGGGGTATTCACATATATACCAAAATGTTCTATTCTAAATTCTGGTATTTACATACATGAGACCCACCTTCCTTTTCTTTGGGTTTTAAAGTGACGTAAAGATCATGTCTTTAAAGCAGTTTTTAAAACGTTATGATTATGAAATGAAACCCATTTATTTTATGCTATGTGGGTTATTTATGAAATGTTTGATGATGATATATGTGGCTCACATGATAATAAAGGCAAATTTAAGGGTGCGCCCTGATAGCGCTCCAATGCATTGGGTAATGATGTAATCACTAGAGATTACAATTTTAACGATGCCTTGGTGAAAAACCTTGGTAATTTTTAACGACACCTTGGGGATGGACCTTGGTGAAACGAAACGATTGTCAATATTAAATGTTGCAGCCACATCTTCAAGTTATGAAAAAGTTTTATTTTTATTATGATATGCCTCATGATTTCATTTTCATGCATTAAAGTTCTTTTCATGACTTTATTGATGTATCTCAAGTTCATATGTAAAATGTTTCACTTGTTTCCCTTGCTGGGCCTTCTGCTCACCCTTCCTTTTGATGTATGTCCCCAGGTTATGAGATGCAGTTATGAGCCTAGGGTGAACATGAGGAGAAGCCTTTCAAGTGTTTAAGAAGAATGTTTTTTTTGTTTCATGTTTTATGTTCCTTGTTTCCAAGACACTAAACCTTAAAGATCCTCAGTTCTGTGTAATGGAATGAAAAGTTATGTTATAAAAAGACGGGATGCTATAGTTGGTATCAAAGGATGGTTTAGTTATTTGTGGAAATTAGGATATGAAAACTCTAGGAGGAACCCTATAGAAAAGTTTAATATAGGAAATCTTCCTGGTATTTTGGTGAGTATTGAGTAAGGGGTTGCCAAGAAAATACATCCCTGTCTGGATACGAGCAGGTAGAGGTGGCTCTGGCACAGATGTACATAGGGGTAAAACCCGAAAACACCGCTTTGAGCTAGACTCGAACGGGAACTGGTACACGACAACGGGCCTTGCTGCACTCTTGGTTACGACACTCCCGGGGGATATGCTTTGGTAAATTCATAAGCTTGGTATGAACCATTGTTAAAGGAACAAAGATAAAATAAAATAAAGGTTCACATAAGAATATATGATCATTCATAACCTAGATGGGAACCTAGGAGATCACAAGTTAGGGTATACCTTTCATATACAAGTTATCCTTATATGCTTTCAGTTCCTTTTCATGATTATTAGCTAAGTACTTAAGCCACTAATTATGCTTTCTCTTCTTAGTTAATGGTGGGAAATGGAAGAACATGTTCCGACAACCAATGTGATAGGAAATGCGACGATTTTCGTATTAATATGACAGGGATTATTAGGGGATTAAAATATGATTATTATTTTGGAAGACGTTCATTATTTTGGGAACCATATTTGATCGAGGTAAATAGATTACTACGGTATTTTCATTGAGGAGTAAGGTTGACTTATATTTTGAAGAATCGATGAATTTAAGGTGAACTTATAGTAATTTAGGTTACTTATGGGAATGACTAACCTATCTTGGGTAAAATATGTTTAGGTTAGCTACTTTTTTATAAGATGTTAGGAGTGGTTGATGTTGTCTGGAGATGAACAATGAAGTTGTTTTGGAAGACTATGTTATCAAATCCTTATTGTATTTGGGTTTCAATCTTAGTTTGGTTTGTTTTGAGGAATTTTAAGGACCGTTATTTATGGAATGGTCTATGATGAACTTTGGGTAGTACCATGGAACTTTGATGATTTAAAAGTAGTTTCCATTCCTATGGGATTCTTTCTTTTTGAAGAGTTGTTTTACCTTAACCTTTCTGTTTTTGGGATAATGTTTAAAGATAGAAGAAATAGATAGTTAATCTTTTGTAGATTATGTGATTCTATAGAAGATGATTCTTGTGCTTTTATGAGACCAAGTGTTTTTGAATTCTCATCATTTGGAGAAAAGATTAGTGTTGGTAGGGACTTGTTAAAGGATGAAACTCTACTTGAAGGTAGGTATATTTTCTTATGTTTTTGTTCTATGTAGTAAATGAAATCCTCAAAATTATGAAAAGAAACGTAAAACAAAAATGTTGTTGGTTTACGTTTCCTGCTAGGTAATCAAAGACCGTTTAGACACATCATAAGTTTGGGATTTTCTCATGGTTAACTTTCTCCTAATCATGTTCTCTATCACTCTCCCTCAGAACTTGACCCTTTGTTTTTTCCTCCATGTCCATGTTTTCCTACATGGAACCCTAGTGTGGGATAACTCGGGTGACCATTGTACTTCCCTTTCTTTATTTTAAAGTAATAGTTTTACTGACTCCTTTTCCGATGTGGGACTTTCAATGAAATTTCAAAACCCAATTTTAAAATTGCGAGGACGCAATTTCTTAAGGGGGGAAGATTGTAACGACCCGAAATTTTTTAAATAAATTTTGTTCCCTAATTTTATGTGTTATTGTTATACTCAACAAAAATGTTTTATTTTATAAACATGATTATAATTAAAATGAGATCAGTGGGTTTTGACTATTATATAACCATCGGTCAACATGACCGCTGTGAACAAAATGTTTTGATTATTGTCTCTAAATATAAGTAATCTTGGTTAATTATTATAGAAAGAAGATTCGATGGCCTCACCTAGTAGTCTTGGACCGATCGAAGCCCATCTAACAGAGCTTGGGAAGGAGGTAGCACCACTGGGCTTTGCTCTGGATCAAATCCAAGCCGAACTTCATCATGTGAAGCTGGAACGAAATCGCCTTCGTGAGAAGTTCAAACTGATAGAAATTACTACTCGGGCAATGTTGACTGAGCCGCCCCAAGCTTCTATCACCCTAGCACACCTTACTCTTAGGTCTTATGCTGGTATTATAAGGGGTTATGTAACGATACCGTAACTACCTTGTGTAATCCTTGTTTTAAATAAAAATTGGGATTTCTTCTTATGATGAAGTTTATGAATTTTGAAATGACCGGATAAATATAGTATGCATATTTTTGATGAATTTTAGAAAAAGGATATTTTAAATATGATTATGTAAACCCTAAATAATTAAAAATGTGTAATGATTTTCAAAAAATGGTCTTCTACAATTATGTTCAGTACTAAATTTAGAGTCTAATAAGATCAACTTGATTTTTGATGAATAGTAAATTATGAATAGTGATTTTATGATTAGGATTAGTAATATGACCAAATGGATTAGTAATCTCACTTAAAGAAAGTTTTAAAATAATCTAGGCACCTTGATTAAGTAATGTGATTCAATAAAATAGTTAAATAACGGTTTCATTAATTATTATTCAAGTATTAGTTTTTTCGGGTGAATAGTGTTTTTTAATTAAAAATTTAATTAAAAATAATTAGAAAATTATTTTTATAAAAATGACTTTATTTTTGAACTTAGAGCATCGATATTATGTTATGGTAATTTTTGGGTTTTTTTCTGAAAAAAATGAATTTTCGATGAATAGTGTTTTTATTTAAAAATTAAATTAAAAATATTTAGAAAATTATTTTTATAAAATGGATTTCATTTTTGAAATCAGAGCATTGATATTTGGTTAATGTGAAATTTTGGGATTTTTCTGAGAAAGTTGAATTTTCAGTGAATAGTAAAAATACAGTTTTAGGGTTTCGGTATGTTTAATGACATCATAACGGTGTCATGATGATGTCATGAGATCTTTTGAGGGTTGGCCGGCCAAGGGTGATGAATTATTGTTTTGGGGGCCCCATGTGGCCTAACTCCATGATAAATGACAAGGGAGAGAACATGGGTTTGAGAAAAGCCCATGTGAGGTGTCCCTTGGCCATTAATGCCTTGTCCCCTCACTTTCCCTATAAATACCAAGCCCTCCTCTCATCCATTCGACTCCCCACTCATTCCCAACGAATTTCTGGTCTCATTACCTCCCAAGGAGTCCTCCCAAGGTGCCCCCAAGCCCTCATGGTCCCAACCTTTGAGGTTTAAGAGTTACATTTTAAGGTAAGGGATCCGACCTCTCTCTTTCTTTTCAAGTAATCTCTTTTATGTCTTTTCTTTTATACTCCATGTTCTTATGTTGGAGGATGTTCTTTTATATTCATCCTACTGCCTATTTCATGTTCATATGATGATAGACCCCCCCTTTCTCTCATCAATTCGTTTTAAGAATGTTTAAGTGGCGCCGTTAGGCTGCCGAATTTTTAAGGGATTCTTTCACCTTCCTCGTTTTCAAGTTCTATTTTCATTCAAGTCTTTCATGTTTCTTTGTATTATGTTGGGGCATGATATATAAATTTATCATACTGATCTTTTATGATCATATGATAAGAGACCCCATTTTATCTCTTCAATTCATTTTTTTTGAAGTTTTATGTGGCGCCGTTAGGCTGCCGAATTTTTTAAGGGATTCTCTCACCCTTCTCTTTTTCAAAGTTCTACTTTCATGTCAAGTCTTTCAAGTTAATTTCTATTATGTTGGGGTATGATCTCTATATCTATCATACTGGAATCTTATGTTCATATGATTAGAGACCCCATTTGATCTCTTCAATTCAGTATTTTGATGTTTTAAGTGGCGCCGTTAGGCTGCTGAATTTTTAAGTGGTTCTTCACCCTTCTCATTTTGAAGTTCTACTTTCATGTGAATTATTTCAAGTTCCTTTTTGTTATATTGGGGTATGATCTCTATATCTATCATACTGGAATCTTATTTTCATATGATGAGAGACCCCATTTGATCGCTTCAATTCAGTATTTTGAAGTTTTAAGTGGCGTTGTTAGGCTGCCGAATTTTTAAGTGGTTCTTCACCCTTCTCGTTTTGAAGATCTACTTTCATGTCAATTCTTTCAAGTTCATTTTTGTTATGTTGGGGAATTATCTCTATAACTATCATACTGAACTCTTATGTTCACATGATGAGAGACCCTATTTGATCTTTTCAAATCGTTTTTGTTGAAGTTTAAGTAACGCCGTTAGGCTGTCGAACTTTCATAAGAGAAATCTAATTTTTGTCTTCCTTCCATGTTTTTCATTTCAAATGGTATGTCCTTGAAATTTCATTACCATGATCATGTATCCTTCTTATTCTGTCCATATACTGTTTTATGGGTCATTTATGAATGTTTGACTCATTTTCCCTCTCTTTTTAATGTCTTCTAAAACCTCATAACATAGCCGTTATGCTGCAGAATTTCCATCTCAAAATGTCTCTCTCTTTTTCTAAAGTTCTTTTATATTATTAAGTGAATACTCAAAGCTCTTTCTTCTAAAGGGGTATTCACATATATACCAAAATGTTCTATTTTAAATTCTGGGATTTACATACATGAGACCCACCTTCCTTTTCTGTGGGTTTTAAAGTGACGTAAAGATCATGTCTTTAAAGCAGTTTTTAAAACGTTATGATTATGAAATGAAACCCATTTATTTTATGCTATGTGGGTTATTTATGAAATGTTTGATGATGTTATATGTGGCTCACATGATAATAAAGGCAAATTTAAGGGTGCGCCCTGATAGCGCTCCAATGCATTGGGTAATGATGTAATCACTAGAGATTACAATTTTAACGATGCCTTGGTGAAAAACCTTGGTAATTTTTAACGACACCTTGGGGATGGACCTTGGTGAAACGAAACGATTGTCAATATTAAATGTTGCAGCCACATCTTCAAGTTATGAAAAAGTTTTATTTTTATTATGATATGCCTCATGATTTCATTTTCATGCATTAAAGTTCTTTTCATGACTTTATTGATGTATCTCAAGTTCATATGTAAAATGTTTCACTTGTTTCCCTTGCTGGGCCTTCTGCTGACCCTTCCTTTTGATGTATGTCCCCAGGTTATGAGATGCAGTTATGAGCCTAGGGTGAACATGAGGAGAAGCCTTTCAAGTGTTTAAGAAGAATGTTTTTTTTGTTTCATGTTTTATGTTCCTTGTTTCCAAGACACTAAACCTTAAAGATCCTCAGTTCCGTGTAATGGAATGAAAAGTTATGTTATAAAAAGACGGGATGCTATATCCTCGGGCTTTCTCCGTCAGCTTACGAAGTTTCTCCAGCGACGCCCGACCTCCGTGACGCTCGTCTTCCGTGGGTCGTTGACGAACACCGCTCTTGAAGCCGAGGTAGGGGATTGTTGATATTTTATTTAATTATTTTCCATTCTTGATTCTAGAATGTCGAACTTCGAGGATAAACGAATAAATGTTATTGTTTAATGAGAGGGGGGGCCGGACCGCACAAAGACGGCCGAACCCCCCTCCTATGTTCATATTTGTTTCCTTGCGGATGGTTCGAAATGGCGTGATGCTGTTGCACCACGCAGGAATCGCACGACAATTATTGCGCGGCGCCGTCGCGTCGCGCCGTGGAAAGGAATTCAAGGACGCGACGCTGTCGTGCCGCGTCGAAGGAAACCGAGGATGCCGCGACCGGAACGGGACCGCGGCGGAACAACATGACCGGCGGCCAGCCGGGCCGCCGGTGTCGGAAGCCGGAAGGGGACCGGCCTTTGCCGGTCCCGTTGAGGAAGAACCGGCCGGCCAGGTCGGGCCGGCCGGAAAGGAGAAAAACCGGGGGAATTTAATTCCCCTGGCCAGCAGCTCGGCCCCCCATAAATGAGGGGGGGCCGCGGTTTCACAAGGGGGGGCAGGCGCCCCCTCATTTTTCCAGCAGCTCGGCCGAAGGCCGAGCTGGCAGTGCACCCAGCGCGCTGCGCTGAGCCAGACCGGGCTGCGCCGGGCCGGGCCGGGCCGACCCTATCCGGGGCGGGTCGACCCGGGTCGGGCCAACCGGGGGGTCTCTGGCCGGGTCGGCCCGGGCCCGAAACCCCCGATACCGAACTGTTTGGGTTCAAATGCCCATAACTCGGGCTACGGACCTCCAAACGACGCGCCGTCAGCGGCGATGCGATCCTTGGATCGAGACGGTCGTTTCGGTATATCGCACTCAAGGTTTCAGAATACTTTGAGTTCGGCCGGGTTGGTTCGTACACGAAACCAACCGGACCCTCGGAGCGGAAATGCTCATATCTTGAGCTACGGACGTCCGAATGACGTGCTGTCAGCTTTGTTGAGTTCCTCTTAATGAGACGGATCTTTTGGCATACTCCGCCCGAGGTTTGGACGCAGGTGGAGTACGGTCGGGTTGGTTTTGCCTTAAAAACCAACCGGGGCCCTGGGACGAAAAAAGCAATAACTCTCAGACCGGGCGTCCGATCGACGCGCCGTCTGTTGCGTTGAGTTCCTATTGACGATACGGAACTTTTGGATACATCAACTATGGACTTTGTGACAGTTAATGTATCAGCTTCTCAGCTCGTGGAGCGGACCCTCCTGAACGAGCTTGCTGTGTGTGGGAACCCTAGAGCTGGCTGCGACTGCTATTGTGACTGCGACGACGACAGTGCAGAGATCCTCAGTGGATTCGACGACGACGACTACAGCACTCAGCGATCCTGTGTGGATCAGTGCTACCGATCCTGTGTGGGTCCGATCCTGTGTGGGTCAGCGCTCAGCGGTCCTGTGTGAACCAGCGCCTACAGATCCTGTGTGGGTCCGACGACTTAGATGGATCAGTGATCATCTCTATCGTCTTTCGAAGAAGTATACCTGTGTAAGCTGAATCCTGTTGCTTTCCTGTGTGGATTGTGTTGTGCTATCCTATGTGGTTTTCGTTTTGATTTCCTGTGTGGAATACGTATACTTTCCTGTGTGGACTGAGTTATACTTGGGCTCGAAGGTTGGAGCGTATTGGAATTGATGACTTAGGTATATGTATGGGCATATACCTAAGCAGTGTCGGTTGTTACTTCGTGTTTGTATCTATCCTTTGTGGTTTATCCTTTGTGGATTTTGGGAGACCTTCGGGGGTCTCAGGGTCCCTATTGAGTAGCTTATACTCACCCCTGCACGGGCTATGCCCGCACTACGTTGTATTGGTTGCAGACGACGGACAACGTTGATCATGGTTGAGGCTTGCAGAGCAGGACGGTACCTGGAGGTGGACCACTGGGTGGGACATGCTCGGAGCGGACGGCAGGACCCGAGGAGCAGTGGAGCTATCTGTACCCACCCTTCAGGTGGGATTTCCTGTGGATAGCTCGGTGTAGCGGCTTTTACTTTACAGTTGCTGTTTTCCCTTTTGAGTTGTACTTTACTTTCAGTTTGGGTTTGTATACTGGCCCTTTTACTTTTCCGCACTTCAGTTGTACTCTGTTTTTACTTAGTGTTTACTTTTCTGCTTGCTTACTCTGTGGTGCTTGTTTACTTTACAAAGGCAATGCCTTCCCTTTTTACCGGGATTTACGCCTTGGTGCTAGTCGCCAGCCCCTGGCCTATGTAAGGCGGGTTTGGGGTTGTCACAGCACGGGCCCCGAGGGCGGGTTGTGACAAATTGGTATCAGAGGAGTTCGGTTCTACCGCGAACTCTGATCTTTTCTATGTGAAGCAATAGTGTTTAGTGTATTGAGTGTGGTTATCATTCCAGGGAGTCCAGTGTTGGTGCGGCGGCCGATGTATCTGTACACCAGGACCCTGACTTCTGATTTCCGACTTAATGCACGAAAACATTGATTGCGTGTGTGTTTCAAGTTTTCTTTGTGATTACTTTGTATCAGCTCACCAGGTATACTGTTCTGACCGTGGCGCACCTGTTTCCTTTTCAGGATGGCCCCACGATGGAAGCCAGCTAGGGTTCCGAGAGTTGAGCGTGACGACGGCCCACCGAGCGACGAGGCCTCGGTGCAGGGCCCTTTGTCAGCAGTGGCACCGACGGTAGCACTACCCGCCGAGCCACCGATGCTTCCAGCACCAGCCGCTGACGATGCACGTCGCCTTGGAGCTCTGCACGAGTTCCAGCGCCAGCGACCGCCTAGGTTCCGTGGGGAGACGGACCCCCAGGCAGCAGAGGACTGGCTGGAGGCAGTGGTATGAGTTTTTAGGCTAGTGAGGACACCTGCAGACCTCATGGTGATCCTCGCTGCGAGCCTACTGCACGCAGCAGCAGGACGATGGTGGAGCTTGATTCTCCAGGTGCACGATGAGGCATCTCTACTATGGATGGAATTTTAGAGCCTCTTCCGCTCGGAGTTCGTCCCAACCACCCTTTGTGCGGTGCGTATCCAGGAGCTTCTTCAGCTGCGGTAGGGCAGCATGACGGTCGCTCAGTACTCGGCGAGATTTACTGATCTCTCGCGCTACTCGACCGACATGGTACGGGACCCATTCTTCCGGGCCCGGACCTTTGAGTAGGGTTTGAGACATGAGATCAGGGCATCACTGATCTCCCTCAGCATACCGACTCAGATGAGAGTACTGGAGCAGACCCTTTTGATCGAGAGCTTTCTTGCTGAGTCTACACCATCGCCGAGACCGACCGCAGGGCGGCACGTGGCAGAGTCTTCTGCAACAGGCAGTCGACGGATGACTCAGGGGTCCAGGTAGACCAGACCCTCAGGCAGACGACCTCAGGACACTGGCTCAGCAGTGCGGGGAACACAGTGCGAAGCCAGTCTTTTGAGAGGCAGACAGTGCTACTCGTGCGGCGGGTAGGGCCACATGGCTCGTGATTGCCCGACCCACCGTGCCGAGGAGCAGCAGACGGTTGAGGGACCACCGAGGCAGAGGCAGAGGGTCGACCGTGGCGGTCCGCAGGGAGGAGGTGGACGAGGCATAGGAGCTGGCCGAGCAGTAGGTGGTGGGTGACGCTTTGAGGCTCTACCACCACCACCACCAGGAGGTCCAGCCTGACCACAGGGAGCTGGTGGGCAGAGACAGGCACATCTCCAGGCAGTAGAGGCCTACGACCACGGCGCGCCCAAGATGATTCGTGGTACTATCTGTGTCTATTCCACCCTTTCTGCAGTACTTATAGACACAGGAGCGAGTCACTCTTTCATAGCCACTGCCCTTGTTCGGAGCTCGACGATTCCGACAGAGCCGTTGGCTCGATCCTTACGGCTAGAGACTCCTACGGGAGCAGACTCGATGATTACGCACTAGTGCCGGCAGTGTGAGCTTACTCTAGGAGGCGAGAGCTTCGGCTGGGATCTTCTTGTAGCAGCGTCGAGGCCTTACGACGTCATCTTGGGCATGGATTGGTTATCTATGGTTCATGCACAGATTGACTGTTTTAGGCGCAAGGTGCGATGTGTACGCACCGATGGGAGCAGGTTCACCTTCACCGGCGAGAAGGGAGCCTTCGCAGCACAGGATGGACTTCCGTAGAGGAGAGGACAACCCATCACTCATCAGTTGGCTAGTCTCATCCTAGGAGCAGTGGACGTGCAGAGTCCTGGTTTTCCTGCAGTGGTGGATCAGTTTGCGGACGTTTTTCCCGACGACGTTCCAGGGCTACCTCCTCGTAGAGAGGTAGACTTTTATATTGACCTGTACCCCAGGACAGCTCTGATATCAACTCCAGCATATCAGATGGCCCCCACCGAGCTTCGAGAGCTACGGGTACAGTTGGAGGACTTGCAGGGCAAGAGGTTTATCCGACCCAGTGTTTCACCCTGGGCTTCCCCGATTTTGTTCGCCAAGAAGGCGGACGAGAGCTTGAGACTGTGTGTCGATTATCGTTGCCTGAACCAGGTGACAGTGAGGAACAAGTATCCGCTACCGAGGATTGATGACCTCTTTGATCAGCTCAAGGGAGCACGATGGTTCTCGAAGATAGACCTCAGGACATGCTATCATCAACTCAGAGTCAGAGACGAGGACGTGCAGAAAACGACCTTCAGATGTCGGTATGGCCACTATGAGTTCTTGGTTATGCCTTTCGGCATAACCAATGATCCAGTAGTGTTCATGGCCCTCTTGAACAGGATCTTTCAGCCATACCTTGATCGATTTGTCATGGTCTTCATTGACGACATTTTGATTTACTCGACGACTGAGGAGGATCACGCCTATCACTTACGGGTTGTACTAGACACACTCCGAGAGCACCAGCTTTATGGTAAACTCTCGAAGTGCCAGTTCTGGATACGTGAGGTCCACTTCTTGGGACACGTCATCTCTGAGGCGAGAGTTGCAGTGGATCCTGCGAAGATCGAGGCTGTGTTAGCTTGGGAGCCACCCAGGAGCGTGACGGAGGTTCGTAGTTTCTTGGGACTAGTCGGATACTATCAAAGATTCGTTCCAGACTTCTCTAGAGTTGCGGCACCACTCTCAGCTTTGACGAAGAAGGGGAAACCCTTCGTGTGGTCAGACAGATGTCAGTAGAGATTCCAGGAGCTGAGACAGAGAATGACCAGCGCACCTATCTTGAGGTTGCCTGAGGAGGGAGTAGGGTACGTAGTCTGCTGCGATGCATCAAGGACTGGACTCAGATGTGTTCTGATGCAGTAGCGGGCAGTGATCGCCTATGGATCACGACAGTTGAGGCCGCATGAGCAGAACTACGCTACCCATGACCTGGAGTTAGCAGTAGTGGTCTTTGCTCTGAAGACATGGCGACACTACCTGATGGGCGAGCGCTTTACAGTCTTTTCTGATCATCAGAGTCTCAGGTATATCTTCTCGCAGAAGGACCTGAACCTGAGACATCGGCGATGGCTCGAGTTCCTCCAGGACTATGACTTTGAGATAGTCTATACTCCTAGAAAGGGGAACGTGGTAGCCGATGACCTCAGCAGGAGGACGAGCATTCAACTACTTGAGGAGGTGATGGAGCAGCTAGTCTCTTTGCAAATATCCTTCATGGATAGAGTTGGAGCAGCCTTCCTTCAGTCTCTCACAGTCACTCCTCCACTACTGCAGCAAGTCAGAGAGGCACAGCATGGGGACGCTGACTGTGAGACACGGTGTGCACAGATATCCTCAGGACAGACACCTGATGGTTTCTCCTTTGGAGTAGAGCACAAAATCCTTTTTAGAGGACATACCATGGTACCAGTCGCTTTGCGAGAGGAGGTGCTGAGAGAGTTTCACACTTCTCCTTTGGCGGTACATCCTGGAGTAGCGAAGATGTACCAGGATCTCAGACGACAACACTGGTGGCCGGGCATGAAGAAGGCTGTGGTAGAGTTCATTTCTCGATGCCTCACCTGCTAGCAGGTGAAGGCAGAGCATCAGGTACCAGCAGGATTGGTACAGCCCTTGGAGGTCCCGGAGTGGAAGTGGGACGGGATATCTATGGACTTCGTGACTGGACTTCCACGCACTTCCAGAGGTCACGACTCTATCTGGGTGATTGTCGACCGACTCACCAAGTCGGATCACTTCTTACCCATCAGAGATCAGGGCTCAGTGGAGAGCTTGGGACGTCTCTACGTTCAGGAGATTGTACGGCTTCACGGTGTGCCATCATCTATCTTCTCCGATCGAGATGCTCGCTTTACTTCCCGGCTTTGGAAGGGATTACAGGAGGCTTTCGGGACGCAGCTACGTCTGAGCACAGCCTTTCACCCTCAGACGGATGGTCAGACGGATAGAACCATTCAGACTCTCGAGGACATGCTCCACGCATGTTTCCTCGACTTTGGTCATAGCTGGGAGGACCACCTACCCTTGGTGGAGTTTGCGTACAACAACAACTACCACTCCACCATCGGGATGGCACCGTACGAGGCGTTGTACGACCGACCTTGTAGATCTATTTTGTGCTGGACAGACCCTGGGGAGTCAGCACTTGTGGGACCAGAGACGGTTCAGGCCATGACAGAGAAGGTCCAGGTCATCCAGGAGCGGATGAGGACAGCTCAGAGCCGGCAGAAGTCATACGCTGACAGGAGGCGGAGGCTACTAGAGTTCGAGGATGGCGACCACGTCTTCTTGCGGGTCTCACCTCGACGTGGTATACGGAGATTTGGCCGAGGCGGCAAGTTATCTCCGCGCTTCATCGGAATCTTCTGGGTCCTCAGCAGGATTGGCGAGGTGGATTATCGCCTGGATCTACCACCTCAGTTGCACCGGGTGCACGACGTCTTCCACGTGTCTCAGCTGAGGAGATACGTGCACGACCCGATGCACATTATTGACCATGGGGAGCTTGACGTTGACGATGGGGCGACTTTTACGGAGGTCCCGGTGGAGATCGTGGATCGACAAGAGTGGGTCCTACGTGGACGGTCGATCCCTCTAGTGCGCATCAGATGGCAGCATGTGAACCTCCAGGAGAGCACTTGGGAGCGGGAGGCTCAGATGCGTGCTCAGTACCCTCATTTGTTTCCCTAGTTTTGATGTAACTTTACGGGGATGTAAAGCCCTGAGGTGGGAGTAATGTAAAGACTCATAAAATTCAAGGGAATTTTTTTCTTAATTTTCTTTGAAATTTTACAAGAGCGCGGTTTCTGACGGCACCTGATTCCGAGGCCCGAAGTGCCCAGAATCAATTTCCGAAGTTTGGCTCGGGTACGTTCAGTGAACGAACGAGCGGGAATTTCTAACTTTTGAACCGGTGCCCGGAATCGAATTCCGAGGGCACCGATGAACTCGCAGCGCCGATATTCGCTTAAGGAGACCTTTTCTGAGGTTTCGTTTTATGTGGGTTGAGAGTTAGTTTTGGGGGAATTTAAATGAAGTTAACTAAATTGTGGAAACACAATTTTTTTTAAACCATGTTGGTTATATCCTCCCAAAGTGAGTTAGAGGTGGGACCCACATCCACTTAACCTCCCTTGAGAGGATTAAGTGTGGTGGGGCCCACACAAACCCTAACTCCTCAACTCCCCTTTAAACTCCCAATAACTCCACTCAATTTAATGTTGACAACTTGTGTTATTAATTAAGTTGAGTTGCATAATTTCAAACCTTTGAAATTCAAAGAGGTGAAATTGTGTAAATAAAATAAGACTTAAGCTTATTTTATTTTGGTTAGTTTTCTCTTGTCAGCTTGAGAGGATTTGGGGAAGCTTTCTTCTTCTTCAACCACGATGAAGAACACGAAGAACACTTAGGCTCCGACGAAGAACGTCGTCACCATAAGAAGAGAAAGACGTGCCGTCTCTTCTCTTCTTCGCAGCCGATGTGTTTCCGAAGATCGACGACGCCGCTTCTTTCGATCTTCTTCCCGTGTCAACGAAAGGAGACGCCGCTTCCTCCTCGGGCTTTCTTCGTCAGCTTACGAAGTTTCTCCAGCGACGCCCGACCTCCGCGACGCTCGTCTTCCGCGGGTCATTGACGAACACCGCTCTTGAAGCCGAGGTAGGGGATTGTTGATATTTTATTTAATTATTTTCCATTCTTGATTCTAGAATGTTGAACTTCGAGGATAAACGAATAAATGTTATCGTTTAACGAGAGGGGGGGCTGGACCGTACAAACACGGCCGAACCCCCCTCCTATGTTCATATTTGTTTCCTTGCAGATGGTTCAGGATGGCGTGGTGCCGTCGCACCACGCGGGAATCGCACGACAATTATTGCGCGGCGCCGTCACGCCGTGCCGTGGAAAGGAATTCAAGGACGCGACGCCGTCGCGCCACGTCGAAGGAAACCGAGGACGCCGCGGCCGGAACGGGACCGCGGTGGAGGGGCGCGGTGCGGTTGCACTACGCCGGACGACGAAGGCCGTGGCCGGTTCCGGGCCGCAGCGGAACAAGATGACCGGTGGCCAGCCGGGCTGCCGGTGTCGGAAGCCGGAAGGGGACCGACCTTTGCCGGTCCCGTTGAGGAAGAACCGGCTGGCCAGGTCGGGCCGGCCGGAAAGGAGAAAAACCGGGGGAATTTAATTCCCCCAACCAGCAGCTCAGCCCCCCATAAATGAGGCGGGGCCGCGGTTTCACAAGGGGGGGCAGGTGCCCCCCCGTTTTTCCAGCAGCTCGGCCGAAGGCTGAGCTGGCAGCGCGCCCAGCGCGCTGCGCTGAGCCGGACCGGCGCCGGGCCAGGCCGCGCTGGGCCAGGCCGACCCTGTCCGGGGTGGGTCGACCCGGTTCGGGCCAACCGGGGGATCTCGGGCCGGGTCGGCCCGGGCCCGAAACCCCTGATACCGAACTGTTTAGGTTTAAATGCCCATAACTCGGGCTACAGACCTCCAAACGATGCGACGTCAGCGGCGATGCAATCCTTGGATCGAGACGGTCGTTTTGGTATATCGCACTCAACATTTCGGAATACTTTGAGTTCGTCCGGGTTGGTTTGTACACGAAACCAACCGGGCCCTCGGAGCGGAAACACTCATATCTTGAGCTACGGACGTCCGAATGACGTGCCGTCAGCTTTGTTGAGTTCCTCTTAGTGAGACAGATCTTTTAGCATACTCTTCCCGAGGTTTGGACGCAGGTGGAGTACGGTCGGGTTGGTTTTGCCTTAAAAACCAACCGGGCCCCTGAGACGAAAAATCCAATAACTCTCAGACCGGGCGTCCGATCGACGCGCCGTCTGTTGCGTTGAGTTCCTGTTGACGATACAAAACTTTTGGATACATCAACTCTGGACTTTGTGACAGTTGATGTATCAGATTCTCGGCTCGTGGAGCGGACCCTCCTGAACGAGCTTGCTGTGTGCGGGAACCCTAGAGCTGGCTGCGACTGCTACCGTGACTACGACGACGACAGTGCAGAGATCCTCAGTGGATTCGACGACGACGACTACAACACTCAGCGATCCTGTGTGGATCAGTGCTACCGATCCTGTGTGGGTCCGATCCTGTGTGAGTCAGCGCTCAGCGGTCCTGTGTGAACCAGCGCCTATAGATCCTGTGTGGGTCTTTGCGGGGGTTAGTACCTATGGATCCTTTGTGGGTCCGACGACTTAGATGGATCAGTGATCATCTCTATCGTCTTTCGAAGAAGTATACCTGTGTGAGCTGAATCCTGTTGCTTTCCTGTGTGGATTGTGTTGTGCTATCCTGTATGGTTTTCGTTTTGCTTTCCTGTGTGAAATACGTATACTTTCCTGTGTGGAATGAGTTGTACTTGGGCTCGGAGGTTGGAGCGTATTGGAATTGATGACTTAGGTATATGTATGGGCATATACCTAAGCAGTGTCGATTGTTACTTCGTGTTTGTATCTATCCTTTGTGGTTTATCCTTTGTGGATTTTGGGAGACCTTCGGGGGTCTCGGGGTCCCTACTGAGTAGCTTATACTCACCCCTGCACGGGCTATGCCCGCACTACGTTGTGTTTGTTGCAGACGACAGACAACATTGATCGTGGTTGAGGCTTGCAGAGCAGGACGGTACCTGGAGGTGGACCACTGGGCGGGACGTGCTCGGAGCGGACGGCAGGACCCGAGGAGCAGTGGAGCTATCTGTACCCACCTTTCAGGTGGGATTTACAGTGGACAGCTCAGTGTAGCAACTTTTAATTTACAATTGCTGTTTTCCCTTTCGAGTTGTACTTTACTTTCAGTTTGGGTTTTGTATACTGGCCCTTTTACTTTTCCGCACTTCAGTTGTACTCTGTTTTTACTTATTGTTTACTTTTCCGCTTGCTTACTCTGTGGTGATTGTTTACTTTACAAAGGCAATGCCTTCCCTTTTTACCGGGATTTATGCCTTGGTGCTAGTCGCCAGCCCCTGGCCTATGAAAGGCGGGCTTGGGGTAGTCACGGCACGGGCCCTGAGTGTGGTTCGTGACAAAAAGGATGTGGCAAAGAGTGTCAAAACACTGCCACATTAAACTCCCCCACACTTAAAACCTTGTTTGTCCTCAAACAAATACATGCATTTTAATTTAAAATAGTAAGATGATTTGTGAGTTTAAGTTCAAAAGGTGCATGATTAAACTTTAATATCAAGAGGAGCATGACCAAGCAATGGGTCAGGCTTTTCAAAGGTGTTCAAAAAAATGATGTCTTAGTTAGCTTCAAAAACTCACTGGAAATCAAAATCCTCACAAACTCATACATGGTCAAGTGTGTCATGCCTCCTATGTGTAATCATTAACCATCCTACTTCACCTTCCAATTCAAGTACTGATTCAAGGAGTGATGAAAGGTTAGATGTAATGGAACTCGAATCTTAACCAAGGGAACCATCCATTCTGACCTTCATCCATGTTCAAGAAATTAAAATCCATGAAATTGATCACTTTATTGATTCAAACCAAATGAAAATTAACCAAGTCAATTGCTCCCTTCTTCATCTAGGTTCAAAATTCCCCTCACCTTAATGAGTTCATTTTTGACAAGGGCACTTTATTTTTATTTTTCCCAGCCATATTCCATGTGCAGAGAACTGTGCATAGCACTTATTAAGATTGAAATTGGCTTTATTTGTTCACAGAAACACACCCAGTGCACCTTGTCTCAGATACTCACCGTGGGATCCCATTTTTCCATTTTACTCCAGTTACAAATGACTTAATTAATAATCATCCGAATTGACTTCCTAAAGTGATTGAATATTATTTAATAAAAAATGTGAGTCCCCTGGGTTCCATTGAGAACTTAAAGTTACCATAAGCCATGATCCTTACTCCACAAAACCTATCCTGTCATACTCTTATCCTTAGTTCCTAAACAGATAGATCCATAGAGACAGTAAAGAATTGCACTCAACAATCATTCATACTTAACAGTTTCTGACTCAGTGTCACTCTCAACATCCAACAAACACTTATCCCCTAAACAAGACATGATTGAAATACCAGTGAACCTCCAATGACCATAAATTGATGCATGAATTTGAAAAAAAATTAAAGAAATTTTGAACCATTTTTTTGAAAAAAAATTGACCATTTTTAAAAAAGAAACTCAGGTTCAAGAAGGGGGAATTCTACATGACACTAGAATGACCCCTCTCCCCCACACATAAAACCCAACATTGTCCCCAATGTTGACTCTCAAGGTGGAAGACAGTTAAAGTTCAAAAAAGATAGAAATTTCAGTTGAAAAAAGAAATGTAGGGGTATCAATGAAGTTCAAAATTTTTATTTTCCACACAACAAGTGAAAGAAAATAAAAAAAGAACAAAAACAGAAGAGCCCACCCCACCAACCATAACCAGCAACCAAGTACACTCTATTCCTAAACCATTCATGCTTTGAATGTTTAAAGAGAAAACAAAAGTTTTTATCAATGTACATCAAATAATAGCATGATTAACAATAACATGCAACAACAACTCAATGAAATTGAAAGCAATGGGTGCAAGCAGTTTCTACAAATCATCTCAACATAATTTTCAAATCTCTAGATACTATAAGCTAAACACCCATGCAAGAAAAGACAATAATTTCTCACAAATTAGGAGGAAGTCCCCTACACTTAATTCACAACAGCATGTAATAAGAATGACTCAACATGAAAGAATTAAAGTAAGCACTCCCCTGAATGAGCAGCTTCTCGAATTTACAAATGTATCCCTTTGATTACTTTTTTCATGAACTCTGGATGCTCCATTTTATCACCTACATGATGAAACAGTTTGACATTTGTGTTCTAGATTTTATGTTCAAATAAAAAGCAACCACAGAGTATGATTTAGGGAGTGTTATCCATTAATCTAGTGAGCTGGCCCTCTGAGACTTGAATGATATCCACATGGAATCTACTTCCTATTTATTGTCCTAAGAAAACAACACTCAAATTAAAAAACACTTGCAAAAATAAACTAAAGCAGGAAATTAAAGAGGATAATCCTGGGATAACCCCCCAGGGGGTGCTGTAGTTTGACTGTCCATAGCTAGACAGTCCTCGGATCAACCCCAGTAGAATGGGGGATTAAGATTCTTTCTTAAGAACCACCAGGCGTGATTCCTTCCAACTTCAGTCATTTTATATATTTGGAGTACCCATTGTGCTACTTCAACTAAATTCCCCTTCTGGGCAGTGAAGTGCCTCATGTTGAGTGATGGAGGGGAATACAGAATGTAGGGGTACTTGCCTACTTCTTCTTCTTGAGGTTGAGTGTGAACAGGTTGTAGAAATGAATATCTTGGATGTGACTTATCCTCTGATTCAGTCCAAAAAACAAATTCTTCTGTAATAGGAAAAGATGTGTCATCACCCACTTCTGTTATAGTGCACAGATCCAAAAATTCATCTTCATAAATAACTCCCAATCTGGAAGTGTCATCCAGAATTGGAAGTTCAATAAACTCTTCAGCAGGTTCAACCTCAACTTACTCTCTCTCCAGAAAATCACAATGATATACAACATCTTCAATATCTACAAAGGGAGAAACACAATTAAAATGTGCTTCGATGTAATCCAAGATGAATAAAAATACAACTTCTTCCATAAAATTGTCAACTCCCTTTATCAATGCTGCTTTTTCAGCCTCATGATGGAATAATGATCCTGGGAGGGGGTCTGGGGCAAGAGCGAGGTAGTCAACCTCCTACAGCCTCTCTTCAAAACACACCGCCTCACTTGCTGAGTCTTATAAGGATAATGATATAATTTCATGTGCTCACTCCACCTGTTGAAGCATTGAGAAATCATTAAAACAGTTATTACAATAAAAATCATTAGAATGGAAATCAGGGAAAGAATGATCATCAAAGAAATGCCCAGCATCATGAATCATTGACAGTTCTGTCTCCTTCCAGCCCCTGAGAAAATCCTCGGAAGTTGGTTTTGGAATTTCCATCTTTGACTGTAGGGGAAAATCCATATCAAATTTGGGAAAATCCAGCTTTTTCCTTCTTTTGTTTATCTTTTCTTTCCTTCTCAACTATTTTCCAGAATCTTGGGCTTCAATGGGAGGTGGTGGTACTGCACTCTCGTCCTGGTATCCCTTGACCTTATGCATGGCTAGTTTCATCAATTGCATGATCTCATGAGAATAAGCCGTCTCCTCATCAGTAAGTTCTCGATGCTCCCTTTCATGCATCCAACATTGTAAATTAGCAACATCCTCCTCAAGCTCTTGAACCGGGCCAAACAGTGACACTACATCAAATTCGTTAGAGTTCATCACTATATGTGAGTGTGTTTTTTATGGATTTTTTGTGTTTTTTTATGTTTTTTTTATGTTTTAAAACAAAATAAAAAATTGGAAAAACCACTGAGACACTCGTTGCTTCCTCAGAAATGGCGCCAAAATTTGATGGGCGTCCTTGTGATGAGGACGGTCAAGTTTACATTTATAAAGACCTAAGATATAGCACAGTGGCTAACCTCGGGGTCGCTCTCAAGGAAGCAGTGTCGAGAGCCTAAGTGGTCTGTTACAAAAATCTTTTTTTATTTTTAAATACTTTGAAAACCTAAAAACACATTCCTAAGGTAACACTAATCAGTACTGAAAAGCATAGTGGGGAGGGAGATAGTGAATAAACAGAGGATAACATAGATGGAAAAGTGCAAAAATAAAGAGACACAAGACAAAACCAAGAAATGAAAACAAGCACAGACACAACAAAAGACACAGAACAAATAAAAGACACCAAGACACAGAAGACAAAAGACAGTGAGAACAAGGCTAGACCCAGGTTAATACGCCCCCTACTCACCTTCCTAGATCAACACGAACAATTCTCAAATTCGTACAGTGCAGGATCGATGTCTCAGACCACGCATCAGTCTCGCCTAGAAATTAAACACTTAAGCATCGAAGTTCTTCAATACTCAAGCATTCCTCCAAATTGTAAGACGATTCACTCAGCAAAGTCATTCTGGAAAGAAATTCTCCCAAACCAGAATGATTCCACTAATATCGTCACATCGCACAACCAATCTTGATTCTCAGTTCCAGAAATCAAGACAGGAAGGGGAGAAAAATTTAGACGAGAGAGTATCAAATCATCCTATGCAAGATCTCGCTCTTGCTAAATATAACTCACAGATGCGATTTACCCAGGCGAATAGAAAGAATGCGATCGCATTAATGTGCATATCTCTAGATGGAATTGGGTTTCATAAACTGTATCCAACCCCGCAAATTAGTTCTCCATTTCTAGAGATTTGAGATCGTAGCACGAGATGGGAAAGAATGAACAATACAAACAATTAAACAAAACAAACATCACAATTAAATTAACAAAACACACACAAAAGTATTTACAGACACAATTGAAATCAAAACTAGAACAGAGCAACAAGGGTGAGGCGAAGAATGGAGGAGCAAGTCTCGTCTCCAAGTTGAAGACGATCCCCGTCTGTGAGATGTGGATGGAATGGATGTGTGAATCGGGGTGGAGTCTCCTCCTCCCGTTTTGGAATGATGCCCACCCCCCTCACTGCTCTTCTCCTAGGCCTTCCGCCTGTCTACCTTTTTTCTTAGCTGAGTCAAGAGTCCTCTTATTCAAAGATGAAAACGGAAAACTAAACTAATAGGCAGCAGATAGCAGATATCCATGTGTCATGCTTTCATGTGTACGCCACCAGCTCCCGAGTGAACACCATGTAAGTGCAAATCATCCCTTGCAAAGAACTAGAGAATCTTCTCGTGCATTTACCACGTAATTCTTCTTTTACCACCGCTTCAATGTGGAGCTCCCCCTGCACGAAACACCAAACAAAATGCACGTGAGTCAAATAAAAATAAAATGAAGTTTATATATATCATATATTAAATCACAACTTAAAAATACTCATTAATATATATCTATATTTTTATATATTACCTAATATTAATATATATATATGTTTTAATAACTATAATATTCATTTATTAATATATACCTATTATAAGATAAAAGTAATTGATATTATAGATAAATATATATATGAATCGGTGCATTATATATTATGTATATTATATATTTTATTATATATGTAACAATTATTATATAAATAAACATAAAAGAAAAAATAAAAATAGAAGAAGAAGGGGGGTGTCGGGTTTCAGCGTGGAAGAAGGGAGGTGAGGCTGCTGACTGGGTGGTGCGACAGCTCCAGGGAGATCCGGTCAACTGTGCAGGAGGGGGTCTCGCGGCGAGGATGAGAGGGGAGAAAGGTGTCGCGGCGAGAGTGGATGCAAGACTGGAGTAGGGAAAAAACAGGGGTTTCGGCGTAGCTTTAGTAGGTTTGCCGACATTGGGAATGCAGTGGCGCAGTAGTTCAAGGCCGAGGGTTTGCGGCGGCTTCGGTTTGGAGAGTTCGGAACATGAACGAGCAAGGGGGAAGTGGCTGCTAGCGAGGAAAGGGTTTGTGGAAGTTTCAGCCATCGATTCAAGAAGAATGGTGAGGGTCCAGGGATTTTCTATAGTTCGATAAGAATCAGGGTTCTCCGATTAGTTTTTGGATGAATTTAGGCTCTAAAGTTACTAGGATTTGAGAATTTTCTTTCTATTGTCGTGCATAATTTATTTTCGTTGCTGCGAAATCCCTTCTAATTTTCATTCCATTGTTTCTTTGAACTTGTTCTACTTGTTCGACTGAGATTTGTGGATGTTGCAGTAGTTGTTCTTGAGGTGTTGCGTGTTTTCTTAATTGTTGTGTTGTTATGTGGATGTTGCGTGGATGAGGAAGGAGGCACCGTGAAACATCTTGTGAGGCGCCATGAGGGTTGGAACTGGTGGGACAACACTGTAACGGTGAGACAGTAATCTTGGAGAGGTGTGAGTGTGGAACCTTGAAGTGAACGGTGGGTGGGAGAAATGGTGAGACCGTGAGGTATGGGAAACGGTGGCACCATGATGTGTGTTCACGGTGGGACGAAAGCAGTGGGACTAGCACAAAATATAAGGACCCGACCTTAAACATTACATAATATTGAATTAAATGAATAATTCACATTTAGGATCTTTTCATGTTTAGAGTTTTAGGGAATTAGGACATAACTATTACATCTCAAAATATTACAAAGTAGGCACTTCTAGCAGGAATCCACCTTTTTATAAAATAAAAAATCTTGAAAAAAAGGCAAGTCTAATTCCATGTTTAATAGAGCATGGATTTTCCTTGATCCCATCCTTGACCCTATTCATCTTTAAGTCCTGTGAAAAAATTTAAAAACTTGGGATGAGCATAAAAGGCTCGATAAGGGTTATAAAATAGTGAATGAAAACATTTGTTCATAAATACATACAAAACATGAAATCTTTTACTTACCCCATGAAATCCTAAGATTTATGAAAGACACATAGAAATCATAAATCATAAAGGTAACTTGCGGCATCCATACCATACATACATTGTAGCTATCACAGCTACATAGGGAGTTACTTTGGAATACCCATTAGAGTATATTCCCTAAATCTCTTAGGAGAAACATTCACGTTTACCTCCGTCACATTACCCAATGCATTGGAGAGCTATCTCAGGCTCACCCGCCCTAGGATTATCATGGAACCACCTGTATACGTAAATAATTCCCAAGAACCATAACATGATCTTAGCACCTAACATAAGCATAAAGGAAAGATAACATTTCCACATTGCAATAATAAAATATCATTTCAAGATATTGAAATAATAAATCCATACTCAAAATCATTTTCAATGAAAAAATACGTAAAAAGAGTATTTGGTATTTATTTTTCCTTTTAAAAACATTCCGGCCTGTTATGGAAGCCAAAGATCAAATAATACTCGCGGTGGTGGAAAGGTTGTTGTCACCGCTTACATTAAAGAAACATTCCTTTTTGTCGTTTATTAAAATGATTTATAGAGAAAATATTCCTTTTGAATAGAACTAAAAGTCAAAGGGTTTTATACATTGTATAAAAGAAAGTCATATATAAAACTAAAAATGCCTCAATGAAAGGATATTGAGATGAAGTCACTTACCTCATGTCCGACTTGACCCGTTCATTCTTTAATCTCCTGAATAATAAACTAATGTTAATTTATACTTTCTTAAGAAAAATTTTCAAGTTTATTATTCCTTTTATATCACTTATTACCATGTTATAATCATTATGTAATCATTTAAGTTAATAATGTTCACTTTGTCGATATTTGGTACTTGAGTCAAAAATGGACTTCTTATAATTACATGTTGTTCACGTGGTAAAAAGTTCATTATATCCAGAATGATATTCATGATTTGGGTAACATATATATCATATATATCCAGCATGTATAGGTATTTATAATAGTACATAACATTTGGAGGTACGAAATGAAATGCACCGTTCATGGAGACGGTAAGCTGTACATACGCATGAACGCTACTTTCATTTCTATTTCTTATTTTAAATGAATTAAAAAATAATGATACATAGCCATATTATAATTCCATTATAATATCATATATAATATCATTATCTCTATCCTTTATACATCCCACATATGGCATTAACGAGTCACATCAATTTGAGGGGGCGGTAGTCCGCACTTCCTGAAATGAGATTATCGTATTTACCCACCATGGAAACCATAATGGTTTGATATAATTGGGAATTACATAAGCATAAAGAAATCATAAACATAATATATATCATATATAAATATATTTCCATCATAATGGCCACCATGAGAGGCGGTAAGATGTAATTGAACAATCATCGTTTCGCGAGGCGTTAGTTTGGCATCCACAGAAACATTATGTTCTTCATCCATTAGATGGAGGTGTGTGTAAGTGTAGTTAGAATACATATCATAAAAACATCCTAGTATATTGAGGATACTGGTGTTGTTACAAAATAAAGGAAATAAAAAGAGTTTAGGGGTTGGAGAAGCAAAATAAAAGAAAACAATTTAAGAGAAACTGTTACCTTTAATTTGGGTAACTCACTTTGGTTTGAACCAGAGGACTACATGAAGTGCCTTATTCCAAAGGTAAGGACTCTAGGAGGAGGAGACTAATGTATGGAGCTTAATTGGGCAGAGTTTGGATGAGCCAAATTGCTTGAGAGGTGTGAGTAATTTCATAGAAGTGGTCTCTTTTTATAAGGGAGAGAAGGGGATCTTTAAGAATGAGTGAAAATATTATTTTATAATATAATGATATTCGGTTTCTAATCGTCCAACAATCATTATAGTCGAATATAAGATGACTAATAATCTAAATAAAATCATCCAATTATAATTGGAAATGTTTTGGATAATATTTTAATCATTATAATCTTATTTAATTAAATAATTTATTAATGAGGTAAATATTGCATCATGATTGTGTCATAAATAATTTAATTTATTTGATGTCTAAAAATTATAAACAAAATAACATGATGTATGAAATCATTTTAGCTTTCCAATTAATGTTTATAGTGGAAACGATGTCTTATATAACACCATATAAAAATTAATTACTAAACGATTGTTGTTAATGTCACTTGTGTCTTCACATTAAATTAATTAATCTAAATTGTCATTATCACTCCCATGTGGTTCAATGGGGTCCCAAAATCGACCCAAAGAAGCCCATGGTCGGAAATGACTCATCCAATATGATTAGGACACGTTTGAAGGTAATTTTATATTATTATAATATTATTTCTTTACCCTTATTTACCTGATTTACCCTTTAATCACGGTAAATAAAATATTTACTGAAGTAAATATTTTAAATGTCTAAAAATAAAAGTTATCTATTTACACAATTTTAACCTCATAATTCAAAATATGGAATCCATTTCTCCAAATTCAAAACATAGAAGTGGCAGAAATTAATTTAAAATTAATTCCCGTTGTTAAAACAAAAGGCGTGTTTTTAAGAAATATTAATTATCAAAAGATTGATAGTTGATTATATACAATTTAAATGTGAAATTGCTTATAATGACCAAAATTAGATTAAATGGTAAAAATATAATCTATTTACACTTTAAAACCAATTAAAATGATAATCTAACCATATAAATAAATTAGATTAAAACATAGTTTTGAATTAAAATACAATATTTTCACTATTCCTTAAAAAAATGAACTTTATCAGAAAAATACCAAAACATTTTGACAAAGTAAATTTTGATGTCCCGATTATAAATAAGAATTTTATTTTTTCAAATATAACACATAAAATTTTCAAAAAGTGGATTTAAAAGAGGTTCGCCATCAAAGGCGGTTAATCGAACTTTTAAAGAATATTAGAATGTTTACGCTTAAAATTGGATTCATTCTCATTTTTAATCCTCTAAAATTTATTGTAAAAAGTACATATATTTGAAAAAAATATATATTCATTTTGTAGTTAGTTTTTTTCATTCCCGCCATTACAATGGCTGGGTGTTAACTACCATTTAAAATAAAATTGTTTTATTATTAGAGTGCAACGTAAGATTTCAAAGGAACTTGTTGTTGTGTATTGGGTAAGCCATCGAGAATAACGTTCCTTTTAAATTAATATTAAAATTTTATTCACAAGTAGGGATAAATATAAAAATTTCATATTCTTTATTTACTTTGGGTGTTACACAGAAACTGTGTGACGTGCCACCGTGAATACCTGCAAAATAAAAATAACAGATTAAATAAATAAATAATTTAAATAAACCTACCATTAGATTAAACAATTAATAAATTAAATTAAAAAGAATGAAATTGAAAAAAATAAAAAATAAAGCAATGTTAAATAATAAAATTAATTTTGTTTTATTTAAAGGAATGAATTTATTCAAATTTATAAAAAAACATAATTAAAAATAGACTAAAATAACTAACGTCACCTGCTTAAATTAATTAATCAATTTAGTAACCAAAGAATTAAGTAAATAATTAATTAAAGAATAAAGATGTTAATTGAATAAACATAAGTGGTTAAAATGAATTTAATTATTCAAAGACAAAAAACCAAAGAGTTATTTATTTACAATTTAAAGAATAGAAAATTAATTAATTTAATTAATGAATTACTAAACTAACTAGAATGAAAATTAATAAAAATAAAAGAATAAATAACTAAAATTCTAATCCGCAAGACTAAACTAATTTAAGAATTATTTAAAATGACACTAATGCACATTAAAACACATGTTTTAAACTAGAAACTGATTATTTTACACAGTAAAGTACAAAAACACAACAATTATAAAATATTTAATAAAAAAACATTTTAATATAAAAAAGTCAATATAAAATACAAAAAGGATGTGTCCAAGAGTGTTAAAACACTGCCACATCAAATGGTAAGACTATAATTATATTAACCCAATTTTAAGAGTTAATGTTTTCATCTAATTAGATTCCATGTATAGTGTATTAGAAATAATTCAATCAAAATATGTTGTACTATATTGGTAGTGAGACTTATTGTTTTCTAATGTTTTAATTTTTAATGTTGTTTACAAATTATTATGATAACATTATCCTATGATTTATACATTTTCATTCCATGAATCTATGTGATTATCCTATATTATGATATTTTTTTCCTTTTGAATTTGTTGTTATATTTTTTATAATATCTCTTCTCTTATTGGGCGTTATAGCTCCCCCATTTATTTATATATGTACTCAGGGTATCTATTTATGTAATAGAAGAACAATGGGAATTAGTATTACCTTATGAAGATAAAAATAAGATTTTTGTGGATTATTTTTAGGATTATATATTATGTTTATAATCTCATAAATACACTAGACCTATTGTGTTTAGGGTTGTGTTTTGTATAATTTTATGTCAAAAAACATGTTATAAAATTTTGATGAGACTTAGGTTTACATAGTTGGTATCTAAGAAAATTTTATTTCTTTTTTCAGAATAGATTTTTAACCTAGTAAGAAATAAAAAATGAATATGACATATTGAAACCTATACATTTATAATCTCGGATAATCCTGAGCATTATGAGTTTTTCATTTTTAAGTTCATTATTTCCATTATATATAATTAATAATTTTATTATTCATATCCATTAAAAATTTATTTTAGATAATGATATAGAATATAAGGAATAATTAAAAAATCAAGTGTTATGGACAATATAAAGAGTTCCCAATTGAGATTTCTTATATGATTAGAGTTGTTTTGAGAACTTCATGATAGTACATGCATAAATAACTCTATTTATTAAACATAACATTTATTGTAATGAATAAAATTATTTGAATTCAATTAAAATAATTTAATTTATAATATATATTCATTTAAATAAAATCATTATTATAAATGGATCACATAAAATTATTCAATTTATAACCAATCCATTGGATTGGCATGTATGAATACTATTTACAAAACTGTGAAAAATATATAATGTTTTTCTCTATAGTTTAATTTTTTTCAAATGACTAATAAATAATAACTAAATTCATAATTATTCATTTCATGAAATAAATAATTATTTTATAAATTAAATTTTCTTATATTTGTTATATAATAATTATGAATGGAATATAATATAATTTTAATGTAAAAAAGTATTTTTTTTTTCAAAAAACATGTTTTCATTGGTAATTTTTTTAAAAATATAAATTAAAAAATAATTTATTTATTAATAACTATAATGAAACTTATAGATTACACATTCAATTAAATATTATAAAATTCCTATAATATTTTTTACAGAGATGATAATAAAAACAAATTCAGCTATATTCCAAAAAAATGCATTTTTTTCAATAAGTATTTTGTTACATTCTATATTATTATATTATATTTTATTTCTTATACATATGGATATTTAATTTGATAAAATTTAATGCATATTTTGAATATTCAAGTACAAATTTGGTCATTAGGGCACTTTAATTTTTAGTCATATTGTATTCTATAAGAAGAAAAAATTTGTGACCTTGGTTATGGTTAAAATCATTTTTAGAGTGGGTTAAAGTAATAGATAGAGGTAAAAAGACTTTTAAACATTTATAAATTATATATTTTTTAATATATTTATACTTTATAAACTAATAAAATTGAAATTATTTCTATTTTGTTCCACTTTCATAAGAAATTGATTATATTTTCTTAAATAATTTCAGTAATTCCCCTAGTGTCCCTCCCCTCGCATATAAAAGGGAACCTATTATCCTCCCTTATTTATAAACATTAATCCACATAAATCATAAAATAACTACCCAAATGTCTTCATATCTTCTTTTCATTAATTCATGATATCATAGTATTATCCTAAAACCATCTTATGAAGGATTAATGTGAAATACAAATGAGGTCTCTCAAAAAAAGGTATTTCTCTTACCCAACTCCACAAATGTTTATTTATTATTTTAATTATTATAAAACTATTGTATAAATACTGAAATAATTATCTAAATATAATAAATATAATTTTTATTATTATTTTTAGTAGACATACATTTTCACCTCATATCCATATATTTTAAATTGAAAGTATCGCTCACGTGTTTGTGAGAACTACCACCTCAACATAACAATATGATTCATTTTCCACCACTACCTATCTTTAGTAATTATAATCATGTATTTAGTAATTGAATATTATATTTATTATATAATAATTATTATTTAATTATATAATATTATTTATTCTTCATTAATTTTTTTTGTATGAATATGAAAACAAAATTCATGGGTACCTATGGACTACCATATCCATAAATGGCATGGTTAATGTTTTAATATATTCCTTGTATTATCAATTTTAAATATGTATATAATCAATGTATTTTATATTAATATCATTATTTACATTATAAATATGATTTAACTATTATCAATATCCATGGAAGACAATGGCTGAATCGAAACATACATGAAAAATAAAGTAGTTAACACCCAAAATGGGGAAGATAAAGACTTATTTCTTAAAGAAAATGTGATAAAATATTATTATTAAACCATTTATCTTGTTATAAAACTAAATTTTGATATTATATAAAATTATAATAAATTTAAATATATTATAATTAAATTTATATCATTTTCGAAAAACATGAGACTTGAGTTAAGGGTTTATCATCTCTCCTATGTTTTTGTGATACATATTAACAACCCTATTGTTTTAATGATCCTTCGATATGTTATATCATGAATTCTCTTATAATCATGTTATTTAAAATTTGACATTATTTTATTTCTGTCATGATTGTTATGATATTTATAAGGACCCACCCTTAAAAATTACATAGAAGATAACCTTTTACCAGTCTAGGTTCTAGAGAGTTAGATTCGAGCTTATAATTTATCAAATTTGAATAAACATTAAACAAAAAAATCCAATCTTTTTTTCCGAAGATGTAAAAATGATGTTGTCAAACATTAGACTTTAAAATGGACTGTGAAAAATAACATTTACACAATGTGTGACCGTTGGATTTTCCCAATATGGGGATTAAAAACAAAACCATTAAGAAATAATTTTTCTGTTCAAACATTTATTTTAAATACATGTTTTATATCATGAAATTAACTTTTCTCATATCATGCAATCACTATTTTCTAGAGGGATAATGAAACATAAGTTTAGGATAAACTCATGCTAAAATTAAATAAATTTATTTAATATTTACAAATAGAATACACTATAGAATATGCACACACTTGAGTAGAAATGCATGAAATGGCTCTTATAAGTAAAATAATGACCATACTTCTTTATTATTTGACATGATAGAGGTGTGGATAAGAATTTTCACATGAAATAATATTTATTAATAATTTTACATAAACCAATGTCATTTTTCATTAGGGTTTGTAATGATAAATATTAATTATTCTTTATTAAAGAATTTATATACCTGTATATATATTTAAAGACAAAACATTATGAAATGTGCACTTAAAACTGATCGATACTGGTTCCCAATGATTGATCATTATCCATGGATATTTTTACTAAATGAATATTCACATAGAGTATAACTTATTAGAAACATTGTGAGGGAATTCATAATACAAGAAATCATAAACATTATATCAAGGCCTTCTGCCAAGACCATACATAACCATTTTTTCCTAGCCTCATGCCAGGACCTATTTTGTCATAGGAGACCTTATGATGCATCGAGAGGATATAGAGGGCCTCACACATCACATAATAAGTCCAATTTATATGTGAATGCATAGGGGAGAACCACATAATCATTCTTTCAAGACCTTTTTCCAAGATGCAGGATTGACTCATGAGACCTATTGATGCAGCAAGAGTCAATAGAGGGACTCATCCGTCACATAATAAGTACTATGGATTCATTATATGTAAAATAAGAATATGTTTTTAAATAAAAGTGTCACATACCAATGAATTATTTAGAAAAATCATCGATAGGTTATTGAGTTATGTATTCATTAAACAATCCATAGTGTTCTATACCACATTGAAAAGTTTAGTTCTTAATCTATATAATAACATAAAAATATTAACATAATACTTGAAATAATTTTCTTTATTTTTAAGCCATAAATAAAATAAGTAATGAAATAAATAAACATTTAATTAAAAATGCAAATGTAGTTTTGTCTTCCCAAATAATCTTTTACAATAAATACATATGTTTCACACATAAAATTATAAATAAATCATTTAAATTGTTGAATAATTCCATGTTCTTGGTAATCTGGGAACATTTATTTGAAAATATGAGTTTATTATGAATGAATCGGGTGTTTATGTTATGCTTGACATGTAACTTTGACTATATATAGATTGGACATCCTTAGGTTTAAAAGAATATAATTACATGTTATGTGCATTTTTCAAAAATATTATGATATGTATAATAACATGTTAATAAACCTTATATGCTTTGAATATATATATATATATAAATATTCATGGATATATATATATCCTTTGGATTTGAAAATTATTTTATCCCAAAATAATTTTATCTCTTATATATACTTATTTTTCTTTGCGCATTCAGAAAATATAACAAATGTTTAATATATTGATAACTATATATGTATATAATTGACATTGAATATACAAAATTAATTATCAAGGAATACATGTTTGAACTAAAATATATAAATGAGAAAATTCATTAGTAGATCAAATATGATATCGAATTACAATCTTTGATAATAAATTTTGTTGCAGAAGATTATTTAAAACAAAACTTTTACAGACATAATATATCTCTGTAACCAAATCGAATAATTTATCTAAATCAACATCCATGAATTAAAAAATGATTTAATATTTATAATATAAATACCATAAATATTTATTCCCTATTTCATTACGTGTTCTAAAAATAATTTTAAAAAATTAGATAGTTACACATTTAGAATAATGATCCCTTAAAAACTCCACTTACATTATTTGGAAATAAATATTTATTATGTGCATCAATAATAAATGTATAGATAATAATACTATTATAATTTTAATTGCATAAAATTTATTTTTGAATGTAATATTTATGAAAATAATAAGTTGAAAATATTGATATCTACATTTGCATAAAACATATTTACATGTTTTTTAGAACATTTAATTATATATACCTGTGTGTGTTCTTATATCTAATACAACATTTCCAATATATTATTTTATTATATATTATAATTAAAACATGCATAAAATTATAACTTATATATATTTATGAAGACTTGGAATCTATACGTACTATAATTATATAAAAAATGACAAAATTAGAATTCACCTTAATAATATGAAATTCAAAATCCATAATTTGAAAATAAATTTGTTAACACCCATAATCATTTGAAAATATAGAATTAAAATCTTAACACCAAAAAACCCAAACACATCATTACTAATTTAGTTTTAAAAAAATAAAATAAAATTACAAATCACTTGCATAAACATTTATTTTTTATTTAAAAAACATATATATGTATATACATAAAACATGAATTTTAATAATTATATCAGAAATAAAATTATCTTAAAAATTATGTTTGAACATAAAAAAATCATAATTTTTAAAGGGTTGAAATAAAGAAGATCCTAGCACAAACATGGTTCACAAAATACTAATTTGAGGATTAATATGTAAATAAATAATTTCATCATCTCAAAAATAACATTATATAAAATAAATTATTTCTTCTTACATAAATAGAATTTCTGAAAAATAAATGTTTGAAATTAAAATGTGTTTCCTTAAATGATTTAATACATGTTGGTAATCCATTTATTCTATCTTGAACCCACACAAAAGGCTAAAAATAGGGTTTTACTCCATTTTCAATTGAATAAAGGAATAAGGCCTTTATAAACATTATCACAAATTGCACATCAAGCTGAGTGTATAGTTTTAAATAGAATGATGGGTGTACATTTTCAATATACTCATCCGATAACAACACAAAAAAAGTGACATAAACTATATAATATTAATTTAAATAGCCACAAATTAGATATTAAAGTTCATTTAGACAGAAAGTTTTCGAAAAAAACAAATTGCAGATGTTCAAATTCGAAAATAAGAGAAGTACTAAGCAAACCACGGATAGTCAGCAACGCATCGAGGACACACAAGGATAAAAAATAAATTGTCTATGTTAACAAAAAATATGATAGTTCAATAATAATTCGGACAACTAAAATGAAAATGAGGCCCTAACACATTGTAGATTGGAGAAAACCTGAGCATGGACACCTTGTTGAAGTTAGGATCCGACTTCACCAGACTCTACCTCATCTATTGATGATGATGCTCTGACCTCGGACCTCCAACTGCTCAGAAAAATGAAGACAGACCACTGACCTCACACCCCTCCCTTCGACTACAACCATTGCACGACTCGATTCGAAGGTGCACAGACAAGATTCATATCAGTGCTCGGTGAATGCAGGTCACGTCTCTTATAACTCAAACATAACAGTGCCTCATGATGTCTCTGCTGGTCACCCTCTACTCGACCAAGAGACCCTATCCTTCTCCATGGCACTACTCGATTCCTCCCAAAGGCGATTCATAGTGTGTGACCTGAAGTCCCCCGTGAACCTTAGGGTTGATGCCCCTCTAGACTCAATTTTCAGCTTTTTTAATTATTTTTCTTATATAATTTATTATTATTATTAAATAAGTATCATTATATAATTAATTCCATTAATATAATTTATATAAATTTTGGCGTAATATATATATTATAAGTTTAATTTTTAATATTAAAATAGTTATACCATTATAAAATACACAATATTAGTAGTTTTATTAAAATTAATTTAATCAAAATTTAAAATTTAAAACTATCTATTATTATTACACACACACATATATATATATATCATTTTTTTATTTATTTAAAAATGAAATATTATTTTAATAATAATATATTTTCAAATATAATAGTTTTAAGAAATTATTTATTGAATATTTATAATTTAAAAAAAATCATATACATATAAATATAAGTAAGGTTTCCAATAAAATTATCATAAAATGATCATATACATAATATGTATGGTTTCATCATTTAATTAAAATATAAAAAAAATTATAGTTTTAAAATTGTAATAATATCGTAATTCAAATCTTATTTATTAATTTTAAAACAAATAACATTATATATATATATATATAAAATTTTGGAAATCAAAATTTGTAAATCCAAATTAATTATATTAAAATTGTAGTATTTATTATTCAATATTAAATATTTTTTATTATAGTTTTTATAATTGTAATATTCAATACATTTTTATAATTAAGTTTAGAATATTTTGGGCTACTATATTATTCCCCCCTCAAATGAATTGTGTACTTGCACTTCATTTCATCAGACTAAAAACAATTACGAATTTCTTGTATTCAAAATTAAGAAAACAATGATATTATACTTCTAAACTCTACCGCTTAGATGAAAAATTCTAATATCCAAATATGTGTAGACTGTTCCTCTTACTAAAATTATAATGACCCAGCCTTAAACATTACACAGTACAAGATCATTTACCAGTCTAGGTTCTGGAGAGTTTGATACAATCTTACAATTTATCATAGTTGTAATAAAAATTAAACCAAGAAAATCCAAAATTTGATTCCACGTGCGTAAAAACGATGGTGTCTCAAATCGGACATCAATGTGTCCTTTGAAAAATATTTTTTTAACGAGGGATAAGCATTGGATATGCCGAGTATGGGGTATCAAAACAAAACCATTAAGAAATAATTTTTCATTTAAACCATTTATTTTAAATACATTTTTTTGAATCAAGAAATTAACTTTTTTTATATCATGTCATCAAGATTTTTTGAGAGATTCTAAAACCAATTTTTAAGATAAAATATTGCTCAATATATCTAAAAATATTTATGAGTTACAAATAAAATAAATTATATAATATTCACACACATGAGCCCAAAATTCTTGAAATGGAACTTATAATTTAATTAATGTCATTACATAATTATTTTATGACATTCTTGAGGTGTGGATAATAATTTACACATGAAATAATATTTATTCAAAATTAAAAATAAAACAATGTCATTTATCATTGTGGATTGTAATCTTAAATATTAATTCTTCATTATAAATTAATTTCTATACAATTATATAGATTTAAACCAAAAACATTATTCCAGGTGAACATAAAACTGATTAATACTAGTCCATAGAGATTTATCATTATCCATGGATATTTTTACTAGCTAAATATTCACATGGAAATTCACATATTTGAATTATTATGAGGTAATGAATAATACATGAAACCATAAAATTCTTTCTAAGCCTCATACCAAGACCATACATAATGATTTTTTCAAGGCCTCATGTTAGGACATAGTTTGTCTGTTGAGACCTGCAGATGCAATGATAGGATATAATGGGCCTCACTCGTCACATAATAAGTATAATGAGTGAGTGAATTCATAATATCAGACCCCAAAATCATTCTATCAAGGCCTCATTCCAAGTCACTTGATTGTCTCCAGAGACCTGCTGATGCATGAGAGGAAATAACGGGTCTCACCCCTCACATAATAAGTACTAAGCATTCCACATATGTCTAATAATAATATGTCTTTAAATAAATGTTTCCCATACAACATTGATTTATTTTTAAAAATTATTGGCAAGGTATTGAGGTACATATTATTTAAACAATCCAATGTGTCCGACACCACATTAAAAAGTTTATTTCCTAATCCATATTATATCATAAAAAGATTAACCCCATACTTGAAATAATTTCTTTTATTTGTATGCCATAAATAAAACGAGTAATGAAATAAATGCACATTTAATGAAAATGTTAATATAGCTTTGTCTTCTCAAAATAATATTTTACAATTAATATATATGTTTCAAAAATAAAATTATTATTAAAACATTTCAATCCATTAAGAAATCCACATGCTTGATAATATCATAAAATTCATTTGAAACCATGAGTTTATTTTGAATGAAATATGTGTCGATGATATGCTTGATGCATAACTGTGACTATATGCAGATGTGACATCCTCATATTTAAAAAAACATGACGACATGTTATGCACATTTTTCTAAAATATGATGATATGTATTACAAAATTTTAATAAATATTATAACATTTGTGTATATATATATATATATATACATAAAACTTGATATATGTGTCTATGTGTGTTTCTATATATATATATATGTATCCTTAGGGATATGAAAATAATTTTCTCACAAAATAATTTTATCTCTTATATATAAATGTCTCGCTTTGCACATTCAAAACATATAACAATTGTGTAAAATGTTGATAACTATATATGTATATAATTAAAATTTAATTTACAACATTTATTTTCGCATAATACATGTTTAAACGAAACATAGATAAATGAGAAAATTCATTGGCAGATCAAATATGATATTGAATTTCAAAATTTGATAATAAATTATGTTGCGGTTGATTTATTAAACCATTATTTTTATAGAGATAATATATTTATGTAACCAAATTAAATAATTATTATCAGTACACATCAACGAATTAAAATATAATTTAATATTTATAATCTAAATACCAGAAATATTTAATCCCTCTTTCATTATGTGTTCTATAAATAATTATATCAAATTTCATAGTTATACATATAGAATAATGCTCCCATAATAACTCCAATTACACTATTTGGAAATAAATATTAGTTATGTGTGTCAATAATTAATTTATAAGAAAATAATATTCTTGGAATTTAAATTTCAAAAATTAAATTTTATGAATTTAATCATTAAAAAATTATAAATTGAAAAGATTGATATATACTTATAAAAAATAGTTCATGTTTTTTAGAACATTCATTTATGTGTGTGTGTGTGTGTGTACTTATATCTAACACAACCATTCTTATTTATTAGTTTGTTATATATTATAATTAAATCATGAATAATAATATAACATATATATATATTTATGCAGACTTGGAAATTAGAAGTGAGATAATTTTTTAATAAAAATTTAAAAAAGAGAAGCCCCCTAAATAATTTTAAATTTAAAATAAATAATTTGAAAATAAATTTGTTAACACCCATTCTTATTTGAAAATATATTATTAAAATCTGAACAATAATGAACATAAACCCATCATTAAAAAATTAGTTAATAAAAAATAAAATAAAATACTGAGTCACCTATATAATCATTCATTGTTTTATTGATATATATATATATATATGTATATATATATATATTTATATTGGGATTTTCTATAATAATTTAAAAACTGAAATTCTCCTACAAAATAAGTTTGAACATAATAAAATCATAATTTTGAAAGGTTTTAAATAAAAAAGGTCATAACACAATAAATAATCAAAAAATACTAATTTGAGGATCATGATGTAAATAAATAATTTCATCATCTCAAAAATAATATTTCATCAAATAAATTATTTTCGCACATAAAAATAAAATTTCTGATAAATAAATTTGAAATTAAATTTTATTCCCTCACCTAAATGTAGAAACGTTTTTAATCCCCTTATGTCGTCATGAACAGATGAACATGCTTGAAAATAGGGTTTTCCCTCATTTGGAATTGAGAAAGTGAATAATTCCTTTATATCCATTATCACGACATGAACAGTAAGATGAGTGTACTGTTTTAAACAAAAAGTTTAGGGTACATTTCTAATACACTCATCCGATATTAGAATAAGAAAAGTGACATAAAAAATGTAAAATGAATTTAAAAATCAATAAATTCAATATAAAATTTCATTGAAGAGGACAGTTGCGAAAAAAAACAAATTGCTAATTTTCAAATTCCAAAAGAAGATATGTACTAAGAGGACCCCAAATAGTCCAAAATGCACAAATAAAAGACAAAGAGAAAAATAAAATCATCTTAGTTATCCGAAAAATAATAGTGCAATAATTATTTGGACAAATAAAATGAAAATGAAGCCCTACCTCATACTAGATTGGATAAAACATGATCATGGAATCCTTATTGGGACAACGATATGACTTTATTGGACTCTAACTCATACGCGAACGACAATACTCAGACCTCATACATCTACCACTTATGTAAAAATGACCGACCACTGACCTCACACCAATGCCTTTGACTCCATCCATAGTGTGGCTCGATCCGAAGGTGCGTGGACATGATTCATCCCTGTGCTCAGCAAATGCAGGTCAAGTCTCCTACTGGTCGAACCCGAAAGCACCACACGATGTCTCTGCTGCACACCCTCTGCTCAACCTGGAGACCCTCAGATTCTCCATGGCCCTACTCGATGTTTCCTAGAGGATTCACATAGTGCATGACCTGGAGTCCCCCGTGAACTATAGGGTCGATGCCCCTTTAGACCCGATTTTCTTCTCTTTTTTAATTCATTTTATTCTTTATTTTATTATTATTATTACAACATTATCATTATTTAATTAATTAATTTAATATACATTATATAACATTTAACATAATCTATGTATTTTATGTTTAAATTGTTTTATTATAATAGATATACCATTATAAAAATGATAACAATAACAATTTTTTAAAAATTAATCTAATCATAATTTTTTAATTTAAAACTAAAAAATATTAATTTATATATATATATAATTTTTTATTTAATTACTATTTCCATATTATATTAATTATAATATATTTTCGAATATAATATTTTTGAGAAATGATTTATTCAAAATTTATAATTCAAAACATTTCATACTCATATTGATATAAATAGGGTTTCAAATAAAATTATCATAGATTTTGTATATAAATAATATGTATAATTTCACCAATTAATTTAAATATAAATATAATTCATAGTTTTAAAATAAAAATAATTTTATAATTAAAATCATATTTCATAATTTTAAAACTAATTACATTATATATATATATATATAATTTTGAGAATCAAATTTTTAAATCAAAACTAATTATATTAAATGTTATTATTTATTATTTCATAGTAATAATTTTAATCATAGTTACTATAATTTCAATAGTCAATACATTTTTACAATTATGTTTAGAATATTTTCGTCTCTTACAATATATCAAAATGAAAAGTTTATTTTCCATAAAAAATATTTCAGAGGTATTTAAAAAGAGATATCATGTAAAATAACATCAACTGATGTTACATATTATTTTATAGGGATAGAAACCAATTATAATATTTATATTACTTCATAGTAAGATGTCTATAATTGGAAATAAAATCATTATTAATTTAAATTTATTTTCCATGGGTTATGCTATGATGAAATTATAAATATTTTCTTGACCTTATTTCATACATTTGAATGGATTATGATTGTGTGTCTAGTGTGTTCATTATATCCTTTCAATTAATTTGGTAATGATTAATGTCTTACAATATAAAAGGTAACATATGTGGATATCCTATGAAAAAAATAGTGCATAGTAATGATCAACCTAATCCCAACAATGGTGCACAAGAGTTTATCATAATCACAAAGATGGTATAAGGGAGGTTAACTCAGAACAAGTCCATAATGAATGACTTAATGGGTAAAATTCAAATAATATTTATATGATTATGATTTAAAAACACTTTTTTATAATATCATCAAAAAGTTTATATTATTATGATATGATATCATTTCTCACGGTATTTGATTCTTATATGGTCTGTGTATTATGATAATCTAAATACTTTTTCCATGATTGTTTTCTAGGAAATATTGATTCTGATTTTGAAATATTATAAACATATTGTAAAAATACATTGAACATGTTAATGTTATATATAATTATTGACTGATATATCTCATGTTTATCTTTATTAGGAATCTGATCTCACAATTTCTTATATTTCCTTTCTATTTGTTATAATAAATGCTTTTTTTGTATTCTATAACTAAGAAGTCGATTACGTGAGAAGAACATTGGGGGATATATTGAAGATCCTTCATAATATAATTTTTTTAATAAATTTAGTCTGAATTTAAATTAAAACTTTATAGTACCCATTCTTATATTAGAGAAATAAATAGTTATTTTGGTTTTTTATCATTTATAAGGGGAAACAGACCAATGGCAGGCTATTTTATTGAACATGATTAAATGTGAATAAAGTGACTCTATTAAGTGGGACGAGTTTATGATGTTATTTTTTAATAATTACTTTTATCATTTTCATTTTTTAAGAGTTTATAGTTAATCTTTTAAGATAAATCAAAAGGAGGGGGAATCCATTATTACCTATGAAAAATGTTTTATAATACAGGATGATTTCAAATCTGTTGTTATCTTCCAACCTATATGGGAAATTGATATCTTCTTTGATGTATTAAATCCACGAATCCAAATGGTATTAAGAATATTTTAATTTAATATTTATAAATAATAGTTTAATATATTATTAATGATGAAATAGTGATTCAAATAACCAATAAATTTCACGGTTTTCATAGTAACGAAAGATGAAAGTCAATGTAAATTCTAATAGTGTAAACCACTGAGGGAAGAAGATGAGTATTCTTTTATGAAAGAAGTGTATAATAAATTGTGGAGGAAAATTTCTTAATGAATTTACTAGGTAACTTAAGGGAAGCCCGTGGACCAAGGATTTTAAAATTTTCATTTTTGGGATGATGAGACATTTCCTATCTGATGATTCAGGACCAAGTACGGTTTGAGGAACACACATAAATTAAAAGGGAACCTAATTTAAAATAGAAAATATATTTGTTTAGATCTTAGGTCGTTCTCGAATAAAAATCATCACCATAGATCGTTTATGGAAGGATTTTAATGTCCTAGAACTCTCTAGTCTATTCCTCAATAAATGTACAATGTTTGAGGCGTTATTGAACGTCACAATGACACATTTCAAGATTTTTCTAGTTTTCAAGTTTTTTCCAATGGCTAGTAACATTGGTGATTGGTATCAGTGTATCACCATTGGTGGGTCACATTAGTGACATAGTGTTGGTGGGTCACATCGGTGACACGTTGTCAGTAGGTCACATCAGTGGCTCATGTTTGTAGGTGTTGTCGTGTGAGTCAGGCATCGGTAGGTGGAGTCCATGAATCATGTCAGTTGATCACATCATTGACTCACTATTGGTGGGTCTTATCGGTGAAACTCTGCTAGTTGGTTGCAATATTTTCTTGCATTGGTAGGTGGAATTTGTGATTCATGCATCGGAAGGTGGCTCTGGTGAGTGGTGTTGGTGACTTAGGCATTGGTGGGTTGTGTTAGTGACTCATATCGGTGGGTCAGTTCGGTGACTCCAATCTGTGAGTCACATCAACAACACACATCACCGAGTCAAGTGTCAATAGGTGAATTCAGTGACATGTTTCATTGAATTACCCATCGGTGAGTCTTTTCCAACAGTTTATCAAAAACCTATTTTTTATAGTCCAGATCCTGTTACGTTTTATTTTAACTTAAAAGATTTAACTATCGTATTTACCAGTTTTTAAAGAAATTTAAAAGTCTATGAATCATATCCTAAAATCCTAATGTTCTGGGGGGAATTTGAAATGGTCGAACCACATGATATTTATCCTAATCCAGCTTTTAATTAATTTGAAACCATCTCATGTCCACTGATAATGGATCTGGAATTTTCTAAAGAAAAAATCCTCTCATCTGTAATCCCTTCAATTTTCTCTCAATGAACCCAATAAAATTCTTCCTCAAAGAGTCTCATTTGTGTTGTATCCATCAATAGTGTATTCCCTTTTATTTTATTCTACTTCCTGTGCGGCCTTGGTGAAAGGAGTTTCTGATTGTACATTGTTCAAAGCAGGGATTTCTATATCTTTATTTTAACTATGTATCATACACGGTGGGTATACTGATTTATACTTTTGAACATCGTCATATCCATTTTAGAAAATTAATAAATGAGTGGTAGGGATGTTGATGATGATAATTTTATTTTATCAGTTATCTTTGATCTATGAAGTGTTTTTTTCTTGTGGTATTACATCAAAAAATTGAGGACGTTCGTGGTCTTTTATTGTGCACATGTGATACATTATACTATTTTTTGATCAGTGATGAATCTTTTTTAATTTTGATATTGACTAAAAACCTAAATAAATTAAAATAAATTGATTCCCCAAGATTGAACATAATATGTGACCCCCATGAATTATCATTGTGGAATTAATGAATGATTTTTGGTTAAATATGAGTACACATTTCTCTATTGGTGTGGTTGTGTGATGTGATTGGATTTGGTCTTTTTTTTGTCCCATGAAGGTTGTGTGGTGTTGTGGCTGGGTGCGATTCCATGTGTATTGGGTAGTATAGGTGGTGTAATGAACTATTAGGATGAGAGATTGTCTGTTTGTGGAATGAGTTGGAAGAGTTTGAGCTGAGGGGCTATAAGGTCGAGTAGTTCTATGATTATGTTACTAGGTGTGATGGGTGTGATAGTTGTTGTGTTGTTTTTATAGAAGGTATGTTAGGTTGGTTGTGATGAAGGTTTGTTGCGGTATTTGGTAGTAGGGTGTGTGTTTTCTTTTTCAAAGAAATGACAGGGAATAATGACATTGAAAAATAATCATGGAAGTGGTTGTCTTGGGTGGTAAGTGGGGAGGAAGTGTGATGTGGGGTGTGTTATCCAAATATTCTTCCTATGTTTGGCATGGTTGTGAGGCTGGTTGTGTGATGTGGTTGTTAGTTTCCATGGTATGGAATGAATAATTGGTAAATTATTAATAATGTCAAACTATTGGGTATTAAGAGGCCTTATTTTTTCAACTTCGTATATGACCATAGTTTGTCCTAATACATGAATTTAGAGGTAGAAACAAAGATAGTTTTTTTTAATGCTAATTTTTTTGGGAACACATAGTTTGGGCTGACTGTATTGTACCAATATATATATAAATCTATTTACTTGTGAATTCTATACCCACCCCACCCTCGTTGAGAACTCTACGCCGAACATCCCCATTGTCATAGGAGTATCCTTCCAAAACATCCCAGTGGGATGATGGATGGATGGACACCCATACTTCCCCTCTCCCTCTTATAGGTTGTTATGACCGAAGATTACTCAGGAAGGTTGTGGTTTGTGAGGCCTAGGTGTGTGCAGGTGAGTTTTACTTCTTATGAGTATTACAGATGAAATGTGTTGTGTTTCCCAGAAATCATTGAGAAGTGGTGTGGCTTGTGGATCATGAGTTTGGGGGAAGTATGCGATGTTTTTATTGCTTAGGATTTTTCAGGTCGGATGTGGTGTTGTTTCTAAGGAAGAGGTTGGAGCACTATGACATATTCCATTAGGGTGTGAGAGTGGATAATCAGTGGGAAAGTGTTGAAGGACACCCTATCATTGATGTTCTCTATATTACATTAAATGACATGGGGTATATGGTAAGTGTGCCTTTTGTTATGTTGGGGTCATTAGTTTACCTTATTAAGGGATGTTGGTTTATGTTGTTTTCTTATAGGGGCATTAGTATGTCTTGTCCACTTATAAACGAGAGACTTTTTCTTCTCCTAATGTGTATTCTTGAATTCTCTCCCTATGTATATAAACATAATTTCATGGTTTTAGGGGTACTATGTGAACCATGATGGGATGTAATATCTCAGACAATGAGGAAAATTGTTTTGTCTCTTCTTATCTTTTCATTTGGTATTTTCATTGGAGACTCATTCTTTCGTTTTGGATAAATTTTGAAACATGCATGTGGAATGGTTTTGGTTTTCTTTCATATATATATATATATATATATATCTGTGCATGTGTGTGTGTTTTTTTGTGTCTTATAGCTTATTATGATTGATTCATCTTATCTTCTGATCATGGTTACTATGAAATGGGTAATGCCTCCAATTTTGTGATACTTGTATACCTTTGAATTGGTCTCTAACTCAGGGTCCACTAGAGGTGGGACTAAGGTGTCATTATCTCTCATTCTCTATTTCAGCATAGGAGGGTCATCTTTGGAGGGTGGGGGTCATGATAGAATGTTACTAGAGGTGATGGTTGAGAGATAGAATAGATATTGGAGTTAGTAACATTGAGGATTGCATGGGTTGGTATGGAAACAATGTTATGTAATCTAGGTGTGTGATATAGGCCAGGGTAGATTGACTAGGAAACAAGATTTTACCCCCCAATGATAAAATACAATGAATTTGAGTATATCAAACAATCAGGGGAGGATACACAGTTTCTGAGGTTAAGAACCTAATAAAGGTCCATGTATAATTATGACTTATATACTTGTTTAATTATGGAATTTTGGGGAATTAAAATAATAAAAAGATAAAATTAATCTTAAACAATATTCCCTACTACTCATGAATAGGAGATCTTTGAATACTTTCTAGCTGTGGTACATGGTTGTTGACCACGAGTGGCTTAGGAAGTGGAGGCTCAGTAGGCCAATATAGCTGATGGATGGAAGGTTTATCCAAAGTAATAGGAAAAATAGTGTTATAGAATTTTACATTCATTCTAGCTGCAAACCTTGGGACAGAATGAGGGAATTGTCTCAGACATGGAGACTGAGATTTTGATCATGGAGCTTGAGATAACTATCAGACTAATCTAGGATCCAACGGAGTACTGGGTTCCATTATGGATTAATTGGATGAGAATAGTTTTGTATTAGTGATTGATTTTGTACCTAAGGGAGAGAATCGAGGCTAATAATCAATTGGTCAATTTTGAGGAGTTCCAGATATAATTCATTTAATTGACTATGAAGGCTGAGAGGTGATAAGAGATACTCTCACTCTAGAAAAAGAATAAGTTCGTATGGGATTTGGAAATCTATTTCAACAATCTATTTCACATCGATCAAGATCTATTTCTGGACGAGGAGTCTCATGGGAGACCCTTAGTGGAGGCACTTTATTATACTCTCTAGTATGCAGTTACTCCCTTCACCTTGTTGACATAACTAGAGGTCCACATGAAGGTGTAGGTAGTTGAGAGATTACACTTATGAGGAGTTCTTCCCTGAGAGGGGATCCAATAGGGTTACTCAAATGGAATTTCTACCAATATTAGGTCTTAGGCACTAGGTCCATCGAGGTTTTGGCAGTCAGAAATTTGACCTCATCCCTTTCTATTCCTTCCTTTTTGTCTTCATGCCTATCTTGGAGGCCTGGGGCTAGTGTGTTTTATCTATAGAGTTCATGGGAACCTACAAAGTCAGTTCCCAACAGTCGTTCGTGCTAAGTATGGTGGAGGTGTGCCAGTTTGACGACCACCTCAAGAGTAGTTTTCTGCCATGACATTTCAACATCAGGGACAATAATCTCTTGTCCCACCGAGGTGTGATACAGAAAGTAGAGGCCAACCTTAGGGTTTTCCTCAGGGACCTCCACATTGGCATGGTTGAGTAGGCTATCATCAGAAAAAGGAAAAAGGAGCAAGCCATGGTAAATTACACACTCTAAAGGCAGTAAATACATCATGGACACAGGCTGTTTGTGGTGTTTTTAGCTTGTTTAGTACTCTTTCTTGTTTTTTTTTGATTCAGGAGTTTTACACTTCTTTATTTTACTCTCTATATCCCTTTATCTGGGACTAGAAATGAAGAGTCTTCCATTCCCCTGGTGTTGAGTACCCCAGTTGGATTCCATACCAATTTTATTGACATTTTCTAGATATGTAGAATGATGTTGGGACCACATCATTCTACTGGGGATCTATTTCTACTATAGATGAAGCCATACGATGATATCCTTGGCATCAAATGGTTGTTTTCCATGCATGATGTTATCAACTTCACTCAAAAAAGAGTCATGTTTTCAAATAAGGATGGTTAGCATGTGGCTTTCGTTTGGTGAGAGGATTTTTCAGGTGGCTAACCAATGCATGATCATCTTATTTCATTGTTGGCTGGATTTTTAGTGGTATCGAAGGATGATGAGATGGTGGAAGCACTCATTGTTTTTATGGAGTTATTTTATGTTTTCCCCAAAGTGTTTTTGACTCTAATCCATCAACTTGGAGTTTGGAATAGACATACAATATTGTACCAGTACAATTTCACTATCTCCATATTTGATAAAACCTTCTATGTAGTGGTAGCTTTGGATTTAGGTTGATGAATTAATGAAAAAAGGAATTATCCTGCCTAGTGTGTCACTGTGGGGTGCTCTATTATTGTTCAGAAAAAATGAATATGGTGGTATGAGCCTTATATAGACTATTGAAGGTTGAATCTGGTGATGGTAAAGAACCATTACTCTCTCCTCGGGATAGATGATCTTTTAGACTATATAAGGGTAGAATTTTTGATTCCTAATATCAATATGCAATATGGGTATCACCAGTTGAAGGTGAAGGAGGGTGTCATCTCGAAGACTTCTTTCAGGTGTAGGTATGGGAACATAAATTTCATGGTTACTCTAATTGATGTTACGAACAAAATGACCATGTTTATGGAACACATGAATGACATCTTCCATAAGTTCCTAGGGAAATTTTTTGTCGCATTCATCGATGACCTTCTTATCTAATTGAAGACATAAGAAACTCATGTTAAGCATCTTTGGATTGTCTTGGAGGTTCTTTGACAACACTATCTCTACAAAAAGTTGTACATGTTCATGTTTAAAGCACATGATTTCCACTTCCGTGGAAATGTATTGTCTCAGTAGTTCATAGTAGTGAACCTATAGAAGTCTGAGGTAGTTGTTTCTTGGGAAGAACCGAAGAATGTGGTGGAGGATTACAGATCCCTTGGTCTAGAAGGACATTATTGGATATTTGTACCTGATTTCTCTTAAGTAGCATCTTTGTTGATAAATCTTACAAGAAAAAACTAGGCCTTTTTATAGACTGAGTTATTCTATAAATTTTTAAGCTACATGAAGGGTAAGTTGGTTAGTAATCCAGTGGTCCGGTTTTTATATGAATGGGTGATGTTTGAGGTGTTTTGTGATGCTTCCCATATAGGTTTGGGATGTTTGACGATGTAGTAATGGGGATTTAGCACTTATGGGTCTAGGAAGTTATGTCCCAATGAATGTATTTATGCCACCCATGATCAGGAGCTACCAAGGGCCTTGTTTGCACTAAATTTGTGGCAGTATTACCTCAATGTGGAGATCTTTCTAGTCACCACATATCGTAATAGCTTGGGGTATATCTTTTAACAAGAAGATGTTAAGTTGAGACAGTGGAGGTAGATGGAGTTTCTTCATGATAATGATTTTGGGATCTCCTACACCTCAGGAAAGGGGAATGTTGTAGTTGATTCATTGACTAGGAATTCGTATAAGGAATTAGTTCGGAATTTTCAAATGCTTAGAAGGCGATGGGGGAGTTGGATGCCTTTCACATAGACAATGGAATGGATGGTGGTAGAGTATGTCTATTTCATATGGATATGAAGTATTCTCTAATGAAGTAGGTGGAGGAGTCTTAGTGGGGAGACTCATAGGAGGAGGTGATGCATGATTTTATTGTCCATAGTGATGCTTCTGAAGGATGGTCAAAGGATGGTTGTAATCATATGTTTTTTTGGGGGAAGCTATTTGTTCAAGTGGTGATGTGTGAGGGATTTCTTCCTGAGTTTTACTACTCACTTTTAGTGGTACACACACGAGTTTCCAAGATGTATTGTGGATTGGGGATTTATTTTGGGTGGCTGGAAATGAAGTGGGTAGTGGTAGAGTTTTTGGTGAAGTGCTTAGTGTGCCGCCAGGTGAAGGCTAAGCACCGTGTTCCCATTGTTTTTTGGCATCCCATAGATATCCCTGAGTGGAAGTGGGATGAAATATTGATTGATTTCTTCAAAGGGTTACCCATTTCTCAAGGAGGATATGATGTAATATGGGAGTGTGGGATCAACTGAGGAAATTAGCTCACTTATTAGTAATTAAGAAGGTGGGTTTAGTTAATTCCTTGGCCTGGAGGTATATGGGTTTGGTGGTGTGTCTACATGGAGTTCTAAGGGCCATATTCTAATATGGGGATACATTCGTTACCTCATTTTTTAAGATAATTGAAGATTTCTTTTGACATTCTGTTAATTCATAGCACTTCCTCCCACCCTCAGAGAGATAGGAAAATAGAGAGAACTATCCAGACCTTGGAGGACATGTTGTGAGCCAGTGTCTCAGATTTTTTTGGCTCTTGGATATGAAACTGACCCTATAATGTGTTCTCTTTTAGTAATAGTTATCAGTCTTCCACTTTAACGAATCCATTTAAAGCCTTGTAAAGAAGGTCATGTAATTATAAATTATGATGGGTTGAGGTTGGCGTCCAAGTTGTTCTTGGTCCCAAGGTAGTGCATACCACGACATAGAAGGTTAATCATGTCTTTGAGAGGATGAAATTAGTACAATACAGGAATATTTCATATTATAATCACATGATGAGGCCCTTGGAGTATAAAGATGTGGACAATGTGTTCTTGGAGGTCTCCCCTTGGTGTGGGAATCAGAGGTTAGGAATAGAAAAAATGATTTATCCAAATTCCATCGAATGATTTGAGCTGTTGGGGTGAGTTGGTGAGGTGGAATACTCGTTGATGATAAAACCGTAATTGGAGAGGATCTTTGACTACTTTCACATATACCAACTTCATCGGTATCTTCACAATTAATCCCATGTCATTGATTGTGAGGATTTAAATATTGGGGACATCATAATGTTTGTGGAGTTTCTAGAGGAGATCCAGGCTCATCGGGAGAAGATGTTAAATGGAAGAAAAATTACTTTGTTTTGTGTGATGTGGAGTCATGTTGGCATGTAGAAGAGTACTTGGGATCAAGAAGTTCATATGCGAACTTATTACGCAAATTCTTTGTGAGTTTCTCCTTGTCCTGGTTTTCATTTATAATGATTGGACCTTGTTTTCTATGAGATGAGTTGTTTCCTTCTTCTATATAGTGTGATAAAGTCATGGAATGTGAAGAGGGGGCTACTTGATTCCTAATGAAGACACATTAATTAGGATACAATTAATTTCTTGTGGGAAAGTCAGTGCCACATAATGGGGATAATATATTGAAATGGGGGAAGTAAATCCTTAATTCATGTGTTGGGGTAGTGTAGCTTTTGGTGATTATGTGGAGTGTATTGTGGTTGGTGGGGGTATTAGATATTGAATGAGGTTTTTATAGATGTCGAGGTTTCACTTCATCTATCGATTAGAACAGAGGGTTTATCATTTAGAGGTATCTCACGAGTCGGTTGTTCAGACCCCTCTTTCTTATGGATTTGGTTTTGAATTCTCTAGGGAGATAATAGTTTGAGATGTATATGTTGTAATGGCATAAACCTCTCCAACCCATTCCATTATGAAAGTCCATTGTTTGACCTATTTTGGGATGTTATTGTGACTCATTTCATGAGTATTCTAATTTTCCTATATTTTTCAATGGTGAGTGGCGTCAATGACTTTTTTTCATTGGGTGGCATCAGTGACACTACGTCGATGAGTCACATCAATGACACAATGTCAGTAGGTCTCATTGGAGGATCATGTCGGTAGGTGGCATTAGCGAGTCAGACATTCGTATGTGGTGTTGCAGAATCGTGCTAGTGCATCGCATCAGTGACTCATTATTGGTGGTTCAGGTCAATGACACAATGTAATTATGTCACATCATTGGCTCGCATCTGTTGGTGGCATCGGTGATTCAGGTGTTGGTAGGTGGCATCAGTGAGGGGAGTCGATGATTCAGGAATAGGTAAGTGGAATTAGTGATTCATTTTGGTGGGTTTCATTGATGACTCTTATCAATGAGTGGCAGCAGTGAATCACATTAGTGAGTTAGGAATTGAAAGGGGACATTAGTGACTATCATCTGTGACTCGCCTAATGGTGAGTTTTTTATAATAGTTTTTCAAAAATCCTGTTTTTAAAGTCTTGCTCATGTAAGGTTTTATTTTATGATAAATGAGTTACCTATCATATTAATTTGGTTTTAAAGATGTTTCAAAGTATAAGTATTGTATCTTAAATACCTAAGGTTTAGGGGAGAGTGACTTTGAAATAGTCAAACCATATAATATTGACCATGATCTGGATTTTATTTACTTTGAAACCATCTTATTTCCATCGATATAGGATCTGATCTTTTCTAAAGATAAGATCCTATTTTCATTGAATTTTTTTCTCCCCATGTTTTTAGAACATTTCTTCCCTACTAAGTCACATATGTTCTGTAGATATCGATTGAGTTTTTCCATAGAGTTTTTCCTTTTTCTTGCATAAACATTCATTTTGCTGAAAGAAGGTTTTTTTAATCACCTATTGTTCTCAGTATGGATTCCTTTGTATCTTTTTTAATTGTGTATCATGTGGAGTGAGTATACTGATGTATAATTGTGAATATGGATGGATCCATTTTAAACAAATTAATAAATGAGCTGTGGGGGAATATGATGATGATCGATATGTTTTATATGTTATCCTTGATCCATGTTGTGTTTTGTTCTGGTTGTATGCCATCTAAAAATCTTGGACATTGGCGACCTTTTTCTGCACATGGGTGATGATTTATAATTTTTGTTGATCCCTTATTATACTACTATAATTTTGAAATTTATTAACCATATAAATACGGTTAATTAAATGGATTCCCCAGGATTGAATTTATTCAATGATCACTCCTGAATTATCTATATCGACTTAAAAAATGGATTTTTGGTTAAATTTGAATACACCTTGATCTATTGGTGGGTCTATGTGTTGTGTTTTGATCTTTTCTATTTTTTTCCTCATGTGGGTTGTTTGTTGTTTTGGCTTAGATAATAAAGATGTAGTTAGTTTGGGTTGTATGTAATGTTTGAAACCTACGGGCATTAAATTCTTCTAAGGCCTATGGGCCATGTAATACTTACTCTTACGGGACATGTAAGGGTTCCACCTCACACCTTAAAAGGTGTATTTAAAAAAAAAAATTGAAGACCTTCGGTCCATTGGAGGAGTGTAGATTTTGAGTAGTGGGCCTATTGGTCTAGGTTGTGCTATGTTTTTGTTAGTAGGTGTGATGCCATTATTAAAACATGGATATGAGGTTGTTTGTAATGAGTTGTGTTATACGATTTTATATTATTTGGAGGTATTATTATTGAGAGAAAGGATATGGTATCATGACATTGAATAATGATAATGTAATTTCATGTCATTGGTACTATGTGTGGAGGAAGTATGAAGTTGGGTGTTTTATCACAATTTTCTTCCTCTATTTGTCTCAGTTGTAAGTTTGGTTGTGTGTTGTGGTTTTTAGTTTCCTAGGTAGAAAATTTATAACTCATAAATTATTAACAATGTCAAAATCATTCGGTGTTAAGTGGAATTATTTTTTAAACTTTGGAAGTTACCATATTTTATCCTCATACATGCATTTAATGGTTGCACCAAAATAATTTTTTCCCAGGTTGTTGGTTTTGGGAATAATAGGTTCGGTGGAGTGCCTGGTACATATATATATATACATTTATTTCCTTTAATCACCCACATTAGTTGAGTGATATGCGCCAAATACTCCAATTTTCATGGGTGTGACTTTCCCAAACATCTTGGTGGGTGGATGGATGGTTGGATCCCTCTCATCCCTACTCCCTATTCCATGTAGTGATAGGCCATGAATATTTGTGCAGGTTGTGGTTTGTGAGGCCCATGTGTGTGTAGGCGAGTTGTGCTTCCAAGGTGTCTTTGAGACGATATGTGTTGTGGTTTTTAGATGTCATCGTAATTTGGATTGGTGTGTGGCCCAAGTGTTTGTGAGTGTAATGTGATATCATATGTGGCCCAGGTGTTTGCGGATGAGATGTGGGGTGGTATTTTCTGATGAATTTGGTGCACCTGGACATCTGATGTTAGGGTGTGAGAGTGGCCAATTAGTGGGAAAGTAGAGTGAGGTAGCATAAATTCAATGTGATCTTGTTTACCTTACATTTCATGCACTATATTTTGATAATTACTTTGGTGAGGTTGGGGTGGTTACTAAACTTTGTTAGGTGCTTTTGGTTTCTATTTTTTTCTCTGGGGGGGAATTAGTATGTCCCCCCCACTTGTGCATAAGAGAATTTGGATTTTCCTATTGAGTATACTTGTATTCTAACACCAAGTATAAAAAAATACATTCAGGTTTTTGAGGGGAAAAACGTGGACAGCTCTGGGTAGTTCTAACTCATATGTTGGAGATAGTTGTTTTGTCACAACATAGCATTTCTTTTCGTATTTACTTTGGAGACACTAGATTTTATATCTGTTACATTTAGAAACATGCATGTGGGATGGTTTTGGTTTTCATATATATATATATATATATATTGTGGTGTTGTTTATGTTTTATGCATCTTCTCTCCCGATTATTGTGACTAAAAAAGGTTATAGCCTCCCATTTTCTATGATTTGTATACCCTTGGTGTTGGTCACCTCTTCGTGGCTACTAGAGGCGGGACTCGGGAGTCATTATATCTTTTCTCCATTTCCATCTTAAGTGGGTCATCATTGGAGGGAGAGGGTCATGATAAGGATCCATATAAGGATCCTTTTAGATCATCGAATCACACTTCAAAAATCCAAAGGATCACTGATCATCAAGTTCAAGGTTCCAATGCATTGATCCCATGATATCATTGATTTGTCGATGATCACTATGATCCTCTACCTTCAATTATTGAAGGTGTTACTGGATCGTCACTTGAAAGAGAGAATCTATCTCTATAAATAGGTAGGTTAGAGTGGATATTGTTATGGAATGAATTAAGAATATATGGTGAGAGAGAATCTATGTATTTATAGTAGATATTCTAAAAACCAGATAGGGTTCCCCAACCTCCACAAAAATTAATCATCCAAAGAATAATAATTATGAAAAACTAAACTGAAATAAAAATATTATTTATAATTTATCACATACGTGTAATATATATTTAATATATTACATGTCTATAATTGTGTCATTAAATTGACTCATAATTCTTTTTTAATATTAAACAACCCTTGAATATTAAAATAATGTTTAACAATTAATATTTTCTCATATTTACATAACTTGTAAATAAATTTAAATAATTTAAACCTATTTATTCATAACATTAATAATAATGAATTTATTTATTTTTGTGTGATCGATAACATGGATTATCCTTGGACCCCATGGTGGGGATCACTATGTCCGACCTCCCTAATCAATTGAATTGGAAAAATTATTGAATACAGTATTGTGTTTGACCCTTTAAGACCATATATCGATAGCAGTGAATATAATAAGTAGACCAAAAGTGGAGTATATAAATACATCAATCCTCCTATGAAGAATTATTTTCATAGTAATTAAAACCAAACTACAAAAAATTTATGTGTAATATAATCTCTTATCCATTAAATATATAAAAAACCAGGATGCACACATTGCTCATAGACCTTTTCCTTATTTGTTATTATTTATCCAACAGGATGAATTTACCATTTGAATGCTTTGAATATAGACTTATGGTGGTTGAAACATCCTTATCAACTAGTCCAAAGATATATAATTTACTTAATATGTAACAGATAAATAATTTCTTGAACATTTAACCAATTCCATACCATCAATGACACAAAAAAGACAAACTACATCACACTGATTTTATTATCACTGATTTCTCCTTGAATTAAATTATGAACTCAAATGTTAAAAATTGGTAATGATCACATGTCAGGAAACAAATACACCAGTCCATTGATAGTAAAAATCAATGACACCAGAAATATGTGGTGTTCCTATTAGCGGGTATGTCCTCATGATCTCACTACTAGAGACCACCAAGTGAGAACTTCATGAGAATATGTCTCAATGATTATGAGCCTCTATCACTTGATATTCAGACATCTACTATATATAATTAGTAATATGTACATAGTCTATATGACCATTGTTTAATATTAATGTGATATTATCTCAATATTCCCATTATATCACGAAATATGTGATAACCTCTTAATATGAAAATTATTCTATGGAAATTAAAATTAAATAGGGGACACTAAAATATCTACATATAATAGTAAGTAAACACCATGAATATCTTACTATATACATGATATGATAGTCAAATATTCTATTCATGTTGGTTCTGGGGAACCAACTCTTAAAACATTCTAACTCGCAATAAATCTAACATACTAATGAACACTATTAACACTAAAATGATATAGATCGTGTTTCTACTGATTTAAGTCTTTAGTTAATGGGTGTTTCATGTTTTCACAGTGTGGATATTTTGCAATATGCAACCCCATCTCATTATGTAAAACTTATCAATATATCACATCCTTGAATATATATCCCTTTCCCCCTATCAAAACATGACATATTGTCTATTACCAGTACAACTATATTCAAAATGAAAAAACATTATATTCTAGAAGTGATTCCCTGAAATGGAACAAAACATTAAATTTTATAACTAATTTTTATCCACCTTAAAAGCTGCAATATACTCCATTTTTTCATATTTTTACCGTTGTCTTTTATGATCCTCTCTCTCTCAACACCTTATCCTAACTGCGATATTATATCAAATTGTTCTAAAGTAAGACCAGTATGTGTCCAAAAAACTATTATCATTTCCTCTCTAGATATCCGGTATATATCATTATTACTTTTCTAAGTACAATCAGATAGTACAGACTTCATTTCTTGAAGTTATCCAATAAATAATAGATATTTTCAAATTATACTTTATACCTTGAAAATAACATTTATTTTTTACATATCATGAAATATGTCATTGATCCATCGTTCAACCAAATAGAACTCAACTCACCACATAATATTCTCATATTCCATTGAATGTATACTTTAATAGATTTATTCCATGTGATACTGGAAATAATTATATTCTTGAAATGTACTAACATGTATTTTTTAAATATCATGTCTCCATATATACGATCTAATAGGTCTAAGAAACCTTTTGATCAACCTCATTAGATCTGGTTAAATTAAAATTTGGTTCGAAATATAATTCATTCACTTTATAATTACTTTCCACCCAATTGTAACTAATTTTATAACCCATATATATTTTCCATATGTTTCTAGAAGTATTTTACGTGGAAAAAAATGGCCCTCCCACCAACCGCTAGTAGAAACATGTAAAATATTCATTCCAAATGAATTTTCTTGGATTTTTTTCTTACTTTGATCCTAGACTGGATGTATGTAACTTATAACCCTTATTTTCCACCTATGGTGTCAGCATCTTTTAATGGTTTCATCGTATAGGCACCTTTCCTAAAAATTTCTATTGACATCCAATGTAATATTAAATTACATTATAAATTAATCTATGAAAAGTAAAATTATAATGGTTTTAACCTTATCTACTTGGTATTACAAATCAATCCTTATTATTACATCATTTGTGCCATATATGAATCAATCACGTGAATTTCCACAAAATTATTCAAATTATATGCCCCTTTTAACTTGGATACATGTAATCCATTATTGAATTTTAGTTGGTTATTCAAAATGTAGCTGATTTTCACATACTGCATACGTGTAAGAATTATTTTTCGCAATTAATAATGTATCACTGACCATAGTGAATAAAAAACTGTCTATATGGTTTAAACCATCCTACATAGTATGTGTCTCTAGAACAATCATGTTTCACATATACTTGTGGAACCTATTCTTATGTGAAATTTTTGTGAATATTTAGCATTTAGTAACTGTTGGCGCCAAAATATTGCACGAAAGGAAGGGACGAAAAAGAAGGCTGGCCCGCTGCCTCGCGAAGCACCGTCACGAAGCACCGGCGCGAAGCACCCCGAGCATCACGTTCTCGCGAAGCTTCAGAGGCGGTAACTCTCCGCGAACGCATTTGACGTTCACGAGCCCTCCGCGAAGCTCCAGAGGCGGTAACTCTCCATGAATGCATTTGATGTTCGCGAGCCCACCGTGAAGCTCCAGAGGCAGTAACGCTCCGCGGATGCCATTGATGTTCACGGGCGCGCCGCGAAGCACCTGAGGCGGCACGCGAGTTCTGCTTCACGGTTCCCCTTTCCTATAAATACTGGGCTCCTCCTGAGTCCATGAAATGGAAAATCTGACCTTTCAGATTCTCCTCTCCCGAATCATGAAGTACCCTTTGCCCCCAAGAATCATGAGCTCCGCGAGGTACTTCTACTTCACGAGACGCCTTTTCTTGGTCTCGTTTTGACCCCCTCTTCCGAGAGGGATCCCTTCGCGAAGCTCAAGGGAATTCACGAAGGAAGGGGATTCTCAAGGGAACCCGGGAAGCCGCGAAGCATTTATGCTTCGCGAAACACCCAAACCATACTAGTGATCCCTATGCTAAAGCAGGATCTCTACACATCGCGAAGAACACTGCTTCACAGCACCCTGCTTCGCGAGGCACCCCTTCTTCACGAGGCAGTACTTCGCGAGTACTGTTCCACTTCGTGAAGCACCCTCCACTCACACCTATGCCCCGTGCTAAGGCCAAGGCACTTTGCTTTGCGAAGCACACTCCTTTTCTTGGCAATTCCTCTTCCCGTTCGACCCTCCAGGTTTTCACGATGTGATTTCAAAGTCCCATGGACAATACCACTCGTAGCGTTGCTTCGCTTAATGCTTCTTCGCATAGGCACGCTAACAGCTATTGCTTCTTCGCATATCCACGCTAACGTGGACCCCTCGATGGTTCGCTCTACAACCCCCCTTGACCACGGCCTTACTGGTACCTTCCCTTCCCCAAGGACCAGAGGGTATTGGTTATGTAAGTCCTAGGGGTGCGGAGTGAACCCACCTCGTCCGAGCTGCAGGACGTTAAACTGCCAAGCATCACGTCCTCAACACATGACGTTAAACTGTGACCCGACCTCATGCCTCTCATGAAGGGTCCCCCCAGCTCGAACATTCTTTACACCAATCGTCTCCACAGGAATGGAATCACCCATCCACAAGGGATGATATCCTCCTTATTGGAGTGGCGTATGTTCATAGGAGAAGGGCGACCCTAGTTCCCCAACGGATGGCTTCACCCCTGCATCTCCGTACTTCCCCACTACCAAGGTCAGTGGAGGGTGTGATAGAAAACGAGGCATCCCCCATCATTGGTCCCAAATCCCTCTTTCGCTGCGCTTTGCCGCACCTCGGGCCTCCATCCTGGAGTAAGTCCCAGCACCATGGGCCGCCTAATGCGTAAGCCCCTCTTCGCTTCTCACGAACGCATCCTTCGCGACGTGATCGTCAGGGCCTTGCAACCTATTATTTCTCACACCGAGCATGACTCACGTGGGCTTAGAGTGAGTACCGACCCTGACCCCCACCCTCAGCGAACTACGAGGACTTTGATCCATGTCAAGGCATGGTACGTAGGAAGCCTCTATGAGGTTCAAGCCACATTACTCGGTTGTTCATTCGCGTCGAGTTTCGCCCCCGTCCAGTATGACGATAAACTGCATGTCCCCGTCCAGCATGACGATAAACTGCATGTCCCCATCCAGCATGACGATGAACTGCATGTCTTTATCCAGCATGACATTAAACTACACACCCTCGTCTAGCATGACATTAAACTGTATTCCCCTTGTCCCGCATGACATTAAACTGCACACCCATTTGAACTACGAGGTCTTTGATCCATGTCAAGGCATGGTATGTAGGAAGCCTCCACGAGGTTCAAGCCCACTCATCATCCAATTCACGTTAAGTTCTACCTTCGTCCAGCATGACTTTAAACTGCATTCCAGTCCGACGGCCAGCCGTTGTGACCGACCCAAACTACGAGGACTTTGATCCGTGTCAAGGCATGGTACGTAGGAAGCCTCCCCGAGGTTCAATCCCAACAATCTTTGGCCCAGACCGTCTCCTTGTCGGTGTGCCAATCCCCCCCCCCCATTTTCACCCGAACTATGAGGACTTTGATCTATGTCAAGGCATGGTACGTAGGAAGCCTCCCAGAGGTTCAAGCCCATCTCCCATCGGACCAAGGTCCATCATTTACGTCGGTTCGCTGACACCCACCGCCCATCGTTTATTCACGTCAGGGTTCACTACCGTCCCGCATGATGTTAAACTGTATTCCATCAATCCTTTGAACTACGAGGTCTTTGATCCATGTCAAGGCATGGTACGTAGGAAACCTTCCCAAGGTCAAATCCCACCACTAGTGGACCTCCAAGTCTACTTTCCCGTCGGTTCACCGATGAAACCCTTTGAACTACGAGGTCCTTGATCCATGTCAAGGCATGGTACATAGGAAGCCTCCCCAAGGTTCAAGCCCATCTCTCATCGGACCAAGGTCCACTTTCCCATTGGTTCGCTGACGATGCCCATCGAACCAAGGTCCACCTTCACGTCGGTTCACTGACGATGCCCATCGGACCAAGGTCCACCTTCACGTCGGTTCACTGACGATGACCATCGGACCAAGGTCCACCTTCACGTCGGTTCACTGACGATGCCCATCAGACCAAGGTCCACCTTCACGTCGGTTCACTGACGATGCCCATCGGACCAAGGTCCACCTTCACGTCAGTTCACTAACGATGCCCATTGGACCAAGGTCCACCTTCACGTCGGTTCACTGACGATGCCCATCGGACCAAGGTCCACCTTCACGTCGGTTCACTGAAGATGCCCATCGGACCAAGGTCCACCTTCACGTCGGTTCACTGACGATGCCCATCGGACCAAGGTCCACCCTCATGCTGGTTCACCGACACCATCTTGAACTACGCGGACTTTGATTCCCTACCACGGGGATACATAGGAGGTCTCTTCGAGGCTTAAGCCCAACTTCACCGTCGCCCCTGCGATGGTCTTTTTCCATTCCCATCTCCACTTCATTCATCCATCCATCTGTTCCTCTTCACAGCCGCCCATGGGCTGGCCCCGGTATCAGCATCCCTTTAAGTGAAATCCCTCGATCCGATCTATTCTAGCTAATGCTCTGATCGGGCTGATCCGTCTCCACTGGACGTTAAACCCACGGCGTACCCTGTGTTAAACACAGGAAGCTGAGGAAAACCCCAGATATGTGTCTATGACATAGAATTCCCTACGCTCGATGTGGGATGCCTCGGGCTTCCACGCCCTCGAGAAGCCCTGTGACCAGGGATAATAGACAGACATGCCAGGTTCCCCAGCATCCAGACACGCTACTGATGCCTCAACGTGACTACTCCCCCGACTGAAGGATGCTGCCCTGACCGGACCCTTTGGAATGTCCTGACAGAAGCTGTGTAATTAACCAGCGTCCATGGAAACGTGGCACTGGGAAGAGTTTTCACGAACAACGTATTAAATCTATGAGGGAGACCCGGACTAGGTGATGAGTTCTGAGGGGGAATCCACAGAAGGAAGAACCAACATCCCATCATCCCGTTTCAATCAAGGAGCAGACGTCCCTGAATAAGGAGCGAATGCCTCCCGCCTTTGGAAAGTGGGAATGCAGGGCAACAAGCGCAGTGCGTCCTACTCCACGGACGGACGGATGCGTGCGCCCTGACGAAAGCATCAGAAACAGTAACCCCAAGTCATTTTTCTCCCACTATCTCTAATAAAGATGTGTATGTTTTATTGAAATTTAGTCTATAAATATACTACCAATTTTTAATCTTAGAGATTTATATAATATCTTGTGAAACTTTTAGGATTATTATTTTATATGCAAATTTTTTTGGTTGAAAATGTTTTTTATATCATAACAAACACCTTACATTAAAAAAAAAATTCTAATGATATTATGGATTTCTATCAGATTATGACTTATATGAAATCCATTTTTCATGTTAGTTGGAATATGGTAATGGGATATCAATGTTATTTGTAAAGAGCATCTTGAAATATAATTGATTTTTTTTTACAAGTTGGAACATTGATACTATATATATCATGAATCTTATGTATAAAATTTTCATTTAGGAATTGGTATCTTCTAATTTTTTTTATTATTTTTATAATTTAAAACTCTTCATCAATCCTACTTATTTGTATCAATGTCTTGAGGTAGAAAATGTAATTTTCATTTAGGAATTTCTCCATGCTACATTATACTGATAGATAATTCATGGTCAATATATTCTTCGGAATTCTATACCAAAGTAGCTCATATCTTCCAACCAATCATGTACTTCACTATCACATTATTTAATTACTAAAAAAATATTCTGAAGAATATTTACCACTATATTCTCCTTAAAATACTTTATTCTCTCTTGTTGAACTAATTCCAAAAGATCGGTGGAAATACATTATTTCTTTAGGTTTCACTGGAAAAAATAAATACGTCAATAATACCAAATGTGTTTAGACTTAGTGAGAATAAAAAAATTGTAATATAGTTTATGTACCCATTTAGTTTAACTTCAAAATTAATAATCATCCCACAATTGGGTAAAATAATTAATTTTTTTATTCAGTATATTTTTCCTATGATACGAGTTCCACTGAAATATTGGTTGAAAATGAAAGACCCAAAAAATCATTCTGAAACCTAGAATAGTGTATCCTTGTTTCCAAATGTCATGTGAGATAATATTTTTTTAATAGATAATAATAGTTCTACTAGAATCAATCCAACTGAAATTAGATGTTCTGTGTTTCACACCACTAACTTTGGAATCACCCTTTCTCAACTGTTTGGAGAGTACACCATACTTCTTTTATTGTAAATATTAATTACTTTATTTAATTAAAAATATTTTATTGGCATATTATATTCAATATCTAAGAATTATGTCAAAACCAATGCTTATATATGATAAATATACACTTTATAAGAACCAATCACCTTCTTATTCAATTCAGTACATTAAATTTAATCTTCCTTAAATATATTTCATGATATACTAAGAAAATACAATCATTTTAATACCACTTATCATTGAAGGAATTTTCAAATATTTCTTTGGCATTACTAATTCCATTACCCATATTTCCTTATCTTTCAATTTCATATCTATATAAAGTAAGGACTAACATGTCTTTTATATTCTTATTACCTGGAGAACCTTACCTATAATGTTATGAAATAATTACTCCATCCTTTTCATTTTGAAACCACATAAAAAGTGGTGTATTTGTTTGAAATATATATAAGAGCAGTATCCTTTTAATGATATTGATCCATCCTTCATATTTTAAAAAATCCAATGTAATTAGCTCTCATGCTTATTTAGATTCACAGTCCCTACAAAACATCTCAGAGATGAGACTACATGTTTTATCATCCCTGTCCTTATGTAGTGATGGAAACAAACATCCGATGTTGGTGATAGAATTATAACATAACCATTATATGATTTTTATATGATTCTTCAGTAATAAATATTAAAACTTTGATTTATGTGGTAGTTGGTAATTGGTATTGGGACACCAACACCTTGAATGTAGGACATAGTAATATTCTACACAAGCATCTATAATATAAATGGATATTTGTTCTAGATAGGACATTGAAATTTTCCCAATTATTTATCATAATATTTATTGTGGTATTAGTTCCACTTTTCTAAATGATTAATATTATAATAAGTATTAACTTTATTCTGACAACTGAATTTTACATTATTGATTAATTATATCATTAAATGCCTCCAACAATTTTATCGAATTCTAAGAACTCTCTATACTACAATTGGAATACTCTGTCACTTGAGAATTATATTGTGAAATATACATGAACCTCCCCATATAGATTAGAAGCATTGGATATGAAATAGATCAGATGGTTCAAAGTAGGCATTTGACTGGACAACTACATTAACTCCTGATTCACTGAACTGTTGAGTGAATTATCGGCATCTAAAATCATAACCTGATATAATGAACAATTTCATATAAAATGATATATATTTATTTAGGTACAATCCTTACTACCACATTATTTATGTTAACTCACCAATCTCATAAGAACTCTCTAATAATAAGAGGCGCCCTCGGCTCCGGCATGGAGAGCATCCCCAACACCTGGTTTAGTTCAAATCTGAATGATAGAAGGAAGTATTTACATAATATTTATCTATGGGTTTTTTTTATCTTGAAGATTATAATACATCTCCATTTGTATTTCTTATTATATGGTATCACACTCATAACTAAAAATTAATAGAAAAACCTATGCCACTTATTTTTTTATTTTTTTATTTATTACTTTATGTATTTTCCATCAATTTTGAAATGAATAAAATAATAAATAATTGCATAACATAAAGTAACTACCCCAATGATCTTCAGAATCAGAAACTACCTAAGGGAATATTACATTAGTCATAACTTCACTCATAATGCACCTCACCCCATACAGTTTTTCTGCTCATAATGTGGTGTATCCCCTCATCTTGGTGAGGTCTACATCACATCTTCATGTATTGCCTCATCTTAGTGGGGGCCAAGACTCAAGTGAAATATCTCCTCATCTTGGATGGAACCACTCCATACACAATCTTCATCAATTGTACAAATATACTCACTAATAGTCGAGGGGAATTAGGGTCACAATGTACATTATATCAATTAGACATGTAAGACGTTATAAAAATTGACCAAAAATAAATGACGATGTGCATAACATATTAATTAATTAATTAAAATCATCTCATATAGTTAAATAATTAATTAAATAAATATATTCAGACATACATAGGTTTGTGAGTAGAAATGGTAGGTGGGTATAATTATAGTGTGATAAAATTAAATGAAATAAATTATGTAGAAGGATATTTTTTACTAAATCGCATGTATTGATAAATTCGAATAATTTAATTATATTTATCCCCGGTTAATTGAATATTAATACCATGAAATAAATAAATAAATAAATTTAATTTAACTTCATAATTAAATTAATTTATCCCCTAGGTATTAAAATTATTATTTAAACGAATGTTGACATATTAATTAATTTAGATTATGGATAAATTTGTTTAATTTAAATAAAATGTTAGGCCCCCAAAAACCTTCTCTGCCTCATTGCAGGTCACGTCAAACATGCGAAGATCTGTAATGATATATGAAAAGCTTGTGATGGGCTATTTTGTTCTAGAGCGGTCTGCCCAGACCCGTACCTTTCTAGACCTCTTCCGAGGAAAACAAGATCAATCATGACCCAATAGGGATACCACTCATGCGTGGCAGTAGGGAATGGTTGGTTAGGGGACCGACCATAAAAGATATTTTCATTTGAATGTCACTCTCCCAAAGCAAGAAACTGCTCCAAATATAGGATCAACTGTTTCGGGATGCTATGGATGCACCGATGAGGCTTTCTAGAGGTAGAGGAGGTCATAGTAGAAGCCAAAGGAATAGTCGGTTGATGGATCTGGAAACATGGTGCTTGGAGGGTGTTGTATAGCAGAGGATCCACCACATTTGGGACGATGGAATACTGTTATGACCTGGCGGAAGGCAGTGAGGTGTAGACAAGCACATGATAAGAACCACCTGTCATTGTAAAAAGATGGCCGAGTAGGCGGTGCTGGTTGGATCTTAGTTGTTAGAGGCTTTATGTAGTGATGGGAACCATGGTTGGTTGCAGTGGCTACTGGCTGTCTGTGTTGGGTAGGGTGGTGTTGGTCAGGCCGACTGATACTGCTAACTGTGAGGTGCGAAGAGGTAGGGAGGTTGGATCTGGGGAGGAGGGTGTCACAGATACAAGGGACGTAGTAGGTAGTCTCATGAAACCTACATGGGGATAAACCTAGGGCAAGCCCCCCGAGCCCATGGGCTATGACAACACGCAAGAAAGAAAAAAAATAAAAAAGAAAAAAATTTATATTTTTACTATAGCTATCAATGCATTTAGGGAAACATTTCTAATGTTGGTCTGGGGAAACTATATTTTCCAGGCCACTTCTACGTGGAGTCCTCCAGTGAAAGGAGGTGATGTCATCATAATGAGGGCAGTGTTGGACGTGTGGTGGCAAGGCGGTCCTCATGAGGTCATCGACATATTGGCCATATATATTTCATTCAATTTTATAGTAGGTTGAGTCTAGTCGCTTCCCCATTTTTTCCATTTTTAGATTTATTTTTGGATTATTGAACCTGAAGATACCTTCCACACCCTACCTTTCACCCACTTTTGTTAAAAGTTGTATTATATGGATAAATGAAATCATTATTAATGTTTTTTTTCCAAACGATTCATATTATTCTTCCATTGTAATTTTTTTATAATATAAAATTGATTATTATTATTATTATTATTTTATTATGAAAATTGAATGAAATTTTAATATTACAATATGAAAATAATTAGTATTATTTTTGATGAACTAAAACTGAAGGGATCTTGGCCGGATCTTCAGGATGATGAAAAAATCAATGAAATTTAAAAACTCAATATCAAACCACATATTTGATCCATATAAATAAATTTAAATGACCATAACATGGTCATTCAAAATCAGATCGAAATTCAGTCTGAACCATTAGGAAAAAATTCAAACCTTCTATTTTAGTTAATAGAAATTTATTTTTTCTTGGAAGAAAAAAAATACATTCATGATCTGATACCAATTGAATGTACCCGGTTGCTAAGAGAAATCTTATAGGACAAGTATTTTAAAATTATATTCTCTGTGATAATTTGACATGTCATCTCTATCGATTCAAGTCCTGGTATAGTTTAAATATATCTCTCAAATTAAAAGATCACATAAAGTAAAATAAAACTTATACGTCTTCAGATATGAAGTTGGGCTTGACTGAAAATCGTCACTGATGATCATTGCTTGTAGGATCCATATAAGAATCCCTCATGATCATGAAAATACTCTTTAAAAATCCCTAGGAGAACTGATAATTAAATTTAGTGTGCTATCATGGGGATCTGGTGATATATTCGACATCAAGAAAATCAATGTGATCATCTGACTTTGATGATTGATGGTGTTCTTAGATCGTCACTTGAAAAAGAGACTATTTCTCTCTACAATGAAAGAGGAGAGAGAGGATCTCATTCTAGATTGAATTAATAGTCCATTATGAGAGAACCTCTCTCCCTATTTATAGTGGATATTCTAAAAACTCGGTATGGTTCCCCAGCCCCCCAGAAATAAAATATTCACTGAATGATAATTATGAAGAACAAAACTACACCATAAATATTATTTATAATTTATCACATATCTATAATATATATTAGATATATTATATTATTAAAACCATGTTACTAATGTGAATTGTAACTTCCTCTTAATATTAAATGAACCTTTAATATTAAAATATATTTGTTTGATTAATATTTTCTTCTATTTACTTAACATTTAAATACATTAAAATAAATTCATCCCAATTATTCATAATATTAATACCAATGAATTTTTTTATTTATTGGTGATCAATAACATGGAAAAACATCATAATAAATTGTGGGGCCCAAAATGTACGACTTAAATATTAAAATGAATAGGAAGGATTCTTAAATACAATATTTTGTGGGAACCTATTGGCCCTTATCTCAATATTAATGAATTGAGTTCACAAACAATGAAGAGATTCTAGCAACCCATTAAGGCCCCTAAAAATATAAGGATTGTCATTACAACAATATCCAACATAATAACACATAATGTGTAATATAATATATTTTTACTTTAAATACATCATAAAGAATGATGAAAATCCATTCCATATTCCTTTTCTTGCTTTATTGTTTTTTGATCAAATTGGATGGATTCACTTTTCAACTGATTGGGATAATGAATTATGAAGGTTGCACCATCCTGATCAACTAGGTGTGGGATATATTACTTCCTTAACTTCGAAGTGACAAATCCTTTCATGACCATTCAACCAATGTCATACAACTAATAATGAACACAAAAAAACTAACTCATGATGATTTCATTATCGTTGTTTTTTTCCATGCATAAAAATATGTAATAAAAATGTACAAATTGATAATGATATCATGTTAGGAACCAATAAACATATATGTAACTTGGATGAACAGATGACCCCAATACATATGGTATTTATTTTGGAGTTTTTTTCCTCATTATATCACTACTAGATATCAACTATTATGCTCTATATGAAAACAAATTTCAATGGCTATGAGCCCCCAGCACGTGATATCAAAAATTTTCTCTGTCCAGTCAGTAAGATGTATCTAGACCATAATACATCTGTTTAATATTAATTTCATAGTATGTCACTGTTCTCATTATAGTATGGTGACTTCTATATAAAAATTAATTAATAGAAAGTACCATAAAATTATGGATGCAAAAATATATATACTATAATTGTATGTAAACAAATTACATATGTAAATGTAAACATGATATGGTAAAAAAGTACTCTTAATGTTTGGTATAAGGAAGAAACTATTATAACACATAAGGGGAAAACTAAATACTTTAATTATGGAATAGAAGTTCACCAAGAAATCGAATATCAATGAGATAGAATGATGTCAGCTAATTCTTTGTGGGATAAGTGTTAATAGAATACACCACCCACAACCCATTATTCAAATGAATGTAGTATGTGAATTATTTCAACCATTTATCTAATATTAGGATTAGTGATTGTGAATAGTGTAAGTAACCTCTTAAACCTAAAGGAAAATGGAAATATCATGTGATCAATATTATTGATATGGATTACAAGAATGAGGTAGTGAATGGTACAAACCCCATTCACTCTAGAACATCTAATACATTATTTTATTTTTATTCAACCCACTATTTTCTATCAAATATTTTGCGAACAATGTCACATTACCACCTCTATGATTACATTTTAAATCAGTAATAAAAATTATTAATGTTACTATGAAAACATCTTAAGTCTGTTATTCTTCTCTGATTAATGTTTGTAAGAGAATTCTACCTTAAATTCATATTATTCTTCATCTTGTTGAATTTTATTTCAATATGGCCATGGATTGGTTCACTTTATTTAGAACACATACCAATTTCCATGAATGGGTAGTCACACTCATTATTCTATGTGAAAATGTGATTACATATCTATATGATGATGAATGTGACATTACAATGTAAATTACTCTTTTTAATTGATTTTGATCCTTATCGATTAGGGATATTTATCATAGATAGTTGGGGATAAAATAGATATCGAAGGTATTCATATTGTATTGTATTTTTTAGATGTGTTTCATTACAAATTTTATAGTCTTCCTTATAATTGAGATGTTGAGTTTTAAATGGTTTACAAACCTATTGCTACAACCCATTTTAATAACTCAATATTGAATGTACATAATTTATTGGTGGAAATAAACAACTCTGAGAGATTATTGATTAGTGATTCCTTTGAAATAGTGCATCACTAATGGGTGAAATATTTTTTAATAACAAATATTGAAAAATGAGTCTATGTATTTATTATCATGAAAATAAGAGGATCATGATGTAGAAAATTATCCACTTCATCATATTAATGATTTTTAATAAATTGTAAGGACCTCAATACATCTAAAAAATAGACATTTGGTCTGCACATAGTCTATTAAAGGATAAAAGTTATACATACATAAGACAACCTTATGTATAAGGTATGGGATCTATGAATTTATAGTGATTACATTTGGACTTTCTAGATACTGTGCCACCTTCTTAGATTTAATAAATCGATTCATTAGGGATTTCATTGATTAATTATTGGTTGTAATTATAGATGATATTAATATATACTCTATGTGAATGTAAGAGAATAAATGTCACATAATAATTTTCTTCATTACACCTATGAAATAGAAACAATATTAAAAATTTGTTAATTGTGAATTCAGGTTTTTGAAAACATATTTCATGGGGAAACTGTTTACTAGATAGTTTATGTATATAGATCCATCCATAATTGAAGTCATTGACAATTTTGTCAAACCAACCACTCTGACCGAGGTAAGTTGTTTTCTAGGATTTTGTTAATATTATGAAAGCACTGTGAAGGATTTTTCATAGACCTATAATCAAATACACATATAAACACATAATTTATTCAAGTCCATTTGGACTAATGATTTTGAAGGTAATTTCATTGAGCCAAATATGAGATTGGTTAGTGAACTAGTACTCACACAACCATGTAGTGGGAAAGTGTTTATGAAATCTAATGATGAATCTAGGTTGGGAGTGGGATGTTTTATTATATATAATAATTTTTTGATCACTTATTAATCTCATAAATTATGTTTTATGAGTAGAATTACCCAAAATATAACCTATATTTAACATTGGTAATCTTTCTATTAAGAATTAGTCGGAAAAATATTTATAGTTAATGGTATGATATATATATTGAAAATAAAATATTAAATAATATATTCTACAAAAAATATTTGAATGTGTTCCATAGTATAAGGTTTGAGTGGATGATATATTATGAGTATTTAATATATTTCCAACATGTGAAAGATAATAAAGTGGTTGAGGCATTGAGTCGAAAGGGTCATGATATACTATCTATGACAAGGATACCAAAAGATCAACTATTTATGGATTGTCAAATAATGGACATTTAAATCTCAATGGAAGGGGTGAAATATATTTTTTTCAAATGAATATTCAGCCATCTCCCCATGATAATATTAAAGTGGTAAAAATGGAACATGTGAAGCTATAAAATAAGGTGATAAATGATCATGATTCAACCTTGATTGTGATAGAATGATTTTTTTTTGGAATAGAGTATGTTTCCCCATAATGGAATAATTTAATAAGGAGTTATTATAATAAACTCATAGATAAAAACTCTATATTCACCCTGGATCTAAAAATATTTATAGAGATATTATAGAGCATTTCTTGTTGATAAAATAAGGGTAGATATTTTAGAGTATGTATCATGGTTCTTCATATACCAAAAAAGTAAGGATATGTGGTTGATTTCTAAAGGTATTGTAACAACCATTACCCATACTAATCTTGAAATTGTAAAATTTTGACATTGATTTTATAATAGGAATCCCCCTAATATCTAATGGGTATAATTGAATTTGGGTTGTAGTTTATCTCCATAATTATTCTATAAATTTCATCTCAATTATAGAATTTAACACTCTAGATCAAATTTCTCATATATTCAATAAAGATGTTGAATGGTTTCATGGAGTAACACTTTCAATTTTATCTAATCGATATCCATCATTTACATTGATGTTTTAGAGAATTAATCAATAAGAATTTGATATGAAGTTATGTCCTAATGCATCCTATCACCCTTAGATATACGGTCAATATAGGGAACTATTCAAACCATGTAGGAAATTATACGATAATATACTCTAGTTATTATATGTTATTGGTATCAACCACTTTATCTTATCAAAATATCTTATAAAAAAATATTATCACATTAAAATCTAAGTAAAACTATATAAATCCATATATGGAACGAACTGAAATACTATGACTTATAGGATGAAGCTAGAGAAGGAAATTTTTTGTGTCCTTGTCTACCTAAGGATGTGTTATAAAAAATTAAGACCCTTAAGCATCATATAAAGTAAAATCATATTAAACATAAGAGTTATACAGTAAAGTTTTTCTTATATATTGAATTAAATTTTTGTGATAAGGTATTCATATGAATATTTCTGGTGTAATAATTTATGAGATTTAGTAAGAAGGGAAAGCTATTACTCAATAATATTGTTTAATTTTAAATTTATGATCATGTAGGAATTTTATATTATTACATGGTTCTTCCGCAAAACTTCTCTTAAGTTCGTGATGTGTTCTTTTTATCTTTTCCATGAAGAAATAATTGATCCTTCATATGTACTTAACCTGGATATTCTACCACAAGTGGATGATTATTCCTATGACAAAAAAAGGTATAAATTCTAGATCCTAGATATAATATTACATATAAATATATTTATCACATTTTAAATCTTTTTTATAGTAATCTTAAATTTCAGGAAGCTGTATAGGAACTCAAGGAATTGATGAACCTGAATTATCCACATTGGATTGCATTATTATGATGGGATTTCAAAACTCGAATCCATTTTATGGGGTAAAATGTAACATAAAATGGTTTTAGATGTATTAATTTGAAATTTATTTAAAATATATTATAGACTTGTTTACATATAACCCCATGTTTAATTGATCAATTATTTATAGATAAATCTATAACTACAACATTGGATTTTATGGCATGAAAAACATTTACCTCAATATGAAATATATATAGATATAACCTATCAAATTCAAATGTATTTATTAATTTACAAATAAATAATAATTAAATTTAAAATTATTTCATGACTAATGGATTGATTTTACAAATAAATGATTTCATATATACTTTATCTAATGATTAGGAATGAAGATAAAATCATTTGAAGCTAAAGAGTTATTTTTTAGGAAACTGTTTAAATGTGGGAAATATATTTTCATATTATTAAATTAAATAACTTTTAATAATTAATGATATTATTGTTATATGTGGATTTGATATTCAATCAAATATCTTAAAATTTTTCTAACTATTTTTTGTAGGAAATGTTTGAGAATAAATTCACTTTTCAGCTTATAAATACATTTTTAAAAAATGTTTTTCATTTTGTTTTCATGATATATTTAAATATAATTTCTATCACTTATAGAGATTGAATTTATTGATATATAACCCATATTTGGAATCATAAATTCAAAATTTTTAAGAGGGTAATTTAATATTTTAGCATAATTAGTAATTAAAATTGTAAAAATTTGTTTCTATTGTTAAGGATAAAAGGGCTTATTAGTGGATTCATATATGTGATTAGTGTAAAAATAAAAATAAACTATCCAAATATTATGTGTATAGTATATTAAAACAATATATTATGTTATATTTGAATTCTATTCCATTTTGGGAAGCTTTCAAAATAATATGTCTTTTTATTATATAAATATTATTTGTAATCCGATCATGTTACCACCCCACACATATTAAATTGAACCGCTTTGTGTACCTTAATTACAAGCTTTCATACATATATATTATCCATTAACTACCAAAAAAATATTTTTCAACTTATTTCTTTCATTATATAGATCATTTTATTATGAAGACAATCCGGTGAAGGCTTAAGGTGTAAGCGAAAAGCTGTCTCCCAAAGAATAATAAATTCTCCTACCTGACTATATAAATGATATTTTCTTATCCTTATTCATCTAAAGATATTATATCCATGATTAAATAATGGATATAGTATCATAATTATAATAAAATTCTATTTTGATTGTGGTATATCCATTTTTCTTCTCAATTCCATCATATGGTATGTGAAATTATGGCTTCTATGTTAGTGTGGACTACAACATCCACATAGTAATATGATTCATTTTCCATCACCACCTATCATTAATAGTCGTAATAATTAATTTATTAATTATATATTTTATATATTAATTAATTATTATTCTGTGATAATTAAAAATTATTTATCACTCCTTCCATCTTTTTTGTCAGAATGTGATAACATTTATCATGTGTACATATAGACTACCTTCTCCATGAGTGATGTGATTCATTTTTATATCTATACAATTTATAAATAGATATAAAAACGTAAATTATGATTATATGTGATGTTTATATCATGGTAAACATAATGTATATGGTGAAACCATGATAAAGAATCAAGGACCATTACATACAAATTGAAACATACATAAAAGCGAAGGCATTTTCACCTTAAATAACGAAGATAATGGATATTTTTAATAAAGTAGCGATAATATTTTATAATTTAATTTTTTTGGAAGTATATTTATATATATGGTCTTAATATAGTGTTTTAATATATTTAAATTTAGTATATATGATATTAGTGACTGTACGTTTAATGTTAGGCATGGGGTAAGGGTTTCTCATCTCACTTTTATTTTCACTAGACTTATTCAATATTCACTACTTGTTTATTTTTTATGGTGTATCCCTTTTATATTATATATCATGAATATATTTATATTCATGTTATTTGTATTATAATTTTATATTATTCTATTCAATTAGGTTTATGATTCAAATTTTACCAATGTTGTATGGGTTTAATGTTACGATCTCACCTTATTAAAGGGATTGTGTATTTTTTAATTTTAGATGATGATATTATATGATATACCTCTAAAATATATAAATTATTTTCTAAAAATGTGGTTATTTATAGAGATAATAATTTTTCCCTTTATTTTATTCTTTTTATGTACACAAACGTTTTAATGAATGTTTTTAAGGAAAACCAATTTCATTTGTCCTTTCAGAAGGGAAATGTTTCATCCAAGCTCATATTTGAATAAAAGTGTTTGGGAAAATGTTTTTTATATTATCCAATGACTTTTTAATTTCATTTTTACCCATTTTTTAATTTCTATAAAAAGTATAAATGGAATCTTCCTATCATTTTTTATAGAAGATAATTTTTACTAAATGTTTGAATAGAATATTTGTTTTGACTTATACCACATGAATAACTTATCCTGCCAATATGATTAATAATTTAATTAAAAATTCCTTCATATTTTTTATTGATCATTTAAAAGAATATTTTTCACCAAAATTATTAAAATTTTAACATGTTCAATAAGTGATTTCAAAATGAAATGGGCATTTCCCTCATGAAATATTCTATTGAAATTTTAATGATATTTTTATAAAATACAATATCCCTTGATGTAACTTATTAATCACTAGGTATATGATCCAATGATTAAATACTTATTCATTCACTAGATGGTTATATATAATGATGATGAACTCTTGATAAATCCCATCCTATATTCACAAGTTATGCTATGATAAATGAAAAAAATCTTGATATTGTGGAGTACACATGAATACATTAAGATTATATGACAGATGAGTATTCTATATCCTTATACTGTATTTTTTAATGATAAATGTTTTATAAGATCAAAGGCTTCAAGGGTTTTTAGTCCAAGACAAGATAAATGTGCATTGGTGGCTAGCCCAATCCCAAAATGGGTTCACAAGAGCTGATCCCTAGACTAATGAATGTATATAGGTCATTATCTAAAACCTAACGTTTGATGAATTTCTATATGGGTTTAATTTTAGATGGATATATATGATTATGATTGTGAAATTTCTTTATTCTACTATAAATTACATGTTTTGTGCATATGATATGATCTCATGGATCTTGATCATTGATTATTCTATGATACATGAATTATGATTTGTTAATCATTATTCTATGATTATGATATATGAGCTTTTATGTATTATTTTTACATTAAATGATCAATTTTTCAGAGCATTATTTTAATTTTATACGTAAATATGTTCATTGATTTATATCTTTTATATTTTTCCTTGTTTAGAATTTGATAACACTACATCTTATGTTTTCATTACCATTGTTTTCAATAATGGTTTTAGGTGGGGTATGACTAGGAAATGTAATATTTGAGATTATCTTTTTTGGGATACGATGGTTTTATTTCACAAATTATTATGTTTATGTAATTATTATCTAAATAAACTAAACCTTTACGGTCCTTGGGCATGTATTATTATGAAATGAAATTAATATTCATATAAAATTATGAAATATGTATGTATGTAATGTTTGGTTTGCCTTATGAATCATCTGAAACACCCTAGTTATCCTAACATTGAAAAAGATATAATAGATTCATTTATGAAACAATGTACTAACACATTTACTGTATCTTTTTACTCCCTAAATTTAGAAGAATTGATTTATTACATTATGAAATTATTAATTGTCATCAAATTATCAATGAAAAATAATTTTATATTCATATTTAATTATTTTGAAGTATAAATCAATCAATGGTGGAATTGATCATGAGTAAAAAACACATATTACACATCAAATCTATATAGTGGGAACAATTAAATAAAATATTTTTCATCAAATATTTTCTCACACTATATATCATAAAATGGAGAGGATGTTTTTATAATAAATAAAAGGGATGATGAATAAATATGATTTTATAAAAAAATTCCATATTTTTATTAAGGTACATTGTTGGATTTTTCATTCAACATAAATTTAAATTTGGCCACTTCATTAGTGATCTAATGTAGAGTATTAAAAAAAACTATCAATTTGAGAATATGATAACTATAAATAAAAAATACAGTGGTCCCTCAAATTTTGGTTGGGGATTAATGATTCTGAAGGATCTCATGGGGCTAGAGATAAAAAGAGAGAAACAAAGATAAATTTTAGAGGATCAACGGATAAATAAAATAGATGGAGTAATGTAAATGTACCTACATTTCATAATAAGGGATGAAAAATTAATGAAAATACAATAAGTGAAAAAAATAAATTATAAGTGTGAAAAGGAGGGGAATTAAGATAATTAATTTGAAAAATATATGAAGAACAAAACTAATACTTTGTAGTAAAGGATGTATCCAATAAATCGGTTGTCCCATTGATACTGTTGGCCACTATATCTAACAATAATAGTTTTAATTATACCAAATAATGTCATATATTAACATATATGTTACTTCATGTCAGATCTTATATGATTTCAAACAATTATCATGAAAATCATATCATTTTGATAATATAACTATTTTTGTGTATTAAGTCTAAAAAAACTTATATCCAATAATCTATGTGTAATTATGGGAATTAACATTTTTTACTATGTTGAATTTTAATATGGATTGAACACCTAAATTTTTTCTATGTATGAGTAACTAACACTAACTGATAGATGACTCAATGATATATATATATGACTCACTAACAGATATTTCAAATAGGCATATGTTCTAAGTATGTGAAGTTGACACCATTGGAGATGACACCGACATAGATGAATCTCCATTGCATATGACTCCCCGATGTAGACCAGATACCATCAGTCCATGTGACCTACCATTACATGATGCCACCGATGCACTGTCTCACCGATTGGTTCAACTGTATCACCGAGAGATGGAAGGGTTCACCATGGAAATGAGTCACCAATAGGTCAACTATCTCAACTACAGAGGGAAGGAATAATTGACAAAAGGAAAGATCACCATTGAATCAAGTAACCTATGTAATGAGCCACTGACGTGTGGAATGGCTGATAGAATGACATATTGATACTGACTAAAGGATACACTGACAGAATGAGACACTGACAGTTGAGTCACTGATAGACTATTTAAATTTTTATTTATTAATATTATATATAATGGTAATATTTTTATTATTTAATGAATCTTACATAATTATGTTCTACTTGCATACATGACATCAGACAGAATGATGTATGAGGTATCTCCACATGAACATTGACAGGATAGAAGGTTTAAAAAGGAAAGACATTTGAAAACTAATAGGGAATGATAATTGTTATGGTGAATGCATATGGGATCAATACTGAAGGACATATAAAAGTATCATGCAAACACTGTGAACACAAGAATAGAGGAATACACGAGGTGATCTCAATCAAGATGAACATAGAATTGAAAAACTACTTCAGAATTCCAAATAAACCAAATAATAAACTTGTACAACCATACATATAGTTAGGAGCCAGAGTACGACACTCTGTTCTTTGAAAACATACAAAATTAGACTCAGAATTCAACTTTACTTCATTAAATGTGTCTAGAGATACACCATATAATACACAGATACTTCTAAACCTAACTTCACATCATTGTATCTATTGTGTTAATTTAGTTATATTTCTATGTAGCGTGTATATATATTTCTTACACACACATTGATTACTATGAATAACTAAAGGATACTTGATATACTTAATCTCAAACTCTTTTTATCCATTTGTATCCCACGTACAACTGTGGAAGAGATCGTGTGTGACTGGTTTTTTGTTTTTCCCACAAAGTATAGTGGTAGATATCAAGGGTGATCTGGATAGCCCTACGTGCTATTGTGAACCCCGATCGAGGGTTTGGAACAATCTATTTATAAATTTAATCTACATTGTGGCAGGTGATCACCAAGTGGAGAGGATTAAGTCTGTTCTTGAGAATGAACCTCTTATTATATTTCCACATTGTTTTTACCTTTAAGTTTTAATCTTTTTCATTACATATTTCAGAGAAATAAGTTTATCTCTGATAGTTAGTCCTATAATGTGTTTATAATAGTATTTACATATGAGGATAGTTTAAAAAGATCTATTTATTATCAAATTTAGGTAACTGAGAACTAATAAATCTATTGAGAAATTAATCAAACAGTCATGCTCTTATAAATTCACTACTTGCTATCTTAGAAATCTAATTTTATAATATTAGAGGAACTTCAAACAATACATTTTAACAGAGATTTTATAGATACTCAATTCACCCTAGGTTGTGTACTATACACTGACCAACAAAATACTACACAAATTGTTCAATGTTTAAACATCAGGGCACAAAGAAATTATGCATGTCAATGTTCCAAACCAGGGGTTGTGAATGGTAACTAATGAAAAAACCTCTACGAACTACACAACAATAATGGGCTTATGCTTTGACTACTATTGAGATAGATCCGAAAAAAAATTGGTTATACGTACACTTGTTATTCATTAAAGCATAAAATATTTATTATTTTATTATAGTTTTATGCATTATTTTTTATCATGCTTGTTTGGTAGAAATATTCATGAACTGCCTCAATATATAAAGGTTTCCTTATCAATGAGAATAAAATGTGGTGATATTCTTTCATCTAATGTACATTACTCTCAAATAGTTAGCATTTGTGATATTAATATCCAATAAAATATTGTTATATTCCCTATAATAAAAATAATGATTACACATGGAATTAATTCTATGTATTTATATAGTTCCAACATCAATTTCAATGAGAATAAAAACATTTTCCATATACCAAATCATCACCCAATTAGATACAATTTCATTTTGGAATATGATTCTAAATATGAAAATACTCATTTAAAATTGTTATTGATTCCTTATAAGTAACAATATATTGATCAAATGATTAAGAAAGGTGTAGGTCACCATTAAAGACATCACATTATGATTGAATGTGAAAATGTATTCACTGAGGAGTTTATGGATGTTCATACTAACAAAGAGGTTGATATTTCAATTGAACATATAAATAGATAAATTTAAATATCTTAGATTTCTTATAGAATTACCTCTATTGAACTAGAAAAATTGAAAAAGATACTAAAATGTTCAAAACCATGGGATGAAATGATTCTATTTATTAAAAATAATCATGTGCAAATCATTTTATGCAATGATTATCATTAAATCCATAAGAAAAAAATTAAAACAAGTATTACCCATTATGAATGGATGACTTATTCATTAATATATGTGGGGACTTGTATATCTCCATGGTTGGCCATCAGTTGAGATATAATAAATTAATATTAGAGATGGGGAATATTTTCAACAATTCCATTCTCAGAAGGTATGGACTCTAGGAGTTTATAGTGGTGTCAATTAGAGGAAAAATTCTATAAAAAATTTCAATGTTATTTTGAATAGATTCATTAAGTATAAAATTATGAAATTTGTCATGGTGATATTATAATAAACTAATCAATAAAGTAACATGTGGAGTATTTGAGTGTTGTGCTAAATTATTTGAGAATGAAATATTTATAAGAAAGGTATTGTAAATGCTATTTTCTATAGAGTAAGTTATATTCAAGGTGAATTATTTTATATGTAAGGGTATATCTAGGGATCCTTTGATGAAAATAGAGATTTAATGATGTCCTATAAAATCTTCTATAATGAAGATATATACCTTAAGTTTTTTATTTTGATAATATTGATGATTTTTAGGAACATTAATTGATTTTCAAACATATTAACCAAGATAACATAGAATGGATTATATTTTATTTTTATTGTGTAATATATAGATATATTAATGTAGTTGGACATGAGGCTTATCACTAAACCTATAATCATACTACCCACATGTGCAGATGGATTTTTGATATAGAATGATGCATAAAATTGGGATTAGTTTATATTATTTTGATAAATGATTGATTGATATCTTATTACAATGTATATAATGACCCATACATTACATACATGGTTATTAATTCAAAATTTATGTACACTTATTACAACATATAACAAAACCAAGAATGGACCGTATAGGTATAGTGTCTTTAGAAACAGGGAAACATAAACAACTGGTTCATAAAGCATCTACACTGTCTCCCATTTATTTCATCATATCTAGAGTCCCTTTTGGAATATCCTACTTAATAACCTTCTTCCTGACCTGGGGAAAGAAATCATACAAATGGGTGAGCTCAAATTCTCAGTAAGGGTAAACAAAAGAAATATCAATCACATAATATTCATAAGAACATTACATTTTGGAAATCCTAACCTGCAAAAGAGATCATAATTTTATAACATGGGATAAATCATAGTAGTGAAATGTAATCCCAATAATAATAACATAAAACATGAAACTTTGTGGCATACATAAATAATCATAGAGAATCATTTCTTATTAGTCAAGACTCATTTCCAAGACTATCTTAGCGAACAAAGTCCATTTCTGAACCGAGTTCACTCCTCGTTTCAGTCCGGTTTCACTGAACCGGACTAACCTACCATTCCAGCCATGTCTATCTCATGAGATATAAATATTTACCCAATGAATTGGAGGGAGATTTAGGTCCCACCCATCTCATAATGAAACCATTCTTATGTGTGCCACAAAAATCATAAATCATACATCATTGCATAACCCATGTAATAAAAATGAGATTCTTAAACATCATGACATCATAAAACAATTCATATAAGATAAAGGAATTCAAAAAAATAATTCCATCACAACATAATAAAATCAATGTAATAATAGGGATAGAAACAGAACCCTATATTATCTTAGATGGAAAATAATTTTGATAAAACACTTGAACTCCATTCTTGAGGAAAATATCCTTTCTACTTCAAAAACATTTTTCCTTTTTTAACATGTCATACAATTTTAAACTAAAAGAAGTTGATTAAAAATAAAATTGAAAAATTGTAAAGGAATATTCTTGGAAATAATGTTTTAAAAATCCATTCATGTTGTATAAGTTAAAAAAACATTCTTCTCGTACTTATGTCGAAAAAGTCAAAACGTACATCGTACGAAAAACGACAAAATATTCCTTTCATATCTTTTAATAAAAACTCAACGAAGGGTAAAATTGGATATAAATAATTGTATAAGGATATAAATATTATATATTTAGGAAACTTGGATGTGGATGATAAATATTCCCCAGTAAATTTTGAAGTATAAACAATCTCGGATAAAAATGAGATTGTGAGATTTTCCCTTACCTTAGGTTCGATTTGCTTCGTAAGTGTCCAAAACTCATGTATAATGATTTAAATAATGTCATGGACTTATTAAATAATCATACTCATTGTTATGATATCATATATGGTCATATTTTTAGCTTCTTATTAGTAATATTTCATTGCTACTTGTTATTCGAGTGTTTATTACCTTTTGTTCTTATGCGTGTTTTGTCGAATAAATTCTTATTATTCTTTTTTAGGTTATAGATAACTCATTTCCCGAATGATATTAGTGTAATATATATCATATTCATTCATTCAATTCATTTATATAATCATTGTGCAATGAATATCATGTAGAATGAGTCACATCACATCGTGGAGACGATATTCCGTACATACGCACGAGCGATGATATCGTTCCCATGATAGTGGAATTGTATTGGAGTGTATGTATACTATTTCAGAATCAATATCACTTTACAATAATCATATATAGTTATTATTTACACCATTATACCCATCCAAGAAAGGTGGTGGTGGAAAATAGATTACACCACAGTGTGGAGACGGTATTCCGTACGTACGCACGCGCGGTTATTTCGTTTTCCATAGGATGGATAGTTGGTGAAATAGGTTTGTTTCATACATATAATAACATAAAAGTATATGAGTGATACTGATGTTATTACTCCATAATGAAACAACTAAATAAGAATAAGTGTAAGGAGAAATAAAGTTGAAAGAATCGGTAACGAACATTACCTCTTCTTTAAAGCGCCTCTTTGATACCTCCTCTTAGGGAACTAAAATTGGTCATTTAAGAATTATAGAACCTCTATGATGTTTCTAGGGAAGAGGAGAAGAGAATTTTTCAGGAGTTGGACGAGCTTGAAGGCTCAATGTGGTGTGAGGAAGAGAGGGAGGAGGTGCCCTTTTATAAGGGAGGAGAGGGGCACCTTTGGAAAAACAAAAAATATTATTTTATTATAATGTCATATTCAGTTTTTAATGGCTCCAAATTGATTTATTTCTAATATATGGTTGGTATGGGTCTAAATCCTCTCATACAATAGAATTTAGATAATTTTAGGTCATTATATTAACCTTATCTTTTAGTTTTAACTCATAGTTAATTAGATTGACATTTACCATATCACTTTGTATTTTTATATTATATAGTTAATAAACTTACCATATACATAAAAGAGACCCCAAGTGGTCCATTAATGATAAAAATATCATGATATAAGTATCTTGACTGAACCATAGATTTTTAGGAATATGATAACAATTAATAATATAATATTTGTTTTAAACAACTATTTTATGTCAATTTTGACACTATTTGGTAATTGATTTTTGTAAAACTCATAACAGAATGATTAGTTCAAAAAAGGTTAATTAAATAAATACTAACATGTCATATTAACATATAAAATTATTTTAATTCATAAAAAGTCTCAAATAACATTTATTTGGGTATTTATAACATCAATTATGTCAATATTTCATTAATAAGATAATTACTGCATCATCATTGTGTCATAAATAAATTAAATTATTTAATGTCTAAAAATTACAAATAAAATACCATTATGTAGGAAATCGTTTTATCTTTCTAATGAATATTTATAGTCGATTTTATCTTATGTATAACCCTTTATTAAAAATTATTTACTTATTAATCTTTGATTTTAACTATTTTAACCCTTCATTAAATAAATTAATAATAAATGTCCTAATCTAATCCAAGTGGGCCTAAATGGTAATATTTTATACCTAAGGTTGTTTTTGGTCGAATTAAACTTATCCAATAGAATTAGGACATGTGTTAGGTTAATAATAATATCATTTTTACCCATTATTACCTTATTTACTTTTAACCGTGGTAAAAAAAATAAAAAGTTACTATTCACCAAAAATTATTTTCATCTCATTGAACCAAATTTTATTCCTTGATATTAACAGTGTCTCTCGGATTTTCGAAATTACCCTCACAGAAGCGGTAAAATTATGTTTTATGTGAATTTCCAAATTCTCCTAGGAGGTGGGTAAAAGACGGTGAAAAGTTCAATAAAATTTTTATATATCTAAAATTTTTATAAAATGACTCCAAGGAATTACATTGAACTTATAGAGGTGTTATGTATCAAGTTTGAACTAAATTAAATTTAAATAAAATAAATAATTATTTAAATAAAAAGTCGGTTTTTAAATAGTAACCCAGTGTTTTCACTATTCATCAAAAATTGAAAGTTTTCAGAAAAATACCAAAATTTCAACCTAGGCTAATTTCTATATTCCGAATCCAAAAATGAAGTCCATTTTGAAAAATAAAATTTTAGAAATTTCAAAAAGTGGGTATTACTATTCATAACGGCTAGTTTTAATAATATTTTAATAGCATATCGTTGTTTAGTGAAACTCGGTATTGCGTACAACGCAAGCTATCGAGGAAGGCCACAGGTGTGTGTAAAGCAAGCCAAGCTAGTGTTGTGTGTAGTGAAAGATTCCTTTGTTGATTTATATAGTATAAAAACAAAATATTTCTCATAAAATTCTCGGGTGTTACATTCTACCCCGCTTTAAATGAATTTCACCCTCGAAATTAGTCACTTTGTAACAAACAGTTGAGGATAACTCTCCCTCATCATATCCTCAAGCTCCCATGTAGCTTCTTCTAATTGGTGGTTCCTCCATAAAACTTTCACCAAGCAAGCGGTCTTGTTCTGTAGGAATTTTTCTCTAGGATCCAGAATCTCTATCGGCTGTTCTTCATAAGAAAGATCTTGCTCCAGCGGTACAACTTCTGAGCAGAGTACATGTGAAGGATCAGGTATGTAATTTCTCAGGAGAGATACATGGAACACATCGTGAACTTGAGAGAGAATCGGTGGAATTTCCAATCGGTAAGCTACCTTCCCAACACGATCCTGTATTTTGAAAGGACTGATATACCTAGGGCTCAACTTTCCCTTCTTTCCAAATCTCATTACTCTCTTCCAAAGAGATATTCATAAGAACACATTATAACCCACTTCAAACTCTAGGTCTTTTCATCGGTTGTCGGCATAACACTTTTGTCGACTCTGAGCTGCTCTTATGTGCTGTTGAATAGATCGGACCTTTTCTGCCATCTCATCAACAAGATCAGGTCCTAATAGCTTTCTTTCCCCAACATCATCCCAGCAAGTTGGAGTCCTGTATTTCTTTCCATAGTGAGCATCATAAGGAGCCATCTGAATACTGGAGTGAAAGCTATTATTATAAGAAAATTCCACCAGAGGTTGGTGTTGATCCCAACCACCTTTGAAATCCATAGAGCAGGCTCTCAACATGTCTTCTAGAGTTTGAATTGTCCTCTCAGAATGACCGTCTGTCTGAGGATGGTAAGCAGTGCTGAAACTCAACTCTGTATCCAGAGTATGCTGAAGACATCACCAGAACTTTGAGGTAAACCTCGGATCCCGATTAGATATAATGTAAAGTGGTACTCCATGCAATCTTACCACTTCCTTTACATATATCCTAGAAAGCTGATCCAGAGAGAAATCATCTCTAATAGTAATGAAGTGTGCAGAATTTGTAAGACGATCAACTATGACCCAGATAGCATTATTGCCTTTGGATGTATTAGGAAGTCGAGTGACAAATTCCATAGTGATGTTTTCCCATTTCCATTCAGGTATGGGTAAGGGTTGTAAATTTCCATTAGACTTCTGTCTCTCATCTTTAACTTGCTGACAAACCAAGCATCGAGAGACATATTCAGTATCATCTCTTTTCATTCCATCCCACCAGAAGTACTCTTTCAGATCCCTATACATCTTCGTGCTTCCAGGATGAATAGAGAATGATGAACTATGAGCCTCATCCAGCAGATCCTTCTTTAATTCTGGGATGGGAGGAACACAAACCCGATTCCTGAATTTTATTATCCCATCACAATCATGGTTGAATTCAGGAACATTTCTCACCTTCTTTTGTAACTCTACATCTTCTTTCTGTGCCTATTTAATCTTCACATGTATAGATGGTTGGACATTCACTTGAGAAAGATATGATTTTTACCCTTCCATTATAATTCCAAGATCCATCCTTTCTAAATCCATAAATATTGGATCTTTTGGGATCCTCATCATGGATAAGCTAGCATGGTCTTGTTGAATTAATGCATCTACCACCATGTTTTCTTTCCCAGGGTGGTAATGAATTGAGTAGTCGTAATCCTTAATCAGCTCCAACCATCTTCTTTGGTGCATATTCAGTTCCTTTTGTGTGAAAATATACTTTAACCTTTTATGATCATTATAAATGTCACACCTTTCTCCATAAAGATAATTCCTCCAAATATTTAATTCAAATATTACCACAGCTAACTCCAAATCATGTGTTGGGTAATTTTGCTCATGGATTTTCCACTATCGTGAGGCATAAGCTATCACCATATCATTTTGCATGAGAACACACCCCAACACCTTCTTGGATGCATCACAGTAGACCACAAACCTTTCTCCACTACAAGGTAGTTTGAGCACATGTGCACTGGATAACCTTCTTTTCAAATCCTTGAAATTATCTTCAAATTCCTCCGTCCAGACAAACTTAACTCCTTTCCGAGTCAACTTGGTGAGTGGATTAGATAATCGTGAAAAATCTTTCACAAAACGTCGATAATATCCAGCCAAACCAAGAAAACATCAGATCTCAGTTACTGTTGTTGGTCTCGACCATCTTTCGATAACCTCTGTTTTTGCTGAATCCACAAATATCCCCTCTTTTGAGATTATGTGACCCAAAAATGCAAATTTTTGAAGCCAAAATCCACACTTGTTAAATTTTGCATAAAGCTTCTCCTTTCTCAGGGTCTTCAATATAATTCTCAAATGATCTTCATGTTCTTCCTTTCTCTTTGAATAGACAAGAATATCGTCTATAAATACTACCAAAAACTGATCAAGATAGTCTCTAAAGTCTCTATTCATCAGATCCATGAAGATAGCAGGGGCATTAGTAAGACCAAATGGCATCACTATAAATTCATAGTGTCCATACCTTGTACGGAAAGCCGTCTTTGGTATATCCTCCCTTTTGACCCTTAATTGATGATACCCTGAATGAAGATCAATCTTGGAAAAGTATTGAGCTCCGCGTATTTGGTCAAATAAGTCATCAATGCGCGAGAGAGGACATTTGTTCTTGATAGTGATCTTGTTAAGTTCTCGATAATAAATGCAGAGTCTCATTGATACATCTTTCTTCTTAACAAACAGAACAGGTGCTCCCCAAGGTGACGCACTAGGGCGTATGAATCCCTTATCAAGATTCTCTTAGAGTTTCTTCTTCAATTCCTACAACTCAATTAGGGCTATTCTATAAGGTGTCTTTGAAATAGGCAAATCACCTGGTACGAGTTCTATTGAAAACTCGAATTCACGATTTGGTGGAAGACCCGGAAATTCCTCCGGAAAGACATCATCAAACTCCCATACAATGGGCATATTCTTAATCGTGAGTTTCTCACCAACCATTTGAGATAAATAACCTTCATTTAGTGGAATCAAGACCCATAAGATGGAAGAAATTTCCACTAGAAGGTTATGTTCATCCTTGTATCGATAGACGATCATATATTGATCTGGAATATGAAATGTGACTTCCCTTCATTGGAAATTGATATGAGCTCCATATAAAGAAAGCCAATCCATGCCAAGAATCACATCAAATTCCACTATAGGAAGGATCAAAAGATTTGCAGGAAGCACTTTCCCACAAACTTCAATAGGAGAAGAATTGTAAACTTTTGATGTGTTTGTTGTGCCATTAAGAGTCGTCACATCCAACTCAACATCTAATTGTTGAGGTAATACGGCTATACCCTTAGAAAATTCTTTAGAAATAAAAGAGTGGCTGGTTCCAGAATCAAATAAAACATTTTCTACTTTAGAGTGGATGGTAAGTGTACCTTTCACCACTTTGTTATCGTACTCCACATCACTGATAGAAATTGCATATGACTTTCCTTTGTCTTTAGCCATAAGAGTTTGTTGATGTCGATCATCATCATAAACCCTTGGATTAGGGCATTGATAAGAATAGTTCCCCATTTCCTTGCACTTGAAACATTGAAGTGTAGTAGGTTCATTCTGTGTATCCCTTCCTTTGTTTGCATCATTAGACATTTTCTTCCCATTATTTCGAAATTCAATTGCCCGATGACCTTCTTTTCCACACTTATAACATTTGCTTGTCCCCTTAAGACTATTTCATCCATGTTTCTTTCCACACTTTGATAATAAGGGAAAACTCATCTTCTTTTCAGTGTGCTCTTTAGATTTTCCTTTGAATTCCATTTTCCTCTTCTTATCAAACCCATATGACTGATGGGTTACTCCAATATCCATATCAACATTGAGAGCACATAAAATGATTTCCTCGTAGCTATTGAAGTCTCTTATGGCTAAATCCCTTCGAAGACTTGGTTTTAAGCCACTAAAGAATCAATCGATCTTACTCTTTGGTTGGATAATAATACCAGAAGTGTACCTTGCAAGTCTTGTAAAATTTGCTTTGTAGGTACTAACAGATTCATCATCCTTTTGCTTCAGGTCAAGAAACTCCTCCTTCTCCATCATTGTTCGAATAATACGAGGGAAGTACTTATTGAAAAATAAGTTCTTGAACTCATCCCATTCCATGGACTCAATTTCATCCCTTTGCCTCATATTCTTAATAAGATTTCACCATTGATCAGCATCACCTTCCAAATGATAAACTGCTAAAATGACTTTATCATGTTCAGAACATTGAAGAACCGAAAATATCTTTTCAGTGGTACTGATCCATTGTTCAGCCACTAATGGATCATAAGACCCGTTGAATGAAGGTGGGAGCTGCCTCATGAAGGATTCAACAGAATTTTTCTCCTTCCTTTGCTCGTTTGGAAGTCCTGCATGATTCGTAGCTTGAGAAAGTTGTGTGAGCATGGCTACAAGAGTTTACATTCCAGCTCCCATAACATTTGGTTACTCAGGGGGATAATCATTGCATTGACTGTCGTATTCCGCATTAACACAGTTCCTTCAGGTTCCAGGCATTGACTAAAACCAAGAAGAATAGTGTGAGCAACACTAATTATAATAGGAAAACCACATAATCAAGAATAAAATTTCACACTTAAGGTATTATAATAGGTTGTTCATGGCCATTTTTAAAACACTAATATTGTGTTCTATGCTTAGACTTATCCTTAGGGTTCTTACTAAGGCTTTCACATCCTAGTTTTCAAAGATTGACTATACCTTTCCTCTGATACCAACTATAACGACCCATACTTTACATACATGGTTATTACATCAAAATTGAATTACACTTATTACAATATATAACAAAACCATGAAAGGACCCTATAGATATAGTGTCTTTAGAAACTGGGAAACATAAACAACTTGTTCATAAAGCATCTACATTGTCTCCCATTTATTTCATTATATCTAGAGTCCCTTTTGGAATATACTACTTAATAACCTTCTTCGTGACCTGGGGAATGAAATCATACAAAAGGGTGAGCTGAAATTCTCAGAAAGGGTAAACAAAAGAAATATCAATCACATCATATTCATAATAACATAACATTTTGGAAATCTTAACCTGCAAAAGAGATCATAATTTTATAACATGGGATATATCATAGTAGTGAAATGTAATCCCAATAATCATAACATAAAACATGAAACTTTTTGGCATACACACATAATCATAGAGAATCATTTCTTATTAGTCAATACTCATTTCCAAGACTATCTTAGTGGACAAAGTCCATTTCTGAACCGAGTTCATTCCTCGTTTCAGTCCTGTTTCACTGAACTGGATTAACCTGCCATTCCAGCCATGTCTATCTCATGAGATATAAATCTTTACCCAATGAATTGGATGTATATATAGGTCCCACCCATCTCATAATGAAACCACTCTTATGTGTGCCACAAAAATCATAAATCATACATCATTGCATAACCCATGTAATAAAAATGGGATTCTTAAACATCATAACATAATAAAACAATTCATATAAGATAAAGGAATTAATAAAAATAATTCCATCACAACATAATAAAATCAAGGTAATAATAGGGATAGAAACAGAACCCTATATTATCTTATATGGAAAATAATTTTGATAAAACACTTGACCTCCATTCTTAAGGAAAATATCCTTTCTACTTCAAATACATGTTTCCTTTTTTAACATGTCATACAATTTTAAAATAAAAGAAGTTGATTAAAAATAAAATTGAAAACTTTTAAAGAAAGATTCTTGGAAATAATGTCATAAAAATCTATTCATTCCGTATAAGTTAAAAAAAACATTCTTCTCGTACTTTTGTCGAAAAAGTAAAAAATTACCTCGTATGAAAAACGACAAAAGATTCCTTTCATATATTTTACTAAAAAATCACTGAAGGGTAAAATTGGATATTAACAATTGTAGAAGGATATAAATATTACATATTGAGGAAACATATATGTGGATGATAAATATTCCCCAGTAAATTCTGAAGTATAAACAATCTCGTATAAAAATGAGATTGCGAGATTTTCCCTTACCTTAGGTCCGATTTGCTTCGTAACTGTCCGAACCTCATGTATAATGATTTAAATAATGTCATTTACTTATTCTAGAATCATACTCATTTTTATGATATCATATATGGTCATATTTTTAGCTTCTTATTAATAATATTTCATTGCTACTTGTTATTCGGGTGTTTATTACTTTTTGTACTTATGCGTGTTTTGTCGAATAAATTCTTATTCTTATTTTTAGGTTATAGATACCTCATTTCCAGAATAATATTAGTGTAATATATATCATATTAATTCATTCAATTCATTTATATAATCATTGTGCAATGAAGATCATGTAGAATGAGTCACATCACATCGTGGAGACGATATTCCGTACGTACGCACGAGCGATGATATCGTTCCCATGATCGTGGAATTGTATTAGAGTGTATGTATACTATTTCAGAATAAATATCTCTTTAAAATAATCATATATAGTTATTATTTATAGCATTATACCCATCCATGTAAGGTGGTGGTGGAAAATAGATTACACCACGGCGTGGAGACGGTATTCTGTAGGCACGCACGCGCGGTGATTTCGTTTTCCGTAGGATGGATAGATGGTGAAATAGGGGTGTTTCATACTTATAATAACATACCATTATATGAGTGATACTGATGTTATTACTCCATAATGAAACAACTAAATAAGAAGAAGTGGAAGAAGAAATAAAGTTGAAAGAATCGGTATCGGACATTACCTCTTCTTTGAAGCGCCTCTTTGATACCTCCTCTTAGGGAAATAAAATTGGTCTTTGAAGAAGAACAGTGCCTCTAGGATGTTTCTAGAGAAGTGGAGAAGATAATTTGGCAGGGTTTTTCCGATCTTGTAGGCTCAAATTGGTGTGAGGAAGAGAGGGAGGGGGTGCCCATTTATAAGGGAGGAGAGGGGAACCTTTGGAAAAACTAAAAATATTATTTTATTATAAAGTCATATTCAGTTTTTAGTAGCTCAAAATTGATTTATTTTGAATCTAAGGTGGGTATGGGTCGAAATAATCTCATAAAATAGAATTTATACAAGATTAGGTCATTATATTATCCTGATCTTTTAGTTTTAACTCTTAGTTAATTAGATTGACATTTACCATGTGACTTTGTATTTTTATATTATATAGTTAATAAACTTACCATATACATCCAAGAGACCCCCAAGTGGTCCATTAATGATACATATATCATGATATAATTATCTTGGCCGAACCTTATATTTTTAGCAATATAATAACAATTAATAATATAATATGTTTAAAAAAAAACTAATTTATGTCAATTTTGACACTATTTGGTAATATATTTTTTTTTTAAAATCATAAATGAATTATTAGTTTGAAAAAATATAATTAAATAAATACTAACATGTCATATTAACATATAAAATTATTGGAATGCATAAAAGTCTCAAATTACATTTATTTGGGTATTTATAACATCTATTATAACAATATTTCATTAATAAGATAATTACTGCATCATCATTGTGTCATAAATAAATTAACTTATTTAATGTCTAAAAATTACAAATAAAATACCATTATGTATGAAATCTGTTTATATTTCTAATGAATATTTATAGTCGAATATATCTTATGTATAACACTTTATTAAAAATGATTTACTTATTAAACTTTGATTTTAACTATTTTAACCCTTCTTTAAATAAATTAATAATAAATGTCCTAATCTAATCCAAGTGGGCCTAAATGGTCATAATTTATTCCTAAGGTTGTTTTTGGTCGAATTACACTTATCAAATAGAATTAGGACATGTTTTAGATAAATAATAATATCATTTTTACCCTTAATTACCCTATTTACTTTTAACCGTCGTAAAAAAAAGTAAAAAGTTTCTATTCACCAAAAATTATTTTCATCTCATTGAACCCCATTTTAGTCCTTAATATTAACCGTGTCTCTCAGATTTTCGAAATTCCACTAATAGAAGTGGTAAAATTATGTTTTATGTGAATTTCTAAATTATCCTAGGAGGTGGGTAAAAGACGGTAAAAAATTCAATAAAATTTTTATATATCTAAAATTATTATAAAATGAATCCAAGGAATTACTTTGAACTTATAAAGGTATTATGTATCAATTTTGACCTAAAATAAATTTAAATAAAATAAATAATTATTTAAATAAAAAGTCGGTTTTTAAATAGTAACCCAGTATTTTCACTATTCATCAAAAATTGAATGTTTTCACAAAAATACCAAAATTTCACCCTAGGCTAATTTCGATATTCCGAATCCAAAAATAAAGTCAATTTTAAAAAATAAAATTTACAAAATTTCAAAAAGTGGGTATTCATATTCATAACGGCTAGTTTTAATAATATTATAATAGCATATCATTGTTTAGTGAAACTCGGTATTGCGTACAACGCAAGCTATCGAGGAAGGCCGAGGTTGCGTGTAAAGCAAGCCAAGATAGTGTTGTGTGTAGTGAAATATTCCTTTTATGATTCATATAATATAAAAAAAATATTTCTCATAAAAGTCTCGGGTGTTACAATGTACATCTAAATATGTATTAGGAAAAATATGAAACAACTGATCTAGAGTTATCTACAATATTATTCGCAATCAATATTTAAGTAATGTATCTCAATTGAGAAAATTGTGACATATATAATGACAATATGTGGTAGAAATATATATTTAAACAAAAGGAGTTAAAAACTTAGAAATGAATATGGCATGATCTAATCAAGGACTATGATTTCAAAATCTGTTACCATCCTAGGAGGAAAAATAACATAGAAGATGATATCTATGTATTAAATATTATGAAAACTTATCTATTCTGAGAATTGAGAAACATAAAATCATACTATGCATTCAATAGATATACATGTGAATCATAAATGAAGGAAAAATATCCCCCTATAATCTAAAGATTGCAAAACCATCCATTTAGAATGAAATAGAGAAAGATAAAAAGGATAATGTTGTGATTAAAACAAATGTTTATACTATAATAAAGGGTAAATCCTAACAATTTAACCATGAGGAAGAAGTTGTTTTCGAATTTGGGTGATAACTATATGTGCAATCCGGTCATGTGATAAAGAAGGATTTATTGAAAGACTATCATAGCTCCACATTCTGTTTTTCCAAAGGAGGATAAATATGTATAGTAATCTATAAGCGTATTAATAGTTAGAAAATATAAATAATGATACTTCTTAATTTACATAAATTTTATTGATATTCCAACAAGTAATGTTAAAAAAGAGAATGTATATGGGGATTATGAAACTCTTTCCCATATATATATGGTAAATGGGAGAATATCACCAAGGATTTAGTCATGGGTATTTTGATGAAATAAAATTGAAGTAATTCCACATGGGTTATATCATATTGACTTACCTATAAATATAACTTCCTCTTCATTCAGTAGTATATATCATTTGAAAGACTTGTAAATATATAAAATAGAAATGTGGTTAGGAGGCATGTAACACCACTATCAATTGAAATTTATCGATATCCAAAGATTACATCAATATTTAAGAATATTCATTAAAATTCCTTTAACACTGATCCATAATTCATGACCTATCACCCTTAAATAGATTTAGAATCCAAAAAATACAATGATAAAATTGGAAGGATGTTGTGATATTTCACAGTGGATTAAAATGTATGTTGAGATCAATATCTTTATCTGGAGATATTATCATTGAATAATATCATAAACTTAATCATCCTGAGGTATCCTTATGAATCACTATATAGAAATAAATATAAAAATCCAACATGTGGGGATCATGTTGGAGAGAATAATGTGTTGTAAATTAAACTAGTTGAGAAAAAAGTGAAGATGTTATTGTTATTAACTAATAAATCAATATAGTAAAAAGATGAATGATGATGCATGTTGGAAATCATCGAAAAGACATGGAGTTTGAAGTTGGAAAAAGTTATTTCCCTTTTTATCCCCATAGAGGGAATCATGATTTTGGTAATGAAGGGAAATCTTGGAACTAGGTATTTTTGATCATTTGATATTTTTGACTACATAAAATATGTGGCCTATATCTTAGTGCTTCCAACAGAAATATTTCAAGTGAATAACATGTTTTATGTATCCCTATTAAGGATGTACATAGAAAATCTCTCAAATGTACTACATCTAGTGAGAGTTCACCAGAATCTAGATCTATCTTTTAAGTAGATACCAATGAAAATATTTACCCATAGAGGAAATGTTCTACACAACATGTCGTATGAAATTGTCAATGAACATTGGCTAAACCGTATGTATAGATAAGAAATATAAGAACATGGTGAATAAATAAAATAGAAGTTTAGTCATATTATTTTATTCTAGTGTATGAAATGAAATTTCAGTGATGAAATTTCTTAATTGGAGAAATGTAATAACCTATACTTTTATATAAATAAAATTTAATTTCAATAAATATGGGTTATATTAAGTAATATATTATTCGTTTAAAATAATGCACGACTTGAAAAATTATAAAAAATTTATTTTATTAATTTTTCAAATTAATTTGGAAGGGTAGACACACCCAAAAACTGAAATTACTATAATAAGAAAAAAAATTATATTATTGATAAATTTGGATCGTTTTTGTTTAGTAAGATAATTATACCCATTGAAAACATAGTATAATAGAAAGAATTCATTATGAATTAAATTTATAGTATTAAAAATGAAGAATATTAATTTTATAGGAATCATAATGAATGATTAATTAATGAAATATAGGGTATTTTTTAGAATTAGAAAACCTTTATGACCATTTGGAAAGTAACCTAACTTTTGTGAATCGTAACTAATTGTGTGAATAAAAACATAATATTTGGATTTCTTATGAAATAAAATATAAGGAATTTGAATCACAATTTAATTAAATAATAATGTAAAATATGATAAACTAATTTTTTTTATACATATAATGCATATTTGATATTTTCGTAATCATATATTCTTTGATTCCATTATTATATATTAACAAACCTAAAAATGTGAAATGAAATTTATTTACATAAAACGGTTTCATAAAACACTAGTAATTTTTTATATAAATAATAATTAAATTTATAAAATTTTACATAATGTATCTAAGGGTCAAAACTATTATTGAATCATGAAATTTAGAAAAATTGAGTAAAAAAGAATTAATTTACACATTTAATTTTTCATATTTATAAAATTATTTTTATAAAATTAATTTTTTGGACTAAACTCATTAATCATATATTATGTTGAAATTTAAAGTAATTTATTAAAATTTCATTTTTTTGAATAGGAAAAATAATGTTTGTTACAATACTTTATATTTTAGGAAATCATCATGATATAATTGTAATTTAAAAATTTATAATTCCTTTTTATCGAAATAATATGTAATATAGAAGTAAAATAATTAATTTAAAAAATTATTCCTTAAATTTAGAAACCCATATTTCTAATTTTGGATCCCATGTTATATTTTATAGTAATAAATTCTTATTTTTTCATTTTCCTCTAATTAAATAGTTACAAGATGAAATTCAATTATTGATTAGATTTACAGACAAATTCCCTTTAAATTTTTAATAAATCATTTATTTTCATGTGAATTAGTATTATTAATAGACATTGTCCAAAATGGTAAAAAAATAAATACATTATTCTAAAATACTCATATTCCACTTATATGTATCACCATTTACCACAACCTATAACCTTAGACAATAAGATTCCTATTTTAAAAAACATTTCTTAACAACCTCTATAACAATCATTTATGTGTCCCAGAGTTTCTGGTCTCATCAAAGGACAACCCTTCAATGAAATAATTTATTTATCAAAGGACTCATTTCAATATGTAAGATAATAACTTCTAATAACTATTTCATTTATATCACTTAAATATTTATTTCTTTTACATCCTACATATATATTTTAAAAAATCGAAATGATTACATAAATATCACCAGAATACAAAAATTTTATTATATAAATGGAGAAATCATTATATACCTTCCACTGATGTCTCTATTTTGTATATATACATTCATGTGTTCATATAATAATTATAATTGATTATTGATTTATTGAATACGATATTCAAGAATTTTATTAATGTTTTATGTATTCTTATAGTAGAAAAAACATTTGGAACAATATGAAGAGAATAATCATGGCGAAACAAAGAAAATATAAAGAAGATGTCCATAAAGATAGAATCCAAATGAATCCTGAATCTGATTGAATGGTGGTTTTAAATGATGTTGGATGATCACATGATATTTTCAAGGCTCATAACTAATTAACCAAACAAAAAGGAATTTATCACTAAAATATGACATTATGTCAAATGAAAACATTACATGATGTGAAAATATACATGGTGTGAAGGAAATACAAGAGGTGAAGATGAAAGTGTAGAAAAAAGGAAATGCCTGAAAAATTTATGATGTGTTAATGTTTCATGACATGAATCATTTGTAATAGAATAATATATAAATTTTTACTTGTATCTTGTGATATGGGGCCCATGGAATTTACCGAAATGACCATTTAACACCATCTTTAACATTGGGAAACTAGATTTTGACTTCCATGCTTATAAATGGGGATTTTTCCAAGGTGATGAGATCCAAAAAATTCATAGAGGTTGGAGTATGGGAATTTTTCTACTATGGTTCTGACCCATATTTCTTCAGACATATGGTTTTCATTCTACTTTTTTGTTTTCTCATTTTTTTGTAAACATAGGACGGTTTATAGTTTAATTTAACATTATTATCTTTATTATATTTAATCTAAAATCTTCTCTATAATTTTACTCGATCTTCATTCAGTGATCTCAAATGATTAATAAACCAATAACCATAGTAGGGAGAATATATGAAATATTATTTAGAGAATATAATGAAAATAAAATATAAATCAACAAATGTTAAAAAAAAATTGAAAAGAGAAAAATTGAAAGAAATCCCTATCTATGGATTGAATCAGTTCAAAACCTTAGTGGATGCCTCCCCATGGTCAAAACAATATATCTTGAATTAATCCATTTTCATTGGTATAAATCCCCAATTTATAATCCTGGATATCATCCTCCTATTTCCCTGGTTTAAATATTGTGGTAAATTGATGTTTCATGTCAATATCATGGTTATCCCATCACAAGAATCATTTCAACAATCTTATCTAGTTCTATTCCAAATCATTAATGAGATAGAACATTTATATGTCAAGAAAGTTTGAGGCATTTACTTTTAATGCTATGTAATCTTCATGTTTTTTATGTTCTTCATACATTTTATAGATTCACATCATGTAATGTTTTCATGATTTGTATAGTAAATTTCTAGTGACAAAACCCCCATTTTTATCTGGTTATACAGTTATAGGCATCCAAAACATCATGTGATCATCCAACAACATGAGATACTTTCATTAAATAGAATACATGATCTGTTTGACTTCAATTTTCTATTTTAGTGTCTTTATTTTTTTATTTTCATTCTGAGATGATTTTTTTTATTGTTCCAAATTTTTGTTCATTTCATAATAATACATAAAACGTTTATACTATGAATGAATATCTTATTAAATAAATAAGTATTCAAATAAAATGAACATAAAAAACCATAATATATAGATACAAAATAGAGATATCAAATACCCCAATATTCAGATATTTTATCATCCTTGAGAGAAATATCAGCATCACAGAATTATGGCTGCGTACATCAACAAGGGAATTTTTAAATTATAGTTCACTTATAAATAATTTATAAATGAATATTATAAAGGTTAAAAAAATACCCAAAAAATAATTCAATAATGATGCTTCATTTATAATTTCCAATTGAATATATATCCCCCTTTTCACTTACTAGTTATATTACTTCATCAACACACTTTTAATTTATAAATTACCTTACCATGAATTTTTCTCTATCCTCACACATGTAAATAATTTTAATAGAGTAAAATAGATACCTTAACTGAGTGATCCTAAATATAATATTTCATTAAAAAAAAATTTATCCCCCAATAAATAAAAATGTCACAATTAATTATGAGGGATTTTAAAATAGGATCAAATTAGTATGAGACCGAGGATTAGTAGGTATTAAATTTTAAAATCAAGTAACGATCAAGTAGGATGATTAAATCTAAAATATAATACATTATATTCAAAAGAAACTCTCAATGAAATGTTCCCCACAAAAATATAATGTCAGCTCACATAGTTCCCAAAGTTCAATGTAAAGGCTCATGGAAAATATAATTAGAATGATGGACTTACTCTATTATTTTTTCTTTTATTTATTTATTTTTTTAATCTGTATCTATTATAAGTCTCACATTCACCACCTAACCACATATCATTTTGAGATCATTGTTCTGTAGGTTGTGATTTTTGACTACCATAGAAAAAATACATTTTGGTGAAACACAAGATTGGAATAATACTAATATCCACCACCTAACCACATATGAATAAAATCAATGTTCTGGTAAGGGTAATTTTTTACTCTCCAAAATCACAAAAAAATTATATTTTATTTTTTATATTATTTCAAAAATATGGATAAATAATTATATAAAATTAATGAAAATATAAATCATCTATTAAACCCGATATAAACACTATTTAGTCTTATCTTATGAAATAATATCCCATCACTTCCATGTACAAACCCTCCCCTTCATTAATTCAACTGAATATCATGAAAAATAAATTGTTTATGTTATGAAAGAGAAAAAATGGAATGTAATCTATATCAATGCTAACAAGTTCATAGATGGATTATACAGGCTAAGAAGAATAATTATATAAGTGGGTCTTAGGATAAATTTTATTTTCAATATTATTCCTCACTCATTAAAAAAGTGAAATTTTTTAGTCATAGACATGAAAAGATATCAATAAAAATTCATGTAGTTTTACATGCCTCTTGTATCACTTAATAAATATTCCCATAAGAATAGGAAATATTTTTCTAGAATCCACTTGTTAATGGGATCATAAAAATGGAAAATAATTTCATGGAATAGGCATCAATAACTAGTATACTCAAAGAAATATTCTGTAAATTAGCATTTAGAAAATAAATAATATCTAAAATCATTTCCTATAAATTCAATATTAACTTAATTATGTGAAACATAAAATATATATGTATATTTTTAAAATTTATGGAAATTATATTTCAAATTTTCCATCATTTCAACATACTTTACTAATGTGTTGATTTCTCATAGATCAATGAGTAGAAAAAAAATATTTTTTGTGGATTAATATAATTCAATTTAGTTCTTACATCCATTAATTTCCTTTTTTTCTTCTATTTTTTTTAAAATCATATGGATGCAAAAACATGGATTATAAATATATAAAAAATTAAAAAATTACCCCCACCCTTCATATGGATTCTTTTTAAGGATTTTTTCATTTTCTATTTGACCCATTCTCACAACGTGAATCATTATATCATGATGTTAATTGAACTCAAAACATGAATTTGACTCACGAATTAAATTAGTCTAATATATATAAATTTATCATTTTCTTATTTTATGATTTTATTGGCATAAAAATTAAATTACACAGTGAAATTATAACCCCTTTTCTATTTTATTGTGTTGTCAAAAATATCTAAAAGGATCGACTATGGGGAGGGCCATCAAACTAATATAAGAAATTGAAATTATGTCCTAGAAACAAAATTTAAAATCCCAGGTTACGTCCCAATTAAATCTTTTTTATGGACATTCAGAAAAAACATTAACATTTTTAGGTAATTGAAACTTTATATTTAGATAACCATCGTGGATTTCCCCAAATATAGATTACTTATGGATTTTATATAATATTTCACTTGTTCATCCATTGGTTCTTCTTGATTTTTGGTGTACTACCATTTGAGAGAATATGTAATGAAAATAATAGGGATTTGAAATCAGACCAAATTCTATATTTTTCTTACTCCATCACTAAAAATATATATTCTACTTCAATTTATAGAGTTTCTATATTTAATTTCTCAAATTATAGTTTTTCACAACACAATAATTCATTTTACTCTCATGTATTTCATTTATGAGTTCATACATAGTCTTTTCTTTTTTCTTCTTATATTCTCAGCAGGGAGTCCCATTTTTCTTCCTCTTCAATAATATTACATAGGTTAATGAATTTATATGTGTTTTCCAGTACCTTTTACATTTCTTCTTGCTCATATTCTATGTATTTAATCACATCGAACTCCACCCCATCATCATGTTTGACCATTCAATCAAAAATTTCAATCACATTTCGTTCCACTTATTCTTACAGTTGCAAAATGTAATCTATTTTCTTGTTTTGGTTTTAATCTATGAATGGAATTGATGCCTCATGTTTTTAAATTTCATCATATGCTAGAGGTTCATCACTATGATATATCTCAGCTTGATCCAAGAACCATTCCTTTATATTTTCATCATCATTTTTCCAATTTGTTCTTCAAAAGATTTTATATCACACACCTCCTGATATTATTCAATTTCGAACAACTCCAAAGTTGAATTTGATATTAAATGTTGATTATTCCAAATATAACATAAAATTGAAATAATTTGAAAAAGGTGAGTGTTAAATTATCAATGTTTTTTCAGTTTTTACTCTTTATCAACTATCCCCTTTTCCAATAACGGAATATACATTTTCAGTAATCCAAAAACTATTTCTCCTAAGACCTAATCCTATTATTTTTGTAATGAATGGTCTTCTAGCATGTAATTATCAGGTGGTTTCTTATTTTCAATGGCATTGACTTCCACCACATCATTAAATTCTTCCTCTCTGAACAAACCTATCTATTCATTATAAGCAATTGGTATAAAGTCAAAAATGGGAGTTAAATTAAAAATAATTTGAGATTAGTGGGTTGTAAAATCTCCATGTTCAATATGATTGACCTCATTATAATCTATCCTTTCATCCACAACATGAATGTATTGCATGGAAAATCTAATAAGTATATTAACTGAGTACTTATCCTCACCATATATATCATGTTATTTTTCAAAATATTGGGTCATCTATAAGGCTGTTAGAATGTGTCAGTCCATTTTTAATGTTTGGATTCATCATATTCCTAAGAATACGAATCTCTTGATCTAGTATTTTTATGGTACCACCCATATGAATTTATTTTTTCTCATGTGTATGGATATTCCTTCAATTAATTACACTATAGTGGAAGTTTATTATATTAGTTCATTTAAAAATTGATCTTAAATGCTACTATAATCTTCCACAATAGTAATATTGCATAATAATATCAATAATAAAAAATATATGAAAATTAAAAACCAAAACTCAATTTTTTATTAAAAAATATAAGAATTTTTTTTAACCTAAGAAATGAGTCATGAGTCAACTATTTCAATATGATGCTCCATAAAAATGGTTCCACTTTTTGATGTGTCTAAAATAAATATTAAAAACTTATAGAAAATGATATTATAAATTTATATGTTCTCAAACTCCACAAACTACAAAGGCATTGTAAAGTTAAAGTATGTGGTCAAACCTAAAGAGGCCAAGGGATAAAGAAATAAAACTCTCAATCAAAGATAAGGTCTTCCCAATTTTTTTAAAAAACTAGTTCAATCACAAAAATTAAATAAATAAAATGCATAAAAAAGATAAAAAAATTTATCATAAAGGTAAACTATCTTCCATGGGTTGTTTTTTCTAAAAATAAATCCTTAATGTACATCTAAATGAGTAATAGTCATTGGATGCTCGTTAATCAATTTAATTGATAAAAAAATGGTCAAAAAAAATCATTCATTTCTAGATGCATAATTATTCATTTCTCGATGAATTAAAATTGAATTATTCTTTTGGATAAAATTTCAAAAGTAGAAGAATAATAAAATCTAGTTTTCATGAATTAATTACCTTTATCCTATTGGTTTTCATCTTCTACTAAATTCACTTAGTCAATGATGTAATAAAATATATGAATATAATGTGTTATAATAAAATTCTAATTGAATGTAATCATTACAAAATTAATGAAATAAATACAACAACTTTGTAAACACCCATTCCAACTTATTCCTTTTTCCCCTATAAATTTACCCAATCATCATCTGGTTATCACTATTGATGAATAACCCAAAACCCAATGTGGTAAGATTATATTAAATATAATGATTAGTATATAATTTAATTAAACTAAAAATCAACCAATGTTAATGGAAAAAGGGAAAACATCAATGAAAAAAAGAAAAAACCATTATATGATGAACTCTTGGATGAAACCTTTGCGACAACAATATAGTGGTAGAACCACTTTGTATAGAGTGGATTTCTTTACCTTGAAAAAAAAATTAATTTTAATTTCCCAGAGGTCACTGTTGGGTTTCTTTGGGTCAAATAATGTATTATGTGGCTATTTTGGGTCCATCCAATGGGTACCCCATCACAGAATACACATCACTACACATATATGGGGTTTTTACAAATGATTCATGACAAGAAACATTTACATTTTTATATTTTTGAGGGAGTAAAAATGTATTATGCTCTTTTCACTTCCCAAAATGTATTGTCTTTATGAATTATATATTTACATGTCGTGTAATATTTACATGATGTGTAATGTAAATTTCAAGTGTTGGAAGAATATTATTTATTTGGTTTTTTTATATACCTAGAAAACAACATTCGATCATTCAACATAATATGAAACCATCATTCAATGGGAATATTTATCCATTTTTATTCAACCTTCATTCTTATATTCACCATGTTTCTATTTTCGCACCATGCCGCTTCACATCACGGTGCCAAATTAAGATTTCTTTTATATCATTCAATGTGTATATCCTACCATAAGAATAGATAAAAAATTAATAATAGTAATTAATATCATATTCCATCAATAAGTATTCAAATAAAAATAATATAAAAACACATGAATATATAGATAAAAATATACCTATTATCTGCCAATTATTCTATTATGAAAATGTTTTTTTTCATTATGGTTTGTCTATCACCTCCATGAACAATGTATTTTATTTTCTATATCCACTATCAATAATGGTTAAAAAATCATTCAATGATTACATAAAATAATAATAAGTACATTATATTTTGTTTTATATTCATGAATGGATAAAAAAGGAATAAATTTAACAAAATAATTTTATCATTAGTTGAAAAACTAATTAAATGACATGACTAATAAATTATAACTATTACACTACAATAAAAATGATTTTATTTTAATCTTATATGATATATATAAAATTTTACACTTCTAAAAAGACATAAAATCCATACTGTTACACAATTAGTGCAATATGACGGTTTTTCATAGTGGTAAATATTAATTAAATTTCTCTTTACAACGCTTATTTTATCCTTATCATATTTTTTTGGGTTAAAGGATGTGTTTTGGAGAATCTAGGGCTTGTTCAGCACCTGAAGATCTAGATTTTGTAGATAAATGTAGGTGTACACATATGGAACATCGTTAGAGTGAATCTTGTGACTAAGCCACGTGACTCTATGAAGAATGAGTACAGTTACGTTAACTATTAAAGGGAGGCCGCATGACCATAAGAAAATTTAAATAAATTGTAGGTATGTTGAACATGGATATCATATTGTTAGTTTCATTTTTTTACTAAGTAGGAGAGTGGGTGGAGGTCTTTGAAAGTCTACACACTTGGGATTCACATGATTTTAAAAATTGTGTTCTTAGCCATGGGGGGGGGGGGGGTTAACTATATATAGTAGATCTGCATGATCCATTCATGGTTTTTCTAACCATGATGCCAAATAATACACCCTTTTAATTGTGTTTAATTTACATTCTTTAAAATAATTACTCTTAACCATCAATCCTTATTTTTGACTATATTTATCACAACATCTTTCATGTGATCATGCTCTCGTATCACTCTCCCTAGTCTTTGAGCTCCCCCCCCATGGATTTCAGCTTCCTCCTCCACGTGTTGTTAGAATCGACCACTGTTTTTCACATTGTACAGACAATGGTAAGTATATTATTTCACATATTTTTTTGATCATATTTAAATCTTTCTCATAGAATCAATTCATGGTAATATTCCCTATTTTTTTGTTATTTTTATATTTCTTTATTTTTTATTCTAAAATTGTTTAGTGGCCCACAATAGATGACGATTCTAACTCCCATCCACGGTAGGTGGTGTGTACATTTTCCCTATAGGGTTGGGTGTTTATATTAGGTATTCATTGTGTTGTGCACCCGAACCTCCCTCTGTTTCCTATAAAATGTGAAATTATTTATCTATATTATTATTCTTTATATATTCTTTCCCTAATGCACAAAATTCCTCCATTATAGGTAGGGTACCTCAACTCAAACCAACCCCTTGGGGTGAGTTATTTATATCCCCATGTCCATATTTTAATATTTTCAATTATATGGATAAAATGGTCAATTGATTTGATTAAATTACATTGATGTTATTTCTTAATTTTTTCTCTCATAATATACAAGACATCCCATATTCTGTAAAGAAATTATAGACATGATTTTACTTGTTAAAAAAAATATGGAGATGATGTTCTTTATAAATCATTCTGTGATTATGGACATGATGTTCATTCATGTGTACTATAAATGGAGAGACATGAAATTCCATACTGTTTATTGGAATTTATATAAATGACATTCCTATTTGTTCCTTCTTAACGAAATGGACATGAAATTTCTTAATAATTACTTGAGATTTATGGTATGTTAAATAATACTGAATGATGTTCCATACTACTTATTTCTCACTAATAGATATAATGTTTAATGTATTATTTTTAGAATTTATTTACATGTTTTCCATTATTGGATAAAATGTATGAAATGATTAGAGACCATGTAGATTAGTCTAAATAAGGTAGCATTGGACTAGTTTCCCATGTGGTACCTGAACCAAAAAGGTTAATTTTTTTATTTAATAATTTTGTTATTATTACCAACACATTAAATCATAATATACTCACTAACTAGATTAGTTATATAAATTATTGTTGGTGGCCTACTAACATTTAACAACTCCATGTTCAGGCCTCATATTGGTACTCATATCGACATCATGGTTTCTGGATTGGATAAGGGGAATCATTATTCTATGGATTCATGCTTTTCTATACTTGGGTTGAGTATGATAATAGAGGAATAAAAATGTTCTCAAGATTAAAATTGAGATATTCTTTTTTAATTCTATATCTTTTTAAATAATGTACTTTTTATATACACTCTACCATATTTCCCTTTTATCACATTTTTTTCATGGAAATAATACAACATTATTTTGTATTTAAAACTATATATGGTTTTAGTCAAAGTATTCTTATTTGGATATATAATTCTTATGCCATATTATTTTCCTCTAATAAATTATTATCTTCTTTCTAATGATTTATCTATTATTCAACATTGTATTATACCATGGTAAATAGGGTATTGTCACCCCACAATACCTTTATAGACTATCACAGCTATTTGGAAGCCTCTTAGAATTAGGGGAGTTGATTTAGAGTCCATACAGATATTTGGGTACGATTACATATTAGTGAACCATGTCCTCGATTTCACATGTCGTATCAAAGGTCTATTTTTATATTGTCTTAATGTTTTCAGATAGTAGAAAAGAGACTCAGAAATGTAGGATTTTTTTAATAAGAAAAGTAGATGACACATGTATAGAGAATATTATGTGTTTCCCTGGATGGGATTTTATGTTCTAGTTTTCACATGTTACATGTGTATTGTTTTTAGTATTGGGCGATGCATATTACTTGTTGAATTTATTAACATTATAGATTTTTCATTTACCCATGATAAAGTATGAAAAAAATATTTTATCATACCTCGTGTTCGGAACCTGATGATTTATATGTCATGTATATTCTATTTCATATTTACTTATTTCATATATTCCTGGGATTTTTAATAGATTACCTGATCATTATATGTTAAAATATGGAAACATTTCAAGTAGGGAATAAATAATTTGGTACATAACATGTCAGCATCATCTGAAATGGTGTTTTCATTCATTCTATGATGGTGGAATCATAGATAACCAAATATGAAATGTTTTAGCCATGGAACATTTTTTGAATGGTCCAGAACATCAGTGGTTGAAATTAAATTGATTCCAATTTCAATTTATAAAATGTGTGGAACGATGAGAAGTTCCAATGGTGATACATATTATTAAAACATAGAAAAATGTTGGTTATAGTTACATAAATGACTAATTTAAACTTAAAATTTATAGGAATTTATAATATGGAAATGGTAATCCATCTTACTCGACCATGATATACATACATAAAAAAGTTTAATTTTTGTTCCTGAATGAAATGGTTACTATTATATAGTGTTTTTAATTAAAAGAAAAATGGTTCTTCCCTTTATAATTTAAAACTCAATAATCATATACTCAATACTATGTAATAATATATGATGCCTTGATCTATGAATGAATTTAATAGTGGGTGTTGGGAGTGTTTTTTCGCATTCCTTTACAATCACGAATATTATATAAAACAAACATAAGAAGAAAACCGATTGGTATTGAATCATATATAGAATGGATTTTTACCTATACTTTTCTATAATATGATAAGTTTTCCATTATAACTTCTTTGATACATGTAATTGGAATTATAGATATGGTCTTCCATGAAGGCCTCCGATCAAACAATAAGAAGATGGTGATAACTATGCTTTAGAGGTAGTTGGACATGCACCACAAGTCATTCATTTTGTAGTCCAACCAATGAAATATCATATAATTACTAAACTAGAAATTATGTTCAGTTTATACAGGGATTACTAGGATTCATGATAAACAAATAGGTATCTCCATTACCTACCCCTACTATTGAATAATTGACTTGAAAATTTCATTAGCAGAATTAAACTGTATTCATAGGTGATGGAGGCCCCAGGGTACTAATTCTTAGCTAGAATACACCCTATCTACATTAGTAATATATAGATGTATCTAGAGTGGTGAGTAAATATTGATACTTATATAGTTAATGGATCCACCTTGGATTGGTGGGATGTTGTAAAGAAGTGTGATCACTATTTGGGAATGGTTTGGACATATTTGTAATATACCTTTTATAACTATTATTTCAATAAAATCTTAGTGCCAATTGATGAAGTTATCTTATAGTCCAACAGCAAGGTTTCATGTCTATCATGGAATATCAATACCACTTTGATATTATTTACTGTTTAGAACTGACACCTTCAATTCACATGTTTTCTATATCGATTTCATTTGAGGATATGGTTATGCAGGGAATCCATTATCATGTGACTAATTTTCATCTGATAAGTGTAAATGGAATTGTAAACCCAGATTTCATCTATGAGAATAAATTGATGGAAGTGTAAGGTGTACATAATGAGAGTTTAGTTCCTAGACATAGTGAATTTTCTTCTTGTAGTAGAAATCAATTTTCTGAGTTTTTTTAAGGGGGATAGTAGTAGGTAGAGTGTGAGCCTAGATACAATTTTATATGAAATTAGTACGAGAATCCATGAAAAATGAAGCCCCAATGTAGAAAATACCCAATTTAGTAATTGGATTATAGAAATATGGGGTATCTTTAGTGGTTTAGTAAGATGTTTCCACTGATGGTAATCGAGAGAGAGTTAGGACTGACCCCTAGTTCAACAACAATATTAGCATCCCAACATCAAGAATGGAGAGGGAGTACTACAGACCATTTATGTTGAGGAGGTCGATGAGTTTGAGGAATCCAAACATCTAATATGTATCACCAACTAGTTTACCTACTAATGGTATATATTTTGAGACTTATGGTTGTAAATAAAGCCACATATTAACAATGTACCGTTTAAAAGAAAAGTGTCAAAAAATATATAGTAAAAGGTATGAATCAATTGTCTTTGATTTTAATATCAATTCTATTTAACATATAAACTTCATATAATTTAATAATTATTGATATTATAGAAATTATTGGTATTGAAATTGAATTATTTTGTAGAGTGACAACTCTGGATAATCTGTTGGGAGTATGATCGGAATTTTTACACTAGTGTAGTGAAAACCCCTTGCGATTAGAGATTAAAATTGTATATAGAAGATTTTTACCATTGAGATAAATTAATTTATGTAATAAATGGGTTAGTTTAGGTAGTTCTATATAAGGACCACAATATTATATCTCTCTAAATTGTTTCTTTTTTATGACAAGAGAATGGTAGATATATTAGTAAGTGTGAATGGGATGTCAAGGAAAGTAGAGTTGGTCCGAGGCATCATAGGCTGGGAAGAGTAATAATCCAGGTTTTTATCTTATTTTTTTGTGATTTAAGAATACATTAGAACGATTTCCCTCCTACATAAGATCTTTTCAAAGTTGATTTCCATGATGACATTTCTATGTTGGCTCCAATGAGAGAGGAAGAGGTTAATACTGAGCTTGTTCCAAAAGTGATGAAAATATATATTCTTCCTTATGGGATGGCTCAAACTAATCTTCAGGAACTCATGATGGAATTATCGGAACTTTAATTTAAATTAACTAGACAACCCTGTACTTTCCCTTGAGGTTTACAAATGATTTTCACTACGAAGTTTTATAGAATCCTAGAAATTTATATGTAAATAATAAATGAATAATAATAAACCATTCTATGAAATAACATTTATAAAACAATGTAAATTTTTTGTAGTCAAAACATGTTTTTTTATTTATATTTGTTTTATTTTCAAAAAATAGATCACTATTATTATAAATGATAAAATATTAAATAATTATTTTATAAAAAAATTTGATTTCAAGACTACTATTCTAATATTTCCAAAAAAATTATTAAGAAAATTTTTCTATTTTAATTCATGATTCAAAATTATAAAAAATTATTATTTTTATAAACCTGATATTAATTTATATAATATAAATACATGTTTTAACATAAAAAATTAATTTAATTACATTCATTTTTTGGTTAAAAAATAACATTATGATATATATATATATATATATATATTATTTTCTTATTTAACCATGAAATATTATTTTTTCTTAAAAATATAGTATCTTAATTATAATATAACTCTTAAAATTGGTTTATAACGTATAAAAATTGAAATATATATAAATAAATTATAATTTTTAATTTTAAACAGTACATATATTAAATTTTAGATAAATAAATTGTGTTTTTATTTATTTGTTGTTTGTTTTCAATATATATATATATTATTTATAAATAAAAATGACTATTATTAAAGATGATTTATAATATTATAAATAATATATAAATAATTTTGGGTATTTGATTATGTTATTTCAGTTATTTTTTATTTTATTCATAATAAATAGATTAATAGAAAAAATGATTGAAAAATATCATTTTTCAGTGATTCATAATTCTCCAATGACCACACACCAATGCCACACCATGAAACACTTGATAAATAGATTAATAGAAAAAAAATGAATGAAAAAAATAATTTTTTCGGTGATTCATATTTCTCCAATGTCCACACACCAATGCCTCACCATAAAACACATGAGAACTTCCCTACTATTCACTTGTGATTTTTATCGTCACCTACATTCAAGAAAACATCTTCATGGTCATCTACCATTGAACACAACCTCACTACTATCACCAATACATCTCTAAGTGACCATGATGTTGCCAGACCAACACCCTTTGACCACACACTCAAGAATCGATGTTTTAAACCAAAATGGAAAAGTAAATTTCAATGCTCATAAATAAAGTATTGGGTGAGAGGAGACTAGATCTTAAGGGTGACTCAAACCCCTATCCGGATCTAAAAATTTTACAATTATTTTTTTCTTTACAAGGAAAGAAATATAAAATAAGAATTTAAAATTGAATATCTATATATATGGTTGTATCTATTCTCTAGGACTTTAATTTATTAATTTATTATTTTAAAAACACATATTTTCTTAAAAGATAAATACATATAGAGTTTTTATATATTTATCTATCAGATTGTGGGAGAACCCATACTCCCTCATTAGAATACTGAACCCGAACCTCTCCATTGGTCCATGTTCACCAACCAGGCATGAGACATTCTACCAACATTGATTTATAGAAACATGTATGGGTTATTTCTATTTTATGATTTATATAATTATATTTTCTTATAAATTAATTCATGTGATAGTTTAATTTATTTTAATCATTTTATTACCTAATTAAAAGTTATATATGTAACAACCCAAGATTTTATAAGATACATTCTTTTTAATTTCATTCATATCTTCTATTGTACGACACACCAAGATTATCTTGTGCTATACGCAACACCGTATTAGCTTGCAGTATACGCAACACTTTTCTTGGCTCTTGTTACACACAATTTTCAAGTTCGTTTGATAGAAGTTATTATACGCAACATTGAGTGTATATATATATATATATTCAATGTATAAATAAAATATGGTTGGATTCTGTTATACGCGACAACAAAGGAGTTGTGCACTACACACAACCCTGACTTGGCTTGCATTACACGCAATCGCGACCTTCCTCGATAGTGTGTGTTGTACGCAATACCAGGTTTTACTAAACAACGATATATTATTATAATATTGTTATGAACTACCAGTTATGAATAGTGTTAACTAAATTTTGAATTTTATAACATTATTCATCTTACACATTTCTAGAACATGGTATAAGAACAAAATAAAATTTTCGGGTAAAATAAGTATTTTTAAAAAAATGCAGTTTTGCCGCCTTTTGATGGCGCACCCACTTTAAATCTAGTTTTTGAAATTTTTATAAGTTCAATTTGACAAAATAAAATTATTATTTGGAATCATAAAATAAAAATTTACTTTGGATAAATTTTTCATATTATTCTGGTAACTTTCATATTTGGATGAATAGTAAAAACACGCTATATTTTAATTAAAAACAACTTTTTTCATCGCAATAATTTATATGGTTAAATTATAATATTGAATGGTTTAAAAGTATAAATAGAAAATATTTTTACCATTTAATATAATGTATTTCATTAGCATTGATTCTACCTTGAATTCGTAGGATAAATCAATTCAATCTTTTGCAATGTTTTAAAGAAAAACCTGTTTTCTTTCGACAACGAGATTAATTTTAATTTAATTTCTGCAACTTATGTGTATTGAATTTGAAAAAATGGATTCCATATTTGGAATCAGTGGGTCCAAATTATGTTAATAGTCTACTTTTTATTTTTGGGAATTATGAATAGTAACTACGGTAAATTTTTTTACCATAGTTAAAGGTAAATCGGGTAATTAAGGGTAAATATAATATTATAAAATTACCATAACACTTTTAAAAATCCTATTGGATGACTAAAAGTCGACCCATATCACCTAAGGGTCAGATTAGAGTCATTTTATGGACTTTTGTCCATGAAAATAATTTAATTATTATTAAAACCAAAGAATGTGACAACATGTCACTTTCGTAAATCTTATAAGTATAATAATTTTAATTTAGGGATAAACTTCATGAAACTTCGAACATGAATAGTCTCCAGAAATATAATACAATTATATACATTATAGGAATTTATTTAGAATTTTTAGGGATTAAATAATTATCATTTATTATGACACAAAGATGATGCAGTAATTGTCTTATTAATGAAATATTGACATAATTGATGTTATAAATGCCTAAATAAATGTAATTTGAGACTTTTTATGACTTAAATTAATTTTATAGGTTAATATGACATGTTATTGTTGGTATAAGTAACTTGGTTCTAACTTATCATTCTGTTATGAATTTCAGAAAAATCATGTACCAAATAGTGTCAAAATTGGCATAAATTAGTTTTTAAAAAAAATATTACATTATTAATTGTTATTTAATTCCTAAAAATCTAAGGTTCGGCCAAATGACTTAGATAAGGATAGATATATTAATAATAAATAACTTGGGGTTCGTTTGGCTTGTTATGGTAAGTTTATTAACCATATAGTGTAAGAAAACAAAAAGACACGGTAAAAGTTAAATTATTTAACTTAGAGTTAAATCTAATTGATAAGGTTAAAATAATAACCTAAACTTGTCTAAATCCTATTTTATGAGAGGATTAAGACCCATCTCCACTTTATCTTCGAAATAAGACCCTTTTGAACCATTATAAACCGAATTTTACCTTAATATAAAATAATATTTTGATATTTTCCTAAGGTGCCCCTCTCCTTCCTTATAAAAGGGAACCTCCTCCCTCTCCTCCTCACACCAATTTGAGCATTCAAGCTCGACCAAACCCTGCGAAAATCTCTTCTCCACTTCCCTAGTATCATCCTAGAGGTCCTGGTCTTCTTCAAAGACCATCTTTAGTTCTTTAAGTGGAGGTTAAGTGAAGGCACGTCAAAAAGAGGTAATATCCATTACCAATATTTTTCAATTTCTTTCTTCTTCAACTTATTCTTCTTTAGTTTTTTCATGATAAAGTAATAACATAAGTATTTCTTATATACTGATATGTTATTATAAATATGAAACAACTCTAATTAACCTTCTATCCATCCTACGGAAAAAATAAATCACCGCGCGTGCGTACGTACGGAATACCGTCTCCACGCCGTGGTGTAATCTATTTTCCACAACCACCTTACTTGGATGGGTATAATGGTGTATATAATGACTATATATGACTATTAGAAAGTGATACTGATTCTTAAATAGTATACATACACTCCAATACAATTACACGATCATAGGAACGATATCATCACTCGTGCGTACGTACGGAATACCGTCTCCACGATGTGATGCGACTCGTTCTACATGATCTTCATTTAATAATGATTATATAAATGAATTGAATAAATTAATATGATATATATTACACTAATACCATTCTTGAAATGAGGTATCTATAACCTAAAGACAATAATAATAATTTATTCGATAAAACAAGCATAAGAACAAAAAGTTATAAACACCCGAATAACAAGTAGCAATGAAATATTACTACTAAGAAGCTAAGAAAATGACCATATATGATATCATAAAAATATGTATGATTCTGGAATAAGTCAATAACATTATTTAAATTATTATACAGGAGGTTTGGACACTTACGAAGCAAAATAGACATAAGGTAAGGGAAATATCACAATCTCATTTTTATCCGAGATTGTTTATACTTTGGTATTTACTAGGGTGTATTTTATCATCCACATCCATGTTTCCACAATATGTAATATTTATATCCTTCTAAAATAGTTTATATCCAATTTTACCCTTTGGTGAGTTTTTAGTAAAATATATGAAAGGAATCTTTTGTCATTTTTCGTATGAGGTACTTTTTGACTTTTCCGACAAAAGTACGAGAATAATGTTTTTTTAACTTATACGGCATGAATGGAATTTTAAAACATTATTTCCAAGAAGCTTCCTTTACAAGTTATCAAGTTTATTTTTAATAAAATTCTTTTAGTTTAAAGTTGTATGACATGTTAAGAAAGGAAAAATGTTTTTGAAGAAGAAAGGATATTTTCCTCAAGAATGGAGTTCAAGTGTTTTATCAAAATTATTTTCCATATAAGATAATAAAGGGTTCTTTTTTTATCCCTATTATTACATTGATTTTATTATGTTGTGATGGAATTATTTTTATGAATTCCTTTATATATTGTTTTATGATGTCATGATGTTTAAGATTCCCATTTGTATTACATGGGTTATGCAATGATGTATGATTTATGATTTTGTGGAACACATAAGAATGGTATCATTATGAGATGGGTGAGACCTATATCTCCCTCCAAAGCATTGGGTAATGATTTTATATCTCATGAGATAGACATGGCTGGAACGATAGGTTATACCGGTTCAGTGAAACAGGACTGAAACAAGGGTGAATCGGTTCAGAAAGGGACTTTGTCCACTAAGATAGTCTTGACAATGAGTCTTGACTAATAAGAAATGATTCTCTATGATTATGTGTGTATGCCACAAAGTTTCATGTTTTAAGTTGTGGTTATTGGGATTACATTTCACTACTATGATTTATCCCATGTTATGAAATTATGATTTCTTTTGCAGGTTAATATTTCCAAAAGTTATGTTCTTATGTATATAATGTGAATGAAATTTATTTTGTTTACCCTTACTGAGCATTTGAGCTCACCCTTTTATGTTTTCTTTTCCCCAGGATATAAATAAAGGTTTTAGGTAAAAAAGAAGAAGATCTTTATGGGAGATGTTGAAGATCTTTCACCACGATTAGAAGATTATTTCTCCGAGTTTCCAAAGACACTAAACTATTACAGTCCTTGTGTGTTTGTTTTAATTATGTAGCAAGTATTCCGAAAATGTAATGTCATGTCCATGTACGTCAGGCTTCAGGTCTCTACAGTTGGTATCAGAGGAAAGGTTTAGTCAACCTTTGGAAACTAGGATTCGAAAACGTTAGTGAGATCCCTAGAGATATTTCTAAGGTATGTCTAGGGATGTCCCTAAGGATAAGTATACATAAAGGATACAGTCCTAGAACTACGGTAACGATCATAGAATTTAACCTAAGATGTTAGATATTGAGGATACTCCCCCTTTACTATGTTGTTTTCCCTACCATGATTTTTGCCTCTCACACTATTCTTTTTGGGTTTTAGAAAATGGCTGGAAACAGGAAGATTCATGATAATGGAGGATATGATAGACAATGGAATGATTTTCTTCATGAGAACCCAAATGAAACGGGATCTGGAAGTCCAAACATCGTTATTATGCCTAATCAGCAATCTCATAATATGATCAATAATCTCAACTTTGGTAAGTTTCCAGACTCAGATAATAAGAGAAAGATGGAGTTTCATGATGATCACAGAGGAAAGAAAGTTCAATTTCCCTCATGTAAATCATGTGGGAAGAGGCATCAGGGAGATTGTTTCAAAGGAACTGGAAGATGCTTTGGGTGTGGAAAAGAAGGATACAAAGCCAGTAAGTGCAAAGGAAAACGTTTAGTTAACACCATGGACAAGGATAATGGTATTGCTACGACATCAACAATGATTAGATGTTTTAAATGTGGAATGTACGGGCATTATGAAAACCAATGCCCTAATGGAAAATCTCATTATGAGAATCAGCATGGTCATATGGGTAGTATTTATGTGGATGATGATGAGGAGACTACAAATGATATATGAGCTGAAAGAAGTGTTGAAGCTCAGTCGGTTGTTTTAGAAGGTAGTGGAATGATTGAATGTTTATTGAGAGTTATGTTTTATAGTTAATGGTACTATGGAATAAAGAATCATCTAAGGATTGTTACACTATTGTTTTTCCTAAAAGTATTTGAAAGTATATGTTGAATGGTACCAGTAACCATGGAAGGTTATTCAGATATTTTTGAAAAGTAGATGATATGCACATAATGAAGGAATAAGAAGATAATGAGATGTTTGATTGTATTCATGAGCTCATGATTTATATAAGGACTAAGTGATATCATGGTTTGAGTATATAGAATTTTGATGATTTTGGTACGTGGAAAGTGTTAACTTTTAACTGCATTCATGTTTTCACTAAGGTTCAATGGGTATTCAAGAGAATACATGATTAAGGCCTTTGAATGTTTGGAATGTGACCAACAAAACATATCTTATGATATATGGGGATCAATGATGGTATTAAATCTCTGGTAATCGTTTTCACTATATTATGAGAGTGGAATACAATATTATGGATAAGCCTAAATATTGGAATGGATTATGTTGGACATATTCTAAGTATTGTTTAAGGATAGAACTTTTTTCGATATTACTGATGGGATTTTATAGTAATGTAGTTTTAGAAAAAGGAAAACCTGCAGGATGGGCGAAAACCCATCGCGTCGGACAAGGCTGTGAGAATCGAACCCACAACCGAAGTGAGACTAGCCTTTTTCACCTACCACTGGCCTACAGGAAGTCCCTGTTTAATAGAAACTAGTTTTATTTTATTACGCGGTATGATATATGAAGTATAAGTTCATTTTTGGAATTGTATACGATTAAATTCACTATAGATGGTCTTGTGTATTTTGTAACCTTTTGTTTGAGACAGATGGAATGACCCATAATTCTATCACATGATCTGCTAGCACATCACGAATGACAAATTCAACTTCATTTCTTTAAGAGATGAAGTAGAAATTGTCCAATGAATGACAAACAGTGAGACTATAACAAAATCACGAAAGTATTTCTTCTAATTCCAATTTCATCAACTTTATGGAAATGATCTTGAAAAACCAAAAATGTTGTCCTACTGCCCTTATATCCGATGAATCAGATGGTACCTTAGATAATCACACATCTATGGCTTTGTGATTGTTGGCTTTTTCATAGCCATGTTCTCTACCACTCTCCATCAGAACATGATGGTTAGATTTCTCTTTCATATCCATATTTTCACCTATGTGGAAACCCAGTGATTAGTTTATTTGGGTAACCATTACGTTTCATACTTTTGTTTTTAAAGATTGGTTTTGGTATTCCTTTTTACGATGTGGGTTTCTATTAAAGAAACTTTCGAATAGTAAACCATTTATAACCCCGACGAATTTCAAGGGAGAAATTCATTTTAAGGGGGGTAGAATGTAACAACCCGAGATTTTATAAGATACATTCTTTTTAATTTCATTCATATCTTCTATTGTACGACAAACCAAGATTATCTTGTGCTATACGCAACACCGTATTAGCTTGCAGTATACGCAACACTTTTCTTGGCTCTTGTTACACACAATTTTCAAGTTCGTTTGATAGAAGTTATTCTACGCAACATTGAGTGTATATATATATATATATATTCAATGTATAAATAAAATATGGTTGGATTCTGTTATACGCAACAACAAAGGAGTTGTGCACTACAAGCAACCCTGACTTGGCTTGCATTACACGCAATCGCGACCTTCCTCGATAGCGTGTGTTGTACGCAATACCGGGTTTTACTAAACAACGATATATTATTATAATATTGTTATGAACTACGTGTTATGAATAGTGTTAAATAAATTTTGAATTTTATAACATTATTCATCTTACACATTTCTAGAACATGGTATAAGAACAAAATAAATTTTTCGGGTAAAATAAGTATTTTTCAAAAAATGCAGTTTTGCCGCCTTTTGATGGCGCACACACTTTAAATCTAGTTTTTGAAATTTTTATAAGTTCAATTTGAAAAAATAAAATTCTTCTTTGTAATCATAAAATAAAATTTACTTTGGATAAAATTTTCATATTATTCTTGTAACTTTCATATTTTGATGAATAGTAAAAACACGCTATATTTTAATTAAATTTTTTTTTTCATCGCAATAATTTATATGGTTAAATTATAATATTGAATGGTTTAAAAGTATAAATAGAAAATATTTTTACCATTTAATATAATTTATGTCATTATCATTGATTCTACCTTGAATTCGTAGGATAAATCAATTCAATCTTTTGCAATGTTTTAAAGAAAAACCCGTTTTCTTTCGACAACGAGATTAATTTTAATTTAATTTCTGAAACTTATGTGTATTGAATTTGAAAAAATGGATTCCATATTTGGAATCAGTGGGTCCAAATTATGTTAATGGGCTACTTTTTATTTTTGGGAATTATGAATAGTAACTACAGTAAATTTTATTTACCATAGTTAAAGGTAAATCGGGTAATTAAGGGGAAATATAATATTATAAAATTACCCTAACACTTGGAAAAATCCTATTGGATGACTAAAAGTAGACCCATATCACCTAAGGGTCGGATTAGATTCATTTTATGGACTTTTTTCCATGAAAATAATTTAATTATTATTAAAACCAAAGAATGTGACAACATGTCACTTTCTTAAATCTTATAAGTATAATAATTTTAATTTAGTGATAAACTTCATGAAACTTCGAACATGAATAGTCTCCAGAAAGCTAATACAATTATATACATTATAGGAATTTATTTAGAATTTTTAGGGTTTAAATAATTATCATTTATTATGACACAAAGATGATGCAGTAATTGTCTTATTAATGAAATATTGACATAATTGATGTTATAAATGACCAAATAAATGTAATTTGAGACTTTTTATGACTTAAATTAATTTTATATGTTAATATGACATGTTATTGTTGACATAAGTAACTTGGTTAGAACTTATAATTCTTTTATCAATTTCATAAAAATCATGTACCAAATAGTGTCAAAATTGACATAAATTAGTTTTTAAAACAAATATTATATTATTAATTGTTATTTAATTCCTAAAAATATAATGTTCAGCCAAATGACTTATATAAGGATAGAGATATTAATAATAAACAACTTAGGGTTCTTTTGTCTTGTTATGGTAAGTTTATTAACCATATAGTGTAAGAAAACAAAAAGACACGGTAAAAGTTAAATTATTTAACTTAGAGTTAAATCTAATTGATAAGGTTAAAATAATAACCTAAACTTGTCTAAATCCTATTGGATGAGAGGATTTAGAAACATACCTACTTTATTTTCGAAATAATACCCTTTGGAACCATTATAAACCGAATTTGACCTTAATATAAAATAATATTTTGAGATTTTCCTAAGGTGCCCCTCTCATCCCTTATAAAAGGGCACCTCCTCCCTATCCTACTCACACCAATTTGAGAATTCAAGCTCGGCCAACCCCTGCCAAAATATCTTCTCAACTTCCCTAGTATCATCCTAGAGGTCCTGGTCTTCTTCAAAGACCATCCTTAGTTCTTTAAGTGGAGGTTAAGTGAAGGCGCATCAAAAAGAGGTAATATCCATTACCGATCTTTTTCAATTTCTTTCTTCTTCAACTTCTTCTTATTTAGTTGTTTCATGATAAAGTAATAACATAAGTATTTCTTATATACTGATATGTTATTATAAATATTAAACAACTCTAATTAACCTTCTATCCATCCTACGGAAAAAAGAAATCACCACGCGTGCGTACGTACAGAATACCGTCTCCACGCCATGGTGTAATCTATTTTCCACCACCACCTTACTTGGATGAGTATAATGGTGTAAATAATGACTATATATGACTATTATAAAGTTATACTGATTCTGAAATAGTATACATACACTTAAATACAATTCCATGATCATAGGAACAATATCATCACTCGTGCGTACGTACGGAATACCATCTCCACGATGTGATGCGACTCGTTCTACATGATCTTCATTTCATAATGATTATATAAATGAATTGAATAAATTAATATGATATATATTACACTAATACCATTCTGGAAATTAGTTATCTATAACCTAAATATAAGAATAATAATTTATTCGACAAAACAAGCATAAGAACAAAAAGTTATAAACACCCAAATAACAAGTAGCAATGAAATATTACTACTAAGAAGCTAAGAAAATGACCATATATGATATAATTAAAATATGTATGATTCTTTAATAAGTCAATAACATTATTTAAATCATTATACAAGAGGTTGGGACACTTACGAAGCAAAACGGACCTAAGGTAAGGGAAATATCACAATCTCATTTTTATCCGAGATTGTTTATACTTTGGTATTTACTGGGGTGTATTTTATCATCCACATCCATGTTTCCCCAATATGTAATATTTATATCCTTCTAAAATAGTTTATATCCAATTTTACCCTTTGGTGAGTTTTTAGTAAAAGATATTAAAGGAATCTTTTGTCGTTTTTCGTATGAGGTACTTTTTGACTTTTCCGACAAAAGTACGAGAATAATGTTTTTTTAACTTATACGGCATGAATGGACTTTTAAAAAATTATTTCCAAGAAGCTTCCTTTACAAGTTATCAAGTTTATTTTTAATCAACTTCTTTTAGTTTAAAGTTGTATGACATGTTAAGAAAGGAAAAATGTTTTTGAAGAAGAAAGGATATTTTCCTCAAGAATGGAGTTCAAGTGTTTTATCAAAATTATTTTCCATCTAAGATAATAATGGGTTCTGTTTTTATCCTTATTATTACATTGATTTGATTATGTTGTGATGGAATTATTTTTATGAATTCCTTTATATATTGTTTTATGATGTCATGATGTTTAAGATTCCCATTTGTATTACATGGGTTATGCAATGATGTATGATTTATGATTTTGTGGAACACATAAGAATGGTATCATTATGAGATGGGTGGGACATATATCTCCCTCCAATGCATTGGGTAAAGATTTTATATCTCATGAGATAGAAATGGCTGGAACGGTAGGTTATACCGGTTCAGTGAAACAGGACTGAAACGAGGGTGACTCGGTTCAGAAAGGGACTTTGTCCACTAAGATAGTCTTGACAATGAGTCTTGACTAACAAGAAATGATTCTCTATGATTATGTGTGTATGCCACAAAGTATCATGTTTTATGTTGTGGTTATTGGGATTACATTTCACTACTATTATTTATCCCATGTTATGAAATTATGATTTATTTTGCAGGTTAAGATTTCCAAAAGTTATGTTCTTATGTATATAATGTGAATGAAATTTATTTTGTTTACCCTTACTGAGCATTTGAGCTCACCCTTTTATGTTTTATTTTCCCCATGATATAAAGAAATGTTTTAGGTAAAAAAAAGAAGATCTTTATGAGAGATGTTGAAGATCTTTCACCACGATTAGAAGATTATTTCTCCGAGTTTCCAAAGACACTAAACTATTACGGTCCTTGTGTGTTTGTTTTAATTATGTATCAAGTATTCCGAACATGTAATGTCATGTCCATGTACGTCAGGCTTCGGGTCTCTACAATATATATATACCTATATATCTATATATTTAACTTTTTATCTATCTATTTTAAGAATTTATGAATGTAAGATATTTCATAATATGAAATATTCCAATTTTTTTTAGATATTATAAGGGATTGATTTTTATTTCAATTTATCAATAAATGTTTGGTTTATAAAGATATATAAATATATGTTGATATATATATATATATATATGTATAAATATTTATCCATTTTATTTAGAAACATCTGATGTATATGGATTTAATTTTTCTATATATCAATTTATGTATATGGATTTTGAAAGTTATTGATGATGTTTTAAATATAAAATTTTATTTTTAATTTAAATATATATATATATATATATATCGATCTATTTAAATTAATTTTTTTTATAAATCAAAAGGTATTAATATTTTATTTTCAAATCCACACGAAGGGATTTGAATTTTTTTTAATCACCCATTTTAGGTGTATCTTTAACATGTAAATGAATTTTTTTTTATCATTTTATGTTCTCATTCTAAACAAAACCTATCATTTATTGTGCACAAAGTGATTACACATACATGAAGGTCATAGTTCGTATGTTATATGGCCATAACCTATAATACATGACATATCATGCATGCATTATAATTTATTAATTGAGCATATATATATGTATATATATTGAATTATATATACTTAGGACTTCATTCCTAAATTGGTTAAATGTGATAATGTTAATAACATTCTATGTATATTTGACAATCAGAGAAAGTCAATTACACCTATTTATCAAAATATTTTTTTAATAAAGATATAAGTGCAAATTTTATTTATTAGCATATCTTTTCAATTTTTTTTAAAAGAAAACCCATTGAATAATGTAAATATATAAAGCATTCTTAAAATGATTTCATAAAATATTGCTCTTGAACAATGTAAACATGGAAATGAATTAGGGAGTGAACACATCCTTCATCAAGTGGGTAGGCCCAAAACAAACATCAATGATTCAAGTGGCCTCACTGTTTTGTTTTAGGAAGCTTGCATAATGTCTTCCGAAAAGTCACTGGATATGTATAAATCAAATTTTGAGCATAATTAATTTTCCAAACAATGTATAATTTTAAGATTCAAGTAACTTAAATGATGATTTAAAAAGGTATTTCTAAAAATAATTTTCAGAAGTATTTTTCAATATAATATTTTAAAATATTTTATTAGATATTTTAAAACCCCTTAATATGAAAATTATTTCTCACCCTATGTTTTTAATTAATTTTTAATTGGCTCTGTGGATTTACCTTTAGATGTGAATTTCACTAATCAAGCAAGACACTTGAAAAAATTTATTTACATCATATTATTTTTAATGTTTTGTATGTTTTATTTTAGGTATCCAATTATCTAAATCCCAGACCATTAAAATTTACCAATATATAATAAATAGTGTGTATTTTTTTAATTTATTTTATATAAAAAATATACACAACATTTATAGGTGATGAGTGCAGAAGCGTGGGATCAGGGAAATTATAATGGGTATCAGAGAAATGGTCTAGAGAACATTAGAGATTAGATGTATTCTAAAAGGTAGATTTAATACGTTTAGTAGTTTAAGATTTTATTAATTATGATGATAGAAATTCAGAATCTTCTTAAGCCCGACGAACAAATTGTGAGGGTGCAATTCATTTAAGTGGGTAAGAATGTAGCATCACATAAATTAATAAGTAATTGATAAATTAATTATAACAAATCATTCTATGAAATAAAATGTATAAAACTAAGTAATTTTCTTCAACTATAATGACCTTTATTATTTTGATTTGTATCACTTCCAAAAAAAATTCGACCTTTATTATACATGATGAAATATTAAATTAATATTTTATAAAAAAATTGAAAAATTTTATTATAATATTATTAAAAAAATTAGTAAAAAAGTATTTTCATTTTATTTTGATTTTCAAAATTATAAACAAATAATTTTTTTGTAAACATGATATTATTTTTTTATAATTAAATTACATGTTTTAACATAATAAATAAATTTAATCGCAATTTTTTAAAAATATAATTTTATAATATCTATATATTATAATAATAATTATGATTATTTTCATTTAACCATGAAATAATATGTTTTATAGATATATTATATTAATTATAACATAATCTTAAAATTGGGTTATAACGTATAAGTAGAAAAATTTATATAAATAAATTGTAATATAAAAGTTTAAACAAAACATATATAATATTGTAATTAAATAAATTATGTTTCTATTTAATGTTTGTTTATTTTTTAAAATATATGTATGATTTATAAATAATAATTACAATTATGAAAGCTGAATCTTATTATTATAAATAGAATATGAAAAATTTTAGTTATTTTATTTTATTATTTTTTGTTAATTAGTAATTAATAACTAAAAAATAAATTAATAATTAAAAATGAATGAAAAAGATTTTTTTATGGTTTCATCTTCCTCTTGCAACCCCGCATCAATTCATCTCCGTTGACCACATGAGCAACTCCCCAACAATCATCGGATATCATTACCCTCAACTATATTCATGCCAAAATATTTATGGTTAGCTGCCATCTACCAATGGCTCTCCACCATCAAAGATAAATCTCAATGATTCCACGATGTTGTCAAACAAACATTGATCGACCACACATAGATACTGTATCACATCATATACCTAAAATAAAAGGTCATCGGAAATGCATGAAAATAGAGGATTAGCTAAGAAAAAAACTGGCTCTTATGGGTTAGTCAAACCACTATCAAGATCATGAAGTTTTACAATTATTTTTCCCTTACCTGGTTAGCAGTATTAAATAAGAATAAAAATGGAATATTAATATACATGGTTATATCTCTTCTATGGTATTTTTTTATTTACTTATTATTCTAAAAGAATCAACTTCTCTTGGAAGCTCAATCCACATGTATTTTTTTTATATAAATGTGTAAGGTAGAGGGATAACCTCTCCTCCCACATTCGAAGACTCAAACAAGACATCTCCATTTGTCCCAGTTCACCCAACATGTAGATGATTAACCACATTGGTTTCTAGAAATAGGTAAGGGTTATTTGTTTTTTACAATTTATATAAGTATATTTTCATCTGAAAAAAATCATGTAAGGGTTTAATTTATTTTTATCTGTTTATTTTTTAATTACAGTACACAACCTCCCTTATATATATATATATATTTATATATTTATCTATCTATTAAAGGAACTTATGAATGCAATGAATTTACTTATTTAAAAAGTTTCAAGATTTATAGTTCTCATAAAGGTTTGATTTCAATTTCTATTTACCATTCAATATTTTATAAAAAAATATCTATATATGTATATATATATCCATTTAAAAAAATCTAAAATGTAATGGGACAATATATTTTTATTTATTAATTTATGTTTATTGATTTTGAAAGGGTTTGATCAAGTTCTCAATCTATCATTTTATGTTTAATTTACAATTACTAATATATATATATATATCTGTGTGTGTGTGTGTGTATCCATCATTTTATATTTATTTTTTTTAATGATAATAATTTATTTTAAAATAATCATGTGGGATTTGAATTGGTATTTAATATATCATTTATTGTGAATATTTTTTATAAAAACGATCATTGTTAACATGTTATGTGATAATTCCAAATAAAACATATCATTTCATGTTTGGAATTTCATTGCACATACATGAATGTCCTAATTTGTATTCGATTTTGCTGTAATCTATGATACATGACATGTCATGCATGAATTAGATTTTATTAATTGTATATATATGTGTATTAAATTATATTTAACTACGGAATTATTCTTTAATTCTTTAATTGTTTTAAATTTAATAATATTATATGTATGTATAAAAATAATAGATTGTTAGTTACTATAATTTATTATATATTTTCATAATTAAGTTATTTGTGTAAATTTTATTTATTACCATATTTTTTCAAATTTTTTAAATAAAAAAACAAATAATGTATATATATAAATTAATATTAAATTGTTTTCATACAATTTTCCACATGAAAATTGTAAATATGGTAGGGAATTGGGGAGTGAACCCATCCCTCATTACGTGGGTTGGCCAAAGGAATCCTTAAATGTTTCAAGTGGTCTCAGTGTTTTTTTAAGAATATTGAATAATGTTTCTTAGAAAAGTTGATTGATATGTTTAATGTAATTTTTAATTGTAAATAATTTCTAATGTAATGCATTACATTATGACATATTTAATTTTAATGATGATTTTACATGGAATTTGTAAATTTATTTTTCAATATTATTTTTACAAATAATATTTTAAATTAATTTTCCAAATATTATAAAACACCATACATGGAAAAATAAGATCTCACTTTATGTTTTTAATTTATTTCTCAAAGTATTAGTGGATATAATTTAAGTGTGAATTTCATTTGATGAAGTAGCATGCTCAATGAATTTTTTTATTTAATTTTATCTTGCATTGTTTTTTATGTTGTATTTCATGTATCTAATATTTTGAAACCTAATCCTGTAAAATTTCTCAGTATGTAATAAAAGTTTTCTATTTGTTTATTTATTTATTCTAAAAAATAAATATCATTTATATGTATTGATTCCATAAGCGTGGGCTCTAGGAATTATAAGAAGGATGTAACATTAAGGATATTCATGGATTACTACAATTATTTTAGGCTTATGATTAATAATTGTAACCCATTACCTCATATAGAAGAATACATTGGAAATTTCCAAGGATCCAATGTTTTATTAAATATTGATATGATGTCACCCAATCGTCATGAATGTGATAAACATTCAGATATACCACATACTACCTTCCACAATAGATATGTTTTGATTAAATATTTTTGTTATTCCACATGGTATAATAAATGTGCCGATAGTTTTTATATTCATGATGAGTTGGGTTTCCACCCATTCCCAGATATATTCTTTGTGGGTTCTATGGATAATATCATGTTGTATTCTCAAATATAACATGATAACTTAAAACACCATGAAATAAAATTATGGACACTAAGGTAGAATTATTTGTATGCCATGATCATGAAGTGACACATTTTTACTGATAAGGTTCACTTATCAGGTCACATTATCTCAGAGGAAAGAGTTATTACTAATTTAAATACTGATATATCCATGTTTTCTTAGGAAAATACTTGTAACATCTTTGACAAACAGAGTCTCCTGAGGCATGATGTATATTACAGGTGTCTTATTCAAGATTTCTCAATTTCTAAAACATATCTTAATAGATTTAAAATTAATGGTGTTATATTATCATGACATGAAATATGAAAATTACTCTATCAAGTTAATGATAATTATTACCTAATCACTGTTTATAATTTTAAATAAACCAATATATTGCTATAACATATTTTATATTGCAATAAGAATCATGAAGAAATTTTTTTTTGATTAAATGTTATATATTTACAACACAAAATTATAAGCAACTGAGGCCTCATTAGTGTAATTGATCAAAACATGATCTCATATTCACTATAGTGATGAGTTCATTTTGTTTTGGGATGATTTTATTGATTAGTAGATTAGCTGGTTCTATACACATATAATAAAATTCAAGAATAAATATTAATAATGTGTGATTTTATCCTTAAACATCGAATGTGGATTAAATTATAAAAATATTTTAATTTTGGGATTTATTATAAACCTTTAAAGGATGATGTAGTGGTTGGTGATCTATGTTAGAATACTCATAAACACTAAGTTAATGAGGTAAATATTGATTGTCAGTTGATGGATTTATTTTACATGATTCATTTTGAGGTTCAGATTCATCTAGGGATGCATGTACTATAGTTTTTTTAGTGGCCTCATCCCTATTGGATTGAGTGAAGATGTGATATCATTTTGATTCCAAGGTATTTGAAACGCCTCGACCCCAATAGTCTAGATAAAGTGAATTAATTTATTAAAATAGATTGATTACAAGGAAGAAATCCCAAAGGACCAGTTATTTTAGCAATTTTGGAAGACCAAATTACAAACATGATACCCATAGTACACTAGGAAAGATATAAAACAACACGATACACAATCAACATAAATAATTTGCCTCCTTGAAAGATTATTTAAGGTTCCCTACATCATAACTTGGGGAAAAGAAACATAATAAGGGTGTGATCAAATTCATGGTTAGGGTATGACAAAGAGGAATCATGAATCAATAATAAGTTGTTAATAATTAATTATACCAAACTATTATGGCATTGTGAGTAAATGAAAACACATTCCATCAATAGGATGAGAATAAAAATACATCCATAGTTTTTTTCATAGTGAAAACATCATGGAAAGAAGAGAATAAATAATAAATAAAGAGAATTATTATTATTTGGATTTCATGAATTTTTCACATTAATCATCATACCGTCGAGATGGTTTAATTTTTTCGGTAGAAACCCATCTGATTTTTTTGGAAACAAACTCGAAGGTTTATCTCCAACTGATTTGTCTAATGAGACCTGTAGATGCATTAAGGGGCTATAACATCCCCCTCCCATCACATTAAATCCAAATCATTATTTATAAGAAAAATTAATACATGAACATGATTCCTTTGTAATATTCATATTGAGTAGATTATACGAATTCATCAATATTTCCATAGTTAAAGAAACATTTCACATAAAAACTGATTTTAAAATGGTGTACAACATAGAAAATAATCATATAAATGTCACAATAATAGGTATATATAATTTAATTATAATTTAAAATGAAAAATTATATCAAATGGGTAGATGTTACACCACATAATAATGAATAGGCGCATAATACCAAGTAAATCCCAATAAATGGAAACCGAAACAAAGTCCCTAACAACATTTTATTCAATCAAGTTAATAATCATTAAGTGTATCACTAAATGACATGAATATAAAGAGACTAATAATATTTTATATCAAATGTCTATATACATGTGCCACATATAAGAAATAAGTGGTGAACAATGGAATTATAATGGAAGTAAAAGTGAGATGGGAACCCCATTACTATATGCTCGAATGTATTCTTCAATTGATCTTAATGTCATTGATACTCAAATTATTTTAATTAATTAGAAAGTAAATAGAATTTTTTATATTTAATTTACTTTTTATTTCTTAATTATGTTAATTTATATCCTTTTATAGGGGTTAATAGATTAAATTTCATCATATGAGAGTACACAGTTTCTTAGTTTTTATGATTGATTTGCTTGCATAATAGTATAGAAGGTCATGTTAAATGGGAATTGAAATCCGGAAAAAAAGTTGTGAGTTTTTATTGATCATCCAGATGTATAAATTATCATATAAATACTTTTTTATTTTGGGATAATAAGAATCATTATATAAAATTTTAATGATAAACACTTGGATCATTATGATGGTTTTTGGATCTCCACGAAATCTTTTTGTTCAGTAATTAAATACCAAAAGTATAAAATGATGCCAAAATATTAAATAGAATATATTATAGATATAATTATCTATTGAAACCCATAAAATAGTTCCATGAACATAAGTAAAGATGGTAGTAGAAATTGAAAAATTTTCATCCTTAAATGTGATAAATTAGCAAGCGTGGATAGTGTTTTCATTTTTTGTATAAGAGGAGGGGAAAAGATAGATGATAATGAAATATTAAATTAGCATAATAAAATTAAATAATATTTATCTTAATAGAATTATCCTAGAATTTATATGAGTGTAGAAAAGGGGAGTGAAAAAAGTAATAGAATCTGTAAAAGATATTGAAAGGAAAAGGAAGACATGCCTACCACTTGAATACTCCTCCTTGAGAATCTTTTTAAGGCCTTTTTTCCTTTTTGAATAATCAAAAAATCTTGGACAAGAGTTGTGGTCTAGGGAATTTTATTTGGTAGAACATAGGCAAGTATAAAGGCTTTAATTGTGTGAGAGGAAGAGGGGGTGGGGGTGGTTTATATAGAGAAGGAGAGGAGGGGTTTTGAATTATTTTAATCAATAGTTTATTATTTTTTCCCAAGACAAAGAATCGTGTTGATTATTATGACCCAAAATAATAATAAATGCATGTGAGTTCAAACCATGTGTTCTTACCACAGTAGGATAGTATCCATGACACAATAAATCTTGTATTTAGCATTTATCATAAATTATCATATTGTACTATTCACCAGAATTTAAATTATTTCAAAAAAATCCAAAAAATTCACCCTAAGAATTTCTTGACATGTAGAATCCCAAAATGAACCCCATTTTATAAAAATAATTTTCTATATACATGAAAGTTAATTTTTGATTAAAATCATCATTTACTTGAAAAATACAAATTTTAATATTATATCTAATTTGATGACACATTGACAAATTAACTAGGGTCTCATGAAATTGTCTTATAATCATAGGTAAAAAAAATACTGATTCATGAATATATTTTATGAAAATAAAATTTCTTTTAAATCATTTTATTTAAAAAAATATTTAGTTTTTACTCTCTAAAATTCAAAAACTTAATAAAAAATATTCACCATTATTTATAAGGTGCCTAAATTCTATTTATACAGTCATGGATGATGTTACTATTTGATTGGCCAATTTAATATTTATAAGGGTCATATGTCAATTCATCTAGGGAGGCTAATATTCATAAAGGTATGTTACTATTCACCAAAAATTAAGTTGATCATATCAGACTCAAAATATCATACTGATCGAAATCGTGTATGTCTATTTTTCAAAATTAAAATCACAAAAGTGGGGAATTAACATTAATGACTAGGTTAAAAAAGTTGTTTTTATCATAGAGACCCAGGGTTATGTGCATTGTGAGATATCTAATTAGTCTAAGTTATTTAATAAGGACATACAAATAAATATTAGGGTGTTTTATTCTCCCTCTTTCTGATATTTTACGATTGAAATTATACATGAATATTGGTCCCTAAAAAGTTGTGGGTGGTTCATCTTCATAACATCCTCTAGTCCCCATTTTGCATCCAACATTTTATGGTTTCTCCAGAGACCCTTTATTGATGAGTTTTCTGGTCTCTTAATACATACTCCCTTATTTTAAAAATCTCGATAGGCTCTTCACAATATAACAAATCTGGTTCCATAACTTTTTCTTCATAGGTGAGTACATGTATTGGGTCTGTCATGTATTTCTATAACAGTGAAAGGTTAAAAAAATCATGTACATTATATAGACTTGGGAGAATCTCTAAACGGTAAGTTATAACTCTATGTTTTCCACAATTTAAAATGGTCCAATATACCTGGGTCTCGGTTTCCATTTCAAACTGATCCTTAAGACACCCTTCCATGGAAATACTTTTAGAAATACCTGGTTTCTCACTTAAAATTCCAAATCATTTCTCTGGATATTATCGTTCCTCTTTCCCTACTTTGGGCTACTTGTATATGGTCTAGAATGATTTTAACCATTGTTTTTCCTCTTCAATATGTTCTGGGCCTATAAGTTTCCTCTAACCTCCTTTATCCAAACAAGTTAGAGTTCAACATATATTTCCATGTAATGATATATATTGAACCATTTGAATGAAATAATGGAAACTATTATTTTATTAAAATTTTACCAGAGTAATGTTTTGATCCCACATACCTTGATATTCAAGAGAACATGATCTCAACATGTCTTCTCGTATTTAAATAGACATTTCAGACTATCCGTTAGTTTGGGGTGATATGGAAAACTCATATGATACTCAATATCCAAAGCTTTCTAGAGACTATTCTAGAATATTAATGTAAATCAGGGATCTCAATCATACAGAATTGATATAGGTTCTCCATGATGTCTTAATAATTCATTACTATAAATTATTTCTAAGCACTCAAGTTGTAAATCCTCTCTTATAGAAAGTAAATGTGCCAATTTTGTAAGATGATCACAATTACCCATATTGTATCACTCCTTAAAGGTGTCCTTAGTAGTCCTGCGACAAAGTCCACGGTAATTTCATCCCACTTTCACGTAAGAATAGGTGGATTTTTCATGACCCCTCTAGGATGTTTTCTATCATCATAGACTAGATGATAAACTTGACACATTGACACATTTTAAACAATTTCTCACATCACCTTATCCCACCAAAAAGGTTCTTTCAAATATCTATAGATATTGCTGCTATAAGGGTGTATAAGGATATATGGGCTTTTAGAAGCATCTAATAATTCTCTTTTTAGATTAGGCATTGATGGAACACATAACCTATTTCAAAATTTCAAAACTTCATCCACATACACGAAGTTTGTAAATATTCTATTCTTAACATCCTTAATTTTATTTTGTAGATTCTCATCATCAGATTGAGATATTTTTATCTAATCAAGTAAAGATTGTTTAGAATTCATTTGAAAAAGAAACGGTGTTTCCCTTTACTTAAGAATTTCCATATCTATCTTTAACTTATCCATGAATATATGATATCTTTTAATCTTTATTGGGTCATAAGTCCATGATCTTTCTTAGTTAATGCATATGTGACCTTATTATCCTTTTGTAGGTGGTAGTGTATTGAACAATCTTCATCTTTGAGTTACTTGAGCCATCTCCAATGCCTCATGTTGACTACTTTCTATGTAAAAATTTATTTCAAACTTTTGTGATCTGTATATATCTCATGTCATACACAAAGAGATATTTTATCCATATTTTTAATGAAAATATTTCATTTGCTAAATCAAGATCATGATTTCTATAATTTTTCCCATGAGTCATCAACTGCCATGGTTTATAAGAAATAACATTATCATTTTTCATTAAGTACAAATCCCATTCAGCTGTTTGATGCCTTGTTATACATCACAAATACATAATTTCTAGATGGAATAGTTAAAATTGGAGCATTGACCAATCTTCTTTTCAATTCTTCAAAGCATTCTGTACATTCTTTTGTCCATACAAAATTTATACCTTTATGTGTGGGCTTGGTTAGTGGGTTATCCAATCGGGTGACATTTTGAACAAAATTCCAATAGTAACCTACTATGTCAATAAAACTACATATGTTAGTTATGTTCGTTGGCATGGGCTATTCGTTGATTGACTTTGTCTTCACAGGATCATCTAAGATTCCATCTTTAGAGGAAATATGCCACATAAAATAAACTTATTGAAACCAAAATTTTAATTTGATAAACATACCGTATAATTTATTCCTTCTATGAGTTTTCAGAGTTATTCACATGTGATTATCTTGGTCATCATAGATTTTGGAGTATATGGGATATCATTGATAAATACCAAATCCAAGTAATCATGATATTCCTTAAAAACTATATTCATTAAATCCATGAAAATAGATATTCCATTAGTCTATACAAAATGAATTAATTTAAACTCATAATTCTCATACCTGGTTTGAAATGTTGTCTCAGGATTATCTTCCATCCACGCACATAGCAAATGATATTCAGATCGAATGTCAATCTTAAAAAAATATTGTGATCCATGAAGTTGATCAAATAAATCATCAATTCGAGTTAGGGAATTATTTTTATTTATTTTAATATCATATATCTCCCTATAGTCAATACATATCCTCATAGATCTAAATTTACTCTTAACAAAGAGAATAAGGTCTATCCATAGAGAAACACTATGGTGGATGAATATTTTAACACTCAATTATTCTAGTTGTTTCTTCAGTTCTACTAATTCTATAGTGGCTCTTCTATATGGAGTCATTGATATAGTTCTTGAAACAATAATTTCATCAATTGTGAACTGAACTTCCTGATCTATGGGATGTCTAGATAAATCCTCTAGAAATACATCAATGTATTATTTCACAATAGGTACATCTTCAATTTGATGATCTGTAAAGTATGTTTTCTCTTCATTCCCAAGAATTTCATTTAGAAGAGCTACTGAAGGTGGATCTAGATAAGATACATATGATGATGTTTCTTCTCTAAAGATAACAGATTACAACATCATCCTAATAAATTATAACATCTTTATTCTTACAATTATTTGAACATCATAATTTTAAATTCAATCCATATTGAGAATTACATCACGGTCAATCATAGTTACGATGATAAGCTCTGTAACTAAAGTATGTTTATGTTCATCAAAAGGGGACTGAATGACACATCCTTCTGCAATGATACCTTCCTTAGTTGTTTTTATTGAAAAATTCATTATTAAGTCAAAATGGAAATTTCTAATTTTTTTAAAACTAGGAAAATATAAAATAATGTGATGATCTAGAAATGGATGTATTTTCTAGGATGACCCACACAGTCTCTACCTTAACAATATTCTAGGATGTTACTCTATTCTTATCCTCAATGCCTATCTTGTCATTATGTTCCAAAATATATGTTTCTTAAATCCAACTCTCGTGTTTTATACTAATATTCCTCTAATACCTACTGTAATGCCCTAACCCCTATTTTCTTGTGTCGGTGCATTAATTTCTTACATTGACATGAATACAAGAAATAATTCCCAAAGGACCAATTATTTTTTCAGTTTTGGAAGACCTGTTTACACACATGATACCCATATTTCTCTTGTAAAAATAATATAAACATGATACATAATAAACTGAAATAATGTACCTCCTTCAAATATTATTCAAGGATATCTTCGTCATAATATGGAAAAATGAAACACAATAAGTTGACCTCAAATTCTCAGTAAGGATTACACATAGTGGAATCATAAATCAATAATAAGTGGATCATAATTAACTATACATAACTAATATATAATTATGAATAAAGGGAAACACACGCCATCAATAAGATAAGAATAAAAATGCATCCATGGATTTTTTCATAGTGAAAACGTCATGTAACGTAAAAAATGAATAATGAATTAATAAAATGCATATTATTTGGATTTTATGTATCTATAACAAGAACCATAAAACCACCATGGTGGTTTATGTCTGTGGGTAAAAACTCATTAGATTTATTTTGGAAACAAGTTCGAATGGTTTATCGCCCACTAATTTCTCCAATGAGACCTATCGATGCATCAAGGGTCTATAAAAAGCCTCTCCTATCACTAAGCGTCCATATAATTATTTATACAACTATTTAATACAAAAATAATATACCTTCTTAATATCTGTATTGAGTATATGATATAGATTTTTCAATATTTCTATAGTTTAATAAACATTCCACATAAACACCATATGTAAAATGTTATATAGCTAAAACAATACTCAAATACATGTAACAAGAACATGTTTATATAATTTAATTAAAATTTAATATGAAAAAATATCTCAAAGTGGCAGTAGTTACACCACCTACGAATGATTTGGTTCAAAATACCCAGTAAAACACGATGAAATGAAAACTGAAACAAAGTCCATTACACCATTAAAATCAATGGAGTCAATAATAATCACGTGGACCATTGAATACCATAAATATAAATATAATCATTATATTATATATCAAATTGTATAAATCATGCAACTAATACAATAAATAAGTGGAGAACACTGGTAATCTCACGAAAATAAATGTTAGATGAGAAACCCCCTTACCTTATGCTTGAATGTGTTCTTTATTTGATCTTAATGACCTATATTGTCAAATTAGATTAATTAATTACAAATTATAGACCACTATATACATTTAATTGAACTATTATGTCTTTATTACATTCATTTATGGCCATTTATAAGGGTTAAGAGATTCAATTTCATCATTTGGGAGTACACATTTTCTTAGTTTTTATGATCAGTTTTCTTGTATAACAGTATGGAAGTTAGTGTAAAATGGAAATTGAAATATAGAATTTATGTTTTTATTTATTAATTATCATAAAAAAGGTTAAATTATCCAATAATTCCTTTGGTTATTTTTTATAGGATGAATCATTATAAAAAAATTTATTGATTAACGCTTGGAATTTTTTATGTGTTTTTGATTACCACAAACTCATTTTGTTCAATATTTAAATACGATGTATAGAAAATGATTCTAAAACATTATATAGAATATATAACATATATACTTATTTCATTCAACCATAATAATGGTTTGATGGAAATAATTTAATAAGGTAATAGAAATTGAAAACTTGTCATCCTTGATTGTGATAAATTAACATATCTCGGTTGGTGTTTTCATTTTTGGTATAGGAGGAGGGGAAAATATAGGTGATGATGAAATATTCCATTAGAATAATAAAATTACAGTACAATTAAGGTATTTTAATTGACACAAAATTTGGATGAGGGGAGGTGATGGGAGAGAAACGAAATAATGGGAGTTGTAAAACTAGTTGGAAAGAAAAGGAAGAGAGGTTTACCTCTTGAGTACTCTTCCTTGAGAATCCTCTTAATGACTTTTTTTACTTTTGGTTATACCATAATTTCTTAGACGTGGGGGGAGGGATTTGGAAATTTCTTTGGAAAAACATATGCAAGGCTCAAAGCTTGAGTGGTGTGAGTTGGAGAGGGGGTGAGGGTGGTTTATATACTAAAAGACATGAGGGGTTTTTCATTATTTTAATCATTGGTTTATTATCTTTTCCATGAAAAAGAATGGTATTGATTCTTTTGACCAAGAATAAAAATAAATTAATGAGAGTTTAAACCAAGTTTTCTTACGTCATTAGGACATCATCCATGACCCAATAAATTTTTTATATAGCATTTATCATAAATTATAGTCTTTTACTATTCAACAATAAATCATGTATTTCAGAAATATCTCAATATTTCACCCTATACATTTTTCGATGTGTAGAAAAAAAATTAACTCCATTTTATGAAAATAATTTTTGATATATATGAAATTAAAATTTTAATTAAAATAACTATTTACTCTAAAATAGTAATTTTAATATTATAACCGATTTTAGGACTCATTAAAAAATTATCTAGGGTCTCATTAAACTTTATTATAATAATAGGGAGACAAAATATTGATTCATGGATCCATTTTATGAAAATTAATTTCCTTTTAAATCATTTTTTTAAATATTTTAATTAAATATTACTCACAAAAATTCCAATACTTAATTAAAAATTTTCACATTAATTTATTAGGGGATAAAATCAATTTATACACTCAATGGTTAGGATAATATTTGTTTTTAAGTGTCGTATTAATATTCATAAGGATATGTTACTGTTCACCCAAAATTATGTTGATCCTATTAGACTATAAATAGCACATAGATCACAATAATGTATGTATGTTTTTCAAAATTAAAATAACATCAGTTGAAAAAATTTTGATTAATGGATATGTTAGAGAATAGTGTTTTTTATAGAGACTCGGTGTTATGTGTATTGTGAGCTATCTAATGAGTTGAAATAATTTTAGAAGGATGTACCATTAAATATTGGGCTGTTATATATTTTTCATCATGGAGTTTATTTTATGTGAGGAAACACATCGTTATTGGGTTATTTATGGGCATGTGATCTTCTTAATTTATGTGTTTTTGTGGTTTAAAATAGACATATGATAATTGATTATGTCAGAGTATCATACTCTATATGGGAAGTACATCCTTTACTCACCATGATATATAATGACCGATGCCATGAGGATCGGTTTCCTGGAATGATAAGGTGGATAGTGGGTTTTGTTACTTGATGTTCCATCTATCATAAGGTGAAGGTGGAGAAACATTAATATTCAAGTATTTTAAATCCCATAGCTATTCTATAGTGGAAATGGTATAATTACGCAATATATTTTTCACTAGCTTAACAAAATTCCATCGTGGAAGTGATTTATTATGGTTGCTTATTGATTGGTTTACAAGATCCACCCACTTCGTGCCTATTCTAGAGAAATACTCAATTGATGAACTTTAATGGATCTAAATTGATGATATTATCGACTTTATAGGTTTAAATGTATCATCGTGTCATTTAATGATACTCAGATAATATTTGGGTTCTCGAGGGGATACAGAACGTTCTTCATTCACAAGTTCTTATCTACATTGTGTATCACCTAATTACTTATGGTATGTCAGAGCATAATATAAAGGTGTTATTATAATTAATATGAGAATACATCCTAGATTTTGTAGGTTCATGTGTGAAATATCTATATCTTATGAAATTATCATATAAAAATAGCTTCCTATTGACTATACAAATAGCTCCATATAAATCCTTATAAGGTAGTTCATTCCATTCACTCCATTATGGGTTAGTGAAAAGAGAATTTATCATAACCTGGATCTCATATCATTAATGAGAAATGGTATAATATAAAACATTTCAACTAGGGTTTGTATATTTCTCAATATAGGAATAATTCTTATGATGATTTTCATCTATGACTATTAGAGTTCTAGGACGAGGATCTTGTCCTCATATGAGATTTTCCAATATTGGGTCATTGATTAATTAAGCGATAGGGTAAGAATACACCTAGTTTTTTTGGACCTTTTGATATCATGGAGAGAGTCGGGTCGATAACCTTTCAGTTGGAGTTACCTCAGAGGTGACAGGCCATGTAAAACATCTTCCATGTTTCATAACATCCCAATTACTATTAAAATTTCTATCATGTTCTTCATCTTGATGAGGTTGAGGTGTATATTGAAGTATATTTTGATTAGAATACCATTTTTATAGTTGATATCATTATATTGACTCATTGAGGTAGTTCATTTATTATATTCTAGGTGAAATTGTAGAAAACCCATGTATTGGATGAGACATGGGAGATAGAGGCTGACATATGTGCTATGTGCCCTTAATTATTCTCAGATTATGATCAAATAACTGCAAGGAAACTCAATGATGAGATATTTTAATGATTGGTGGTTATAATATCCTATTATCTCTTAGATGTACAAGTTCTATGAATTCTAGTTTACACACATTATTTTATTCATGTATTATCACTTGAGGGACCAATGAAGGCTTTGTGACAGTCTAGAGCATTTTCGGAGTCCAATGCTCTATTTTTTTGTTAAAACTAATAGAGGTTCACAATGTTAAAATTGATTGTAAAAACAATATGAATCATCTGTGAATACTAGTAATGAACGATAGAATTTAGTTTAACTATGTGAGGAAGTCCACATGGCACTGATAACTTATAATAAATTTTTAATTTGTTGAGAATGGTTATGTTAAAATTAGTTCAACAATATACCTAATTATATAAGGTGGTGTAGGTGTAGTAAAATGATAATACATAGGCTATGTACATGTTTTCAAACCATGTTTCTCATCCTTTGAGGGGTTCTCAGTTAGGATACTGGTGTGAATGGTTGGTTCATGGTTTATCTTACCATGTTGTAAAAATGTTTTCCACTTAAAAGTGGTTAATTTACCTTTTCCCAAAAATTAATTTTTTTCTTTAAACCTAGGTTCTCTCTAATTTCACACAATGTATATCCTATACATGAACTCCCTTCATTCTCCACATAATATTTTCCCCTCTCATCCATATTATGTCAGAATGAACCACTAATTAACACATTGACTAACTAATGGTAAGTCTGTGATACTAATTATATAATTTCATAGTTTCTATTTCCATATTTATTGTTTTACACAGGCTAGTTAATATACCCCAATATTTTATTATTTTTCTATTTCTTTGATTTTATATTCTATCAGATATTATAGTCCAATAAAAGTTGAGGATTTCTCTACCCATTTATGGAAGGTGGTCTATAACGTTTCACAATAAGTCTTGGTGTTTATATTAAGTAGTCATTTCATAGACACGACGTTACATATTTATTATTTGAATATTTGGGCATTGTGTTACTACTTTTTATCTTGAATAAATATACATTATGTTACATATTAATAATTTGGTAATTATTTATTTCTTATTCCTTCTGGTCTATTTTAAATTTACAGACCTAAAAATCCAAACTGTTTGTTATAATGTACAAGCATGGATTTTTGAGTTTTTTATTTTTATTGAAATGGACATGATGTTCCCTGTGTTTTACATGGGATGTGTGGACATTATGTACCTTATCATTATATGGATTAATAGTATATAACATTCCATACTACTTATTCACCAATAATGAACATGATATTTCCGATCATATATTTTGAGTTTATGGACATTATGATCCTTATTGTTTGTAATGTAATAAATGGTTAGAGACCTTCCATTTTAGTCTAAAGCATGTAGTATATAATGGGTGTCCCATGGGGACCAAAGTATACATGGTTAATATTTATATAATTTATTTCATTTTTTATTATTACCATTACACTACTTCACAATATTCATAAATACTCTATTAGTTATATACATTTTTGGTGGTCTCCAACTAAGTTTTACTCACATGCTTTTGGGCCACAAATTAGTACCTAGAACAACTTTATTAATTAATGGATTTATAAAGGGAAGTATTCTACATTGTATGATGGGAAAAGAAATATCTACTTTTCATGATTCTATTTGAGATGAATTATGACCTTTTCTGTGTTTTTATAGCTTTTACATGTTCTATTTCTACTACAATGTTTCCTATGAATCCTCTTTTTCTTATTTAATCATGATATCATTGTTTTATAAATGAAAATCCATAATGATTTATTTATTTATTAGTATTTGGATGTTTAATTCTACTACCAAATGTCTTTATATTATTCCATTATTATCTTTCTTCTTCTGATTTATCTATCATTCAACAATATTCTACACTCTATTAAAGATTATATAGTATCCACAACATACCATCATAGACCCATTCTACAACTGAAAAACCTCAAGAATATGTGGAGGCATAATTAAGGTTTGGTGGGTGATCAAGTTTATTTATATATAAGTGAACCATGTCTAGGAATTCACATTGGAAACCATAATGTGCTCCATTATTATTGACAAACCATAGAGACCATGAAATTATGAAAAAAATATCATGAAGATGGTTAAAATAAAAAAATCACGATAAAATAATCATTAATTAACCTAAAATAACAATCTTAAATAATATATATGTGAAAAAAATTGAATTTTTGTTTATTATTCAGGATGTTATATGTAAAAACAATGAATTTCCAGAAGGAAACAACTAAAAACCCATATATTCCATTAGTTTATTCATTCTCCATCAACGTCACATTGAATTTATAATCTTATATTGAAATTATTATATATTCTTTATATATGTGTCTTACATATAAACTTGTTTTATTTTCTCTAAAACTTCATTGGTTATATATGTGTTTCAAGTTCCATTATAAACTGCTCTTTAAAATAGACATGATTAATGATAACTTCCATATTCAGTATTTAATTTCATGTTTTGATATATTAATGTCTATTAGATTTAATTATTTCCAAAATTAATAACTATTTTCATGAAAATCGTTATTTGTAATAATAATTCTATAAAAAACTTAATATTTTCGCATTGTTTGTTAATTTTTTACTCATACTTTATAACATTTCATAAGTGGTTTATTTCAAGACCTATACATCTGATGTTATCTAATGTTATTAATTTAGTTGAACTTCATATTTAAATCCTATGCGTATTTAATCAAATTTTAACACCCAAAAATATTTAATTACTTAATCTCTTAGTAATCTCTATGATATAACCATTGGTTATTTTTTGGGATTAGATTTTGTAAACCATTTTATTTTTATGGGTTTTAATTTTGCTTACTCCTTATGTATGATTTAAATTTCAAGAACGCAAATCCATGTATATATTAGGATGTGATGGTTGGTATTGGAATTATAAATCCCACCAATGCATTGGATAATGTTTTTTCTCATGAGAAACCATGTATTTTTCACATGAAATAATCCTAGTACATTATGTATTTTTTTCATGGTAGAGATCCTTGAATTTTTCTTATGACATATTATTTCATATAGATTCCAAATTCTCATTATGCCGGGACCCTATGATATACAATTCATTATTCCATGATTCTATGTGACTATCCATTTTTTGTCACCACATTATGGCACTTGAATATTATGTTATATTTCATTATCATTTATATTCACTAAATGGTATTCATAGATCATCATTTTCATTTTCTATGTCCATGGGGTATCCTTTCTAGTTATAAATCATCAATTAGAATTTTTAGTAATCTATTAATATCAAAATAATTTTGAATTAGTTTATATATATGTTGATGTATTGCACATATATTCACTTATGAAACTATACCTCTAGATTTATGAGTTTTAAATATTAAAATTTCATGACAGGATTCATGTATTAATATGTGTATGAGACTCAGTTTTTGGTAATCAAAAAAATTTAAAAGACATAAAATTTATATTAAATAATGCCATTTTATTGAGGTCTCTTTGGGAAAACAAATTTGACATTATTCTCATACACTAAATAAAAAAATCCATTCTCATATAATGATTTTATTCTTGATTTTAATGATTTCAAAATATATGGTTTTTGGTATTTTTTTCAGATCAATCTATCAATTTTTATAAATATTTGGGTTTTTTGTTTGTTTTCCAATGACTACATTATTAATATTTGGGTTTCCAATTTAAGTCATTAGTTTTGTATCTAGTTTCATTTTAAGTGGCTATATATTTTATTTCACTACTTAGTTATTATAATATACTATATTTATTAAATTTTTTGAATAATATTTGACATGTCTAAATAAGGAATATTTTCCTATTATTTTATTTTAGATGTTAACATAATGGGATTCTAACCATGAAAACATTTATTATTATTATTTTCCGATTAATTTAATAGTCTATATTAATTAATAGGTTATACTTATCATTTGATTGAGTCTTCTAGAATCATTTATAAGTGATGTTTCATGGTAAATCATTCCCAAAATGTTCATTTCAACCCTCATACATGTAAGTTGTACCGAGTAATTTGAGGAAACATATCAAAGATAAGTAACACATTAGTTCAAAATCATGGTATTCATGGTTAGGGAAATATAAATCATCTCACATATTAGTATTGTCAATTTTAGATATATGTTGATATATGATTATTAAAAATTAATATTTTTAAAATAAATACTAGTAACTACCATCATTATATAAATATTAATAACATTATGTTTGTTATAGTGGGTAGAGCATCATTTGAACTGATATGGTCACTTATCTTAATTTCATTCCTGAATTGGTATCTTGATATTATGTTGATCAAATTATGAATAGTATTGCTTTTGTTATATAGTTAAATAAAATAATTTCATGACATGTGTATTTCAAGAAATTTTTTTTTCTATTTTTATTTATTTCTAATAATAAATGAAACAAATTTATTTTTTAATTATTTAAAACAGAAAAATATAATAAAAGAAATATAATTTCCATATATGTGTTTTAACTAAAAAATATTGGAATTTCATATTGAGATTTACAAAAATATTTCTTGAATAAAAAAAATATTCATGGGTTGGGATGGAAGTGTTTTGATTGAATGGGTTTATTTTTTTGTGAAGGTAGAACTAAAAAATTTAACTCAATTCTTTTAAAAAGTATAAATTTGAAATTCTTTGATTGTAAAAACTACAAGGGATTGATATATTTTGATATAAAAGGTTTAAATGGGTTTCTCATTAAAATAATTTGATAAAATAGATATATTTTATAAATGTGATGGAATTTGAGAAATAAATTTGGTATCTAAAAATTGAGTAAAATTTCTAATGTGTTTTATCAAATTAGTCATTTTTTATATAATAAATTTTTTAAATAAAACTTTTAATGTAGTCTTATATAATAATTCTAATAAGAAAATGACTCAGGATTACATTACATATTAATATTATTATTTTTTATTTTAGTTTTCTAAATGGCCAGTGGTGTGGCCTGATTGTTATGCTTTATTATTTTTATTATCTATACATGATAAGAAGCAATAATGAAATTGAGGTTCATATTTATAAGACTGAATGATTCTATTTAGGTTAATTATATTAGAAAAAAATAAGTTTGGAATTTATACGGTTTTTGAACATGGACTCTAAAGAGGGAATGTGGACATGGTTAATAAAAAATTAATCAAGCAACAATTTATTTATGAATTAAATAATTATTTATAGAAGATTTTATTTTTTGTTATGAATATTTCTCATTTAGTCTTAGTGGTTATTTTTTATTAATAATAGAGATGGAGCTTTGAAAGAGAGGCTTCCCGTATTCAGTTTAATAATTATTTTAATAAATTTATATTAGTGGATTAAAATATCTACAAATTTAAAGAATAATTATTAAATTTATATTTCTATATTGTAATGAAATAATGAATAAAATAATGGTTTAGGACATATATGTAAGGTTATTGATTAGAATTAGAAATATGGTGAATATATTTCATTGTATGTTGAATCTTGAGATGTTTTTTATTTCAATAGAATGATGGATATTTGATTAGTTATAATTTCTACAAAACATGTTGTAAAACTAATATTTTTTATTTCATATATTATTTTTTATAAATTCTCTTAGAGTAAGTAAAAAATTGTAAAATAATATTGAAATTTTAGTTATTAAGATGTGTGTGGATAAAATGTTTTCAGTGGGGATTTTTATATTTGGTGTCTGAAAAAAAATATTTTGACATTAAAGGTGTTGCGATATATAGGCCACATGATCATTTTCAAATAATATGAGTTTGTATACTAATTTATTAAGCTAAATAACCATGTTATAGTGTAGAATATGATTTAATAAAAATAGTTTTAAGAGAATGATTTTTGAAGAGAAAATTCGAAAGTATGTTAACTGGATGGGTTCGGTAACTTGTAGATTCAAGTATACAAATGAAAGAGGAATATATAAAAACAATTTGAATATATTTAGGCAGGTTTGTTATCACTATATTTTTTATTTTCTTTTTATTTTAATTTAGAAATGTCTTGGAGAGTTTTTTTATAAAATTTGTGGTCAAAGTAGAGATAAATTTGTATACATTATTTCTATACAATGTTTTTAGATTATATATATGGAATAGATCACTCTATTAGTTATTCACAATCACTGGAATTCATCAGTGTCATGGCCCATAATTTTATCTATAGATATTCCATTCTTATAATTATGTCATATAGTATAAAAAACATAATATCACTTATATAACACAATAAAAACTTTTTAAATAATGAATAAATGGTATAAGAGGTATTTCAAGAAGTGAAGGAGCCTGAACAAATTGAATAATAACATTACCTGTGGAATTGTAATATAACCCATATGAATAGAAAACGGTCCAATAGAATAGTAACCCCACCCAGAAAAGTATAAATATATTTAAGGATCTTATAAATGGTAATATGACATAATATAATAAGTAAATATAGGTTCTTGAAATTATTAATTAAGTGTTTGTATTTTTGTAACTGATAAATGTTCAATTAAAATTGTATAGTTAAAATAATGATTAATAATAAAATTTATATTTAAAAAATGTATTTATAAGTAAATATTATTCACCATTGTTTATATAAGATTGTTTTATGAGACCAGAATTATTTTTTTAAAGTGTTATAAAATCAGTTATAATTTAAAAATCAATATTTTCCATATAAATGATGATTTTAATTAAAAAATAAATTTCTCATACATAAAAATTTATATTCATAAGAAGGAGTACATTTTTGAATTCTACATATTGAAAAATTATTAGGGTAATTGTTTTTTGATTTATCAAAAATACATGAATTTTTTGTGAATTGTAAAATATAATATTTTATAGTATATATACATAACAAGTTAAATACACAATTATATGATTTATCACTGATGTAAGAACCATAATCTCGAACTAACCATTATTATTTTAATATATTTAGAGATAATTCACAACTATTGAAAGTATTTATCTTTAATAATAATCTAATGAATAAAATAATTAGATAACACCCCACTCCTATCCTATAAATACCACCCCTCACTACCTCCTCTCCTCACACCTTCCAAAATTTCAACCTTCTCTAAATTCTACCCAATAATATTCTCAAGAAACTACTACACATCTTGGATATATTATCATCATAAAAATACCAATCCTTTTTCCCAAATTAGTTTCTCATAGAGTGGGATCCAAGAGGTAAAATCCTATTTTTATTCTTATAATTTCATTTACAGTTCTTTTTTATTCTTTTTCTCTCCCCAACTCCCCTCGTACAAAGTTTATGATATCCATATTAACTTATATATAATGGGATATTATTTTTATAATGTATTAATACATCATAAAATAACATATTCTCTCTATTTCATTCATAAATTTAATACATTCTCAGTGAGGTGTTGATTTATCGCCTTTAAGGACGAATTATTTCCATTTTCCCTCAACACCATTAATTATGGTCATGAATCCATTTTTATGGATAAATCATATTTTAATGTGTATTTTATAACACATAATTTTCTCTATAAGTAACATATTTTCATATTAATAAATGATGAAACAAAACATGTTTGTAGTGATAAAAGAAACCTCTGTAATAATCTAAATGATTATCACTAATGTACATTTAATGATTGAGCCTAATAATATATAACCAAATACTATATATAAATATTTAAACAAATATATGATAATTAATGACTTATAATTTCCATTCTAGAAAATTATTCCAATTGTACATGAATTTAAAAACTTTTATACAAGGTAAACCGATCATAAAAAACATTAAAACAAAAACTCCTTAATAATGAAATTAAAATCTATAACTCATCGAAAATTCTATAAATAAACATAATAAAATTAAAATGAATAAAATACAGTTATAAAAGGAATTTGTATTTTTTAATTAATTTATTCAAATTTTTTATCCTATAATGTAATGAGAATAAATCAACTAGTTATAAGGTAAGGTGACTCTTAAACCCAAATATCATTGGATGTGCTAACATTAAATCCATTTTTAATGTGTATGTTCTTCAATAATTGAAAAAATATCATAGTTTTCCATCCCTTTTATTTTTTGGGATATACATGTTTCGAATCTGAATTTATGAAAAATTGAATGATTTTTCCAAAAGAACTATTCTTTTAAAAACACAACTTTTACATCTCATGTGATTGTTTATCCTTCAATAAAGATTAATAGTAATCATAAAATTCCATTTTTATCTTGGGATATAAATTTTTTCTAAATTAATTCTTTATTAAATGAATCTCATTCCATTACATGGGTTATTTTATATCCATGATTGATATATGTTATATGTGACGTGCATGATAATGAAAATACTATGATGTGACATGGGCGTTCTGAATTTTATAGTGCATGTATATGTAATGATGTGATGGGTGTGCTGAGAATTATATATCACTCAAATTCACTGGGTATCGTGATGAATCTCTTAAGATAAAGTGAAATATACATAAGCATGATGCTAGATATATTCACAAATATGTGTGGTATTTGACTACTAAGACTTATTTGTATACATTTCAAAATTCTAAGATAATATCTAATGTATCCTATAATGATTATGATTTTGATCATTTTTTATTATTAGGATGATGATGATTATGTCCACCCTTGCTTCATTCCGCTTATTCATCCTTTTATTAGGCTTTTAGCTCACCCCTTTTTTGATGTATGTCCTAAGGTGAATACTTGTAATAAGAAGAAAATAAGGGTTAATATGTAGATAAAGAAGAATGAACCAAGCAAATTTATATGTTTTATTATGTAAATGTTATTTTTGGTCATAATTTTCCCATGATACTAAACCTTTTGATCCTTGTTATTTAACACTTTGATGTTGTTTATCATTAAAATGATGTAATAAACATGTAAGAAAATGCATGGTCTTTATAATTAGAATCATAGAACAGTTAATTTAATTTGGGAATTTGAATTATAGAACCATAGTTAAAACCCTTAGTAGGAGACTAAGTGTGACTAAGAACCAACGAAGAATTGTTTTTCAAAATATTAAACTGATGGATCCCACAAAACACGAATATAGATAATTGAAAAAAGGAATAAATTATTTATTCATTAATTGATCAATTATGTTTTCCTATAATTATTTATATTTTTAAAATTATAGGAACTAATAGAAACCTGGAAAATAACCAATGTGAGGTACATTGCATCAATTTCCCAAATTATATCCCCAATTCATTGGGAGTTGGAGTTCAAAATTTCATAGAGATGATTACCAAACTACATTAAGCTATGAATAACAACCTGAATAATGTGTAACATCCTCCATCACCTAAGATTGAGCATCCAAATATCAAGTATTTTATAAGGCAATGACCATTGGAATTTAGTAGATCTTATAATCTAGTAGTCATGGAATTGTGGGATAACTCAAAGGAGAATATTTTTTTTGTAATTCCATTTTATGAGACGAAGAATGTTTCTTTGGTTGATAAAAATCTAGATATAGAGGCTAAAAAATGGTGGCTGATGATTAATCACACCATGATAAAGAATTAATTGAAGAGTTAAGTCAGAATATATTAAGTTAATGTTTCATAACAATTATTTCACTATTACTCTTTTTACAAAGATGGATATTGAATTTATAGACCTGAAGTAAAATGAAGGTGAATCATTCACATAATATGAATAAAAGTTAACAATTATTGCAAGGTATGTTTCTAGATTTTTTATCAATAATTATAGTAAAATTGATAGATTATTTCATTGATTAATACAACACATTCAATAGGATCCTATAATTCCTGACATTCATAGTTTTGAAGAAGTTGTTCGATATTCTCATAATGTGAATACAGAGTTAGGGGAATGGTCCCATAATTATGGTGGAAAGAAATGAAAAAGAGTGTTTCTAGTGGGGGTCTAATGATAAGGATGTAAAGAAATCTCAACCAGCCACATATAATTTTTTTTTACGATGCATCATGGAAATTTCCTCAAAGGAATAGGGAAATAATATATGTGTTGTAGAGAAGGAAACAAATCCCATTAATTTTGAAAACACATGAGACAAAATGTAAATATATTTAATGAAAGGAGATCACAAACAATGGTTCAATGCTACCAATTTAGTGGGAGAGGGAACTATTCAAGAATGTGCACTAAAAATAAAGTCATAAAGGGAAATTAGAGTCATCACACCCAAATCTAATAGAGTAAGGAAAGGCTTATTCCATCACTACTACTGAGGTGGTTCCCAAAAAGGATGTGGTGATAGCTACTGTAGTTATTAATTCAATAAGAGTGAACATATTATATGATACGGGTCCTAAAATTTTCTTCATATCTTGTAAGTATAGTTGAACTATTCAAACACTACCTCAAAATATGGAGGTTTAGTTATTTTTTAGGAAATAAAATTGGGTAATAATTTCATCCAATGTTTATAACTCTTCCCCCATTAATTTTAGTATACTAAACCCCAAAAAAGTCTTATCGTACTTCCTTTGGTGGTAATTGATGCTATATTGGGCATTGATTGGCTATATTTATAAAAATCCAACATAAACTATTAGGAAAGAGAGATAAATGTTCACATCCTGAAGCATCCTCCAATTCTATACAAGTTTATGGATGAGGAAGAATTTCATTCAGATTCATTATCACATGTGGTGAAATTAATTCTTTATGAGACATTATTTCAATATCATATAATTGAGACAAAGGATATGATCATGCTCGAAGTCATTCCCATTGGGCGGGACCACACTTGTGTGTTTCCAGAAGAGTTTCTTGGTCTTCTTCCAGATTGAGATGTTGAGTTCTCAATGGAACTTTTTTATATATCTACTTATATTAGATAAAAATTATATAATTTCTAGTAATTATTTAGAATAAATGAAGAATAAATTACATGATACTCCATATAAGGGTTTTATATGCCTAAGTGCTTCACCATGGGGTGCACAAATCCTCTAAAATTAAGAATAAAGATGGTTCACTATGCAAAAATAAAAAGATTATCATGAGATCAAAAAAATCATGATAAAGAAAATGTATCCCCTTCTATAGATAGAATAATTATTTGATCGACTGTGTGGTTCCATGTATTTCTCTAAGGTTGTACTTTAGTAGGGATATCACTAATTAACGGCAAGGAAATAATATATTCCCAAGAAGGACTTTCTAATGAGGTATGGATACTCTGAGTTCATAGTTATTCCATTTGGACTTAGTAATTCCCTAAAAATATTCATAGACACATTAACTAAGTCTTTATATATTATATTAAAAAATTTGATGTAGTCATTATTGGTTATATTTTGATACACTCCATGAGAAAGGAAGAACATGAGGAGTAGTTGAATACCATTCTATTGAATTTGTATCGGGTGTAAAATTATGAAATGTACAATAAATGATAGTTTTTTATGGATGAAATATGATTGATAGGTCATGTTATTACAAGTAAAGGTATATCTATGGACCCTACCAAGAAAAAATGATATCGAGGATTGTCCCAGGAAAACATATATAATAGATATCTATAGTTTCCAATGTCTAACTAGTTATTATCTTTGATTTGTAGAGAACTTATCTTGATTTTTCAACCCACAAAAAAACTGACTCGGAAGGGAGAAATGTTTCATAGGACTAGTGAATGAGAATACTGCTTCAAAGAGTTTTATAGGAGGCTTATCACTGCACTATTACTCACACATTCAAAAAGTGGGGAAAAATTTATAGAGTACTGTGATTCATAAAGAAAATATTATTTTATATACTGTGGAAAAATTATAATGTGGTAGCCTACACCTAATGGAAGTAGAAAATTAATGTGAAAAACTATCATACAATTGAGTTGGAGTTAGATGTTTTGATCATATCCATGAAAATAATTAATTATGATCTATATGGGGATAAGTGTAAAATATATACTAGTCATAAAATCATGAATTAAATTTTCACACCAAAGGAGATTAATATAAACCAGAAAAGACAGTTAGAACTCATCAAGTATTATGAATGCTCAATCCCTTTCAATCATGGAATGGTTAATAATGTTAAAGATTCTCCAAGTAAAAGAGATACTGTAACATTTTCAACATTGAGAATTGTGTAGGATCTAATATTCTTATATTTTCAAAGTACCAATGTGGGAATCATTATAGAATGAACATCATCAATCCTTCCTCAAATTATTTCTCAACCATCCTTCATGGGAAAAATAATGGATTCTCAAAGAAATGATGTGGAAATTCAGAATAAGGTAGAATCTATAAGAAAGTGGAAAACCCAGATTTTAAAATTGATGGTGAAGGAGTTGTAAGATTTGGGTTATGAATATGTTTACCATCTTATACAAAGGTAAAAATGGAGATTCTGAATGATGAACATAGATCAACCTTATCTATTCATCAAGGGAGCATGAATATGTATCGATATATCTGATAGAAATGTTGGTTGGAATATATGACAAAGTAGATTTCTGAATATACATAAAAGATCCTAGTATTTCAGCTACTGATGTCTAAAATAGAAAAGTCCAAGGGGATGACGCAACCATTACCCATACCAATCATGGAAATTGGAAAACATCACCATCAACATTATCACTATACATCCAAAGAAATATAGATAAAACAATTCTATAAGGGTGGTTGTGGATCTTATTATGAATATATCCCACTTTATTACTATACAATATTACTTCTCAATAAATCAAATTGGACAAATATACATCATAGATATGGGAAGGTTGTATGGAGTACGATTATAAAAAGTATCAGATCATGATATGATATTCATGTCCATGTTATGGAAAAGTATTCAAAATTCATTAACCAATGAGTTGAAAATCAGTACGACTTATCATTTTCAAACTACTGGACATTCTGAATGAACTATTAATACATTCAAATACATAATTTGGTTATGTTATATGGATTTCAATGTAGTATGAGAACAAAATCTAACTCTGGTTGAGTTATTTTACAACCAAAGATTCCAATCAAACATCTAGATGGATCTATATAATTTTTTTTGGAAAAGGTGATAAAAAATATCATGTTGGGATGATTTTGGTGAATGTAAGCTTTTATGACTGAAAATGGTCAAGGAAATAGTGAAAAAGGTTAAAACCATTTAGTAGCACGTCAAGGTAGCCCAAATTACACATAAGAGCTATAAAGACAATCCTTAAAGAGAAATTGAGTATAAAATAGATACATGTTAATCCTCTACATATATCCATGTATGAGAATCATCAGATTATGGAAGAAAGGAAAGCTAAGTCCAAGGTATACCAACCTCTTCGAGATTCTTGATAAAGTCATAGTTATGGCCTATCGACTGACACTTCCACCAAACATGTCTCAAGTACACAATATATTATCTTTATCCCTCTTGAGGATGTACATACCATATCAATTACATTTACTGAATCACGAGGTGGTACATTGGTAAGATGATCTCTCTTATGAGGAAAATTCACTGAAGATATTGGGACAAAGAGATTAGGATCAACACAACAAGACTACTCACCTAGTCACAGCACTATGGAAGAACCACAAGTATAAATATGAAACATGGGAACCAAAGGATGTGATGAAGGATAAATACCTTACCTTGTATAACCCAAAACCTGTAAAATGAAATTTGAAGGCTCCAATTTCATGGGGGGGGGGGAGAATTTAATAATAAATAATTTTGTCAATGCAAATTCCATTAATATCATTATTTATTATAGTATAAATAAAATAAAATCACATATAGAACACAATAAAAACATTATAAATTAATCATGAATGTTATAAAATGTATTTAAATAAGTTAAGGATCCTATACCAATAGAATAATAACATGACATTTGGAATAGTAATATAAAATTTCTGAATAGTAAGCTATCCAATATATTATTAACATCACCCTTGAAAGTGTAAATAGAATAATGCATCTAATAAATGGTAATAACATATAATAGTATAATTAAATAACTATTTTTGAAATTTTTGATTAAGTGTTGGTATTTTTTCGATTCATTAATATTTAGTTAAAATTTTACAATAATATAATGATTGAAAAGTAAATTTATTTTCATAAATTATAGTTATAAATTAGTATTTTTTTGTCTCATGATTATAATATACTTTTATTAGACCTTAATTAAATTTTCAATGTGTTATAAAATTAGTTTTTATTTTTAAATAAACGTTTTCCATGTAAATGATGATTTTAATTAAAAATTAAATATCTGTTACATGGAAAATTATTTGTATAAAATGGATTTTTTTTTTAAATTCTACACCTTAAAAATGTTTATGGTGATTTTTGGGATTTTTTTTCTGAAAAACATTAATTTTTTGTGAAGAGTAAAATATGTTTATTTACAATATATATACATTACATGTTATATAGAATATTCTTTCAATCATTGCTAATGTAAGCCCCACAATACCTAACTCCCCTTAATTATTTTGACATATATAGTGATAACTATTATACTATTCATATTCATAATGAAAATTAAAATTCCAATGCATAATATAATTATAAAACACCCTCACCCATATAAATACCACCCTCGCCACCTCTTCTCCTCACTCATTCCAAGCTACGATCCTTGAAAAAATTCGTTCCAATACTATTTTTAATCCCCTAACCCACAACCAGGACCTATTGGTCTCATAAAAAACCAAACCATTTTCCCAATGGAGGTTATTATGTATAAGAATTTAAGAATAAAAATCATCTTTCTTTTCTTTTAATTTCTTTTCAGGTTCTTTTTTTCTTATTCTTTTACACCTCCCATCATCCAAATGGAATGATAACTAAAATACCATAAACATACTATAATTTTATTATTGTAATGGAATAATCTATCATCAAACCCCATTTTGTCTCCCTTTTATTCTAAAAATTAAATCATTGTATGTGAGGTGTGTATTTATCCCCTTTATAGATGACATGTTTTCAATCTCCCTTACCGCCTTTAAGGTTGGTTATGAAACCATTTTTATGGTTGAATGGGATTTTTTTGTGTATTTTATAACCTTAATTATTTTTTGTATGTAATATATTCACATAATACGAAATTATAAAACAAAATGCTTTGGTTGTGACAAAAAATCCTCTGTAATAATCTATGCTATTATCACTAATGTCTTATTTAATTATTAATCCTCCTACCGTATCATAAAATTATATATATATAAATATAAAACATCATGTATTGTCATTAATAGATGGTTATTTATATTCTATAGAATTATTCTAATGGTACATGAATTTTCATACATATATACAGGTGCACTGATCAGGAAAACCAAGAAAACAAATAATCCCAATGAATGAAACTAATCTATAAAATTCATAGAAAATACCATGTATGAACATAATAAAACAATAATGAATAACAAGAATGTAAAAATGTTTTTTTATTTGTTTATTAATGAATTTAATTTTGTTATCCTAGATATTAATTTGAATAAATCATTCAAATATAAGGTAATGGGATTCTCAAACCCAACTTATTTCTTTCGGTTATCAAACTTTCAATTCATTTTCAGTATTGATATTCCTTTATTTTTAAATAAATATGATTTAATTTTCCTTAACTATAATTATATGGGATATAAAATTTTCTTATATTCTTTTATGAAAAATAGAATTATTTTTCACAAATCACTCTTCTAAAAAAACAATCATATTTTACTTCTCATGATATTGTTTCTTCATCAATCAATATTGATACTAAGCATCTTATTCCATTTTAATCTTTTGAAATCCATTTTCCATGAATTTTTTCATTATTAAATGAAACCCATTCACTTAAATGTGTTATTTTATGTCTAATATTTTCATATGTTCTATGTGTAATTCATGATTATGTAAATGTTATGATATGATGGGTGCACTGAGAATAATATAGCGCAAGTAAATTTTATTATGTGATGGATACACCTAGAATATATATTGATCCAATTTATTGGTTAATGTGATGAATTTCATGATATAAAGTAAAATATATGTGACCATGATGCTACATTAATTCACTACTATGTGTGGTATTTGGTCACTAAGACACATGATGTTTTATTTTTCTACAATGTCACATTCCATGAAAGTATCTAATGTTTCCTCACATGATTATGATTTTTATCCTCTTATTATATTATGATGATGATAATTATCCTCACGCATGTTTCTGGTTACTTATTCGTCCTCTTACTAGGATTTTAGCACACCCCTTCTTTTTATGTATATACTCAGGTAAGTACATATACTAAGAAGAAAAAATGGATAATAAGAAGTTAGAGAAAAATGAATTAAATAAGTTTTTATATTTTATTATGTAATATTTATGAATGTTCCTATTTTTTTTGAAGTCCCCAAACCATTGGATACTATTTGTGTAACAATTTTATGTTATTTATCTTTAAAATGACGAAATATTAATTTAAGGAAAAGAAGTGTGCCTATAATTGGTTCTTTATTTTTTAATTTTTTATTTGAAAAAAATAATCATATATTCATTCCCAATTTTAATATCTATGAGTATGAAAAAAAACATAAGCACTACATCATCATTTCATGTTTTTTAAAAGATGGTGCAAGGGTTTAGAAATAGTTCATTTCCAAAAATATTCATAAAACCCAAAAACTATTTTTATAATCCTAATGAAAACTGAGGTAAGAATAATATATTTTTATTATTACCTAAAATTATTTTAAAAAACATAATTCAAATGGGCATAAATTTTGATCTGGAAGAATAGTTAGTTATCTGGTTTATTCAAATTAATGTTTTTTGGAAAAAATATTTTCTTGTATTCTCTTAGTAGATATTTTCATCTTCACAATTGATATTTAATTCATTTTAAAATCTATTTATTTTTTGTATGGGATGGTTATGAGTAGAATGAAACCAGAAAAACATTATTTTAAGGTAAAATTCACCTTTTCTACATATCATACCATATTTTAAATGAGAGATTATGGATTGATGTAACATTTCAATGCATCATAAATGGATATGATTTATGTTTTTCAGTAAATAAATTTGTAAATAGGGGATGCTAATCATGTATTACTTATTTATTACTGTGTGGGTGACCTTTGAAGGATATAATAACAATGGGATATTTTTTACACATTTGGAGATGTTTTTTGAGTAATCAACATAATTTTGATATAATTATGAGATTATAATGGATTGGTTGTAAAATGAACAAATGATTATTGAATAATAATAAACATTATCATTATAGATTTAATAAACTTTTAGGAACCATTATGTGGTGTAATAATATCATCACCATAAAGAGATGTTTTTAGGATGATTTAATTATAATATTGGCAATGAATGTGGAATGTATTCTAAAATAATTAGTAAGAAAATGATGTGAGTGTGTTGATATCATATTAAATGAATGTTCTAACACTATAATATTTATATTAGTATAGATTAACTAAGGGATGTTTAAAATAATGATGCCGGTTATTCTATTGTTTACATAAGGTTTTAAACGCTTATTTATAGGTCATTAAAAATTCATATTTCTGAAATACCTACATTAAGTTACGTATGATTTGTTAATAATATATACCACATAGAATTTATATTTTAATAATCATTTAAATACCCAGTATCAAAGTGTGTCATTAAATAGTACTGAAATTAATTTAATGTTGTTTTATTAAATACCATAACTTGTATATTTGATTCTTTATCCTCAATAACGAATTTTGTAACATTACCATACTTATTTCCATGGTGAATATTATGTAAATTAATAATAATCGGATAGATATCACATACTATAATAGTAATAAAAATTAAGGAAAATTATTTTTTAATTATAATTTTTAAATAAAGTTTCTGATTCATCTTAATAAAGAAAATATTCATCAATATTTTTGAATATATAATCAATATAAAAAATAAAATAATAGATCAAATGTTAATTTTATAGAGAGTGTTTAAAATAAAATATCACGATTTGGTAAAAAAAGAGTCACTAAATAAATACAACAGTTCATTTCCCATGTGAGTGGCCTTATTCTTGTTAACTAAAAAATATTTCGATATTTTATAGATGTGGGGATTTATTTAATAATGATTAAAAATTATGAAAAATGTAAAAAAATGATGTAAAGGTTTTATTGAGAGTATTTTTTCAATTTGATATCAATGGGTGTAATTTTTTAATAGAGGGGGAAATTATAGAACTTTAATTTCAACGAAAACACTATAATTTAATTATGAATTAAATTTTTGATTGAGTAATAATCTTTTTAGGAATTTAATTAACAATGACCATTTGAAATGCAAGGTGAGGGATAATTTTTAATTGATAGTTCATAAACAGAATTCTAATATTAATAAATAATATTTATAAAGTAATTGTTCTTTTATCATGCGTATTATAATAACATATCCAAAACATCTATAATTAACTCCCAATATTGTAATTCTGTTTATAAATTAATTTCATATGGTTAGTGGGAAATTATTTTTTTAGGTGTATGTATATATTTAGAATGGTAGGTTTTTAATAGATTTATATATTTTCTTAATTTAATTAATATGAACTCATATTATTATTACCATTATTATTAATTTTTTAATATTAATATTATTTAGTTTTATTATTTTTATAATTAATTGGAATATAAATTTGGTTTACTCTATTTTTTTAGGGATATTTTACATGGGATATAAAATATATTGTTGATATAGTGGGAAGTATATAGTAAATTTAAATTTATTGGTTCAAAAAATGGAATAAGTAGTATTTGCAAGTGGTTCATACTATTATTATACAATCCATAAATCTCATCATAACATATCCATCATGTAAATAGGAAGAATATTTTAAGGTATGTGTGAAATAATATAAGAACATAAAATATTTGGTGTCATATTATTTTGTGAATGGGAATAATGTTGTTAACACCTTTTCTTATTCATTGGTGGGTTCATGGTGTTCATTTTTGTCTTTTAATTTTTGTGAATAAACTAAGTAGTCAATTTTCATTAGCATTTTTCAAAATCATTATTTAAATTTTCTTTATAAATCATATGGGCCGTAATGAATTTCTCTAAGGTATTATTTCTTGATTTCAGTTACTAAAAATATTTTCTTTTGAGGATATACTATCAGGAACTATTACTCATAACTTTTCATAAAATTCTCTTCAATATCATCAACTACGATTAAAATAATTGTAATCAACCTAATTTTATGGCCCATTTCATTGTGTGGTGTTGGGTAATAGAAGATAATATAGGATATTCTCCGAATGAGAGAAGGATCTAAATATTTAATTTCAATTGATATTATTATTATCTTATTGAATCATGGGTTACACCATATAGAGTATTATGTATGGGTGATTCAATCATCACATAATGGTTTCTCAGTTTGATCTGGTTCACATAATGGTATGTTTAATAGGTGTAGGTATATATTTAGAATAGGGGATCATGTGTAAGGGTAATATGGTTCTGATTTGGAGATAGTCCAAGTGAATAAGGGTCTACCATTCACATGTAATGAAGGATCCTATGGTTTACGATTTAGTGGATGTATTGATGAGTGGTAAACTGTTGGAGGATTTTTAGTTTTATTATAGTGTCCTAGAGAGGTCATTTTTGATGGACCTATGAATATGAGTGGAATTTCGTAATGGCCTAGTGCTATAATGTAGTGTTTTAGAGATTCAATACTTGTGACATAACTAATGTCTTTTTGTGTAATGGTATTCTGGGTAAGGAAAATCCCCTATTTTTGTGAGGGTCTTCACATAATTGTAGTTATATCTTATGTAATGGTAAAACTATATTTTTTATTAGTCCCTTTGTATTGTGGATTGGATTATTGATTTGAGAGGTTTTTATGTGGTTTAGTGTATGGGTTTTGAATTTTTCTTACCCCAAGATTATAGGAATTAGAACTGACTACACCCTAGAATCAAAAGTGAATTAAGAATGGTGTTATCTATGGCATAGTTCTTTTTTAACATCATATTTTGGAGTAAAAATCTAGTAAATATGATTTTGTTAGGTGTATGGATCTATGGTACCCTTAAAAATTTTATTTGTATAAATAAAAATTCCCTTCATATATCAATATTATCCAAACATTTAACTAAAATACAAAAATTATATAGGAGGTATTTCAACACATTGTTCTCTTCCTCGATTCTAAGAATCAAGATATTGATTCTAGTAAATCTATAGTTAGTTATAATCCCATACCTTTTGTTTTTTCATGAAACACTTATTTATTAACAGATTCTGGTAATGGTAATTTCTAGTATGAGAGATTTTGAGGAATGATATAGATTTTTATTTCGATTTTATAGGTATATGAGACCTCTTTGTTGTGTTTCTAGTACTGTAGGGTTTTCTTCTTCACAATGATTCCATTCAATAGTTAAAATGCATCGGTCCTAGTAGAAGATTTTAGATCTGTTATGGTTTCTCTACTTATATGAATTTATCAAATTTTTTTCCTCTAGGTGGATGGTAAGAAATTTATAAACACTATAATTATCTCTATAATATAAAATTTAACGTTAATGGTGATTTCACAAGTGGTTATTAGTTTTATGTTATTTTCGTTATCATTAATTACCTTGAATTTGAAGAACTTATTTGATGTGTGAGTTATATATAATGTGAATTTTGAATCTTGATGTATTTATTTGTTTAAATTTAATATTAAAAAAGGATAATCAATTAAAAATTTAAATAAAGAAGTTGTGTGTACATCAAAAAATTCATTGGAGACACCGTTATAGATATGATAGAATGTTGTGAAATTCACCTTTGAATTGAAATGTTTGAAATTCTTCTAACTGAAATGAATTGGTGTTTATTATTAATGTACATGTCTTTATCCTTGTTTTTGATTAGATATTTTTTATATTGTGTAGTGATAGTGGGGAAATATTAGATGTGGAATTGTTGATACAGCTGGGATAAAAAAATTATAATGGGATATGTTGAGGGTGGGGTTGTATTGGATGGTTAATAGTTGTTTGTGTTAGTTTGTATGGTTATTTTGTGTTTAAGTAATTATAATTTACCAGTAGTTATTGATTATGAATTCAAATTATGGATTTAAATAATTATTTTCATGAATTTAATATATTTGGGACGAAATTCAATAATCATAAATTGATTTATGAATTTAATATTTATAAATGAATTTAAATAATATGTTTAATGCCAAAAATTAAATATGGGTGTTATTGAGAGTGGTTTTTAGTTATTTATAAAATAAGGTGGTTAAATAAATAAAAAATTCTTTATAGATATTTAATATTGAAATGGATGTATTTCTTAAAAAAGGAAATTATGAGATAAAAGTGGCTCTTTTCAATTGTGATTTTAATATGGTAGTGGAAGTATTTTGTTAATATTTCAATAGTAGTAGTGGTAGTAACATTGTTGTAACAACCCTTAATATAGAATCCTAGATCAAGTGTATAATATATTATATTAAAATAAGATACAAGGGATTACATCTCCATGAATTAATTATTCGAGTAGTTTTAAAGAATCAAATACACATTTAATTTCAATATTACATTGTAAATATAATAAAACAAATCATCGGGTAAATTCTTTAATTCATGATGTTATTTATAATATCCTTCTTAATATCATGGTGAAATAAAAAACTAAAGGGTTAGATATGATGCTTAGTATTGTTTGTGAATCATGGAATCTACCATTAATAAATTATATATAATCAAAATAGAATGGTAAATCACTAAAAACATTTCTTGTAATCAATAAATTTAGTACAAAATGGATTTATTGATAATACCGATGTAGAAATCTCATGGATAATAATAATATAATTAATATTGAATGAAATAATTAATTTTTAATAACATGATCTCAAACATCATGTTATCATTACCATTAATTAATTATTCAAATATATTTTAATTTACGGGAAGGAATACGCCAAAAACCCATTTAATTTATTGGGAAAACCGGTTTGTCATATGAACCCTATTAATGCATTGATGGACTATCTATAACATATCCCTACCCACTACAACAAGTCCAATGCATTCCACATATATTCAATCATATATTTAATTCCAAAATAACATTCCGTGTTAGTAAATATCTATATTGAGTAAATAGTACGTAATTTTATGATTTCCACAGTCATTCAAATACCTTCATTAATATCATTGTATATATAATTGATATAAAATTCAATAAGTAATCATATATACAATAAAAAGAATATAGATATTTAAGTTAACTATAATTTATAATGAAAAATAATTACAGTATAGTGAATTCTCCAAGGGATGTTTATTGAGGATAAAATTAATAATGGAAATAATATAACCACAAATTCATCAGAAATATAGGTTTTTCATAAAATATAGTACTTTGGATAAATAAATTTAAATGGTGTAATTTTAAAATAATCACCAATAAATGTTTTCATTTAAAACCCATTAAAAACATTTAAATAAATTGAATATCATAAAATAGTTATCATAGTGGGAATGTATATTAATGCCATAAACAGTAAAATGAAACTATAATTTTAACCTTTTTTAATGAATATTGAAAATGAACCATTCAGAAAACATTATATATATTATGTTAATAAAATAAAATAAGTGGTGGATAACATTTAATTTCATTAAAAAATCATTAAACTAAATAAAAATATGTTTTGGAGAATAATTTGGAAAAATATTGATATATTTTAAAAAGATACTCGATCAATATAGATATAATATCTAATATTCATTTAAAAAACTATACTTTAAATTAAATATAATGTTATAGAAAAATTGTAAAAAAAACTTGGTAACTCATTATATATGAAATTTATAAGAAAATAAATGAATCTTATGATGGATATATTATAATAGTCTTTCAATGAAATTAAGTGTAACCCAAAAATGGGATTGTAAAATAATTTCTTACATATTTGATAAGTTTTAAATTACAATCCATTAAAATATTAACATGAATTTAATATTATATCATCATGAGGAAATGGATATTCATGTTAAATACATATAAGAGACATTATATCCACTATATAAAAGCAAATAGTTGTATAATATATTATATGTCTCAATAGAGGGGAAATTAATATGAAATCACATACAACAGGTTCGAACCGCCCCATGAGTTCTTTTACCATCCAATAAAATAAATTTAAATTTATTATACATATAGACCTGATTTATATTCATATATATAATATCATATATGATCTATTTTTTTCATATTATATCTCATCTGTTAATAATATTTAATTATTATAATTTTTTTGGTGTTAACTGATTTGTTCATCACATTTCTTTGATTCAATGGTTGTAAAGACATAAAATTATTTATTTTATTATTCTGAGTTTTAAGATAATAATTCATTTTCATATATTTGAGTATCATTATATTTTATAGTTTTATATTTTTATTACTTCATTGTTACATAAATAAATATTACATCACAAAGAGTACACCTCCACAGAGTATCTATTTTTTCAATAAAAAAATATCTAATGAAAACTTTACATTCCTTGAATAGCATCTCAATATTCATAGTCATGATATTATTGTTTCTAATGATCATTAAAATATTTTTATAAACATTTTAAAAGGTTTAATGTGCATAAAAATAATAGTAATGTGTATATAATTATAAATAAAGAAACCCGTTAGTTCATGAACAATTATATATGATTTATCAATTTCAAAATTAATCCTTAAAATCAAAACAAAAATTTTATTACCCAAGAGAAAATAATTTATACCACAACTTTTCAATAAAATATTTACTAATAAATTATAATGAAACAAATAAAACTCATAATTATTCATTTAAAATCATGAAAATTTTAGTAAATGTTTTCAAAATATTTCTTTAATGTTTACCCATATTGAGTAGAATATAAATTCCATTAAAAATATTATCTTGAGTAATAAAATACATTCATATCATAAAGAAAATGACATCATAATATCTTGAAAACATAGGAAATATTAAAGAAATAAAAATATATCTTAAACATAAGTCAAGGATAACTTGAAAAAACATCACATGATTGATAGGGTCCCTTCATGAAGTAGGTTTACACCCAAATCTCATACATAAGATCTCATTAGACTTAAATAGTACCCAATTAAATGGATATCTATATGGGATAACCCAGAGTAGTTTGTTTTGTATTAATTTTGAAACAAAAATAAAATCAAACATTAATAAAAATAATAACAATAACCCGTGGACATAAATAGGGTTTTATAATTTTTAGTTAAATCAAAATCATTAGAAATTTTACAAAGATTAAAAATATAATAATGAATTAAATATTATAGATATTTATATCTAATTAAATAATCACAGCTCTCAAAATATGGTGTTAATTTTTGAATAAAAAATAAAGGATAGTTAAATAATGTTATTAAGGAATATAAAAATATTCCATTCATTTAGATTGATTTTAATTAAGGAATTATGCATGGAATTTATAGAATATATTAACTCATCAATTGAAGGGAAAATGAGATAAGTGTTATGTAAGAGAAATATATACATATATAATTTAAATGAAAATCATAATGTTAATGGGTGATAAAAATCTATTAGAGAGATAAAGGTAATAAATGGAAAAAAATTATCATTCATAGTGATCCCTTACACTCATTAACAATACATTTTTTGATATAAAAATTCCAACTAAATTAAAAAACATTTCAAAATAATTACAAAAGTGGTAAAAATGATTTTACTTTGATGAAAATCCAGATTCAAATAAAAATCTATAAATATAAAATAATATTTTCATTGATGGGATAAACCATTTATATTGTTTGAGTTATAATAAAACTTTATTTTTGACTTTTGTAACTATTGTTAAGATTTTCGATAAAATAATCCATTTTTAAAACTGTTAAAATCAACATAAATATACATTATAAATAATTTATGCCTATATAAATACATTTTCAAAATATTTCAAAAATCAATGGACATGGAATCAAACTATTAATAAAAATAATGATTAAAAAAAATAAAATTGAGGATTTAAATGTAACATGTCACTTAACATGAGTGTGACTCATATAGAACATCCCTTTTCATCTAGAATAATAAAATAAAATTATTTATTTAATTTCTTAAGAATTTTTTACATGTTTATTATTCCTTTTATTTTATTTATTAATTTTTTATATACAATTACGCAATCAATTGTGTTCAAATGATATGTTTTGATTATATTCAAGTTATATGTCCAAAATGACTTCATTAGGTCAAAATATGGTCAACAATTTCATATTTCATCATCCCCAAAATATTAATTAATACGTATTTATAATTCTTTATAAATCAGTTATAAATTTCATTATAACCCTAAAAATGGTTATAAAAAATTAACTGCATTATAATCATGATTACGATTGGCCATACGTATTGATATATAACATTTAAATTTATTCATTGATCATGATTGAAAGAAGGTATGCATTTTATTATTTTTAAATAAAGATAAATTTATAATATATTTCATTTTATTTCTTTAAATACTCTTATATATTCCATCCATGCTACATATTAATGAAAAATGAATCTCATCACTTTGTGGTGATGTTAATCCACACATATGAATGATGACATTTATCATTTCTCAATGTATGGAATTGTAAGAAAATATATGATATTTTAAATTTAAAAAATTATTAATATTATATTATTATAATATATATACAATAAATACATCATCATAAATATCCATTTAGGTGATGATAGAAATAGAGTTACATCGATTCATCAAGTGTTATTACAAGGTTCACATGAATGATAGTTTAATTTTCAATATGATATAAGAGGGAATGTAAATAATTTAACCAATTAAAATATTAAAATATCATTATGTGGGAAATATTTGTGTAATTATAACAACATTTTTAATAATATTTGAATGCGTTTGAATAAAACTAGAACCAAATCATTTAGTTATCGAGTATAAATCTTAAACAGACAATATCCTTTTCATTACACCTTTGGTCCTCTAAAGACAATATTATTACTAAAAATGATTAATTACATATTTCTAAATACATTAGAATGATATTTGGTCAGGTATTTTATTATCTAAAAGGAATTTGAAGTGTGATTAATAGAGGAGAGGAGGTTCTATTTTACAAAAGATGGTATGGGCACTCTTGTAATTATGTAATGAATAAATTATTATAAATTATTTTTCTTAAAAAAATGGTTTAAAAATATATAATTAAATAATATCATTAGTATGGGTCTAAATACTATCATATAATATCATATTATTAAATTTACATTAGGTTTTTATCCGTATCTCTTTATATTTAGCCTTTTTCCCTTTTGATAATTACTATAATAAAATAGTTTTATGTAATTTTGGAAAAATATAGTTACTATAAAAGAAAATTAAGTGAATTAATGAAATATAATTAGTATTTTTAAACATATATGAATCACTTAGTTGATGAAATGTTTTTTAGTAGTTTTAAATCAATTAATATCATTTTTTTAATATTAAAAAAATTAATGTCAATTTTGGGAGTATTCGTATTATTTGACTTTTAAAACAACATAAAAATAACAAAATTAAAATAAAATTGATTAAAATTTATCTAAAAAATTATCCAAAAATTTCATGGGAAACTACGATTCATTAATATTATTTTTCAGTTTTTATTTTTAAAATCATTTATTATATTTTTCTATTAATTAAATAAACACTATGTTAGTATTTCATTAACATATAATGTAATTATATCAAAAATAAAAATTACCAATAAATTAAAATGATTAAAATAATCACTTATAATTAAAATAACCATTTTAGAACTGAATATATCCTTGTATTATACATGTGCTAAAAAATTAGATATAATGAACCAAAGAGAATGACATTTTTTTTCTTTTCATTAAAAAATAATATAAATGTGACAATAAAAGTAATACATAACCAATATAAAATATTTTTTAAATTTTAACTGAAATTGACGTACTATACTCATTCAATAGGAAAAGTAATCTTTTAACGCCATTGTTTAGTCCCAATAATATTATTTTTAACCTTAATTTTCTGATTTATACATTATATATTGAAAATTATTTATTAAGGTTAGTATACACAAGGATAAAAATGATATAGACCAATTTATTAAATTTATAAATCATTATTAAATATATATTATGCATTTTTAATGATTCAATTTCAATAAGTGGTATAAATTAATATAATTTTAAAACTCAAAACACAATCAAAAAGATGTTTTTAGAAAAAAAATAATTTCTAAGTACAATTTTTTTATTCTAATTGAATTATAAAATTAATTACAAAGAAATTCATTAAATTATGTTCAATCAAAATAAACTAATAGAATTTTAAAATAACCAAATTATATGTATTTAAAATTTTAAAATAAAACATATTTTTTTATTGAAAACACAATATTTTTCATTAATCATTGAGAAAGTCATAATTTTCAGAAGGTATCACACATATACCACAAGATAATTATAATTTTAATCTGATATAATTTATATCAAATTAAAATTATATATTATAAAAAATATAATTATAATCCTTTATAACAAAAACCAATAAATCCATTTTAAAAAAAAACAACAGTTTTTAAAGAAAAAAATGAATTTACTAAGAATGAGTTTTAGATTACTAAGAATTTTTCTATATGTTTTTATTAAGCAGTAAAATTATATATATTTCATAAATTATTTATAACAATTTCTAATCATCAATTAAAATATTTTTTAGAATGCTAATATTTAAATAATAATATTTCACGGTATATCTAGGCTATGTTTTGTATGTTGTATATACTATCAAAAATGTCATTATTTTGAATTAGGAGAGTGTTAAAATATTAATGGACCTCATATCATGATCATGATCTTGTTTTTTCTAATATTTTTTATAAAAATATAAATAACATTAATTTTCATTATATACACATTTATAATCATATGTGGGCAATAAACCTGGTAAATGAATCACATCGCTTCATAGAAAATGTAGGTCATAAGTAAACACGAGTGACAATATCATTTTTAATGGGCTGAAGGATAATTTTTAGTTGATATATTATAATTTTATTATTATAATTATTTTATATGTATCATATATATTCATTAGCTTCATCGGTATGATAAGCCATGAGATGTCGTAATGGAAATCAAATTTCATTAGTTCGCAGAGAGATAGTCAATTGTACCTAAGAGAAGTGTTTTTGTTTACCATTCATTGGGAATGAGATAGATAATATTTATTCCGTAAAAATAATAATTTTTCATTATATGGTTGTTGCGATTTTTAATATATTTTAATGGTTAGGATATAAGTAAAGGTTTTAAAAGAAAAATAATAATGAAACTTCCCAGCCAAGATGATTCCCTCTCCTTGTAATGAGATTCCATAGATATTATCTTATGGGACTTAATGTTGGTCTTCTAGGAATTAAAAAATATCTATAACTATTATGAAAATTTTATGAAGAATTTATTTAGGTTATTGTCAGTTTAATAGGGTCTATATGGTGTTTTTAGTGGGTTGTACATGGTTTCTTTTAATATTGAATGGAATGAAACACAATGAATATATAAAATATTAAATTATAATAACATAATTTAAATTATAAAGTGGTAATATGTGGAAACAATTTATAATATATGATAGGATATGTTTTAAAATATTTAACATAATAAAATTTTGAAATGTTTATGTGTTATTATTCACCTTTTTTTGTCCAACCTCTTCATTAACAAATTGTAACCCAAATTGATGTAAAAATTTATTCAATATTAAAGGGTTATTATATTACATATAATGTAAAACTATTCTTATAAATGTCTAAATGATGAAATTTTAACCATTTTTATCAAAAATTTATTCTTTCAGGTTCTTTATATTTATATAAAGTAATAAAATAATATTTATCCAGAAATATCATTAATTTTAATTTATAAACAATTCATTAAATATTTCCTGAAATACCCCAAGAAAATGATATATTTATGATATAATATATGTATCCATAAATAATATATTACTGTTCACAAAAATTATTTTGGATCCATAATTCCTCACAAAAACATTATTTTTAATGTTCATAAAATTATTTACTGTGAATTTTAAACTATTTTTCAAGCATTGTGTTAGTATTATTTATGTTTTTATTGTAATTATAATATAACTAAAAAATATAAATAAATTAACTGCATATATTTTTAATTATTCTAAAAATAAAATTTAATATTCATTCATGACTCATTTCTATCCATATGCGATAATATAATAGAAATTTAATAGAACGAGGGTCAAAATTTTATTTTCTATTTAAAATAATATTAATGTCACACAAAAAAAGATAAATAGAACCATAATACTATATAATCATAGGTATGATAGATTTCGATGAATTTATTTTATTAGTTGAATTATAGTCAACTGTTAGATAGATATTCAATTCTATATCACGATATTTTAAACCATAATTATCTGATTTACCCTTTACAATGGTGATAAATTTTCACAAGTTCACTATTTATAATGCATAATAATAAGAGACAAATATATAATAAATTTGAACCTAATGATTAATAATATATAAAATATTTCCATTGATTAAAATATTATATGTTTTAAGAATTAATATAAAAATACCCGAACACAATGGGACAAAATTCTAGGTTCTAGTAAAATTGACTTTCATCCATAAAAATTAACTAATATAAAAATCATGTAAAATGTTAATACTAATGGTAATTTTAGGATTATTAAAAATAAAATTGATCTTATGTAAAATTAATACCTTTTATATAATATAATTCTATTTCAAAATTAGTTTCTTTATAAAAAATAAATTATAGTTTTCAAATATTTGTATAATTCAAAATTCTACAAAAAATAAATATATTTATAAAAATACCAAACATTAAACTAATGATCATTCTAACATATGGATTTAAATAACGATATTAATGAGACATAATATATATATTTATATCCAGTTTTCCATAATGTCTTTAAACAAGAATTTGTGTGTAAATAAGACTATAAAAGAAATTTAATTTATTTTAAGAGAAATATATCATAAAATAATGACCTGTTATATCATAACCTATTATAATAATTTCACCAACAATATTCCATCAGTATGATAAAAATTGATGATACTAGTGTCTGGACACACCCTTGTGTTCCCACACATTTCCCTTAATTTTTTGGTTTGGCCAAAAAAACGTTGAGCAAATGATAGGCATTGTTTCGTAGAACATTTTCTCAATGATCCAGACTCTCCATCGGTTTTCCTCTTAATATTGTTATTAATTCATTCCTATTTCCTCTATATCCAGTACATATAAAGGATTTTTTTGGACATCCTCAACAAAGATGCATGGAAGACATCATTATCTTGAGAGTAATTCAATGGAATAAAAAAGAGATTTGGCACCATTCAGATATGATCCAGATTTTAAAAGGGATAGATAAATTTGGGAATCAACATTCCTTTGTTTGAACACTCATAACCGTATTTTAATAAATAATTTTTAGGAATATCTTTTCATCAAATATGAAATTTATATATCATCGATTATTTTCAGCAATAATTCTCTTTCAACTATGAGCTTTCATTATGTTTTATTGAATAGATTTGACCATCAATGGAATTTAGTCATCTTAATCAAGTCCAATTAACTTAGTTTATCTTAAATCATCTGAACAAGTTAGATTCATTAAGATCCTTCCATATAGGTATTCATAAGAATCCATATAATTTATTGATTCAAAGATTTTTTTTTGAAATTATACTTAAGAAGGTTTTTATCTCATGTTTTTATCCCAACCCCCTTTGAAATCCATTCATAAATCACTCAACATGTCTTACGAAGTTCAAATGATCATATCAAACTGACCATCTTTTAGAGTATTAGATATAGTAGTAAAATAAAACTATGTATCCATACCATTTAGATGGATTCTCAAGAATTTTGATGTAAACCTCAGGTCCTGGTCACATAATATTGTTAGTGGTTCACCATTATCTCATAGAACATCATAAATGTATAATTAAAAAATAAGAAAAAATGTTAACTACTATTTTATATTAATAAAATTCAAAAATATTTTAAGTTGAGTGACTACAAACGAAAAAAACATTATTCCATTTATTAGTATTCTATCACAAAATCGATTATAATATTTTTACAATTTCTATTCAGGTATTTCTAATCATTTAAAAATCTCTTTAGAATTCTATCTCTCAGTCATAACTTGTTGACGCAATAAGCATCATGTTAGATACACTAAAATATTCTTTTTCATGTAATCCAACAAAAAATACCCTTTTAGATCTCTATACATTCATTAAAATTTTTAGATGAATATAGAGTGGTGACTTATTAGCTTGGACCAATAACTCATGATTCAATTCTAGTATTAACTAAAAAAATATATGGGTTTTGAAACCTATCATTCCATTATGATCATAGCTTCACATAAGAATATTACTCACCTTATTCAATAATAATATATCTTCATTCTATGCTTTTTTATGCCTATCATTGATGGATGGTGAAACATTCATCTAAGAAAGATAATATATTTCATCTATCATTAAGATTTCCAGATCTATCATATTCAGATACAATGCATTGGATCTATGTCAAACATTATAATGAAAAACTAGCATAGTCTTTCCAAATCATAACATTAACCACCTTGTTAACCTTTCTATGCTTGTAAATATTTAGCCCCCATAATTTTGACCCACTCCAACAATTATCTCTTATACGCATTCAACGCTATTTTTTAGATATATAATTATATACTTTATAATAATAAATATTTGAAAACATTCACTATAAAGAATATTTCCCCATATCATTAATGTAAAAATTAACACTTCCAACTCAAAATTTATAGTTAGGTAACATATATCACGAGTTTTAAATTATAAAATTTTATAAGCTATCACAATACCATTATGCATGATGACACATCCTATTCCTTTGTTTGATGAATTACTATATATCACATACTATTTTCCAATGCAGGGTAGTGTATGTGCATGTGAATTGACCAGCCTTCTCTTTAGTTTTTTGAGCTTATACTCACATTCATCTTTCTACAATAACTAGGAATCCTTTTAGGTTGTCTTGTAGATTATATTATATTTTCCTGAGAAATATATAGAAAATCATTGTTAGTTTTCATCTATTCAAGAAAACCAACCTATCATGAATAATAAGGTTGGTCAGGCTTATCTCACCCCTGATTATATGATTTTTTTCAAATAAATTTTATTTTATGAATAGAAATAATTACATGTATCAACGAGTTATAGAGAGTCTCAATAAAGAGTTAGAAATATTATTATTTGGTAATAAATATTATAACCATGATATTAAATTTTGTGGTATGAGTATGAATTTTCGTGTGCCACCGCATGCGTGCTACTGAAAGATTCTTCACCTGACCGCCGGATGCACTCTGGTGGTCTGTTCTTTACACCTCCTATGCCTACGACATCCATCAAACATCCTCTTCCCCAATAAGGCTTCAAGACTTACTATCAATATATTTGGACAAACCATTCACAGGGAGCACACATGCGGATGGGCCTAGGCATAGTTCATGTCAGCCCATACCCTCCATGTTAGAATTTATAGATAAGGAGAGGCTCACAGATTGTGGCTCAATCACACTAGAGATAAACTAATCCCTGAAAATAAATCCCAAAAGAAAAATTTACCCTTGTTCATAAACACACGATTATCGGATCACCCTATTCATTGGTTGGTCTAAATTTTTCATTTCTATACTAAAAATGGGTAATAACATTCCCAAATTATACCCCTACCTCTTTGATGATTGTTCCCACAACAATACGTCCTTGAGGTTTCAAGACGTCGACGTCGTTCGTCGCTTCTGACTCTGTTCTTCGAGATGCATCAAATATGTTTGATGTTCATTGACATTTGTTATATTTCGTTAGAGAGTAATTTCATAGAAGTTTTATCAGAGAATCCTCTTAGTTTAATTTTCCCAATATCCAAAGCGTTCGTTTAAAAAAAAGAACCATGTCCTAGAGTTTCTGTTACACTGAGACATTGTGTCTATACATTGTTTCATTTATGAAATGGTGTAGTAGTTACACTTTCACAAAAACCGATTAAGGGGCTTCCTGAATTGTGCCTCATCATCGTTTTGTCACCACCTCATCGCCACAACGCAACATTTCTAACTGCTACTCAATGGTACAAAAGAAAATTAAAATAACATTTTAAAGTTCTTTTATTATTTTTTTCTGAAAAGTCCCAAAAATTATCCTTTTCATATAATCCTTTCCAGTTGAAGTTAATTCCTTTATAAGTGAATCCCAGGGATTCCAGTTCAATGGTGCCCTCAAATTTGTTTATCTAAGCACTAGTTTAAATGTAAAAAAATATTGGTCGCGCATTTACTGAATGTATATTAAAAAGATAAAAATCCATTTTAGTATCATCGTGTTTGGAATCACATGACGTCAAAGTTTGTGGTCTCAAAATAATTCCTTATAATTAAAAACAAGTAAAATGGAAAATCTGAGACATTAAATTCTCCCCACTTAGGGCTATACGTCCCCAAAATCCAAAATAATGGCTGAACAAACAAGGGGGTACTGAGCACGAATTTGAGCCTCATGTTCCCATGTGCTCTCTTCGAGGTTCCCATGCTACGACGAAAACGCACTAGAGGAATTGAATATCTACAAAGGACCCTCTCATATTGATCCTCTATCTCAACCAGAAACTCTACAAACATCTCCCCATCATCAATTTCTTGTTCTCCTCAGTTGATGGAGTGTGATAGACCATGCATGGTACTCCTCATCTACGACACATGAAAAAAATTGTGCACCTGGTGCATATGTGGGGGTAAATCAAGGTGGTACGCTACATTACCAACATTTCAAAGGATTTAGAAAGGTCTGATGAACCTTCAAGATAATTATTCACCCTGGCCAAATCTCTACAATCCTCTTCGGGGTGAGACCCGAAGGAATACTTGATTTCCCTCATAAAACTCCATTATTCTACATCTCTTATCGTCATAGGAATTTTTCATGCACTTTGAAGTCTGTATCCACTCTTGGATGATATCCACCTTCTCAGTCGTAGCCCATACCATCTCCATACCGATGTGTGTTGACTCTCGTGGGTATGTCCATCATCTTGGTGATTGGGAAGGCCTCCTATACAAGTACTCAAATTGTGAAATTCCAATGGTGTACTGATAGATGTTGTTGTACACAAACTCCACTTATGGTAGGTGGTACTTCCAACTAAAACCAAAATCTAGGACACAAGATCGAAAAATTTAATCAATGTTCTGTGTTGTTCACTCCGTCTGAAAATCAGTATGTGGGTGAGAATTTGGGCTCATGATCATTTGAGTCCCAAATTCCACCTACACCTCTTCCACATCTAGGATGTAAAGCATGCATCATAGTCTGAGACAATAATCGAAGGTTCCCCATGAATACTCACTATCTACTTGATGTTGAGGATTCTTAATCCCTCTAATGATCCCTCCTTCTGGCTGTGAAAGAAGTGAGATGACTTGATGAGTCAATCAATGATCACCCATATAGAATCATGGCCCCTAGACGTGTGTGGTAACCACATCACAAAGTCCATGGAGATATATTCCCACTTAAACTCTGATGCCTCAAGTGGTTGTTTCAAGCCTGTCAGGACATGATGCTCTACCTTCAATTGTGTACAAGTGAGGCATTGAGAAATGAAATTATCCACAAATTTATTCATCCCTAGCCACCAGTACTGACATCAAAGGACCTGGTACATCGTTGTCACACCATGATGTTCTGCCAAAGGTAATGTATGGAACTCCCTTAACACCTCCTCCCACAACATCACTGGTACTAAGGTGAGTCCTATTAAAAGGATAACATGCTCCCCACCAATCAAAAATCCATCAAGAGAATGCCCAGAGGATATATGAGCACGTCGGGCCTCGCAGTCAACATCCACAAGATGTGCCTCCCTAACTCACTGTAAGAGTTTGGGAGTGCCAATAATAGACTGAAGGTAAGATTCTAAATCACTATCCAAGAAGGATAGCTGCATTTCTATTGGATTCTCTGTCGCCTTAATATGAAGTTGTAAACAAGACCTCATGTTGAGTGCATCTACCACCACATTCCCCTTCCTAGGAGTATAGACTATCTAATAGTCATTGTCCTAGAGGAACTCTAGCCATCGACATTGTCTCATGATCAGGTCCTTATGTGAGAAGATATACCTTAGACTCTTCTTGTTGGAGAAGATGGTAAATTGTACATCCATCAAGTATTTCCACCATATCTTCAAGGAATACACCAATACTGCTAACACTAGGTCACGTGTCACTTAGTTCTTCCCATGCTTCCTCGACTTCCATGATCCCTAGGAGATCACTTCTTGCTTCTGTATTAGGTCACTACCCAGTCTGGCCCCTGATTCATCATAGTAGATTTCATACCCAATGACCTCTTTTGGTAGTCTCAAGATGGGAGCACTAATTAGTCTCTGCCTTAGCTCTTTGAATCATTTCTGGCACATCGTATCCACACAAAGGATTTTTCCTTTCTTTTTGAAAAGCTGACAAGGGTGATTCTACTTTTTAAATGTTTTCTACAAACCTTTGGTAGTACCTAAGAAACCCAAAAAAATTCCTCACCTCGGTCACGCTATTGGGTTGAGCTCAAGAAAGAACTACCTCTATCTTTCCTAGATCCACTCAAAATCTATCCTTTGAGATGACGTGTCCCTGAAATTGGTCCTCCCAAATTTAGAATTGGAACTTCAAGAGATTACAATAAAACATGTGCTCTCGGAGTGCATCTAGTAATATCTGTTGGTGTGTAGCATACTCCTCCTATGATGCTGAGTACACCAAGATTTCATCAATAAATACTACCACTAAAAAATCGAGGTGAGGATGTAATATCTTGTTCATGAGTCCCATGAACTCTACTAGGTCATTTTTCATGCCGAAAGGCTTCACAGAAAACTCATAATGGTCGTATTGTCATCTAAAGTCTATCTTCGGTACATATTCATCTGGAAGCAGATGAAGAATATAGCTTAACTTGAGGTCAATCTTTGAGAACCATATCACTCCCTTCAAATGATCTTAGAGGTCATTAATCCAATATAATAGACACTTTTTCTTCATAGTCACTTGGTTCTTGTGTTGGGAATCCACGCATGGCATCAATATACCATCTGCCTTCTTAGAAAACAACATCGGGGTTGCCCATGGAGAAACATAGGGTCTTACAAACCACTTCCTCTGTAAGTCCCCTAGATGAACCCTTAAAACAAGAAGATACGTGGGAGCCATCTGATATTTAGGTGTAGATATCATGTTTTCCCATGGTACAACTCAATGCAGAAGTCTACCTCTTTGTGAGGAGGTATTCCAAAGACATTATCTAGAAAGAAATCCTCACACATTTCCACCACTACAGGAAAGCTCAGACTCCAATAATACATTATATTGAGGATGAGGCTATCCAAATGGTGATTGATAGGCTGAACCCTACTCTGAGAAAGTCCATTATGTGATAAAATGGTTCCCTTCTCACTTTTGAAGGAAAATCTTGTCCCATTCCAATGGACACACTGCACTTTTCACATAAAATAGTCAATCTGAACACTGACTGTAGATAACAAATCTGTACCAAGATGAAGTCATAAGGCCTCGACGTTGCCACTAGAAGATCCCAATGGTAGATATTGCCTCCTATAGTAAGCTCAAACTATCGGTACTAGTGTGTAACTATTGAATCCCATCCTATAGGAGTATTTAATCATAATAATAGATGAGAAAACTACACTAGAATCTACCAGCCTCGATTGTGGTACATCGTAAGGAAAGAGTTGTAGGCATCCTAGTCTATATGACATATATCTAAGGTGGATTAAACATAGATCATACCTATAATCATCTCTGTAGTGACATGTTCGTAGGCCTCCTTCATCTAAAGTTCCCCCCACCCATTTCCACCTACTCCTAAAGATTGTGGTGGACATCCTAGGGGTGGTTGTGGTATTTCATCAAACCATTTCCCTCGACTATCGCTTGGCCTTCTCCCCTTCAATGTCTGCTTCCCTGCCAACCAATTTGCTCGATCTTCTGTCTTTGTATCGGTGGTCCCTAGATAACTTGTTGGTCATCTATGAGGGGAGTCATACAATCAAGATCCGTGTGCCCTTGTCTTCCACAAGAGTAACAAACTCAACCCCTAATATGACCTCATCTACTTCACGAGATCCTAACTTCCACCCCTCCATATTGGGGTCATCTTCTGGATATTTTGGCCAGTTTGGGCCTTTACATCTTCTACCTACTACCAGCTGCAGATGACTCAGCCACCTGTCATCTAGTGGTGGCTCCTAGCATCGATGTCTTCTCATCTAGGAAGCTCTCCACTAGTAAGTCTTTCAATCCTACATTGTGATGCTGAGCGAAATTTTCAACACCCTAATCTCCCATCGAAGCCCATGCTCAAAGGTCTCTTCCCCAGAGAAAGGGTCACTTACCCTATTGGTGGAGTATTAGGAGATGTCATTTAACCTCAATGAGTACTGGACCACAGTCAGGCTGCCCAACTATGGGTGTAGTAAATCATGAATACGCACTGAGCGTAGTGTCGCTAGTATGAACTCTTCCCTAAAGAGGATCTCAATTTCTGACTAGAAAAGGGTTTCCTCCACGTCTTTTTGGAGCATCAAGATACCCAATCTTCATGTAGTACCCTAAAAAGCGCTAATAGATAGGACCACTATATGGTATGTAGGTGTCTCCACCTGAAAAAAATCCCGAGTAACTACCTCCATCAAAATCTCAGCTTCCTATGAATCTGTCTCACCATGTATCCTTAGAGACCTCTTTTTCTGGATGTCGTGCATAATTCTTAGTCAGCATACACTATCCAGTAGTAGAGATGGTAGAAACTACTGGTTTTTGGGTGGCGGTGCTACTGGTACACCACCCAAAGGTTCTATCACTGTAATTGGTCCCTACACTGACACCTCATCGCTCGGTGGACCATCATCATGATATCTCACTAGTATCCTAGATGGATGTCTTCATGGAGGCATATTATAGACAAAAACATGTTCCACATTTAATAATTTATACCTGTCCAGACAAAAAAAAAGATCTAGATAAAAACATTACCAAAACATAAGAAACCAGTATATTCATGTACCAAGTTAGAAAAAGGAATCTGGGGTCCTTGTGTATAGATACGTCAGCCGCCGAACCAACACTAGACTCCCCAGACTGAAATCTGAACTCAATACCCTTAACACTATTTACCCCATTGAAAATAAAGACTCTTGGTTCTTCTATTAGAATCGACCTCCCATTTGATACCACATTGTCACGACCCATTCCCCAGGACCTATGTCGTGACTACCCCAAGATCACCTTACATAGGATAGGGGATGGTGACTAACACTAGAAAGTCATATCCCAAAAAGGGAAGGAATTTCCATTAAACATCTACACACAAAAAGAGGGAAAACTACACAAAGCTAACCATGAAGTAAATAAAAGTAATAAAACCACCACAAAGTACCACCACAGAGAGTAATGTGGGTAAAATGAAAGTAAAGGGGCCAAAATACAAGCCCAAAATGAAAGGAAAGTATAGAAAAAAGACATAATAGATCCCAAGGTAATATTATAAGGATATTACCTAAAGGGTAGGTTCAAATCTCTGTCAGATTTCACTACATCACACCATGTCTATCGATCCACCTCTAGGCACTGTAAGAGAACCCTGCTCTTTTATTTCAAACATAAACATGAATTATTACCCAAAAAACATCACTTGATACATCATAGATGATCAATATTTCTAGTGTATTTGGGGAATCTGAACAATAAATAAAAACATAGAACATAAAACACAAAATCTTTATTGAAATCTTCCTTTACATGACCACTACATTCCCTCGTACTTAGTATTGCATGAGACATCCAGATGACATGAAAAATAAAAGGGTGATCTATAAATACTAGTAAAGGAGTAAACAAGGAATAACATAAAAAATAAAATACATGTTATGAAATAGACATGTCAATGATTCATAATGGAAATTATAATATAAATACATAATATAACATGATTATTATAACTTTGAAATGTTGCAACAACACTTAGCATTGTATTAGTATGAGCCAAGGCTCATTGCACATGGATCAAGAGTAAAACCTCATTGTACATTAATTATCATGAGTAAATACACATTTAAATTGAATTAGAATGAGTAAATCCTCATTTCAATTGACATATCATGATACTAATATTTACCAAATGCATTGGAGAGCTATCAGGGTGCACCCTTCTTAATCATTTCATTTCTTTCCTAAGTATGCCATGTGGATCATAAGACATGGATTCATCATCATTTAATCCATGATAAAGTAATATAGAATTCATACAAGAAAATATATAATCAATAATTAAATGTGCAAAAAGGTGAATACCCTTGATAGATAAATGGGCATGGTATTCACTACACAATGACTTTGGCTTGGAAAAAAAGTAGTGCAATTTCTGCAGCATAATGACGTGACATAAGAATTTATAAAAATGGTTGATGAGTGATAATGGGGTGTATAATCATATTTAAATGAAATGGATAGTAATTGGGTAATATAGATACATGTCCCAACATAAGTAATGGAATTTGGATTCATAATACAACAGAATTTCTTGAATGTAAATGAGGAAAGAGATATATTTTATAGAATTTCATCATGGTTACGAGTGTACATGGGAGAAATTAATGAGAGATAAATGAGTCTTTCATCATTCAGATATAAATAGGGTAGTATGGTGAATGTTGGAAATAATACCCCAAAATTTCTTATGTATAATAAAAGGTCATAACAACATAAAGAAAATTAGACAAAAAGGAAAAAATCACTAACATGGAAGTGTGATCCCATAGGCTTTGGAGGGGATTGAGAGGGGATTCTTGAGAGAATGGGGAACCTTGGGAGGATTATAGAGAGAGTAGGGTGAGGTTGGATTCTATACAAAGGCTTTGAGTGAAATGGATGTTAATGATTGTGTGGGTTTATATGGTAATGGAGAGGGAATTCATTATTATTTAGGTTTGGGACACCAAATATTAAAATAATCAAAACCACAAACCAGCCCAAGTTTTTTTACAAAGGGTAGTGGATAAAAATATTTTATATGGACAATGGATGAACATCTTAAAATAATAGGGTTGTTTATTTGGAGGTTTGTCACACTATCAAGGAAATCAATTTAATATGTTAAAATGTTTTATAAGTCTTTAAGGGTTCACTAAAGCATTTTTAAATAAATAATACAAAATTAAAATCACATTATTTTAATGGTAAAATATATATTGGCCAAAATCAAGGTTTATTGTATTTTATAACATCACTATTTGGTTATTATGATGACAGAAATCACATTATATATTTAAAAAATATTTAATTTTTACCCAAAAATTTGATTGTCTCATAAAATTATGAAAAATTAATCATTGGATAATTTCATCATCATTATTCCAAAATTAATATTAATTTTATCCAAATAATTATCTAAACATGTGAATTTTCATTTTTTTAAACCGCCATTTATCCAAAATTCAGGTGTTTTGACAAAAATAGCTTTCTAACCTTAATAAAAATTACAATTATATTCATAAAAATTATTCGATCATTTATACTTAATAAAAACTAATTTAATAATAATAATATTTTATTAAAATATTATTTAATTCCAAAATCCATTAATTTATTAAAAATAGATTTCTAAGTAGAATATTGACTAAAAATACTTTTTGTTCTCTAAAAACTATTTACAAAGTAACAACAATTAGAAAATAATGTAAATTCTTTATTATATAAACAAATAATACACATAATCATAGTGTTATGGTTTTGTAACATAACCCCTTATAACACCCGCATATGACCTATAGGTAAGGTGTGTGATGATGATAGACTCCTGGGGTAACTCAGATAACATCTCTTGGGTGGTAATCTCTATCAACTTCCAATTCTCTCGTAGGAAGTTCCATTCGAGCTTAACACATTGATGCTCATCATGGGCTTGTCCAAGAGTGAATCCCAATGGTGCCACATATTTTCTGAGCTTCGAAAAATGGGCTTTGTATAGGGAAAGTATACTAGATGAAGCCATCGTTGCCTTAGTTTAAGTAAAATGGATTTGATAAAGCCCTATATTTATACTAATCATGTGATCACTATTCAATGAATATATTAAAAATAGTCACAAGTCATTGAGGTATTTTAAAATCAAAAAACACAAAACCAAGGAATTGTATACGTTATATAACCATCTAACATAAGAATAATTTTAATTAAATCAAGAGTAATTTTCATTAATAAAAGTTTGGGTCGTTGTAATATTCCCCCTTTAAAAAATTTCTCCCTCAAAATTTCACTTTCCCACACTAAAATAGATGTGGGTATCTCTACCTCATCACTTACTCTGATCCCCACGTCGCTTCTTCAAACTTGTGGTTATTCCATAACACCTTGACGAGGGGCATTATCCTATTTCATAGAATCTGTTCTCTACAATCTATGATCTTTACTGGTTGGTCCTTGTAAGAAATATCATCCTCTAACTATACTACCTCTAAAGAGAGTACATGTAAAGTTTCTGGTATGTACTTAATTAAGAGGGATACATAAAAGACATCATGTACTTCAGCCATGGTAGGTAGAAGTGTTGGTTAATAGGACACAACCCCAACACGATCAAGAATCTCAAAGGGACTGATTTTTCTAGGACTTAATATCCCTTCCTTTCCAAACCTCATGAAATTAATCAATGGAGATATGCATATACATACCATGTCTCCAACTTTGAACTCAAGGTCTCGTTGGCGATTATCTTCATAACTCTTCTTTCGACATTGGACTGCCTTGATATGTTACTGAATGGGTTTCACCTTCTCCCCCATTTCTTTGACCATTTCAGGTCCTAACAGCTTACGCTCACCAACTTTATCACACACGCTGGCGATCTACACCTTTTCCCATAAAGGGATTCATATGGTGCCATTCAGATTCTCGGGTGGAAACTATTATTGTAGAAGAATTCAACTAGTGGAATATATTGATCCCATCCTACTTTTAAGTCCATAGAACATGATCTTAACATATATTCCAGTGTATTAATAGTTTTTCTATATTTGACATCATTTTGATGATGATGGGCCATACTGAAGTGTAGTTCAGTGCTTAGAGCATGTTGGATACTTTTCTAGAACTTCGAGGTGAATCTCATATCACGATCAGATACAATATATAATTGTACACCAAGAATCTTTACCACTTCTTTGATTTAAATCCTTGGATTCTTATCCAATTAGAAGTCCTCTCGAATCGTGAAAAAGTGAGATGTCATTATTAGATGGTCCACAACTACCCATATAGCATTGTTTCCCCTGGATTTCTTTGGATGTCTAGTGACAAAGTCCATAGTAATGTTGTCCCACTTCCATGTTGGTATGGGTAGTGGTTTCATCATCCCATTACACTTTTTCCTCTTAGCCTTCACTTACTGGCATACCATGAACTTTGATGTATATTTATAAATCTCCCTTTTCATATTGTCCCACAAATAGTTTTCTTAGAGATATCGATACATATTTGTGATCCCTGAGTGAATAGAGAAGGTTGAGCCATGTTCGTCTTCCAGAAGCTCATTCTTTATCTCTGTATTAGATGGTACACATAATTGTTACCCAAATATCCCAATTCCATTATTGTAACCACTATCACTAATGATTTCCCATTTCTGATAGCTTCCACCCCTTTTAGAATTTCCATATCCATTCTTTGAGAATCCATTATTTTCTCAATGAGGGACGGTTGAGAAACCATTTTAGAAAGGATGGATGGTGTTTCTACCTTAATTATTTTCACTTCCATTATCTTATAATCAAAGAATATTTTATCCTTTTCAATTCTCATCATTTATAAAGATGTAAGACATTTTCAACATAGAGCATCTGCGACCTTGTTTGCCTTACCAGGATGGTAATGGATTGAGCAGTCGTAATCCTTGATGAGCTATATCCATCTTCGTTGGGGAATGTTAATCTATTTTTTGTGAATATAAATTTTAAGCTTTTGTGATCAGTATATATCTCACAGTTCTCCCTATAATGATAATGCCACGATATTTTCAATGAAAATATCTCAGCCACCAACTCTATATCATGCATGGGATAGTTTTTCTCATGCATTTCGGCTTCCTTGAGGCATAAGAAATCAATTTATCATTCCACATCAACACTCAACCCTGACCTTTCTTCAAAGCATCACTGAATACCTCAAAATGTTCTATACTTGTGGGTAATGTGAGCACAAGAACAATGATAATACTCTTTTTCAACTGTTTGAAGATCTCTTCGCATTCATCACTCTGAGAAAACATTACTCCCTTTGAGTTAGCTTTGTAAGGGGGTTGGACCATCATGAGAAATTTCACAGAAATCGTTATTAATAACCAGCTACCCCAAGAATCTATGGATATCTGTTACCGATTTTGGCCTTATCCATCCCTCAATTGTAGTTGTCTTGGGGGGATCCACAGATATCCAATTGCTTGTGATGATATGACCCATGAATGAGACCTCCTTCAACTAGAACTCTCACTTGTTATTCTTTTCATAGAGCTTCTCCTTTCTCGAGGTTTCTAGTACAATTCATATATGCTCCTAATGATCCTCCTTTGTTTTCGAGTATATTAGAATATCATCTATAAATAATACCAATAATTTTTTGAGGTAATATCTAATAACAATATTCATCAAGTCCTGGAAGATCACTGGAGCATTATTAAGTCCTAAAAGAATTAATATGAATTTATAGTTCTTGTATCTTGTACGAAAAGAAGTCTTGGTGATATCTTCCTTCTCCAACCTTACATGATAATATCTCGATTGAAAATATACCTTGGAGAAGTATTGTGCTCCACATAGCTGATCGATCAGGCTATCAATTTATGGTAGAGGATAGGTGTTCTTTATCATTATTTTTTAAGCTCAAGATAATCAATGAAAAAGTGCTTTAACCTATCCTTATTCTTGACGAAGAGGACTGTTGCACCCCATGGGGAAGCACTTGGGCATAGAAACCCATTATCCAGGTTCTCATGTAGTTATTTTTCAGATCCTCAAGATCCACAAAATCTATTATATATAGAGTCTAGGATATTGGAAATTCCCCAGTTATAAGGTCAATTGAGAATTCAACATCTCTTCTGGAAGGAAGACTATGAAATTCTTCAGGAAATACATTAGAGAATTCCCTCACAATAGGCATGTCTTCAAGGATGGTTGCCTTCTCAGAATCAATCATATGATCTAGATACGCATGCTCATTGGGAAGTAATATCCACACTTGAGAATATGGTGCTAAAAATGATTAATTTTCTTCCTTGCACTTGTTTAGAATCGGTGGTCGATTCTCCATATGGTGATTGATTTCCCAGTCACAAAAGCATATGTCATCTCTATATAATGAAATCCAAACCATTCCAATAATTGCATAAAATTATAATAGAGAAAGTATGATTAGGTTTTTGGAAAGTTGAATCCACTGATTATGATTGGGGAGGAGTTATAATCAGGGGATGCAATGATTTCTCCAATTTCTGTACTCACCAACATCTTTTCTTACATGATTTTTGGTGATTTTGGGATTGTTCTTCCAAACTTTTGGGATATAAAAGAATGTATAGAACCAAAATAAAAAAGTATGTTCACTATTTTGGAATGAATAACTAGCGTACCTATCAAAACTTCATTTTCGTGGTTGACATTAGTAGTAGTGATGGAAAAAGATCTCCCTTGCTGCCTTAGAGGTTGTTGGTTTCCTCCAAAAACCATTGTATTAGGGCACTAATTTTCAAGGGGCCATGGTTCTCCGTATTTAAAGCAATAAACAATGCATTAAGAGTCAAATGAAGCATTCATCTCCTCTGTTGCAGCTACAGGTTTCTTTTTTCAACAGTTAATGGATAGGTTCCCTTCTATTCCACACCTAAAGAATTTTCTTGTCCCTTTCAAGAAATTTTTACAGTGCTTCTTTCCACACAATTGGCAAGTGGGGTTCTGGATTTTCTTACAACCATTGGATTTATCCATCAGACTACCAAAATTGAAGTCCACCTTAGGCTTCTTAAACCCATGATACCCATGTGGTTCTCTGATCTCTATTTTTAACATGAAGTCACATCAGACTATTTCCTCATAGTTTTCGAAGTCACAGATTGTTAGGGATTTCCATAGGCTAGGTTTTAGCAGACCAAAGAAGTGGTCTACCTTGCATTCTGGGGGTAACAACAAAGACGGACGTGTGTCATGTAGGCCTTGTGATATTTTATTCTTATGATGTGATGTATTTATTGTCTTTTTTCATTTGGGTAAGGATTTCCCATTCCTTATCTATTCAGAGTGTGCGATGAAAATATTTATCAAAAAAGATTTTCTAGAAATCCATCCATTCCAACGCCTCGATCTCCTCCTCTATATTTGTATTTTTGATCAACACCAACCATTGATTGGATTCACCCTCCATACGATAAGAGGTAAGATGAACATTCTCTTGTTACACACATGGAAGGATAGAGATGATCTTTTCAATGGAGTTGATCTACTATTCAGAGATTTAGGGATCATATGACCCATTAAAAGTAGGATGCCATTGTCTTAGGAAGCTCTTGATAGTGAATCTTTATTTCTTTGGGGGTTTGAATGTTCCATTTGGAAGATGATTCTATTCCATGCATGAGTTAACAAAGAGAGTATCATGACAATGTTCGTGATTCCTGCTCCCATCAAATTGGGAAACTCATTAGAACAATCATCACATTGGTATTCTCATCTGTTGTTAGCCCAAGTCCCTTTATCATCATCCATTGGCTGGAATAAAAGGAATGTTAGGGGTAAAACATAAAGTGTAATCCAATGGAAAAATTGATTACTTATAAATAACTTTTATTTCATTAACTTATAAATCTATAGGATTCAATATATGTTATCCATGATCTACTTCCCAATATATATTATTAAGGGATTTGTTTACTATAATAATGGTTCATACAAAGTACGGGAATTTACCATAGCATATCCCCTGGGTGTGTCGAAACCAAGTGTGTAGTAAGGCATGTTTTCATGTACCAGGATACCCCGGGTCTAGCCTGAAACTCCATGTCAGAGTTTTCACTCATAGGTACATCTGTGCCAGAGCCACCTCTACCTGTTCGTATCCATACATGGATGTATTTTCATGATAAACCACTCACTCTATACTAAAAAAAATTAGGTTTGTTTTTATTATATATAGTATTTTTCCTAAGGATTAACTAGGGGTTTCTAATCTAAATCCCAAAAATAAATTAACATATCCTTTGATTCCAAATATGACAACCCTACTCTTTTATTTTAAACTTAATCATGATTTATTACACAGAAACCTTCACTTTATATAACATAAAAGATAGATGGGTATACTATACATGGGGATTAGGAACAATACCTAACAACTTAGAATATAAAATAGAATATGTTTATTGAAAACATCCTTTATATGACCACTACAATCCCTCATATATATCATTGCATGCGATAACCTGAGGACATGCATAAGAAAAGTGTGAGCTATAAAGTCGTGTATGGGTGTAAACAATTAATAAATGAATAATACAATACATGTTAGGAAATAGACATATCAATGTATCATAAACGAAACATGAACATAAAGAAATAATATAGCACGATTGTCATAACATGGAAATGTGATAACAACACACAACATGGTATTTCCATGAGCCAAGGCTGATTGCACATGGAGCATGAGTAAACCTTCATTGCACTTGATTTACCATTAGTAAATCCTCATTTTACATAAATTAGAATGAGTAAATCCTCATTTCACTTGACATATCATGGTATTATTCTTTACCCAATGCATTGGAGTGTGATCAGGGTACACCCTTCATAATCATTTCATTTCATACATAAGTATCCCATATGGATCCTAAAACATGGATTTGGCATAATTTATTTCAAGATAATGGAATTTTTAATTCATAAATTAATCTCTATAATAAATAAGTAAATGTTAATAAAGGATAATAACATTTAAAGAGTAATGGGAATGGTATTTACTGCATAATGAATTTGGCTAGGAAAAGCGCATTGCAATTTCAATAGCATAATGGCGTGAAATAATAATGTATAAAAATGGTTTATGAGAGATAGAGGGGTGTCTCATAATATTTACATGAAATGGACAGTAAGGGGGGTCATATTGATACATGTCACAACATAAGTAATTGAATCTGAATTCATATTACAAAAGAATTGATTGATCGTAAATGAGTAGAGAGAATTTTCTTACAGAATTTCTTCATAGTAACAAGTTAACATGGGAGGAATTAGTGAGAGAGAAATGGGTCTCTCATCATTAAAACAAAAAGGGGGAGGTATGGGGGAGGTGAAAATCATACCCCAAATTTTATAATTCATAATAGAAGGGCATAATAACTCAATGAAATTTGAACAAAAAATGAAGAAATCCCTTACATGGAAGTGTGATCCAAAATCGTGGTAGGGGCTTCAGATATGATTCATGAGAGTTTAGAGAACCTTGAATGGATTATACAGAGATGAGGGAAGCGGTTGGATGAACTCTAAAGGCTTTTAGTGAAGAGGATGTGGGAGCTTGGGTTGGTTTATATAGGAATGCGGAGGGGATTATTTATTATTTAGGTTTGGGACACCACACATTAAACTAATCAAAACAACAAACTAGCCCATGTTTTTTTCACATTGTTTTTTCTAAATGTGATTGGTAAAAAAATATCTTATAATCCCAATGTCCTATCTTCTTAAAATAATAAGGTTTCTTATGTGGAGGTGGGTAAAACTCTCAATGAAATCAATTTGAACAGATAAAATGTTTTACAAGTCTTGAAGGGTCCACTACAGCTTTGTAAAATAAATCAAACTAAACTAAAATCACATTATTTAAATTTTAAATCTTATATTTTCCAAACACAATATTTTTAGTATTTTATTACATCACTGTATGGTCATTATGATTCAATAAAACAGATTATATATTTAAACGGTATTTAATTTTTACCCAAAACTTCTATTGTCTCAGAAAATTATGAAATATTAACCGTTGGATAATTTTGAAATCCTAATTAAAATAATAATATTATTTTTATCCAAATAATTTTATAATATGTGAATTTTCAATTTTAAAATAAAACCCAACATTTATAAAAAATTAATGACTTTTGATAAAAAAAGACCTTCCAAACCCTAATAAACATTAAAATTGTATTCATAAAAATTACACGATCATTTATACTTAATAAAAAGTTATTTAATAATATTAATATTTCATTAAAATATTATTTAATTCAAAAATATATTAATTTATCAAAATATATTTCTTAATTGAATATTAACTAAAATACTATTTGTGATTTATAAACTATTTACAATGTAACAACAATAATAAGATAAATCTATATTATTTATTATATACAAAAATAATTCACATAATCATAGTACTAAAGTGTTGTTACACAACCCCTTATAAGACTGGTATAAGACCAAAGGTTAAAGTGAGTTATGGTGACATACTCTTGGGGTGGCTCAAATAACATCACTCAAGTTGAAATATCGATAAACTTACACTTATCCCGTAGGTAATTCTGTTCGATCATAACATGTTGAAGCTCGGCTGGGGCTTGGTCAAGAGTGAAGCTCAATGATTCCACATCCTTTCCAATCATTGAAAAAATGGGCTTCATATGGGTAAAGTCTACTGTATGAGGGAATCACATCCTTTGTCTGAGTAAATTGAAATTGTTAAAGCCCTATATTTATACTAATCATGTAATCACTATTCAATAACTATATTAGAAATTGTTACAATTATTAATGTTATTTTAAAATCCCAAAACATAAAACCAATAATGTTTATATTTCATAAAATTATTTCCATAATAATAAATTTAATTATATCAAGAATAATTTTCATTAATAAAATTTTTGGTCGTTACACACTATTTATTCCTAGATCCATAAAGTCATATTCAAAGATGTCAGTCATTTTCACAAGACATAATAGGTGATACTGTAGCCCGTACATGGGTGATTTTAACAATACATAGTAGGGACCATGAGACCCTGAAGGCCTCTCAGTAATCCACAATGGAGAACACCACAAAGGAAATACCACAAAGGTGATACCACCATGAAATATCTCCGACCCAAAGAATAATGTATAAGGAACATCTCACACCAGTTACCACTTAATAACATAAATAAAGATGATAAGTCATAGATTTAGATCATTTTATTCTGTTTATTGGATCTACCGCTGATCCACATAGGGTCGTTGGGTGCTGAATCACAAAGGATCTCTACGTGCTGACCCACACAGGCTGGCTAGGTACTGACCCACACAAGATCGGTAGGTGCGGACCTATATAAGATAACTACGTGCTGACTCACACAAGATCTTTAGGTGCTGGCCCACACAGGATCACTATTCGTTCCTCATGCCACAACCATTCATTGGATTCCTGCACTTATCGCACATTGATTTCGAGGGGATCCCCTCCTCAATATATTGGTCAAACTTAAACTACCCCATATACTAACATAGATTAACCCCAAAATACCATCTCATCGTAAGGGTACCAACACAATAGATGACGCGTCGAATGGACGCGTAGTTTGTAAGATATTGCCATTTTTGTAAAAAGGTCCCATTAGGATTTGAGTCTGATCCAAACCTATTGTATGTTAACTTCTTCAAAAACTCATGAAGAGTATCTCTAGAGGACCCCCTCATCGCACGAGTCCCATCACCATGGATGGAACATCAATCAAATGCCTGGTTAGAGGGATACCTACGTTTTAGTGAAATGAGGGCCGGTTGAATCTGAGCCCGATCCAACCCAGTCGAACGGACCCGACCAACCCAAACTGAGGGTCCCACATACCACATTTTAACTCAACCAACTAGATCTAACTTGGTTCAAGTTTGGGTTGGCGATCCCCAATGTGCCTTGCTGGATGCGACCCTGTTTGGCTACGAGTCCAGTTCTCCGGGTCGCCCGATGACCTCGTCTAGTCTGTCCCAGCATGAAGGGTGTTGGTCTGGCCTGCTAGAGGGGGTCCATCCTACTAAGTGCGAGTCTGGACCGCATCGCCATGGGTCCGGCCCTCAGGTTGGGGGCGCGTCCTACCATCCCCAAGCCCGACTCGTGCGGTGTGGGCCGGTGGTGTGCCCCCTAGCCGGGATACAGCCGGCTGCCATGTCCAGCCTCATCTGGCACCACATATATGAAAGGTCTTACTACTATGGTCAATCAATGCAGCTCGGCCAGCCACTCGGGGGGGGGGGGGGGGGGCTCAGATGCGGGTCATACCTCCCCACAACGCAATGCAGGCGCTGCGTCTCATCACTTCCTCCGCGCCCAGTTGGTCTCATCCTCTTACCCCTGGCACAAATGATGAACTATGGTCCCACTGTTTGGCATATGGATAGCGCCTATGCGTTCTATTGTTGGTATATTCTTTGATGGACCATTGGAAATGCTCATGGGGTCTGTTCTACATGTCGCCTATTCCTACGGCCTCTGGAAAGCACCATCTTCTCTACAAATCTCTCAAACCTACCTTTCCATTGATTCAGAAAAACCGTTCACAAGGAGAGCACATGAAGAGGGGATCAGACCTTGTTTGTGTGGGCATGTTCCCTACAGTGTTAGATGTTATAATCAAGGAGAGGCTTGGAGATTATGGATAAATAAAACACGAGATAAAAATCCCATATAATAACTCCCAAAAAAAGTCACTCTCTCACATAAAAAAATTATTTGTGGATAAACATGTTTGTGGGTTGGTCTGCGTTCATCATTTATAAAATAATAATGGGGAAGAACTTGAAAAAAATCAAACCCCTACCTTTTTTATGTTCATTGCTTCAGTATTAAGTCACCGAGGATTCAAGACGTCGAATTTGTTTTTCACTTTAGAATCCATTCTTTGAGATGCATTGAATATGTTTGTAGTCTGTCGGCATTTTTTATTCTTCATTAGGGAAGAATTTTTTCATTGGTTCATCAGAGAATCCATGTAGTTTAATTCTCCCACTTTCCAACGCATTCTGTAAAAAAAGAAACATTTTGTAGTGTTTCTGTTACGCTACGACATTATGTCGTTAAACTGTATCATTTATGAAACAACACAGCGATTACTCTTGTACAACGATTTATAAAGGGTATTCCTTAATTGCAACTCATCGTCTCCTTGTTACTACCTCATTGCTGCACTGCAGCATCACTGCCCATTGCTCAATGGTGTGAAAGAAAAATCAAAAAACTTTTTAAAGTTATTTTTTTGTTTTCTAAAGCTTCCCCAAAATTAAAATTCCATTCCAACCTTTGCTGGTTGATGTTATGTTTTTTTCTAGGTGAATCCCGACATTCCGAGTTCAACAACGCCCCTATATTTTTGATCAGAGAACCAGTTAAATTGTTAGAAATTCCTCTTGTAACACCGCAAGCTTCCAAAATATGTTTCGCTTTGAATAATGAAAAAACATGCATTGTACGTATCTTTGAGATTCTAACACACCACGACCAATCAAACCAGCTGTTATGAATAGTAATACAATTTTTTTGAAATTTTATAAATTTTATTTTTTAAAATGGACTTCATTTTTGAATTCGGAATATTGAAATTAGCTTAGGGTGAACATTTGTTACTCTTCTAAAAACATTCAATTTTTATGAATAATGAAAAATACTAAATTTTAATTAAAAACAACATTTTTAATCAAAATAATTTACAGTATTAAATTATACGTTTGAATAGGTTTTACGTATCATTAGATTATAGTTTTATCATTTAATATGATATAGGCCGTTGGATTTAATCACACGATTAAACTAGACATAAACAAGTGTCAATATTTTGATAGTTATTATTTCATAAAAACAAGTTTTTTGTTTTGACAACGAAAATTAATTTTAAAATAATTTATAATATTTCTATGACTTGAATTTGGAAAAATGTATTACATATTTGGAATCTGGAGGTCCATATTTTTTAAATAGGTAACTTTTATTTTTCAACATTATGAATATTTACTTTAGTAAATATTTTATTTACTATGGTTGAAGGGTTAAATCCTGTAAATAAGGTTAAAAATCTATATTATAATAATATTAAATTACCCTAACACGTGTCCTAACTGTATTTACTGATACATGTCCGAAAATGGGCATCCTTGGGTCGATTTTGGGACCCCATGGAGCCAATTGGGAGTGATGATGACATATTATGTTAAATAATCTAAAGTAAAGACAAAAATAACAGAAGAAAATATCTTTTAGTAAAACAATTTTTATATGGGGGTATATAATTGATATATTTGAATATAAATATTAATTCGAAATCTATAAATATTTCCTATATCATGATATTTTATATATAATGTTTAGACATGAAATAAATATATTTATATATTACACAATAATGATGGTGAATTTTCTTTATTAATGATACAATCAAATAAATGATATTAAAAATATTAAAATAAATATAATTTGAAAGTTTTGATGCCATCAACGAATTTTATAGGTGAATATGACATTTTAGGGTTGATTAAAGGAATTTTTTTGAATTAATAATGCTGTTATGACTTTAACAAAATAAAAATACAAATAGTGTTAAATTTTTCAGAAAAGAGGTTTAAAAACAAATATTATATTATTAATTGATATAATTTTTCTAAAAATCTAAGGATCGGCCCAAAAACATATATAATGATTTTTGTATCATTAATTAACCACATGGGGTTCCCTTGAAAGTTAATTGAATGTTTATTAACCATATAATATAAAAATAAAAATAGACATGGTAAGTGTCAAACTATTTAACAAAGAGTTAAATCTAAAATATAAAGTTAATATGGTGACTAAAACTATCTAAAACCTATTGGTTGAGATATTTTAGAACCATCCACACATTATCCTTGAAATAAATAATTTTTTAGCCATTATAAAACGAAAATTATTTTATTATAAAACAAATTTCATGATTTTCTTAAAATGACCCGCACCTCTCTTATAAAAGGGCACTTACCCTTCTCTCAAATTCAGTCCTCTAGAGCCTTTTTAATGGGACAAAAACTGCCCAAATATCCTCTAAACTATCATAAAATTATCCTAGAGGAATTCATTTGGTCATAAAGCCAACTTATAGAGCCCTTTTGATCAAATCATAAGGAAGAACCTAAAGAAGAGATAAATATTCCATCACCTCTTTCAAGTTCTATTCTTCATTCACTTTTTCTTTATTTGTTGTTTCCATTATAAAATAATAACACCAATAACATCAATATATGGTTATTTTATTATAAAATTGTACAAAGATATTTATTATTCTATCCATCATATGAATGAAAAAGTCACCATACGTGCGTACATACGACTTACCGTCTCCATGTCCTAGTGTAGTTGTTATTCAATACATTATATTTTTTGATGAGTATAATAATAATGTATAATTGAAGTAAATAATAAATATAATATGTTAATTATACTTTATATATGATATAAGATATTTTTAAATATGATTTTAATATCAAAAAAATGACATTGTCACTCGTGCGTACGTACGGATTACCGTCTCCACGAACGCAATGAGATTTATTCCCCTTCGTAATCATTCAAGTATAATTTTCATTTTATGATTAAAAGTAATGTTTATAAACATAATATCATTCTGTATATGAATTAAATACATTATATCCATTACAAACATGGCTTACTTCACCAATCTTATAAAGGAAAACAAATCAGTTAACACCAAAAACCGTGATACTACTAAAATAGTATTAATAGAGCAATATTATAAGATCATATATGATATCATATTTAGGTATATAGTTCTTTTATAATTTAATAACAATGATTTAACTATTATATAGGATATTAACATACCATCGACTAAGGAAAAGTACAAGGTAAGGATTAATTTCACAATCTTGTTATTATTCAAAATTGTTTTTATGTAAGTATATACTAGGACTTCATTAACATCCACATTCGTGTTTTCTAAAAAATGTATTTCGAAAAAAATTTACTATAAAAAGGGTTAATTTTTTTTACACCCTTATTTGACCTTATATGTTTTGAAATGGATCTTTCAGTCATATTCCAAACAAGGTACTTTATGACCTTTTCGAAAAAATTAAGGTAAGAATGTATTTTTTAACTTATACGGCGGGTGCAGATATTTTCTTCCGTTATGACATCATCAAAGCATCCCATATAATCCTTTAAGAATATTTTCAGAATAAATGTTTTCTTTTATAATTATATATCATTTTAATTATTCCAGAATATATAGAGATATTTATCTAAAAAAGGTTTTGATTTCACTTATGTCAACACCCTTTGATGGATTTTAAGCTTGTTAGATGTTTATATATTATGATACAAAACTTATATATTGTATTGAAGGTTTTGTGATATTATTGACTTAGGATTTGTTATTTTTACACAATTCATGTTTAATGGATAAAGTTTTGACATTTCTTATGCTAGTTTTAATACGAATGTTTATGTTATGTTTAAAACTTTTCATATGAGGAATGCATTGGACTTTGTAAGTGAAGAGTGGAGCCCACTATAGCTCCTCAATGCATTGGTAGTTCTAATAAGACAATATAGTGTCTTGAAACAAGGCCTTCACAATATTTTTTTTGTAGTCTCGGCACAAGGCCTTGACTATGTGGTTCTGAAGTCTGGCATTATGCATTTCATTATTATGAAAGTGGCTATTGAAATTGCATGTGATTATTCAACTAGTAGAATATCCATGCGAATGAATAAATTGAATTATTTTGTATTATATTTTCCATATTATGCTGAAGTTTATGTTTAAAAGGATTTTTTTGGTCTAATACATTGCCTTAAATGTTTATGTTTATTTATTAAATATTCCACTATATTGTTATCCTTACTAAGAATCTGAGCTCACCCCTTTCTATGTTTTATTTTTCCCAAGATGTGAAGAAGTATTTTATGGTTGACCTACAAGGATAGCCTAACGATATATGTGTGTTAAAAATGGGACAAAATTTTGTTGATGTTTTTTATTTTATGATGTAATGTAAGACATATGAATGTATCTAGTACGTCCAAGGCTACTAAACTGATCGGTCTTTCAGGACACGATTCCTTATATCATGACAATGTTATGTAATAATGTACCGAATCTATGTAACTGGGGTCGCAGTGTTATAGTTGATATTAGAGGAAGTTTAGTACAGACCTTGGAAACTAGATTTACAAAAAATATGATTAGAAAAACACTACCCAACAATAGACTTTGAGTATTAGTATAGAAGAACTTCATAGAATTTTAGTACTATAGAGATTTTGTGAGTTTTACAAGAAATACATCCCTGTATGGATACGAGTAGGAAGAGGCGGCTCTAACACAAATGTACCAAGGAGTAAAAATCGAAAACACTACTTCGAGTTATACTCGAACATGAACAGGTCCACAACAGCGGGCCTTTCTGCACTCTTACTTACAACACTCCGGGGGGTATGCATAGAATAATTATCGTTTTATTTACAAACCATTATGAATGATTGATGAGTATATACCTCCTGAAAGAAATAATTTTCATGATTATGGATTATATCCATAAACTTTTCAATTTATGTTTAGTGTTTTACCTATTTCGAATTATGTATTATGGTTCATAAACTAATCTAATGTATGCTATTGTTTAGTAATGGCGCCTAGTGGAAGGAATGAAAATGGTATTAACGCACTTACTCCATGTAGGGATTTCAATCCTACTCAAGATAATTATAGTGGAGGTGGTGATTCAACTCGTGATGATCATCTTATCACAATACTAGGACAACTCACTCAGGATATGAATAATAACCTTACCTGTATGGAGTACCCTGATCCACAACACGAAATATCAATGTTAAACCACTTCATGAGGTAACAACCACCAACATTCAATGGGAGTAGAAATCTATTAGTATCTATGCAATGTATAAATTATTTAGAAAAAATATTTCACGCTTTGGGAGTTGTGAAAGAGATAAATTTTTCATCACAGTTTATCGCCTCATAAGAGATGCAGATAAATGGTGGTAATTGATTAAAAATAGAAAGGAAGATGATTAATTATAAAATATGGAATGTAGATAGTTTAAAGTGATTTTCTTCCAAAAATAAATTCCTCATTACCATCGAGCGGATATGGAAAGACAAGTTTTGAGTCTGTGACTAAATGAGGATAAGAATGTCGCAAAATATGAGGCTAACATTACATGGTTAGCAAGGCATGAGACAAATTATAAACATAACCCAAGGAGTAAGACTAATCGATTCATTGACGGGTTAAAAAAATTTCGTTGGCAAGAATTAGTCTCACAATACTTCTAATCATATGAAGATATTATCTCTTGTGATATCAATACATAAAAATAATTCCATATGTCTTGCGACTTTAAAGAAAGGTATGAGAATAAGATATCTGTTGAACACACTGGAAATGGAAATAAGGGGAATAATGAAAATTTTGAATATCCATCCTGTGGTAAATGTGGGAAGAAACACCCTGGTACATGCTTGAAGGGAATGAGAGTATGTTACAAGTGGGGTGAAAAAGGACACTTAGATCGTGATTGCAAGGGGAAGAAATAGGTTGTCAATGTTGAATGCTACAATTGTAGAGAAAATGGTCATAATGCCAATTAATGTCCTAAGAGGCAAGGGGACTTACCTAAGAAAATTAAAAGGGAGCAATTCAAAGATTATGTGATCACTGTTGATGAGGTTGAAGATCCTAAAGATGTGGTGGAAGGTAATTTAATGATTTTCTCATGTTTATCCAATGCTTTATTTGATTCTGGATCATCACATTGTTTCATATATTACCATATTTCTATGAAAATTATATATTTACATTTTAATTTAACAAGGGACTTATTAGTAAAAAATCAAAAGGGAATTATCATCACAATAAAGTATTGTGAATCTGTTCCCATTAGTACATATAAATATTATTAATTTGATGATTTCATCATCATACCCATTATTGAATTTCATATAATCCTCGGAATGGATTGGATTTTGGACCATGATATGAAAATTTATTGTATGAAGAAGGAGGTTACAATTTTCGATGATGATAAAGAGTACCTTATCTTTAGAGCAGAAACGACACCACCTAATTCTTATCTATATCCACCCCTAGTATCTCAACTAAACTTAAATTATTGGGTAAGAAGAGAATGAAAAAACTATGGGTGTGGAAAATAATGTTGGAATAGAGGACATACCTATTGTGGAAGAATATGTTGATGTGTTTCCAGAGGATTTACCTGGACATCCTCTAGAATGAGAAATTGAGTTTTCCATTGATTTAATTCCTGGTTCAACGCCCATATCAATGACCCCTTATAGAATGGCCACTGTGGAATTAGTAGAACAAAAAACTAGAGAATTGAGTAATAAGGGATTTATTCGCCCTAGTGTTTCTCCATTGGGATCCCCAGTCCATTTTGTTATGAACAAAGATAGATCTTTGAGGCTGTGTATTTACTATAGGGTGATCAATGCTATAACAATAATGAACAAGTATCCCCTACCTCGCATTGAGGAATTATTCGAACAACTTCATGGAACTCAATATTTTCAATGATTGACCTTTGATCTGGATATAATCAGCTGTGTGTGAAGAAGGAAGACATTCCAAAAACAATATTTCGAACCAGGTACGGTAATTATGAGTTTATAATAATGCCTTTTGGGCTTACTAATGTAGCCCATGTTTTCATGGATTTAATGATCTATTTTTTCAAGGAATATCTTGATGAATTTGTAGTGTTATTTATTGATGATATCATGGTATAATTAAAAAGATATGAAGATCACAAAAATCACTTGTGCATTATCCTAACAACTCTTAAAAGAAGTGAATTATATGGGAAGTTTAGCAAGTGTGAATTCTGGCTATATGAGATTTCTTTTCTTGTCCATTTTATCTCTAAGGATATAATCTCTATTGATAATTCAAAGAAAAATTCATACATTGATTGGCCATCACCAATGAGTACAATTAAGGGATGTAGTTTTATTGGTTTAGCAGGTTATTATTGGCATTTTGTCCAAACTTTTTCCTGATTGGATAAACCATTAACCAAGATGACATGTAAAGGGGTTAATTTTTTTTGGAAAAAAGAGCGTGGAGAATGTTTTGAAGAAATTAAGAGAAGATTATTTAATTCTCCTATCTTGAATCTATCGACGGGAACATGGGATTGTTATTTATACTGATGCTTCAAAGAAAGGACTTGGTTGTATCCTTATGTATAATGATAGAGTTATTTCCTATGCATCAAAAAAGTTAAATATTCATGAGCAAAACCATCCCACTCATAATTTAGAGTTAGCAGTAATAATCTTTTCATGGAATATATGGAGAAAAAATCACTATGGTGAAAAATGTGAGATTTATACTGATCACAAGATTTTGAAGTATATTTTCTCACAAAAAAAACTCAACATGAGGAAAAGGATATGGTTTAAACTACTCAAGGATTATTATTGAACTATAAACTACCAACCAAGGAAGGAAAATAAGGTGGTAGGTGCTTTGAGTAGAAAGGATCACAGAGTTTTGAACAAGATGAGATTGGAAAAGGAAACTATTTTCATGGATCTATTAAAGATGGATATGGTAATAACCATGGAATGTCAAACATCAATCATTTTTCGAGTGGTTTCCAAACCATCATTTCTAGATAGGATAAAGAGTTCTCAGACTAATGATGAGGAGATTCAAATGTAAATTAAAGCTATAAATGATGGGAGATTGAGTGACTTCATATATGAAAATGGAATTTCAAAATTTGGAAGGAGACATTGTGTTCCCGATATACCTGATTCAAAAAGGAAATTGTTGGATGATGCTCATAGCCCCAATTTCTCTATACACCCTGGGAGCACCAAGATGTATAGAGATTCGAAGGAACATTTTTTGTGGGAAAACATTAAAATAAATATTGCTAATTTTTGTGTCAATATGTATGGTTTTCAAACAAGTTAAATATAGAAGATAACATCCTAGATGAGTCATGAAACCTCTTCCCATACCTGAGTGGAAATGGGATGATATTACGATGGACTTTGTCAGGGGGCTTCCAAAGATTCCTTGAAGAAATGACGCAATATGGGTAATTGTTGATCATCTTCCCAAGTCAGCACATTTTTTTTCTATAAGTGATGATTTACCACTTGAAATTTTAGAATGATTGTATATTATGAAGTTGTAAGACTACATGGAGTAGCTCTATGGATTGTTTCTGATCATGATCCCCATTTTACATCAACATTATGGAAAATTTATCAGAAATCCATGGATACTGAACTTCGTTTGAGCACTTCTTACCACCCTCAAACCGAGGGACAATCAGAATATAAAATTCAAACCAAAGAAGGCATGTTGAGATAATTCTCATGCGACTTTATAGGTATGTGGAATCAATATTTACCTATGGTAGAATTTTCCAATAACAATAGATTCCATTCATGTTTTCAGATAGAACCATATAATACATTATATGGAACGTGATGTCGCACAAAATTTTTTTGGGATGATGTTGGTGAAGAAAACTCATAGGCTCAAAACATGTTTATGAAACAATTGTAAAAGTGATGATTATCCAAACCCACATCAAAATAGTTAAAATTAGGTAGAAGTGTTATGATGATAACTGAAGGAAGGATTTATAATTTTAGTTAGGAGATCATGTTATCTTGATTGTATCTCCATGGAAGGGAGGTATAAGATTCATTATGAAGGGTAAATTAAGTCCCAAGTACATCAAAACATTTGAAATTATAGAATGAATTAGGGCTAGAACTTACTGTTTGGAAATGCCTCCAAGTCTTTCAAAAGTTCCTGATGTGTTCCATGTATCACTATTGAGAAAATACATGCCTAAACAAATTCATGTACTCACCTATGAAGAAATTGAATGGGAACCTGATTTGTCTTTTTGTGAAGAGCCTGTCATGATTCTAGATACCAGAGAACAAGTGTTGAGAAACCACATGACTCATTTGGTAAAAGTTCTATGGAGAAACCATAAGATAGAAGAGGCAACGTGGGAACTAGAGAAACTTATGATGAAGAACCACTCAAATATTTTTATGTGGTGGTATTCTAGAAATTTTGAGGATGAAATTATTTGATGTAGAGTGTCACGACCCATCCTCGGGGCCCGTGCCGTGACTACCCCAAGCCCGCCTTCCATAGCCCAGGGGCTAGCGACTAGCACCAAGGCGTAAATCCTGATAAACAGGGAAGGCATTGACTTTGTAAAGTAAACAACCACCACAGAGTAAGCAAGAGGAAAGAGTAAACACTAAGTAAAAACTGTATCAAGCTGTGCAGAAAGTAAAAGGGGCCGGAAATACAAGCCCAACTGTAATGTACAACTGAAAGGGGAAAACAAAAAATGAAAAGAAAAGCCGCAGCGTCGAGCCGTCCTCTGGAAGTCCCACCTGAAGGGTGAGCACAGATAGCCTCCACAGCTCCTCGGTCCAGCCGTCCGCTCCGAGTACGTCCCGCCCAGTGGTCCACCTCCAGGTACCGTCCTACTCCGCAAACCTCAACCACGATCAGCGCTGTCCGTCATCTGCAACCAACACAATGAAGTGCGGGCATAGCCCGTGCAGGGGTGAGTATAATCTACTCAGTAGGGACCCCGAGACCCCCGAAGGTCTCCCGAAATCCAAAAAGGATAAACCACAAGGAAAGATACAATCACGAAGTAACAACCGACACTACTTAGGTATATGCCCATACATATACCTAAGTCATCAATTCCTGTTCGGCTCCAACATCCGAGCCCAAGAACAACCCAGTCCACACAGGAAAGCAAAAGTAGTCCACATAGGATAGCTCAACACAATCCACAAAGGAAAGTAAACAGTAAATCCACAGAGGATAGTTCAACACAATCCAAAAAGGAGAGTAACACAGGATTCAGCTCACACATGTATACTTTTTCGGATGACGATAAAGATGATCACTGATCCATCTAAGTCGTCGGACCCACAAAGGATCGATAAGAACTAACCCCCTCAATGACCCACACAGGATCAGACCCACACATGATCAATAGGTAACTAACCCCCGCAAATACCCACACAGGATCGGGCCCACACAGGACCTGTAGGCGCTGGCTCACACAGAACTGCTGAGCGCTGACCCACACAGGATCGGATCCACACAGGATCTGTAGCACTGATCCACATAGGATCGCTGAGTGCAGTAGTCGTCACAGTCCACTGAGGATCTCTGCACAGTCGTTGTCGCAGTCCACTGAGGATCTCTGCACAGTCGTCGTCGTCGAAGTCGCAGCCAGCACAAGGGTTCCCGCACACAGCAAGCTCGTTCGGGAGGGTCCGCTCCACGAGCCGAGAGGCTGATACATCAACTGACACAAAGTCTTGAGTTGATGTATCCAAATGTTCCGTATCATCAACAGGAACTCAACGTCGCAGACGGCGCGTCAATCGGACGCCCGGACTGAGAGTTATTGGCTTCGTCCCAGGGGCCCGGTTGGTTTTTAAGTCAAAACCAACCCGACCATACTCCACCTGTGTCCAAACCTCGGGCGGAGTATGCCAAAATATCCGTCTCACTTAGAGGAATCCACCGAAGTTGACGGCATGCCAATCGGACGTCCAGAGCTCAATATATGAGTGTTTCCGCTCCGAGGGCCCGGTTGGTTTCGTGGACGAATCAACCCGGCCAAACCCAAAGTATTCCAAAACCTTGAGTGTAGTAAACCGAAACGACCATCTCGATCCAAGGATCGCATTGCCATTGACAATGCGTCGTTCGGAGGCCCGAAGCTCAAGTTATGAGCAAAAGACCAGAAAGGTCCGGAAATGGAGGGTCTGGGCCCGGTCCGACCTGGCCCGACCCCCCCTGGGTCAGCCCGAACCGGGTCGGCCCGACCCGCCTGGACCCGGTCCGGCCTGGGCAGGGCGCGGCCTGGCTTGGCTCGGCCGAGCAACGCGGGGGGCGCGCTGCCCCCGCGTGACAAAACCGCGGCCCCCGCGGGGGGCCGCCCTGGTCAACGGACGCGACAAAGCCGCGTCCCGTGTGCGCCGGACCCGTGCGGCCGCCGCCGCCGCCACCGCCGTGGCTTCAGCCGTGGCGGCCCTGTCCGGCGGCGCGCCGGGGCTCTACCGCGCCGGCGACCCGCGCCGCCGGTGGCTTCCGCGGGCCACCGAAGTTGCTCCGGTGGTCCGATTTCCTTCCCGTCTGCACCGCTGCTCCTCCTGGGTTCCGTTCTCCACTGCGGAATCATCAAATTGCCTCTACGGCATGTTTCTTCATCACCCGCCAAATCCGAAAATCAACAAAGAACTGTGGAGGGTTGTCGGGCCGTGTTAGTTTGGCCCGCACCCTCCGCGTTAGATGATACAAACAGGAAGATAATTAACACATGACAAACGTATCAAAAACAATTTTTATAATTTAAAATTTCACTTGATCCAGGTTCATTTGTTTTAGAAGAAAACAACGACGAGAATAAAAAGGTATTTCCAAATAAAATACCTACCTCATAAAGTCGTCGCACGAGAGTTCTTCGCGGAATCGACCGTCGCGGAACAAGGGAATCATTGCATCGCGGAAGGGCGTCGCGTCGTCGCGGAAGGGCGTCGCGTCGATGATCTTCGAGGATCAAGAACATACAGATTTAATTTTAATAATTAAATCCATATTGAAGTTATAATCCACAAAGGAAATTAATGAACTGCAATCCTCTACCTTGTCGTTGTCGATCAGAGGTTGTCGCGGGGTTGGATCGTCGGCGTCGCGGTACACGGCGTTCTTCGCGTTCTTCGCGTTCTTCGCGAAGAAGGAGGAAGATCTTTAGAGATTATTCAAAGGTTTAACACAACATTTCAAAAGGAAGGTGTGTTGGACTTATTTTATTAACATGACAACAAAACAAAAATGTGTTAAGAAACGAATGAAATTATTTCATAGAATTAATTTCAACGAATAAACCACCCATTTAATAGGAGTGTTTAATTGTTTAAGGAAACGCCCCAGTTGACTTTTATTTAATAGGGTTTTCGCGGGTGCGTTACTTAGCGGAAAGAAACGGTGGGGCTCATGCGGGACCCACCTCACAAATATCCTACCAAGTGGGTAGGATATTTTGGATTGCACCCTATCCGTTTCAACTGAGCTTAAACAGCTTAAAGTGGTCTTCAAGCGGCTTTAAGTGAAATAAAAATAAAATTGTCGCACAACTTTATTTTATTTCATAACTTAAAACCCAAAAATTAAAAACCACAACCGAGCAAATGCAACTCCGGAAGAGGTGTTTCTAAGAAAATACCGGCGCTGCGATTCCATCAGTGCCCTCAGAATTTGATTCCGAGCACCGGTTCAAAAGTTAGAAAAACCCGCTCGTTCGTTCACTGAACGTATAAGAGCCAAACTTCGGAAAATGATTCCGGGAACACCGGGCCTCGGAATCAGGTTCCGTCAGAAACTGCGTTCTTGTAAAATTCCAAAGAAAATTAAGAAAAAAATTTCCTTGAAATTTACGGGTCTTTACATTACTCCCACCTCAGGGCTTTACGTCCCCGTAAAAATAAATCATAAAATAGGGAAACAAATGTGGGTACTAAGCATGCATCTAAGCCTCCCGCTCCCAAGTGCTCTCCTGGAGGTTCCCGTGCTGCCATCTGATGCGCACTAGAGGAATCGATCGTCCACGTAGGACCTAATCCTGTCAATCCTCGATCTCCACTGGGACCTCCAAAAAAGTCGCCACATCATCAACGTCCATCTCCCCATAGTCAATGATATGTGTCGGGTCGTGCACGTACCTCCTCAGCTGAGATAAGTGGAAGATGCCGTGCACCCGGTGCAACTGAGATGGTAGATCCAGGCGATAAACCACCTCACCGATCCTACCGAGGACCTGGAAGGGTCCGATGCAGTGTGGAGATAATGTACCTCCTCGGCCAAATCTCCATAATCCACGTCGAGGTGAGACACACAAGAAGATGTTGTCTCCATCCTCGAACTCTAGTGGCCTCAGCCTCCTGTCAACATATGACTTATTCCGACTCTGAGCTGTCCTCATCCGCTCCTGGATGACCTGGACCTTCTCTGTCGTGGCCCGGACCATCTCTGGTCCCACAAGTGCTGACTCCCCAGGGTCTGTCCAGCACAAAGGAGATCTTCAAGGTCTGCCGTACAACTCCTCGTATGGTGCCATCCCGATGGTGGAGTGGTATCTGTTTTTGTATGCAAACTCCACCAAGGGTAGGTTGTCCTCCCAGCTACGACCAAAGTCGAGGACACATGCGCAGAGCATGTCCTCGAGAGTCTGAATGGTCCTCTCCGTCTGACCATCCGTCTGAGGGTGAAAGGCGGTGCTCAGACGTAGCTGTGTCTCGAACGCCTCCTGCAACCCTTTCCAAAGCTGGGAAGTAAAGCGAGCATCTCGATCGGAGATGATAGATGATGACACACCGTGAAGCCGTGCAATATCCTGAACGTAGAGACGCCCCAAGCTCTCCACTGAGCTCTTCTCTCTAATGGGTAAGAAGTGTGCCGACTTGGAGAGTCGGTCAACAATCACCCAAATGGAGTCGTGACCTCTGGAAGTGCGTGGAAGTACAGTCACGAAGTCCATAGATATCCCGTCCCACTTCCACTCCGGGACCTCCAAGGGCTGTACCAAGCCTGCTGGTACCTGATGCTCTGCCTTCACCTGCTGGCAGGTGAGGCATCGAGAAACAAACTCTGCCACAACCTTCTTCATGCCCGACCACCAGTGCTGTCGTCTGAGGTCCTGGTACATCTTCACCACTCCAGGATGTACCTCCAAAGGAGAAGTGTGAAACTCTCTCAGCACCTCCTCTAGTAAAGCAACTGGTACAAAGGTACGTCCTCTAAAAAGGATGTCGTGCTCTTCTCCAAAGGAGAAGCCACCAGGTGCCTATCCTGAGGATATCTATGCACGCCGCGTCTCACAGTCAGCATCCCCACGCTGTGCCTCTCTAACCCACTGTAGTAGTGGAGGGGTGACTGTGAGAGACTGAAGGAAGGCTGCTCCATCCCTATCCACAAAGGATATCTACAAGGCGGCTAGCTGCTCTGTCGCCTCCTCAAGTAGCTGGATGCCCGTCCTCCTGCTGAGAGCATCGGCTACCACGTTCCCCTTCCCAGGAGTATAGACTATCTCAAAGTCATAGTCCTGGAAGAACTCGAGCCATCGCCGCTGTCTCAGGTTCAGGTCCTTCTGAGAGAAGATGTACCTGAGACTCTGATGATCAGAAAAGACTGTAAAGCGCTAGCCCATCAGATAGTGTCGCCATGTCTTCAGAGCGAAGACCACTGCTGCTAACTCCAGGTCATGGGTAGCGTATTTCTTCTCATGCGGCCTCAACTGACGTGATACATAGGTGATCAATGCCCGCTCCTTCATCAGGACACATCCGAGTCCGGTCCCTGATGCATCATAGTAGACTACGTATCCAACTCCCTCCTTAGGAAACCTCAAGATAGGTGCGCTGGTCAATCTCTGTCTCAGCTCCTAGAAGCTCTGCTGAGATCTGTCTGACCACACAAAGGGTTTCACCATTTTCGTCAAAGATGAGAGTGGTGCCGCAACTCTAGAGAAGTCCGGCACAAATATCCGATAGTATCCGGCTATACCCAAGAAACTCCGCACCTCCGTTACGCTCCTGGGTGGCTCCCAAGCTAGCACTGCTTCGATCTTCGTGGGATCCACCGCAACTCCCGCCTCAGAATTGACGTGCCCCAAGAAGTGGACCTCATGTAACCAGAACATACACTTCGAGATCTTTCCATAAAGCTGGTGCTCTCGGAGTGTGTCTAGTACAACCTGCAAGTGGTAGGTCTGCTCCTCTTCAGTGGTCGAGTATACCAAAATATCATCGATGAAGACCACGACAAATCGATCGAGGTATGGCTGAAAGATCCTGTTCATGAGGCTCATGAACACTGCTGGAGCATTGGTTATGCCGAATGGAATAACCAAGAACTCATAGTGGCCATACCGACACCTGAAGGCTGTCTTCTGCATGTCCTCGTCTCGAACTCTGAGCTGATGATAGCCTGACCTGAGGTCTATCTTCGAGAACCACCGTGCTCCCTTAAGCTGATCGAAGAGGTCATCAATCCTCGGTAGCAGATACTTGTTCCTCACTGTCACCTAGTTCAGGCGACGATAGTCGACACACAGTGGCAAGCTCCCGTCCACCTTCTTGGAGAACAATATCGGGGAAGCCCAGGGTGAAACACTGGGTCGGATGAACCCCTTACCCTGCAAGTCCTCCAACTGTACCCATAGCTCTCGAAGCTCAGCGGGGGCCATCCGATACGCTGGAGTGGATATCCGGGCTGTCCCGGGGTACAGATCAATATAAAAGTCTACCTCTCTGCGAGGAGGTAGTCCTGAAACGTCGTCGGGAAAGACATCCGCATAATGATCCACCACTGCAGGAAAACTAGTACTTCGCACGTCCACTTCTCCTAGGATGAGGCTAGCCAACTGATGAGTAATGGGTTGCCCTCTCCTCTGCGGAAGTCCATCCTATGCTGCAAAGGCTCCCTTCTCGCCAGTGAAGGTGAACCTGCTCCCGTCGGTGCGTACACATCGCACCTTGCACCTAATACAGTCAATCTGAGCATGGACTATAGATAACCAATCCATGCCCAAGATGACGTCGTAAGGCCTCGACGCCGCTACAAGAAGATCCCAGCCGAAGCTCTCGCCTCCTAGAGTACGCTCACACTGCCGGCACCAGTGTGTAATCGTCGAGTCTGCTCCCGTAGGAGTCTCTAGTCGTAAGGATCGAGCCAACGGCTCTGTCAGAATCTCCGAGCTCCAAACAAGGGCAGTGGCTATGAAAGAGTGACTCGGTCCTGTGTCTATAAGAACTGAAGAAAGGGTGGAATAGACACAGATAGTACCTCGAATCATCTCGGGCGCGCCGTGGTCGTAGGACTCCACTGCCTGGAGTTGTGCCTGTCTCTGCCCGCCAGCTCCCGGTGGTCGGGGTGGCCCTCCTGGTGGTGGTGGGGGTAGAGCCTCAAACCGTCGCCCACCACCCGCTGCTCGGCCAGCTCCTCTGCCTCGTCCGCCTCCTCCCTGCGGGCCGCCACGGTCGACCCTCTACCTCTGCCTGGGTGGCCCCTCCACCGTCTGCTGCTCCTCGGCACGGCGGGTCGGGCAGTCACGAGCCATGTGGCCCTACCCGCCGCATGCGTAGCACTGCCTGCCTCTCGAAAGACTGGCTCCGCGTTGTGTGCCCCGCACTGCTGAGCCAGTGTCCTGAGGTCTTCTGCGAGAGGGTCTGGTCTGCCTGGACCCATGAGTCATCCACCGACTGCCTGCTGCGGAAGACTCTTCTATGTGCTGCCCCGGGGTAGGTCTCGCCGCAGGAGAAGTCTCAGAAAGAAAACTCTCGATCAAGAGGGCTCGCTCCAGTACTCCTGCATGAGTCGGAATGCGGAGGGAGATCAGCGATGCCCTGATCTTGTGTCTCAAACCCTGCTCAAAGGTCCGGGCCCAGAAGAAGGGGTCTCGTACCATATCTGTCAAGTAGCGCGATAGATCGGTAAATATCGCCGCGTACTGGGCGACCGTCAAGCTGCCCTGCTGCAGCTGAAGAAGCTCCTGGATGCGCACTGCACGGAGGGTGGCCAGGACGAACTCTGAGCGGAAGAGGCTCTCAAAGTCCGTCCAGAGAAGAGATGCCTCGTCGTGCACCTGGAGCATCAAGCACCACCATCGGCCCACTGCTGCGTGCAGTAGGCTCGCCGCGAGGATCACCATGAGGTCTACTGGTGTCCTCACTAGCCTGAAAACCCGTACGACCGCCTCCAGCCAGTCCTCGGCTGTCTGGGGGTCCATCTCCCCATGAAACTGGGGTGTTCGCTGGCACTGGAACTCGTGCAGAGCTCCGAGGCGACGTGCATCGTCAGCGGTCGGTGCCGGAAGCATCAGGGGCTCGGCGAGTAGAGGTACCGTCGGTGCCTCTGCCGTCAAAGGGCCCTGCACCGAGGCCTCGTCACTCAGCGGGCTGTCGTCACGCTCAACTCTAGGAACCCTAGATGGCTATCATTGTGGGGCCATCCTAAAAAGGAAACAAGTGCGCCAAGGTCAGAACAGTATACCTGGTGAGCTGATACAAAGTAATCACAAAGAAAACTTGAAACACACATGCAATCAATGTTTTCGTGCATTAAGTCGGAAATCAGAAGTTAGGGTCCTGGTGTACGGATACGTCGGCCGCCGCACCAACACTGGGCTCCCTGTACTGATAACCACACTCAATACGCATAACACTATTGCTTCACATAGAAGAAAGATCAGAGTTTGCGGTAGAACCGACCACCTCTGATACCAATTTTTCACGACCCATCCTCGGGGCCCGTGCCATGACTACCCCAAGCCCGCCTTCCATAGGCCAGGGGCTGGCGACTAGCACCAAGGCGTAAATCCCAATAAACAGGGAAGGCATTGACTTTGTAAAGTAAACAACCACCATAGAGTAAGCAAGCAGAAAGAGTAAATACTAAGTAAAAACTGTTACAAGCTGTGCTGAAAGTAAAAGGGGCCGGAAATACAAGCCCAACTGTAAAGTACAACTGAAAGGGGAAAGCAACAACTGAAAAGAAAAGCCGCAGCGTCGAGCTGTCCTCTGGAAGTCCCACATGAAGGGTGAGCACAAATAGCCTCCACAGCTCCTCGGTCCGGCCGTCCGCTCTGAGTATGTCCCACCCAGTGGTCCACCTCCATGTACCATCCTGCTCCGCAAACCTCGACCACGATCAGCGCTGTCCGTCGTCTGCAACCAACACAACGAAGTGCGGGCATAGCCCGTGCAGGGGTGAGTATAAGCTACTCAGTAGGGACCCCGAGACCCCCGAAGGTCTCCTGAAATCCAAAAAGGATAAACCACAAGGAAAGATACAATCATGAAGTAACAACCGACACTACTTAGGTATATGCCCATATATATACCTAAGTCATCAATTCCCGTTCAGCTCCAACATCCGAGCCCAAGCACAAACCAGTCCACAGAGGAAAGAAAAAGTAGTCCACATAGGATAGCTCAACACAATCCTCAAAGGAAAGTAAATAGTAAATCCACACAGGATAGTTCAACACAATCCACAAAGGAGAGTAACACAGGATTCAGCTCACACAGGTATACTTCTTCGGATGACGATAAAGATGATCACTGATCCATCTAAGTTGTCGGACCCACAAAGCATCGATAGGTACTAACCCCCACAATGACCCACACAGGATTGGACCCACATATGATCAATAGGTAACTAACCCCCGCAAAGACCCACACAAGATCGGGCCCACACAGGACCTGTAGGTGCTGGCTCACACAGAACCGCTGAGCGCTGACCCACACAGGATCAGATTCACACAGGATCTGTAGCACTGATCCACGTAGTATCACTGAGTGCAGTAGTCGTCGCAGTCCACTGAGGATCTCTGCACAGTCGTCGTCGTAGTCCACTGAGGATCTCTCCACAGTCGTCGTCGTCGAAGTCGCAGCCATCACTAGGGTTCTCGCACACAATAAGCTCGTTCGGGAGGGTCCGCTCCACGAGCCGAGAGGCTAATACATCAACTGACACAAAGTCTTGAGTTGATGTATCCAAAAGTTCCGTATCGTCAACAGGAACTCAACGTCGCAGACGGCGCGTCAATCGAATGCCCGGTCTGAGAGTTATTGGCTTTTTCGTCCTAGGGGCCCGGTTGGTTTTTAAGGAAAAACCAACCCGACCGTACTCCAACTGCGTCCAAACCTCAAGCGGAGTATGCCAAAAGATCTGTCTCACTTAGAGGAATCTACCAAAGTCGATGGCACGTCAATCGGACGTCTGGAGCTCAAGATATGAGCGTTTCCGCTCCGAGGGCCCGGTTGGTTTCGTGGACGAATCAACCTGGCTGAACCCAAAGTATTCCGAAACCTTGAGTGTAATATACCGAAATGACTTTCTCGATCCAAGGATCGCATCACCGTTGACGGCACGTCGTTCGGAGGCTCGAAGATCAAGTTATGAGCAAAAGACCGGAAAGGTCCGGAAATGGGGGGTCTGGGCCCGGTCCGACCCGCTGGCCCCGGTCTAGCCCGACCAGGGCGCGGCCCGGTCGGCCCGGCTCGGCTCGGCCGAGTGGCCGAGCAACGCGGGGGGTGCGTTGCCCCCGCGTGACAACACCGCGGCCCCCGCGGGGGGCCGCCGTGGTCAACGGACACGGCAAAGCCACGTCCCGTGTGCACCGGACCCGCGCCGCCGGTGGCTTCCGTGGGCCACCGGAGTTGCTCCGGTGCTTCGATTTCCTTCCTGTCTGCGCTGCTGCTCCTCCCGGGTTCCGTTCTCCACTGCAGAATCATCAAATTGCCTCTGTGACACGTTTCGTCGTCACCCGCCAAATCTGCAAATCAACGAAGAACTGCGGAGGGTTGTCGGGCCGTGTTAGTTCGGCCCGCACCCTCCGCGTTAGATGATACAAACGGGAAGATAATTAACACATGACAAACATATCAAAAACAATTTTTATAATTTAAAATTTCACTTGATCCTGGTTCTTTTGTTTTAGAAGAAAACAACGACGGGAATAAAAAGGTATTTCCAAATAAAATCCCTACCTTGTCAAGTCGTCGTACGAGAGATCTTTGCGGAATCGACCATCGCGGAACAAGGGAATCGTTGCGTCACGAAAGGGCATCGCGTCGTCGCGGAAGGGCGTCGCGTCGACGATCTCCGAGGATCAAGAACATACAGATTTAATTTTAATAATTAAATCCATATTGAAGTTATAATCCACAAAGGAAATTAAAGAACCGCAATCCCCTACCTTGTCATTGTCGATCGGAGGTTGTCACGGGGTTGGATCGTCGGCGTCGCGGTACACGGCGTTCTTCGTCGAAGGTTGGCGTTCTTCGCGTTCTTCGCGTTCTTCGCGTTCTTCACGAAGAAGGAGGAAGATCCTTAGATATTATTCAAAGGTTTAACACAACATTTCAAAAGGAAGGTGTGTTGGCCTTATTTTATTAACATGCCAACAAAACGAAAACGTGTTAAGAACCGAATGAAATTAATTCATAGAATTAATTTCAACGAATAAACCACCCATTTAATAGGAGCGTTTAATTGTTTAAGGAAACGCCCCAGTTGACTTTTATTTAATAGGGGTTTTCGCGGGTGCGTTATTTAGCGGAAAGAAACGGTGGTGCTCGTGCGGGCCCCACCTCACAAATATCATACCAAGTGGGTAGGATATTTTGGATTGCACCCTATCCGTTTCAACTGATCATAAGCAGATTAAAGTGGTCTTCAAGCGGATTTAAGTGAAATAAAAATAAAATTGTCGCACAAATTTATTTTATTTCATAACTTAAAACCCAAAAATTAAAAACCACAACCGAGCAAACGCAACTCCGGAAGAGGCGTTTCTAAGCAAATACCGGCGCTGTGATTCCATCAGTTCCCTCAGAATTCGATTCCGAGCACCGGTTCAAAAGTTAGAAAAACCCACTCGTCCGTTCACTGAACATACCCGAGCCAAACTTCGGAAAATGATTCCGGGCACACCGGGCCTCGGAATCAGGTGCCGTCAGAAACTGCGTTCTTGTAAAATTCCCAAGAAAATTAAGAAAAAATTTTCCGTGAAATTTACGGGTCTTTACATAGGGATGAATGTAACACCCCAATATTCGAGGATACATTTCCCTTTGAATAATGAAAAATTTGGCATTGTACGTAACTTTGAGATTCTAACACACCACGACCAATCAAACTAGCTGTTATGAATAGTAATACCCACTTTTTGAAATTTTATAAATTTTATATTTCAAAATGAACTACATTTTTTGGAATTAAGAATATTGATATTAGCTTTGGGGATTTTAGGTACTTTTCTAAAAACATTCAATTTTTGATCAATAGTGAATAATACTAAATTTTAATTAAAAACTTTTTTTTAATCAAAACAATTTAAAGTGTTAAATTATAAGTTTTAATGGGTTTTAAGTATAATTAGATTATATTTTTATCATTTAATATAATTTTATTCATAGGATGTAATCTCAAAATTATACTAGACATAAACATGTGTCAATCTTTTGATAGTTACTATTGAATAAAAACACGATTTTTATTTTGAAAACGAGAATTAATTTTCAATTAATTTCTTGCCACTTCTGTGTTTTGAATTTGGAAAAATGGATTCCATATTTGTAATCATGAGATCCAAATTTTGTAAATAGGTAACTTTTATTTTTAGACATTATGAATATTTACTTCAGTAAATATTTTTTTTACCGTGGAGAAAGCGTAAATCCAGTAAATAAGGTAAAAAATAATATTTTAATAATATTAAATTACCTTAACATGAGTACTAACCCTATTGTCTGACACATGTCAAACTATGGTCATCCTTGGATCAATTTTGGGACCCATGGAGCCACTTCGGAGTGATAATGACATTTTATATTAAATTATCTAATGTAAAGACAAAAATAACAAAAGAAAATATCTTTTAGTATAAAGAATTTTTATATGAGGTTATATAATTTTAATATTCAACTATAAATAGTCATTAATAATCTAATTTTTTTCCTATATTATGAAATTTTACTTACAATTTTTAGACATAAAATAAATATATTTATATATGTCACAATAACGATGCTGGATTTTCCATATTAATGAAACAATCAAATAAATGAAATTATAAATATTAAAATAAAAATAGTTTACATTTTTTATTTCATCCACTAATTATATAAGATTATATTACATGTTATGGTGGATTAAATTAATTTCGTTCGAAGTAATCATTCGGTTATGAATTTTACAAAAAAAATACCAAATAGTTTCAAAATTCACATAAAAGAGATTTAAAAGAAAATATTATATTATCAATTGATATAATATTTATAAAAATATACGATTCAACCAGAAGACTTATATAATGATATTTTAATCATTAATTATGCACTTGTGGTTCTTTTGGAAGTTTATAGTTTGTTTATTAACCATATAATATAAAAATACAACGAGACATGGTAAATGTCAAACTATTTAACTAAGAGTTAAATCTAAAATATAAAGTTATTATGGTGAACTAAACCTATCTAAAACCTATTGTTTGTGAGGTTTTAGACCCATTCCTACATTATCCTAGAAATAATTCACTTTTAAGCCATTATAAACCTAAATTTATTTATTATCAAATTATATTTCAATTTTTTCCTAAAGTGACCCTCATTTCTCTTATAAAAGGGAACTTCCCCTTCTCTCAAATTCACACCTCCAAAGCCTTTTGAATCGTCCAACCCCTGCCCAAATATACTCTAAACAATTATCCCTTCATCTTAGAGGCCTTAATTATGTCATAAAAATAAATTAAGGTGCTATATTGATCAAATCATAAGGAATAAACCGAAAAAGATGTAAATATTCTATCACCTTATTCAAGTTCATTTCTTCTTCCACTTCCTCTTTCATTGTTGTTTCCTTTATAAAATAATAACTCCGGTATATTCTATATAATATGATGTTATTATGAAAATGTTACAACCATATTCAATATTATATCCATCATATTAATGACAAAGTCACCATACGTGTGTACGTACGGCTTACCATCTCCACGTCGTGGTGTAGTTGTTATTCAATGCATTATTTTTTGGATGGGTATAATAATGATGTATAAATGACGTAAATAATAAATATAACATGTTAATGATTCTGTATATATGACATAACATCTATTTACATTTTATTTTAATATCAAAAGAATGATATTGTCGCTCTTGTGGACGTACAGATTACCATCTCCACGAACGCGATGATATTCATTCCCTATCATAATCATTCAAGAGTAATTTTTATTTTATTATTAAAAATAATGTTTATGAACATAATATAATTTGGTATATGAATCAAATAAATCTTATCCATAAATAATATTGCATACGAAACAATGTTTATAAAGAAAAATGAATCAGTTAACAAACAAAACGATGATACTACTAAAATATTATTAACAAAACAATATTATAAGATCATATATAATATCATATTTAAGTATATAGTTATTTTATAATATAATAACAATGATTTAACTATTATACAAGAAGGTTAACATACCATCAACTGAGTGAAATTACAATGTAAGGGTTAATTTCATAATCTCTTTATTATCCGAGGTTGTTTTTACATAAGTATCTACTAGGACCTCTTTATCATCCACATATGTGTTTTCTTAAATATGTATTACAAAATAATTTTATTAGAAAATTGGATAAATTCATTTATACCATTATTTTACCTTATATATTTTGAAATTAATCCTTCCTTCATTTTCCAAACAAGGTACTTTATGAACTTTTCGACAAAATTTTGTTAAGAATGTATTTATTTAACTTATAGAGCAGATTTAGCTATTTTCCGCTGTTATAACATCGTCGCTACTTCCCATATAATATTATAAGAATATATTCAAAATAAATGTTGTATTTTATAATTATATAACATTTAAATGATTTCAAAATAGAAAATGAAATTTCTCAAAAAAAAATTTATTTCATATATGTAAACATCCTTTGATGAATTTTAAACTTGTTTGAAGAATATTTTTAATGATAAACAACTTACATATTGTATTAAAGGTTTTTTTATATATTTTCACTGTAGATGTGTTATTTTTACACCATTCATTGTTTATGGATAATGTATTGACATTTTGTATGATATTTTTAATACTAATTTTTATGTTATATTTAAAAACTTTTCATATGAGAAATACATTGGACATAGTAAGTGATGGGTGGAGCCCGCTATAGCTCATAGATGCACAAGAAGGGCGCATGAGACAATAAACTATCTTGTCAGAAGGTCTTGACAAAATCTTATTGCTAGTCTCGACAAAAGGCATTGACTATGTGGTTATGAAGTCTGGCATTATGCATTCCATTATTATGAAAGTAGATATTGATATTTCACATGATAATTAGACTAGTATAATATCAATGAGAATAATAAAATGGAATTATTAGATTTTTCCTCTTCTATATTATTCTATAGTTTATGTTTAAAAGGATTTTGTTTTAGTCTAATACATTTCCTTAATTTTTTATGCTTATTTATGAAATTTTCACCAATATTGTTATCCTAACTGAGCATCTAAGCTCACCCCTTTATATGATTTATTTTTCCCTGTATGTGAAGAAATATTTAATGATTGACCTACAGGGATAGGCTCTAAATGTAAGTGTGTTCAAAAGGGGACTAAATGTTGTTTATTTGATTGTTTTAGAATGTAATGTAAAACTTATGAATGTATCTAGTAAATCCAAGGCTACTAAACTAATCGGTCTTTCAGGACATGAATAAATATATCATGAAAATGTTTTGTAATAATGCACCGACTCTGGGTAATTGGGTTTGGGGTGTTACAACTCTCGCATGTTTATTAAACATACATTAAAAAGTTAAAAACTCCATTTTGGGCTCACCAGACCTCCGAATCTTGTACCGTCAAAGGATGCAGTCTCAAAATAATTCCATAAAATTAAAAACAATTACATGTAAATTATGATACATTACAATAATAATATACACCATACAAATATTATTCATATTTAGGAGAAATGTAATGGCCAAATAAAAATTTTCATAATAAATTGTATGTATCAATAAAATTTTAATAGACCCAAAATTAATTATAGATAAAATATGACTATCATTACCTCTGAAATATTGGTGTCTTAATGAAATCATATTCATTGGATAAATTACCAATATAAAAGAGAAAACTTAAAGTAATATTTCTTCAATGTGATTTCTTTGTAAAAATATTGCAGTCATGTATAATAATAAAATTATTTTAAAATTACTATGGAGATGTGAATCCTTTTTATATTGTATATATTATATATAAACAGTCAATTTAATTTTTTATAAAGAAGGTAAAAAAGTGATCCTTTAGGAAATGATTCTAGAGTTTACATTCAAACCATTTAAAATATAAAAAACAAAATAAAATATCCTTACTAAATCATTTGAATAAAAAGATATTTTTAAAATAATTTAGAAAACTATGGAATGGGAAAATAATATATCCAATAAGAAGAGAAATAAGTGTAGCATTTTTTAACAATAACTTGGACTGATTTAATTAGAAAAATAAAAAAAATTTAACTAAAGTGGGTAAATACATAGATATATAAGGGATAATAAAATATACGGTGTTTATAAATGATAGATTTAAAACAATCCTTCAATGAAAATAACAGTTAATCCCAAAAAATGATATTGTAAAATAAAATCATACGTTTGATATGTTTTAAATTATAACCCTTTGAAATATTTTTTTAATTGAAACATTTAAAATAATTTCTAATTAGATATTAATGTTAAATACATCAATGGGGTAGTATAAACAACAGAAAAAGTTAAATATGTGGTTAGTAAAAAATATATCTCAATGGACTAAAATTTTTATGAAATCGCATACCTCATGTCCCACTGGCCTCATATCTTCATTTAAGATCATTTATAATAATTTTCAATTTATTATACTTACATACAAGAAAATTTTACTTATCAGTATTTTCATATATGATCCATTTGAAATAAATTATCATCCATTTGTTAATAATATTTTATTATTATCGTTTTTTCACTTTCTAATTGTTTCAATTTTGAAATATGCTATCATTCTTTTATTATGGTACTTATATTTTTATCATGGTTATATTATATATAGAATTTAAATAATTATATAAATATCATCAATATTGGTTATATATAAATATTTAGAATAATTCATGAAAAATGTACATGAAAAATGAAACACATCGCTTCGTGGAGACAATAGGTTGTAAATACCATGAGTGATGTTATCATTTTTTAGAGGGTGGAAGGGTAAGAAAGTAAATGATATATTACAGTTATATTTTTATAATTATTTCATAATTATCTTATATATTCATTATTTAAAACATTATGACTATCCATGTGATGAGGTAATGGAAAAAAAATTATATCACTTCGTGATGTGCTAGTCTGTTGTACACAAGAGTGATTGGTTTATTTCACATTACATGGAGGAGGAAATGGATAAATATTATATCATAAAATTAATATAATATTATGATATATTATACATTAGTATTATTATACTTTAATGGTTAGGATACAATATATAGTGGTAAAACAAGATGAAAAATGAAAGTGCTCAGTGAAGATGATTGCCTCATCATTGAAATAGATCCTTTATATCTCCATTTAAGGGAAATGGGTTTGTATATTAGGATGTATGAGACCAATAAAACATGGATAAGGATGTTTAGAAGTAGTTTTTATATATTTTTGTTTATATAATTGGACCAATTTAAAATATTGAATAGATTAGTGGTGGTGTCTTTTTATAGAAAAAAAATGACACACTTGGATTTAATATAAATATTTAAATTTAATAAATTATTTTTCATGTACAAGTGGAACAACATAGGAATAGTTTATAATTTATGTTATGATATGGTCTAAATTACATAAAAAATTAAATTTGGATTAGTTGATGTTATATTTTAAAACATATGTTTTTGTTTGACCCCTTAATTATCAAAATTTGACATCAACCATGATAAAATATTTTTTAAATATAAAGGTTTATGATTTAGATTGTAAGGAAATAATTTTTTAATGAATTTAAAATTTAGGAAGTTTTAATCCATTTATGATTCTTCATATACTATTTCAATATGTTTATTATCATTAAATAATATACTAGTATTTTACTTTTTATAGATTAACCTTAATGCCAATTTTTATTCTATTCATTTAATTAGACATCAATGTCATAAAAACGAGTTAATTAGAATATAATTATTTAAAAAAATAGTGTAACATTATTTTTAAATATTAATGTATTTATGAAACATATTCCGTGTAAAAATAATTATTTTTATTGTTTTTAATATTATTAACTTTGATAGATCCACTTCTTGAAAAAGCATTATATTAGTTATATATAAGCATTTTTTTAATTATATAATTATTAAAAATTATAAATAATTACCAGAATAATAATTTTTTCGTTATTATCTAATTTAAATTTATTATACACTCAACAAATATTTTTCCACTTTTTAGATATTAAGATAAATTTAAAAGGAATGAGAGTGACATTATATATTTTTCATTAATTAATATTAAATAAATGTCACTATCAAAGAAAAATGGATAAAAATTACATATATTTTATGTTAGGATGTATATAGTCAAAAAATATCCTAAAAAATAATAAATAAAAGATATAGATATTTTTTAGGCCTTATTAAATTATTTTTAACCATAATAAAATGACTTTCCCATTACTGTGGTGATAAATGTTATAGTATGTACTATTCATAATGTATAAAAAAAATACATAATTACCAAAGTATAACCTCCTTATTCCAAATATTGAATGAATTTTAAAAAATTAAATTATAATGTTTTAATAATTATTTAGTAAATAAACTTGAAAAATGTGATGAAATATGGTTTTTCAGAAAACATACGTTTTCTACATAAAAATTTGGCTTGTAAAAAAAGAATGTAAAATACTTATCTTAACTGTAATAATTAGATTAATATACTTCATATGGATATTTTATAACCTTAATACCATATCAAAAATATAATGGTGCTTCTAAATTAAATTATTAAATGTAATGAAATGATAGTTAATAAAAAAAATCAGTATTTACACTATTCAATGAAAAATAAGTATTTTACAAAAATATGAAAAATTAAACATAATGTATTATTTTTATTCTGACTTAAAAATTTATATAATTATACAAATATAATATTTAAATATTTTTTTTGTCTATTTAAACATTGTATACCGTGTAAATCTAGCTATCCTAAAAATGATATTTATTTAAATAGAAATATATCATAAAATCTCTACTTGTTACAGTGGACATGCTAGTGATATTTGATAAGGAATATAAGGTTTAGTTTTGTTTTACTATACATTCCTATTGTAATGCCCCGACCCCTGTTACCTAGAGTCGGTGCATTATTACATAACATTGGAATGATCACAAAATATCAAGTCTTGAAAGGACGATTAGTTTAGAAGCCTTGAAAACACTAGATACATTCACAAGTATTACATTACGTCATAAAGTGAAAAAAATAAAACAACATAGTCTCCATAGTCCACACTCATATCCCCTCAGACTATCCATTCAAGTAAGTCATAATATACTTCTTCTTATCCTTGGAAAAATAAAACATACAAAGGGGTGAACTAAGATGCTCAGTAAGGATAACAATATATCGGAAACTTTCATAAATTAACATAAACATTTAAGGCAATGTACAACTATAACAAAAGCCTTTTAAACATGAACATCAGCATAATATAGGAAAAATAAAATTATGTAATTCCATTTACTTATTCACATGGATATTCTAATAGTCAAATAATCACATACAATATCAATAACCACATTCATAATGATGGAATTCAGAATGCCAGACTATCATAACCACATAGTCAAGGCCTTGTGCCAAGACTACGAATAAGATTTTTTCAAGGCCTTGTGCCAAGACACTAGTTTGTCTCATGATACCTACTGATGCATCGAGGAGCTATAGCGGGATCCACCCATCACTTACTATGTCCAATGAGTTCCTCATATGAACATGTTTAAACATAAAATTAACATTCGTATTAAAACTAGCATACAAAATGTCAATACTTTTTCCATAAATAATAAATGGTATAAAAATAACACATCAAAAGTCAAACATATCATAAAACCTTCAATACAATATGGAAGTTTTGTATCATAATAAATCAACATCAAATAAGCCTAAAATCCATCAAAGGATGTTGACATAGATGAAATCAAAACTATTTGAGAGAAACACCTATTTTTTTAAATCATTTAAAAGTCACCTAATTATAAAATAAAAAATTTATTTTGAAAATATTATTATAATCTTGTAAGGGATGCTTTGACGATTTTATAACGATGGAAAATAGTCACACCCGCTGTATAAGTTAAAAAAAGACATTCTTACCTTAATTCTGTCAAAAAAGTTAAAAAAGAACCTTATTTGGAAAATGATGGAAAGATTCCTTTATAAACATATTATAAAAAGTCAAACAAGGGTATAAATGAATTTAACCCATAGTCTGTATGTAACACCCTGAGCTTCCACGATATGCCTCTCTTTCAATAATGTAATAACTTGCATTGTACGCCAGTTCGAGATTCTAACGCACCGCGACCAATAAAAGTAGCAGTTGTGAATAGTAATACCCAATTTTTGAAATTATATAAATTTTATATTTCAAAATGGACTTCATTTTTGTATTCAGAATATCGAAATTATCCAAAGTTGAATTTTTTGTAATTTTCTGAGAACTTCCAATTTTTGATGAATAGTAAAAAATACTTAAAAACAACTTTTTAAATCAAAATATTTTATAGTGATAAATTATACTATTGAGTGGTTTTAAAGTATAATTAGAATATATTTTTACTATTTTATCCAATGGTGGTCATTAGAATTAATTTCACTTCGAAATTGGACATAAACAATTGTCAATCTTTTGAAATATATTGTCTCTTAAAAACACGCTATTTGTTGTGAATGCGAGAATTAATCATAAAATTAATTAATTAAACTTATATGTTTGGAATTTTGTAAAATATACATCATTTTTGAATTTGTAATATCAATTATAACTTAGGGTGAAATTTTGGCATTGTTCTGAAAAACTTCAATTTTTGATGAATAGTGAAACCACTAAGTGGTAGTTAAAATACTGATGTTTCGTTTAAATGAAACATTACCACTTATATGATTTGATATTCAAAACTCCAACATACATGGTTTTCATTAGGAAGTAAAATGTGGTTCAATGGGATTAAAATAATTTTTTGGTGAATAGTAACTTTTAAGTTTAATTAATCACGATTAAAGGTAATTAGTGAAATTTAAGGTAAATATAATGTTATAATAATAGTAAATGACCTTGAAACTTGTCCTACCCCTATTGTATGAGTCATGTCTGACCAATATAAACAATGGGTCAACTTGGGGACCCCATGTAGCCACTTTGGTAGGGAAATGACATTAAAAACTTTTTATTTAATGTTAAAATAAAAATGTCACAAACATGAGTTGTTTTACAAAAACAATTTTTAAATGGGGTCATACAAGTCATATTTTTGACTATAAATATTAATTAGAAATATAAAAAGTTTTCCTACATCATGATATTTTTTTTATAATTTTTATACATTAAATAAATTAAATTATTTATGACACCATGATGATGCATCGATTACCTCATTAATTAACAATTTAAATAAAATGAAAAGATAATGTAAAATCCAAGGCTTACAATTGTAAAAAACCAATTTGATGAGTATATTTCGAACCCGTATCACCTTAGCCTCGAACAATATCATTGTGGGTCCTTTATAATCCGAAAAGCATTTCATAATAAAGTAACATGTCAATCTTTCCAAGAGTGCCCCTTCTCTCCTCTTATAAAAGGCCCCCACCACTACCACCTTATTAACACTTTCAAGCCATTTTTCTCAGCCAAATTCTACAAAAATACATTCCCAACTTCCCTCTCTTACTCCTAGAAGCCTCACTTTGGGCAGAATTCTTCCCAAGGAAGCCTTTGGCTCAAATCAAAAAGAGTTACCCTTTTTAAAGGTAGTGTTTTCTCTTGTGTTATTTTGTTTTATTTTGCTTCTCCAACCCCTTAAAATATTTTTATTCATTTATTTTGTAACAACACCAATATCCTCAATATACTAGGATGTTGTTATAATGAGTATTCGAGCTACACTTACACACACCTACATCTAATAGTTAAAGAACATACTGTTTCTGTGAATGGAGAATTTCTGCCTCACGAAACGATGATTGTTCAACACTCATATAACACCTTCAAAGGTGGCCATTAAGATGTCAGTATATTTATATATGATATATAATATGTTTATGTTTTACTTAAGATTCTTTATTTTTCATTTATGGAATACCTTTACAGTTTCCATTATGGGTAAATGCGATATTTTCATTTTAGGAAGTGCGGACTGCCGCCCCCTCAAAGTGATTTGAATCATTAATTCCATATGTGGGATGTATAATGGATGGATTAAATGATATTATATATGATATTATACTGGAATTATAATACACCTTTATACTATTATGATTTAATTCCATTAAATATGAAATATAAATGAAAGTAGCGTTCATGCGTACATATGGCTTACCGTCTCCATGAACGGTGCATTTCATTTCTTACCTCTAAATGTTATGTAATATTATAAATGAATGTATATACTGGATATATATATGATATATATGATATCTACATCATGAATATAATTTTGGATATAATGGATATTTCACTACATGAACAACTTGTATTTATAAGAATTTTATTTTTGACTCAAGTACCAAAGATCGACAAAATGACCGTTATTAACTTAAATAATTACATAATGTTCATAACATGGTAATAAGTGATATAAAAGGAATAATGAACTTGAAAAAAGGTTCTTAATTAGGTAGAGATTAACTCTAGTTTATTATTAAGGAGGTTAAAGAGCGGTCGAGTCAATTCGGACACGAGGTAAGGGAACTTCTTAACCCAATTTCCATTCTTTGTGTTAATCTCCTACTTTCAAATTATGTCAAGATATTATTATGCCCTATCTTGTATTTTTTACTTTCTTTATGTGTACTTATAGTGAATACACATAATAAATCTACTTTATTTTAAAAAAAATGATCTTTGTAAGGGTCTTCGTCTCAATCTCCTTTCATTGAGGCATTTTTTGTTTTATACACAACTTTCTTTTATACGGTGTATAAACCTCTCTGACTTTTACTTTTATTCAAAAGGAATATTTTTATACGAAGCGTTTTTATTAAATGAAAAAAGGAATGTTTTTTTTCTTACGTATGCGACGACAACTACTTCTCCACCGCTGTGACTATTATTTGAGTTTCGGCTTCCTCTATAAGCCATAACTTTTTTTAAATGAAAAATAAATACAAAGTTTTAATTTTACTTTATTTTGGTATTGAAAATGGTTTTGATAAAGTTTTTATTATATCAATGTGTTGTATTTATATCTTGTGATTGAAGTGTGGAAATCTTATGTATCCTTTATGCATGTTTTATGTGATACAATTATGTTATGGTTTATGATATGTTTAAACCTGTTCATATGAGGAATTCATTGGACTTAATAAGTGACGGGTGGAGCCCGTTATAGCTCCTCGATGCATTGGTAGGTCTCATGAGACAAACTAGTGTCTTGGCATGAGGCCTTGACAAAATATTATTTGTGGTCTTGGCACGAGGCCTTGGATACATGGTTATGATAGTCTGACATTATGAATTCCATCATTATGAAAGTGGTTATTGATATTTCTTGTGATTATTCAACCAGTAGAATATCCATGTGAATAAGTAAATGGAATTATCTCATTTTACTTTTGCCATATTATGTTGAAGATCAAGTTTAAAAGGCTTTTGTTTTAGTTATACATTGCCTTAAATTTTTATGTTTATTTATGAAAGCTTCCGCTATATTGTTATCCTTACTGAGCATCTGAGCTCACCCCTTTCATTGTTGTAATTTTTCTAGGATGTGAAGAAGTATTTTAGGAATGACCTACAGGGATAGTCTGAAGTATATATGAGTGTGGAAAATGGATACTATGTTATTGTAGTTTTTCACTTTATGATGTAATGTAACATTTATGAATGTATCTAGTGTTTCCAAGGCTACTAAACTAATCGGCCTTTCGAGACTTGATCTTTTGTGATCATGCCAATGTTACGCAATAATGCACCAACTCTGGGCAACTGGGGTCGGGGCATTACACTGTAAAATAGTATGAATGATTTGAAATAAATTTTTAAGAAACATGGATGTGGATGATAAAGAGGTCCTAGTAGATAATTATATATAAACAACTTCGGATAATGAAGAGATTGTGAAATAAACACTTACCTTGTACTTTTCCTTGGTCGAGGGTAGGTTAAACTCTTGTATAATGGTGAAATAATTGTTATTAAATTATACAATAATCATATACATTAATGTGATATCATATATGATCTGTTAACATTGCTTTGTTAATAATATCTTAGTATTATCGTTATTTCAGGTGTTAACTTACTCATTTTATTTTATATGTTTTGTTATACAATCCATGTTGGTTATGGATAGGTTTTATATTATTCATATAAATAATTATATCAAGTCCTTAAACATTATTTTTAATCATAAAATTAGAATTAGACTTGAATGGATACTATGGGGAATGAATCTCATCGCGTTCGTGGAGACGGTAGTCCGTACGTAGGCACGAGGGACAATATCATTATTTCAATATTAAATTAATATATAATTTGATGGTATATCATATATAAAGAATCATTACAATGTTATATTTATTAGTTACTTCAATTACACGTCAATATCATACCCATCCAAATAATAATGTTTTGAATAAAAATTACACCACAACGTGGAGACGCGAAGCCGTACGTACGCACGTACGGTGACATGTCATTCAAAGGTTGGATAGAATACTAAATATGGTTGTACCATATTTATAATAACATCATAGTATATAAAAGATACTGGAGTTATTGTTTTAAAATGGAAATAACAAATAAAGAAGAAGTGGAAAAAGAAAGGAACTTGAGAGAGGGTGGTGAAATTATTACGTCTTCTTCGGGTTCATCCTTTTGATTTGATCAAAAGGGCTCCTTAAGTTGGATTTATGACTATAGGAAGGCCTTTAGGATGAATAGAGGGAAGTTAAGAGGATATTTGGGCAGGTATTGGCCAAACTAAAAGGCATTGATGGTATTAATTTGAGAGAAGGGGGAGTGCCCTTTTATAAGAGGGGTGAGGAGCACCTTAGGAAAAAATTAAAATATTATTTTATAATAAATTCATATTCAGTTTATAATGGATCCAAAGTGACTTATTTAGAATATATGGTAGGGATGGGTCAAAATCATTTCATCCAATATATTTTAGATAGGTTTGGGTCACTGTATTAAACTTATCATTTATATTTAACTCTTAGTTAAATAGTTTTACATTTACCATGTCTCTTTGTATTTTTATATTATATGGTTAATAAACATACTATATACTTACAAGAGAACACTAAGTTGTTCATTAATGACACAAATATAATTATATAAGTCCTTTGGATGAACCTTATATTTTTAATGATTTTATATCAATTTATAATATAATATTTTAAAAAAACTCCTTTTTGTCAATTTTGACACTATTTAATAATCTATTTTTGCTAAATTATTAAAAACTTTATTAATTCCAAAAAAAATTCATTTAATCAATCCTAACATGTAATATTAACATATAAAATTAATGTAATTCATAAAAAGTCTAAAATTACATTTATTTAGATATTTATAATAACAATTACTTTAATATTTCACTAATTATGTAATTACTACATCACCATTGTGTCATTAATAAATTAAATTATATAATTTCAAAAAATTATAAAAAAATACCATTATTTAAGAAATATTTTTATCTTTCTAATTAATATTTATAATCGAATTTATCTTATGTGTATCCTTATATTAAAAATGTTTTAGTGATTAAAATTTGATTTTAACTCTTTTAACTCTTCTTCGAATTAAATAATAATAAATGTCATAATCTAATCGAAGTGGACCAAAGAGGTTCATATTTTATTAATAAGGTTTTTTTGGTCGAATTATACTTATCCAATTGAATTAGGACAAGTGGTAGGTTAATAATAATCTCATTTTACCATTAATTACCCTGTTTAATTTTAACTGTGGTAAATAAAAGTAAAAAGTTACTATTCGCCAAAAACTTTTTCATCTCATTGAACCAAATTTTACTTACTGATATCAACTGTGTCTCTCAGATTTTTGAAATTCCACTCAAAAAAGAAATAAAATTATGTTTTATGTGAATTTTCAAATTCTCCTAGGAGATGGGTAAAAGACGGTGAAAAGTTCAATAAACTTTTTATATATCTAAAATTATTATAAACTGACTCCAATGAATTAAATTGAACGTATATAGGTATTATGTTTCTATTTTGACCTAAAATAAATTTAAATAAAAAAAATAATTTTTTAAATAAAAATTTGATTTTAAACTATAACTCGGTGTTTTTCACTATTCATCAAAAATTGAATGTTTTCAGAAAAAACCAAAATTTTACCCTAGGATAATTTCGATATTCTGAATCCAAAAATGAATTCCATTTTGAATGATAAAATTTATTAAATTTAAAAAAGTGGGTATTACTATTCATAATGGTAGGTTTGATTGGTTGTGGTGTGTTAGAACTCGAAGTTGCGTAGAACACATGCTACTATATTATTCAATGAGAAGCGTATTGTGGAAGCTTGGGGTGTTACATTCTCCCCTCCTTCAAATAATTTCATCCTCGAAATTTATATAATACTATCGCATGAAAAGACTTTGGAGGTTCTTTATCATAAGTTCCTCAGGTTCCCACGTTGCCTCTTCCATCTTATGGTTTCTCTATATAACTTGTACCAGATGAGTCATCCGGTTTCTCAGCACTTGTTCTCTTATATCAATAATCCTAACAAGCTCTTCGCAATAAGACATATCGGGTTCTAGTTTTTCTTCCTCATAAGTGAGTACATGCGTTGGGTCAGGAATGTATTTTCTCAATAGTGATACGTGGAACACATCATGAACTTTGGAGAGACTTGGCGGAATTTCCAAATGGTAAGCTGCAACCCCAATTCGTTCTAGAATTTCGAAAGGTCCTATGTACCTGAGACTAAATTTACCCTTCTTACTAAAACATATAACTCCTTTCCATGGAGATATTTTCAGGGAAACATGGACTCTTAACTGAAATTCTAAATCCTTCCTTCGGTTGTCAGCATAGATTTTCTGCCTACTTTGAGATACTTTGATGTGGATTTGGATTACCTTCACATTTTCCATCATTTCCTCCACCAGTTCTGGGCCTACGAGTTTTATTTCACCAACATCATCCAAACAGGTTGGTGTGTGACATCTCTTTATGTATAATGCTTCATATGGTGCCATCTGAATACTTTAATGGAAGTTATTGTTATAGGAAAATTCCTCCAGAGTTAAATATTGATCCCACATACCCTGAAAGTCAATTGAGAAAGATCTCAACATGTCTTCTAAGGTTTGAATAGTCCGTTCTGATTGTCCATCAGTTTGGGGGTGGTAGGCAGTGCTCAAATTAAGTTCAGTATCTAGGGATTTCTGAAGGCTTTTCCAGAATCTTGAAGTAAAACAGGGATCATGATAAAAAACAATAGATAGGGGTACTCCATGAAGTCTCACAACTTCATTAATATATAGTCTTGCTAGACATTCAAGTGGTTGATCTTCTCTTACAGTTAGTAAATATGCTGACTTGGTAAGATGATCAACAATGACCCATACAACATCGTTCCTTCTAGGAGTCTTTGGGAGACCCATGATGAAGTTCATCATAATATTATCCCATTTCCACTAAGGTATTGGAAGAGGTAACATAACTCTTCCAGGATGTTACCTTCCAGCTTTCACTTGTTGACAAACCATACATCATGAAACAAAATAAGAAATCTCCCTCTTCATGTTGTCCCACCAAAAATGTTCTTTCAAATCCCTATAAATTTTGTTTCTCTCAGAGTGTATAAAGAAATTGGAACTATGAGCATCATCCAAGAATTATCTTTTTAGATTTGGTATATCGGGAACACAACCTCTCTTCCCAAATTTCAAAATTCCATCTTCATACACAAAGTCACTCAACCTCCCATCATTCACAGTATTAATCTTTTTTTGAAACTATTTATCATCAGTCTGAGAACTCTTTATCTTTTCTAGTAAAGATGGCTTGGAAACCATTTGAAAAAGTATTGATGTTTCACCTTCCATGGTTATTCCCATTCCAAATTTACTAGATCCATGAAAATTGGATCCCTTTAAACTCTCATTTTGTTCAAAACTCCATGATCCTTTCTACTCAAAGTATCTGCCACCATATTTTCCTTCCCTGGGTGGTAGTGTATCATGAAGTCATAATCCTTGAGTAGTTTAAGCCATCAACTTTGCCTCATGTTGTGTTCTTTCTGTGAGAAAATATACTTCAAACTATTGTGATCGATAAATATCTCAGATTTTTTACCATAGAGATAATGTATCCATATCTTCAAAGGAAATATTATATTAGCTAACTCAAGATCATGAGTAGGATATTTTTTCTCAAAAATTTATAGCTGTCGTGATGCATAGGAAATAACCCTATAATTCGTCACAAGGATACAACCAAGTCCTTTCATTGAAGCATCACTATAAATAAAAAACCCATCATTCCTCGATGGTAGAGTCAATATAGGAGCATTGAATAATCTTCTCTTCAGTTCTTCGAAACACTCTTCACACACTTTTTTCCAAACAAATTTAACCCCTTACATGTGACCTTCGTTAATGGGTTAGCCAATCAGGAAAAATTATGGAAGAAACGCCGATAATAACTTGCTAAACCAATAAAACTATGTACCTCAGTTATACTCGTCGATGCATGACATTTTCTTATTGCCTTGGTCTTAGAAGGATCAACATAAATTCCATCCTTATAGACAATATAGCCTAGAAAAGAAATCTCCTGAAGCCAAAATTCACACTATCTGAACTTCCCATATAAATCTTGTCTTTTAATAGTCTTCATGATAATGTGCTAGTGATTTTCATGATCTTCGTAGCTTTTGAAATATACCATGATATCATCAATAAATACCACTACAAAATCATCGATATATTCCTTGAAAACCTTGTTCATTAGATCTATAAAGATAGAGGGTGCATTAGTCAATCCAAAAGGCATTACTGTAAACTCGTAATGCTCGTACCTGGTTCAAAATGCTGTCTTCGAAATGTCTTCCTTTTTTACACACAACTGATGGTATCTAGATCGAAGGTTATTTTTTCAAAATTATTGAGCACCATACAGTTGGTCAAATAAATAATCAATGTGAGGTAGGGGATACTTGTTCGTTATTTTTATAGCATCGATCTCCCTGTAGTCAATACATAACCTCATAGATCCATATTTCTTCTTAACAAAAAGGACAGGGGCTCCCCATGGAGAAACACTAGGGAGAATAAATCACTTATTACTCAATTATTCTAGTTGTTTCTTTAGTTTCAAAAATTTCACATTGTCCATTCTATAAGGGTTCTTCGATAGAGGCTTTGAACCAGGAATTAAATCAATGGAAAAATCAATTTCTCATTCTAGAGGATGTCAAGGTAAATCTTCCGGAAACAAATCTAAATATTCTTTCACAATAGTTAAATCCTATATTTGAACATTCCTTTCCTCACCCACAGTTATTTCATTCTCTTCCTCCATGATAATTGAATTTAGTTGAGATACTAGGGGTGGATCTAGATAAGAATCAGGTGGTGATGATTCTGCTCGAAAGATAAGGTATTCCTTATCATCATCATCAAAAATCTTAACCTCCTTCTTACAATAAGTCTTCACATCATGGTCCGAAATCCAATCCATACTAAGGATTATATCAATCTAAATCTTAGGTACGACAATGAGATCAATAGATAAAGAACATTTATGTTCTCTAATGGGAACTGATTCACATAACTTTGTAGCAATGATACTTTACTTAAGAGTTTTAACTGACAAATTCATTGTTAAATAAAATTGGAAATATCTTATTTTCTTGGAAAAATGAGAAGATATGAAACAATGCAATGATCCATAATCAAATAAAGCATTGGTTAAACATGAGGAAACTATTAAATTACCTGCCCCATGTCTTTTAAAGCTTCTACCTCAGCAGTAGTGATAACATAATCTTGGCCTTGATCCCTTGGCCTTTTCTGAAGTAATTTCCCCTAACGCATAGGATAATAATTTTTCATAATTTCCCATCTCCTTGAAATTATAGCATTGAAAATCAGTAGCTTCTTTCTTCCCCTTACAATCACAAGATTTGGTGGCCTTTTTCACCACACTTGTAAGAGACTCTCATTCCATTCAAGCAAGTAGCAGGGTGGTTCTACCCACATTTTCTGTAGGATGGATATTCATCTTTTCCCTTATTCCCCTTATTTCCATTCCCAGAGTGATCAGAAGATCTCTTCTTCTCTTTCTTTGATTTAATGTAATAAGACATAGAAAATTTCTTTTCTTTCTTGATAGCACATGAGACAATATCTTCATACGATGAGACGGATTGTGAGACAAATGCTCGATGGAGAAATGGTTTTAACCCATCAAATAAAGGATCAATCTTACTCCTAGGGTTACGTATATAATCCTCTTCATGACTCGCTAACCTTGTAAAGTTAGCCTCATAGTTTGTGACACTCGCATCCTCTTTTTGCCTAAGACTCATAAATTTCCTTCCTATATCTGCTCGATGGTCACGAGGAAAGTATTTTTGTAAGAAAATATCTTTAAACTCTCTTCATTCCATATTTGATACTTCATCATCTTCTTTCGTGTTTTGAATCAATGACCACCATTGATCAACATCTCCAATGAGGTGGTAAAATTCTCTGACAACTTTTTCCATTTTTCTACTCCCCAAGGCGTGGAATATTTTCTCTAAGGAATTTATCCATTTGTCAGCTACTAGTGGATTTTTACCCCCATTGAATGTTGGTGGTTGTTGCCTCATGAAGCGATCTAACATTGACCCTCCATGTTGTGAATCAGGGTACTCCATACAGGTAAGCTTATAATTCATAACCTGAGTGAGTTGTCCCAGTATTGTGATAAGATGATCAGAACCAGTTGTATCACCAGCTCCACAATAATTATCTTGAGTAGGAGGGAAATCCCTACATGAAGTTCATGCACTGATATAGTTTCCATTCCTTCCACTAGGTGCCATTTCTAAATAATGGCATACACTAGATTAGTTTATGAATCACAATAAATAAATCCAAACTTGTAAAACACTTTACATAAATTGAAAAGTTTATGGATATAATCCAAAACCATAAAAAAATTTTTCATTGAGGAAATATATACTCATAAACCCTTTATAATGGTTTGTAAAGAAAATGAAAATTATCATAAGCATATCCCCCGGGAGTTTCGTAACCAAGAGTGTAGCAAGGTCTGTTGTTGGGCACCAGTTCTCGTTCGAGTCTAGCTCAAAGCGGTGTTTTTGGGTTTTTCCCCTAGTTACATATATGCTAGAGCCACCTCTACCTAATAGTATCTAGACAGAGATGTATTGCTCGGAAAACTCACATAATCTCTACAATACCAAAATTCTAGTAAGTTCTTCTATACTAATCCTCAAAGTCCATCTTAGGTCTATGTGCTCTAATCAGAGTTTATCTAAATCTAGCTTCCAAGGTTTTTAATAAACTTCCTTAGATACCAACTATAACGCCCCGACCCGAGTTACCCAAAGTCATTACATTATTATCTAACATTGGAAAGATCACAAAATATCAATTCTCGAAATACCTACTAGTTTAGTACCCTTGGAAACACTAGATACATATATAAGTCTTTCATTACATCATTAAGTGAAAAACAACAACAATATAGTCTCCATAGTCCACACTCATATCCCCTCAGACTATCCCTATAGGTCAATCATAATATACTTCTGTACATCCTGGAAAAAATAAAACATAGAAATGGGTGATCTCAGATGCTCAATAAGGATAACAATATAGCAGAAACATTCATAAATAAACATAAACATTTAAGGAAATGTATAACTATAACAAAAGCCTCTTAAACATGAACTTCAACATAATATGGAAAAAATAAAATGTAGTAATTCAATTTACTTATTCACACTGATATTATACTAGTCTAATAAACACATACAATATTAATAACCACTTCCATAATGATGGAATGCATAATTCCAGACTATCATAACCACATAGTCAAGGCCTTGTGCCAAGACTACAAATAATATTTTTTCAAGGCCTTCTGCCAAGACACTAGTTTGTCTCATAAGACCTACCGATACATCGAGGAGCTATAGCGGGATCCACCCATCACTTACTAAGTCAAATGAATTCTTCATATGAACATGTTTAAACATAACATAAACATTCGTATTGAAACTAGCATTAGAAATGTCAATACTTTCTCCATAAACCATGAATAATATAAAAATAACACATCCACAGTAAAACATATCAAAAAACCTTCAATACAATATGGATGTTTTGTATCATAATAAATCAACTTCAAATAAGCTTAAAATCCATCAAAGGATGTTGACATAGATGAAATCAAACCTATTTGAGAGAAATATCTTTTTTTTTAAATCATTAAAAAGTCACAGAATTATAAAATAAAACATTTATATTGAAAATATTCTTATATGATTGTAAGGGAAGCTTCGATGATTTAATAATGGTTGAAAATAGCTGCACCCGTCGTATACGTTAAAAAAAGGCATTCTTACCTTAATTCTGTCGAAAAGGATAAAAAGGACCTTGTTTGGAAAATGACGGAAAGATTCCTTTATAAAAATCATATAAAAATTATAAAAAGGGTTTAAATAAATTTAAAACATAGTCTGTAAAATATTAAGATTGATTTTAAATAAACATGGATGTGGATGATAAAGAGGACCCAGTAAATAATTACATATACACAACCTCAGATAATGAAGAGATTGTGTAATAAACCCTTACCTTGTACTTTTCCTTGGTCGAGGGTTGGTTAAACTCCTATATAATGATTTAATAATTGTTATTAATTTATACAATAATAATATCCATTAATGTGATATCATATATGATCTTTTAACAGTGCTTTGTTAATAATATCTTAGTATTATCATCGTTTTGGGTGTTAACTTACTCGTTTTCTTTTATATGTTTTGTTATATAAGCCATGTTTTTTATGGATAGGTTGTATCATATTCTTATCCAAAATGATATCAAGCCCTTAAAAATTATTTTTAATCATAAAATGAGAATTATACTTGAATGGATACGATGGAGAATGAATCTCATCGCGTTCGTGGAGACGGTAGTCCGTACGTACGCACAAGCGACAATATAATTCTTTTGATATTAAAAGAATATATAATTGGAGGGTATATCATATATACAGAATCATTATAATGTTATATTTATTATTTAATTCAATTAAACATCAATATCATACCCATCCAAGTAATAATGTTTTGAATAACAATTACACCACGATGTGGAGACGGTTCGCCGTACGTACGCACGTATGGTGACATGTCATTCATAGGATAGATAGAATACTGAATATGGTTGCATCATATTTATAACAACATCAATGTATATATAATATACTGAAGTTATTGTTTGATAATGGAAATAACAAAGAAATAATAAGTGGAAGAAGAAAGGAACTTGAAAGAGGGTGGTGAAATTATTACCTCTTCTTCGGGTTCTTCCTTTTGATTTGATCAAAAGGGATCCTTAAGTTGGATTTATGACTAAATATAGGCCTTTAAGATGAATTGAGGGAAGTTTGGAGGATATTTGAATAGGTTTTGGAAGAACCAAAAGGCATTTAAGGTATTAATTTGAGAGAAGGGGGAGTGCCCTTTTATAATTGGGGTGAGGGGCACCTTAGGAAAAAATTAAAATTATTATTTTATAATAAATTAAAATTCAGTTTATAATTGCTCCAATGTGACTTATTTCATTGATAAGGTTGGTATGGGTCTAAATACCTTAATCCAATAGATTTTAGATAGGTTTGGGTCACTATATTAACCTTATCATTTATTTTTAACTCTTAGTTAAATAGTTTGACATTTACCACGTCTCTTTGTATTTTTATAATATATGGTTAATAAACGTACTATATACTTCCAAGAGAACCCCAAGAGGTCATTAAGGATAAACCTATCATTATATAAGTCCTTTGGCCGAACCATAGATTTTTAGGGATATTATATAAATTTATAATATAATATTTTTTTAAAAACTCTTTTATGTAAATTTTGACACTATTTGGTAATTTATTTTTGTTAAAGTCTTAAAAAATTTATTAATTCGAAAAAAATTAATTTAAGAAATCATAACATATAATATTAACCTATAGAATTATTGGAATTCATAAAAAGTCTCAAATTGCATTAATTTGGATATTTATAATATCAATTATTTTAATATTTCATCAATTATGTAATTACTACATCACTATTGTATCATAATTAAATTAAATTATTTTATATATAAAATTATAAATAAAATAAAATTATGTAGGAAATATTTTTTATATTTCTAATGAATATTTATAATCTAATTTATCTTATTTATAACCCTATATTAAAAATGTTTTATTTATTAAGCATTGATTTTAACTCTTTTAAGTTATCTTTGAATTAAATAATAATAAAGGTCCTAATCTAATCCTTGTTGACCAGAGAGGTTCATATTTTATTCCTAAAGTTGTCTTTGGTCGAATTATACTTATCCAATATAATTATGAATGGTTTTAGGTTAATAATAATAATATCATTTTTACACTTAATTACCCTATTAACTTTTAACCATGGTAAATAAAAGTTAAAAGTTACTATTCACCAAAAATTATTTTCATCTCATTGATCCACATTTTATTTAATGATATCAACCGTGTCTCTTGGAAATTTGAAATTCCACTCACATAAGTGGTAAAATTAAGTTTTATGTGAATTTGCAAATTTTCCTAGGAGATGGGTAAAAGACTGTGAATAGTTCAACAAAATTTTTATATCTCTAAAATTATTATAAACTGACTCCAATGAATTAAATTGAACTTATATAGGTATTATTTATCTATTTTGTCCTAAAATAAATTTAAATATAATAAATAATTATTTTAATAAAAAATTTGGTTTAAAACTATAACTCAGCGTTTTTCACTATTCATCAAAAAATGAAAGTTTTCAGAAAAATACCAAAATTTCATCCTAGGCTAATTTTAATATTCCGAATCCAAAAATGAAGTCCATTTTGAACGATAAAATGTTTAAAATTTCAAAAAGTGGGTATTACTATTCATAACGGCTAGTTTGATTGGTTGTGGTGTGTTAGAACTCGAAGTTGCGTACAACACACTCTACTGTATTATTCAAAGAGAAGCATATCGTTGAAGTTTGGGGTGTTACACCTATATTTATAAAATTAAAAATGGACCCCACCCATGCTTGATATCCGTATCAGTGCCCAAATATTTTTCGGTTCTAGGAACTTTCACCATCATCATTTTGGGTGAGGGAGGATGGTTGGGTATACACTAGACACCTATTTATATTCCATAAATGTGAATAGTGAGGATGAAATAGTTTTCTTGATTCCTAGTGTCGATAGATTAGTTAGTGGTGATAACTAAGGCATGTAAATTAGTTTGTGGTGATGTATAGTGATGATAAATTATTGGTTATTTGAAATGATTAATATGATTTTTGTAGTGGGTTCATGAATGGTAGGAAGAGATCATCAGGTTGATTCACTTCAGTTTTATGCTACTGATCTTCCCTTAATATAGGATTATTGTATACAGAAGTTTTTAGAGAAAAATACATTAGAATTTGGGGAATGAAAGAGGAAAACCAAGATCAAATAGGTTGTATGGGTCCTAGAATTGTTCTCCTTAAATTTTAGATTATTACATATCTGCGTTATTTGGTGAGTAAGCCTTGGTGTGGTTAGAAGGATCATGTGACCAATTTAGGTTCATATTACTAGTTTTGTTAAATCTGTAGAATTTATGTATTCTCTTAAATGTTTTTCAAATGATACCTTGGAAATGATCCTATTGAGTATACACGTTATTTTCACCCATGTAATATATAAACTAATTTTCAAAATTACATAAAGGATTTAGTGACTGAGATGGGTACTACTAGAACAGAATTTTTATTATATTTCACCCTTCAAATTCATTTTGGTATTTTTATTGTAATTATTTTATTTGGATTGATAGACAAGAATTTTTATATTTATATTGATCTATATTTTTGACTTGTTGACTGATATTTTGTTTTAGTATTATGTTATTGTGATTTTTGAGGTTTATTCTACCAATTTTCTATTCCACATCCCTGGTACTACATTCCAACTCAAGTATTCTTGGTCATAGGCTTCTAGGGATACTCTTTCTATTTATTGTCTTCTTAGAAGTTTTAAAAATCAATGGGGTCATGAAATAGTTGTATCGAAACTTTTCACTCACATATAGGATGGATATTGGTGTTAAAACCTTGTGAGGCTTGAATGTGTTGGTAGGAAAATAATATCAATTGAGATTAGTTCATAGAATATGGAAGGAATACATTCTAAGATATTAGATTTTAGGGCCCCTTGTAATACAACATAAGGGATTAGATCTTGTTCAGTGTGATATGAAATGATTCAATTATTGTTGGGTATATATTTAGGTGAGGTACATGAAACATTTTACTCTTTATGTTTAAGTTTGGTGATGTTGGGAAATCAAAATGAAGTTAACTAAATAAATGTTAGTATGTTCCATGAAATTTGGAAAAGGGATTCCTTTCTGGTTCTAGATATAAAAATGTAATTTCATCTACATATGGTTTAGAAAGGAGTGTTATAAAAGTCTATTCATTTCAATCATCAAAGGGCCAATCTAAATATAAAGGTTAATATATGAATCCAGTATTTGAATTATTTCTAGCATAAATTTTTGGAAATATATTAATACAACATATTTTATTTGAAGGAATCAGGTTGATTGTATGAACTTGAGATATGCTTTAGTTTGATTCAAGTAAGATCTATGAATTGTGGTTCCTTGTGTATTAGTCAAATGTGATGGTTGGTGAATAATTGGTTGATTTTGTACCTTGGAGAGAATATGGAGTTGGATGTTTTGTGGATTTATTTAAATGGGGTTTTGTTTAGAGATATTTACATTGATTATGATGTTGATAAAGGGGATATATTTTCTCCCCCATAATATGGGTTCGTAAGTATGTGGAAGATAAGAAACTAAGTCCAATACCCTTAATATTTTCTCGTAGATTCTTTATAGATGGGTAGTCTCCAAAAAGGCCTCTTGAAAGGGTGACACATCTAGTATCCTAATATGTTGTCTCCTCATTTACACCTCCGAGATACATAGAGGTTCAAAAGAATGATTATTTGATAAAAAATATACATTCAAAATGATGATCATCTCCAAAGTTATGTCAAAATAGTTCCCAAAAAAGTATATAATTTAGAAAGGGATAATGAATTATCTGGAATTATAGTTTTTGGGTCCCCAAGAGATGATCCTAATAGTAAATTTCATTATATTTTGGGGATAACCGGTCTAGATAATCTATCTGGGGCTCCCATTTTTCATGATATTCTCAAAGTGTTGATGTTCAATTATTGTCATAGTCCCTGACTACTTAGAGATATCAATACGGTATGGGGGCCATTACTCATTTCAGTTAAAATACAATAAGATTCCCCTAATGTTGTATCAACAATTGGGGATAACATTGTTTTTTTGTAACTCAGAGTAGTTGATTTATTATTAGATGATAGGGTATGTGGTGGAAGTGTTTTTCCCGATGAAATAATTCTTCTTCAGGGGTCTGGACTAGAACATGGTCTTGGTGGTTGTGATCTATGATATAGAGGATCTAGTCTTAGATAGATATTTGACATAGGGTATTTCATATCATATTACTAATTTTTAGGTATTCATTAACCCTAAATTTTTATCACTCACATTTTGGGGTTTGTCTCGAGTTGTTTTTGGTGGAAAATAGAAAATCTTGGAATCCATTAGGTTATGCACCATTGGAGAAATGTTTTCCCAAACCATTCTAAAAAACTATGTAAATTTTTCAACCCAAAGTTGTGGGGGTTTTCATGGATGGTGCATAATTTGAAAAATTATGTTCCCACCATATAGAAGCCATTCACCTCAGTAGTGGGGCACATAATTATGGAATACTATTTGACTAATAGTGCGGCCTTTCCTAGCTAACCATTCAAAAAATGATTATTATTTCAAAAAAATATTTAAAAAATTTATGAACCCCATAATACCTCATGATCAACCATTAATCCTCAGAACCTAAAATCATAGGCCTCAGAGGCTCTCAAGAACCCATTTTGTCTTCATATTGGATGATCAAAGAACGAAAAATATTGTTCATTCCATCTCTAGTAAATGGTATTGCTTAATTCCTTCTCTCTTACTCTCACATTCTTTCCTCCATTGGGTTGGTTAGATCTTCCATTTTTTTATGGATCTATAATTCATTATTACAAAACATTATTCATAAATTTTTTCTAAGATCTACATTGTGGATGTTTATCATTGGAAGATCCCATTGTGAGTTTCATGTTTCTTGATCTCTGTGATAAAGGTAGGTGGTTCTATTTAATATTGGACAATTGATTTATCATTTAATTCCATGATTTATTGAAAAAAAATTTAATTTAATTTTTAAAGTTCAATTTTATTAGAATTTGATAATAGAAATTTATTTGGAATGAAATTTTTTAAAAAACCACCATTTTGCTGAAATTGGGAGTTTGGGATCAATTTAAAATTGATAGAAATTTTTGAAATTTATTTCTGAAATGATTTTGAGAGAAATAGACTAATTTTATTTTAAAATTGCATATGATTGGTATTATATCAAAAAAGATAATATAGTCTAAAAATGCATGTTTTGGTTTTGAAAGAGATATTGGTATATTGAATATGGGAATATTGAAATTGTATTTTAAACACATTTTAAATGATTTTCCCTTTATTGATTGATTGATTGAGAACATGCGAGTCTGGATAGTTAGTGGGTTATGCGGGACAAGCCTGATAGAATGGAAATTCCATATTAATAGATTAACAATTAAAACATTAAAAATAATCAATTTAGGAATATTATATTCATTAATAATAGTTGATGAGTCTTATTCAAATTGAGCATGAGTGATGTGTGCACATATTGGCATTATCAGCAATATAATAGTTTTAGGATCATATAATAAAGAACTATATTATAGCCAGGGCGATGACCATGGTGTTTGTTTTTATGAATTTTATTATATATTCCATTAATTATGATACTCATTAACTCATTCATAGTGATTTATATTATATGTTTTTGATATTTTTTAATTTAAAACATGTTTGAAATGTTTTTCATTATTTTAAAATGAAAATAATTTTTTTAAATATAAAATTGTATCACCATGACCAATTTTTTTGAAATTGAATTTATATTTTGGTTTTTTATTATAGAATCATGTTATAGAAAAACTGGTGGGAAACCACTAAGCCTTGTACATTACACCCTTCCATTAACTTTTGGAGTTTGTATGTTTTCTTCTTCTATGTTTGAGTAAGGGTAAATCTCCTCTTAGAGAAGATTGTTATTCTTGACCCTCTAGTCTTGTATTTTCGATACCTATGACATGTTTGAGTTTCATTATCTAACTATGATTAGTTTGATGATTTATTTTTTGGGTTTTGATATACCATTTTTTGGGTATTATCTCCTTGAGATGTATTGAGAATACTGATATGTATCTTTATATTTTGTTGTTTCTATGTAAAATCCATTCCTAGATTTATTTTTTATGATTCCATGGGTTAGTATCGAATCCACGAGGATTCAGTTTTCCCTTTAGTCTATAGAAAGATCATCCCATGTATCATAGTACCAGGGTATCTAGGATGGTTCATGACAATGTGGTATCAAAGGTGCATGTTGAGTATCTTTCGTTCAAGTCATTATGCAAATTGGATATATTTTCAGTACAAAGGTGTTTGTTTTGAGTGAGGGTCTAGTTATTTCTCATCATAATAATCCTTAGGTAATCAGAAGTGGATTTGGAATTTCTTATTATGGTTTAGTTCTATTATTTATATGCTTTATATTTTGATAGTTTTAAATCTAGATCATGTTTATCTGTTTTATGGGATTGATTTCCCTTATTTCTCTTTTGTAATTGTCGAAATGTGGAATCTAATGATTTCTTCAATGTTAGTTGGTAATGTTTTGTACAATAATTATTATAATATTATGTGTTAATAAGATCCATGAGGGACATATTAATGAACTACTATGAGACAATACCCCCTTTTACAAGAAGTAGGATGTGGTTTTTTACATGCTATCTAATATCTGGGAGAGGAAACTGCACCATTTCCTATTATAGATCCATTTGGGGAGGCATGGAGGGATGAATCTCAAAATCATTCTTAAGAGTTCCTTTATAAAAAAATTACATTACATGGATCTAATGATCCTCAAGAGGTTGAGGACTATTTTAGAAATATTGAGCTATTGTTTTCTTTATTGGAAATAGATTATGATATTAAGGTAAAGTTTCATTCCATTAATATTGAGATATCAAGCAAGTGATGGTAGGATTCCATGGTTATGGTGAGGAATAATATGTGTTTAAATTAAAAATAATTTAAATAACCTTTCACTGATTGGATCTATCTACTATTTATGGTCTTGGATAATGTTATAGAGTACTTCAAACTCAAGAATACTGGCATGACTATGAAGAAATATATGAACTGATTCTATGATCTTGTTTAGTTGTCACCTATGACTATATCGAATGTGAAGATGGAGAATAGATCTTAATATATGGGAATTTTATCTAATATTCATTCTCATGTTTTTGTTTTCAAGATCTATTATTTTGTGGATGTGGTATATAGGGTTTTGATGTTAGAACATGATCTGGATTGTAAGTTAGGGTTTACCAGAGTTCATTTTTCTCCTAATGAATATTATTTGAGTTCCCATATGTGGTTGATAAAGTGTTATGTGTCTTTTGGTTTATCTGGATAGAAATATTGTTTAAACAATCTTATCGTTGATGGAAGAGGTCCATAGAATTACTTCTAGTGTGGAAATCTGTGGAATTTGATGTGGGGTTTTATTAGGTCACCCCTAATTTTCATCTCTCATAGACATTAATGAATCTTACAGAAGTTATGGTATATATATTCTACACTACATAATGGAAGGATCTAATTAGCACTAAAAAGTAAAATAGTGAAATCATATTCTTTAAAATCAAAGGGGTTCTAGTCACATGCATCCAAAATGATGATTCTTCACATTGTGGAAGAGTCTCCAGAGGAAGTAGATACAGATCCTACGACTACATGAGGTACCATCATGATAAAATCATCTCTAGTGATTTATTTATTTAAAACTATTGCATCTCATTATTTTATATATAGTTTTATTACAAGGATATTAAATCTTCTTATAATTATTTTATCTTTCATGATGGATATTACAAAACCCCTCTGAAGAAAGAGAGAGTAGGATTTTTTCCCACATTTGTGTTCTCTTTATCATAGATTGATCAAACATGAGATTTTATAGATCTCGACATGGAACCTATTGATATCATTTTCACTTTGGTTTGTCCCATTAATAATTTCTTTGAAATTGAATTTTATCTTCGATGTGTCTCCCTTAATGTGCACAATGGAGTGTGTCGTATTTTTCATGGAGAATGGGACACAAGGCCGAGTAGAGCCAGACCATATTATCAAGATTTGGGGAAATAAATATATTTATATTTATTTTATCTAAAGAGAGAATCCTTGAGTGATGATCTATCTCTAGTTGTCATTGTATTTCCCGAAATTTTTCCTTCTGATGTTTTTGGGTTATTAGTGTTAATAGAGATAGAGTTTTCTATTTATTTAGTTCATAGTATTGAACTAGTGTATATTCAATTATACCATGTTAAAACTGAAAATATAAAAGAGTTAAAGACTCAAATTGATGATGTTTTAATGAAAGTCGTTATAGTTTTGAGTGTGTCACACTGGATTCACCTATTATATTTTCTAAGAACGTTATTGGAAAAGTTCTCCATGTGTTGATTACCAAAACTAAAATGAGTAACAATAATGAAAAATATCTATTTTCATAGATTATTGATCTTTTTAACCAATTAAAAGGGGGAATGTTTTTTTTTGAATATTGATCTCTAATCTAGTTATCAACAATTAAGAATAAAAGAATCTAAAAATAACAAAACCTCTTTTCTAAGAAAGTATTGACATTATGAGTGGAACATTCCTAGATTTTCTCAAGGGTAAGAAACATTTGTTTTTGGTTCAATTTTTTTAGCAAATAATGATTACTAAGGGAGTCAAGGAGGTTTCAGGGATTTTAGATGACATTATCAATGAACATAGCTGTAGAAATTAATAAAAATACATTTTCAAACTATTAAGAAAAACTATGCATCACAGCCAACATAGTATCCCAAAATCGTTTTGTTGAAATAGTTGTGTTTATGGGGAAGATATTTTGTATACAACTATTTAACCCCATGTTCATGATCCATCAATGACACAAAATTTTGGTATAGTGTAATTTCACAAATATTTTAAATATTTAGATAAATTATGTGCTTAACCGTGTGAGGTTACCCTTTGAAGCAGTAACTAGCACATGGTTGGAACATGATTTATCAAACCGTTTGTCCAAACCATGTTCCTTTTTTAGGGTGAAATTTTAATTTTTTCTTTATTTAATGATTTTAAAACCTCACAATATTTTAATATTTCTTTTCTAGAATTTTTCTTCTCCTCTTTCAAGTATCGGAGTCCTCAGTCTCTCTTCATAGTTGTTGATCTACCTCTTCATCTAGAGAATGCATCTCTCACCATTAGAAGAAATAGAAAGCCCTTGGTCATCTTCTTTATCCACTTCCATTTATTTCATGGTTCCTTCTAAATATGGTGTAATGTATACAAGTGACCTCATTTTCTATATTTTTAGGGAATTAGAGGATTTCTCAGAATTATACCATTTTAGCTTCTTTCAACTTTTAAAAACGGATGAGTGGATAACTATTATATCAAGGGAGGTGATCTAGGTTTTTAGTAGTTGTTTCATCCATTTTTTAATGGAAAAACTTTTCCTCTCACCGTACACTTTAGAAAATGATTAAAATTTTCTTAATAAATTAAATTAACTGGGTTATTCATGTCTTAACTGACCATATCCTACGGTAAAAAACACCTAAGGTTGTTTTCCTTATCATTAAAAATCCATTTCTATACACCTGTCTTAATAGAATAATTTTCCCATGCTGTTAGTATTACCCAATTTTTTTGTGTGTTTCACCCTACTTTAATGACTTAATAAGATGATGTTTAATAATATGGTATTCCTTGTGTTTCCCATATTATCATGGTGCTTATGATCATACACCATTGTTTATACTTGTTACTTATGTAAATTGGATTTATGCTTCACTCCTGTTTATATAGTAATTGAATATGTTTATTGTCTTTTTCTAGTGATTGTTTCTTATTATATTACACTACATACATATTTGTTTCCTAGTGCATTATATGTTTTTTCCTCCTTCCATGATTTAGCCCATGTGGAATATTCCTTATATCTCTTTTTTTCAAAAAATGCATTCCTTTAATTCATCGAATGCTTCCATACATTATCCGAGAGCATAGATCGTTACGTAAGTTTCGATATGACAAGTCATAGAGCCTGAAAAGAGTTATGGATCAAGAGTTATTGTTGTTTAATGCCAGGAAGCTATAAATATCCATCCATAACGATTTTTGGGAAACATATGGCTTTTGAATGAAATAATTGATATCTTGCGTGAAAGAATGGATGTTCTGTGCACAAGAATGTAATCTTTCGCACAATAGTAATATTTTGCGATCAACATGTCGATCAAAACTTTTACGCATTCAGTGATATGTCATCTTCCACCTAGGCCACCGGAAAAATGTCTAAGGAATGTGTGAGAAAGTTTTTAGAGGTGCACACAAGATTAGCATTTGGGTGAAAGATTTTTATGCGCCTAATGCAACATCAAACGCCTGTCTGTGCACACACTTGTCATAGGGTTTACATAAAATCACTTTCATGCTATGAATCTTACATGAAACCGCTCCTAGGTTCTCCAATAAATACAAGTGTAGCCCCCACCCATCGGGGGAGCTATCCAGACATCAACTGCCGCTTTTCTACGCGTACAACGGCCTCTTCTGCTCCCTCACAGAATAATGGAATTCTTTATGTGAGAGATTGCACAACTGGTCTCATATAGGCCCACTTTTGTGTGGTCCCATAGTGGTTTGACACTCACCCAAACCCTTTTCCACATAAGTCATGTGCATGCAAGATTCCAATCATGTGCACAAATCTCTCAATCTTGCACGCAAAACGTCAATCTTGTGCGCAAAACATCCAATCTTGCATGGAAGAATTAAATCTTGCGCACAATAGTTCCAAGTTTTATAATCCTGTGTGCACCTATGCCGCAGTGTCCAATCATGCATGCGATCAGCACTGACTCCCATAATAAATGGAGAGTTGCACCGTAAAATTTTCAGGTTGGGACATCGACATTTTCCATTGTGCCATTATACACAGCCGCCTTCCACCTATGGAATACCATGATTCGAGATACTCCTTCGCACACCATGACACACCTTGAGTCAACATAGGCCTATTGGTTAGTTCATAATCTTGTGATTTGAGATTCTCCCCATCAATTTACCTAGTACCTTGAGTCGAACCATTCCTCAAAAAACCCATCCAAACACTATCACTTGCCTCATATGCTAGGTTGAACCAGAAGGGGCCACCCTTGAGTAAGTCGCAACACCAACCATTTCTTAGGCACCTTATGCCAACAGTCCTCTCTACATGAATATAAACTATAGCAGTCCATATATGACAAGTATAGGGCCTCTTACTCTAAACAAGAGATTCCTTATGCACCAAGCATAAGATGAAAACAGACTTATCTATAAGACTTTAAACTATAGTACGCCCAATGTTCCAAACATATGATGACTTTTTCTATAAACAAGAGATTCCTTATACTCCTATACTATTAAGATAAGAGTCCTCTCTACAAGAAATTAAACTATAGGATTCCCTATCATTCAATAATATGATACCTCTTATTCCAAATAAGAGATGGCTAATGTGACAAGCATAAGATACCTCATGCCATGATTATAGTGGTGTAATTTCAAGAGCGTTGGAAATAGTTTGAGCATTACATCACTCCACCTCATGCTTCGTGTGTCCTTAATTATTATCACCATTGTCTTTCATGTCTTAAGGTACCCCCTAATGGCCTGGCCCCATACCACATCAGCACACATACTGTCTTGGGCCAATGCACTGTAAGACTTTGGACAACACTTCGAGTCTGGTCCTCTATTTCGAACTTCATCAGTAGCAGACCCTCATTTGTTTGTCCCCATTTCAGAATAATGCGATATGGATGTTCTGTTTCGAACACGGTCAACAATTATCCTTCATTGCCACCCCACCCTCATTGCGTTCCGAAATTAGGGCATGTTATTCACACTTTTCACCTCCCTTTTTTCAGACTTATTCCAACGCCCATTGGTGTCATCACACTTGTAAACATGTGAATTGGTGTTAAACCATATATATATATGTCAACCCACTAGTGATATAGGATGCCCTCATGTCTAGACATGAGGAATACATTACGGGCTACTTCCTTGCATATGCCCCAATCACCATTTCCGCACAATAGATGCACCTGGGCAGCTTCCTTGCATAAACCCATTCACCATTGATGCTCTATAGTGGAACTCCAGTAGCTCCCATGTGTAAGCCCCATTCACCATTTCTTCCCCATAGAGGCACATGGGCTGCTTCCTTGAGTAAGCCCCATTCACCATTGTCACACTATAGTGGCTCCTATACAACTTCTTTGCATAAGCCCCATACACCATTGCGGATCCAGAGCAGCAAACGAGAAGCTTCATTGTGTAAGCCCTATTAACCATTGATGCTCCATAGTGGCACTCGAGAAGCTACCTTACGTAGGCCCCATCCAGTATTTCCACTTCACAGTGGCACCGAGGTAGCTTCCAAGCGCAAGACCCACCCACCATTGCCACTCCATAGCGGCGGCCAAGAATCTTTCTTGCATAAGCCCCATTCACCATTGTCTCACCATAGCGGCACTCAGGAAGCTTCTTTGTGTAAGCCCCATCCACCATAGTCAATCCAAAGTGGCACCTGGGCAGCTTCCTTGCCTAAGCCTCATTCACCGTTTCCACTCCATAGCGGCACCTGGGCAACTACATTGTGAAAGCCACATCCACCATTGCTGCTCCATAGCGGCACCCAAACAGCTTCCAAGCGCAAGCCCCATCCACCATTGCCACTCTATAGTGGTTCCCAGGTATCTTCCTTATGTAAGCCACATTCACTATTGTTTCACCCTAGCGGCACCAATTCAGCTTCCTTGGGTAAGCCCCATTCACTATTGTCTCTCCATAGCGGCACTGAGGCAGCATCCTTGCAGAAGCCCCATTCACCGTTGCCGCTCCAGAGCGGCACCCGGTAAGCTACCTTGCATAAGCCCCATCCACTATTGTCGCTCCATAGCGGCACCCGGGAAGCATCCAAGCGTATGACCCATCCACCATTACCACTCTATAGTGGCGCCAGGGCATCTTCCTTGCGTCAGCCCCATCCACCATTACCACTCCAAAGGGGCACCCAGGATGCTTCCAAGCATTATCCCCATTCACCATTACCACTCCATAGAGGCACCCAGACCACTTCCTTGTATAATCCACATTCCCCATATCCACTCCATAGCGGCACCCGGGTAGCTTCCTTACGTAATCCCCATTCACCACCCTTCATGGATGCACCATTGCACCATGATCGTTGGGTCCATGAAGCCTCTTGTTTCTCACACCGAGCATGAATCACATGGTCTTAGAGTGAAAATTGACCATGAAATCCCCTATGGCTATCCTATAGTGTATTCCCCAGAATCCTTCCTAAACTACGTGTACTTTGATCTTTTCCCTGGCATGGTGTGTAGGATGCCTCCCTAAGGTTCAAGCCCACCATCGATTTGGTCCCGACCACCTTCTCGTTAGTTCACCAGACCTTTATGAACTACGTGGACTTTGATCCTTTACATGGAAAGATATGTAGGAAGCCTCTCTGAGGTTCAATCCTAACACCCATTTGTTCTGACCCCCCCTCATGTCGGTTCCCACACTACTTCCAAAACTATGTGGACTTTGATCCTTGCCAAGGCAAGGTGAATAGGAAGCCTCTGTGAGGTTCAAGCCCACCATCCATTTGGTCCCGAACACTTTCACATTAGTTCACCACAATATTCTTAATTACGTGGACTTTGATCCTTTCCATGGAATGGTATGTAGGAAGCCTCCACAAGGTTCATGCCCAACACCCATTGGTTCTGACCCCATTCACGTCATACCACCTTCATCCCGCAAGACATTAAAATGAATTCCCCATTTTCATCCTACACGACATTAAACTACATCCACCATCTTAAGATACACGGGCTTTCATCCATGTATCTTATACAGGTTACGTGAGAATCCTCCCCGAGGTTCAGCCCCATTCAGTGGTAAGCCGTTGTCAACCCCATTCAGCGGTAAGCCACTGTCAGCTCCATTCGGCGGTAAGCCATTAAAGTCTCCCAATCGATGGTAATATGTGTTTAAATGATCTATGTGGACTTTGATTCCCTACCCTAGGGATACGTAGGAATCCTCCATGAGGTTCAATCCCATCACTCATATCCCATCATGATCTATCCCTCACTCCATGTGTTCCGGGAAGATCATGCCCCAACATGGAGGTCCCACTTCCTCCGGGGTCTCATCCACGCATCCTTTCTCATGGCCCGCCTCATCAAGAGTCCCATAATCCAACCAATATATGGGGAAATTGATTTCCTACCATAGGTATACGTAGTAAGTTTCTTTGAGGATCGAGCCCAAAATTACTATCGTCTTCACATCAGTTCCATCTCATTATCTCTCTACAACATTCAACTCTCCGTCATACATCCATATTCTTAGCTAAGCTGCCACATCCTAGTGGGATCATGTCATCCAACTACTAACTACTCTTAGATATATATGGGCTGCATTCCATGCGTAATCCTAAGCATGTATCCGAGTTGTCGTGCTTTCTGAACACCCCGATTCATCAACATTTCGAACTACAAGGGTTTTGATCCCTGTCGTCTAGATAGGGTACAAAGGAAACCTCTACAAGGTTCAATCATTGTCAATGGTAAACATTGGTGTTACCCCATTATGGGGTGCACACTCCCTGATCCTCCTTTAGTGGTGTCCAGATCAGCCTTCCTAGTGTGACATATTACCTTTATGGGGAACACCATATTTAATATGCTCTTATGGAGTGTTCTGATTCATCCACCTAGTAAACCTTCCAGATGTTCCCTCCTATAGATGTACCAATAAAATACTTCTTTTTGGGACATTATAATCACTCTAATTACATCTCTACAAGACATTAAACTCATAACCAACCTCATGTTTATTATGAAATTCCTACGGGAAACCTCAAAAGACACGACTTTGGCATAATCGTCTATGAAAGAAGATAAACTCACGGCATACCCTGTGTTAAACATGGGAAGATGAGGAAAACATCAGAGACATGCCTCCGACATTAGATACTCCATGACTAATAATGGATTCCCCAATTTCTACCCCCACCCCCTTGAGATTCTCTCTTATAATGAAGATTACATGTTCTCTAATGTCCACACATCTAGAGATGCCCCGACTTGCTAGATGTTGTCATCTACTATTACCGATGTTTGCTACCATGTGAAGACCCCATGAAATGTCCTAACAGATGTAGTGTAATTAAACAGCATCCACAATTATATGGCACTACGAAATATATTCAAAAAACACAACTTAATCTTTAAGGGAGACCTGGATGAGGTAACGAGTTCAGAGGAAGAATCCATGGATGGGGGAACTGATATTCCATCATCTCGTTTCGATCAAGGAGAAAACATCCCTGAAAAAGTGACATATTCCACCTACCTTTTGAAAGAGGTAAAGCAGGGAAACAACTATGCATCCACCACAAATGGAGGTGTGCACCCCAGTGAAATCATCAGAATCACAACTTTTATGACTTGTTATTTTTTTATCATAATGGTTTAATTTTGTTTAGGAATCTTGACAAGCCTATTTTTCATTTAATATTGGAATGATTATTCATGACATGTGATTTGTATATCATATACACTATGAGATGTGCCTTGTATTTTGTTCTCAACTACTATAGTCCAGTAGATAAAATGGGTACTAATTTAAGGATGCCTTGGTTGGACTCTTTGTGGTCGGTTAGATGAACTTGATGTGCCATGATCTATACCTTGTATTTACAAGTACGTGATCTATGATTCATTTACATATAATCATGAGTAACATTGGTTCCATATAGGAGAAACTAAGGGTGGACCCATTGGAAAGATGACTATTCATGCCACGGGTGATACTTTGTTCCCTATGTGTGATATTTGGTACAAACTAAGTGTTTACCATGCTATGGGTGAAATAAAATATGCATATATGGGTTTCCTTGTTTTGAATCATTGTCATTGGTTATACCAAAGACACCAGTAGTAACCCTTGGGATTCTGTGTACATTTCCATAGAGAGGCTTGAGACTCCACCATTGGACTTGACTAATTGATTTCATGCCTGTTCCTTATGATATGTTCTTATTTTTACTCTGGGAACACTGGTATGATGACCTGTAAATGTGACCATCAATCCTAGTCATAAGCATAGAATCTTCCATCCACTTTTATTTTATTATAATGGTCCATTTATATATATTACTACTTGTATATGTACCATTTCAAAAAAATCCAGATTAAGAGGAATAAGGTAGTTTTAGCCGGGTGCCCACATAGGATCCCTAGCTGAGTGGTTATTAATTTAATCAATTATTACATCTATTTATATTTTCATGAAACACTATAATATAAATAATGCATTAAATGGATTTTCATAGACCACATGGTTGTTGGCCTACAATGATTTTATATCACACCCATCTTGGGACCCCATTGGTACCCAAGTAGATTTTATAAACCTAGGTATGGATAAATTGAAGCATGAATCATATGATGATTGATTGATTCAAAACATTAAAATGGAGATTTGGTGAAAGGAAAAAGAATATTCCCAATATTCTTTTTGTAGTATATTTCTGTCTTTTTGGAGTTTTTTGTATAGAATGCAGTATATGCATGTTTCTATTTTTTCACTTGTACTCTCCAATGTTATAGCACCATGGTCATCATCATTTTGGTATATAACAATTTTTTCATCTTTTTCTTATTAATTGTTTCACTTAATTGGTTTATCTTCATTATATATACTTATATCTATTCTTATTTATGATTATTCTATTTATTCTATATCATTTTCATCTATTCTCACACTAATATGTGAGGTCATAGTCTACCAATGGACACACTCTATGACCTCACTATTAGTCAGCAGCTTATAGCTTTTGGGGATGTGCGTTTTAGGTCCTGGGGATACCATATAATGGAACGAGTATTTGGTACCCCAGGTGGAATTCTAGATAGTGGTATTGGAGTGTTTTATTCCATTTTATTATTTCCTGGGTATGAGACATGAGACTATGAGTTGAAGTGATTTGAAAATGACATTGTGTATGTACTTGGTTAATCAACATGTAGGAGAAACCCAAATTTCTAGGGTTGGGTAAATGCAGTTATCAGTTCCTCTATAAAAATTTGATGGATTTTACCACTGAGTGATACATATGTTTTTCTAATAATATTTTTGATAAACATGTAAATATTATGGGATTTCTACTACCGTCTCTAGATTATATAAGGGTGTATCAAAGCAGGCATAATAATAGGAACCATATGAATTAAATTACATTCATTGTTCCACATTATATCTATATTCATCATGCATTAATTGTTTTACAAATGATTTGGGATCTTTCAAATAGTGCTTCAATGGATATATATAGAAATGTTCTAGTTTTATGAGTAAAAACTTGTTATGGTTTAGATTATGTGGAAGCCCAATTTAAACATATAAGTTGTATAAACCCTTATAAATTGGAATAATAATCCACATAATTCATCATTTTAAAATAAATTTATATACATAAACAAATTAAATTTAATTCCACATTTCAAATGATAATTTCACCTTATATAAGGAATGCGAGACCTTCACCTAGGCCATGAAATATAAATTGGAAGTAGACTATGTCTCAATGATATAAATGTGACGTTTTATTTCATACCTAGACATGGATCAAAGAGTAGGATGAGGGTTGGGTCATATTTTAGGGATACCATATGTGTTCCCTTCATTATCTATTCCTCAATCACTTTCCCAATCTCTTATAAATCCTATCTGAAGAGTTAGATTGAAAATTCTAGAGCTATTCTCTTGGGATTACCTAATGTTTTACACTAATAAAGTGGTGATGAGAACACTTAATATATGGTGGGCCCTGAGCCACCTATGATACCTCCTGTAGTTCCACTTGAGGCACCACTTTCTGATATTTTAAAGGGAACATATCCACAATTCCATGATATATTTCTTTGGTGTTTGTAGTCTATTCAGGGTACTCCCTGGCCATCCCAAACAATGGAAATGTAGACTTAGGACATTCAATAGTAGAAGCCTCCTTCCTTATAGGGGGATGGTAGACCTATAGATGCTGGGTTATAGTTAGAATATATAGTATATATCTTTGACCATCTATAGATGACTCATGAGTTGAGGTTAAATCATTATAATTACATATTATGTGATCTATGTGATTATTTATCTTCATATCGATAGGTTGAAATACTTAACAATTTTTGGTCCTGGTATATCATATCTTAGGATGAGTGTTATTAGGGTATGGATAGGGAAGAATTCCTGAAATAAATTTATTACCACTTATTAACAAATAATCTAAGGTAGGGTTACTATAGGTATTAATTGAAACATTAAAAAGGATATATAACTATGCTATAGTAGTCTTCTCTCTTTAATGAGCTTCAAATTTTTTCTCAATATCTCAGTGATGATGAATTGATGACTATGAGGTGATTTGAGGATGTGCATGGATACACTACCTTCATAAAAGTGAACATCTTATGTTTGACTACCATTACAAAAATAGTGAAATTTTCCCTAATTAAGAAATTTATTCTCAGAGATACTAGAAATGTGAGATATGGAGGATCAAATATGAGGTAGGTTGAAAGTTCAGCTCCTAGTAGAAAGAATTTTTTTGAGGGTGTATGATTTCATGATACTAGCTAGGTGACACATACTGATAGCTCCATAGTAAGCCATCGGTGTTGTAGTATAGTCCTTAAGATTCCACAGTGCATGAGAAACCTAATTAAGTGTCAGGCTTGTAGCATGATGGATCACCTTTTGGAATTCAGTAGATATTTTTGAACAATATCTTATAAGAGGGGATCCAAACCATCAGCACTATTAGGTACAAGATCAGTGAATCCACATCCGATTGGTCATTTTTATTCTACAAACCGATATAGAGGTGGTAGAAGAGGTTGGGGTCAAGGTAGTTAGTCCCTAGAGCTTCTATATTAGTAGAGTGGATTTTCTTAGGCTAGTCAATAAGAATCTTAAAGGAACTATTATAGAAATATTGATGCAATATATCTTGTAACTAGGGAGATTATTCTTGGGTCATATATGGTTAGAGGAACTATTTTGTTATACTCTTCTTTAGTTCCAACCATTTTTGATATAGGATCATCAAACTATTTTATATCTGTTGTGGCTGTGGAATTTTTGGGACTTTCAGTCGATTACATTTGTGGTTTCATGTATCACGATAGGTAATTTGGGATAAGAATATAAGGAATACACCTGTTTCATGAGTTCCCCATTAAAATAGGTGAGTATCATTTCTTTTTATGTGTTTTGATCCTCAAGGCGGCCAACTTTGATGTCATTCTCTGTATGGACTGGCATGTGACTTGTCGATCCCAGTTATATTGTTATCACTTATGAGTGTCTTTCGCATCACTTGAGGGAAATACGAAAATACATAAGTGTTAATAGAGTATCTAGGGATGCCGAGATTGACCAAAGAATTGGGTCTAGGTAGAGTTATAAGCCAAATTTTTTTCCCTTTATGAGAAACTAGGGAATATTTTTTCATGAATTAACTCTTATAATAGATCATTTTAGGGATGCCTTCCCTGATGATTTTATTACATACCTCTTGAGAGATATGTTAAGTTCAGCATAGATCTATTTTTTTTCACCAGTTTCAATTCCCTCAAATAGAAAGTATCTTAAAAATCTCTAGGAACTCATAATACAACTTGAATATTGCTAGGCTAAGGGTTTTATTAGACCCAGCACATCTTTGTGGAATTCACCTGTCCTTTTTTCCGGGAAGGTTTAATGTTCCCTTATATTGTTTGTGGATTATAGGTGGTTTATCAAACATATGGTGGAGAATCATTATCCATTTCCTTTTATCGATATCATCTTTGACCAGCTCAAGGTATCAATGATTTATTCTAAGATTAATTTGTGGTCGGGATACCATCAGGTTTATTTGAGGCCATAAAATATATTATGTACAACATTCAGATGTTTCATGGTCTGTACGACTATTTGGATAATTAGTTTGTTCTAAATAATTCCCCGAAAGTCATCATCTCACTCATGAATAGAGATTTCCACTTTATCTTTATTACTTTGTGGTAGTCTTGGTAGAAAACATCATAGTTTACTTATGAACTAGACACAAATATTCTGATCATTATTAGATAATGATGAGTACATTGAGAAATAAATATCATTATGTGAAGCAAAGTAAATTCTACTTTGTTATCAATAAGGTTATCATCATGGGTCATATCTTATCAGAGGTAGTTGTATATTTAGAAATATAGTAGTTGAGAATATTGTTTTTTATGTAAAAATGAATTATTTTTTTGACATACAAATATTTTTAGGGATGGATGGATATTATAGGTGATTCATCCATGATCTCTCAAGCCTAGAAGTGACTATTATGGGAATAATCAATAATGGTGAGAAATTCGATTGGAATGAATCCTAGGAATCATCTATTAATGAGTTAAAGGTAATACTAATGTTAAGGTAAATCCTTATTCCACTGGTGTTTGGTAGAAGTTATAAATTCTAATATGATGCATCAAGGATTGTGCGAGGTATAGTTATTGTGCATGGTGATTTCTTTGTAAAGTATGAGTCCCTCTAGATGAGGAATACATAGAGGAACTAACATACACATGACCTCGATCTATTTATCTTAGTTCATGCTCTATAATTTAACAAGTATTTTATTTTAGGGAAATGATTCTTTGTTGACAAGAATCATAGATTCCTCAAATACATCTCTTGAAAGCAAGACATGAATCTAAGACAACACGGGTGTGTTGAATACCTATAGTCCTTCGAATTTGATCATACATATACAGTTTCAATGGGTAATGTAATAACTGGTCCCTTCATCTAGAAGACTCAGTTTCAAGACGTCATGGAGTCTAGCAGTGAGTGGTAGCTAATGGATTTTTTGAGTTGCATGTTATGGTTTAGGAAAAACATGGGAAACCTATCTCAGTAGATCTAGTAGTGAAATCCTCTATTCTGTATTTGGTCCGAATGAGGTAGTTATCTGATTTTGAGGGACTCATCTTTAGGAAAAGTTTCACATGTGAGAAACCACCTCTTATTTGGAATGGTGATAGAAGTTAAACCCTAACCTTGGTTTTATATGGGTACCTTCTGATGTATGAGAAGGGTTTATAAGGGAGTCACATTCCCTTATTTGGGTAGTTCTCTATGGGATTACCAAGATGTATAGAGATATATGTCATCAGTATTTGTGGCCATGTATGAAGTGATATGTTGGAGGCTTTATCACATGGATGTTCCGGAGTAGAAGTGGAATGGAATCCTAATGGATTTCATGATATGATTGATGAGGTCCCCTATAGGTAGTGATGTATAATTGGTGATCATCGATAGGATAAAAAATGTTTCACACTTCCTACTGATTTAGTAGACTTCCTTTGTAGATGAGATAATAATGATTTACATCCACAAGATAGTGATACTTCATGGTGTTCAATGTTATATCATTTCAGATCAAGACCCCCATTCCACATTATTGTTTTGCAGGGGTTTCAAATGGAATTGGGTTCAAATTTTCTCTTGAATACTTCATGTCACTCTATGGCTGAGGGTTAGTCCAAGGGGGCCATTTGGATGTTATAGGATATGCATAAGGATTTTATACTTGATTTTGGAGCTTTATGGGAATATCATTTTCTCTTAGTGGAGAATACATACAACAAATGTTTCCATGAAACAATTCAGATTGATCCACATAAGAGCGTTTATATTTAACTATGTCATTCACCACTATATTTTCTATAGGTTGGTGAGGAATATCTTCTTGGTCATCATCTCATTCAAGAAACTTCATAAAATGTATAGATGATTCAGAAGAATTTGTCTATGGAAGAGTCTATGATGAATTCATATACTAATAATTGTCGTATACCTATAGAGTTCAAGGAGGGACGTTGGATTATTCTATGTTTAACACATAGATTGGGTCACAAATTATTTTTGAGAAAACAAATATTATTGCCTCATTATCTTGGGCATTTTAAGATACTAGAGAGATTCAGTCAGGTAGCCTATTGGTTGTTGTTACCACATAGGTAACGTTCCATTCATGAAATATTATACATATGTCAAATTCAACTGTATCATCTTGACACATCTCAGTCATTTGACCCCGAGCATATTGAGTTGGGAGAAAATATGTCCTTAGAGGAAATTATGATGTGCATCATTGATGGGAGTATGAAGGCTCTCTGAGGTAGGTTAGTTCTTTTATTTCATGTTCTATGGAACAAAATATGCGTATAGGATGAGGCTTGGGAGTGGGCGACTGATGTGTGTGGGCAGTGGCCGAAACATTTCTCCGATTACATCATACCAACTCCAAAAGAAAAACTCATGGAAAAGATGTCTTAACAATTGGAGGATATAATGTCAGGGATTATAAAAAAGGTATGGATGGTATCTTTTTGGTTTAATATAATTTTTTAGACCTAATAATGATTTCAAAGCGATACATTGAGGTATCATAGGTGTTTAGTGCTCGTCCGAGCTTGGATTCCCAAAAGATAAAGAACTGACGAGACAACACTATTAGGTGAAATGATGTAGCCTAGCTCACATAGTATTCTAAACCCATGTTGTGGTAGATAATGGGGTGTAGGGGGATACCTTTTTTGTATGAAATTGTGTGAACCTTGGCACATGGCCATGAGCTGATGCATATTTTTTGGAAAATTTTATTTTTCATGGTTTGATAATTGTTAGGCAAACCGTGGGACTAACCATGTAGGGTTCCCCTTTTAAGTAGTTAATTATTCATGGTTGGTGCATGGTTTGGAAAAACATTCCTCTAAACCAACCACCTTTTTGAGGGTGACTTTACAATTTCACCCATATTTAATGATTTTAAACCCTATTTTTATTTTCCTCCTTCTTATCTATATATTTTATTCTCCTATTCCATACTTTGTCTTCCACATCCCCTATCCATAGGTTTTTACCTAACACCTTTATCTGGAAACTGAATCTCTCACCATCAGAAGCAAAGAAAAATCACTTTCTATGATCCATTTATCATCTTCCATCTATTTTGAGGTTCCTCCCCCATATATTTCACTATTTACATGTGATTTAGTTTGATCTATTTTCATGGAATTGGGATATTATTCCAATTCCAACTATTTCAGATTGATTCATGATTTGGTAACAGATGATTTGAGCACTATTACATCGAGTTATATAGTCTAAGAATTTCATTATCATTTCATCTATTTTCAAATGAAGCTCTATTGTGATTCTCACAAGAACCTTATGGTGATGCTTCTAATTTTCTTAATAAATCTAAATAAATGGGTTCCTCATGTCGTATATGACCATAAAGTATGATGAAAACTAACCTTATATTTCCTCATTGGTGTTGGATTCCCCTTTGGGTGTGAATATCGTACGAGATGATTTTCCAGATGCCATAAGTATTAGCCAACATGTGTGTGTGGCACCTTGGTTTAATTACTTAAAATTACAAAACATTTTTAGATTAATTGTGTTAAAGTTGTTGTAATTGAGTTTCACCTCTTATTTTTTTCATAGATATATTATTTTATTATATAATTAAACTGATTCACCAGTGCTCTGAGTGTCATTTCATTGATATTACACATAATTCCGTAAGATTGTTATTTATATGTCAAATTACATTCAATTATAAATTCTTAATCTATATTTTTTTTGTATTTTACAATATTTTACAAAATTTTCATCAAGAGAATAACATGAACTATAATTAACATGTTCTGCATTTCATTTGGTTTAAAATACATTCCATGTAATTAACTACCTCTCATTGCATGTTGTATTCCCCATGAATGTATAACCATAAGTATTATGATGGGTAGTTTTGATGGGTTCATGTTGTTTCCTCTATGTACACTTATGTTATTTATTGAATTTGATGAAAATTATTTAATTCAAATTGATTTAATTTATGGATAATGGTTATTCAATGATTCTTGGATTGTATTAAGATAAAATGAATTAATTGGATTAATTCATGGGGATATATCTTAATTAAAAAATAAATAAATTTAATTAATAAGAAGATTGAAAACGTGTGTTTGTTTCATTCAATATTGACGATCATGATCAAAGAAAGGACCTACGAAGGTGAAAGGTTTCCTCTTAATTTATTATTCTCAAACTAAAATTATGGAATGTGTGTTATCCCTTTGTCTATATTATTTAATGGAATGTTTTTTCATGGTTTCATTAATATCAAACCCTTTATATAATCCATTTTATCCAATCTATTTTATGTGAGTAAAAACATATATTCAGATGGAGCTCTAGTGAGAGAGGAGGTGGTCAGAGTCCCATCTCTGAGATGAAACCAATTTAAGTGAGATATAAGAACCAATGTGGAATATTGAAACATGAACCATGATATGGTTCAAGGAGTTTTCCAACAAGGTAAATATGTATTTTTTTATCCTCTAGATAAATTAAATCTATAGAATCTCATGATCATCATACTTATATTTTATTTCTTCTAGTTCCATGGTTTATTATTTATATTTTCTGATGCTACAAAGTGAATTATTAAATAAATTAACAATCATGTAAAATTGGATAAAATAAAACTGAATTATCCGTAACTTATATCATCTATGGTTAATCACTTATTTAGAATCTAGATAATATATTAAACGAATGTGAAAGTATAATGTATGGTTTTTATTTATTAGGATAAAATGAAATCAACAAAATTATTATATTAGTATTGAAATCCAATAATTACCTTACAATCATACATGTAGTTCAATGTGCTACACTGGACAAAGTTAGGGTGGTTTCACTTATCAGGGAAATGGAAGATTTATGTTTTGGGATGAATTAACTTGGTTCTCATCAAGGGTTGATTACCCATGTAGGAAATTGTGTAACCCATAGGTAAGGGTCAAGAATGTATTTATCTAGGAAACCATTATTGTAGATTTTTATCACCCTTGGTTTGAGGAATGTCATAGTTTGATTAATTATATTTCATACTGAGAATAATGATTTAATTTTATTAGAAGTGTGAACAATGAGAAAATATGATGGAGAATACCATAAGACCAATTCACATACTTTAAAATTTACATGATTTGAATTTTTGGCCAACATATTCAAGGAATATATTACATAGTGTGAAACAAATTAAAATTGTATAATATATTCATGTCTTATAAATTGGTTTTTGTTTTTTCTGAAAATAAAAAACGAGGTGACATGAATTTCGTAGTATATGGCCTTGGGAAGGTTAATTAAATGAATGTTTATAATATGTTGTGTAAATCACCCAATTTATCATGTTTAGACTTGACTGATAGGTTTTATTATTTTAAAAAACTCTATTTTTCTACCTCTCAACTTCAAGTGTTTCCTTAAACAAATTCCAGTGATTTTCGACATCCAAACTCTCTAAAATGCAATCATTGAATTATTTTTTATGTGAAATGAATGGTTACATTTCAATTCATATCTCTCTTTTCAGATATAGTTTCATTGTCTTTATTTGATTCATAGATTTTTGTTTCTATAAACTCATCTATGGGATCATATTTTTGTTGATGGGATTTATTGTATTTTAGTAATGGAAATGGAGGAAAAAGTTTAATACATTAAATCATCATTGATTCCTTTCAGTAATCATATCAAGGTAAAATGAATCTATCCCATAGTACCATTCATGATCATTTTTAATGACCTTTTCTAAATCATGTTTATTATATATTTGGAATCCTTTTGTGGAATTAATTAGGAAAACCCTATGGATGCTGTTATAAAATGGTGGGTTTTGAAAGATTGAATTTTTTTAAATAAATTCCTTGTTAGATATTTGGGAATTAATGTGTTTTTTATTCATGTTTATGTGGGGGTAATACTCGGATGTCTTACAATCATATAATAAAAATTTAAGGTAGGTAATTTTTGGATGTACCACCATCAAATAATTATAATTTGAGACTGGTTTTGGACGAATGAACCACCTTCAAGATGGCCCCCCAAGTGATGACTCGGTGAAAGGATGAATCACCTTTTATGAGTATAGGATGGGTCCATGGTAGCATGAATTTTGTGTTTACGTAGTTGTGAAATAGTTTTATTATTCAAACAGAAATTATATGGTTCTGAATGCTTTATGATGAATTTCTATTATATGGGATATGTCAATTGTTTGTATGGATTTTCTTTTCTACTTAAATACTATTTCTATCAAATGTGATAACTTTTCATTATTCTAGTGGAGTGTGATCTAAAGTATTTGGGAAAATCTTACTAAGTGTTATTCTCACCCCTACTTTGGAACATCTGTATGTTTACAGATTTCATCTTCCAATATAATGGTAATTGACATGTTTCACACTATTCTAGTGGTGGTCCTTGAAATAATTGTTTTATTATAGAAGTTGGGGCATGGGAGTGTCTACATCTTAGTCTATGATGGTGGCACATTAGTGATGATCACTTTTTAATTAGAGGATTTTCATTTAACGATCACTTATTTTTGTAGTTTACTCTGTTGTTGTTCTATATTTGTAATGTATTGTGTAATTTGGGTTATTCTGATTTAATATTTAGCCTATTTTGGATTTTTTTATCTCTGGATAGGTTTTTTTCTCTTGAGGGAAAATCATCCACAAATGATTTCAAGTTCCCATGGAATTTATTTCCTTATTTTGTTGTCTGGGGGATATATCCTTACACTAGTATCACTTGTCCTCTTCAAAAGACACCGAACTGAGGACGTGTGCTATAAATGGTATCAATTTGTTTGGTGCTTGGGTTTTATTTTTTATTACTTTTGTTCAGTCCTTCTGTTTGGTTAAAAGCAAAGGGACAAGACTTTTGGAAAATGAAATGTATTGTTTAATATGACATATCTAACCATTTTTGTCTAAAATTCATGTTACCATGGTGGTTTGGGTATGAAATTGTTATGACACCCTTATAAGATTATATTTATCTTTTCATCTTGTATTTAGATAATGAGTGGTGCATACCATGAATTTTGATTAGACTTCCCATGAAGATTTTTTTGTTCAGGTGGTGTTAAAATGTTTTTTGAAATTTGGATTAAATGATATATCATTATAATAATGGTTGTAGTGGTTATTTTTTCTGGTAGTACTAATTTATTTTGTTGTTTTGGAATTTATTGAATCATTTAGGTACAATAGATATATAGTTTAAATGGTTCATTTATCTTCTTATAGAATATTGAACTAGGAAGAGTTCATAAAATCAACAAGAATAAGATGCTAAAAATATGGTTTCACCTTAACCATAAGAGAACCATAAACTTTTCCTGATTATTTTAAATTAATTATAGGATGTAGATAGAGAAAAATGAAATGATTATCTAAGGAAAGTGGATCATTTGGTATACTTTAATAAGTATAATCCACTAGTTTTTCTAGATATTTTTAACATAAACAAGTATAATTGTGGAAAATTAAGTAAATTGATTCGTTGATTTACATGGTATATTAGAAGAGCTGAAGATTATGTTATCAGAAAATATATTGGAATATCATTCAAACTAATGGGGGATTCATCATTCTGAGGGAAATACTACCAGTGATTTACATGGAAGGACATTTAGGATGTTTCCAACAATCAATTATATCTCCACATATTCAAAATATCAAGAACTATAGATTTATTCATCATAAATAATGAAAAACTCTATATGATGGAATATATAGATAGTTTCTGGAAATTTTTTCATTTTTACCAGAGGTAGATTCTTGTTCCTCATTGAAATAGAACATCATTGATTTAGGATTATGACTACATAATTGATCCATGTAACCATTTTATGTATTATGGATTATATAAATATATTTAATTTGAAAAAAAATAGAGAAATGATATATTGTTGCATGTTTTATGGGAGTTATCCTACTTGATACCATGGGGAAATGTTTCAACCCTAATGCTAGAAATAAGATAAGATGGGATATGTATTCTCAGTAAGGTAAGATAATCTAGAAGTAGACTACAAAATCAATTAACTTTTCTCTAATATATGATATCAATCAATGTTTTTTCATTGAAGGTTATTAATTTACATGAAGAAAAAATATAATACACACCACGAAATTTACACCATTGAATAATGAAATGATATGTCATGAATTATTATAAAAAATTTCTAAAATTAGCATGTGTAATAGTATCAAAATATCCTGAGACATTATATGCTTGGATAGAATAGTCCCATCATGTTATTTCCTATACATTACCTAGATAAACCAGGACATTTCAAGGAACACTTTTGTTGTTTAGTTGACACCTTAGTATTGAATCAAGGCCTATTATTTGAACTCTAAGAAAAAAATTTATAAATAATATCACACTATTGTGAGACAAAAACTATGTCCCTCTATAGTGTAACGTTCTGTTATCATAAAATCCACTTTCATTAATGACTTTTTTTGATTTCGTAACATCACATTGTTTAATTTCATTTTAATTAGATAAAAAATTGGTATTTCATACAAAAATTATGCCTCATGTCATAAATATCAAGACACTCCTTGGGTAGTGGGATTGCATAGGATTTATGTTCATAGAATATTACCATCGACATTGCAGACATTCATTGGGAGTTTATAGTCCTAAATATTGATGTATTTGATTTGATCTTTTGTATGTATTGTCATACTGGGTTTAAATAATATATATATTTCTATGCTCGTAACATGATGATTATATCCCCAGATCAATACTTTCTTCTATTAATGGGATATTGGGATATAAATGCTTGTATATTATGACCTCTAGTGACTCTATCCGTGGAAATATAGGGAAGTTAGTGCCCATGGAGTTGGATTCTGCTGATAAAACATGGAATGAGACTCCACATATTATAGTGCATCAAAACCGGTATGTTTTTTATGAATGATTTATTTATGTTACCACCCAAGTGAGAAATAAAATTTACTATAATACTACTCACACAAACATTTCTTACATAGTTACCATCTTACATAATTGATCTGAAAAAATTATGAGAGCTAAAGGCTCATCTTGAAGTGTTGGAATGTAAAGTATTTATCATACATAGTACATCACTTTGTGCTACACCAATTTGGTTTTTAAAAAAAGGATAATTGTATTATCTTGTTATGTGATTAATATGAAAAATTAAATCAAGTTATGATTATAAATTGGAATCCTCTTCATAAGATTTATGAACTATTTAACAAATTGAAGGGATCCCAATAGTTCTCAAAAACTGATCTGCACTCAAGATATCATCATCTTATTGTTAGAAGAGTTCATATTCAAAAAATAGAGTTTTAGAGTCATAATTGACATTATTAATATGTCATACTGACTTTTTGCCTAATGAATTCAACTGATTTTTTAATGGATTTAATGAATTGTAAATTTTATTGGTACCAAAATCATTTCATTATGGTGTTAATTAATGATATTTTGGTTTATTATAGAATCATGAATGACCATGAAGGGTATATATAAATTTTATTGAGTATGTTGTGTTAAAATCATTAGTATTCTATTTTTTCTATGTGAACCTTATAAATAAAAGATTTTCATTTCCTTGGGAATGTAATATATGAAGAATGAATATATATTGATCCTAGAAAGAAAGATGTAGTAGTCTCTTGGAAGACGAAAAATAATGTTTTTGAAGTATGTAGTTTCAAGGACTAGTAGGTTACATTATCATCCTTGTTTAGTATTTTTAAAGGATTTATTATCACATTACTATTTAGACAAGGAATGGTGTTCCATTCATATGTAATGTGGAATTTCATAAAGTCTTTTCAAAAAGTCTTTTTGAAACTTAAGACTCATCTCACCATAAAACCAATCCAAATCTTTCATGAAATAGGTAATAGTTATGTGGTGTATTGGGATATATCTAGATATGGTCTTGGTTATGTTCTCAGTTAAGGATAAAATGTTTTGGAAAATGGATAGAGGTAGTTGTGAGTAAATGTTAAATTTTTTATTATTCATGAATTTTAATTACTTGTAGTTTTCCATTCAATAAATATATGAAGGCATTGCCTATTTTGGGAAAAATCACAGTATTTTCTTATCATAAGAGTTTGAAGTACATAATTTCCCAGAAATACATGAACTTTATGAAATAATGATGGTTGTATTACCTCAATATGTTTGATATTGAATAAATATACACACCCAATAAAGGTAATTTAGTGGATGATGTGTTTATTTTGAGGTTTTATAATGATGTTGTCAGAGAAGCTCATGAAAAATTGTAGTTGAAGAGTATGATTATTGATAAGAATTTATATTGTACTAAAAAAGGAGAATACATAGTTTTCATTTTTATAATCCTTGTTATATACTTGGTAATTTTTTAAAGCATGCTCAATATTTTGTCCTTGACTACATCACCATTTGGTCTATAAGGCCACATCCTTAAACATTACATCATCATGAATTATGTTAATAATTAACATTGAGGATATTTTTAGATTTATAGCTTTAGAGATTTAGGTAATAACTTATACATAACAACTTGAATATTACATGAAGATAGTTTTACTCAGTATCCTTTTTATTCATAAATCAAAAAGTCTAAAAACAGAAACATGTTTACTTCCATATTTTAGATAGCATGAATTTTTCTGGATCCCATTCTGGACCCTATTTTCCTTTATGTCTTGTGAAAAAGACTTCAAAACATTGAATGACCATAAAAAGAATAGTAAGGGATACACAAAGAATAAAAATTGTTAGTTTTTTAAAACAACATTTAAACCATGAATACTTTATCATAAAGTAATTCTTTTCACCTTAAAGAATTATAAAAAACACTTCACTAAATATGAGCTTAATAATTACACTTTTGTAACCAAAATATTACCATATATATCATAGAAATAAACATATATGATATATGGTAACATGGGACATATCTTGGAACCGTGGTCATCTATGCATGTATTGTAGTATGGTTTGTGTTTGTTGTCAATCCTCAGAGGAAGTTTAGAATGTGTGCCAATAGAGTAATCATATAGGTTAAGAAGATAGTAGTATTTAATTTGGCATCGTTTTCCAGTGTTTTCCAAATTTTTAGACCTCAAAAACTGACAAAAGGAGAAAACAATGTTTTTTTGGAAAAGAGACTTGCATGCCGTTTATGTGTCGCGCAAGTGACTTGCACGCCGAGAAAGGACTTGCGCGCCGATGTTGAGGAGGATTGGAAAGTTGTTCCCCATATTTTTTTGTAGATCAGATCTTCCAAATATGTAAAAAGAAATAGGGTTTTGAAAGTATTGGTTTGGTCGAGCAGGTGAGTAGCGCGACAGAGGCTTGGACGGTTGGAGCTGCGCGCCGGAACTTTCGCGCCGAGAGGAGGCTTGCACGCCACCGCGTAGGGTGTCTTTTTTGTCTATAAATAGAGGAACCCCACCAAATTTTTAACGATGTTCAAGACTTAAAGATTTTTTGATCTCCTGATGTGCAAGTGTTTGAGTCGCTCAAGTGGTTGTTGGGCCGTGCAAGTAGAGGATACATGTCGGTTGTTGGCTATGCATCCAAAGTGGTTTCGGAGTTAAAGGTGCTGAGTTGCGCATGATTGGAGTTGAAGGAGGAAATGTCACACAAGTGGGTTGGTGTCACCTGCGTGCTGAATTTGTACTGCGCAAGTGACTTGTGCGCCGGTATTGAAACTTGCATGTCGGTCTTGGAGAAGCGTGCCAGGTGAGGTTGAGGTATGCCTATCTTTTTTAGAGATGCACGAAAGCTAGATGATTTCCCGATACCTTCGGTGCGATGTGTGATTTGGCTATAAGTGAATGTTGGACTTCAACAAAGCATCTACATACAATATAGGATGCATTATTTTGAAATGATGAAGATACCTTCATGTCTATAAACTGATTGTGACTTTACCAAGGGCAGTGAACCCAGGGTAGGCAACGGGAGTATCCTGAGTGACGCAGTGAGCTATCCTTGATCTTTTGTAAAGGAAATAAGCCTAGGATAGAGTGACTATGCCCGAACCATTGTAATCCAAAACTATTGAAGTTTAGTGGAATTTGGTATGACCGACAACCTGTCGGCGTATGCTCCATAGAACTAGCCTTTTGTGGTGAACCAAGTAAAAAGTTTTGTTTCGTCTCTCTGCATGTGAATGTTTGTTTTCTGTTCATATCCATCATACAGGTTTAACAAGTTCCTACCAACATGGGAACAAGATCCATCACTTTAAAAGAAAAAGTTGACACCCTGATTCACCCCTCCCCTCTTAGGGTGTCCCGGGGTCCTACAAGTGGTATCAGAGTGAGGTTGCTGGAGTTGAATCTATCTTTTGTCATCATGGAGAATGAAGTCAATTTCAGGGGAGTCCCTCTCTTCGATGGAATTAATTTCTAGATCTGAAAGAAAATAATGAGATCTCATCTAAGATCCCTTGGAATGGAAGTTCTGTTCTCCACTGTGCAAGGTATTACTGTATCTGATCAAACAGGGCTGGCTATGACTGATACAGATAGAAAAATTCTTGATGCAGATGTTAAAGAACAAAATGCTCTCACCACAACACTTTCTGATCAGATCTATCTAAATGTGATTAGTTTCACCTCATAAAAGTCCATGTGGGATAAAATTGAAAATATTTATGAAGGAGATAGGAATGTGAAGGAGGTGAAACTACAAGTGCTACACAATAGGTTCTATGATCTGGAGATGCATCCTGATGAGAATTCAGACTCCTATTTTAATCAAATTACTGAAGTGGTTGGAGAAATTCAGGGCATAGGAGAAGAAATCAGAGACATTGACATTGTGAATAAAATAATGGGAAGACTACCACCCCTATACAATGCAATGGTGTCAGCCCTTGAGGAAATATATCTTTCTAAACTATCATTGGATGATCTGTTGAGAAGCTTGGTGGAATATGAAATGAGAGTCAAAGCAGATGATGCTACTACACGAGTAAGCAAGGAAATGGAATTCAAATCCATGGAGAAACTGAAAATATCAAAATTTAGTAGTGGTGAAGATGATGAGGAAAAATAAATTCTTTCTATCATTGCCAAGAAGTTCCATAAGGGAAAACAAAAATTCAAAGGAAAGTTACCTCTAGTTTGCTTTCGTTGTGGCAAAGTCAGGCACATTGATTCTCAATGATCAAGAAGGATCGATGATGATGATAGCGATGATGAAAACATTGCTAAGACTCAAAAAAGGTTTTAAAAGAAATGTGACATTAAATCTAGAAAGAATGTTCTAAAGAAGTGTTTTATCTGTGAAAAGGAAGAAGATGATAATGAATTTTGTGATGAAGAAGAACCAGAATTTAAAACTAGGAAACACGCTTCCATGATGGCCACTATTGAAAAATATGAAGATACTAGTGGAAAAAATCAGTTAGAAACTAGTACAGATCTAGAGTTTCAACTTAAGGATGCTGTTAGAAAGCTTAATATTAAATGTAAGAGTTGAAATAAGTGGAAATCAATGGTAGAATAATCAACTGAATATGTTGATCAACATGAAGCTGAAATTGAACGACTGGAAAAATTTATGAAAGAATAATCTAAAATTCTTGAAAGAAATGATGATGTAGTGGATTTGAAGCTGATAATTGAAGAGAAGGAAAAGGCCATCAATGACCTCACCTCCAGACTAGAAGAAACGTACAAGAATTTTGAGGGTCTAGGGGATGAAGTTGTTACTCAAAAGAGTAAACTTGAGACTGAATGAATTTCAATAGAATCAGGGAAGAAAATATAGTTTGAAAGATTATTAGATGCAGAATTATGGGAAAGATCCAAGAGTGGTTCAGATGGGGTAGGAAGAATCTTGAGTGATCAAAGACTGACTTTCATGGGAAAGAGTGGAATTGGATGTGAAGCTGAGACATCAACTAGTGGAAATAAAGGGAGCCAAAAGAAAGACAAGATAAAATTTGGACATGTTGATACGTTTAATAAAGTTCTGAAAAAGAAACCTTCAGTCAAAACTAAAAGGAGAACTGGAAATTATCCTCAAACATTCATAAATGATAGGTAGTCCAACTATTCTCTCAAGGAAGAAAGTATAGGAGAAATTAAAGTGAGAAGACTTTTCCTCTCATGAAGTGTCAGTTTTGTGGCTATCTAGGCCATACCATGTCATATTGCGAAGAGGCAAGGAGATATCTAAATGGGGAAGATCTGGGACAACAACAAAGGAGACTGACTGCATATCCTCCATCCTATAGAAGAAATAGTTTCTATGGATACCATTTTTGTTTCTCTAACTTTGGTCATAAGGCTGTTAATTGTAGGTAGATAAGGGACATGGATAACTCATACCGGAATTCAAGACAAGTAAAATCTCGTCGAAAAGATAGTGTTTCTCTATTAAAAAGGTTTTCTCCTCTCAAATAATACTTCAAATATGAAGAAAAAATGTACAGAGATGAGATAATTGAAAGGTCATCAATGCTCTATACTCATTCCAATGTCTCATGGAAAGAATGAAATAAAATTGAGAAATCAAACCTTGTATAGGTGTCCCTCAAAGCTACAAAAGAAATAGTACTTGGATTTTGGATAGCAGTTGTTCATCCCATATGACAGGTAATGCTAGCCTATTAATAGATATCAAAAGGAAGGTTGATGGAACATTTCGATTTGGTAATGACAGAGCTCTGAATATCAAAGGCAGTGTATGTACTGAATTAGCTAATGGAGAGCTAAGGAAGACTGAAGTCCTTTACTTAGATGGCCTACATCATAATCTACTCAGTGTGGGTCAACTCAGTGACTCGGGAATTATTGTTACGTTTAATCAGAAAGGCTGCACTATCAAGGGAAAGACAAGAATTTCACTTATGAAAGGATGCAGAACAGAAGGAATCCTATACCAGGTTTATAGTAAAGAAAATGTTTGCTACATGACAGTGGAAGAAGAAAACAATTTGTGGCATAGGAGACTGGGTCACATCAATCAACAAGACATGGAGAAAATATAAAAATTGAAAATTTTCATGGATATTCCTAACCTATAGCGTGAGCGTGAAAAATCTTGTGATGCTTGCATTCGAGGAAAGTATGTTTGAAGTTTATATCGGCCAATGAAGAAAAGGGCATCTCATCTTTTTGATCTAATTCATACAGATTTATGGAGGCCAATAAATATTTCCAAAACTCATAGAGAAGGGTACTTTTTCCATTTCATTGATGATTACAGTATAATGACATGTGTTATAGTCATTCACAAGAAACGACAAGTGCTTGACTACATGAAAACATATCAGCAAATCGATGAGAATGATACTGGATGAATAATAAATGTTTTGCGATCTTATAGTGGAGGGGAATACACGTCCATTGAGTTTGAGAATTACCTTGAAAAACATGGAATACAGAATGAGGTAGCTGTTGTGAGAACTCTATGGAAAATTGGAGTTGTTGAGCACCAGAATTGACAGGTCAACAACATGACCAGGACTATGCTGATTGAGATTGGTATCTCTTGCCATTACTGGAAGGAAGCTGTTGAAGCTGGAGTGCACATTTAGAATAGAACATGGATTTATATGAAAGAAACTAAGACACCATATTAATTTTTGTATGGAAGGAAGCCTTCATTGAAATACTTTCAAGTTTTTGGAAGTAAATGTTTCATTCTTAATAAAGAAGGAAATCAAGGGAAGTTTGGTGACAATGCTGATGAAGGAATTTTTCTTAGGTATCTAATGAATAGAAAAGCCTACAAGTGTTTCAACAAGCGATTAAGAAGGATTGTGGTATACAGTGATGTTAAGATAATTGAAGATAAAAACACAAATGCTTCAATAACGTCATATACCGATGTGATAGAAAGTGAGGAAGAAAGTGAACGTGGAGAAAATACGAATACAGAAATAGAGGAAGCTATAAAAAATACTCTGTAGTCACATCATGATGTTGACTCAGAAGAGGAATCTAAATAAGAAGTTGTGGTTGGAGAGAATGCAACTGAACCTCACAGAATAAATCGTAGAGCTGAGATTGATCGATCTAACATAATTGGGTACAAGAGTGCACCCACTCAAACAAGGAGGATGAGGAATAATATTCAATCTGCATTTCTTCCAGTTGTGGAGCCATCCTCATTCAAAGATGCTGCAATGGAAGAGTCTTGGGTGAAAGCCATGAATGAAGAGTTAGATCAGATTGACAAGAATCAGACATGGGATCTTGACCAGAGACCCGAAGGTCACAATGTGACTGGTATAAAATGGATATTCAAGAACAAGTTTGATGAGCATTGAAGTGTTATTAGAAACAGGGCTCGACTGGTATGTAAGGGATATTCCCAGATTAAAGGTGTTGATGTTAAAGAATCCTTTGCTCTAGTGGCTAGACTAGAGTCAATCAGACTTTTCCTTTCTATGGCACTCTAAAGAGGATATAAAGTATAACAAATGGATGTCAAGACATCATTATTGAATAGTGTACTCGAAGAATAAGTCTGCATTTAACAACCAGTGGGTTTTGTTCTTGGTACTGACGAGACAAAGGTTTGAAAACTGTAGAAAGCCTTATATGGTTTGAAGTAGGCACCACGAGCATGGTATTCCCACATGGACTCGTATCTCAAGAATCTAGAGTTCAAAACAGGAGGAGTGTATCACAATCTATATGTGAATAATTCTCCAAAATATCAATTCATGGTTCTAGTCTACGTTGATGATATCATATTTGGTAGTAGCAGGCAGAAATCGGTGGATGAATTTTCCAATCACATGAAATCACAATTTGAAATGTGTATCATTGGGGAGCTCACATATTTTTTGGGGCAACAGGTGATTGAAAAGAATGATTACACTTTTATTTCTCAGGAAAATTATGCAAGAGAGCTGCTGAAGAAGTATAATATGCAAGACTCCAAACCAATGTCAACTCTGATTGCAGTCGAAACTAAACATGGAAAGCAAGGGGATGGGACCTCTGTAGATCTCACCATGTATTGGAGGATCATTGGGATCCTACTCTACCTGATTGTAACATGACCAGATATTGTCTTTGTCACATGTCTTGCGGCCCAATTTCAAAGAGATCCAAAGGAGGAACATATGCCAGCAGTAAAAAGAGTCATGAGGTATATTCAAGGTACACATAACTTTGGGTTATATTTTGTTGCAGATGGAGACAGTGAATTATCATTGTTTTCTGATGCTGATTGGGCTGGTGATATATTTGAAAGAATTTCAACAAGTGGTGGAGCCTTCTATATTGTGAAGAAATGTATTGGCTGGTTGAGTAATAAAAAATTTACTTCTCTTAGTACTGGTGAAGATGAGTATATATCCGGCACAAAGGCATGAACTCAACTGCTATGGGTGAAGCAAAAACTAATAGATCTTGGTGAGGAGGTGAATCAATCAATAGTAATTTACTGTGATAACAAGCGTGTAATTGATCCCACGAAGAATCCTGTTCAACATTCTCATACAAAACATATTGAAATCAGGTATCACTTTATCAAAGAGAATGTTGGGCAAGGGGTGATTAGAATGGATCATGTGGGAACTGATGAGCAAGTGGCTGATATCCTAACCAAGCCACTATCAGCGTCTGTGTTTGAGAAGCATTGGTTTAACCTCGGTGTTCAGCCACCTCCCAGTGCGTAAGGAGGATACACAATTCCCCTCTCCCCAGTTATGTTAATTGTTTTTAATCTGTTTATGGATGTGATGCAGGTTTATGGGGGAGATACTATCTAGGGGGAGTTTGGTTTGAGCTGAACAACGATCAAATACCGATCTTTTAATTTATTGTCAATGCGGGAGAAAGGAATAAATTTAGGATGAGAAGGAAATGGGAACCCAATTAATGCCTTATCTCTTGTTTTCTACACCGAGTTTTTCCCACGTAGACTTAGAGTGTTGGCTGATTTGATTCTTGCATTTTTGGTTTGCATATGGATGGTGATCTATTGAATTTATTCACTAATTACCAACAAAACCAAAGGTGGAGATTGTTGGAACCATGGTCATCTATGCGTAAATTGGAGTATGGTTTGTATTTGTTGTCAATCCTAAAAGGAAGTTTAAAATGTTTTCCAACAGAGTTCTTATACAGGTTATTCAGATAACAGTATTGAAGGTGGCATAATTTTCCAGTGTTTGCAAAATTTTTGGACCTAAAAAATGAAAAAACGGAGAAAACAATGTTTTTTGGAAAAGAGACTTGCACGTCGTTTATGTGTCCCACAAGTGACATGTGCACCGAGAAAGGACTTGCACTCCTATGCTGAGGAGGATTGGAAAGTTGCGTGCCATATGTTTTTATAGATCAAATCTTCAAAATATGGAAAAGGAAAGAGGGTCGCTCATATATTGGTTTGGTCGTGAAGGTAAGTAGCGTGACAGAGGCTTGGGTGGATGGAGGTGCGCGACAGAACTTTCGCGCCAAGTAGTGGCTTGCATGCCACCGCACAGGGTGTCCTTTTTGTCTACAAATAGAAGACCCCCTCCTCATTTGTAATGAAGTTAAAGACTTAGAGATTTTTTGTGCTCCCGACGCGCAAGTGTTTGAGTCGCGTAAGTGGTTGTTGGGCCACCCAAGTAGAGGCTGCGCACGGGTTGTTGGTTGCGCGTCCAAAGTGGTTTGGGAGTTAAAGGTATTGAGTCACGCAAGTTTGGATTTTAAGAAGGCAGTGTCATGCAAGTGGGTTGGTGTCACCTGCACACCTAATTTTTACCCTTCAAGTGACTTTTGCACCGGTCTTGAAACTTGCGCGTTGGTCTTAGAGAAGCACGCCAGGTGAGGTTGAAGTACGACCATCTTTTTTAGAGCTACAAGAAAGCTGGAAGATTGCCTGATACCTTTGGTGAAAAGTGAGATTTGTCTACAAGTGAAATTTGGACTTCAACAGAGTATCTACATACAACAGAGGATGCATTATTTTTAAATGATGAATAGACCTTCACGTCTATAAACTTATTGTGATTTCACCAAGGGAAGTGAACCAGAGGGAGTCAACGGGAGTGACCCGAGGGACACAATGAGATATCCCTAAACTTTTGTAAAGGCATTAAGACTAGGATAAAGTGACTGTGCCCGAACCTTTGTAATCCACAACTATTAAAGTTTAGTGGAATTTGGTACGACCAACAACCTGTCGGCGTATGCTCCTTGGATGTAGCCATTTGTGGTAAACCAAGTAAAAATTGTCGTGTCATCTCTCTACATGTGAATGTTATTTTTCTGTTCATATCCATCATACAGGTTTAACAAGTTCCTACCAACGTTGGAACAAGATCCATCACTTTAAAAGAAAAATTTGAGACCCTGATTCACCCCTCCCATCTTAGGTTGTCCCGAGGTCCTACAACATAAACATACTTAAATGAAATAACCATACAGTCGACTTCCACAAATATTACTAAATAGAATATCCATATGGCTGACTTTCCTTACCAAATTCATTGTATGTTATAACATAACCACCCGTCCTTATTTTATCACGGAACCACACTTCATTTGGTTTATCACATAACCACCTATCATTGGTTTATCATGTAACCCCCAATCAAATGTCCAAGTACTATTATATGATCACAACAGCTTGAATATTACAAATATTAACATTTCACAAATAAAATTTCATTTACTATCACAATATATAATTTTAAGATATTTAAATACTCAATCCTTTTTCAAAAACCATTTTCAATAAGAAAACATCCAAAAATAGAATATGGTATTTATTTTCCTTTAAAAAAATTATGACTTGTTAGGGAATACAAATATCAAATAATGGTCACGGGGATGAAATAATTGTTTTCACCACATACGTTAAAAAAATTCCTTTTATTGAATAGTGAAATTATTCTAAGAAAAATGATTCCCTTTGAATAAAATTAAATGTTAAAGGGTTTTATTATACACTGTATAAAAGTGTTGATATATTATCAAAATATTTATTAAATAAAGGATATTGAGACAAAGTCCCTTACCTCTTGTCCGGCTTGACTCGTTCGTTATTTATTTTCCTGAATAATAAGCTTAAGTTAATTTATACTCGACTAAAAAAACTATCACGTTTATTATTCATTTTATATCAGTTATTACTACTTTATGAAATTTACAAAATTATTTATGTTGATGTCAAACATTTTATCGATATTCTGTACCCGAGTCAAACATGAACATGTTATAATTTAAATTGTCCATGTGGTCAAAAGCACATTATCTTGAGAATTGTATTCATGATTTAAATTTCATATATATCTAGTATATATGTAGTTATAATATTTCATAAATTTTATATATATGAAATGAAATGCACCGTTCTTTGAGACTGTGAGCCATACGTACACATGAACACCACTTTAATTTGTTTTTCATATTTAAAGGAATGAAAACAGAATGATACATAGGTATATTATATATACATTATAAATTCACATTATATATATGTTACATGTTTTCATTTATTCCATCCTTTATATGTTCCATATGTGGAATTAAAGATTCAAATAACATTGAGTGGGCGGTAGTCCAAACTTCCTCAAATAAAATTGTCGTATTTAAAAATTATAGAAAGAATAAAGGTTAGTTGTAAATAAAAATTAAAATATCATATAGGAAATATAAATTTAAAAATATATCATATATATATATACATTTCCATCATAATTTCCACCACTATAGGCGGTAGGATATAATTGAATAATCGTCGTTTCATGAGGTAGTAGTTCACCATCCACATAAATTGTATGTTTTAAATACATTAGATGGAGGTGTGTGTTAGTGTAGGTAAAATCGTTGGAATAAAAACATCCTAGTATATTGAACTCACTAGTTGTGTTATAAAATAATTTAATAAATAGATTTCAGGGGGCTGGGGAAGTGAAAATAAATGAAATAAGCTTGATAGAAGACATTACGTCAAATCGGGTAACTCTTATTTATTTAAGATAAAGGGATTTGTTGAATTGCCTTATACACAATTTAAAGATTCTATAAGTAAGGTAGGGGTGTTTGGAACTTATTGGATCATAGTTTGGGCCAACGAAGGGGCTTAAGAGGTGTGGGTAAGGGGATAGAGGTGGTGGCCTTTTATAAGAGGGAGGAGGGGTACTTTAGGAATGTCTTGAAAGATTATTTTTTTATAAACTAAATTTTGATTTCTAAAAGGGAGGAGGGGTAATTTAGGGATGTCTTGGTATCCATTTTTACAAATTAAAAATAAAGAAATTTCCAAAATTAATTAAAAATTAATTCCATGTTGTCAAAACCAAAAGCATGTTTTTAAGATATAAAAACTACCAAAATATTAACATGCGTTTATGTCCAATTTCAAAGATAAATTGCATCCACTAAAAATAATTGGATTAAATGATAAAATCATAATCCAATTACATTGTAATACCATTTAATAGAATAATCTATCTATATAAATAAATTAGATGAAAATGAAATTTTGAATTAAAATACAATACTTTTCACTACTCATTAAAAAAATGAACTTTATCATAAAAATACAAAAAATGTACCCAATGTAATTTAGATTTCTTCCTTATAATGAAGATGTTTATTTTTTCCAATGGACAATAAAAAATTAAAAAAATATTTAAAAAGGAATCTCCATCAATAGGTGGTAAAACTACCTTTAAATATATTTGAGTTTTTATGCTTAAAATTGGATTCATTAGCATATTAATAATCTAAATATTATTGGATAAATGTAAAAAAAATAACTATCACTTTTAATCAGAATATGGTTCATTTTGTTAATTCCCTTCAATACAATGGCTAGGCGTTAACTACTATTTAAAATTAATAAGATATTTTTATTATTATTTTTTCAGTATGGCTCAGCCTTTTGTGCAACGTAATATTTTGGAGAAACCCATTCTTGCATGTCGGGTATGCCATCGAGCATACTACCCCTTTCGAAGTAAAATTATTATTTAATTTAAAAATATTAATGAATATAAAGATTTCATATTCTTTATTTACCTAGTATGTTACATCATTCTCCACTTTTGGAAATGGTTTCCTCACAATTTTATTAACTTATCAAATAAGTGGGGTTATTTATCCGTCATTGCAGTTTTAGATTCCTATGTTTCCGCTTCAACCATATAGTATTTCCAAAAAAATCCTTACCAGATTAATTACCTTATTTCAAAACAGTTTCTCTCTTTGGTCAAAAATCTTGACTAGTTGTTCCTCATAAGAAATATTCTCTTCCAACTGAACTACCTCTGGAGTCAAAACATGGGATGGATCCGACATATACTTCATCAAAATTGAAACATGAAAAATACTATGTACCTGGGATAAACGTGGCAGTAACTCCGCACTATAGGAAACTGATCCAACATTATCTAGGATTTCATTAGGTCAAATGAACCATAGACTCAACTTTACTTTAATAACAAAACGCATTAAAATTTTCCATGGAAAAACATTGTGAAAGACATGATCACCTACCTCGAAAGGAAGATCCTTCCTTCAATTATCCACATAACTTTTCTTCCTGATCTGAGTTGTTCCTGTGTGCTTCTGAATTAAGTGAACATTCTCTACAATCATTTCCAGCACTTCTGGTCTTTCACCTACATCATCCCAAAAATCTGGAGTTCGAAACCTCTTTCCATATAATGCCTCAAATAGAGCCATCTGTATACTATAATGAAAACAGTTATTATAAGAAAACTTAACCAAAGAAATATGTTCATACCAACTTTGCTTGTAATCCATTGAACAAGAATGTAGAAAATCTTCCAAGGTCTCAATATTTCATTCTGACTTCCCTTTTGATTGAGGATTAAATGCTATAATGATATTTAATTTAGTTCCAAATGACTTCTAAAGTCCTTTACAAAAGTTAAAAGTTAATCAAGGATCACTATCAGATATAATGGATAGGGGACCTCCATGAAACTTGAATATATCTTTAACGTATAACTGATAAAGTTGATATAGAGACCTTGTATCTCGAATAGGAATTCAATGAGTATATTTATTCAATCAATCAACAATAACCCATATTTCATTATTACCTCAAGATGTCTTTGGTAATCCCACAACGAAGTACATAGATATATTTTTCCATTTTCACTCTGGATCTGGTAAAGGATGAAGTATCCCTTTTAGTAAATATCTCTCTACTTTATCCTATTGACAATTCAAACACTTCCTAGTAAAGTTAACAAAAATCTCTCTTCATTCCATCCCACCGGTAATACTCTCGATGATATATATACATCTTAGTGCTACCAGGATGAACTAAAAATGGAGAACTATGAGCTTACCATAACAACTAAATCATCAAATATTAATCAAAATGAATACATAATATCTTCCCAAATCATCAAACACAATCTTTATCATAGTTAAATTTTTCTAACATACCATTTTAAACCAATTTTTCCTTTTTCGGCGACTCACTATCTTCTTTTTTCCCTTTTTTAATTCTTTATGATAGAGATTATTTCACTGACACCTAAAACAAACCAGAGGGATATCATTCACCAAAAAATTTTGTGCCAAATTTCATCAAATCGTTATTCAAAGGATCTTGTTCCAAACAAAACATGGTTAATGTAGCATTACGTTTTCGACTCAATGCATCAACAAACTTAGTTTCTTTTTTGGGATGGTAGTGAATAGTGAAATCGTAATCCTTTATTAATTGTATCCATCTCCTCTATTTCATGTTCAATTCATTATTTTTGAATATATACTTTAATATTCTATGATCAGTAAATATTTCACACATTACGCCATACAAATAATGCCTCCAAATTTTTAAACAAAAAACTTCAGTAGATAATTCTGAATTATGTATAGGGTAATTTAACTCATGAGTTTACAACTGACATTAATAATAAGAAATTACCTGAACATTATGCATTAGGACACACCAAATTACTTTCAATGAAGCTTAAATGTAGATAACAAATACACCATTTTATGAATGAAAGGCCAAAATGGGAGCATTCACCAATCTTATTTTTAATTCTTGAAAACGATTAATAAATTCTTTTGTCCAGATAAATTTAACACATTTACGAGTTAACATAGTTAGTGGGATATATAACAATTAAAACTTTTCAACAAACCTTTGGTAATAGCAAGACAAACCATGAAAACTATGTATCTCTATGATATTTGTAGTTCTTGGAAACTCATCAATAATTTTTTTAGAAGGGTTAACAATTATTCCATCATTAGAAACAATATGTCAAAGGAATAAAATTTGCTGCAACCAAAACTCACACATTATATAATTCCCATAGAAATTATTTTCCTTAAAGGACTTCAAGAAAATACTTAAATTAATTTCATGTTCCACTTTAAATTTTAAATATAACAAAATATCATCAATGAAGAAGAATACAGAATAATCCAAGAACTTATAAAAGATTTTATTAATAAGATCTATGAATACTAGAAGTAAATTAGCTAACCCAAAATAAATAACTACAAGTTCATAATGGACATATCTAGTAAGAAATGTGGTCTTTGAAATGTCAACTTCATTTACTTTTAACTTATGGTGCCTCGGCCTCATATCAATCTTTGAAAAATACTGATCTCCCTAGAGTTGATCAAACAAATCATCAATATGAGGAAAAGGATACAAGATCTTAACAATGATATTATTCAAGACTATACAATAAATTAAAGGTGCCATTGAAACAAATTTCTTCTTAACAAACAAGACATGAGCACCCCATGGTGGTTTACAAGTTTTAATGGACCCTTTATCTAACAACTCCTGCAATTGTAACTTTAACTCTAAAATTTCAATTTGATCCATTCGATATGGGGGTTGTAAAATTGTATTATCATAATGAACTAGTTAAATAGTAAATTCAACTTATTTACTAGGTATAATACCAGACAACTCATCATTAAAAACATCAAGATACTCATTTACCACTGGAACATCATTAATCTGAAAAGTTCTTTTGTTTTCAGCAATATGTGCAAGGTAACATTGATTTATTTATTTCACTAGTATCCCTTCATCCTATTATGTTATCAGAGATACGAGTTCATTTTTTTAGACAAAATTAAAAACTTTCTAAAAAAACATCTTTAGCTCTTCATTCAATATTAGAATGGTAAATAGAAATCCAATCAATTCCCAAAATAAGATCAAACTTTACTTGAGGAAAAACAACAAGGTTTCCAGCTGTGTTTTTTCATATATATGGATATGAAGATTCTTATAATTTCTTTTTCCCTCCACATTTCTCCTAGTTGTTTTACCATAAGTTATGGATTCATTTATTTAGGTGGAATTCCAAATTTACCTGAAAATTTCCTAGAAATGAAATAATGTGCATATCTTGAATCAGAAAAAACATTATAATAATCTAAAAAAACAGAAAATTTACCTAATACAACCTCATTTTATGGTCTGATATCAACCATAGTAGAGGAAAATATTTATCCACGCCCTTATTCATTTGATCTATCTGATTTCCACCCTAGGTAATCTACTTCGGATACACATTGGGAATATTCCAAAACACATTTTAACTAATACATCTTACCACTCGAATTTCATTTCCTAATTGATCATCTTGCTTATAGTTTCGAGAAATATGACTAGTCTTACAACACTAGAATCACTTTCCAAATTTTGAGAGATATTCTCCTGGTTTTCATTTTAGAAAAATTATCAGAAGATATAAATTTAATTTTCTTACCTCCAGACATCTTTGATGAATACTTTCTTTTTCCTTACAACTGTACCTCTTCTTTTTCTTGCTCTCATTGAACAAATAATCATTAAAAAACAAAATTTATACTTTCTCATCACATATGATAAGTTTCTCATTGCTATTTAATTCACGAGATGCCATTTCCTTTTAATATCGCGGATTCAATCATGAGTAAAAGTGATTTATCTTACTAGCAAGATCTTGGATAAAATTTGGAGCATACATTTCCAATCAAGTGAAATTTTCTTCTAAATGTACAAATGAGTCATCATCTTACCTAAATTATAAGAATTATTTCACATCCTAAGTCGAACTTCCTTAAGAAAATATTTCTCATGAAACACACCTTTTAATTCATCCCAACCAATAGCATCAATCTTATCACTATCCTTGATATTTTTTACCATTGAACACAATCTATCTGATTCTCCATCAAAATAGTAAATAGAAAGACCAACCTTTTTATTATCTGTAGACACCATGACATCAAAAATATTTTCCAGTTCTTTGATCCACCCATAATCTTTCATAGGGTTATATGTTCTTCTAAAAGATGTGGGATACTGCCTCATGAAATGATCTACTATAGACATGTTTTTCTACGGTTGACTTGTGTTATCTTATGCATGGACATCGACATCATTTATCACTTGAGTCAACTAATACATCACAGTAACAATCATTTTAGTTCTAATTCCTATCATCATCAGATGCTGATTTGTAAGGTTATTATCCTATGTATGCCTTCCAAGCATAGCTTCCCTGTTTCATCTGTGGAAAACCATTCAAAAAAAACATATCTTATATGAAGAAACATGGTAATATTCAAATGATATGTCATTTCAATTTCACCATAATGTAAATATAATCATTTATGGATATTCTCTTAACCAAATTATAACTTTTAATGTTCTCTAAATTGAACTCAGATACCGACTAGAAGGCCCCATCCTTAAACATTACATAATCATGAATTAAGTTAATAATTCACATTGAGGATATTTTTATGTTTTGAGCTTTATATAATTAGGTTATAACTTATACATAACTAATTAAATATTAAAAGAAGACAGTTTGAGACATGATCAATTTTTTTATCATAAAATAGAAAATCTAAAAAAATGAAACATGTCTAGTTCCATGTTATAGACATCATGACTTTTTCCTGATCCCATCCTTTAACCTATTCATCTTTAAGTCTTGTGAAAAACATTACAAAACATGGGAAGAGAATAAAAAATATCATTAATGGATACAGAAAGAAGGAAATATGGTTGTTTTTTGAAACTATATGTAATACATGAATACATTATGATAAAGTAATAATTTTCACCTTAAAGAGGTAGGAAAACAGTTTACTAAATATAAGCTAATTGATCATCCTTTTTGTAACCATAATATTACCATATATCCCATAGAAAGAAACATATATCATATAAGGTAACTTGGGACATAAAAATACAAAAATGGAATAACTATACGGTTGACATCTACACATACCACTAAATGAAATTTCTATATGGCCAACTTCCATAGCCAATACATTTAATGTTATAACATAACCACCTGTCCTAGGTTTTTCACGGAACCACCCATAATAAGGTATATCATGTAACCACCCATCATTGGTCTATCACGTAACCACCCGTCAAATTTCCATGTACCATTATATAATCACAACACATAGAATATTGCATATACCAACATTTTACTAATAACATTTCACATTCAATCAGAAGTAATCATTTCAAGATATTGAAATACTCAATCAATTTCAAAAACCATTATCAATACCAAACCCCCAAAAAAGTGAATATGGTATTTTTTTCCTTTTAATAAAGCATTACGACCTGTTAAGGAAGCCAAATATCAAATAATGCTTGCAGCTGCAGAAAGGTCTTTATCGCAACATAAAATAAAAACATTCATTTTGTCTTTTAGTAAAACGATTCATAAAAACAACATTCCCTATTCATTAAATTAAAAGTTAAAATTTATTAATATACATTCTATAAATTAATGAGGTGTATATTATCAAAATATTCCTCAATGAAATGATATTGAGACAAAGTCCCTTACCACATTTTCGACTTGACTCGTTCATTCTTTAATATCCGGAATAATAAACCTAAGTTAATTTCAACCTGCTTCAGAAAAGATTCTATGTTTATTAATCCTTTATTATCACTTATTACAAAAATTATAAAAATTAAATAATTATTTATGTTCATATCTGATGTTTTTTCGATATTTGGTACTTGAGTCAAAAATGAACATGTTATAATTACAAACTATCGTTGTGCTCAAAAGTCCATTGTCTCTAGAATAATATTAAATATTTAAAAATCATATATATATAGTATATATGTATTTATATCTAGTATATCTAAATTTATAATAGTCGTCAATATTTGTAGATAATAAATGAAATTCACTGTTCCTGGGGATGGTAAGTTGTACGTTCGCATGAACGCTACATTCATTTATTTTTCATATTTAAGGGAATGAAAACATAATGATGCATAGGAATATTATAATATCAAATTTTATATATGTTACATAATTTCATTAACACCATATTCTATACATTCAATGTATGTCTTGAAGGAGTTATATCACCTTGAGAGGGCAGTAGTCCACACTTCCTCAAATGAAATTATCGTATTTACACATTATAGAAATAAAAAAAGTATGTTGTAAATAAAAATTACAGTCTCATATAGAAGAAATAAATATAATATATTTCATATATAAATACAATTCCATCATAATGGCCACTATGAGAGGCGGTAGAAGACAATTGGACAATCATCGTTTCATGAGGCAGTAGTTCGTCGTCCACCGAAACAGTATGTTCTAAATCCAGTAGATGGAAGTTTGTGTGAGTGTAGGTAGAAAAATTGGAATAAAAAAATTATAGTATATTGAAGATAATTTTATTCATATAATAATTGAATAAATATAGTTTAGGGATTGGATGAGTGAAAATAAATTAAATAAGTTTTATAGAAGACATTACCTCAAATTTGGTAACTCCTTTTGATTTGAGATAAAAGGCTTTCTTGAATATAATTATGCCCAAGGTAAAGATTATATGATGAAGGGAGGTGTGTTGGGAGATTATTGAAGAATATATTGGATGATCCAAGTGGATTGAGAGGTTGGAGTAAGGGGTTATACGTGGTGGTATTTTATAAGAGGGAAGAGGGATACTTTAAGAATATCTTGAAAGATTGTTTTATTATAATCTGAATTTAGATTTTAAAATTTTCCACAACTAATTTAATTATAAGATAAGATAAGGATTGTTCTAAAATCCCTCATAAAATAAATTTTATAAATGTTTTGGTTTTAAATTTAACCTTATCATTTAGCTTTAACCCTTAGTTAAATAATTTATCTTTTACAATATCTTCTAGTATATTCATACAATATGGTTAATATATTTACCATAAATTGAAAATAGAACATAGCGTGGTTCATTAATGACCCGAAAAATGTTATCGAAGTAATTTGGATGAATATTGGATTTTTAGTAATATTGTATCATTTATTAAAATAGTATTTTTTTGTACAACTCATTTTTGTCAATTTTTATACTATTTATATCACGGCTTTTTAAAAATCATAAAAACTGGATTATTCTAAAAAAACATCATTAACACAAATATAAAAAGTCATAATCATACATAAAATTTGTTTATGGCATAAAATAATTCAAAATAAATATATTTTAATTTTTATAATCTCATTTATTTAACTCATTCATTAATTATGTAATCACTACATCATCATTATGTCATAAATATAACTAATTATTTGATGTATTAAAATTATAAATGAACTACCATGATGTATGAAATATATTCTGATTTATAATGACTATTTATAGTTGATTATATCACTTATATAAAACCATATAATTTTTTTAGTAAAAGATATATGTTTAGGTTATATTTTCATTAACTTTAAATTACAAGTAATTAAATGTCATTTCCACACACAAGTGGTGCCATGGGGTACTAAAATAACCCAATGATGCCCATGGTCGGAAATATCTCATAAAATAGGATTATTACATGTTTTTGGGTAGTTTAATATTATTATAATATTGTTTTTTACACTTAGTTACTAGATTTACCCTTTAACCATGGTAAATAAAATATTTACTAAAGATACTATTCATAATGTCTGAAATTAAAAGGTGCCTATTTATACAATTTGGACCTCTTGATTCCAAATAAAGAATCAATTTCTCCAAATTCGAAACACACAAATTTCGGAAATTAATTTAAAATTATTTCTCATCATCAAACCCAAATAGCATGTTTTTAAGAAGTAAAAACTACCAAAAGATAAACATGTGTTTATCTCCAATTTTAATGTGAAATTACTTCCATGAAAAAAATTTGATTAATTGATAAAATAATAATCTATTTACACTTAACAAACAATTAAAAGGACTATATAACTATATTAATGAATTAGATGAAACATAAGTTTTGAATTAAAATGCACTATTTTTCATTATTCCTTACAAAATGAACTTTATCCGAAAAATACCAAAAAATTACCCAAAGTAAACTTTGATGTCCTACTTCTAGAGAAGAAGTTTATTTTGTATAATAGAATATATATAAACGTTAAAAATATATATTTAAAAATGGATTTCCATCAAATGGCAGTAAAACTACATTTTAGAAATAATTTTGTATTTATGCTTAAAATTGGATTCATTCTCATTTTAAGCCTCTAAATTTTATTGGATATATGTAAAAACATTTAACAAACATGTTTAATAATAATGGGGTTAGTTCTGTTTATTCCTACCAATACAATGACAAGGTGTTAACTATCATTTAAAAATAATATTATTATATTATTATTATTATTTTTGTATGACTAAGCCTTGTGTGCAACATAATATTTCAAAGAAACCCATTGGTGTGTGTCGGGTATTCCATCGAACATAACATCCCGTTTAAAGTAAAATTAATATTTAATTAACAAATATTACTAAATATTAAAATTTCATATTATTTATTTACCTGGAATGTTACAAGGTCAAACCAATGGTGGGGAGACTCTAGGTAGTTGAACAATATATGAGAACTTCCTGTTACATTTTATAAAAAGTATCATAGTTTTCTACTCATGAAAAGAATATATTCATTCAGAACATCACCTTTAGAATTGGGATATTCATCCATTTGTTCTGAAAATGTACATGGAATTAAAATCTCATTTCTAGTGGGTAGGAATGAAATATGGTATGAAAGAGTATATGATGAAATGATTATGTTGAAAATTGGTAATGGTTTCGATTCAAAGGCTTGTTGTTATGAAATATTCTACACCTATATGTGTATGTGGGAGAATATTTTGGTTTATTTTATCACAAGCCTACAAATATTTTTATTCAACATGAGGATATATGGATAGTAGATGACCGAATCACAAAGCCAACATACTTTTCTCCTATCAGTTAATCCAACACTTTATAGGATATATCAAAAATATCTATCTGATAACTTTTTAATTTACATGGATATTGAGTTTTTATTTTATCAACTAATTACCCCATATTTGTTTCTTTATTTTAACAATTTTTACAACTAGACCTTAGATGTAAACTAACATTGAATAAAACATATCATCTATAGAAGATGAATAGTCAAAATGAACTATTCATACATTTATAGATATGATCTGATATGTTGTTATAGTCTTGGAGGGTTCATGGAAGGATCGTATTACTTTGGTTAATTTATCTTATAAAAATAGTTTGACGAAACATTTTAGATTCAACGGTTTTAGGATTTGTGTGGATTTCCTTGTTATTCCCCTTTATGTTTTGATGAAACATGATCCATCTTTAATTTGACCGAGTCTTGTGCATGATACTATGGATTAAATGTATTTGATTCAGAAAAAGTAGGAAATGGCTGTTGAATCTCACCAAATACCATCAAATAATCTAAAATGGGATAAAAAAAGTATATGTGTTATTTTTTACACAAATAAATGAATGAAAAAGGTTTCCCAAACACCTGGATCATGTAAACCATTAAGGGGAACATGATCACATGACCCTTATAAGTTTAGGAAAATGGGACATGTGCATTTAATGAACCATGAGAGATTATTTGGAGCCTCTTTGATAAGACCTTCCACACTAACAAAGACATCTAGGGAATTCCCTGGTCATTTGGCTATTTCCGAATTAGTTCTCCAAATCATTGGACTTTTCTATAAGTGGGTTCCGAAAAATCAACCAAAAAATAATTGAAAAATAAATGTTTAAAATAATCATATTTTGGGAGCCTATTGTAGTTTCACACCTACACGCAACATGCTCATGATGTTTGTATGACACCATAGAGGCCCTCTATACATTTCTTCCATATCACACAAGAGTCCATTATATGTCACCCACATCACCCAATGGGTTTTGGACAAGGCCAAATAGTCACGTTCTTCCCCTTACATCTCAAAAGATACATATAAGGGTTTGATATGGTAAATCTCACACATAACTATAGGAACCTTTTCTGGTCATGTGATTTATAACTGATGGGTAGATTGGTCATCTTCAATAATACTCAAACAAACTCATCAGATCCTTATAATTTGTGAATTAAAGAATTAAAAAAATATGGAAATTATAGGAGACTCTTATGAGGGAAAGATTTGATGATCTTATTAGAATGATGTTATACACTATGGTCGATCACTATTGATAGCATTATCCCACCCAAAAAACCTATTTGATCTCATGATCCCCCCAGAAAGCCATCATTATCTTATGAATATCCCGTATAATGCATCCCAGATTACATGAGATCATTTCAACATGCATATTGATCTTGTGAATGTCCTTATACATGTTTTCCTGACAATTAAAAAAACCCTTGGAATTTTCATATGATCACAACAGACCTCTTTTGATTATCCAAAATACAATAGATGAAGTACTGATGGGACAACCATGCAGTCATAGAAAATCATGTGACTCCTATAGAAATATTTTCAAAAGAATGTGAAACTAAATACATCAACTAACTCTAATATAGATATTAGAGATATGTTCTGCATAAGGTGTAATATAATTTGGGTGGAGAGAATTATTATCCCCACCCCAGCCTAAAAAATCATATTGGGATCCATAAACCGGCACACCTATGGAACACGGAAGACTATTTAGAGTGGCAAGTACCATGATCTTAATTTATTCTTCAAAGTAAATATCTAGGGAATGATCTTTCATATTATATGACATGTGTTAGAACTTAACCTGATTAACTGAGATCAAACAAAGGGCTTCTAGTATGTTATATGAATGACATCATCCAAATATGTAACATCATGGGAATCCTAAAACAAGATATCACCGAACAAATCTAAGAACATATTAAATATATTCTATAATGAATTCTAATATTTGAAATACATATGAGAAGAACATATATGCTGGTCCTCGCGTGCTTCATGGTCTAATCCAGATCATGTGATAGCATTCAAAAATTTCACGGAAGTTAGGTTATGTTATCTTAACATATCATTTAGATCATTTGATGTCTTCCTTGTACATCAATAAAGTCACATGATACCCTAGGGGAATTCCACCTTAGTATCCTGAAGACCTCAGTGCATGCCATTCAAATCACATGATGTCCTCTAGACATGTGTACCAAGATATGATGAAACACCAGTGCATTTCATTTGGATCTTGTGATGGTCTTGGAGATTACTATCAATATCTCATTGAACCCTTAAATAATTTCAATCAGGTCTCTTGATAGCCCCAGTACATCCCAACATAGATAATGTTTTTTCCAAGATATAATGTATCTAAGATCATCTAGGGTAATTTAGACGTTTCATCTAAGGTCATGTGACACTAGAAAATAATTTCATCCATATAATGTGACACCCTCGAGGAATGTCATCTGAGGTAATGTTATGGCCTTTGGGACAAGTCATCCAGGTCTTATGATGTCCTCCAAACAGGCCATCCTTGACCATATGATGGTCCCAATAAATTACCTTTAGATTATGTGCCATACCTCATAAAATTTTAAAAAAATTATGTTATTTTATTTTGAATTATTTGGGATACAACCAGATATATCTACGTATCCTTTGACATGTCATGTAGATAATCAAGCATGTTAGGAAGACAATCTGTCCATGTGAAGTAGGATTTCCTGAGCATGATAACCATTTCCAATCTCCATACTAGGGAATCCTCAGTGTGTTAGCGCCTAAAAAATTGAAATATTATGACTATTATTCATTGGATTTGAAGGATATGTATGATTTCTTCCTAATACTTGAGATCCATAGTAAACATCCAAAGGTTTTTCCATGAACATAATTCCACATTCACAAGTAGTGAGGCTAGATACTTTCTATCACATAGTTCTCACACCGAACACAACTAATGTGGGATGAGGGAGTTGAAATGATTTTATCACTCACATCATATAGATCATTGAGATAGTAAAACCTCTTAGTGTAAGCCCTGATCAAAATAAACATTGATAACTCAAATGTTTTCTCAAATTAGGATACATGTGATTCCTTCCTAAGGGCTCAAGATCATATTGAATTCCACCTTAGTATAAGTACCACCTTTTCTCTGAGAATCCAATAATTAGAATCCAATCAATCATAATAGATGTTTATCTTTATACATATATCAATAGATTGAGAATTAAATTAAGCTATAATGACTCTGATTACTTCAATTACTAGGATAAATTAGACACCTTCCTATGGCCCGAGTTCCATGATAAACATACAAATGGCTCTCCCATCATGTACGCACCTCACCCATATGTAGTGAGACTGATTACATTATATCCCTTATTTTTCTAACTGAGAATATATCACATGGGTGTAATGAATTTCAATGATTGTACCATTATCTCCAGGAAACCTCAGTGTGTAATCCCCGATCAGTTAAATAATATAATTTCCCCATATAATGGTACCTAAACTAGGGAAGTCCCATGGGCATGATCGAACTACAATAACTCTAATTCATACAATAAAAAAGATATTTAGTGTGCACCCTGAGGTTTGATATTGACATTTATTTCCTAAATTCCCCAATATAGGTCCTTTTCATATGATTTTAAACAACAAAAGTTTTACAAACTATTTGTTCTTTGATTATTTCGATAAAATAAATTAAGTATGATACCTCATTATTGCCTAATCACATCTCCAAAATATTAATATCCTCCATTGTTTAAAAAAAACTCTATAGTGCATCATTATATAGATTTACCATACAATACGCTACCCATAAAAAATATATGGACGAAGAACATTAGATACCTGAAAATTGATTCACCAATAAGATCCCCGCATTTTAATATAAAATTATTTAACTTCTGATCATTTTGTTATAGAAACTGATACCTTTAGAGGTTTGGAAGAGATTATCATATATATCATAAATATATACTAAAGTATCAGAGTAGGAATCAATTCTCCCCCTAAAGGATTTGATGATCCCAACTTCCTATCATTTCATCCAATGTGATTTAAAATGTTCCATTTTGACTAAAACCCCAATTGATCGCATACCTTTGGAAGGAAGGTCGATACCCAGTAATGGATGTTAGAACTACTAGGATTTTATATAAAACATGAACATGAATGGAAAACCCATCTTGAATGATGGTAAATTAATTTTACCCCCCCTCCCACACACACATAATCAAAATGTTGGGTCAAGATACCCACACCGTTTCGATGAAGAAAAAGTGGGAAACCTAATGAGATATAATTTAAATTCGATATATCACTAACAAGATAAAAATTATAGACTGCCCATTTTTCATTGGACAATTTAAATCCTAACTTATACATGGTCCTCAACATCCTTATTCGGTCAAAACAAAATGGTGAACCCGATGTGAATTAACCAAATAAAAAATGATCATTTTATCATGCTTCATTAAATTATATTAGAATATCTTGTACAAACAAATATGGGGAAACTGGAATAGATCTTACTACTGATCCTATATAGAATGGGTTATCATTTTCCCATTCTCAATTTTACATGTCCAATTGAGAATAATGGACAAACCATAAATAATAAAAGAAAATTGTGTTACCCATACATATATGACTGAGAAAATATATTTCCATTGATGATTAAATAAAAAACAAAAAAAATTCTTGTTTGTTCAGGAATAAAAATAATTCTCTGACAAAAAAACTCCCAATAAAAGATAATATCATCTTCTAGAAATCGTTGTGGCAAACTAGCTCCTGCTACAACCCCTGCGAGAGTTATAATGACCTCAACTTCCCAAAGCTCTGAACGTCTTTTGAAAAATACAATGGTATATGAATTACATCAACATGTTATGATCATGAACCTCGAGGAATCCAATAAGGTACTATGAATGATAAAACTAGTAGGTATGCACAATCAAAATAAAGATGCAATAAATATAATGGTACTAGCTTCCACAACCTACCACTTTATATTTTTAACCCCATAGTCAGATAATGACCTCCTTCAGTATGAGATGATGGTGGATCCAAAAGTCAACTATGGATCCCTTCTATTTTATGGGATACAGTTGAGGTATCATTTCAATCACCATCACCAGAATCATACCACCGGTGTCCTTCATTATCTAGATAACGGTACCACCCAACACACTGAAATCTATGATCCCCATGCTTGGGAAACAATGAATGAATTTTAGGCAACGAAGGATATTGATAATCATGATTGGGACTATATCCATACAAAATTGATGATGTCACTAGAATATTATGGCGATAGCTACTAACCAAGATCATATCCCTCCTCACTCAAAATAGGGGTTTCGTCATATTTTAATTGGAAGAATTAGGGATTCACATATTTCTACCCATATGCATGAAATCCATCATCATATTTTGGTGGCACAATGAGGAATAATTGGGCTCATATCCCCACTTCAATATAAGATATATTCCAATACATAGTGGATATAGAAAATGATCACTATTAAATTACTACCCAAACATTGATAAGGTGTAATTACAAAATAGAAAAATCCTAATAATTCCACCAATATATTCTACCACTAGAATATGTATAAGAACCAACCACATATTCCTATTCCTATAGTCAGTGAAGCACAATACTCTTTTCAGTATAAAAAATTGGTTTCTCTATAGGAATCCCATAATATTTGTCTCATCCATGAGGTTTATAAGCATATCCTGGAAAAGGAAGAGGCTTCAGACCGTGATCATTTTCCATTTTCAATAGGGGCTCACCAGGTGAAAGAGGCACGTGCAACATGATATGGGAAAATTCTTATAAAAATTACCATCACCATATTCCAATGTACCATGATCAGGACCATATCCTCATTCTGGTAGTTATCACCAAGTGAGAGTCGTACATACCTAGTGACATGCTCATATTTTTAACAAAAATAAAAATAGAGTATTTCAAAGGATCAGGATATGGATCATACAACTATTCTACCTGAGGCCCACCATGTGAGAGTGGCACATGCCTTGGGACATGTTTATATTCCATACAGTGAATCTACATTGCATATTATAGTATCTCAAAGAATCCATATAGATATCACTACTTATGATAGAAAATTACTACCCAAACATCCTTCTCAGGCCATAAATGTGGAGGCTCATGTCCCTTATCCATTTTTATAGGTCATTTGGAATATTCTAATGGTGAATTCATATTTCTACTAGCATCATGTTCCCATTCCAGCCGATGATCACAAAGTGAGAGTGGAACATTCCTCAGTATGGGATCATATTAATTTAAAAAAGATAGGTCACATATTCCAAAGGCTCATGATTGTGCTCACATCCCCATTTTAACCATGTTTTAAAAAGTTAGAGTAGAACATGACTTGGTGAAAGTTTATAATCCCTCTAATAATTAAGAATCTCTTTGGAACATTCTAGTAGATGGATCATACACCCATAACACCAGATGGTTATCAAAATATGCTTTCATCTGACATGTTGCTAAATCACATCCCATCATAATCTTAAAAGGAAGGTAATAATAGTATGGAACAATGCATAATGAGTCCCATATACCTAATCTACTCAATTATAGTACTAGACAAATTCCCTATCCACCAAGGGCCTGTTGAATTTTCAATTGAATCTAAAGGAAACCATTTCTGCGATATTCCACCTTTTGGTAGTGTGGAGATAGATCATAGGGACTCCACATATGATATCTTTTATAGTCAACCAACTCGTGATAATATCTCTGATGAAAAAGGAAATCATTTCCTTACCTATAAACCTCTGTATAAAGAGGTGTTAAAAACTCAGATTCCGTTATAGATAGAGTATCTAAAACATTAAATTCAACAATATACTATTTCCCATCATCTTCTAGAATCACTCCACTTTGGTAAGTAAGTGACCCAATGAAACACATTCTATGGTCTGTCCAAATGGAGGAATGTATGTATGATGAAGAGGAGGACATAATTGAAATATGGAGGGTGTAATCTGAAAAAAACCTCCCAACCATGTTTTATACCCTTTCCAGTTATGACTACAAGATTCTAGATGAGCTAGAAAAGGATTAAATGCCTATCAATGCCAAAATATGTGGTAAAATCATCAGCTCAAGTACTCTAGAAACCACCCATATCATAGATATAAGGCTTACCTTCTACCCATCATGATACTCTATTTTTAGAAAGACCTAGATGCTATCTCCAAGGAACAAGACCCAAAACTAAAAAATCGTAGTAAAAATGTATAGAAATATTTCATCCATTGCATAAAATATCTTTAGTAATGTCATAATGCTCATTATGTATCTATATTCAATGATGGGGAATGTATGGATCATTGAATTTTTACACACCACAGAATAGTAGATCCCCAAATATATAGAATTTGGTAATTTCATAGACTCCAATTAAATTAGGGGCTCATATAATGATTAATCTATTTAGTCAATATAAAAAAATTCCCCTACATCAATGGTGTTGAGTCATCAGAAATGGATGAAGTGTAAATCCAACAGATCTTTGATTTTTTCCCCTAAAAAATGGGATTTAATTTCAGACACAGAAGATGGAGTTGTGATCAACATGAAATTTTATCATAGAAATAGACTCCCTTCATGGGCTGCCATTGCGCCCATCAATGACACTCAAAAAAATATTCCACATATAATATGTCATATTACCAACTACTATAGAATCATTCTAGTAGAAATACCAACCCATTAGGAAAGGTTAATCTCTACCACTACCTATGCTCTTTAGATCATCAATTACAATGAGGATTCCAAAGATATCAGTGGTATCTACAAATAATCACCATCCCACTATGCTAGGGTAAATTATATCTCAATCACCATCCATAAGTTCATCATCCCTAAAGAGAGTCAGGGGAGATCAATGGTAGATTATATCAACCCCATAATAGTAGTTTGGGTGAATTTATATCCTCATATACATCCTATATTTAATTAAATCATTGATTAAAATAATCAGATCCTAAAAAAAGGATCAATAAATATTAATTGATTCCCTAGATAGGCCATATCCCATAAGGCTTGTAAAATATTCATAATCATAGTCACCATAGAGGGATTCACTTTTCTATAGGTTGGGAGGTAAATATTGATAATTGGTATCTCATCCATTACTCTCTGTGTAAGGAAAACCACATCTATTTGTTAATATTTTAGAAATCTTGACCAAAAAATCTCTAAATTCCTCCACTCATAGGCTAAGGTGAGAGGAGTGTAAGAAAAAGGTAATCAAATCCCTATGTTATCGTAGGAGAAAACAACCATATATGGTCAAGGTTTTGAGAACCATCCCTCATATAGAAATTTAAGAATAATAAGATTGTATTTAATGTAATGGGACAAAAACCATTTCTTGATATACCTCTATGAATGTAGGAACTTTTAACACAACAGATAGTCTGGATCATGATGTATATGTAGAGGGATGAAATATAGAAAAAATACCATGAGAGGTGGATCTAAATGAACCCAATAAGTCTCCACGAACCTGGATCCCATTGAGGATCCAAAATATGTCACATCCAAATATCAAAGTTCCACCTCTATGGTTGATCACAATCAATGATAATGGTAAATGTGCGGCTACATCCCAATCACCCCCTGAAATGTCAAAGTTCTTTTCATAAAGGAAAAAATGGAACCATATGAGAATGAAATTCCAAACCTCTAACAACTAAATGAGTATATACTCAAGGGAAACTTTCCCACTATGTAACATATTTAGATAGAGGTGAATATCCATCCCCCAATACCTCTAGAAAGAGATGATTCATATTCATTCTCTACCTCAAGGTCGTAGGTCTATATAATTGAGAGATTCAAAAATAATCACAACTTTCATCTATTACATCACTAACTTCTACCTATCTAGGGAAATCATTTAGTCTCTCTATGAATTTAGAATTAAGGGGGATGAAAAAAGAGCGACCTCATCAACCTCTTAATGGGACTTATATAAGGGAGGAATCTCATAAAATAGTACCTCTTGAACTTTTTAATGCCATTGAGTCCCTTCCAACTATAATAGAAATCATGAAAGGTTGAATCAAAATTATGGAACCATAGAATAAGCCTTATATTGATTGGCTGGAAGAAACTCACCCATGAAATTTTTGTAATCCTTCATTTTCCACCTTTTATGGAGAAAGATACACAGACAACAAATCAATCACATTGTTTTCTAGTATGATCTGATGATTATCCCTTGAGGGAAGAAGGAGATGACCAAGCATAGATTTTGTTTGTACAAAATATGATAGGGTATTGAATTGTTTGATACAAGAAATATCTTATAGGATTCATTGCATGACGGGAAGGCCTTTGTTGTAAATTCCATTACCATTTCAACTCAAAACTGAGGAAAATGAAAATCATCGACCTGGAAAATTGTAAGATATGTGAATATTAGAGGGTCCCTGACGTCATATATAAAAGGAAGGGTTTTACCTATTCACTCAATATCCCTCTCTTGTATGAAAAATTTCACGAACTATATGATGAAAATATTAGGGGTGATATACAAACAACTATAATTGTAATGATATATCCAGGTGTGGTACGTGAGTTCGATGAAATTCAATAACATTTGGAAGAACCAATTCAGTGGACCAATTCTAAATCTCAATTTGTGCCTTTAGAATATGGGAAAAGGCTCACAAAGGTAGAATCTTCCATTGTTACTCCAAATATTATGACATCACTATCCAAGAACCACGACAAATCCTGAACCATTTAGTGCCGCCTATTGAGCGATAAAAACTAAAAAATCACCCTCTGCCATAAGCATAGAAAAATTAGGTTCATCATATATATGATTAATAGATGAATAAAACAAATTCCCTCTAAAATGGAAAATTCCATGATTATTTCCTTGCATCCATGGACAATAACCTTCTAAATATACAATATCCCATGAATTCAAATAAGGTCAATCTCCGTAATTTACCAAAATATTATAATATCCATAGAAGGATGGTTCATAACAACTATTATTTCTTCATATTCAAATACATTCTCCAATGCATGATCGATTCTGGACATGGGATTTTAGATAACTCCCTGACACAGGTAACCTACGTGACCATTTCCCAATAAAGAAGAATAAGGTGATTGGAAGAATTTTATGTCCAAACGGGGATAGAAATTAAATAGTTTGATGAATAAAAAAGTATTTTACCAATCTCATTCCACCCTTACATTATAAAATCTTAGAACCAAAAACGTTCTTCCACCAAGGTAGGTGACATTAGATATTTATTTTGAAGGATGATGTAATCGTCAGACATAGGATTACATGGAGGAAGAGTCAAATTCTTCTCCAACACAAGTTGTGAATCTTTTTGATTTCATCCGTGTAACATCAGATGCTGAAGAACCATCCCTACCAAACCAAGCCCAAATTGGATGGATATTTAATATTCGGTTTATTAAATATGATACAGTAGGAAGGCCACTTCTCTAATAATTAATATGCCTCTGAGTATGAAACTTACCTATTAAACAATATTTTGCATTAGAAAAAAAAGGATATATGGGATAAACCAGGGTGGTCGGGCTGAATATTTTGATCAAATCCCAACAGAGGACATATAGGTGGTTGATACTCAAGTTAATTTGCTCGAGCAAGCCTAATAGAGACATAGAGGTTTCCTAAAATATTCTAATGGTCTTATATAACTAGTCATTTTACACGACTGCTTAGTGGGGGTGCAGTTATTTTATCATCCCATGTAATGAGGAAGACCTAAATGACCCATGCCACTAGAATCATATGCTAACTCAGCCTTTTCAAAAGCACTGAGCCGATCTACTTTAAACACATCATCTCTTGAGTCACATAATAATGAGTAGCCCCACCTCAAGAAGTGCCAACCCTTGGCACAAAAGTGTGACAATCTGAAATAGTTGGAAGTTTTCCAAGCCAAACATCCAATCCTAGATGTGCTCCATATTTTAGAATAACATGTGGAGGATCTCATTGAATCCCTCTAGAGACCACATCAGTTCAATATATAATCTATGACAACTAATGTTTAACAATTGGAGACCATTCCAGAATAATTACATGTCTCTTTGTCATTCATAGATTATGATCAATAAGAGGTAATCTGTGGAAACAAAAAACCCAATATCATTTGGGTAGACTCAATAATGTCAACATATGAATGTCCCATATTTAAAACACTTTCATGATCAACGTACTCATGATTCTAACCCAAATAATATTGGAGTATAGAAAAGTTGTTTAACTCCCATAATATGGACCATTCACTAGAATGAAATGTGTGACCAATGACCTTTGGGGAAGAACAATCTATAAAATGATTTTTGTGAGCACACATATATTGGTGATTTTAGGGTTATCTATCAAGGTACCACATATAATGTAATTATCATAAGTCCCTCTCTCAACATCCATGTGGTGGTATCCTCAATAATCCGTTAATTGTTTAAATACCCCATCAATGGAATGGTCTACATACTACATTGTGATAGTTTCCCCTTCGAGAAATGAAAAGAAAAATAGTTTATAGAATGTTTCTATGAAAAAGAACGAAAAAAACCTATGTTGGATGAATATATACCAGTTTTAAAACACAATGTATTGTAGACCGTACCATGTTAAACTCTGGAGTATACTGGACAGTGACTATGTGATCCCCGTAAATCTTATTGTGGAAATTGAACAGATAACAAGTTTACAAGACCCTTCCATCCCCAATGATAGTTTAGAAGATAGTAAGACCCAAAATAACTCTTCAATTACTCTTATAGAGGGGGATTGTAATTTATTTTCTCATGTACTCTCATACCAAGATAGAAATTGAGATTCCCCTATATTGCATACTTTATTTGAAAATGCCCCCACAGACTCATAGGTTGAATAAAAAGGGGATGACCTCAAGAATGCCCCACCCATATTCTAGGAGGAAATCCCAACCACCATAAATGAGCTCAGGTAGGAAAATATGGGAATAAAAGAACAATTTTCTCCTATACTGATTAGTGTCTCCATGCCACTCATGTAAAAAGATACATAAATAACATTTAAAAATTATTACAGAAATTTGATTTCATGGAATTATACATAAATTTCATTATTGAATCTAAATTTGGTTACACACCATCTCATCTTACCTGATGACCATCAAGGATTCAAGCTGGAATCCATGTGGATGAACCCCTCTCATTCTAAAAATGTAGATATAGTATTTTTCAAATTGATCAAGGCCTTATTTTTTTGATTAGTAACACACCAATGATAGATCACCTGTATTTCCACTTCGAATAAAAAGAGTGGTAATATTAGGGTCTTTATTGATTTAAAATACCATAATTGACACTACTCGAAGGATGATTTTTCATTGATGATTGAAAAACTCACGATAGTTACAATTGATGAATTCAAATCCCTTTCAATCATGGACATGTATTTAGGGTACAATAAGAAAAATATGACCATGAAGATGAGGAAGCCACTGCCTTCGGAGCTCCCAAATGTTTCTTATTATATCAGTTCATGACCATTGAAATAAATAACGATGGATATACATACCAATGTAAAATGAATAATATATTTAATACCTTACTTGTATGGATAGTCAGAATGTTATGTTGATGACCTGGTTGTCAAATCCTGACAATGATGTGATCACATCACAAATCTTCAAATAGCATTTTAAAATCATTAGTAGAATATTCTAAATATGAATCTTATTAAATTAACTTTTAAAGTGAAATCATGGTTATTCCCTAGAATTTTTATACACCACCACGACATCAAGGTTGATGTAGAAAAAGTAGTGCTATTTTAGTAATTTCACAACAAGGATTCTCTTATAATTGAGGGGGATTTAAGGTTGGCTCGCAAATATTCATAATTTAATAGATTAAATGGATGGAAAATCACTAACATGAACCAAGATAATTATTAAGGGATTTTCTTATAAATATAATGAGAACATCCTAGAATCATTCAACAGTCTCGAGAAGTACCTCATGTACCCACTAAAACCGATGATAGTGGTGGAAGGATAGAAACTCATATTATGTGTTTCTTACTTGGAGCACTCACATTGAACTATCCTTGCATATAAGAATGAAGAGGGGAGTGAGAAAAGTCTCTGTTAGTTCATCCGATTAATACTAGGTACTAAGACAAAACACTTGGATGTCAAGAAGAACTTCATCACACTCATCATTATAGTGTAGATTTTGAGGGATTACATGCGGCACCATGAAGTCTATCTGGTCTCTCATATTAATTCACTCAATAAAATCCTCAGTATTCCCATGTTTATGTTTTTTCTTATAAGGTGATCATTTTTCAATAATAAAATATTTAGTTTATGTCACATATGGTGGTTATAGTTACTGCCCTGGCTGATTTCCTCATGGAAATGACCACCCGGTGAAGTACACCAATGGACTCCAGACATCCAGATGAAGAGGTTTTGTACGCCAATAACACTCCATGTACATAATATATGTATTTTAATGGAGCCTCACAAAGTAATATTGGTAAGAGAATGTAAAATCCAAAGCTCAATCATGTTTTATTTGGGATTTTATTTTTTTGTTATGAAAAAAACAAATTATTCCCTTATTATTTTCAACATCTGAATGATGCACAAATAACAAGGAAGAATACCAAGAAGACATAACTAGCTTGGAGTTGGCCCTATACATATATATATCCAACCTGAATATCAAATGGTATTTAGGGATATTGATAAATAAGATTAGTAGAATATATTACCTTAAAAATGAATAGATATCCCTACTCACTGGCTAAATCAGGGAATTAATGTCAGAGTTCCCTTTTGATCCCACATTGCATAAAATTCCCCAATCAAAGAATAATCACAATGACATAGTGGTTAATATACTCACAATATTGGATAGTCCTATTCATGAGGAAGAAATCATCTGTATAACACACAAAATAATGGTATCACCAATCATCATCTATGAAATGGAAGGAAAAAATTATATCAACACTACACTAAAGCATGAAAAAAATATCAACCCAAGGATGGAAAAATCCCAAAATCTGTTATCTTTAAAATGGGATGCTCCCAAAAGATCGATCTAGAATAGAATATTTTTTTCATTGAATAGTGAACATTACCTTTCGGGGTGTTCCAAATGAGAATACAAACCTCTAAAAATGAGGAATCGATGTAATACATCTCATATGTATAAAATAAATATAAATTCTTTATTTCATGTAAGAAGTCCATCTTAGATCCAGCATTACATATCAATTTGGAAGTAACCTCTCCCATTATATCAGGAGAATGGTTTACTACTAGAAAACCACAATAGAAGACTATGTGGAATTAATTATGAAATTTCATGCATTCAAAATCCAAGAAAACATTATTCATCAACCCCCATAATTACTACATATAGTAAGATATTACTCAATATTTTCCATATGTGGAATGGATATTTTGTGGCCATATCCCTGGTCCACAAATAATTAGTTTAAATATATAGTTAATACTAATAAATTTTTCTCTGAATGGGATAACTCAATACCCCTCAATGATTTCACGATGAAGAATAGTTTCAACTTCACATTTTCCCATATCATCACCAGGTTCGAATTCTCTCACACAATATTGATAGAAAAGTTTTCCAAAATTTTTTCTACAGTTGAATAAATTGTACCAATAATAATAAATTCAATCGAATAACTCATCCCTATATAATGTAGTATAAAATAAAAAAATAGAATCCTTCCATAAGACTCTATCAAATATACTCAATAAAAAGGTGAATAAAGAGATGTTTTCTTGGATGGAAAAGCTCCTACTAGATTTATGGGACTACTATACCACAACATGTACTTTAATAGAATACAATTCATGATCATTAGTGTATGGGACTAAGTAAATATTTCACATAGAGTTCCATTTACCTTGATTTTAATAGCCACGTGATTAAAACTCTTGTATGATGATAAATATTAAAAACAGCTAGATTATTTTATGTGTCTTCATGAGAATAAGATCTATACATTGTACAACCATGAATCTCACTAGAATCGAATCTCAGAGGCCATCAATAAAATTTTATTCCTTTGTAAATTTATTCATAGAGACCTGTTATTGGATATTGTATACCCATTGATATATAGAAAAAATTATATATTGTTAGAACCCAAATGGGAAGAGCATTATATAATACATTAGTTTTATCACATCATAGCTTAATCCTTGAACACAATAGATTTGGAATAACTTACCCCTTACCAATGAATGATTTCTTAATAAAATCTTTGAATAATTACCATCATGAATTTATCATCTTAACTACATGGCTCTAAAAATGTACGGGGATTGTCCTAGTAGAATGATGAAAAACTACATATCAAACTTCATCCAAGTCATATGATATTAAATTTTATAGAATACATCCAAACCACCTAACATTAAACAACATAGAACTCATCCTAGAAAAAAGATTATAAAATTCACACCATCCATTTTCCTTACTGGATGATGTTAAACTACATGGGAATCATCTTCTCACAAATGACTAACCTCGCACGATCAAGATCTATGTGGGAGAAAAATAAAATTCCCCTATCACAGTGTGACAGTCAGGACCATATAGGGAATCTCATCACTCAATAACTATATATCACTAGATTAGACCTATAACAACATCTGTAGTTATTCCCATACATCCATTATTGGGCCCACCCACAACATTACTTTCATTTAATTTTTATTACCCCATGTCTATACTAAAATACGTTAAACTAAACGATTGTTGTCCTTTATGAGAGACATTAAACTTCAAGGGTTTCTAGAACTATGTATGGATTTATTCTCATTATTATGAGATATATATGGATTCTAGGATCCCATATACTTTCCCAACTGTCACATATAAAAAATTTCCCTTGTCCTTTATCCAATTACATCAATGTCATGAGAAACCTTTTCCATTCCTTGTTTTCACAACAATAATATATTATGTGGGATTAAGATCATTAGTGAGATATTAGATGCATAAACCATTTATTTTAAACCAATATAGGGGAATAATGGTCTATATTCCTTGCTAAAATATGTTAAATTTCAATGTTGTTGTATCTTTCATGACATAAAATTTTAAATTCCATTGGATGTCGCCTGATATGGGAAAAAAATTATTGTTGTTTGTATCCCAAAACATCTCTGTTATATAACTATATGTGACATGATCCATGTCATCACATGATACATTGTGATTTCAAAATCCACAACACTGGGTCCAATTATAAAAATGAATCATAAAAATACCCCTTTCCCTATGTACATGTCAGACTTGAAAAGATATGTCTTATTAAATAACTATGTGTGGATTGATTCCTATTATCGTAGGATATATAGTGACTAATATATCTATATACCTAAGGCGAACCACAATACTATCTTTTCATGTTAGGGATCCTAAATCATTAACGTATAATGATAAACATTATGTATTTTCAAGATCTATGTGTGTCTAGATTCATGTCACCACAGGATATGCAATGACATCTAAATCTCCAATTATGGGTCCATCTATGATAATAAAAAAGAAAAATTATTCCAATGCATATGGGTTGGACCAGAATTGAGATTTAACCCTTCAATAACTACACATGGCTTGATTATTTCGATCATAATATATTTATTGATTCTTGGATCTCCAATCATGGGACCAGATACAACAAATAATAAAAAAATGCACCCCAACTGGATAAGGGGTGAGTCACACAAGATTATTGTTCATATATATGAGTCATATGTAGATATGAATTTCTTGTTCAGGTAATATAACATGAATACTTTTTTATTCTAGTCACCATGTCCTTATCCCAAAACATTAAACACCATGGAAATAGATATTTCCATACTGCATGATGTTAAACTATATGAAAAATGTCATGGTTAAATAACATTTAAATTTCACAACAAATAAATTCCCATTACATTATAGTAAAATGCACGGACCATAAAACATTTTCATCCATTATTAATGGAAAATAACATCATTTACTTGATCAACTATAGTATGGGGTGCTTTCTCTATCTTTTAAGCACCTTAATTCATAAATCACACTCAATGCCTTTAGAACCTTCAATTAATGAAAACCATGCATGCACTCTGTAAAGGAAATGATATCTCTCTTCATGGGCATGATATCAATTTATAAGATATTAAATCTTCCAATCATAAATATAGTGAATCAATAAAGAGTCATTTCTAATCTTTATGTGTCTGACGTCATCATGAAAGAACTATCTAACTGATGGTGTTTTCAGTTATCCCCAACATGGTTATCCCATCGCATTACTCATTACCATATAAACTGAAGTTGTTATTTACAACATCTTCATGTCCTTCTTGGAAAAATAATAATGTACTCTTAACCCTAGGTATCATATTTAGGCTCTTGTGTAATATTCCTCTACATATAGGTCCATGTTCATCCCAACCATAAATTAACTACTCTTATGTAAATTTTTTATGAAATTAAAAACCCACCATTTATGGTACAAATTTCATGAACATAAACTACTAGAAAAGAAGAAAAAAAAACATTTTAGGTTTAAACCCCATAAAGTGATGACCATGAAAAAGTCAAGACACCAACCACTAAACTCGTTATCTACAATGTTTAGGAAAAATTAAGGAGTAAGTGAATAAGGAATAAAGATAAAAGGTATATTGTTTTGGCCGAGTAAAATCAATTATATTTTCTCTAGATTCCCTTAAATAAAACAAATCCCGAGTATTGACTTTTTATATCTCACAAATAAAAAATTATCCTATTTTTATAGTTTAAATGTGTGAAAGTTGTATAAAAAATCATGTCCATAACCTATGTCCATGGATTACATGAACCATGACCTCTATAGACATGCCATAGAGTACAACCTATATCCACAGTTTAAAGCATGGAAATAGGTGGCAATAACCGTGATTTTAGTCATGGTTGTAGGTGGTTATAACCATGGTTTAAAACATGGAATTAGGTGGATATGGCCATAGTTTAAATCATGTATTTAGGTGGATAAGATCATTTTTAAGACATATCCTCAGTTTTATATGTCCAAATATTGAAACTAATTCCTTAGGTGGTTGTGTAAAGGGTTGAGACCATTTCAGTTGCCTTAAAAAATTTCCAGTGAGGTTAGATACTCAGACCTCTTCTATAATCATTCTGACACACTACCACTATGATACACTATACTATATATATATAAAAATATAATTGTATACAATTATTTATAATAATAATTTTTAATATAAAATAACTATATCCTCCATTTGAAACCATAGAAATGGCAGGATATGGCCACCATTTCTAACCATAGACATTGTTGTCTCTATACTTGATTTAAACTATGGTCCTATGTATATATATATATCCCTATATTAAGCCTTGGATTTAGGAGAAAGTACCACCATTTAAACTATGACCTTAGGTGGTTATGTTTATGGTTTAACCTTGGACCTATTTGACTGTCAGCATAGTTTAAACTGTGGCCTTAGGTGACTATTTCCATAGCTAAAGTTGTGTCCTTATGTAACTATGGTCAATATGTAAATCATGTCATTAAGAGGATATGTACATGGTTTACTAATCCATGGTATTACCCTTTTAAAAAAAATTTATTTATTTTTAAGGTTGTTCACAAATAACCCTATTCCATGGTTTCATATAACCATGGATATATGTTGGACTATATCTAATGATTATAGAAACCATGGATATAGGATCCATATGACCAATTTTTTCAGGTCATGGAAATAGAAGTGTGGTCTTAGGTTTATTTTATTATTGTTTCTCCTCATCATGATAATGCTTTCAGTAGGTGGAATACAAACCTTTAGGGTGCTCAAAACCTTCTTGAATATTAATTTTTCCATAAATCACACTTTGTTATTCGAGTGACTTAGGAAACCGAAAACCATTCAGGGTCCTTGGAAAGGAAAATTTATATCACTATTTGACCATGCTATAAATTCTTATGATATTATAACTACAAACAAGAGTAATATTTTCCCTATATTAAGGGATTTTTGATCTTTATGATCCATGACATCACCACGGTATAGTTTAACACCATAAAGTGGTTTTTCCTCTTCTTGGTATGATTTTACCATACCATCCTCATGACATGACTAATTTGATCCGTGATTTACCACACCCATTACTAGACTATTCAAGTGGAGTTTACATCCATGAGGTTACATCACATTTTTTGTACTCTTCCTCAAAGAAGGAATGTGAAACTCCATTTTTGAACATTTTGATGGACAACACACTATGATTCAAAACCACATGATGTAGGGATTTAGCATCACTAAAGTCATAGACTTAATAGTGGTTACATAACCCTTCATGTATAGATATATATTCATACCCAAATTTATTATTCAATTTTTGGAGTCTGAATAAATATTTCATGGACATTGGAAAAGAGACGGGAACCCTACATTTGATAATTATATTGATGCATAAGGTCTCATACCTAGAAATGTGAGGAATCCCTTCCTTGAAGAAAAGGAACTCCATTACATTTTGGTGATAGAAACATTTTTGAAAATCCCGAATCCTCATGGTGTGATGGTTAATCCTCAAAATGTGTGACCATTACATATTCCTTGACTCAAACATTTGTGTTAGGTATTATTCAACACATTTTCCAACTATCTATGTAGACATGTCTCCCCTAGTTCTATTTCATATCCAGTGTATCACCTATATAATATTTTATGGACCATGTATAAGAGTGGGGGCCCCTATATTTGACCAAGCTATTGACACATAATGGATTTGACATACAAATAAGAAGCATATTCTCTTAGTAGGAATGAAAATCTAATCTTCATCATCCCTTGGAAGACAATGGAATAAAATTGAACCTTAGGGTATCTTAGGCCATCCCTGTGATTTCTTCAACATATTCCATATTTAGTAATTGAGTTTATGTGCTAAAAAACCCAAAATTATAAAAACAAATTGTCTGGGATAAAAGACCCTCAACTACACAAATATATGGTCCAATCTAAACATCCCTAAACAAAATAATTGAATTTATGATCGAAATTAACCTAAACTATATCAATACATGTTCCTAGATAAATAAATTTAAACTAAAATAACAAATAGTCCAAAATAAAATACCCTAAACAACAAAAATAATGGATTGGATAAAGGACCCTAACATATAGTGATAGAAAGTCTGACCTAAAAGACCCTAAACTACAATAACATGATGATTTATTATACCAGAATTGAAAAGATACAAATCATGTTATTCTAACCATATAGACTTATAAAAATATATTCTCTCTAATTATATTGATATAAAAAAAATATGAATCTTCCTCTAGGACATATATTCTTCCAATGCATTCCTTATGTAATAATGAATTCTCAAAATTTATAGAGAAAATATGTCAATGAGGGATCTCCCTTGGGTGGGAATTCCTGCTAATTTCTCCAGAAAATATATATTATAATGTATAAATTAAAAAAATTTCTTTTATGTTTACATGATATTATGAAAATGCTAGTAATCATCAACAATTCCTGTAACATCAAATTAGTAAAATATAATGAAAATCATGAATGAAAGAAAAATGGAAGACAAAAAATAATATTCAGAAGATCTAATAATTGATTTCATGGAAGGATGGATCTCTATAATTTAGATCCTCTTAGAAGATTAAATAAACAATGGACATTAATGATGAATGAAAATCAAAATTTGATCATTTTTTCTATCCAAATAAAGAAGAGTCTGATAGGAACTTTTATTTAGAACCTAATTGCATCCCACCCCACTTACTCTGCTTATAACTTTGGTAAAAGTCTATCAATAAAATTAGATAGATCCAAAGCTCACTTTTTAGTGGTTTTCAATTAGGTAGATGCCGATGAATGTTCATATCATAAAAATAATAAGATCTCATCATATCTCTATATTTTTATGGACATGACATCCATTCATGCATGAAAGTCTATTATAAATTGTTGGTCATTACCCAAAACCTATGAATCCTCATTCATCTATTCAACTAAGGGAGTTTCAGATTCAATATCATGAAAAACCCATATTGTTGGAAGCCAAATCTTATGGTGTCATAATGATTTATATTTTTTTTTCATATAATGGATAGTAGTCAATGATGTCAACCCCCAATTCATGAAAGTTCATGGGAATATTTTCTTCCATATCGTAAAATGTTTTTAAATGTGTTTTAGTGAGTAGGGGTAGAATCTAGTACCAAATAAGCACAGTCCATGTTTGACCCACTTCACTGGATTCTAATGTGGCTTCATTAAAAGGGGAACAACTGGATGAGATGACAAAGAAATAGGAGATAAACCCCCAAAAAATAATCTCTCAATAGATGCATCATGTAGAAGGGATATCTCCCTCGAAAGATTCTTCCCTACTAAGGGTATGGTTATCATTAAGACAAGAATAATTTTTTTATTTCTCTCTTGAGTATTAAATAAAATCTGTAGCTGCTATAAAAAAGTGGTCGGTTTGAAAAATAATTTTCCCACATTATAGACCCATCGATCCAGTACACCATCCCTGTAGGCCCCAACTAATGTATGGACATAATCATGAGTAAGAAAGGTACAAGTACCAAAAAGAAAAAGGATAGTATTGGAATATTTATCCTCACATTAAATTGTAACAAAAAACTATAGAATAATTATGTAATTTTCTCACCCCACATTCCATCTAAGGAGAGAGGAAAAAACCATTGGATTCAACTGAACTAGTATGAAAACTGATAAATTCAATATGGGTCACAGACAATCATCTTGTCTATCCTTGATTTAAGAACCTCATCCCAAAAGTGATATCTAATAAGATATTTTATAAAGGATGTTTAATTTATTTTCAATAATTTTTCCGATTGGTGTTGGATAGAGGATACAATCCACAAAATAATATCATATCAGCATATTAGTAGCCACTTATAGGCCTAATAGTGTGGATTGAATACTAGATATGTCCAAGAACATTGGATGAGATTAGGCACCATGGATGTAGGTGGTATTGTGATATCTATAGTAGTATAAATTCTTTCCTATCTAGAAAAATAAAAACTAAGAAGGGCCATAGATCCTATAAGGTATTTTACCATTATGAATGTGGTATAAGAGTTAGTAAAGTCATTCTAGTGTCTATACCTCTAGATTATAGGGCCCTCCCACTACTAGTCATGCTTCCATCACTAGAAAACTAACAAAGATTTTTGAGCATGTGTTCCCATCCAAAAAAACCACTTATTTAAGAACATGGATAGGAAGCCCACTACCCTAAGGAACAGTGATGTCTCTAGATTCACACACTAACCCCATAAGGAATGTTTTCGAGCTTCCAGGTGTTTGGAAACAATCTATCATGAAAATATTTCAGTATTTTGTGCAAGGTTGTGTTTGTTAAAATAGTATGTTTTCATGGGGAATTTTCGAGTTCCATAGATATTTTTTACAACCCATGTTGAAAATGTACCATTAAAAAAATATCTATAGGACATATAAAAATACCAAATACAAGGTAATAATATTTTCCAATGTTTTCCAAATTTTAGGGTCCAAAATATGGAGTTTGGTGGGCATTGAAAAAAGTGGATTTCCATGAAAATTCCATAAAAATATGGAAAAGGAATGAGTTTTGTGATGATGGGCTTAATAAAGTGTATTTTCTAAATAGATGAATATTTTTGATAGTGATCTTTGTGATCACAATGTGCTTCATGAACTTTAGAGGTGAAGGGAATTGTAAAGGGGAATTGTAGCAACATAATGGTTTTAACGTAAGTCTCTAAGATTATAATGATCATTGTGGTGGAAGCGCAAAGTATTTGATGGAATGATCTATGATTATAACTATCTTTTAAATACAAAAAAAAACATGGAGATTCATGAAGAAGATATAATTTCAGAAAAAATTTCAGAGATCAATGAAATTGGATTACATGGTAATGATGTGGTGCAGATGGTTTTGGAATCCATTGGAAAAGACTATAAATAATCCTCGACCCCAGAGTGAAGTGTAGAGATAATCCATGAAAAAAATAAATCTATCAATTCAAAAAATAATAGTTTTGAAGACCGCGAGCATCATTAAATTTAGGGAATTTGTAGAGGCCAGATAAGCTCTATTACAGGAAGGCATGCAGAAAAGGCTAGTTCTACTTTGGGGAAGAAGTGTTCTTTGAAAAGGCTTGTTTGTGCATTGTGAAACCATTAAAAACAGTGTGGGATTTTAGAACTTGTATTCTCTACGAACTGGTGATCTTTGTGAACCTATGATCTCAGTGAAGAGGCAAGAGATTCACAAAGTCTATTTCAATCATTGAGAAATACGAAGCTTCACAAAGAATTGAGATTCATGAAAATGTTTTGAAAAGGTATTTCCTAGTGTTTAATAGAAAATTTTTCATTCGTCACGGGATATAATTTTGAATTCAATTGAACATCTACATATAGTGTAGGATTCATTTTTTAGTAATTATGAAGGGACCATCAAGTCCATAAATTGTGAGTGTTTTCCTTCCAGAGTAGTGTGAAAAAGAAGAGGAAGACAATCATCTATTCTACCAGTAGTGATCCAGAGAGTGAAAAATAGGGAGTTACCATTGGGAAAGTTGTGAGATAACCCTAAAATTTGTAAAGGCAATGATCCTAAGAATATAAGTAATATATTTCGAATATTATTGGTTGGTATATTTAGTGTATTTGGTACAGTAGCATATTTCCATTAGATGCTCCTTAGACATAGCCTAGTGAGGGTGGAACAAGTAAAAAGCATTGTGCCTGTGTGTTTGTTTCCATGCATTACATTCAAAGCATCATCATATTAAGATAAATAAAGGAAGAATATGATAATAATTAACACATAAGTGGATAAAAAGAGAACCTCATAATACAAAGGTAAAGATCCAGTGGGGTAGGGATAATTTGAAAAGAATATCCATACCATGATTCAACCCCGTCTCATGGTATCTAGGCCTTTATTAGTCCTTACAGTTGGTGTCAGAGTGGTAGGTTTCTTTTACCATATTTGTTTTCACTAAAATGGTTAGATGATTGACAATATTAAATATTCAGTCTGCTATTATCATTCAGTTCCATGGGAAAGGGAATAATATCAAATAAGAAGTAGATGTTAGGTGATATTCTATAGACTAGAAGTGTCGATAGAAATAGCGTTATTCAATTGAACAAATCTAGTATTGAACGAAATAATGATTTGGATAAATCATACATTTAAAATACTTAATAATTGAATGATGTATAAGGAATGAGTGAAGAACCTGATATTCCATGTGATGATGTAACTACTGATGATGAAGAAATTCAAAGAATACTGGAAATGAATTTTGTCCACAATCAGTGGAATTAGATCGTAAATTTTAAGAAGAAATTAAATCTAATGATATTAAGATCCATGTAAAATATATAAAGGTTAAAAATTTAAGAGTTTTATATCAATGTCTTATCAATGTGGCTAATTATATGATAGAGAAGAATGATTTCCAAGATGAAGATACGAAAAGGATGTATCTATAGAGAGAAAAACACAATCACGGTAAAAGTGAAGAGAATCAAAAGTTAGATGAAATTCTGAATCTGAAATCTAGAAATGATGATATTTCTACACAGCTGTATGAACTTGTTTAGATGATCCAAATTCTATAATAATAGAATGAATGTTTTTATGATTCTGTTGCTCAAGAAAATTTTATAATAAAGAATAAAAGTAACATAGTGGATAAAATCACATGTGGATTGGAAGATGAGATGAGTAGAGAGTTGAATCTAAAGAGAGAACTTATTTATCAAATTTAATCAATGTATATTATGATTCACAAATTCATAGAAAAGATAAAATCAGTTATGAAAGACATGGAGAAAAATAATTTCAAAGGGAAGCCCATGTTAAAAGATTCTCTACACTTGCTATTCGATTATCCTGTAGGAAGTGATGATGAAATGAAAACAAAATACTCTACTTCATAGGAGATGCATGAAAAAATTGTAACATCCCAAAGGCTTTATAGTTTGGAAAAAACTAGTATTGGATATGATGAATCCACTCTCAGGTATCAGAGGAAAAGATCTATGAACTTTTTTAGAAGTAAAACACAAGTTGTTGGTGATAAATTCAAACATAAAAAGGGTTTTAGAAAAAATTAATGACATCATGTTGTTTTAATGTGGGATTCATGGTCATACATAATGTTTTTTTCTCATAGTATATGGAATATATTTCATGATGTGAGGGAAAAAATATTTCTAAATTTGAGAATTATAACATGCTTCACAAAAAGTCTAAAAGGAATCCCTCTCAAAATAAAGCATCTATCAGATGCTATTATTATGGAAGACATTGACTTAATATAAGTATGTGTAAAGTGGTTAAATAGCTCAATATCAGAGAAAAAACTAATTATCTATCGACACCTCATCCAAGAAATAATTACACGAGGTATGTTTTTAATGGGAGATGTTTTATATGTTCTGATTATGGGCATTCGACAAGATATTATAGTTGGAAGAAATAGTGGAATGAAATGGAACCCATTAGGTGATACCCATCATATGTAGTGTACAATGAAAAATCTCATACTAGAAGACACCATGCATTTTGAAAGATAGGTTTAAAGTATTATGGGAATCACATGATTCTAAATGAAAGGTGTATCGATCACCTCCTCCATTACAACCATAAAAACACCCTTGGAATGTATGTGTAAAATCCTTGAAAAAAATTGGAGGAGATGACCCACATGTAATTAAGAAGATTGTAATGTATGTTGAAGAGTCAGCCCTAGTAAGAAATTATGGCATGAATATAACAATTGATAAAATAAATATAACTAATGAATATCCTGGAAAATTCACATGTCATGCCACACAGTGGGATGTAAAGGCAATAGAAAGAGATCATCAATGGAGGAAAAATCACAATAATATGATTAGTGGAGATATTCCTTCTCAGAGAATGAATCATAAAAAATAGAATATTGGTGGATCATCAAATAAGGAAACTTCTACAAATGAGATTAAGTAAGAAATTGTGAAAAAGGAAAAGTCTAAAAAATATTTATATCAGAAGAAGGCTCAACATGTAGAAAAATAATTCTTATTTATATGGATAGAAAATCCGATGTTTTCCATGAAGTTGGAACAAGAAAATGACTAGTATAATTCTCTACATGAAAGAATATAAGGGATGGTGAATCAGGATCGTCCACAATCCTATTCTTGAAAATTTCTTAGAGTCCCCTCCCCCTATGTGTATAAATTCTATTAACTAATGTTCGAGTGATTCAGGTTTATGAGGAGATATGATCCAACGGGAAGTGGAATCAAATGATGAAAGATAGTGATATAGTGTGATCCAGGATGTCAAAAGATTCATATCATTTACCAAAGCTAAAGAATGAATCTAGAAGAATTCCATGAAATGAGTTATTGTTATATTGCTATGTGTGACAGGTGGAAGTAATTTAATACAATATATAGTAATTGTTTTATTAAATTTATCACTTGTTTCATACATCAAGTTTGATTTAGTATTCTTAGAGGTCTTGTTGGTGGATCATTGAAAAGTGTAACATGAGAATAAATGATTCAGGAGAAAAACAATAAATGTGGGTCAAAACATTGGTCCCAGCAATAGGAAGGGTTTCACATCCTAGTGGGGGATCTCTATCTCTTAATCACACGAAAAATCTCATTGGGATACAAAGGAAGTATGTTTATGTTATCTAACATCAAGAACCTTTATTGGGATAAAATCAAAAAAATTATTTTATTTCATTATTATCTTTTTTTCTCTAACACTATGGAATCAGCTAACTGTTTTCTGGATACCAAGATGCTGTGAGTGAATTTAAATAATGTATCAATATGAGGCTGAAAATTTTATTCAAATAAATGGTATATCTATAGAAGATAATGAAAATAATATTTTACAGAATACTGAATAGTTTTCTTTATGGAGAAAACAAGGATTTGAGAAACTGAGGGTGAGTAAAAGTGTAAAATGTTGATTCAGATGAAGATAATGATGTTGAGTAAGAGGAAACAATTGAAAATGAAAAATGGGTTCAGGCTATGAATGAGGATCTTTTACTAATTGAGAAGAATAAAATATGAGAGATTGTGTTCAGGACAATAGATAAAACTCTCATTATAACTAAATAGGTCTTTCACAACAAGATGAATGAAGATGCAGCAGTGATTGAAAACAAAGAATGATTATTGTGAAATAGTTACTCCTAGATAGAGGGAATCAATGTCGATGAAGAATTTGAACCTATTTGAAGGGTGGAGACAATCATCATTTGATGAACACGGCTTTCAGTGTGGTGGAGTTGATTACAATATCTGTTCCAACAATAATAGTAATAAAAGGATGATGGTGTTGGTTTATTTCAATGACATAATATTTTGTGGATTAGATGAAGCTTGGTGTAGAAAGTTTTCTGAATTAATGAAAAGTGATTTCGAAATGTCAATGATTGGTTAGATGATGTTTATCCTTAGTTTACATGTGATACAAGGAATGAACCAAACTATCATTTCTCAATCCAAATATTCTGAGTGGTTTTAGGAAGATTTTTAATCGAAAATTAAAAGGATATGAATACATTGGTTTCTACTGAGATGAAACTATAAAAATATAATGATGACAGGGAAGTTAATATAATAAAATGTAGGAAGATCATTTGGAGTTTACTATACCTAACAGTGAGAAGACCTACTATTATTTTCACCACATTCCTAGCATCGTGATATCAAATAAATCCCAAGGAAATCCACAAGCTTGCAGAGAAATAGAATACTTCAGTATATCATGGGAACTATGGATTTCAGTTTGATATATAATTAAATATCTCCTCTAGAGCTATTGGGATAAATATATGTTGATTGGGATGGATCAGTAGATGACATAAAATCAAATTTAGGTGGTCCTTTAAATCATGGTGGATTGTGTATTTAAATACTAATAAATAAACATGATTAAATTTTGTTGAGAACCACATAAGATGATTTAATTGTGTGGAAATTAAGAATACACATGGTTATTATGGATGAAGCAACAACTTGATGATATGGGAGTTGAAGTGAAGTCTCTAATCAGAATCCAGTTCGATAATTCAAGTGTTATTATAGTTAGAAAAAATCCACTCCATCACTCAAGGACAAATAACATTTAGATAAAATATTAGTTTATAATGGAGAAGGTGAAAAAATGTCTTGTGATGTTAGAGTATGTTCCAACTGAGATACATGTTGCAGACATTATTATAAATCCCATAACTAAGTATGCTTTTAGGAGGCGTAGACGGTCACTGGGAGTTCAGTTGACTCCCCCTTACTTGAAAAAGTGTAGATGTGGGACCCCCTCTCCCAAAGGTATGATGTGTTGTTAACTAATGTTTCGATCTGTGTTCTCTACTATGCCGCAGACCACAAAAGAGGGACCTTTGAGTTCATTGAAAAATGGGGAGAAAGAGAGACTCCTAAAGGGGGAGAAACCGTGGCTAAAGAATGGAGAAAATGTATTAGTGAAAGAAACAGGGATAAATTTGTATGTGGAGTGTGATATAGGGGGGGAAATTATATAGGGTGAGAGTTTTAAATCTAAAGATACATGATGTGATCTACCAAAGAAGATATATCATGATAGATGAGGTTTTGGATGAATTTAGTATATTAGTATCTGTGTGGTTTCATGAATTGGTGTTAAAAATGATGTGTTTCATTGATTAACATTTCATACTACAATTTTTTCTCACAATGACCATTTATTATCTGGTAATAGAGTATGTGTTGAGAAAATATTTGATCGTCATGTGATTCTCAAGACGAGAATGCTGGGAGATTTTGGAAGAAGCTTTAATGAGGTATCAAAGTGTGAAGAATCATTATGAGAAGAGTTGTCAATAATACCCACGGCATATATTTTTTTTGAAAAAATACTTCATGGTAACATTATAGTATTTCTAGGTAGGATGAGTTTTTTTTGAAAAAGTTGGTTTTAGTGGTGAATTTTTGAGTTCTAGACATATGTTTGACAACCCATTTTGACAAAAAACATGAATAAAATAATGGAAGATATGAAGTGGGTCAAAAAGGAAAAATACAAGATGGTGTTATTTTCCAGTGTTTTCCAAATTTTTTGGATCAAAAATTTTGATTTTTTTGAGAATTAGAAAATGTGTATTTAGTTTATGATCTTGTCAAAATATGGAAAATGCATGAGTTTCGAAAATATAGACTTTATGATGTGGATTCCGCATAGACTTGAAGAATTTTGACCGGGATATCTTCAATTACAATGATCTTTGCGAACGGTATAGGTTAAGAGAATTGCGAGCATGCATTTTGGCGGTGCAAGGGTTTGATAGAAGGATCTATGATTACAATGAGCATCATGGTGGCGGCTTAAATTTGTTGACAGAATATGCCACAATTACGATAAGATTTGCGATCTGAAAATTTTACTTGGAGCTTCACAAAGAAGAGAGAATTTTAGCTAAGACATCAGAGCTCTATGAAGTGGGATTACATTGTATTGATGTGGTGCGAAAGGATCTTTGGTCGGTGGGAAACTCGTGTAAATAGGCATACACCTCTTAGAGAAGTGTAGAGAGACTCAATGAAAAACATAAGGCACCCAAATTACAAATGATGTTCATGAATCCGGTGAGATACGTAAATGTAAGGTAATTCGCAAGGGCCAGTTGAGCCTTGAAAAAGGAAGGCATGCCACGAAGTCTAGTTTAACTTTACGAATGAAGGGTGCTTCAAAAATTCTAGTTTGAGCTTTGGAAAATTATAATGGGTAGCGTGAACTATGTGAACTAGTGAGCTATGTGAACTAGTGAGCTTTGCGAACATGTGATCCTCATAAAGATGCACAAGCTTCACAAATTCCAGTTTGATCTTTGTGAAATTGGGAGCTTCACGAAGTAGTGAGCATTGAAAAAATGTTTTGAAAATGGATTTCATAGTGTTCAGTGGAAAAGTGGTATTCATCATTGGATGATATTTTGACATCAATATAACATCTAAATATAGTGGAACATGCATTCATTAGTAATAATGAAGGGACCTACAAGTCCATAAACGGTGAGAGGATTCCTTCTAGTGCTATGAGAAAATGAAAAGTTGAATGCAATCTATTCTACAGGTAGTGATCCTGAGAGAGAGAGAGAGAGAAAAGGATTGACCCTTGGGAATGTGGTGATATTTCCTTATACTTTGAAAAGGTAGGGAGACTGGGCATAGAAGTGATTTAGCCTGAACATTATTGGAAGTGACCTTTAGTGGATTTGATATAGTGGAACATCACAATTTTATACTCCTTAGACGTAGCCCATTGAGGGTGAACCAAGTAAAAATATGTGTGCCTATGTGTTTGATTTCTGGCATTACATATAATGAATCATCATTATCATATAAATAATGGATGAATAATATTAGTATTAACACATAAGTTCACAAAAATTGATTCTTATAATAGAGAAGTCAAGATCTAGTTGGGGATGGATAAATTGAAAATAATATTCATTACCTGATCCCCCCTCTCTCAGGGTATCTAGGCACCTTTTGGTCCTAACACTAGGATTTCCTAGTATGATCAATCATTATCATCAACCCACCGATAGGAGAAAAAGTGAGGATGTATGGAATTTGGAAAATCTCCAATATGATAGAGGAAAACATTGATCTATTCATTAAAACATATGAGAGAGCATATAATCAGCTGCTTTCTTAAATTTTTAATATTGATGTAAATCATCTCCCTCACCAATAATGTAATTTAGACAGGGCCTCTTAGACATATGCAGTATGATGGAACTCATCATACATTTCCCCAATGGGAGATATTCTTCCCATTAAATGGATATACCATAAGACGATTCCCACTTCATTAAGGGACATTTAGAATTAATTGGTACCATGGAAATAATGGATAACCAATCCTCGAAAAAGATCAAAATGCTGAAAATGCTGAACTTCGAAACTAATACTACTTTGTAAATATGTATAATGTAAAGTTAGTTGGAATATTCTACAAATCTATGCCTCACCCAAAACAACCATTCCAATTCATTGGAAGAGCTTCCTCTATGTCATAAATCACATTTAAAGCCTCATATACCACCCATGTTGTTCAAGTAAGATACAATAATGCTTTAATAGATTTGATTTATTGCCTACTTGGAGAAATAACAACCATCTAAACTCAATGGGGATTTCTCCAACATATATAAGAACCCCTAGGACTATGCTAAAACTAGTAGAACATCCTCAGAAACCATTTTACAAATGCAATGAAGGGAATTTCACACCCTTACGGTTGAAATATTGATTTCTAGATAAGGGATGGAAATATTATACATCATTTCAAATCCATTGTGTGGATGATGGTGTGATAAAGGATAGTTCTATAGTTGTAACTAGATAATACTTTTCATAAAAACATTATTAGAGAACACAATATATCAATGGTAAACATGATTTTTCCTAGAAACCATGGACCAATAGTCACATGATGTGGAAGAATTGTGATGACTGTCATAATCTCTCTAAACAAAAGTATGTAAAATATTTCAAAAAAATAAAAATTAAAACTCTTCCAAAGTAATGCATAATTTTAGTAACATCATGCACATTGAAAGATTCATAATGTGATTCAATATCACATAAATTACACCGGAATGTTCTAGATCATAATGTTATAGTAGTCCACATAAACCCATAATACATCCCACAACTACTCACCCAATCATGAGACTCGTGATTGGGTGACCATTACATTTTCGTGTGGTCTGTATAATATTAGAGTGGTAATATAGCCAAGAAAACACTATTAAACATTCATTGGAAATGTTGAAGGTCAATGTACAAGGATAAACTAATTACCAAAGACAGATTCATATTTTGTTTGAATAAACTCTTTATAAAGGAAATTTTGATGAAGCGATTGTCACAAAATGGTCATAAAGATAGAGCTGACAATCATTTTTTGTGGGATGTTAATTCAACAAAGTTATATCAAAATAGGTATGAGATTTGGGTTGTCTTTTAATGACCTTCCCTCCATTCCAATATTTATAGTGTCTTCTGTGAAATACCAAAAAAATGATGAGAAGATGAATCATCACCCAAGACACTAATTTACAGGAACACCAAAGACTCGTGCCAACATTTACATCACTCAAAATTGATATCTTCTCTCTATGGATGGAGCTATTAGTGAGGTTGATATTTATTGACACCCAGAAAAATAAAAATCAAAAAATATATAAGGGGATAAATACCCTATGTATGGGGTTTATTTTCTGTGAATGATAATGGAAATAAAGGTGGTTGAGACCCATTGATCATGTAAGACTCTAAAATACATGCAATCTCATATCCCTAATAAGTTCATCTTAATGGAATATTCATAGGAAAATAACCATAGGATATCACATTTACCCCTTTTGAGAAGCCCTTATATTCTTGAAAAGGCGTTCATGACATTCGATGATCATGTTTTGGCTTCCAGATGAGTTCCTTAGGATCATGTTACTTGTCAATCGATGAGATCTTGAAAATCATCAATAAATCATAATAATATAAGTGATTACAATATTTAAAAGATGAGATTATATTGTAGTTTTAATGCTAAAAAAAATCTGACCATGAATTTTCAAGACACCAGAGAGACAATGGTGACATGAATTCCCTGTCATACAAGATCCCACTAGAATGTCACCCCTCACCATGTGAAGGGATTAAAACATGATATGGCATTCCTCTGATAATCTTTCTATCTACAATAAAAATAGAATCATTTTACATAATAATGACCGTTCATCACCACAAGTACCATTATTTTTCACGTTATGAATCTCATATGGGGAGATATTTGGTCTTCAACAACACTTGAACGAACTCATGAGAGCCCCCATCTCGGGGAAATAAATAAGAAAATAAAAAAATGAAATGATGGGATACTATTACAAGGGGAAGATACACTAATCTTATGAGAACAATGATATATGACCTTATAGATCACCATTGATCACATGAGGAATCCTCAAATATTATGATTGATCCTTAGAAGGCCCCCTAGCAAGCCACCATTATGTCAAAGAATGTCCTTCACAAAGAATCTCCTATCATGTGAGAGCCATTCAGTTTGCATCCCAATCTTGAAAAGAATACTAATAATTTCATCCCAACATTGTAAAATGCTAGTGGAATATCCATGTGATTATTAGATACCCATTTTATTGGACAAAATCAAATAGGTGGTGAACTGAAGGGAAGGAATTGAGGCCACTGAAAATCATGTGACACTAATGATTGAATTTCATTAATCACATGACATTGAAGACCACCACCAACTCTACCATACATCTACGATATATGTTCCACACAAGGAATAATATAATTATGGTGGTTATTATTATAACCACCACACTCCTTAGCACAAAAAATGATCTATGGATCCACACATTATTGCACCCTAGAATTGGATATGACTTCTCAATGTGGCCAGTTACACGATTGCAAGGTCATTCTCTAGGTAAAAATCTATGTGATAACTAAATAGATCATTATAAATTCATAGGAACATCACATGATTACATGATATTACATTAAGGGGTTCAATAATGTTATGGAAAGGACCTTCCAGGATTATTCTTCATCATGAAAAATAGAAAACAATATATCCATGAATAAATCTAAGTCACACATATAATAAAAACTATACTAAGATCTAAAATATAGAAGAATTATGAAAAGAACATATACATTGATCACCATACACGTTACCTGAATCATCCATTATAAGGCCCCAGCCTTAAACATTACTTAATCTTGAGATATTTCAAGAACACACCTTGAGGATCTTTTCAGGTTTAGAGTTTTAAAGAATTAGATCATAAAACATTCATTACATCCCACATTTAAACAAAGTGGTTAAAATAAAAGATAGTATTCATTTTTTCACATCAATGGAAACATATTTAAAATAAAACATGGATTCTTTCTTGAAACTCCTTGACACTATCATCATATCATGTACCCTTCCCTTGACCTGTGAAAAACATTTAAAAAACTTGGGATGAGCATAAAAATCTCAGTAAGGGATATAAAAATATGGAAAGGAAATGTGAGTACATGTATACATAAGAATCAATGAAATCATACTCTACTCATAAAACATAATCACTTTAACATACCTCATCAAATCATGAATAAATCATAGAAATCATAAGACATAAAGGTAACTTGAGGCATTCATAACATTCTTACGTAGGGAGTAACCCTCTTGGTCACGTTTGGAATACCTATCACAGTATATTCCTTAAATCTCTTCGGATAAACCTTAACGTTTAACTCCTTCACATTACCCAATGCATTGGAGAGCTATATCGGGCTCACCCGCCCTTAGTTTATCACAGAACCACCTGTCTTCATAATAATGCCCAAGAACCATAACATAATCGTACCACATAATACATGCATAAAGGAAACATAACATTTCCATATTTCAATCACAAGATATCAATACAACACATTGATATAAAAAACATTATGAAAACAATTTTCAATATCAAAAAAAGAAAAGTAAAACATGGTATTTATTTTTCTTTTAAAAAAATGGTATGGCTTGTAGGGAAACCGAAACTCAAATAATGGTCAAGATGGTGGAGAAGTCGTTGTCACCGCATACATACGACAAAAACATTCCATTTTGTCGTTTAGTAAATGCTTCATATAAAAAATATTCCTTTTGAATAAACTTAAAAGTAAAAGGGGTTTATCCATCGTATAAAATAAAGTTGTGTATAAAACAAAATATGCCTCAATTAATAGAGATTGAGATGAAGTCCCATACCTCGTATCCGACTTGACTTGATCATTCTGTAATCTCCTAAATAATAAACTTGAGTTAATTTATACTTTTTTAAGAACCTTTTCAAGTACATTTTTCCTTTTATATCACTTATTTCCATGTCATGAACACTATGTAATTATTTAAGTTAATAACGGTTGTTTTAACGATCATTGGTACTTGAGTCAAAAATAAAACCTTTATAATTACAAGTTGTTCATGTATCCATTAAATCCAGAGTTATACTAATGATTTATATATCATATATATCATATATATCTAGTATATACATGCATTTATAATATTACATAACGTTTAGAGGTAAGAAATGAAATGCACCGTTCATGGAGACGGTAAGTCGTACGTACGCATGAACGATACTTTCATTTATATTTCGTATTTTATGGAATGGAATCATAATTATATGAAGGTATATTATAATTCCAGTATAATATCATATATAATATCATTAATTACATCCTTTATACGTCCCACATATAGGATTAACGAATCAAATCACTTTGAGGGGGCGGTAGTCCGCACTTTCTAAAATGAAGATATCACGTTTACCCATAATGGAAACCATAAAGGTATTCCATAAATGAAAAATACAGAATCTTAAGTAAAACATAAAAATATTATATATCATATATAAATATAGTGACATCTTAACGGCCACATTTAAAGGTTTTATATGAGTGTTGAACAATCATCGTTTCGTGAGGCAGAAATTCACCATCCACAGAAACAGTATGTTCTTTCACCATTAGATGTTGGTTTGTGTAAGTTTTCCTCGAATACTTATTATGAAAACATCCTAGTATATGGAAGATACAGGTTTTGTTACAAAATAAATGAATAAAAAGAGTTTTGGGGGTTGGAGAAGAAAAATAAAACATAAGAACACAAGAGAAGACACTACCTTTAAATCGGGTAACTCTTTTTGATTTGAGCTCAAAGGCTTCCTTGGGAAGACTTCTGCCCAAAGTGAGGATTCTAAGAGTTATTGAGGGATATGGGGAGACAAAATGGGCAGGGTTTGGCCGATCCAATGGCTTTGTAAGTGTGGGTAAGGTGGTAGAGGTGGGGGCCTTTTATGAGAGGAGATGAGGGGCACTCTTGGAAAGTTAAGAAAAGATACTTTGTTATTAAATGATTTTCGGATAAAAAAGGTCCCAAAATTATAAATTTCGAGGATAAGGTGACAAGGGTTCTAAATCCACCCATCCAATAGGTTTTTGAAAAATTTAGGTCTTAGATTTTACATTATATTTTCATTTTATTTAAATCGTTAAATAATGAGGTAATCGCTGCATCATCAAGGTGTAATAAATAATTTAATTTATTTAATGTCTAAAAATTATAAAAAAATACTATGATTTAGTAAATCATTTTAGCTTTCCAATGACTATTTATAGTCAAAACTCTGACTTGTATAACCCCATTTACAAATTGTTTTAGTAAAAGAACTCTTGTTTGTGTCATTTTTACTTTTACTTTAAATAAAAGGCATTAATGTCTTTATCTTACCCAAGTGGCTCCATGGGGTCCCAAAAATCGACCCATGGGTTGTCTTGGTCGGCCATGACACATCCAATAAATGTATCACATATGTCTACGTCATTTCATATTATTAAAACATTATTCTTACCTTAAATTACACTAATTACCTCTAATCGCGATTAAAAATGTAAAAGTTACTATTCACCAAAAAATTATTTTAATCCCATTGAACCAAATTTTACTTATTAATGAAAACCATTTATATCGGATTTTTGAAATTCAAAACACAGAGATGGTAAAATTTCATTTAAACGAAAAATCAGTTTTTTAAGTACCACTTAGTAGTGTCACTATTCATCAAAATTGAAGTTTTTCAGAAAAATACCAAAACCTCACCCTAAGCTATATTTGATATTATGAATTAAAAAATGATGTCTATTTTAAAAAATACAAAACATATAAGTTAAAATAATTAATTTAATAATTAATTCCCGTTGTCTGAGCAAATAGCGTGTTTTTATGAAACAATAAGTATCAAAAGATTGACACTAGTTTAAGTCCAATTTCAAAGTGATTTTAATTCCAACGACCAATATTGGATTAAATGGTAAAAATATATTCAAATTGAACATTAAAACCAATTAAAAAGATAATAAAACCATATAATTAAATTAGATGAAAAAGCAGTTTTGATGTAAAATGCAGTATTTTTCACTATTCATTAAAAAAATGAACATTGTCAGAAAAATACCAAAGATTTACCCAAAGTAAATTTCAATGTCCCAATCATAAATAATAAGTTTATTTCGACAAATAAAGCTTATAAAATTTTCAAAAGTTTGATTTAAAAATGGTTTTCCATCAAAAGGCGGTAAAATAATTTTTTTAAAAATATTAGTGTATTCCATGCTTAAGATTGGATTTATTCTCATTTTAAGCCTCTAAAACACTATATAATTCATTAGTAGGCATAGATAAAAATATCTCTTATTCATTACTTACTTGGGATGTTACATCCTTCCCCCCTTCAGAAAATTGCATCCCCGCAATTTATTTACATATCAAAATAAGCTGGGGTATTTATCCCTCATAGCATTTTCAGATTCCCACGTTGCCTCTTCAACAATATGGTTTTTCCACAAAACCTTTACCTATTGAATCACCTTATTCCATAACACTTGCTCCCTGTGGTCAAGAATCTGTACTGGTTGTTCCTCATAAGATATGTTCTCTTCCATCTGAACTACCTCTGGACTCAAAACATGAGATGGATCTGGTATATACTTTCTCAACATCGAAACATGAAAAACATTGTGTACCTGAGATAAACTTGGAGGTAAAGCCACTCGGTATTCAAATGATCCAACTCTCTCCAGAATTTCATATGGTCCAATGAACCTTGGACTTAGGTTTCCATTCTTAACAAATCGCATCACACTTTTCCATGGTGATACTTTGAGAAAAACATGATCACCTACCTCAAAAGAGATATCCTTCATCTTATTGTCCGCATAACTCTTCTGCATGCTCTAATCTGTTCTCATGTGTTTCTATATTAGCTGAACATTTTCTGCCAACTCTTCTACCAATTCTGGTCCCATATGCTTCTTTCACCCACTCCATCCCAGAAAGATGGAGTTCGACACCGCTTCCCATATAACACCTCAAATGGTGCCATCTGTATACTGGAATGAAAACTGTTATTATATGTAAATTCAACCAAGTAAATATGTTGGTCCCAAATTCCCTAATAATCCATCAAACAAGCACGTAGAATATCCTCCAATGTCTGAATTGTTTGTTCTGACTGCCCATCTGACTGAGGATGAAAAGCTGTACTAAAATTTAATTCAGTACCCAACGACTTCTGAAGGCCTTTCCAAAAGATAGAAGTGAACCTTGGATCACGGTCAGATAAAATAGATAGAGGAACTCCATGTAACCTGACTATCTCTTTAAGATATAAACGGGAAAGTTGATCTAGGGAAGAAGTATATCGTATTTCAAGGAAATGAGCAGATTTAGTCAAGCGATCAACAATAAAGAAGATTGCATTATTACCTCGAGATGTATTTGGTAATCCCACAACAAATTCCATGGATATATTCTCCCATTTCCACTCTGGCACTAGTAATGGATGAAGCATCCATTTCGGTAACTGCCACTCTACTTTAACCTGTTGACATGTCAAACACTTCACAGTAAAATCAGCAATATCTATTTTCATTCCATCCCACCAGTAATACTCCCTCAGATCTCTGTACATCTTAGTACTGCCAGGATGAACTGAAAATGGAGAACTATGAGCTTCACACAACAACTCTCTCTTCAACTGTGAATCACAAGGAACACACAATCTCTTCCCAAATCTCAAAACACAATCATTATCAATATTGAATTTAGGCAACTTACCTTTCTGAACCAGATCTACCTTTTTCTGCAACTTACTGTCTTTCTTCTATTATTGCTTGATTCTGTCTGATAGAGAAGATTTCACTGATACCTGAAACAAAACAGAAGGACTTCCTGCACAAACCACTTCCATACCAAAGTTCATCAAATCAAAAACCACAGGATCTCACTCCAAACGTAGCATAGTTAATGAAGCATTACTTTTTCAACTCAAAGCATCAGACACTTTATTTGCTTTTCCCGGATGGTAATGAATTGTACAATCATAATCCTTGACTAATTCTAGCCATCTCCTCTGTCTCATGTTCAATTCTTTCTGAGTGAATATATACTTTAAACTTTTGTGATCAGTATATATTTCACACTTTACTCTATACAAATGATGCCTCAAAATTTGTAAAGCAAAAACTACAGCAGCTAATTCCAAATCATGTGTAGGGTAATTTACCTCATGAGTTATCAACTACCGTGAAGCATAAGCAATTACCTGATTATTCTGCAGTAGGAAGCAACCAAGTCATTTCAATGAAGCATCACTGTATATAACAAACTCACTATTCCTGGAAGTTAGTGCCAAAACTAGAGCATTCACCAATCTTCTTTTCAATTCCTGAAAATAATCATCACATTCGTTTTTCCAGATAAACTTAACACCCTTATGAGTTAGCTTAGTCATTGGACTAGATAACCGGGAAAAATTTCTAACAAACCTTCGGTAATAGCCTGTCAAACCAAGGAAGCTATGAATCTCAGTTACATTTGTGAGTCTTGGCCATTCTTCAACAACTTTTGTTTTTTTAGGATCAACAGTTATCCCATCTTTAGAAACAATATGACCAAGGAAAGAAATTTGTTGCAACCAAAACTCACACTTGCTGAATTTACCATAAAATTTCTTTTCTTTCAAGGTTTTCAAAATAACCCTTAAATGTCTTTCATGATCCTCTTTACTTTTAGAAAACACCAAAATATCATCAATGAAAACAACCACAAACTTATCCAAGAACTCATGGAAAATTATATTCATTAAGTCCATGAATACAACAGGTGCATTGGTTATCCCAAAAGGCATTACTAAAAATTCATAATGGACATATCATGTACAAAACACAGTCTTCGGAATATCTTCTTCCTTTACCTTAAACTGATGGTACCCCGATCTCAGGTCAATCTTTGAAAAATACTGAGCTCCCTGGAGCTGATCAAACAAATTATCGATATGAGGCAAATGATATTTGTTCTTAACAGTGATGTTATTCAGGGCTCTATAATCAATGAAAAGTCTCATAGAACCATATTTCTTTTTAAGAAATAAAACAGGAGCACCCCATGGTGATGTACTAGGTTGAATGAAACCTTTCTCTAATAAATTTTTCAATTGCTCCTTCAACTCTAAAAGTTCAGTTTGAGCCATTCGATAAGGGGGTTTTGAAATTGGCTTAGCATCAGGAACTAAGACAACAGTAAATTCAACTTCCCGATCTAGTATTATTCCAGGCAACTCATCAGGAAAAACATTAGGATACTCATTTAACACTAACACATCATTAATCTGAACAGTTCCCTTGTTTTCAACAATATTTTCAAGGTAACATTCATTTCCATCTTTTACAAGTTTCTCACCCTCTTGATATGTTATCAACAGTAGGGGTTCATTCTTGTACACAGACTGAAAGTCTTTCTGAAAAGAAACTTCTTTAGATCTACAATCAATCTTAGCATGGTAAATAGAGAGCCAATCCTTACCCAGGATAACATCAAACTCTACTAGAGGTAAATCAATAAGGTTTTCAAGTAGGTTCTTTCCACGGATAAGGATAGGAAGATTCTTATAAATTCTTTTTGCCTCAACATTTCCCCCATGTGTTTTCAACAATTTCAGGAGTCATTTCTTGAGATGGTATTCCCATTTTACTAGAAAACATTTCATAGATGAAAGAATGTGTAGACCCCAAATCAAACAACACACTGGCATAATATGAAAAAACAAACAATGTACCTAATACAACTTCATTTGATGGCCTGACATCTGCTGAAGTCGTTGCAAAGGATTTCACCACCCCTTTCTGCTTGTAGTCTAACTGCTTCCCATCACTCGAGCTCTTTTTCGTATACTCGTTTTCAAAGTGACCCATCTCATTGCACTTAAAACATTTCACTAACTGCAAATCAAATTTGGACTTACCATCACCTTGATCTTTTTCAGTGCAATCACGAGACTTATGTCCCATCTTAATACATTGGTAGCACTTTCGAGAATTCAGAAGACATTCCCCGAGATGACTTTTCCCACATTTATCACAAACTGGAAACTTATTTTTCTTACCATCATACCTTTTTTAAGAATTCTTTCCTTTCTCCTACCACCTCGGTCTCTTCTTCCGTTGGTTGTTATAAAACACTTGATCATCAGCAAACTCCATTTCCACCTTCTCAGCACATTGAAAAAGCTTTTCATAACTTTTGAACTCACAAGAAGCTAATTACCTTCTATATTTTGGCTTTAATCCTGAGTAAAAACAATTGATTTTACTATCAAGGTCTCGGATAAAATTTGGAGCATACCTTTCCAATCGAGTGAAACTTTATTCATAGGCAGCCACTGAGTCTTCCTCTTGCCTCAATTTCAAGAATTGTTTTTCCATCCTATGTCGAACAGCCTTAGGAAAATACAGCTCAAGAAACATACATATGAATTCATCCCAGTCGAGAGCATCAATTTAATCAACATCCTTGATATTTTTAACCATCGACCACCATTGATCTGCTTCACCCTCCAAACTGTAAATAACAAGACTAACCTTTTGATTGTCTGAAAACCCCATGACATCGAAAATATTCTCCAGTGATTTAATCCACCCTTCAGCTAGCACAGGGTCAGATGATCCTCTGAATGATGGGTGATGTTTCCTCATGAAATGTTCCACCACTGAAATGTTCCTCTGCGGTTGATCTGGCTGATCTCGTGCCTTGATACCACCACCATTTATCGCTTGAGTCAACTGCGCCATTACTGCAACAAACTATTCAGTTCCAATTTCGACCATCTCAGGATGCTGATTCGGAAGGTTATTTCCTTCTGTATGCCTTCTTAGCACTACTTCCCTATTTCCTCTGCGGAAAACCATTCTGAACAAACATGTCTTAGATGAAGCAACATGGTAATCTTCAAATGCTATATCATTTCAATTTGACCAAAAAAAAATATTTTTGGATAATCATTTAATAGAATTCTAACTCCTAACGTTACCTAAACTGACCTCTGATACCAACTATAAGGCCCCAACCTCAAACATTACTTAATCTTGAGATATTTCAAGAATACACCTTGATGATCTTTTCAGGTTTAGAGTTTTAGAGAATTAGATCATAAAACTTGCATTACATACCACATTTAAACAAAGTGGTTACAATAAAAGATAGTATTCATTTTTTCCCATCAACGGAAACATATTTAAAATAAAACATGGATTCTTTCTTGACACTTCCTTGACACTGTCATCATATCATGTTCCCTTCCCTTGACCTGTGAAAAACATTTCAAAAACTTGGGATGAGCATAAAAAGCTCAGTAAGGGATATAAAAATATAGAAATGAAACATGAGTACATGTATACATAAGAATCAATGAAATCATACTATACTCATAAAACATAAGCACTTTAACATACCTCATCAAATCATGAATAAATCATAGAAATCATAAGACATAAAGGTAACTTTAGGCATTAATTTGATTCTTACATAGGGAGTAACCCTCTTGGTTACGTTTGGAATACCCATCACAGTATATTCCATAAATCTCTTCAGAGAAACCTTAACATTTAACTCCATCGCATCACCCAATGCATTGGAGAGCTATATCGGGCTCACCCGCCCTTAGTTTATCACGGAACCACCCGTCTTCATAACAATACCCAAGAACCATAACATAATCGTACCACATAATACATGCATAAAAGAAACAGAACATTTCCACATTTCAATCACAAGATATCAATACAACACATTGATATAAAAATCATTATTAAAACAATTTTCAATACCAAAATAAAAGAAAATTAAAACATGGTATTTATTTTTCTTTTAAAAAAATGGTATGCCTTGTAGAGGAAGCCGAAACTCAAATAATGGTCACGACGGAAGAGAAGTTGTTGTTGCCGCATATGTACGACAAAAACATTCCCTTTTTTCGTTTAGTAAACGCTTCGTATAAACAAGATTCCTTTTGAATAAACGTAAAAGTCAAAGAAGTTTATACACCGTATAAAAGAAAGTTTTGTGTAAAACAAAATATGCCTCATTGAATGGAGATTGAGACGAAGTCCCATACCTCGTATCTGACTTAACTTGATCATTCTTTAATCTCCTGAATAATAAACTTGAGTTAATTTATACATGTTTAAGAACCTTTTTCAAGTTCATTGTTACTTTTATATCACTTATTTCAATGTCATGAACACTATGTAATTATTTATGTTAATAACGGCCGTTATAACAATCATTGGTACTTGAGTAAAAAATAAACCATTTATAATTACAAGTTGTTGATGTATCCATTATATACAGAGTTATAATCCTGATTTATATATCATATATATCATATATATACAGTATATACATGCATTTATAATATTACATAACGTTTAGAGGTAAGAAATGAAATGCACCATTCATGGAGACGGTAAGCCGTACGTACGCATGAACGCTACCTTCATTTATATTTCGTATTTTATGGAATGGAATCATAATGATATAAAGGTATATTATAATTCCAGTATAATATCATATATAATATCATTAATTACATCCTTTATACGTCCCACATATGGCATTAAAGAATCAAATAACTTTGACGGGGCGGTAGTCCGCACTTCCTAAAATGAAGATATCACATTTACCCATAATGGAAACCATAAAGGTATGCCATAAATGAAAAATACATAAGCATAATTAAAACATAAACATATTATATATCATATATAAATATAGTGAAATCTTAATGGCCACCTTTAAAGGTATTATATGAGTGTTGAACAATCATCGTTTCGTGAGGCAGAAATTCGCCATCCACAGAAACAGTATGTTCTTTAACCATTAGATGTAGGACTGTGTAAGTGCATCTCGAATCCTTCTTATAAAAACATCCTATTATATGGAAAATATTGGTGTTGTTACAGAATAAATGAATAAAAAGAGATTAGGGGGTTGGAGAAGCAAAATAAAACATAAGAACACAAGAGAAGACAATACCTTTAAATCAGGTAACTCTTTTTGATTTGAGCTCAAAGGCTTCTTTGGGAAGACTTCAGCCCAAAGTGAGGCTTCTAAGAGTTATAGAGGGATGTGGGGAGACAAAATGGGTAGGGTTTGGCCGAGCCAAAGGCTTTGGAAGTGTAGGTATAGCCGTACAGGTGGGGGCCTTTTATAAGAGGAGAGGAGGGGCACTCTTGGAAATTTAAGAAAAGATACTTTGTTATAAAATGATTTTTAGATAAAAAAGGTCCCACAATTATAAATTTCTAGGATAAGGTGATAAGGGTTCAATCCACCCATCCAATAGGTTTTTTAAAAGTGTAAGGCTTAGATTTTACATTATATTTTAATTTTATTTAAATCGTTAAATAATGAGGTAATCACTACATCATCATGGTGTCATAAATAATTTAATTTATATAATGTCTAAAAATTATAAAAAAATACTATCATGTAGTAAATCTTTTTATCTTTAAAATGACTATTTATAGTTTAAACTCTGACTTGTATAACCCCATTTACAAATTGTTTTATTAAAAAAACTCATGTTTGTGTCATTTTTTACTTTTACTTTAAATAAAAGGCATTAATGTCTTTATCTTACCAAAGTGGCTCCATGGGGTACCAAAAATCGACCCATGGGTTGTCTGGGTCGGCCATGACACATCCAATAAGGGTATTACATGTGTATATGTCATTTAATTTTATTAAAACATTATTCTTACCTTAAATTACACTAATTAACTCTAATCGCGATTAAAAACTTAAAAGTTACTATTCAACAAAAAATTATTTTAATCCCATTGAACCAAATTTTACTTCTTAAAGAAAAACATGTATTTCAGATTTTTGAAATTCAAAACATAGAAGTGGTAAAATTTCATTTAAACGAAAAATCAGTTTTTTAAGTACCACTTAGTGGTTTTACTATTCATCAAAAATTGAAGTTTTTCAGAAGAATACCAAAAAATCACCCTAAGCTATATTTGATATTCCGAATTCAAAAAGGATGTATATTTTAAAAAATTCAAAACATATAAGTTACATTGATTAATTTAATAATTAATTCCTGTTGTCTGAGCAAATACCGTGTTTTTATGAAACAATAAGTATTAAAAGATTGACACTAGTTTAACTCCAATTTCAAAGTGAAATTAATTCCAACAACCACTATTGGATTAAATGGTAAAAATATATTATAATTAAACTTTAAAACCAATTCAAAAGATAATCTATATATATAATTAAATAAGATGAAAAAGCAATTTTGATGTAAAATGCAGTATTTTTAACTATTCATTAAAAAATGAACATTGTCAGAAAAATACCAAAAATTTACCCAAAGTAAATTTCAATGTCCCAATCATAAAGAATAAGTTTATTTCAACAAATAGAGATTATAAAATTGTCAAAAGTTTGAATTAAAAATTGTTTTCCATGAAAAGGAGGTAAACCAATTCTTTTAAAAATATTAGTGTATTCCAAGCTTAAGATTGGATTTATTCTCATTTAAGCCTCTATAACACTATCTAATTCATTAGTTGACATAGATAAAAATATGTATTATTCATTACTTACTTGGGATGTTACATCCATATCATGCGACAACAACAGAAAATCTAACCACAGTCTAGGGACAAAGTCTTGACATACCATTTAGGCCAAGAGATGTCCTTTAGACCCTTTATGGATTGTACAAGATTCCCTCTGGGCATTCCACAAAGGTCTCAACAATACCCTAGGCCTAACCATACAAGAAATTTTATTTCCAATAGGTATGTAACTCCCCGACCCTAGTTACCCGGAGTCGGTGTATTATTACATAACATTGGAATGATCACAATAGATCAAATATTGAAAGACTGATTAGTTTAATAGCCTTAGAAGTACTTGATTCATACTTATGTTTTACAATAATTCATGAAATAAAAAAAATGAAATTGTGTCCCCCTTAGAACACCCTAATATCTTTTGACCTGTCCCTGTAGGTTAATAATAATATACTTTTTCACATCCTGTGAAAAAGAAAACATATGAAAGGGGTGAGATTAGATTCTTAGAAAGGATAAAAATATATAAAAACTATCTTAAATAATAATAAACATTTAGCAAAATGTATAAGACTAAAACAAAATCTATTTATACATAAACATTACTAAAATATGGTGAAGATAAATCAAGTAATTCCATTTATATTTCACATGGATATTCTACTAGTTGAATAATAACGTGTAATATCAATAGATAATTTAATAATGACAGAATACATAATACTGGACATCATAACCACACAGTCAAGTCCTAGTGCCAAGACTAAAAATAGGATTTGGTCAAGGAATTGTGCCAATACACTATTTTGTTCCATGAAACCAACCGACGCATCAAGGAGCTATAGAGGGATCCACATATCACTTACCAAGTCCAATGAATTCATCATAAGAAAAGGCCAAAACATAAAATATACATTTGTATTAAAGAGAGAATAAGAAATGTTAATAATTTAACCATAAATCATGAATTGTATAAAAATAGAACATCTAATTTCAAACATATCACAAAACCTTCAATACAATATTTAATATTAGATCATAATAAATCAACTTCAAACAATCATAAAATACAACAAAGGATGTTGACATAGATGAAATCATAACTATTTGAGAGAAATATATCTTTCTATTTTGATATTATCTAAAAGACACATAATTAGAAAAAAAAATTTATTTTAAAAAAAACTATAAGATTGTAAGGGAAGCTTGAAAGGTGTTCTAATGGTGCAAAATAGCCGCACCCGACGTATAAGTTAAAAAAAACATTTTTTCCCTAATATGTCGAAAAGGTCATAAAGTACCTTGTTTGGAAAAAGATGGAAAGATTTCATTCAAAAAATTTTATAAAAATAAATACATGGGTATAAATGACATTAAACCATACTCTAGAAAATTGTAAAAGTGTTTTGAATTACATTTTTATGAAACACGGATGTGGATGATAAAGAGGTCCCGGTAGATACTTACATATTAACAACCTTGGAAAATAAAGAGATTGTAAAATTAAGCCTTACCATTGACTCTTCATTGGTCAATGGTTCCCTAAAATACTTTATAATAGTTAAATAATTGTTATTCAATTATATAGGGACCACATACATAAATATGACATCATATATGATCTTCTAATATTGTTATGTTAATGATATTTTAATAGATCATCGTTTTAGGTGTTAACTAATTTGTTTTACTTTATTTTTTTAATGTAAGTCATGATGTTATTGATAGTATGTATTTTATTCATATCAATAATGGTATTAATTTCGTAAAAATTATTTTCAATCATCAAAAGAATGTTATTATTGAATGGTTATGATGGGAAATGAAATATCTTCGTGTCGTCGAGACAGTAAGTTGTACGTATGCACACACGAAAGTATCATTCTATTAGTTTTGAAAAAGTATATTATTAGATGTTATATCATATATAATGAATCATTAACAAGTTAAATTTATTATTTACATTTGTTATACTTGTTATTATACCCATCCAAATAATGAAGTGTTGAATAACAAACTACACCACGTCGTGGAGATAGTAAGCCCCACATACACAAGTATGGTGACTTTTTCATTCATAGGATGGATAGAATAATTGATATGGAAGAAACATATTTATAATTACTTCTTATTATGTATAAGGCAATGGATATATTATTTTGTATAGAAAAAATAATGAAAGATGAAGTGGAAGGAGATACGAACTTTCAAAGAGGTGATGAAGTAATTACCTTCTCTTCGGGTTCTTCCTTTTGATTTTATCAAAAGGGATTATTAGGTGAGATTATGAACAATGTAAGGCATCTAGGATGTAGTAATGGTATTTGGGGGGATATGTGAGCAGGGTTTGGCTGACCCAAATAAATTTGGAGGTGTGAAATTAAGAGAAGGTGAAGTACCATTTTATAATAGAGGTGAGGGTCATTTTAAAAAAATCATGAAATATTATTGTATTATAAAATCCTTTTGGGTTTATAATAGCTCCGAATAGAATTATATAGGTGATAAGGTGGTTATGAGTCCAAATACGCTCAACCAATAATTTTTAGACATGTTCTGGTAACCATATTATGATTATCTTATAAATTTTACACATAGTTAAATAGTTTAACTTTTACAATTTCTTCTTGTATTTTTATTTTACATGGTTAATAAACATATGATTAAATTCCAAGAGAACCTGAAGTGGTTCATTAATAAAATATTTATCATTTTATTTGTCCTTTGGAAAAACCTGTGATTTTTAGGAATATAATATCATTTAATAATATAGTATTTGTTTTAAAAACACATTTATGTCAATTTTGACACAATTTATAATTTGGTTTTTGTGAATGTAAAAAAACATGGTTACTTGGAAAAAATTCATTAAATTTACCCAAAAATGTAATTTTAACCTATAAAATTCTTGTAATTCATCAAAAATTTCAATTTACCTTTATTTTCATATTTATAATATCGATTATTTTAATCATTCATTAATAAATTAATTACTGCATCATCATTGTGTCATAAATAAATTAAATTATTTAATGTCTAAAAATTATAAATAAAATATAATGATTTATAAAATCATTTTATAATTCTAATTAATATTTATAGTCGAATTTATCTTATATATATATTAAAAATATTTTATTTATGAAAAATCGAATTTAACACTTTTAAATATTCTTTAAATAAAATAATAATAAAGGTCCTAATCTAATCCAAGTGGATCATATTTTATTCTTAACGTTGATTTTCGTTGAAATAAACTTATCCAATTGAATTAAGAATTTTTTTGTGGTAATTATAATGACATTTTTACATTTAATTGCCATATTAACTTTTAACCGTTATAAATGAAATTAAAAAGTTACTATTCTCCAAAAATTAATTTCATCCTGTTAAACCAAATTTTACTTACTGATGTCAACCATGTATTTTGTATTTTTAAAATTTATTTCATAGAAGTGGTAATAATATGTTTTATGAAAATTTTCAAATGTGCCTAGAAGGTTCGTAAAAGATGGTAATTTTTTTAATAAAATCTTATATGTATAATCTTATTATAAAATGGATTCAATAAATTAAATTGGACTAATAAATGAATTATGTATCAAATTTGACTTTAAAATAATTTTAAATAAAAATAATAATTATTTATATAAAAGTTGGTTTTAAACAATTACACAGTTATTTTCACTATTCATCAAAATTTGAATGTTTTCAAAAAAATACCAAAAAATCACCATAAGGTAATTTGGTTATTCTAAATCCAAAAATGAAGTCCATTTTTATTAATAAAATTTTTAAAACTTTAAAAATTTGGCATTACTATTCATAATGGCTAGTTTGATTGGTCGTGGGGTGCTAGAACTCGATGTTGCGTACAATGCAGGCTATTGCATTATTCGAAGAGAAGCGTATAGTGGAAGCTTGGGGTGTTATATGATATGTCACCCAAGATGTGTGGGGACACAAGTGTGTGTTATTTATGTCTCATGAAGCCCTCCATTCTTACCATACATATCTCACAACACCCTTTAAGAATGTTAACATTGTCCCATGATGGATCTAGGACATGCCAATAAAGGAAATGAAATGTACCATGGAAATGTTATCCAAGATCATACATCATACTTAAGACGTGTCCTATTTGGTCATGTGACACTCACTTGGCATGTTACACAAATCATGAGGTGCCTTCTAAAAAATGTAGCTATGATCATGAGATGAACTTCCAGATAAGTCAGCCATGTCTTCAATGTCCACCAAAAAAGATAGCCTTGATCAAGTGATGGTCTCGTAAAGTTACCTTTAGAATGTGTAATGTCCAATGTAAATGTCAATTGGTTCATGATATTGTCTTTGTAATTGACTATGATACAACAATACATGTCTTTAAATCCTTCTTCATGTCAGGCAGACAATCAGGAAGGACTGACAGAACACCATGACAGGTCAAAAAGGAGTCCTCTGGTTTGATAACATTTTTTGTAATCAGTATAAAAGAATCATCAATGTGTAATCCTCGATCAAATTGAACTATGATGACTGTTATTCATGCCATAAAAAGGATACATTAGACACCATCCTATGGACAAATCTCCATATTAAACATTCAAAGGGTTATCCAAATATATAAGTCATGCATTCAAAAGAAGTGATACTAGTTAATTGCAATCCCTTGTCTCTCAATCCTACCATAGATTATATGGGATTATGGAGTTACATTGATCATATTACTTTCATTATGAGGCTTTAAAATATTGGGAAACCTTACAGTATAATCCCAAATCAAACTAAATTACAAGAACTCTATTTCATTCTATAATTTGGATATGTAGGATGTCTTTCTTATGGATAGAGCTCAAATAGGAATCTTATTAGTGTAATTACCACTATGTATCTGACACTCCAACCATCAACACCTAATATCTCTAATGGGATGATCATCTTTCTTCAACCATCAACATATTGAAAAGTCAACCGAACTACGATGACTATCAATCCTGCCATTGTGAGGATATATATGATTCATTTCTATGTCCAGATATCTATGATTGACATCCATGTGGTGGTATTGTTATGTATTCCTTGCATCCATATGTAGTAAGAAGGACTGCTTTTCATACCATTTTTCTCACACCGAGCATTTCCCATGTGGGATTAGGGAATTTAAATGATCTTACTATTTGTACATGGAAACCATAGTGTGAAATCCTCAATCCATGGCATAATATAATATCCACTTTATAATTCCATGTACCACAAGAAATGTCTTCAGGGTATAATTAAACTATAATAAATCTGATTCCTCTCAGAACCAGGATATGTAGAATTCCACCCTGAGGTTTGTGCTCAATATCTAGTGCCTAGGTGTCCCTATATAGGTATATTTTCTATGAAATTAAAATTCATGTTTTTAAGGAACTACATGGAATTTTATTCCTCTTATAAAACCTGATACCTATGATGCCTCAAAATGTCTTAATCCCATATTTAAAATATCAGAAACCTCCATGGATAAAAAAAACTCCAGGGTGACTCTTTATTTGGATTCAATATACAAGAATATACCCATCAATGTGGAATTTTTTAATATCCTCATATATATATAAATGGATTCAGAAAAAATAACCCCACATTTCATATAAACATATTTAACCTATGATCATTTTGTTAGGGTAATCGGTCGCATATCATAATTATGAACTGAATCAAGAACATGTATTAAATCTATAATAGGGTCATGGAGTATGCCAGAATTCTATTTATATGGATGTGATGATCCAGACCTACCATTATCTCTACCAATGTGACTTCTTATATGCCATTAGGTTTGAATCTCTAATTGATCACCTCCTTTTGGAAACAGGTCGGTACCCAGTTATGTATGTGATAACCATCGGTAATTTCTATAGAATATTAACATGAATGGAAAATATGACTGGAATGATAGTAAAAGGCATTAATCCCAACATCCATTCAGTCAAACTAGTAGTTCAAGCTAACCACACCATTATGATGAAGTAAATGTGAGAAACATGATGTGATATCATTTAACTATGGTATCTATATTATATGAAATAATGGAGATAATTCTCAGATCATTTTGAACCATTTCACTCAAATCATTTGGTTTTCCCTAATAATATACTTTCGAATGAAACAATGGCACAAAGTAAACATATTTCATATGAAGATAATGAAAACTAACCATTATCTTTAAATGCTAGTGACCATGTTTTCTATAATTTATTTCTAAGAAATATTCATCGATGATTAGGGAAAATGTAAGATATCATAATGATATATGGGACCATTGGTTATAAAAATTATTTTCACTATTTCATATCATTTATTGTTTCCACCACGATTAAGTACTATTCATAACAACTTCCATGTTTCTCAAATGTTGAAGAATCACCTCGAACGTCATCTCGTGATCATTTGGGAGAATGTTACTCATGAGTTATATGAAAAGTTTATCAATGAACCTCTATAGGTCATGGATATAAAATAAAATACCCTTCAAAGGTGGTCATTTTACTTAGTGTGAGTGTTATAATCACATGGTCATGTTCAAGAGGAATCATGGGAACAAAATCTTTTATATGGGATAAATTGACTGATTAATTCCAGATTATTGAGGATATAAAGAACAATGGTGGGGATAATGTAGCTCACCCAGTTCGTGATATTCTAGAATTTGATTAGTTTTACTTTCCACATTTATTCACGATTTAATTAAGTTGGATGCTTGAACAATGGGGCTGGTAGCTTCAAAATATCATAGGAAAAGTACACATATTTTATCTTTTACAAATTATGAACATGTTAGAGAAAACTTCCATGAATATTTTAAAAATAATGAAACCAATTAATTTTTTTTATGATATTCATGCCATAAAAATTGGGTTTTAGGTAAATAATAACTGAGGATATGTGAATTGCAGAACTTATTTCTTGATGACCATACATGATGTGAGGGTGGGTTACAAGTCATGTAACCCCTACATAGACCATTTTTAGATACATATAATGTGTGTGTGTTTTCTCACACCAAATTATTATCCCACTCAACTCCCAGATATTACATTGGTGAAATTTGGATATTTTAAATATTTGAGCATTGGTGACATCAAATCACCGATCTCTTATTTGCAAAACCAAATTATAGAGAGGTCTTCATATTTATCTTATGATATCCCTTTTTTATTTTCTTGATTGGAATCATAGATTAGTGTTGTTATACCCAAGTCTATGTGTTTGGGTTTATGTTAATGCGATACTCTTAAATATTCATAATGGAATGGGATGAAAAGGTTTAATTCATGAAATCATCTTGTTTTTTTTGGGATAAAAATAACGAGGTAGATGGATTCTCTCCTACTATGTCTTTCTTAAACTTATTGGATTTATCATTTCTATATCATGTTTCTACTGTGTTATAAATATTTCGAGCAATTTATTGGAGAACCCATGATGACTTGATTTCAAAATGTTGGGTCTTAAATAGTGGTATTTTTTAAATAAAATTTTTATTATATATTATGGCATAAAATCATTGTATCTATTCATGTTTATATTTGAGAGGTAAGGATTGAAGTCACACTATCAATTAATAATAATTTGGGATGGGGAATGGTTAAAAATACACTATAAAATAATGATAATTTTTTATGAATCATGGACACAAGTAACACCATCATGTTGGTCAACAAGTGATGGATTTGTGTTAAGATGACTAACAACTTTTGAGTTTAGAGGGTCCATTGATACATGAATTGTGTGTGGGTGGGTGGGTGTGAAATTGGATGATTATGGAAATAGAAATGAAATACTATTAAAATATATATCCTAAATTTTTATTATATGGGATCTCTTTATGTATTGGCCTTATTTTGTTATCTTTTTCTTTCTAATTTTTATAAAATAAGCTAATATGTTCTTGTACTTATAGAGAGTGATGGGAAGTCATTGGGGAAATCCTAATGAGTGTTATACACACAACCTAGTGGTGGTCCTTGACACCATGGTTTTCTTACTAAAGTGGGATCTTGGGAGTCTTTTTTTCTTTGTTTTTGGAAAGGGAATATTTGGTTCTAATGTATTTCTACATGAAATATTATCCTTGGAGATTCATTTAATTTTTCTCTTTACTAGAATGTTCTTATGTAATGGTATTTAATAGATTTATGATTTTTTCTCATGCATCATTTATCCTATCTTAAAAATTTCTTATCTCTTGATATGTTGTGTTTTATTAAGGTAAAATCATCCCCTAATGTCATCTATTACCCTTGGAATTTTTTTCCAGCCTTTACTCTCCTCTGTATCTCACCGAAGTCTAGTATCACTTCACCTATTATCAAGCCAATGAGTTGGGTGGGGAGTTACATGATAGTAGTCAATAGGTCAAGAAAACATTAGTTAATGAATTTAAAAATATTGAACTACCTAAAACCCTTCAAATTACTTTTTAGTCCCATGTCTTCATTATGAGAAAACAGAATTTAGAACATTTCCATTAGAATCTCCATTTAATAATATCATTTAAATATAATGTTTATTGATATTTTATTTTTTCAAAATTAGTATGAGATAAATATTTTTTTTTAAAATAATATTTATTATTCTATTATAATAATTAGGGAAGTATTAATAATATTTTATTTAATCATATTTAAATGTAATACAACACAACTTTGGCCATATATATGTGATTCATTGTGGGTAAGTATAACCTTTTCATCAATATGAATTTATAGTACTTTATTGGTTCCTACACATTTTGATACACCTTGAATAGAAATTATTCATGCTGGAAACCCCATATATTGAGTCACTTTTAAAGAGTGTAGCGAAGATGAAGAATATCTCTACCTGTATATTGTGGATGATATACTTTATTTTAAATTTTCTATGCTTTCATATATGTCAAGTGATCATATAATTCAATAATAGGATATGGATTCATATTGTATAATATATTACATTAATGATTTTTATTATTAGGGGAAAGAAAATGGAGATATGATATCTCCAATACTCTATTCGGGTTCAGGTATGGAGAGTTTTTTTATCTGGGACTCATATTGTTAAGATAATTATATACATAGAATGCTTTTACATCTAGGGGTTTAATATTCTCGATGGTTTCACATATATCTCATTTTATTCTCATAAATTAAAATCATAAACAATATCAATGTAAATTATAATTTTTCAAATAGTGACAATATTATTTTGAAAAATCATACTCTTATTCACCAAATTGACAAAGACACTGGGTGTGATAAAATGTTATTACTTACGGAGAATAAGAAATGCAAGAATAAAGAAAATAGATTAAAGGCTCATTATATGTATAAGGATTCAATAATATACCATTCTATGAAGTAAATTATCCATTTATAAGGAAAAGATTATAATTTTGTGTCTTTTTCCTATAAAAATAATGCACTGTAATAGGAACTATAGCCACTCAAACAACATGGGTGAAGCTTTAGTTGTGTTCCTCATAAAGTGAAATATTTCAAAATCTACATGTTTAATATTAGACATTTCATGTGGTTTTCAAATTTGTATCCAAATATAGGAGACATGTAAATTTTTTATGGATTTTAGATGTAAGGTAGACATACATGCCAATAATGGGGAAAGGTTTTCTGATCATTCCATTGGAGAAAACCACATAAAATTGACAATATTAATGATTTTAGTTTTAAAGAAATGTTTTTATATTCATATTAATAATAATAACGTTTTCTATATTTCTTTTTTACACATGGATAAAATTATTTTCAGTTTTGAAAAATAAAATATAAATTTTCATTAATGTATAATACATTATAGTGTAGAATAGGAAAATAATATTTTTATTTAGTGAATAATTATAATAAAAACATCCAATTGATAATTAACCAATTAAAAATGACTCATTTCACACAAAATTGTCGAATCAACATATTTGTTTTAAAAATGAGAAGCATTTAAAAATTATCAATCAAGATGGATACAAATAATATTTTAATCTCAAAAAACATGAAAGATGGCATGATTATTTCTAGGGAAGGGAAAACAATCGACCATTTATTGGTCATGGTTAATGGTTCATATAGCTTCTAGAATTGGTGTATAATTATGTGTTTAGACTTTTTTTGTACATACTAGAGGTGTGATCTCATAATTTTTTAATTTTACCAATGACTTGAGTATGTATTATTATATATGTTTCATAATGTATAAGTTTGAATACAATGAAAATATTTAGGAGTTTAATAAATAATTTTGAAATTACATTTGTAATATGATTAAGAAACATCAATCAAATAAATGAAGTGAATGTAATTAAAAATAAATTATCAATTTTCTGTTGGACTATAAAATTTTATCCCAAATCACTAAGACTTATAATTCAAAATGGGATGATTTTTGTGAATGGAGGAACCATACTATACTAGAAATTTTAATGTCTATAATGAATCATGGAATCCTCCCATTATCTGTTTAATAATATGCAAGCCAAATTAAATCATACATACTAAACCAAGTACCAAATAAAGAGGAAAACTCTATTCCTTACAAGTTATGACTAAAAATTATTTTTTTATTAATATAAACCACTTTTTAATGGATAAGGTGGGACCCTACCTAACATCAAATACATAAATAATAAAACTATACCTTAAAGGTCCAAAATACGAAGCCCATAAACAACCTTGTTTAAGTCTATAAAAAATATCCTCCCAAGAATCAAAGACATTAAGTCCAACTTCCTCCTTCTCAACAGTCCTCGACTAGCTATCTCGTACAAAGATGAATGGGCCTAGTACAAATGGAAATAGAATTACCATCTTAAACATCCAAATACATATATGATTGGTCTGGTGAGAACTTCTTACTCCAATCCACATATTGAGAATCCCCTTGTAATAGGTCTGATTGCAGAATTTCTTGAATCGCGGACCATAGAGGCCCAATAGTAGAAACCCATCACCATGAAATTCATTCTAGGAAGAAAAAAACTATCCATACCCATATCAAATTGAACAATCACCACCACAAAATCAAATCTACAGCGCATACTCATCTACACAAAATAGTCACCTTCAGAAAACTCTCACCAATGTTGCTTGTATCCAGCTCGACAGAACCATCATTATAAAAAGCATTACCAAAATTTCCACATGATACTACCTTCTACATCATAACAATAAAATGAGAAAACTAAAGAGGTAGACACTCCAAGAAGCGTGGAGCTGAGCCAACGCCACCCAGGTTTAGATGACCCAACTACCATACTAGAGGAGGGTTGCTGATTGGGGGGGGGGTCTAGGTCGAACCAAGTGTTATGCAGTAGGAATAAATATATTCTCTCAGATATTAATTCATGAGTGTGTGAGGTGTTTAATAATGATATATCATGAAAAAATTAACACACCATTTCAGGAAGTGTTTTATATTGGATACCCCATGGAAATAGGGGATATTACATATATGATCCATCATATAAGAATCTTATAATTCTAAGTATGATTTATTTTTTGAGATGTAACACATCATCATGAAGGATAGTGAGAGGAAGATTGACATCTTGTAAGTTTATTCTTATGATAGAAAATAGTTGATATAGGATCAAACTCCATAGTCCATTATGGATGATATAGTTTGTAAAACAAATATAATATTCAAGATCTCCAAATAATTTGGTGAACAAATAATATATTTTCCTACAGACATAGAAGTTGGTGAATAATCATTACTTCATAATAATGACCCACCGTCCTATAGGGAGGTAGTAGGGAGATCAAAACAATAAAATTAACTGAATCCATTAATTTTGAGATGGATTTAATGTTGAAATGTTGTGTGTGGATTTTATTCAACTATCTAAAAGATGTAAATCTTGATGGTTTAGCATGTATATTCAATATAATTTTTTACATGTAAGGATATTTTAGTTAATATAAACCATGGCTAGGGGATAATCGGTTTAATCAATGTCATGGAATAATGGTGAAACATTTTTTTTCTTCACTATACATAAGTCAATCCATATTTTCATTCAAAACTTGTATTCAATTACTATGTGATTTAGATTATATATTTAAAAAATTACTTCCTTTTATGGGAAACATTATAAACATCTATATATGGCATAACCAAAACAGTTTTTGACTCATGGAAATTCCAAAATGATTATCAGGCTACAATGTTCCATTTATCGACTAAATAAAGAATCCAGGTCATGAGTCATTCTATTTCATGAAGATATTAAAGTATTTGGTTTTATTAAATATAATGATTTATCATGTGTTTTTCATGTGTTTTATTGGGAGTGAAATAATTTTCATAGTAGTATATGTGGGGGACATACTATTAATTTCAAGTGAAACACTTTTCTTATAAGAGGTTAAGGTATGATTGAGTAATTTATCCTCTATGAATGACTTAGTAAATTATTATATAGTCCAGGGATAAATCTATCATAATAGTAAAAACAGGATTATCAGAATATGCCAATATAAAAACATTTACTAGATACTAAAGATATTCAATACTGAAAAATCCATGAGGGAACTGGTTCCATTTTCAAATGGTGTACAACATTCCATGAAGATGTTTCCAATATCCCATAGTTAGTGGAAGATAATGAGAATGTTCCCATTTTGTTTCAATGATAGGATCTATCATGTATACCATGTTATGTACATGGATTGATATTTCCAATTCTTTTTGAATGGTAGGTAGATATAATGAAAATACAAATAAAAATTATTATAATTATATTAAAACTACCTTAAGTACATAGGGTGAACTAAGAACATGTTCTTAATATATTGATGAGGTGAATTGATAGTCATCAAGAGTTATACAAATGTGAGATTTAAAATATATTAGAATGATCCTAACACATAGTCAGGATATGTCTTCTATAACAGCAATGGAGCTATGATCTATAAGTGTCCAAAGAAACTAGTTTTCCCAAAATTCCATTGTAATCACCGAGTACATTATTGATTCTGATATATCCAAGTAAGTGGTATAGATTAAGAAATTGATCTAAGATATTTATTTTATACCAAGTAGTTTATTCCATATCCCAATTAATTATGATAAAACTGCAATGATTTCTCTCTCTAAGGATCTAAGGTCATATCAAATGAGAAAGAAGATATTTCATAACTTTTATCTCTTGAGGTATATTTCTCAAGGAGAAAAATTTGTAGTAAGAATATTAATCTTTAATGGAAAACATAGAGTACCCCTTGAAAAAGGATATATCTCAAATTAGTTATGAGTACCATATAAATGATCGTGTATTTGAGTTTGTTAATAGTTCGATCCAATTATTATAGGAGTCTATTTAACTTTGATCCATAAAACCAAATCCAATTTGTTGGATGATTACATGTATTAGTTTTTTTTAATGTTAAGAAAGTTTATTTACTCATAATTATTGTTCTTATGGATGAAATGGTTTGTGATAATTCCCTAAGAATATTTTTCACAATGAAAGGTTATTAAAGTTCCCCTCTATGATGAGAAACTAATGGTTTCAGGATATTAATATAGGATGTATGTTTTATAGATATTTAATTTCATTTTAGGGGACAAAAATGATATATGATATCATGTATAGAGACTAATAGGACATAGAGTAGATTTATAATAGTGTGAACGCGGGGTTATTCTGAGAGAATCACATTATAAGAACAATACCCAAGAGTCACAAATCAATATTTATATATGTTATTGTACATTAATTCTATCATTAATTAATACCATAATACAATAAGATTTATTTCATGAAATACATGTTAGAATTTGATTATTGAAAACTAGGATTCAATGGGTACATCCAGAGTGATATTTCATTAATGTATATAAGGTAAATGATTTATCCTTTATGTCCCTTAATAGAAGTTGATATATCATAACCTTAGAAATGAATTTACCATCCTAGATAAAACCATGGACTTATTTTTATTATGGAAATATTCATTTCTAGAAAGTCAAGAATGGGAAATCAATCTCATAAGTTGGTGACAATAGTTTGAAACTAGCTTGATTTGATATAACTTTCAAAAAGGATAACAGTAAATAGTATGAATTCATAAAAGGATGTCTATTGTTTTGACACTAACGTATTTATCTATGGGTTAATTTATCTGTTTCTAGGTGATAAACTAGGACATTAGGTATCCATGCCTATTTCAACAAAGACAAAGTTCTTGTGGACCACAAAACTAAGTTTGATTGAAATATTGAATAAATTAATTAATGAATTTTTCAATATAGAATAAATAGTAAACCTTCTTAGTAGTTTAATATTTATTTAGGTTTAATTGATCACAAGGTTTTAATAATGAGTTTTTTGAAAACTATTTATTTATTAATAATAAAGAAAATTATTTCACATGTTTTCAAATATAAAATTTCTTTTATTTATTGATGATTAATGAAGTTCTATTTATTTATCATATAACAATTCATTATTCATGTTTTGTTAAATTCTAGAGAGGATATGAAGACCATGTTTATTGGTATGATTGGAAATGATATAAATGATATTTTTTAATTCTTATGTGATGTACATGTCACCTGAATCGAAATTTTTTTATTATTACGACATGGGGTTCACTAGGAATTTTTTTTTTCATAAGGGGTCTTGTATAATATTACGTAACCATAAGACATCCATAGTATATATTTAGTCATATTTCTTTCCAAATTGATATTTTCTGTGAATAACATATAGATAAATATATTGAAAAGCATAATGTAATACTTAGAGTTTTCTCTCTCATCATTTCCCATTCAATTGTGTGAACACCGATAATACATCATCATCAAAGAGAATTATATTGTAATAAACCAATAATAAAGCAAATGATCAAAATCAACCATGATAGAACCCAACTATTATATGATGATGATGACATATTATATTTAACTGGTGGATCTCTACTAGAGGAATTGTATACCTGGATCATGCAACACAATGATTCTATAATGAGAACAATTCAACTGGATCATTAATAATGAACACACGATATGTTTAATTATTTTTAGATCCTCAAATTTTTATAAATGTAAATTACATGTCAGGAGCCTCATCTTATGGTTTTTGGTTTTAAATGAGTAATGTAATATTCAATACTAATAGATTGGTCATGACATAATTTTTCATGTGTATCCTAGATTATTCATAAATTAAAGCAAAAAGATGAGTTGGACTTGTCTAATTAGGTTGTTCCTCTTTGCCCATAACCTAAAATTTGATCGCCATCCTGGGAAGACGGATGACCATATATTATTTTGGTAGACAAAAAAAATCACAATGTTTAGTGGAATGAAATATTATGGAACAAAATTAGTGATCGAGATGAAGTTAATTTCATAAATAATTATTTTATTTTTATTTATTAATAATAAAGTGAATAAAATGGATTTTTTTTCTAAATTCATTATTATCTAGTGTAGAATGTCTTTTTAGCCTTGTTATTTTCCTTCCTAAGTGGGATATTTAAGGAATAGAATCTATTTAAAGCCATTCACATTGAATATTACTATATAATCAATCACTAATTTTGTTTAGTTATCAGATTTGATTTTTTATTGGTTGTACAATGTTTATATTTACAAAATGAGATCATGTAAGAGGGTTCTTTGGTATTTTTTTTGTTAATGAGGTAGAATCCAAGAAGTGGTGTTTGAATGTATGAAATATGGATGAATTTTGTTTTTGAATGAAGGTGTTTTTTAATTATGATTTATATTGAATTTTAGGATTAAATACATACAAGAAAGTAATCATAGACACTAAAAAAGATATAATATTTATATTCATCCAAGAAAAAACATTTTGGTATCTTAGAAAAATTTTCCAGGGCATTATTATCACCATAATTATGTTAATTTCATACACATGGACACTTCATGGTGAAATGTTTTATAATGATTTTATAATTATTTGGGATTAAGATACATGTTTTAGATAAATAAATGAAATTGGAGCATGCGTTGTTATATTATTAATACTTGACACAGTACATTGTTAACATAAGGAAATTCAATTTGGAATTTTGATCCACCCAATGTGTGCATATAATGTGAATGTAAATATTTTGTTTTTTAGTTATTTATTTTGTGATGTACATGGATCATGGTTTTTTCAGAGAATTAATAAAAAACATTCCTTGGAGTATAGAGTTATTTGTTGTTATTTATTAAAATATCATATCCTTGTGCATATTCTCAACCATTTAGGGAATTATTTTTTGTTCCAAATTTAGTTCATTTTAAATAAAATAGAGAATATTTATTTTAATTTTATTTGATAGTTCTAAAATACAATACTTCTTTGTGTGACATATGTAAAGGAATATTATAGCTTGTCTTTCTTTCATTTTATTTTACATGTGGTGGTTGTTGGATCCCAATTATAGACTCAATTGCATTCCATTTATTTTCATTTCTATTTTAAAAATGTTCAAAATATTAAATTTTAATATATATATTATAGATTTTGGTGTTATAATTTAATTAATAGATAAAGAAACAAATATTTCATTAAAAAATACTGGTCAACTTAAATATGGTTATTTTTTTATTTTTTATATATTATTTTGTTTTACAAAAAAAATATGAATAATATTATTAGTATAAAATATTTAAAAAATAACTAATGATTGATGATTTATTATTGAAGTATTATTTTACAACATATCATATCTATTAAAAAATTATTTATTTGAAGCTAAAAAATGTTTAATTTAATAATATATTAAAATAATCTAAAGAATTCATCAACTCATTAATGAAATAGTTTTTAAATTCAAAAAATATGTATCAAGTGATTATTTTACCTTTTCAAGTCATTATAATATTTATGACACATTGTTTTGACATAAAAAAATAGAAAATAATTATTTGCCTCAATTAAAAAAAGGTAAATCAAAAATGTATTTCATTTATTCAATCAAAAGTACATTCTTGGAAAATAATAAATATATCTGCATAATAATCATTATACAAAATTAAATAAAGGAAAAAAATTAATATTTATCAATAAAAATAATAAAATAAATTAAACATATTTTTTTTATATATTTTAGCATACAATTAAGAAAAATAAAATGAAAATTTTTAACTACCATATAATTAAAAAAACATAGATATTTTAATTTTTATTTTATTAATATATTAGACCATGTTTTTTAATATTATATAAAATATAGAAAACCTTATTTGAGTGATGAAAGAATATAAAAATAATAAAATATATAAAACATGTGTTTTAAGCATTCTCTTAAGTAAAATTCAACAATAACATATTTATAATATATTGTTCATCTATTTCAAGCAAATTTGACATATATTATTTGCGTTTCAACAATTAGTAAATAAAAAATTGAAATAAAAATAATTCTAATACAATGAAATGTAAACTATAATGAAAAAACCAAAAATAATTATGTTTATAATGATTTCATATTTAATCTCTTCAAATACATGTTTGAATAAAAAAACATATAACATATGTTATATGTTAAATATATATTATAATTTTTCTAACTAACTAAAATAAATTCTCATCTAGAATAAAAAGTATTCGATTTCATAATATGGAAATAAAAAAGCATGAAATTTTTTATATAATAAAAAATATAATTACATAAAAACTATTCTTTATATCTAAAATAACATGAATTAAAAGTAATTTGAAATTTTCATATGATTTTAAAATAAAAAGCAATTATAAAACAAAAAAAATCAGAAGATATATTCTTTAAGATATCACTCTTTACCATATCAAAAAAATTTTATCAATCTATATAATTGAAAAAATTATTATCATTTGTAAGAAACATAAAAAAATATAAATTCCTCATTAAATTAAAATCTCATCCAAGCCATTAACTGGTTTTTTTCAAAAATATTAAGTAAGAATGGATTTTAAAAAATATATATATTTTTAGAATATTTTATCTTTTAATAAAATTGTTCCTAAATCACAATAAAACAATTATGTATTCATTAATTTTAAATTATTCTAATAAGAGTATAAAATTGCGATGATTTAAATATTCAAATATAATTTTTTTTAATAAAATCATAATCTAAATAAAAAAATCAAATATTTTTTATGGTAAAAATATAATACAAATAATTTTTATTACTCATAAAATACATGTAGTCTATATAAAATATTTATATAATATCTAATAAATAATAATATATTTATCATTGAATATATGTTCTATATAAAAACACAATATAAAACTAGAACCAATTACTTTGAAACCATTTTTTATCACCCAATATTATTATAATATTTTTTCTAACTATCATGTCATGATTCAAATAAACAATATCTTGGAATTAAAAACCTATTCCATCAAGTGTTTCTTTACACATGTGACATATTATTCAAACTATTATATATCTTCATAAAATAATAATACAATTCCAGCAAAATCTATGGATGAAATTGGGGGAAAAACCTTTTGGAAAATAAACATCTATATATTCACTAAAAATAAGATTATAAATAATGAGATCTAAAAAAACAAATTTACACATTACATATAAAAATAATTATCAATCTAAATATGGTTCATTATAGGTTAAATTAATGAAATATTGGTTATAAATAAAAAAAAATGTATTATATAGAATAATATTTATAGATTATATTTATTATATTTGAAATAATATAGATTTAAAGTCATAATCTCAAATATAATAATTTTATATATAATAGAAATAAAAATTAACATTGATAATGAAGAAATTCTATATTTACTTGATATCTATTCATTCCATGGTGTATTCCTCTTTTGAAATGTGTTTACAATATGTATGTTTTATGTAAATTTCCTCAATAACATAGATACTATAAATAATTATTTATAGTGAAAATTCATAAAAATATGACTAATATATTCATTTGAAAGAACATATCAATAACCAATAAAATATATAAGATTTATAGTAATCTTATCAACAAATATATTAATATAATTTTTAGATTTTAGAATATATTTATTTTTAACTAAAAAATTATCTCAAATATAGTATGTTATATATTAGAAGAGAAAAATAACCGTACAAAAATTAAATGAAGAAAATTCAATATTTCTTTTTTGGAATCAATAAAATAAAAAAATATTTAAAAGAATCACATTAGAGAAACAATAAATGTTTAATGTGAGGAATCTATGTAAATATACCAAATTACCAGGTTATATTTCACTCAATGATACAATATTTTTATATATTTACTATAGATTAATTTTCTCAAAAATTTGATATTTTTTCCCTAATTAATTTTTTCAGATAAGTTGATATTTTAATTCAATAACGTGACATCTTGAAAATATAATTAAGTAATTAAGTTATAAATAACATATATACATTGAAAAATATTTAAATTTAATAAATAAATAAATAAAATGAATTTTATATAAAATATTTTTTCCACTTTAAAATTATCTTATAATCAAAAAAAATATCTAATTCTGAAAAATGATATATGAGATATATACTAATTTTATAAAATTTTCTATAAAATTATAATAAAATATATAGTATTTAATCACATTTTGAAATATTAAATAAATACATAAAAGAGATAATAATTTAAAAATAATAATCAATTATATAAAATACTAAATAACATAATTTTATATATAATTTTTTTATAACTTAAAAAACAAACTTGAATAGATATATCTAATGTATTATGTATCAATAAATTGATTCCGTTATTAGATTCAATTAAAAAAACAATAATTCAATATAACAACTTATGAATTCTTTAAAAACATAAAAATTCTTAATAATCATTAAATATATGATATATTTTGAAAATAACCTTGAAAAATTATTCTTACCACATTATATCCAATATCAATTTTAGAAAATAACTATATTTTTTATAAAAAAAACTAAAAACATAAGACATATATTTTTGTTATAAAAAATGCTTATAGATTAGATAATTAGTCAAATATTAATTTCAAAATGAAAAAATTTATATTATAAATTAAACATTAAAAAATATATCTCATGTCATTTCATTCGAAAAAAATGTACATTTCAATTTAAAATATTATTTTATATTTTCATTAAGGGGGGGGGGGGGTAAGAATGAAGAAAATGATGATAATGAATAATATTAATGTTAAGAGGATAATGAAAAACAAAAGCATATGAATGGAAATTATTAATGGAAAAAATAGGAGGAAGATAAATAATGGGTTGAAAAGGTCTATGGTGATAAAAAAGAATAATAATTGAAAAATGTATAAAAAATGAAATGATAAAAAGAAAATTCACAATTTTTTAAAAAGATTTTCATGATGTGTGTGAAGATTAATTCATTTTAATAAATTATTTATTAATAAATGTCATGTCAAAATATATATGTATAGAAATAAAATTAATTAAATCATAGGGAAATAAATATAATAGAAGAAAATAAGTGTGTAATATGTTGTCCTTTTCAAGAGTCATCTCAAGCATGTTTTCAGGTACTTCTTGAGGTTTTATGTACCTTTGTTTTTGAGTAGTGTCTTGGGGTGCGTTTAGGTGAAATTTTAAGAAAAGAAGAAAGAAAATGGGTTGTGTATAGTTTGTGCACAATTTAAAAAACCGTGTGACCAACTCGTGCCCACCGTGAAAACCTATACAGAGTGGTATGCACGGTTCATACACGGTTTTCTCTACTTGTGTGCCTCTTCCTAGGAAAGTATGCGTGTAGAATTTGATAACCAAAAAATACTTTTTAAAACCACCCAATCCCACAGAGACTTCCATAGATTGACCTTGTCTCAGGCTTGTAAAATTTTAGGTGTTTCAAGAGCCTTCCTGAGGGATTCCAAGGTGATCCAAACGTCGTTCTTCGAGATCAAAATCCCAAATTAAAGATTCTAAGTCTTCCCAGTAAGTGGATTTCATCATATTGCTTCTACTATTCATTCCTCTATCATTCCATGATATTTTCATGGATGATCCTGACAATTTCCATAGATATAAACCAATCAGTTGAAATCTAGATATATTATTTTGGATCTAGATCTAGATTTTAATGATATTGATGCATTTGATCTTAATTACGGTTTAGAGATTTAGATCTGAAGCTTGGTCGATGACGTTGTGCCACTCAGATTTTTGGGGTTTCTATTGGGATAACATTCTTCAATAAACTAATGTAGTAGGTCTAAATTTAACTCACATAGTTATAATATTGATATGTGTATGTGAGTTTATGATTTTCTAGATTCTATTGATGATTTATTTCCTAAATTAGATTAATTTGAAATATGGGATTGACTTGCGATTTCTTCAGTGATTAATTTATAATTGAATCATAGGAGAAATTAACGGGGTGGTGGGGTTTCCAAATATATATTTTGGAGATTTTTTATTGATATGATATTGTAATTGATATATTGAATTGATTGTATTAAGATAAATAATTGAACGGAATTAATTATGAAATGTTGTTTTTCTATGTAAGATAATTAATTATGACAATTAATTATTTTTAGTGATGAATAACAAAGATAATTAATTGTGAGAATTATTTATGTGCTGTGATATTGACCAAATATTAGTAATTGTGAGGATTAATTATTTTCCATGATTTTTATCAAAGATAATTAATTGTTAGAATTAATTATGACAATTTGAGATTTTAAATGAATAATTAATTGTGAAGAAATAATTAGGGAAAGAGAAATAAGTTGATTAATTAATTAATTTATGAATTAATTAATTTTTTAGGTGCTTATTTAATTATTGAGTTAACTAATAAACTTCTAAATTTTTAACTAATCGTTGGATTAGTAATGGAATGATGTGTTTAATTTTTGTGAATTGATGAATGTTTAAATGGATTAGATTTTTTTGGTTCTAGACATGGAATTTAGATCGATTAAATGTTGGGACTTGGACTTGGCATTCCTCCAAAATTATTATCCAAGATTGAGATTATGGGGTGCTAGGGGTGATGACCTACACCAAATGAGATATAAGGTGATAAGAATGGAGACCTACACTTAATGAGATATTGAGAGATAATCATGGAAACCGAAACTTAATGTTATTTGGAGATCTAGTCATGGTGACCTACACCAAATGATTAATAATAATGAATGATGATTAAAATGGGAGTCATGAATTGAAATTGGGTTTAATGTGATGATTAAATAATAAATTATAATGTGATAACTCTTTAATTATTCATTGTATTTATTTCTTCATATAATTGCATGCACTATCTATCGAATGGACTTGTTTTAGACATCTTTGGTGGTGGCCAACTAAGTTGTACTCACACCCTAATCAGGCTGCCTGATCAGCACCTAAGTATACTTTTTTGTTACAGGACAAGATAAGGGAATGTCCCTAGGATACATTGATGTATGGGATTGAAGCATGGGAGAGGGAACCATTCATGTTCTTGGACCCAATTGGGAGTCGTTGTTCCTTTACAACTAGTTTGATTGTAGACACGCGACTCTTACATTATCATAGTATTTTTTACCTTTCAATTGAGTATTGTATTTTAATGTTCTAGATATCATATGACATGGTATTATTCTGGTTATTTATATGATTCCGCACTTGGTTATTGTTGTTTTCTTCCATTGGTGTCTTTTATTCCGATGAAATATGGTATAGTATCCCCAAAACTAACAAAGTAGACCCTCTCTACTAGTCAGAACCCTCTAGAGTATGTGGAGGCAGTATTAAGGGCACGTGACCAACCCTCTCAGGGAACCGTTTAGTGGAACCCAGGTCAGGACGTCACAATGTCGTATCAGAAGAGTTTTTTTCTACTTCTTTTGTCTTATGGTTTGGAAACTGAATAAAAGAGACTAGGGAGTGTCAAGGATTGGAAATGAGCCTGTGCATGGGAGTTTCAAATACATGTATGGGAAAAAATCTGAGTACTTAGGGTGGGATTGTTTTGATTGGATTTAGTTGTTACAATTGGATATTATATCACTCTGGGTGATGCCCTAGTGGTGTGATGTGATATTTTTTTTGAAAATAATCTAATTTTGATGTGTGGCCTAAATAGGAACTATACTTGAGTCTACATGAATCATTCTAGGCTCTCAGGGTTTTTGTGACATGCATTATTCTAGGCACTCATGGGAAAATGAGTTTTGGGAAGTTATTGAACATGAACTATTTTTCCTTGTTTTTTGATTGAAATAATGAAACAAAACGAAAATAAATGGGTGGCTAATGAATAAAGTTATAAATGAACTGAGTATGATTAATTAATTAAATAATGAATTAATTAATTAGATACATTATGATTAATTAATGTATGATTCAGTTAATGAGAAAGTATGCACCCATGTTAACCAAGACCTAGGAGAAGGATGGTTTAGTGTATTAATAAGGCCTCGGTGTTGACCATGTTGAGAGAAAAAGGGGGAAAATATTTGTCGAAACATGTTGTGTCCATTTCCCCTATTATGTATGTGCCATAAGGTTGTGTTATGAGACCTATTATGCGTGTTTGGAATTGTAGTGGTATGAATCCACAATGATTGTTGAGGGAGAGACCGAGGGGTATGGCCTAGAATGAACTAACAGATAGGGAACATGAGACACCACAAGTATAAGATGAGGTGGAAGGGGATTAGTTTCAATAGAACTTTGTTTGTTTCATGAAAATCATGGAGAGAGACCCATGGAGTGTTCTGAAAAAAATTTCTACTTTGACAAAGGAGTTTCATCTGCAACACCCTCTTACTTTTACCTGAGAGGGTGGACCTGAGGGAGTTGAAATATGGATTTATTCCATATAAATGATACTTGACCATTTGGAGACTGCAGTGAGGAGGAGGGTCATGTTGGCTTCACATATTCTTTGAGGTTCAGCGAGACACAGGTGGGACATTCAGGTATGATTTTAACAGACTGATGTAATGTTATGGGAGATCATTGTGTTGATGTTTCTAGATAACTTCTATCCTGTGATGCTGAGACAAGAGAAGTATTTAGAGTTTAGTTATCTTACTCAAGGAATAATGTCAATAATGGATTATTCCGAACATTTCATATATTTAAAATGTTTAGCTCCATCTTTGGAAAAAGATGAGGCTTATTCAGGAAAACTATTTTAGGATGACCATAAGTGTGAAATTAATTCCCATGTGAATATCTTTAGGCTGAAGAAATTCTCAGAAGTGGTTAATCAGGCTCACATTTGGAGGGTAATTTGGAGGAGGATTCCAGTACTCGATAGGTAGTAGTCACTGGAAAATTAAAGAGTGTGACTTTATAGAGTAGTAAGGGCCATTACAAGAACCTTAGTCAAGAAAATGGAAAGAAAGGCGGACATCCAAGAATAATGGTTATACAAAAACTTACTCATCTGATTTTCTTCCAGTGTTGTAGATAAGGACCCCACCGTACACATATTCCAAGAAAACTAGTTGAGTGCCAGTTTTATGGAATGATCGGGATCATATAAAAGTTATGTAGAAAGCAGCGAAAAGTTGGTGTTGATGGAGAATATGCTTAGAGTTAGAGTGTGGGAAGGGGTTCTTTGACAACATACTGGTCTAGTAGTAGGATTTCTACTTGAAGAGGCATTAGATGTGGTGGATGTGGTACTTCAGGGTATGTGCCCTCGTATTAGTAGAGTGGTGTAACTAAATAATGTCAGTCAGCACCGGATGGAAGAGGGGCAGGACAATTACATGCAGAGTAGCCTACACTTGTGGAGAGAGAGGATGGTCCATCTACTGTGAGAGGTAGTATTCTAGTTACTTTTACTTTAATTAGTCCATTTTTTTGTTAATACTTTCTCTCATTCATTTATATTTCCAAATCATGTTAATGTATTGAGTGTGGAGGTGGAGTTCTTAAAAGGGGTGATGAATATCTATACACCTTTGTGAACAAAGACTAGGGATGTCTGCTAATGCAAGGGATGTCCATTAGAGATCATAGAGTATCATTTTCATAGGGATATATATGTTTTTGATATAATGGTTCTCTACTTGATTATGGGCATGGACTGGATTTTCACATATGAAGCCCTCATAGATTGTTACCATATGAGAGTGACCTTTGAATCTCCTAAGGGAGAATAGTATGTCCTATTCGGAGAATGGGATACACATTCAGGCTAAGATAGGCCATTTACTTAGTTACTGGGAGACCTCACAACCCATGTTGATAGTCTTTTTCTATATGATAAGAGTGGTGGTAAAAACATCATACCATTAGTAGTAGATTTTTTCTAGTATGTATTTTATAAAGATATTTAGGATTTCCACCTGAGAGAGATGTGGAATTCACTATTTAGATCATATTAGGGGATAGGATGATATCTATTCCACATTACAAAATGGAATTTACTGAGATTTATAAGCTCAAAACGTTATTGGGGGAGTGTGAGGAAAATTGTTTATCCATCCAATTATGTAACCACGGGGATCACTTGTTTTGTTTTCAAAAAAAGTTGATGGGAGTTTACCCTTGTACATTGATTAAAGTAATTTGATTAAAATGACCATGAGGAAATGATATCCTCTTCTCCATATCGATAATCTGTTTTACTAGCTGAAGGGGGATTCTATATTCTCAAATATCAATATGAGATTAGGGTATCATCATGTGAGAGTTTAAACATTTGACATTTCAATAATGGATTTCATAAAAAGGTATGAACTTTTCAAGTTTTTTGTAATGCTGTTTCGGTTGAAAAACACTCCACCCGTGTTTATGGTCTTGATGAACGTGATCTTAAATCTGTAATTAGATTAGTTTTTGGTGTTGTTTGTGGAAGATAACATGGATTACAGTATGACTCATGACGATCATGACCAACATGTTGAAATCATTTAATGTACACTGAGATAGAATCAGCTATATTAAAATCTATATAAATTTTAGTTTTTTTTGGCCAAGTACACTATTTTGGGAAAATCATCTTGGAAAATGGTTTGGAAGTGGGTGTAGAAAAATTTCAGGAAGTTGTTTATTGGGAGCATCACATTAGTATTTTTGATGTCAAAAGATTTTGGGATTAGCGTGATATTACAGGAGGTTCATCCATGAATTTCCCTTATTGGAAGCACCTATTTTAGGATTGACAAAGAAAGAGATAATGTTTTATTTGAAAGAAGCATGCGGGAATCATATCCAGTAGTTGAATAAGAACTTGAAATCAACACCAATTTTGATGTTACCTGATTTGGGTGAGGAGAAAACAGTGTATTGCGACAATTTTGGGATCAGACACAAATTTGTGTTTATGCAAGGGGATCGATTCATTGATTTCAGGTCTCAAAAGTCAAGGCCACATGAACATAATTACCTTACACGTGACATCGAGTTGGATGTAGTGGTTTATGCTCTTATAGGATGGAGAAACAATATTTTTATTGAAAAGTTTACTATTTTTATGGATCACAAAAGCATGAAGTATTTCTTTTCACAGCGCGACATAAATCGTTACTAGAGAATAACGGTAGAGTATATGTAGTACTTTTATTTTTAACTTCCATTTACACCAGGAAAGGGGAATAGTGTGGTTGATTCCTTGAGAAGGAAAACTCACTCTCAGTTGGTACAGGAGTCGAGTCCAGAGTAGAAGATAATGAATTTGATGGTAGAAATGCATGTGGTAGTTCAAGAGAGTTAGGATAGGATGAATCTGATTTCTATAATAGTGGAGTATACATTTTTCAGATGGATCAGAGATAAGATGTATTAGTTTTCAAAAAATTTATCCTTATGGGAGAGCCTTGAATGGGGGGAGACACCTTCAGACTGAATCATATATGAGGAAAAGATTGTCTATTTTAGAAATCTGGTTGTTGTGCCTATGAGTATGCGAGAGGAACCCATGTGATAAATTCATGCATTAAAATGGGTGGTACATCCTGGGGTGAAAAAATGTATCGTGACCTATGATGACAATTTTGGCGGGATGGTATGAGAAAAATATAGTAGGGTTTGTAATGAGATGTTTCACCGATCAGCCAGTGAAGGTAGAAAATCAACAAACTTGAGGCAAATTTCAGTAATTGTATTTTCCACAATATAAGTGGTACGAAGTGACTATGGATTTCATGGTAGGACATCCATAGACTACTAGAAATAATGGAGCTATTTAGGTCCTTTTGGTTTGACTAATGAAGCTAGCACATTTATTTTCTATCCAGGAATCATTTACAAGAGAACAGTTGGGAGAAAACTATGTGAAAAAAGAATGTTCGTTTTCATGGGGTACCACAACCTATAGTTTTAGATCACGATGTGTATTTTACATCACACTTCTGGTAGAGTCTACATAAGGAAATTCATACACAAATTTTTCAACATCTAACCTTACACCAAAAGATAGATCGAAAGCCTAAACGTACCATACATGTGTTAGATGATATGTTTCAAGCATGTGTTCTTGACTTTGGTGGTTCTTGGAAGAAGTATTTGGATTTGATGGAGTTTTCATATAAAAATAGTTATCAGGAAACTATATAGATTACACCATATTAGGAAATTAATGGCATACCTTTTAGATCACTATTTTGTTTGTTATAGGTGGGTGAGTCCGAGTTGTTGGGACCGAGTCACATTAAGGAGACATCAGAGTAGGTTCAGTTGATTCAGAAGTATATTGCTACAACTAAGAGTATGCAGAAGTTGTATGATGCTAGATAGAGATGAACCCTAGAGTTTACAAAGGGTGTTAGTGTATTCTATTGGGTGTTTCCTTGATTCGGTCACTACAGGATACAGAGGTTTTGAATGTTGGCGCCAAGGTCTGTAGGACCGTTTTAGGTGCCAGAGATAAATAGGCTAGTGGCGTATCGATTAGCACTTCCTCAAGAAATTCATCACTATGCAGGATGTTTTCCATGTGTTACAACTACAATGAAATTACACCAATCCTTCTCATGTGGTTGATGTGTAATATGTTGATATCATGATAGATCATCCATTAAGAATAATCTGATCTGCGTGACGGGTCTTTGTGAGAATGTGTAATGGGGAATGACCATGATGTTAGTTCATGTGTTATGGAAACATAGAACTGTTCCAGAGGAATCATTGGAATGTGAAGAAGACATGAGGGATCAATGACCCAAGGTTTTTGGCTCTGAATCATAGTGGAGTTTGGGAGTGTAGTTTGAGGATGAGCTGTTATAAGGAGGGGATATTGTAAGATCCTGGACTTTTCTAGAGACATTTGAAGCATGTTTTTAAGTACTTTTGAGGATTTTAATTACCTTTGTTTTGGATTTGTGTCTTGGGGTAAGTTTGTGTTAAATTTTAAGAAAAAGTAAAGGACGATAGGCTGTTCCTTTTTTTCACACAGTTTGAACAATATTTTCGGCTAAACCTTGCCAATAGAGAGTTATGAATGTTTTGAGAATAGTTTTAAAAACCATTCTACCAAACCATGATAACCTTGAAAACCTAGTTAGAGGGTCCATCACAGTTGGTCCATGGTTTTCCCGAACTGTGTGCCTCTGTTGAGGAAACCATGCATGGGGAATTTACTATCTTAAAATACTTTTTTTTAAAAACATAAACCCCAAGAGAATCCCATATTTCATCATTGTGTTGGGAATGAAAGATATAAGTGTTCCTAGAGCCTTCAAGAAGGACTCCAAGGTGATCTGAACACTGTTCATCGAGATTGAAATCCCCGGTTGAATATCCACTCTCTTCAAGTACGTGTATTTCAACCCATTTCTTCTTATATTCATTCATCTATCCTTACTTGATATTTTCATGGAATATCTCTACCATTTCAATGGATATAAACCTATGAGTTGATATTTGGATCTAGTATTTTTGTTCTAGATATATATTTGAATGATCTCGATGTGTTTGATCTCAATTTTGGTTTTTTGATTTAGATATGAAGCTTGATCAATGACGTTGTGCATCTCATATTTGTGGGGGTTTCTTTTTGGCTAACATTCATCAATAAACTGCGTAAGGTGATCTAAATCAAACTCCACTAGTAATAATATTTATAACAGTATGTGAGTATTTGATTTTGTAGATTTTATTGATTATTTTTTCATAAATTTGAGTAATTATGAATGTCGTATTGACTTATGATTTCCTTGGTGGTTAAGTGATAATTGAATCGCGGAACAAACGGAGGGGGTTTCCCAAATAGATATTCTGGATATTTGTTATAGATAAGATATTGTAATTGAGATATTGATTTTATTGTGACAAGATAATTAATTTCAGGGAATTAATTATGAAATGATGTTTGTCTATGTAAGATAATTAATTGTGAGAATTAATTATGTGCCATGATGTTGACCAAAGGTAATTAATTATGAGAATTAATTATGTGTTATGATGTTGAACAAATATAATTAAGGGTGAGGATTAATTATGTTCTATGGTTTTTATCAAAGATAATTAATTCTGAGAATTAATTATGACAAGTTTATATTTGATATGGATAAATAATTGTGGAGAATTAATTATGGAAAGAAAAGTGTTTTGATTAATTAATTAATTTATGAATTAATTCTTGGGTTATGTGGCTAGATAATTATTGAGTTAACTATTGGAATTTGAAATTTTAACTAATCTTTGGATTAGTATTGGAATGATGTGGATAATTCATGGGAATTAAGGATTGATTAAATGGATGAGATTTTTTTTGTTCTAGACATGGAATTAAAGATCGATTGGATGTTTGTACATGGACATGGCATTACTTCCTAATATTTATCCTTTCTGGATATTATTGCATACTAAGAATGACGACCGACACTGAATGAGATATAGATTGATAGGCCTGGAGACTAACACTTAATGTGATTTTGGGTGATATGCATGGAGACCTATACTTACTGAGATTCGGGGTTCTAAGAATGAGGACCAACACCAAATGATTAATAATAATGAATGTTGATTAAAATGGAAAACATGAATTAAAGTTGGGACTAATGTTATGATTAATGACTAAATGATAATTTTATTACTATATAATTTTTCATTATATTTATTAATTCATAGAACTGCATGCACTATCTTTTGACTCCACTCATTCTAGACACCCTTGATGGTGGCCTACTGATTTGTACTCACACCCTATTCGGGCCACCTGATTGGCGCTCGAATAGACTTTGTTGTTGTAGGACAGGATAAGGGTGAGGCCTTGGGATAAGTTATTTTATAGATTGAATATAGTGAGAGGGATCCAAACATGGTTGGGGACCCACATCAGAGTCTTTGTGTCTTTAATTTTAGTTTCACTGTAGATACATCACTCATGCATTATCATTGCATGTTTTACATTTTAGTTGAGTATTGTATTTTCTTGTTTCTGATATCATATGACATGGTATTATTCGGATTATTTATACACATCCACACTTGGATATAGTTGTTTACTTCCATTGGTCTCATTGATTCTATTATAAGAGAGTATAGTCTCCCCAAGACTGACTTACCATACCTTTGCTGCTAGTCAACACCCTTTGGACTACAGGGCGGTGCGCTTGAGGGCATGTTTCCAACCGGATCAAGGAACCATTTAGTGTCCCCCGGTTTAGGACGTCAAATAGTGCTTGATCAAAAAAAGAGTCTAATAATGAATTATCAATGAATAGTAAGTATCAAATAGATTGAAAGATAAATAAAACATGAAATTGAAGTTAACTATACATAAATAAAATATCTATAAATAGAAATACCTATTATAGAAAACTCAAAAATAAATTTAACATATTTTGAGATATTTAAAAAATGAAAAATAGAAATCATAAATGAAGGAATCAGAAAATGAAATTATTCATAAAAATGAAAAATGTTTATCAATAATGATAAAAATGTTGACACATTTTTCTTTTCACAATATTATAAAAAATATTTCCTCCAAAAATAAATGATGAAATTTGATATTAAATAAGTGAATGTAAGAATATAATAATTCTCTTACTTATTAGAATTAGATGGATAATATGGATTAATATATAACATATACTCCATAAAAAATGTTTTCTGAGAAATAATTCATGATATAATTTAATATAACAACAAATATTATACATTTAAAATTAAGGCAATCAAAATAAAATGTGAATTTTGAGTCAAAACGGTAATAATTTTTTCTTGAATGATTTATTTGTTAAATAGAAACTAAATGATGTATAAAATCATTAATTTAATTGAAATGAAGAACAAGAAAAAATAGTTTATAATAATAATAAATTGGGTAATTACAACAAATCAAAAGCAATAAATAAAAAATTTCAAAAACGAGATATGTAGATTTTTATTGGATTCATTCACATACCACATTTATCCATTTTTGTTTCCCATGTATGTTTCGGTGTGTTTCAGGCCTTTTGAGGAAAAGGATAACTTTTCAAAAAAATTACCTAATGTTAAGGGATGGATGTTAGTTTGGATTAACAGAATCAAGGATCACATTTGTCAATGTATTAAGAGGATGTCTATTGGGGTCTGTGTTTACATGGGGATTTTCAAATATTTACTATAAAATGTACATGTAGGTCCTATTCACATCATGAATTGGTTACAAAATTTGAATATTTTCCCTCTTATATGTCATGAAATGGTTTAGATCAGTAAATATTTTCAACTAGTCAAACTGGATCACATCTTATAATGGTCGGTTGGGATTTTTAAACTGAGGTGATGCCTTTTTCAGGGTTCTTTTAATTCATTAAATTCACATATTGAATGTTTCTTTGCGTTTTCAATAGTTTGGGACCATTAGTTTTTATCACACTATGTGAATGACTTTTATTTATTAAACGTCTATGAATATATCTCAAGCCCTAAGGTCTCCCTAAATATAATTTCGGGATATCTAATCCTTCCTTGTAATTTATTTCATATCATTACCATTATTGTTTTTTTCATTATGTCTATTGGGTATGTGATCATCCTGCTTCTACAATGCAATTTTTTTTGAAGTTTAATTTCACAGAATTTTTGGATCTATTGACCTTATGGTGATGTTATTATTGATCCATTTAATATTTGTTAACTTATTTTAACCTATGAGATAACCCTTTTGTATGTTGTGGTGAAGCAATAAAGTTTTTGATGTATTTATTTTTTATCCTCTTGGACAAATTTTTCTCTTGTTAAAATGATTCTAATAAGACAGAATTTGTTATTGGGACTTCGTTGTTGTCTATACATTCCTTCCTTATCGCTCTATCCCCTTAAAGGCATGTGTGACACAATTATGTGGCATGTTGTTTCACTTATATCATGTGTTGTGTGAAATGTATTTCCATGGTTAATTTAAATAGTTTTATAAATTATTTCAAATGGTTGATTTGTGTGTTTTGGGTTTTGTAAAATTTTGGTTCATCCCTTATTTTGGTAAAAATAAAATGTATTTTTAAATAATTTTCTTTTTTTAAAATTTTATTCAAAGCATTCATTTGATTAAATTATTTGGAAAACATGGCATATGGGAAGCCGTGAGTATTAAGCTGGAAGGTGTAGTTAAAGACATCATACTTTTATACATTCAGGGGGTTCAGTTACAGAGTGTTCCTTTACTCCACAGGTCTATTATTATTGGGAATAGTAAGTCCAGTTTTGAGGTTTACTTGATATGGTGTCTCCCTTGTTTTTAGATTTAATGAAAATGTCTATATAACTGATGAACGTGATTGTCTATGTCTGTGTTTGAGTGTTATTTCTAGTTTGAAATATAATAATCCTTGTTATGATGTTACCAATGATTTTTATTTATAGTTATTATAATTTCACATGAGATGTGATATATATTTTTTACTCCACTGATATATATATGAGTGTGTGTGTGATATGATTTTAAACCATTTTACAATGATTATCCGGAACTATGGAAAAAGGTATGAATTTTAACAAAATTTTGATATAAAATCAACTTAATTGATATAGATGAATTATTTTACATAATGATAAGAATGATTGGAATGTCATAATAAACTTGTTACAGAACACATGGGATAGATACTACTGATCCAATTAAGATCACACTCTTTTAACCACTTCAATGGTTTGTAGACAATGTTTTTTATTTTAATGCATGAAATGTCAAGGGGATGCATTGAGAGAGTGAGAATTTTGTCAATTGTGTTTTCCTATCTGATGATGAGATTGTGGGGGTTCTCATGCTATGACATAGTGTAGAAATAAATAATTTTGGTTTTCTCCATTGATGTTGGAATCATACCTTGTAGTTGTTTTACAACTTTTATATTGTATCATTTTTCATTGTATTATTATAGTTATGGAATTAATTATCCTTTTTAACTCTTCCAATATTTCCTTACTTTATTTGTACATATTTCATATTATCTACTTGTCTTTTTGAAAAATTGTTCCCTCTAGTTGTTGTTACTGTCTGGGTTCTAGTCACCAGCACGGGGGTATTTGAAATTCTATATAGGTATATAGTGGGTTAGGTAAGGTTCTTGTTTTTTAGGGTATTAAGGTTATCTAATTATAGTTTTCCTACTGTAGAATGGTTATGTTCAATCTTTGTAAGATGGTATATGGTAGATAAGATAATCAATACATGAGAGTTATGTTTTTGTGAGTTCTTTACAATCTCGTTCCCTCATAGGACTCATGTTAACATGGTATGTTTAACAATGTGTCCCAAAGTTTTGTTCATGATTAAAATATCATATTTTCTTATGGTTTTCTAGTTTGAACTAATAAAATTTCAAGTCTTCAAATAATTTATTCTATTGTCAATATTCAATTTTATACCAATGAGTCATTTTCCAAGGGATCTATAGGTATTTGTAGTTTATTCTCTTCAAAGGAATCTACTATGGGATTATTATATTACAGAAACTATTATATGAACTGTTCGTGTTGTGATCCAAATTTTTTCCCAATTCTAGAATGAAGTTATTGAGGTATATCCAGAATCTAGGAGTGAAATGGATATATCTTGGGAGTTTTTAAACAAGAACACACCATCAATTAAGGATTTCAATGATACCCAAGAGGTGTAGGACATTATGGAAAGGATTCATCAGATCATTTAATTCTAGGATGAACCTAATAATATCAACGTGTAGCTTGTCAAATTCAGACTCGAGGTTCCCAATAAGATATTATGGGATTCCATGGTATATTCAAATATTCATGTGGTCTGATACTGGAAGGATTATAATAACTTTTTATTCTAGTAGTTACTTCTTGATACCATGATTATTTAAAAAACTCTATATTTCCAATATTTTTTGCAGGGAGATCGATTAGTGTCATTGTACACCAATCAGTACTGGGAGATGGTTAGTTTTCCTCTATTTGTAGTGGTGAATGATCAGCTGAAGGCTCAAAATAATCTACATGGTATGTAACCGAACATAAAATTGTTGGTATTTGAGATGAATATTTACAACTATGTGGATATAGTAGATCGATAAATAATGGTAGATATGGATATGGTAGGAATGATTTTCTCTTATATACCTTCTCATTCAACCAGTGGTAGAATTAGTGGTGCATATGGGTAGAATCAGAAGTGATAATGAGAAACATAGGGGTGATGAAGGTGGTTCTCGAATTAGGGCCTCCATCCCACATGTTTTTATATCTATTAGTGTTCCCCTGAAATTAAATCGGTGTGGAAAGGTCTATTTCACTGGATATTCTTGTCATTCACCTGTAAATATGTCAAATGGTTGTGGTTGGTAAAACTTGTTAAAGAGGCTCTATAAGGATATCTCTATGATGAATTAAAGTCAGTGATTGTTACATCCAAATATCACTATGACTTATTTAGAAGCATCAAGAATATAGGGATTCATCCAAAGGCCTAAATAGTGAATAAATTTCACACAATTAATAAGTACGAGATTGAGGTAGATGGGATCCAGTTATAGTTATAGGTACCTTCATTATTTCATTATCTATATTGAATTATTTATCTTCTTTTGGTTATACACACTCATTTATTTTTTCATATACTGTTTACATACATAAAAATCCTATGTATATCATATACCTCTTTATATAGACAGTGACACTTCTTTGGAAAAGGAAAGAGTGGGTGTTTCAGTGGCCTTGTTGTCAGATATTCATAGTCGATGCAATGTTAGTCTAGGATTTACTTATTCATGATTTGGATCTATTTGACATCATCATCAAGATGAATTGTTTTATTTATCATTATGGAGATATTGAGTGTTATATTTGGAATGTTTCACTCCTTATAATCAAGGGGAGATATCTGTGGTTTTAGGAAGAGTGGGATCTAAGGGTTGGACAAGTAGGAAATTTTAACTTAGATATTAGGAGTTTGTTGTTAATTTTGGTAGTTGATCTAGATGATGTTTTATCTTATGGTAATCTTCTCAGGGCTGTTTGAAACATATTTTAATTTTTCCAAGACAAATTTTACAATCCACCACCACAAATGGAAGTGGAGTTATTGATTGATATAGTGTCATGTTAAAAGCCAAAATTAATACCCTCTAATCATATTGAACCAACAAAGATGAAAGATAATATGATTTTATTTCATTATATAATTTTGAATTTTTTTGTTTTCTAATTGTTTTTCCTTGGGAATCGACAGTTTTCATTGAAAAGAAGTATGATGGTTCATTTTTTATGATACTATACTATCTAAATTTAAAATAGGTTATGGTTAAGAATAATAACCCCTTTACACATATGGAAAATTTTTTTATCAAATAATTTTTGAAAGTGGATTTCCAAGACCGATCTTCGGTCGGGTTATCATCAGATCAATGTTTAGGAGTTTAAAATATTAAAGAAAACCTTACTGAGTAGGTATCGACACAATGAATATAATTTCATGAATTTTGGTTTTATAAAACCTCATATAGTTTTTATTGTAATTGATGAAAAATATAATTAATTAGTATATTTATTATTTTATAGTAGTGTTCATGGATGATATTCTGGTTTATTTGGAATCTAAGTTTGATCCCCTGGACAATATTAGTTTAGTTTTATAAATATTGAAGAGTTATTATTTTTTTGAAATATTTTTAAACGATGTTTCTGGATCTTGGGAGAGTTTATCTTTTAGCATGTTATTTGTGAGCATGGATTATGAGTTAATCCTAATAAGGTCGAATATGTCTTGTCATGGGAGGGGCAACAAAACGTCTTTATAATCCACCGAATCCTTGATATAGTTGAAAAAAATCAATGGGTTCTAAAGGATAACTCAAATATGGTATCAAGATTCCTCTTATCTTACCACTAAATGGGTAAATTTCACCTGGGATGTGGAATTATTATCTACTTTTGAAGAACTAAAATGGATTATGAAATTGAATCTTATTCTAATCTTACTAGATTCGAGTAACAGTAACATTGTATATTGTGATTCCTCTCTTGATGTATTTGACTGTTTTATTATGAATGATGATAAAGTGGTGTATTATGGATCATATTATAATTATATTGATCATAAGTATTACCCATATCACAATTTTCATCTTTCCATAAATTTGAATGAGCTTAAATTCATATAAAATTTTCTCTCACGGAGGTCTTCACAATAATTTATAAAAATAAGTGTATGACATATGTATTTTATCAAAATGGAATGAGTCTCATATAGGGATTGTGGGTGGAATACCTTTATAAAATTAACATCAACACCACCAATACCTCGAGGATGTAAAATGTCATCGTAGACACTTTTTGAAGGAAAGTGTCGTTATATGCTATTTTAGAATCAGCCAAAGGGTTAAAACTTATGGGACTCTTATCATGATTGAATCTAGATGCTAAAGAGGATTTTTTGGGTATGGTTTAGAATATTATTTATTATTTATCATCTATTTATGAGTTTATTTGGTAGTCTCAATAAGAGGATTATGTTTTTTGAGTAATTCATGAGACAATTTATGGTGGGGGATAGTTTATTTGTCTCTCCGTTTAGATGGTATTCCCTATATTGGGGATCGATTTCTCATATCAATAAATATGATGGGATCCTTTTTTACTATCACATTAAATCATGGTTCAATAATTTAGGAACAACAATGATGTTTTTTGACCAGAGACAATAATTTTTATCTCTAATAATGAATCATTAAATTTCATATTATTACTCCCCATTTTACTCCTACACATAGATGATGAAATAGAATCTAAAGACATATCATTTTCTCCAACCACGTTCAATGCTATTTTGGATTTGGTCCGAGGGTTCCAAGAACATTGGTTTCGGATTACCATTAACTCTCTGAGGGGAGAATTCTATATTTTTTGTTATTGATCAGTTGATGAAGTCGGCTCATTTCATTCTAAGGAGGGATGCCACTAAATTTGAAGATCGTGGTATATTGTATGTGATGGAAAATTTGATTTAAAATGGGTTTCCCTAAATCATAATTTTAGAAAGATTCCCTAGATTTATCTCTTAGTTTTGGTTGATCCTCTAAGAGCTAATGGGTACTAATTTTAGGATGAGTACAGCTTACAAGTTCCCATAGTGAACTACTAATATGAAATTAATCCATTTCAATAAAAATATCATGAACTAGTTCAGAGATAGAAATTTTTACAAAACATGAGACTTGTTCATGCCATGAAAAGTTTTATTGGTATTCTTAATCAATGGTAGTTCCTTTTTTGGAAAACCTTCTAATTCATGAAATTCACATCACAATAGTGGTTCATGTCAGTAATATTTCTTCACGGGATATTATTACAACTATACATGAATGATTCATTTTAAATTTATGTATAGTATATTCTATCAATCCCTATAATATCTACCCTATGAATTTTTGAATATATTATCTTTTTGAGTCATTTTTTGAAAATGTATCATTATTTTGGATGTGTTGTGACTCCCTGGGTAATAAAACTTTATGTTCAATAATTTATATTGGTTATGGTAGCACAGAGGTTCTATGTTGTTTTATCTTCATATCACGCAGTCTTGTTATTCTTGATCCTTTCAAGATTTGTTTTGTGTTCTTCCCCAAGGATATGACACTTGTGTTTTTTCTGGTGGGGAGTATGATTAATTAAGGTATGTTTATTTTTTTACTCTCTTTTCTTACTAATTCAATTTTTAAATTGATTCTACGAGGTGGGAAAAATCTATATGGCCATTAGTATTTTATTTATGTTCCTTCCTTATTGGTGGAGCTTATTTTGGGAATGTCTTACATGAGTTTGATGTTGGTGGTTCTGTCACTATCATATTATTGTTTAACATTACAACATTTTTTTAATCAATTATTATATAAATGAAATCACATTATTGATCTGTGTGTTTGTGATTACATTTTTTTGAAAAATGGTCTCCACCTTGTTAGTAAAAAAACATATTCAAAGTATTCTGATATTGGTTTATGAAATTGAATTTAAACTCATGGATTTGATTAAATTATTTGGGAAAAAAAGAATGTGGGAATACTTCAGTACAATGGGGTTGGTTTTTAAACATGAATTATCTATTATACTATTAGTTGGGTTTAGTAAGGTTGTTTTCTTCTTCTCCCCAAGCCTACTATTCTATGTATTTTTTATACCTTTAGGGTTGTATACTATTTGGAGTGTTATTCAATACTCTATATTTTATTCATATGTCTAGATAATTGATTCATACTATTTTCTTTGTCTGGGTGAGAGTTCTCTAGGTAGTCTAACCTATAATGAACCTTCATGTTATTTTACATTTCATTTTGTTTTGTAGTGATTTATGTTTTATATGAGATATGATACATGATAAGATCTACTTATATATATTTATATATGTATGTGTGGTTGTGTGATATTAAATAAAATAATTTCATGAATTATTTAGAAATGTAGAAAAAGAGGAATGGTTAACCTTGATTTTGATTCAATAGATGTTTTACTAATTATCATTCAATGTTTCATTTAATGTGGCACATGTTTGAGTTTTTATACGGAGTCATGTTATGGAAAATATAGGTGGTATCTAACTGATCCCCATTAGATCAAAACATGTTCATCCCTTTGGCAGTGTGTAGAACATTATATGTTATTAATACAAGGAAAGGAAATGTGATGGTGTGTGACAATGTGATTTCGATCAGGTGATTTTGGGTAGTGTGTAGTGATTTTTTGGTAGTTTTCATATGTAATAACATGGAAAAACATTCAATTTTTCAGATTTTTACCTCTGCTTCAAGACTCATACCTTAGTTTTTGTTGGGACACATTTGAGTTATATTATTTTTTAAGTCTTAATTATGTTATGGAATATATTTTATTTTTTTTAAGCTTTCCATGTTTCTATCACTTATGTGTACATATGACTTGTTTTCTAATTTAGGTTGGGTGAAATAATTCCCCCTTGATGTCATTTAGGCCTAGGATTTAGTTGATATCCCATGGGGATCAGGAACACCCTTCTGGTATGTAATGGTTCGAGTCGAGTAAATATTTTTTAGACTATCTACTTTATCTAGTTATAGTTATAGAAAAGTTTTAATATCAATAATAAAAATTAAATAAAACAACAATTAATGATGAACAAGGATTTAAAATTCATTAAATTATATTCAAAACATTTTTTTAGAATTATATATTTGAAATTTTAATTGAAAAAATTTACATAAAAAACATATTTCCATTTTTTACTTTTGTATCCACCACATATGTAAAACTGATATTTGAATAAAGTCAAAAATAAAATGAAAAAATATTAATTAATATAAAATTTTATTTTCCATTATGATTAAAAATATTTACATTGTGATTTCAAATCACATATAACATGCTTTTTATATAACTAAACATGCTTCAATTTTAAATATCATTCTCTTTTTAAAATATAAACTTGTTTTTTGAACATTCAAAGAATATATATAATTTTAAATAATAAAATTTTAACTAATACTCATAGTGGAAAAATAATAATATAATCATTTAATTTGTAACTTAACATGAAAAAAATATCAAATAACAAGGATAATTATAAGAAATTCATGAAATTAATAATTTAAATAAGTTTTGTATTCCATTATATAACAAAATTCACATCCTCTGTATATAAATGTTTTTATTAATTATCATGTATCTTTATATGAAACAACCTATTAAAATTATTTTATTAAAAAATACATCAGATCATATATTATATAAAATAGTTAGGTCTTCTACATCAATTAAAACATGTCATTTTAGAATAATATATTTGTTCTATTCAATATATGTCCAATCAATATTTGTTTCTTTCTAACATAGGTAGTTTATAAATAATGATTCACTTTAAAACACACATTTCTTATATATACCCAATAGTTTTATAAAACGTTTTCCTTCCCTTGTACAAACTCTATGTTTTTTTATAATTTATATCAATAAAAAATATCTTCATTATTATTAACCCCATAAGGAGAGATAATAAATATTTTTTTAGAAAATAAATTAATTTTTTTGTGTTTTCAAAATCTATTATAATTTATATATATATTTTTAATCCACATATTATTTATAATGTAAATTTTAGTTATTATAAAAAAATAATGGTGTCTTTTCTTATAGTAGAGATCCATCATGGTTATATTATTAATTTGAGACATTTTTTCTTACATATAATGGAGTTAAAATTATATACTATAATATAAATATAAAATTCAGATTAATTTATTTTAGTTTATAAAATTTTACAATATTTTATGTGGGTAATTATAAAAAAATTATCCTAAATACTTTACACAACAACTGAAATTGGATTATTTATTCATCATGCCTTTTTCAAGATTATTTTATATAGAATTAATAATTTTACTATTTATCAAATTCCAAAAAATTCCAATAAAGATTCATATAATAATTATTTATCCAATTTCATTAATTAAATATATTCATGAAATATGATAATGGTCATTTGAGCTTAATTTATGCTATGTTAACCCTACTTAAGGATTGTGTCGTATTTATTTCCATTATTTGTTACAATTTATGATTGTTGGTGATAATATATTCAATTATTGAATGATATTTAAAGATCATGTGAAAGTATTTTCCACTCCATTTCATTGATGGTGGAGGTTTCTAGCTAGTTAATAACATGATGAATTGATTTTTCATAGAGGAATAAACTAATCTATGTAATGATTAACCATACCTGAATCATTGGATAATGATTAGAGATGAATATTGGATGATAATGAATTTGATGTCCTGATTGATATGGGATTTATTAAATAATTTTGAATCGATATTAATAATTATATCCATGTCATGGAAGGTTTCTAGATTTTTTAATACTTATACACTTACATCGTTATTATAAGATAATTACTGATGTAAAATAAAGAGAAGCCACTAAAATGTTGGGATAACCTTCAGTGCAAAGGAATGAAATGTTACCATATTTCCGGGACAAAGATATATTTAAGGTTTATAGAATGTGTTGTATAGTTGAGACAAGTGATTCATGTCCATTTAAGGTCAATGATAGTCATCATAATATTGCGAACAAATCTTAATGTTTTTTATAATCTTGTATATCACCATTTCCTAACACTGTAATGTTATTATAAGAACCTTCTATGGTTATGAGAAACCTTTATAAGTTGTCTAGGTTTTCCCTATGGAACCATAATAAAAACTTGCAGTTTTATTATTATATGAAAAGTGAGAATCTGGGAGTTCAAAGTTAAAATATTCAAAATATTTAAGAATAATATTTAATAATTCTGAGTAAGTGAACATCCTAATTTAAATATCATAATCTGATTTGAATTTTTTTTGATTCAATACTATACTTAATAATGAGTCGTTGCGAAAGTTATTGGATTTGAGATAATGGAACAAGCCAAAGGATTTACCATAAGGAGGGTTCCATAAAAATTGAGGTGTTTTCATGTAATAAAACATGAGACCATGTATAAGTGGATGATAAATCTATATTAATTAACATATAGTGAGTGCTTTGAAATATTGTATGCTTTTTGTAAAATGCATCAAGAAGAAATTAAAATGATTAATAAGTAGATTTTATTAGAGGTTTTGATAAAACCATAGAATAATTTGTATAAGAAGATGTCTTCCACCTTGAATCCAATAGCTTCAATAACTACAATGGAAGAAAAACTAAAATGATATTTTTTAATATGAATGTGAAAAAGGGATTAGTTAAATGAAACCTTTGACATTATATGTATTATATCTGGTGATATATAATGAAGTTGAACATGGGGAAATAATTATTTCTGTTAAATAATAATATCATATCAGAGGATTTTTGTTAGAAATATAATAAAGAGATATTGATCTATTAGGCCCAAAGTTTCAATATATTTCTCTATTGATCTATATTTATAGATTTAATGTTGTTATTATTTAGTAATAAATTATTTATACTAGAGTAGTTTGTTCCAATATCATGTAGTATGATAAAGTTAGTAACATTCCCTAATTTTGTCTTGATAATCAAAAATAGTTATTATGTGGTGGGACAAAAAATACAATACATCTTGGATATAGTCAAACATAGGTAAGTGAACCTTATTAATATGTGTTTCATGATCCAAAATATTTCTAAAATATTTTGTTTTAATGATACCCTTTCTAAACAATCATAATAACAAATAGGGTTTTTGGAATAGAATGTAAACACATATTCAACATCACCTATTAATTTTTTCCATTACCTATTATATAAATTTTAATTTTCATCAGTTCATGGAATTCCCATTAATATCTCTTTTTGTCTACTATATAACATTACATATATATTAATCAAAATGGTTTTCCAACTATTAATGAAAATGTTTTTCATTTACAAAAGTATTGAATGGTTCCTTATAAATAATCCATAGTTGGGAATTCGTTGATAGTACACTTCATGAATTCATAGTGGAAATAAATATTTCATCATTTTATCTATTTGATAAGAATAATGATAAAAATGATGGAAAATATATGAATCATTTACTTTCTGAATTATATATTATAATTTCAAAATTTATTATGAAATTTAAACCTACTAATAATATATGGGAATAATGTTTTAACATCTATGAAAGATGAAAAAATGAAAATTTTCATGTGGTATCTCAATGATATAACAATTCAGCATGATGAATTTGTTAATACAATTTTCAGAAGAGATAATTTCATTATATGTTCTGATATAGTTTTTAGAGAAAATAATGATGATTAATATCTGGTAAATAATCTCATTAGAATAAAAAATAATATACTTTCGTTCATGATATCAACAGTATTAGAAAAATTCATTCTTAAATTTTTATAGATGAAAAGTGATGCAGTTCCTTTAACTACGAGAAATGAAATAGATATAGTCGTAAAATAAAAAGAATTAATGAGAAGTAAATTTATTTCAAATAATTCAAAAAAATTGAAAATATATAATGAATAAGCTAATTTTGATAGAGAATATAATATAGAAGATTTTATTGATATACATTCCCTCATGTAAAGAAATATCTCCAAAGGAAGGGGAGGAAAATTCAATGGGAAATTTCCCATAAAAAGTATCAAATATTGTAAAACATTTTATTCATATTCTAATGGTCCTATAAAAAATAAATAAATATATTAGTAAACTAATAAATATTCATCTTAAAGGGTAATACTATTATATATTAGTCATTCTTACATTAAATGGAAAATGAAAATTACAAAAAAATTGAAAAATAATTATTATCAGATCAATAAGGGTATTTTGATAGTGATGATAGTTCAATAGTGGGAGAAAAATATAGAAGCTTCTCAAAATATCTTTTTGGATTATGTAAAATAGAATATTGATTCGTTATATGATGATTCATAGGTCAATAATGAGTATGATTTTGATAAATAAGAATGATCCAAATATTACACATTAAAGGTGTAATATCATATTAGTTTACAAGAAAATAAAATGTTTAGTGATAAAAATTTACATATGGAATGTAATTATAAAATAAATAGAAAAACATTGATTTAAAAGTATAATATTATTAAATAAGTAAAGAAGGATTAAACCAGAAAATATAGAGAACAAAAAAATTGATGATAGGACCTCCACTTTTATGCATGTGGACAATAAAATATATGAATTAATGTTGAATTTTTTTGATATAGATAAATATAATATGTGTATATATATAAATATATTAATATAATATTTTAGATTAAGGAATATTTTAATTCCACATTAATCAGATATCATGTGTGTCTCATTCTGAAAATTATAAACACAATAGAAGGTTAAATATCACACCCCGATATATGGATTCAGTTACAAATCAGATTTTATCATTTCATTTCAGTTTCTGAGTCATTCTTCTTCTATGAGAGGGGAGATTAGTGGTTGGTGGTAGTAGGAGGACACTTTCTTGATAGTAAGGGATATACGCTAGCCTGTGAAAACTGTAAGATCCCAAAAAAGATTGTAGTCTTCACGATCCAATTGATAGACTGCCACAAACCGGATAGTGGATGATTATAGTTGTATAATATCTTCTTGAACTAATGATCTATGTAACTTCTCAAAATTTTTCAACTATTGGATTCCAAATAACTGGCTGATAATTTTTAGGCATGCCATTAAGTATGGATGAAACATTATTTCTTTAATTAAATATTTACTTAGGTCTTGTAATCTAACACACTCATCCATAATATATATTAATTTAGTTTATATGCCCCATGGTGACAATTATATCTCTCTCCCACTCTCAATTCTATTTAATGTTTCTTTATATAGACTAAATATTTGGATTTTTATTGATTGAAATATTATGAGTTATATCCATTATAATATGTTTTCTTCTCTTTTTATCCTTGTGCTTAATTTATTATTAATCTAGATCAATAGATCAATAATGTACACAGATAATTAATTTTTTTTCACAGAATAATGTTTATCTTGGATCTGATCTCTTTATATCTCATCCTCAATCATGAAGGCATGAATGATTTCATTTTTTATCAAATAGGTGTCTTAATATTATGATCTATCACTTGGAATTATTTTTTTCTTGTTTGTCTAAAAAAAAGTTGATTCATAAATTTTAATTCTTGATCATTGGTTGTAATGGGAAGTATTAAAAAAAGTGTTCTGTTTAAAAACTATGTTGTATACAGACGACATGTTTGAGAAATACATCACACATAGTTTTGATTTGAGATCGGTTTTTTTAAAATGTATTTAATGTGTAATCATTATAAAATTTTTATTATGAAATTCGACCTTGGTTTTCTTAAATAAAAATGATTATATATATGAAATTGGGAGACCTCAGGGTATTGTGAAAAATGAACATATGAAAAATGTAGTGTATTATGTTATTTATAGTGTATGTTCCCATGATATCATGGTATCTAGTGGGTAGACATACCATGGAAATGATGATCTTGTACAATAGGATTTAATTATAATAGATATTATTCCTTTGTGTTTCTTAGTTGTGTACACCATTGGGTCATGTATTTCCCTTTGTTTCTTTTTGGATATATTAGATGAATTTTTATATGATGTGATTTCGTTTCCACATTATATTGATATTTTTGATTAAAACAAATTTTATTCATCTGTGTAAGCATCATATATATATATATATTATATTATATTACGTTTTTTATTAGAATATAAAATGTTTTTCAAAATAAAAATAGATCATGATTTTAAAATTAAAAGTGAGTTCATCTGAATAATCTTGGAAATTTGTTTTTTAGAAGAATTAATAGATTCGTGTAGACTGACATTGTATATATTATATAGTGTAATCATACTAATATTTTGTTCTTACACCCTACAATCACCTTTTTGAATTTCTAGAAATGATTTTATAGGATTTGTTTAAGGGTCACATCATCATGTAAGGTATGGATCTTCTAGATCATTTTTTATCTGGTGGGTTGGTATTGTGTTGAAATTGAGTCCCATGGAGATTGAACCATTGGTTATTTTTTGATTAAATTTTCTGTTCTTTATATTTTTTCATCTGGACCTCATTATCTAGCTTTTTTATATTACAAATTTGGGTAGGTTTTTATTTTATGATATGTTCTAAATATCTTATAGGTTACTGTGATTATTTCTATATTATCACATTTTTATTTATGGTGTAATCATATTTTCGTTTATTTATGTGATACAACAGTGTTTCATTGCATCCCATAGTGATGTAGAACATTTTTTATGCCTTATCAAAAGAAATGTTTTGTGATGTTATAGGTTGACCTAGGTTAGCCAGTTTGAAAATGATAAAAGTTTTTAGGTGACCATTAATTAATGTTATCATTCTTGTGTATCACCCTCTTATATATGGGATTATTGATAAACTATAGGCAGGACTGTCGAAACTTAAGTTTAGTGTGGGAGTGTTCTTGACCATCTAACCATTATGAAAATCCACGTGTTACCATGGGATTTTTATTATTTTCCAGTTTCCATATTTATAACATTATAATTTTTTTCATTAGGTTTCAAATTGTAGTTTATTATAGAGGAATCGAATTAAATTATTTATTCTTTTCATTATATTTATTTTTTATAATATGAATCTTTGAATAAGACCATCCTAGAATAGTATATATAATGGTGTAGAGTAATCCCCATTGGTGTATCTACAAGTTGAATAAATATAGGTTTAAAAATGGTGAAAAATATCTTATACATAGGCCATGTATTAAATATTTTAAAATAATGTAATGAATACCATGCTTTCTAATTCACTATGTGACATCCACTTTTTATTAACGGTGATAATGTAAGACATGAGTTAGTATAATGGATCTAGGGGATTGATAATATTTTCCATTACATAAAAACTCTATATAACACCAGGGATAGTATCTCTAGGTATATACCTGTGGGGCATAGAAGGATATTGGGTGAATATATTTATTAACCATGTTTCATAAAAATATTAACTTCTATAATCTTCAGAATACCATCAATCAATAGTTTTATCCTGATATACTAAGAATAGTGAAGGAATGTGAATTCATTACATTGAATAAGGTAGATCATTCTATTATGCATCATGGTACTTGATTTTTTGATTTGGTGTACCTATATCCAAATATATTTTCAAATGACAACGTTAAAGAACAGAGTATTGAAATGGGTTTGAGGCCATATATTCAGTCAATTCATATTATTATTTTCCAACCAACAATGATGAAGGTTAAAAATAATTAATTTATGGATAAGAAAGATATTAATATAAATATAGGACTCTTCATATAGTTATTTATAGTAGGATATAACTAGTATTCATCGCCTAGTTAGAAGAGGACGTGGGGTGACTAGTTTCTAGTTGGAGATAGGACTATGGAACAAATTTCAAGGATGATACAATTATTTTATTTATATTTTTGGAGAAGGGGAAACCTGAGAGATCCTTGTAACACCAACAGTGCATCATTTGTGTGGGAAATTTAGTTATGTCCAATATTTTTTATGATATATCATCCTACGATAGTAGTGAAGTAACCATATCCACCAATTCTATTAGTTTAAACCAAATATGGAAATGTGGTGGGATATCAAAATCTTGTCCATGGTGATGCTCTGAATGTGAACAAAGGGAATAATGAAGGGGGGTTTATGTACGATATAGAGTGTGAAAAAGAGTGGTTAGAGGTAGGATTGGATACCATGATAGTTTTAGTATTTTTGGTATATCATATGGTTAGATAATTATTTTATACATGTGAAACACATTAAATTATCCCATGTATGATTAGTGATCTGTTGCTTAAAGATCGAATCTCATTTCTTTATTAATGACTCATTACCCTATTTTGGGAAGAGACTTGAATTATGGTTATATATGTCTTGGTTGTTTGGTTTTTATTGAGGACTATAAAACTATATATGATTATCTATTTTTTGATATTAAATTCATTGATAATATTATTGGCATGGATTGGATGATTAAAAATAACTACTAAATTGATTACCTTCATTATGGGGTTTGGTATTTTTCTTCTAGTGGAGTTAGTCATATGTTTTATGGGGAGTGGTTTCCTTGATCTGGGAGAGAATATCATGTTCTACCATGTTATAATATGATCTAATTCTACTTATTGAAGATGATTCTCAATTTTATTGTTCCACATCATAGAGTCCCTCTTATTATGATGGTCACTGAGTATCATATTGTTATAAAAAATATTTTTCTATGTTTCTTTCTTATAGAGATGTATATTTTTCATTATATGTGCTTTTGAGGATGATACACATTTCCTCACATTCATACCAAATGAAACCAATTTAATTGAGATAATTGATGGTTTAGCTCAAGAAAATTGAGACTAATGGATTTAGTTTTCTTATACATTCACCATGGTAATATCTAGAGATATTTTAAAGTAAGGAAGGAAAAATACTCTAAAATTGTGTTGATTACCAAAAAAATTTCTAATAATTAATAAATAAGAACACTTTCATTGTATTTTTTACCCAGTAGATCTGTATAAGAAATCCAAATGGTCTTTAAATATTGTTTTCAGATTAGGTTAACATTAAATTAGGTAATATGAGTAAGATATTATATTCGATATATTTAGAATTACTAACTATCGTATGGTGTTTAGGGATTTAATGAATTTATTATTATATCAGTTCATAGAAAAATATGTGGTTTTTATGGATGATCACATTTTTTATTACAAATCAGAGAATGATCATTTGGAGTGTTTTAATATCATAACTAGAATAATTGTAGAACATAATATATATTTGAATCTATACACATTCTTGATCAAGATAAAAGAGGTAAGATTTCATGGAAGTTTTATTTTCGAGAAGGGTTTCCTAGTGGATTGTTAGAATATTTAGGTAGTGATGTCTTGGGAATAATGAAAAAAGGTTCTTGAGATCCATAGTTTCTTATTGTTAACTAGTTATTACAATAAATTTGATTGAAAATATTCTACATTATATATCTTAATATAGGGTTAAGCCACAATAGAGTAATGTTTGTTTAGGTTTATCATATATATATATATATATATATATTCAGGAGTCAAATGTGACATTTATGTTTACTCCAGTCATGATCCTCCCTAGTCTTTGTTTAGAATATGAATTCTGTTATGATTTCTCATATATCAGTTTGTGTTGTGTTATGATACATGGAAAATAGGTAATATCATATAGATCATGTTATTTATGCCCCTATTAAAAAATTACCCCATTAATGATCTTTATATGGTGGTAGTGATGTATGACCTTAATTCTTTACATATCATCCTATTTGGGGAGCAGTTTATAGTGTATTATAACTACTTGCTACTAATGTATATTCTCACTCATAGAGATCTAATATTTATATATAGACACTAGGAGTATTACCTTTAGACCTCTGATTGTGATATTTCATACACCATTAGGAATTGAAAATTGGTCATATCTGCTTTTAGAATAAAATTACTAACTCATGAAGTGATGGAATCAGTGGAAGAATAGTCCTTAATGGTCTTGTTTTATAATATTCCCATTTATGATATGGAAATTGAAAAAATGCATTACATTATTTCTATATGTTTGGATAACCTATATATGATCATATTCTACATAGAAAAGTAGCGTATTTGGAGTGTTAGTATTTTAGAAAAACTACTTATGGTGAAGACACCTCTGGTGAGTTGTCACGGTCTGGTGATTGGGTTCTATGTTTTTGTGGTTGAGTGGTTGATCAAATTTTCTTGATATAACATCTGATTTATTATATACACTAATATAAGTTTCCTGTTCCCATTAGATATACCATGATGTATCATTACATAGGGTGACACAACTAGTGGTATAGAATGAGATTGACTATTATGTACTTTGTGCCTTGAAGACTAATATATCACATAATTAAGGTATAACAATAGAGTAATTTAAGTATTCAATAACAACTATCAATTTTATCAGGACATGGTATGAGATATCTCTCTACATATTATTATTATCCAATAATGGGCTTCTACTGAGAAGGATTGGATATAGGTGATTATTGATCGATTAAGAAAATCAATGCATTTACTACCAATTATGGATTTATATAAGTTAAAGGATTTATGGTACTTATATATGGGGGAAATTTTTAGATACTATGTGGTTCCATCATCTACTGTTTTTTATATTCATAGTTACATAAAATACTGATTCTTAAGTAGATTGTAGATAGTGATGGGTGTTTAGTTTAGGCTGAGAACGACATATAATCCCCATATGGTTTTACAAAAAAAACTACATCATGTTTATTGATAAAATTGTACAAGAATATGTTCATTAAATTAGTGGATCATGGGGAAAACATCTCCCCATAATGATGTTTTTCTAGGATAATAGTTATTAAGCCTCAGTCATGATGGCTTTATTTGATGAATTGTTTGGTTGGCCTTGCAGATTTTTTATTTGGTGGGAATACGATTAAGAATGATCCTTGGTTTCACCATGTGTAATTTAAGAGACCAACTATATCATGAAATTGATCAGGGTTGGGTTAGGGATATCTAAATGTCACTAGAAATAATATACTGATCAACACTATCGTCCTTTGGAATTTTAAATAGGTTATCAGGTTTTCCTCAAAGTTTTACCTTAGTTATGTCATATATGTTTGGGGTTGTGTGTTAAGTTATCACATAATTATCTCATTACATTTCATATTATGGTGAAACTCATGAATATATCTTATCAATTTTACATTCCTACTCATTTTTCATTTATCCATGATGTGTTATTTATTTCCCTACAGAAATGGTATAATAAAAATATATCACACATGTTTGAGTTGTAAAATGATTAAATGGAACCCGAATACTCAATATTTGACATGAATATTTTGAATGTGGACATATCAGTTAAGTTGATTATTTAAAATATATTCCCACTAGATTTATTGAGATGTTTTTGTTATTGAGAAAACCATTAGACATGAGTGCATGATGCATTGATGATGTAGAAATGGCATTATCCCTTTTGCGGTTCATGAACCAGTCTATTTATTAGGGTATAAATATTTTATAGTGGGATGAATCATCACAACTTAGTATATGTATTTTTTTACAGAACATATATTAATTTTTACATTTATTTTCCAATATGTTTGATTATAACAAGAGGGGAGATTAATATTTGGTGGTAGTAGGAGGCCACCATATAGCCTGTGTGAGAAATAAAATAACCGGTGAAGGATTATAGATCCTATGTAAGTCTATGGGTTCCAAAAATCCATCCTATGGAGAAATAGACATATAAGATATCTATTTTTACCCACTGGTTAGATAAATTTTCGTCACTGGCCATTCATTTGATTCTAATCATCATCCTAGTGACACCATTGGGTGTGTGATTATATAAGGTCCAAAATGTAAAATTTATCCTAAATGTAAATATAATCCCATTTATATTAGAATATTTAACCTAAAATGATGCTCTTTGGGTTATATGATCATTTTTATGGATTTTGAACTTCCATTCTTCCCATTGGGGGATCATCATGATTGTTGAATGCCTGGATATTCATGGATTGCATTCCGGTGATTTGAATACTTTTTATTCAACTTAAATTTTCTTGACTCAATATGTTTTTTTCTTATGAAGCTATAACATTGTACATACCAAGGAAATTTATAATTAACATTGTCTCAAAAAATCAAAATTTCCAAGGATATGATTACTTCCCCTATCATCGCTAATATTAAAGGAAATTAGATTTTCTTTATTCATAAGATGGGTGTATTTATATTATTGTCTATCCCTTGGCATGCTTGTGTTCTTTTGAATCCATCTACTAGTTTTGAATTCAATAATTGAAATTTTAATTCATTGTAAGGGGAAGTGTTCTCAAAATAGGGTATTCCTTACAAATTTATTTTATGAACAATATGTGTTTAATAAAATTCATCAAAGATTGATTTAAATTTAAATTTTTTTCTTCAAGTGTGGATGTTTTCTGAAATAGCTTCAAATTTGGGATTTGTTTTAATGAAACAGAATAAAGATATATAACACATTGGGGAACCTTGGATTATGAGGGAAAATATGAATTAAAAATTAGTCTTGTAAGATATCATTAGGGTATGTTATTATGATGCCAAAGATTTTAAAGGGTAGCCCTGCCAAGTAACAATGGTTCACAAAAATTAATATTCACTTATTCAAAGAAAAATTACTTTTTTTATTTTGTATGCCCTTATATCATGGATTTAACTTTGGTTCCTTGTAGATACATTATGTACATGTTTATATGATATGGATATTTCCTCACTTGATATTGCATACATACTCTTTAAACCTATTTCACTCATCTTTTGATGCCTTATTGATATATTTTATGTCATATTTCCTTGTTTATTTGAATATTTGATATTTGTTTAAAGAAAAACAAATGATGAACTTATATAGAATAATGATTCCATTTGATATATTTATGAAATATATTTTTTATAAGAAATAACAAATTTATATAGATAGATATTGTTTATATTATTTGTTGGTTTCATATTTAGGTTTAGTTCTCATAGCGTACTTATTCCTATGGAGATTTGTAGACCATTTTGTAGGATATAGGTAAAGGGAGAGCATTATTTAATAGATAGATCCCCTAGACCATGTTTCATTCTTGTGGGTAGGGATGGTAGTGACCTTTGGTCATACAGTGATGGAACCATGGGTTGATTCAAGTTCCATACTGATGGACTGTCAGTTTGTTCTTATAAACCATCTTATCCCATTGTTGAATTTTACATTATTGGTTTAGTTATTTTAACATATGATGTAGTTTGGATATATGTTCTATTTTTTTAAATATTTTTATATTATCATATTTTCATTGTGGGTAAAATTATTTACATGATTCTTTATTTGACTCAGTAGTTCTTATCACTAGTTTAAATTGATCAAGAACATCCTTTTTCCCTTGTGATGGGAAAATTCTTGTCACATTAGGGTTTATCTTGAGTTGGTATATTACTATAACATATTATAACCTTCATTATAATGAATTTATTTTTCCAAAATAATTTAGCGAGAAATAACATATATATTTGAAAATAACAAGAATAACTAAAAAAAATTCTCACATATATAAGGAACAAAACTCAAAGAATATTTCCATGATAACCCAAGATATTTAAAGAAGTAACACAAAAATGTATTTGGTGAAAACTAAAAAATATATTCTTGATAACTAATATTGAAACAATTCTCCACATTCACATATTTTCTATCAAATATGTACATTTAAAGTGTATTATTGATTGTATTGTGCCCTTGGTCATAAGGTATGAAATCTTTTGTATGATATGTATCTTCTTAGAATAAGGGAATATTAAACAATAAGTTGAAGATAAAAAAGATTAAGTGATGAATATTTATAAGTTTTGTCAGCATAAAAAAAACACAGAAATGAAGAACAGAATAAAAAAATTTCAAGAATCCTATGGATGATATGGTTAAGAAAGAAACATTTCAAAGGAATGTGTTGAATTTTCACTAGATCAATATAATCACCATAAAAATAAAGGGTAATTCAGAAAGAAAAAATGTTGATTTTTTGGAGTTTCATTCAAATAATGAAAAAACATTAGTCAAGGAAAATTGTTATTGGGTGTTAATTAACATTAATATAGAATTTTTAAATCTGAATGATATATAGAAGTTTTAAGGGGATGTAATTATATTTGTAAATGTCATCTTTCTAAAAATTTAAGTTATTAGTCTCAAAGAAATTAGGATGACTTAGATCAATAAAAATAAATTATTATTTATTTTTGGGATGAATCATAACCCAATGAGTTTGTCACATATTTTTAACGATGGAAACAATGTAATTTTTCATTGAAAAATTAATATTTAGTGAAGAGGATAAAGGAAGGAGTTTTGATATAAATGGTGGATATGACCCATGGAGAATTATTTTATGTTAATGAAGAAAAATCAAAATATTATATAAGAATTCATGATAAAAATTGCGTATGAGATATAATTTTAGGGAATCATGGTTAAAAAATGAATAATTGATTGTTGAAGAAGTAGTGAGAGACATTTAGCTTTTGAATAAAGATAATAACATAGTTTGAAAATATTAATTCCAAGGAATGGTAATGAAAAACAAAATAATAATAGATATAATATTATGACTATAAAACAATCCATTCTTGGTTTTTGTTGGCACTTGAGATATCCTAGAAGGTGATGGTTTTTGTTCATGTCCCTCCCCCATAGGGGGGGACTCATTTCATCTTCCATTATGGATAATCCCTCTTCAATATTTTACAACTTTTACATCCATAAACCATTCCCAAAAATAATTATTCACCATAATTTTCTGGATATTAACATTGGTTTCCACCATCTCCCAGTTTTGATCTTAGAGTTCTCTAAAGAATCAGAATTCCTTGACATAACGTTATTTAAATGAGTCAAGAAACATTTTCCATCATTTGAAATATTTGACAGATACTTTTTGAAGATCATGTGTATTATAGGGACATGTGAACATAGGGAATCATGTTAATCGACACATTATGGTTCGATTTTCATTTGAGCTATACCTAATCCATGGTTGTTCTAAAGCTCCCTGCTCATGATACGGATCCCGATCCTATATATTTTATTGGTCCTATGACTTACATTTGAAACATGATGCTCGAATTATGGTTCCTTGTAAAATATTTCCTGAACTCCTATTTCATTCCAAAATCCCTTGATTGCCTATATCCTATTAAATTTGAGTGGTCATTTACTATTCTTAGATAGTCAAACTGATTCAATTTTTCATCAAATATCAACAACTATATATTTAGAAGTCTATATTTATAAACCTTCTATTGATTGGATTTTTATAATTAATGGTGAAGAGTTTTAGTATAAAAAATTGTGAAAATTGAGACATGGATTGATTTATTCTCTTGTTTCCAATGTCTCTGGAACATTTCCACTATAAACTAATAACGATGTAGGTTTCATCACAGGGAGCTTTTTTTTGTTGTTAGGAGAGGGTTTCTATCTCATACTAATATCTTTACAAGAAATATGGGAGTTGTGGATATGTTAACATATTTTTCTCTAAAATTATTGAAAATACCTAAGAATTAATTACTAAGGGTTTATAATATTTTTTCCTATTTTTAAATGTGATTTTGGTTCTACCAATCTGGTGGTGTAGGTCCAAAAAGTGGACCAATTGATTCATTTGATTGATTCTCCTTTCTTTGACGATATTGTGAAGGCAGTAAGCATGACCAAGGTAAATGATGTTGTTACTATTTTGGGATTCAATGATCTTGATAATACATATTCTATTTCGATTCATTCTTCTTTAGTTCATGTGTCTCTATGCCAAAATGCATCAGTTGTTTAAGAACAAGGATCTTCATGTTAGCAAGATGCCCCAAGATCGATCTAGCTTCGAAAACTATTCATATATTTTCTATTAAATAAGAAATAATATATTGATTATGAATGTTGGAATGTTTTTATACTGAGATGAAAAAAACTATTTTGAATCATGTCCAATTGAATATTTCTTATTAGGGGATAAAGACATTGCCTCCCAATATATAACTTGTTATGAGAAGGACCCCTCATGAATGTGAATACTATATTTGGATCCTAGAATGAAAGGAAAGAAAATATTTTATCCATAAATTTACTTATTCAAAAGGGGTAATCATTTAATCAAAAAACAATACGAACTTACCAAAAACTATAGTATGTAGATCATCAGAAAAATCAATGAATGGTGCGACAAGAAAAAGCCAAGATGAATGAACAATTTTTGAATTGATTTATCAAGTTCATGGAATGGAGAGAGGGAAATATCTAAGTGTGTTTAATATAGAACATGAATATGAATAAATTCAGTTGGTCGAGTAATCATATCATATTAGATAATAGAATGGAATAGTAGTGAAAATTGATGGAAAAGGGATTTTTTAGTGAATATTCTTAACTCTATGGAGAAATTCTCGATGAATTATTCCATATCAATTATCCCAAGTAATAGGTCAATATAATTTAAAATAGTGGGATTTCAGTTGATACTAATGAGGATAATAGGGTGCGAAATAATAATCAATACTGCATTATGGCCTAAGGCATAAATTAATGGAAGATAAATTCATAGGAATATATACAAATATGGGAGATGATTTCCAATCATTTCTAAGCACTTATTATTGGTGATATAGATTTGTAGGTAACTTCCATTCACTGAGAGTAAGATATATTCTTTACTTCAAAAAACATTAGTGTCATTATTAATTTTTTGGAATTATTTCTAATTGTAACACTCATTTGTTATGAATTTTATGGTTTCTCAATTTTTCCACATTTTTTCTTTGGAAATAAAAATTAATATTTTAGTGATAAATTATAACGTGTCTAGTATAATTACAAAGAAAAAATTAATTGAAGAAAGATATTTAATTACTTAGTCAATGATTTCTCTAGGATGACTGGTAATATGATCATTTCTCATGGTTCCCAATACTTGGATATATTTAAATGATGTGTTATTTTTTATAAAAAATGTTTTTCATTCAAAATGATAAGGTTTTATAATAGAGCTTTGAATTACAATAGAATGTTCTTAGAAAAGTTTGACATGAATAGAATTATACATGATTTGAGTTCTCCATATTCTCTCTATGAAGTTGATTATCTAAAAATAAATATAATACCCTTGATGATATGGCCATAATAATGGTTTTTTAGAATGGTACATAAATATTCTTTTGGTTGTTGTACATTTTCAATATTTGGACTATCTAGTAAAGATGATCCTTTTGTAAAAACACTAACATATCTCTATATAAAATTTATTTTAAAAATAATACATCTTTTAAAATCATTGGATTGTTTGTTTTTTCAAGATTAATTAAAAATAGAGGAAGATCAGAAATCATGTTTTTTGAAAAAAAATAGATAAATGAAACATCCATGGTTATAAAAAATATTTAAGTTCCTGAATGTGAGAGATGAAATAATTGGAAATGTTTTATTTGGAATAGAATATTATATTTAATATTTTGTTATCTCTTGTTTCAAAATGAATTTGATGTCTTGAATAATGTCATGATAAATAGTGAGTATGTAGTTGTTGCTTTTATAACAGTTCACGTAAATGAATAAAATTCATTGAATTAGTATGTGGATTCAAATTTTATATATACTAATGACAAATGAGTAAAAAAATATAAATAAGTAGGTCCGTGGTAGAGTAAGCTAGTGAATATTGAAAATATAATTACCAACTAGAATATGGGTGTTCAAACCGAGATAATATTTTTTGAAAGTACCATTCCTAGAATGAATAATGAAATGTTAAAGAGGATATTAAACACAATTAATGGGTCCAATATGTGTTTTAAGATGGTGATCAAATATAAAAGAATGAGACATGGGACCTTGTTCTACGCACTGTGGATAAAAAATATTATAATAGAATGGGTTCTTATCTGAAAACATCACATGGATAGAAGTGTTGAATGAAAAAATTATGGAATTTTATATAAGATAAATTAATTATAAAATGTATTTATTTAAATGGGTACTTTTGTAACATCATTAACCTAATTATCCATTAAGTGACTTAGTTGAATAGCCACATAACCTCATGAACACATCCACATATATTATAGGCTACCGACTAGTAGCAAGGGTGTATGAAATATAGTGGACATATTATAAAATTAGGTAAAGAATTCTAATGATATGAGTAAAATAATAGAAGGGTAGTTTTAATATGAGAAAATATTTGAATAATTTAACAAGAGATAAAAAATAATAATGTAAAACTTAATAAATCGAAGTAAAATAGTATAATGTAATATCAAAATGAATTTCACTAAATGAAATTAGAAAACTGATACAGATAAATTTAAAGAGTTCTGAAATAATGACTATAAATACACAGGTTATGAAACCAATGTTAGTCTCATCTCCAAAATCCAAACCATCTAGTAAGATGAAAATAAAGAACATGGTTTCTTTCCCATTTCCCAATATCATTTTTTAAAATTTATTCAAGTACCAAATGGTGGTCCATATAGGGTTTGAGTATAACTCAGTAGGTCAAAAACAATATGTCTAACAATTTCAGTATGATAAATATATTTCATGCAATATAGAGATAAAAAGAGTATTGATTTATAGAAAAATAATATATGATATGTAATCATGAAAATCCCCAAAGAATCAGGATGACAAGTAGGGTAAAATAAACCTACTTCAACACCATTCTGTGTATGTATGGATAAATATGGAGCCTCTAGTGTTAGTAATGATCACCCATCAAGTGTTAGTTTCTCCCACTGAAGGGGAATCAAAAAAATACCAAATTAAAAAAATATCTAATTCCTACAAGATATCAAAAATCCCACTTCGTGGAATTTGGAGAATGTGTATCATGTCCTCTGACATTTTACATAATCATAAGAATTTTCCAAAAGAATCATGTATCTATCCACCAATACCTCATGTGGTATGAAATCATACACCATTATTCCAGTCATAAACATAAATCAAGAGCCACATCTTGGAAGCATATCTTACCAAAAATAATCGCACTCTCAAGAATCATTCACATCGATGTCACATAAGTTCAAAATCGAAGTAATAAATTTTCAATTCCAAAATCAATGATAAAATATATATCACCAGAAGCCACAAAGATCAATTAATTAAATTAACATTTTTAATCTAGTTTTAGTTTGTTAATATTGGTTCATAATTGTCATCATAATTATACCAGACCTGTTTAGTTTATCATTTAACCCTTTTTTCAAAAACATATAAGTTAATACAAATCATTAAACGATATTATACCAAAAAAAGTCAAATGATTTACCTGATATTATAATTCATTATACCAATCCAACAAACAATAAATTATTACACTATATGTCAATGCTCTAATATAAATCATAGAAAAATATAAATAGTGTCCAATGATGGAACACCTATGTGGTGGCTGCATGTTTGAGTATCTATGACAACATACCCAAACAGATCCAGTTTATGGTCTAAAAAATATTTTTATTTAATATTATTTATCTCATTAATTGTGTCATGTGTGAGGCATGATGATGTGATCACACATAATATTGATATTATAAATCATTAATTCATACAAAAGTTATAATATTTTTACATCCAACCTTTGAAGATGAGAAGGTAATAAAAAATTATCACGTCTATAATATTGGTTGAAATATTCTTTCCTTTCATCAAGAACATGAAAGTTTGTTTGAAACATATCGAGATGTGGATGATGAACCTAATGGAATAAAAAAATAGAGATCTGGAACACCAATTTCCAACATGGTCTTTATAATAGATCAAATGGGATTCTCATACATCATCCAAAAAATATCTTCAGTGGAGAGAGGGAAATGGGATATCAAAATGGTCAACACATGAGGGTTTTAAAAAGTGACATGAATTCCTAATTCAATAATTTAGTTTATTTCACATCATGAAATTATCCAAAAAATTATTTTTCATTAAAGTTTGATGTCCAATAATTTTTAAAACATTAACAAAAAATTTCACATTGTGAAAAATTTTCATCATGTCAGTTCAATTTACTGGGGTGTATTGGGGGTGAAATTTATTCTTGGGGTTGTAATTAATTCATGGAGAAATTTAAACTCATGGGGCATCTTTAAGATTTTAAATAATTCATGGGCTGTGTTAAATTCTTATGGTTTTTAAGGGGATAAATTAATTTCAAATGTTTAATTTATTTTATAGGTGAATTAAATTTAGTGTGTCCCTTAGATTCATAAAACCTATGATGAATAATTCTCCCCCATAATATAGTTATTAAGGTATTCCCAAAGCATTTCACCTCATTCATTGGGTTCACAATGTGAATTTTTTCTATATCAAAAAGTAACCTCCAATTCACGCAACACACTTCCAACTCTTAACCCAACCCGGACCTAATAATGTTATAGGTGGTATATATAAAAGGAAACAAAACTCAAATGTATTTACACAAATATTTAAATATATTCATAACTACCAAAAATGATATCTAACACATTATCACTGGTGGACAGACTTGAACAATCAAAATTTCCCTTTAAATTATTTCATATAGAAGTTTATAAAATATTCATATGGATGTAATGTCATTATTTCATAATGGTAGATGAATGATAATGTTTATAAATATTAGAATCAAGTATTTTTTATTTTATAATGATAGATTAAAAGATCATAAATTGAATAAGTTTTTTTTATGCACTGAAGCATGCTCTAATAAATTGGTACATTATGTGGGATGCATATATGTGAATTATGGTGATTATAAATGGACATGATGACAATAAATTTGATATTGGGAAGAAAAAATGAGAATACATATAGTTATTGTTTTTTATAATGAAAAAATATTTTCCAGTGATGATGAAAATGATTGTGATGATTTTTCAACAAAAATGGGAAAGTTTGTTTGAAATGTACATATATGGAGAAATGAAATTATTCTTTTGTATACCTATCTTCTAGGATATACATATTTTTTCATTATAATGAAAAATATAATAATTATTTTTGAAAAATATTCTAGATAGTTGATGAAATAAGAGTACCTACTTCTATATAGATATGGACAAAGATGAGAAAATATGATGAAGGTAATGTTGTAAATGAAATTGAATTTGTAAAACAAATTAAAAATATTATTTATCTAAATAATTCATGTTTTGATGCATTATTTCCTATAAATTGTTGTTATATATGGCAGGTAAATCTAAAGGAATAAAATAATCTTGTATCTAGGAGAATTCATAGATATATCTAAAATATTGAAAACTATGTTTTTCTATAAAAAAATAAAGGGTAACTAAATCATAAAGGGTATAAAAAAACTAATTGGAAAAAATATATAAATCATAAAAATTAAAATTGCACTGATTATATTTTTTTGGTGAAAAGTTGGTTTTATATAACATGAAGAAACAAAAACTACCTACATTGAGTTTAATTGAGGTATAATATGTTGATGCATCACAAGAAACTACTCAAATAATGTCAATAAAGGCTCAACATAAGGTTATGGAAATCAGAAAAGGATACCACTTTATTTTTAATTATTATAATAAAATTTATGTTAATATTTCCCAAAAAAATAGGTCAATAATAAATGATAATATATATATATATATATATGAAGTATATGTTTTTTTGAGTAAGTGGATGATGATATTATAAAGCTAGAAATTGTTCCATCTATGGGAAAAATTATGATATCATTACAAAGTATCTTACAAAATATTTATTTGATAGTATAAGAAAATAAATGAGAGTGTTTCCCAATATCCAACTCTAGAATATATATCTTTTTGAGTATCCTCCTTTATTAAATAATGAAAAAACACTCACAACTAGAATTTATGGCCATACCAATATATCAACACCACTAGTTTTCAATAAGTTTGGTATAGGGTTAGTATATAATAACATTATTTGAATACATTGGAATTGGTTTCTTACCTAAACAAGAATTACATTCTCACATCCCTTTCCCATTTCATGTCTGCATCCTCTTGTGGTAGTAGCCTTTGTCCCCATTAATTTTATTAAGTATTCCACCATTCCTCCTCACTTGTCAGGAAACATTTAGTGGAATTATGATGGAATTTTTTAACCTTCCAAATATATATTATTCTATTATATTATTTTTGAATATTCATTCCCTATATTCTCATTTATTCCTAGTGTTTAATGTTACAAAAATTTAATTAGGGATTTTTTATATATAGATTTTATAATCAAAAAAGGTTCCCTTCATATTTTTTCATTGTGGAATAAGTTTTTTCATCATTTTAATCCCTTTTATTTCTATAATGATGAATTATTGAATAAATTTAATACCATTTTTATAAATTATTTTCATTTGTGATATTCTTGTTATTTATGAATTATATTATTATACGTTTGTTTTAGGATATTTTAATTGAATTTATATAATATTTGAATAAAATGATTTTATGATGATTATATTATAAAATGTTTCATATAGAGATGGAAAAAATTATTTAAGTTATAATTTAGAATTTTGATTAATGATGATTAAAGTATAATATTATTAATAAATTGGATTAATAAACAAATTTTATTTATTATGGGTGGGTAAATTTTCCCAAAAAAATTATTTTTGATACCAAAGTGGGTATTGAGTGTATATTCCTATAAATGTCTTTCATAGTGGAAGGATTCAAGTAAAATGGCTCATGTACAATGAAATATCTCTATGTTCAACGGATATGGAATGGGTTTCACCAGATCTTGGTCAACACTTGTGTTATTTTTTCATCTACTAGTAATTAAGTTAGCATGTGGCTTTGTAAATGGGTATGTGTGATGAATACCTTCAATTTGGTTTTATTTGGGATGGATAAGATTATTGTTATTTTTTGGTTAAATTTAATTACAATTTCAAATAGTGCATTAAAATATACCCAACCAAATGTGAATGTAATAAACCTAACATGAATGAAACATGATTAATCCTTCCAAAAAATGTAATAATTAACTCAACCAAAGTCAATCTGAACCAAAATACATTGATAAAATTTTAATAAAACTAAATATAATAAAATTTGATTGAACTGAAAATATATTATCTAAATCAAAATAAATAGAAACCAATTAATTTATCTTTGTTCAAAGATAACACAACTAAATAAAATATAAATATATATAAATTAGAAATAAGTTAAACAAAAATATCCAAATATAACAAATGTGACCTTATCCATGAAAAAAAATGTATCTAGATTTTCGAATTTTTTTATTATCCATGCTTGAATTCAAAATATTTATGTATCCCATAATTTTTTCAATTATAGTATACTATATTTATATTTTTTAAAAATATATTCTAAATAGAATATTTTGATTTTGGATGTATTATATTGAATATATGTCAACTGAGTTTCAAAATAAATAGGTCTTTTTATATTTTTTATTTATAAATTATTACAATTGTTGTCTTATGCACATGAATTTATATAATTGTGTTGTAAAGATATGGTTAACATGATACTATGTCAGCTACCATAAAACAAAATATATTTTTCAAATAGTTGATTATTTCTTGTATCATAATATAATAAAAAAAGATATCAGACAATTCAAGAATTAAATGATAGATGTGAAATGAATAATTTTATATTTTAATAGTTTCTATTTATTCATATTCATGATAGAAACAAATTAAGAGAAATCACAAAAAAATTACAATTAACAATGATAAAACTAGTAAAAATGATGATGTTAATAGAGTGAAAATTTTGATGGATCATTCTAGAAAACTTGTATATCATGAATATAACAACCATACACTTTATTACACATTTTAACATGATTTTGTACATAAACATGCACTTAGGACATCACTGAGGAACGAGAGGTGTAATGTATTGGGAAAATTGGAACATTACGTGACAAAATAAGAAACAAAATACAAAATATTTATTGAAAAATTATTTTACATGACCATAAATTTCCATAGTACTTATAATTTCATGGGATAACCTGAGGACATACTTTGGAAAAGAGTGGGCTATAATGCCCAGAAAGGGAGTAAACAAGGAATAACATGAAGAATACAACACTTGTTAGGAAAAAATCATATCAATTGAGAACAAAAGAAACATGAACATAATTTCATGATATAGAATTTTTATAATAAAATGGAAATGTGTAAAAATGATACAAAATGATATTATCATGATCCAAGAATCATTGAACATGGATTAGCATGAGTAAACCTTCTTTGCATTTGAATTAGCATGAGAAAACCCTCATTGCACATGAATTAACATGATTAAACCACCATCTCACATGAATTGTAATTATAAAACCCTCCATGAACATGAATTATAATGAGTAAAACCTCATTTCACATGATGTATCATGATACTAAACATTACCCAATGCATTGCAGTGCAATCAGGGCGCACCCTATATAAACAATTCATTTCATGCTTAAATGTGCCACATGGATCATATAACATGGAATCATTAAACATCATAAGTTATTACATGATTAAGGAATGTGTAATAGATATATGTAAGTACCATTAAAGATGTATGTTTGCATAAAGGTGAAAAATCTTGATAGATAAATGAGTATGGTATTCACAACATGATGATTTTGGTTTGGAAAATCACAATACAATTTCCACATCCCAATGTCATCTTATGGAAATTCATAAGGTGGGTTGGTGGGATATAAAGGGGTATATCATCATATAAACATAAAATATATAGTAATTGGATAATTTAAAATAACATCCTAACATATGAAATGGAATTTAAATGCATAATATGGAAGAAATACTTGATTGGAAAAAGAAGAGGGAAATTACTAACTGAATTTCGGCATGGTTTCGAGTGTACACGGAAGACATTAACTAGAGGGAAAGTGGTATCTAATAATTGAAACATAAGGAAGAAAGTATGAGGGGTTAAAAATAATATCCCAACATTTTTAATTTAAAATATATGATATCAACATAAATAATCTTGGGAAAAAATGAGAAAGGAAGGAATCCCTTACGCTAATTCGGCATGGTAACAGGTGTACATAAGGGTTCATAAGATGGTTATATGAGTTGGAAAGGGGATCCCGTCATGTAAAAATAAATTTGTAAGTATTTAAGATATAAATTGACATATCTAAAAAAGGAAATAATTAAATTAAAAGACATAAGATGAAAAAAATGATTGATAAAAGGGGAGGGAGGAAGATCCCTTACGAAATTTCAGTATTGTAATGGATTAGGTAAGGGTCAAAATGAGGGTGGATAAATATTAAGAAATTTAAATAACATAAAATGTAACATAATTTAATTATTATAAAATAATGACTTTATAACAAGTCGAAATTACATTATCTACTTAAAAATAAGTTGCTTGAATTTGAAACGAGGGGAGGAAAGTAAAGATCTCTTAGATGGATGTGTGATCCCAAAAACTTCAGAGAGTCTTGAGAGAGGATTATTTGGAGAAACGCTTGCATTGGGAGGATTATGTAGAGATTATAGAATTGTTTGGTTTATCATAAAATTGTTTTAGTTAAGGGAAATTGTAGATTGGGTTGGTTTATATAGGAATGGTGGGAGAATTCATTATTATTTTGGTTTGGGAACCAACACAATAAAATATTCCAAGCCACAAACTATCCAATGGTTTATGAAAATGCCTTATGAAAATAGGGAGTGCTATACAACATTTTATAAGGCCATGGTACAAATATATTAAAGTATTAGGCTTTATTTTTTGGGGGTGAGTCACACTCTAAAGGAAATCATTTTAAAATTTTAAAATATTTTATAAGTATTTGACTGTCCACTAAGGAATTATAAAATGAATAAAACAAATCTAAAATAACATTATTTTAAAGGTAAAGAATATATTGGACAATTATAATATTTATAGTATTTTATTACATCACTATTGGGTCATTATGATGTCATAAAACAAATTATATATTTGTACGGTAATTAATATTTACTCAAAAAATTTGATGGTTCCAGAAAAATATGAAATATTAACCATTGTATAATTTCAAGATCCTGATCTCAAAAATATTATTCTTATTATCTAAATATTTTCATAAATATGAGAATTGTTTCATTGATAATGAAAACCCTCATTTATTGATAATTAACGGAGTTTGAAAAAAATAGTTTCCAAACCTTAATAAAAGCTACATTTGACTTAATAAAAATTATACGATCATTTATATTTAATATAATTATAATATTTTATTAAAATATTATTTATTCCAAAAATTTATTAAATCATCAAAATAAATTCATTAATAAATAATACAATTTCATTTTTTCGTATGAAAATATAATTCTTATCAAATTGAATATTTAGTCATTTTTAGAGTAAAAAAATAAGGAATAAATGTAATAATCACTTATAATTAAAAGTAGTGTTCGTATAACACTATTATAATAACTATATTATCAAAAACTCATATTATTTTAAAAATCTATTTATTTCCCAAAGGTACTGTTTTACCCAGAAAATAAATTTATCTAATTTATTATATTTTTAAGAAATCAATTCACATAATTAAATTTATAGAATAATAATTTTATTTATAAATAAGGATTACACAATAATTTACTAAATACTTATTAAATAACCCTTTGAAACACATGCATAAGTCATATGGTTGAGGTGTGCGATGGTAACAAACTCTTTGGGCGGCTCAGATAACATCACTCGGGTGGTAGTATCTATTAACTTGTACTCTCCCATATGTGGTTGATTTCAAGCTTGATGTGCTGATGCCCTAACTAGACTTGGTGAATAGGGAATCCTAGTGACGCTACCTCCTTTATGAGATTCAAAAAATGAGCTTCGTATGGATTGAGTTTGATGGATGATCCATCCTCTCCATTTTTTTCAAAAAGATTTAAAAAAACCTATATTTATATCATTCATATGATCATTGGTCTATGGCTATATTATCAGTGGTAATGATACTTAATGTTCATTTAATCATAATAAAAAAATAGTGCATGTGATTTTTGTAAGAAATTAAAATAAAGGGAATTTTATTCATAAATGATAGGGTCGTTAAAACATTCCCCCATTCAAAAATTTCACCCTCCAAACATCATATTCCCACACTAAAACAAATGAGGGTAACTATGCCTCATCCCTTAATATAGATCCCACACTACTTCCTTAAATTCATGGTTTCTCTATAACACTTTGATGAGAGGTATCATCTTATTTCATAAAACATTATCTTTATTATCTGAGATCTTATCCTCTTATTTACATAAGAGAAGCAATTATCCAATGGTACTGCCTATGGATTGAGTACATGTGATGGGTCAGGTATATAATTTTTCAAGAGTGATATGTGGAATATATCATGTACCTGATACATTTTCGGTGGGAGTGTTTGTCAATAAGACATTGTTCAATGTGATCAAGGATCTCAAAAGGTCCTATGTACCTTGTAATATTATTTTCCTTCTTCCCAAATATCATTACTCTCTTCCACGAGGATATGCAGAGGAATACCATGTCTCCAATATCAAACTCTAGGTCATGACGATGATGGTCATCATACCTCTTTTGACGAATCTGAGAATATTTTATGACCTACTGGATTGTCTTAACCTTCACCACTATTTCTTCAACAATTTTTGTACCTATAAGTTTTAACTCCCCAACATCATCATTATATGCTGGGGTTCTGCACCTCTTCCCATAAAGAGCTTCATAGGAAGCCATTTGGATTCTTGAGTAAAAACTATTGTTGTAAGATAACTCAACCAGAGGATAGTGTTGATTCCATACACCTTTGATTTTTGTTGAGTATTATCTCAATATTTCCACAACTTTCAAGATAGCCCAATCATATTGGCCATATGTTTGAGGATGATAATATACATTTATGTTTAGCTCATTATTCAGATTATATTGGAGTCTCTTTCCAATATTAGAGGTGAATCTTGGATCTCAATCGGATATAGTAGATAGTGGTACCCAATTAAACCTTACCAATTCTCTGATGTATATCCATTCCAGTCAATACATTGAGAAATTCTCTCAAATATCAATGAATTGTGAAGTATTTTTAAGATGATCCAAAACAAACCGGACAACATTGTTTTCATAGAATGTATTTTGAAGTCCGGTGACAAATTACATGGTGATGTTCTCCCATTTCGATGTTTTTATGGGTTATGGTTGTGTTATCCCCTTAGACATCTGTCTCTCAGCATTCACATGTTGTCATACTAGGCACATTGATGTATACTCAGTGATCTCCTTCTTCATGTTATTCCACCAGTTAGTCTCTCAGATATCTCGATAAATCATAATGTTTCCTTGGAAATGAATAAATTCAAAATATGCACATCATCCAAATTATTTTTATTTAACTCTGAATTTATTAGAATACATAGTCTTGAACCAAATCTCACAATTCTATCTTCATTAACATTGATCAATTAAGATTTACTTTTTCTGATAGTTTCCACATTATTCTAAATTCCCACATCAACTTTTTTAGCATTCATTAACTTTTCAAAAAGATACAGTTAAGCAATCATTTGTGAAGGGATTGATGATGATCCTTTATTTATGATTATAATTTCAATCTTCAAAAAATAAAATAATATTGGATTCTTTTAAATTCTCATTATTGATAGAATTTATGGGACCTTTCTAATTAGAGAATCTTCCTCATTATTCTCTTTCCTGTGATGGTAATAGAATTAGTAGTCATAGTATTTGATCATCTCTAACTATATTTTTTGGTGTATATTGAACTCTTTCTGTGTGAATATATATTAGAGACTTTTGTGATTCGAATACATCTATCAATTCTCCCCAAATAGATAATACCACCTTATTTTTAATGCAAAGATCATTGTCGTCAGCTCTAGATCATGCGTGGGATAGTTTTTATCATTAATTCTCAACTACCCTGAGGCATAGGTAATGAATTTGTATTAATTACTTAAATTCAATCAAATGGAGACTTGTAATATTTTCAACAATAACATTCCCAGAGAAATCAACATGTGATACAACACTTATAGATGTTTTTCCTTAATGATTTAATATCATTTCTATTGGGGACACAATGTTTATAGAAAACATAAAAGATATACTAATATGTCATGAAATGAAACACATTATGACATACACTAATTTGAATTAGTTATTACATGTAATTCATTCATCATTATCCATCTTACCGTATGAATTCCTATTCTCCCTCGATCATAGAGATTACTGATGCTCATCATGATTCTAAGCCATTATAATAGAGTATTGTCTTGGGTAATTCCCAACTTCTACACATTTATATCATAGAACTGTGTAATATTCCTTAGATGGAACATTGTTTCCATACATCAAATTATCAATTTATTCATGGAAATTGGATAATGTGTCCCTATACATTACAGAATTAAAACTTTTCTTAGTCCCATTATGACATTTTCTTTGGTGCATCCTTCCACCCTTGCTGTATGAAAGAAATTTGGACTTCTTTCCCTTATAACCATTTTTAGATTAACTTTTTTAGATTTCATCTTTCTCTTCATTAATTTCCTTGGGCATTCTATAAAGGTCCAATTTTTAATCATGATTTTTGTTTTCTGATTTGGATTAATCAGGATATGTATTACCTAAGCTACCATTTGATTGTTAATATCATTGGTACATTCATCACACTGCCCTTCACATCAATTGTTAGCTATATTCCCTATAATACCCTCCATTTGCGAGAATAAAAGGAAAATTAGGGATGATTATCTTAAAAATTGTAACACATAAATAGGAATACATTGAAATTAATGGGATTACTTATAAATTACATTTATTTCCTTAACATAAGAATTTATAGGCTGAAATCTTTGTTATTAATGAAATACCTCCCAACATATATTTTTAGGGGAATTTTTTTGTTCCCATAATAATGGTTCATACTAAGATTATGAATTTACCAATGCATATCCCTTGGGAGTGTCAAAATAATAGTGCAACATGGCCTATTATCGTGCACCCGTTCTTGTTCGAGTCTAGCTCCAAGTGGTGTTTTTGGGTTTTACCTCTAGATACATTTGTGCTGGATCCACATATAATTGTTCATATTCTGACATGGATGTTTTTTCTTGATAAACCACTTACTTGATACTCACCAAAATTTAAGGGAGTTTTTATTATAATTAGATTTATACGTAAGGATTTCACTTGGGTTTTCAAATCCTAATCCCAAAAATAACTAAACCTATCATATGATAACGCCTATAACAACCCCTACCTTTATTATATATTTAAACATTAATTATTACATTAACATGCACTTAAAATAAATCTTAGGATCGAGAGGTCTAGCGTCTTGGGAAAATAAGAACATTACATAAAAACTTAAGGCAAAATATAAAACATCATTATTGAAAACTTCAATTTAATGTCCACAAAATTCTATCAAACATAAGATTTCATGGGATAATAAGGGAAAATACATAAGAAAAGGGTGAGATATAAAGCCCAGTCATGGAGTAAACAAGGCATAACATTAAAAATACACTACATGTTAGGTAAGTGGCACATCAATGGATCACAAGAAAAATATGAACATAAAGGAATGATATAGTATTATTATCATAACATGGAAATGTGGAAATAATATAAAACATGATATTAGAATGATCTGAGGCTCGTTTCACATGTATTAGTAAGAGTAAAACCTCATTGCACTCGAATTGGCATGAGTAAACTCTCATTGCACTTGAATTAGCATGAGTAAACCATCATTTCACATGAATTAGCATGAGTAAACCCATATTTCACCTGGATTTTCATGTGTGAACCCTCATTGCACCTGTAATACCATGATAGTAAACATTACACAATTCATTGAGGTGATATCAAGGTCCACCCTTCATAATCATTTCATTTCAGGCATAAGTGCGTCACATGGATAATATAATATAGAATCATTCAAAATCATAAGTTATTATAGGATTTAGTAATGTGGAATAAAAAATATATGTAATATTTAATAATTTTGTGTGAAATAATTTGAATTCCATTGATTGAGAAATGGGTATGGTATTCACTACACGATGATTTTGGCTTGGAAAATCGCAGTGAAATTTAAGAAGCATATCATCATCTTATTGAAATTCATAAGTTGAGTTTATGAGAGATAAAGCGATCTCTAATAATTTATACATTAAATATAATGCAAGGGGTCCTGAAAAATAATATCCCAACTCATGAAATGGAATTTACATGCATAATATTAGAGAAATACTTAAATGTAAGTAAGAAGAGGGAAAATCCTTACGGAATTTTGGCTTGGTAACTAGTTTACATGGAAGGAATTAATGATAGAGAAAGGGGTATATCATCATTAAAAAAATAAGAAGGGATATATTGGGTAGGTTATAAATTATATCCCAATATTTTCAATTGAATATAAAAGGGTATAAAAACATTTATAAACATGGATAAAAATGAGAATGGAAGGAATCCTTTACGCAAATTTTGCATGGTAATGGGTGTACATATGATTTCACAAGTGGGTTTAATGAGATGGAAAGGGGATAACATAATTTATAAATAAAATGGTATTTAAGGAAGATATTTAATAACATATCCAAATATAGAAATTAATGAAATTAAAATACATAACATGAAAAAAATGTCATGATAAAATAAGAGGATGAAATATCCCTTATGAAATTTCATCATAGTAACGACTTATGTAAGGGTAAAAATGAGGGAGAATAAATAATAAAAAATTAAAATAACTCAAAATGGAATTTAATTGAATTATTATGAAAATAATATTATAACCATTTTAAATTACATGATCTACTTTCAAACAAGGTGCTTGAATTTGATAGGAGGAGAGGAATGTGATGATCCCTTACTTGAATGGGTGATCTCAAAGGCTTGGGAGAGTCTTGGGAGAGGTTTATTTAGATATTGGGGTGCATTGGGAGGATTCTAGAGAAATGAAGTTAGATTTTGGTCATGATGAAAATGGTTTTAATGAAGAGGCATGGAAGATTAGGTGGGTTTATATAGGAAAAGTGAAAGAATTATTTATTATTTTGGTTTTGGAATCGAAACTATAAAATAATCAAAACCACAAACCATCTAATGGGTTTTTCCCATAGTTTACGGAAACATGTATTGGTGTAGAATATTTTATAAATCCACAGGCCTAAAATATTTAAAAAAATTAGGCTTGATTTTATGGATTTGGGTCACACTATCAAGGAAATCATTTTAAAATGTTTAAATATTTTATAAGTCTTGGAGGGTCAAATAAGGTAGTATAAAATTAATACAAAAAATATAAAATAAAATTATTTTACATAAAAAACATATATTTTTTCGAATATGCCTTTTATAGTATTTTATAACATCACTATTGGGACATTAAGATGTCGTAAATCACATTATATATTTATACAGTATTTAATTTTTACCCATGAATTCAATTGTCTTATAAAAATATGAAATATTCACCATTGGATAATTTTGATGTCTACATTCCAAATAAATATTAAATTTATCTACTTTTTTTTCTAAATATATGAATTTCCACATTTAAAATAAAAACCGTTATTGAATGAAAATTGACTGGTTTTGACAAAACCTGTTTCTAAACCTCAACAAAAGTAACATATGACTGCATAAAAATTATGTGAATATTTATATTTAATATAATAATAAAATATTATTAAAATATTATTTATTTCAATAATTAATTAATTCATCAAAATAAATTATTTAATTATAAATAAAATTATAGTTTTATCGTATGAAAAATATTATTCTTTTCAATTTGAATGCATAATCATTTATAGAGTAACAACAATAAAGAATAATTTTAATCATCGCATATAATTAAAATGAGTATTATTATAACACTATTAAAATAACAATATTAATTAAATCTCAGTTTAATATAATAATTGTTATATTTATTAAAAGTACCATTTGACTTGGAAATTCTATTTATCTAATTCATTAAATTTTTAAGAAAAACTAGTCTCATAAATAAATTGATGGAATAAGACTTTTATTTATAAATAAAATGATTCATTAGTATATTTCTAATGTGTTATTACATAAACCCTTTTAAAAAGAGCATAAGACCAAATTTTATGGTGTGCGATGGTGACAGTATCTTAGGGAGGCTCAGATAACATCGATCAGGAAGTGATCTCTATTAACTTTTACTTCTCCCATAGGCGATTCCATTCAAGATTAACGTGTTGAAAGTAGGGTTGGAATTGGTCAAGGGAAAATCCCAATGCAGATACTTCCTTTTCAAGCTCTGAAAAATGAGCTTCATATGTCCCGAGTCTACTATACGAGGCCATCCCCTCCTTTGTTTGTATCAAAATGATTTTAAAAAAACATTATATTTTTATTAGTCATGTGATAACTGTTAAATGGATATATTATCAATATTAATTACACTTAGTGGTCATTTAAACCCAATTAATAAAGTGTGAATGTGTATTCTATAAGACATTAAAAGAAAATGAATTTTATTCATAAGTGATAATGTTGTTACAAGGCATGTGATGAAATAAAATAGAGAGAATTTTTAATGGGATTATATAATGGGGAAAACGTATATGGAATTTCAAATAATATAATCAATTTTCTTCCTTCCATTATATTGGAATTTATTCATGATAATTTATATTTCATATCAAATAAATATATTCCATTTATGTTAATTGATCATATTACATTTCTAACTAATAAAATTCATAGTTTCCTGAAAAGTTGTCGATTATTTTTTATAGGAAAACTGGTTCCCTAAATAACTTTAACAAATGTGGTATTTATTGATGTAACACAAATGTTAATAGTACACCATTCCATGTTCCATATAAATTAATTTAAAACTTTCCATTAATAACTATACTCCAAATTGTTTAATGTCTGATGAAATATCAAGAAAGTATGTGATTTAATAATAATGATATAATTATGTAAAATGGTGATTTTCTCCCTCATGTAGATTTGTTATCATGGAAAAGGGTTGAATCATGTAGCCAATTTTCATTAACATTTATAACCTTATTCATTTAATGTGTATTAAAAAAATAATTTACCTTCTCGAGTATACAAATATCATGAGCTTACGGACCTTGAAATGATATATATTTTCATTTTAAATAATTAATAAAATAATAGAATAATAATTATAAAATGTGTGTGTGCATATATGTTACATTATAAAAAGAAATATATTAGATGTGTGTTTTTATTATGTAGATATAAAAATATTTTTCTACTTAAGGAATGATATATTCCTAGAGCACGAAGGGTAAACTATTTAATCCTATGTGTATGAATAATTTCTAATTGATAAGGCTAAAACCATCATAAATTAGTTTCATGGGACACTGAGGATTTTTCCAAATGAATCATACAGAAATAAACTTAAATAATGGTTTGAAACATCTATTGAGACCAAGAATCCTCCTCATTGTATATCTAGAACCGATTTACATAATTAATTGAAAGATGACAATTTTTATTTTAGAAAATGAAAAATGAAATTTAGAAATGGGATGATTGTTTCCACTAATTCTAATTTCAATTGGAGGAATAAATTTATCATATTTTATTTTCCCAATTTGTTAAACAAATTTGAAATATCAATATTTATACATACTGTATTTTGAGAAAAAAATTATATGAAATTTTTATAAAAATATGTCAAAATATATAGGGTATAATAATAATTATTTATAATCTCTACATGACTTTATGGATTGGGGTATCAAACCATAATTGAATATTTAGTGTATCAAACAAAATAACTGAAAGGTTCTGTATACTTCTTATGTCAAAAAAAACATCAGGGATCTTTTTTCAAACCACTAATCATAATAATGTTTCATAATGGTTTTGTTTAATAATTTTATTGAAATATTATATGAAAGAGAGGTGAAACAAAAATGTTTAAAAATGAATGAATATGACGTCCTTCTCCATGAATTTATTCAAAGAGAAATTGAATATTTATCGTTTGTTCACGTATTTATGATGTGGATCTGATTGTGATATTTTTCAAAGATCATTATCTGAAACTGTATTCCATGCATTTTTTGAAAACCTACAAGAAAATGAATCAATAATTCTATCAGAGTTAAGTAAAATGTTCATTTTTTATTGGTTTCATTTTTATTTTTCAGATTACTATCCATCATCAAACTGAAATACTAAATAGAATTCCCATTACATTTCATTATACACATCCAACTTATATAAATATATGTAAAATAATGTATTATGTTATATATTTGAATATATTAAATGGTTACACTGCCAAATATTGTTTGGTTCAATAATATATGGATTTATGTTCAATGTATTTTCATGATGTAAGGATGATATGTAACAAACCAATGTGAAATAAAAATTAGAAATATGAGAAAATTGAGATAAATTTTCTATAAATTCCCTAATATGGGGGAATTCATGGATCATATACATTGGACACATTGATCAGTGAAGAGTGCTAGGTGAATCATAACATGGAATTTTTAAAATTTGATTTTTTGATGAATATATAATGTATGTAATTTGAATATATATATTTTATAACATACTGTGTAATTTTTAATATATCATAAATATTTACTATATTTTTATAAATAGAATATAAATAATTAGAATTAGATTTCCCCATATATTACCTTTGATAATAAAATAGACTTTTCATTGAAAATTATCTCCTTCTTGGTTAGAATCGATGGTACAACCCATATGATTATAAAATTAATAATATTTATTTATTTAATTTTAATATTAATATATATATATAATAGGTATTAATTTTGTATGTTTAGTCAATCTCCCAAAAATTACAATTTTTATGTTTGGTCACAATAATTTAGATCATGATTGAAAATAAAAGGTGATCAATGGATAATTTTGTTTATAATTGAAATACAAGTTAGAATGATTGCATGATGTTAGCCGTAGAGAAAAAAATATTAATCAAGATCATCAGAAAGTTGAACTTGATATAGAAATGCTATTTAAGATGGGGCTCAAGATAAAGTACTAATACTTTCTTATTTCTATAATGGTCAAGTCACTTTGATGAAATATAATTGGAATGATTAAATGAATTGAAAAAGAACATATGTTGACGAGTATGAATTTAGAGATATTTTCATGAATACCATCTAGGCTAATGATGATCCATATATCTTTTAATTAGTGGTGAAACATGTGTTTTATGTGAAAAATCTTCTATGACAATAAAATTATGTTATTAAAAATATGATCCCAATATATATTATTAATTATATTGGGGTTTTGATTAAAACCATTTATTTCCCACATTGGTTTAGGTCAATATATTATAATAAGTGAGTAAAATAATCCAATATTAAGAGTTGATTGTGAATATGATGTTTTATTGGGAAATATATAGAAACTACCATATATTTTTTCAGTTCATAAAAATTATTTCAATATATCCATATAATGTTGATGCTATTCCAATTTATTTTATTGAATTTCATTTATGTTATCATGGAAAATAGTCCTAAAATAGAAACAATCTAGTAATATATTTAAAATTCAATAATTTAGTCCTAGTGAAATTGTATAAAAAACCAAATAGTCTTATCTATTCCCCAACTAATGAAAAAAAATCATAAAAAAGTTACCATAAATAAACCTGACCAATATCGAGTTACCCAACAACAATGTTCTATAATATAAGTCACCCTTTAATTACATACCCTATAATAATTTACCTAATAGAAACATATCCTATAGCATGCTACCCTGCATCAACATACCCAAGATCATTTTACCTAGAAAAGTATTCCCTATGAGCCTATTACTCTTTTATAAATCACCATACAAAAAGATACCATACAGAAACATATACCCTATATTAGTGGGGGTATATTTTTTATAGGTTAAACACTTATTCATTATTTTAATGTAAATTTTTAAAACACATAAAATATATACAAAATCACACAAAACATGGCTAATTCAATTTTATGAAACAAAAAAATTACAAGAAATCCAAATCACACAATTATTTTAAAAACAACTAACATAAGATTTAAAAAACCAAATTACTTTAGCATAAGTCATGTCCAAAACCTATAGAATTTGATACTTTGTAAATTAAATCACATATAACATTGAATTATTTAAAACTCATTTAATAACATGAAAAATATAATAAATATTTTAAAATTCACCTAGACTCAAATATTATTGAATTTTATACCCAAAACTCTGAAATTGTGTGGTTTCATTTAAAATCAACAAAATATACTTCAACCCAAGAATATCCTAAATTTTTAGAATTCATTAACATTTAATAGAAGGAAAAAATCATTAAATAATTTTAAAAGTCTATTTATTTCATTAAATATAATCCCAATAACATATATGGATAAAATTTTAAACCATAACACATTAAGAAAGGTATTAATTCACATGGTTGGCCTATGATACGAACTGTATTGTATTTTTAAAATACTCATAACAATACAAAGAGAATGAAAAAAATGGCCACAACCAAAAGTAACTAAAATATATAGTTATTCCAAAATTACATAACCCTAAAAAAACATACATAGTTAACTGAACAGCTAAATGACCATATTAAAAAAAATATCTAACCAAATAATAAAAAAACCAAAAAAAAATTCATATCAACTAACTCAAATAAAATAAAAAGATATAAAAAATGATCCAAAACATATATCCAACCAAAAATGAAAAAACATAAAATGATCCAAAATATTTACCTGATTGAAAAAATGGCCAAATAAACCATAACAGCTAAGGAAAAAGTAACATGACCCAAAAATTAATAAATTTTGTTTAACATAGCGAAAAATAGATAAATGATGTAAATTATCTAAATGAATGTCCAAATAATAAAATAATAAAATTTACCTAACCCAAAAATGAACCTAATGACATAACCCAAAAAGTTTTATAACAAAAATCCCATAAATGAGTATTATATCCTCATCCAAATTAAACCAAAAGATCTAACCGAATTATCAATAGGAAAAATTATAAAAAACAAAATAACCTATAAAAAATGATTCAAATTACCAAATAGAAAAAATTCAATAAATCTTGAAATTACTTATTAAAAAATAGGATGACCAATAACTTTTTTTATCAAAACACAAATAAACTGAACCAAGATATCTTAAAAATAAACAAACTTGAACAAACCAAATAAAATTATAAATTAGTGATAAATGTTCCATTCTATGTTGTTTTAAATTGAATCTCCCTAATATAAATTAAATTAGAATGAATTAAAAATACTGGAAGAAAATTATATCCTAAACATGTCCAACATTGTAATTAATATGAATTTATTATGTTATCTCATATTTTATGTTCTTTATTTAAAAAAAATTATTTTTTTGTTATTACACAACCAATTCATTGTTAGGATGGAAAATTTTAAACACATTATTTTTTCATGTCAATTCTTTTGTCTTGTTTGGCATAAACAATTGTAATGAATATATCATTAAATGATTATTTATTTTCCAATTTAGAAAATGGAAAATGAAAAAGATGTTAATTGGAATATAATGTTTAAAAATGATCTATTCATTAGAGGTATATTAATTCCTCATATATTTCCCATTGTGAGTATAATATTATATATATATATATATATATATACATTAGTAAAAAAATTTAAAATTTCATTTCATAATTATTTTTTAAATTTAAATTGGGTACCACTATATAAGAGGAAATTTTTCTTTGATCATACTAGTAACAATGGTAAACTAATTTTAATATTAATGTTGGATTTGGTATTAGAGCTTCTTTTATCACTCACCATACCCGATCACATCTATAACCACCCCAATATATACCATTATTTTCAGTTTATTACCCCACAATTACCTTAGAGGCCCCATAAAAATTACGAATACCAATAAAATCACAAAACTTTTTTATCTAATAAAACATATCAAATAAAATTTCTTATATATGACGATGATTCTCATCCTTACCTTTATTATTCAATTTTGAAAATTTATATGAAACCTACATTTCTTACTTCTCTATTTTCTCTGGGTTTTTTTATTCACCCAAATTCAACTTATGATCTAACATATTCTAATAATCTTGATAATACTAATCATTATGAGAATATCCCAACGAAAAGAAAAATGTTATCAATCCTTCATAACTAGATAATAAAATAAAGCCCGTTAATAAAATTTTCTCAGATATATACATACAACCCTAGTATATTTTTAACCATAAAAAATTTTAGTTGTTATGTATATTAATTTAATAATTTAAATTTATTTTTTTATAGATGGATATAAATATATTAATAGATATTGGCCTAATTTTATTCACGTACTACAGAACCATGAGTATAATGAATATAGTAAAATTATAAATACAATTGGAAGGGAATATAAGAGTTTAATGGAAAATATTTTCAAATATGGGGATATATTTCTTGTGGAAGTAGTTTATTAAAGACAATTTCATTACAAAAAAGTATAATGAATATGATTATATATGGTAGAAATAATTTTTATATAAAAATTTATATTAATATAGATTTATAAGAATTAATATTTTGGTAGAAACTTCACCATAATTTTCATGATAGTGATCAACCAAGTGTTGCCTCTTTTTTGGATTCTAGTGTGCTGTGGAGGGAATATAATCATGAGAAATATATTAGTTCAGTTAGTGGAGATGGAATTAATTTAGATAGTATATAAACCATCAATGAAAATATAGTAATATATTACATGGAAGTGATTTAATATTTAAAGATTAAAGAGTTTAAGGCATTTTAAAAATTTAATGTTATTTTCATGAAAATGATTATGAATTGTATTAATACATTTATTATACTATTAAATATTATTCATTAAGAATCAATAAAAATAATAATTAAATTAATGTTTTTTAAAGTATAATTATACTTTTGGGTGAACAACTATGCCTGATAATGAAATACAAATAGTATTTTTCAAATACAACAGAGTTCAATTAGGAAAAAACAACTCAAGAAAACCAAATCAAACCTACCACACATTACATTTTTAAATTTTTTTCAAATAAATTGATGTTAATTAATATATACAGAATGTAAATATTATAAATAAAATATAATTTAATTGAGTGTACTAAGGTATAAATGACACATCCAAAATAAAATAGACATGACCCATCCTAAATAAATCTAACTTGACATTACGGGATCCAAATTGACATAAACATGTCCAAACCTAATTTAATTGTATTAAAAATATTAAATGACTTGAACTATGCTATATTTACCTAGTATAAATATTCTGGAATAACATTTACATATTAAAAATAACATTTATTCACATTATTTCAACATTAAAAAATGTAAATTATATTAACATGTAAACATAATTTTTTTTATAAATTATACATTTAAATTATAAAATATATTAACATGTATATAGTTTTAATTAATAAAAACCTATAAACTATAAAATCTAACTAAACTGGTGGGAATATAGTGAAATTAAATATAAATAAAACTAAATACACCTACCTGGCCTAATCCAAATAGAAGATAAATAAGAAAACAATTAAATAAAGATTGAATAAACATACACTAACATACATAAACCAACTTGATGTAAATAAAAATCAATTAAAACAAACTAAAAAAATAAATTCGTTATTGAACTAAATTTTAACAAAATGTAAATAAATAATTACATCATATTTTATTGAACAACAGAAAATGGATATAAATTACACCAAATTAAAATATTTAATATTTAACTAGACTTAGAAAAATTGAATTTAAATGATATTTTTAATCATTTCCAGAAATAAATAATAAAAACTATATTTATCAATAACAAAAAAATATAAACCAATGAAATATGAGTAGAACTTTATTTTTTAAACTAAAGAATACACTCCCCAAAAACCCATACTGAAATATTTTATTCCTAAGAAAAAAAATATATGAAATAGATCTATATTTTCACATTATGTTCTTATTTGAAATGAACTATAAAAAAACTAGTAAAAATTATTGAAAATATAAAATATATGGAAATAAATTGTATTATACTCATAAAACAGAAATAATATAATAATAAAAAAACTAATATTGATATTCATTTACCAAAAAAATCCATGGTGATTTATTTTGGTATGATTTATTCTTGTTTTAAATAGGATGATAAAATTTATTTTGGGGAAAATCAGTTTAATTTTATTTTTCATTTATGGGTTTATAATTAATTTTTAGAAATTGTTAAAATTATTCAATAATAAAATATTATTAAATATTTTTTTTATAATCAATATAATAGTAATTTTGATTTTTTGAACATCAAATGTAATGTGGCTAAACAAGTAATTTTTCCTCAAGGAAAAAAAAGAAAATATTCCTCTAAAAAAAATATAAAATAAAATAAATTATAAATTATTATAAAAAATTAAAATTTTAATATTTAATTTACAACTAAATATCTAGTTTTAATTTTCAACAACATTATTTGAGGTCGATGATAACAAAAAAACATGATAACCTTCAGTTGAATCATCATTCACGATCGATAGTATGTGATGAGAATCATTCCTTATTCCACTACTGACCTAGAAACAATATTTTCCTCATTAATAATTATCCCCACGTAGTCTTCTATAACACCTTTATTATCATTAACATGAATTAGGATCATATAGATGAAGTGTATGAAATATAGTATATAGGAAATAGAATTATATAATTTTTATGGTCTTTGGATAGTTCACAAAATGTATTAAAGATCTATTTATATATATTCCACAATAGAAAACTGTGGTATTTGATATATGCATTTCAATGATTTGGTGCTTATGGGATGCCTTCTGAGTAGGTTACGGAAGACCTTTCAGTGGTTGGGGTGATAAAATTATTCATAGTGATGATGATGTACATATGTAAGGAAATGATTATATTGATTTTATTTTGGATGTGACTGAGAAACATGATAGTATTGGTGGTTATTAGGTTGGTATTCACCCTTTCATGAGAAAACCTATACAACCCTCTTAAATAGTACCTAAATTTAAACTGATATGGCCCAAAGGGTTTTTCATATCCCCAAATTCTACCGACTATCCTTTGGATATAAAAAACTATCAAGAATAAATGATTACAACCAAGATAAACAAATAATGATAAAGTAGCCGATATTATTACATTCAAAATTGATTAACCAAATAATATTCAATAGTTAAAAGTTCCATAAGTTGATAAGCACCCGTATAAAAAATGATACATCAATCAATGTCACCATATAATCAACAACAAATTCATCACGTAGGATCCCTATAAAAACTAGAATGAAAAATCCAATATTCATTTCCAACACCAGCGGATTCACTAATCAAGAATACCCATGACCTTTATGTGATTAATATAAGGCCCCAGCCTTAAACATTACTTAATCATGAGTTGTTACAAGAATGCACATTGAGGATCTTTTCAGGTTTAGAGTTTTAGATAATTAGATAATAAATCATGCATTACATTCCACATTTCAACAAGGTGGTTACATAAAAAATAGTATTCACTTTCCCCATCAAAGGAGACATATTTAAAATAAAACATGGATTCTTTCTTGACACTTCCTCAACACTATCATCACATCATGTACTTTTCCCTTGACCTGTGAAAAACATTTCAAAAACATGGGATAAGCATAAAAAGCACAGTAAGGGATATAAAAGTATGGAATGAAAACCTTAGTCCATGTATTCATACGAATCAATGAAATCATACTTTACTCATAAAACATAAGCACTTTATCATACCTCACGAAATCATAAGATTTATGAATAACTCATATAAATCATAAGACATAGAGGTAACTTGAGGCATTCATAACATTCTTATGTAGGGAGTAACCCTCATGGTTACGTTTGGAATATCCATCACAGTATATTACCTAAATCTTTTTGGATAAACCTTAGAGTTTAACTCTTTAGTTTTACCCAATGATTTGGAGAGCTATATCAGGCTCACCCACCCTTAGTTTATCCCGGAACCACGTGTCTTCATAAAAAATTCTCAAGAACCATAACATAATCGTATCATATAAAACATGCATAAAAAACATAATATTTCCACATTTCAATCACAAGATATCAATAAAACACATTGATATAATAAAAAAACTATCAAAACCATTTTCAATACCAATATAAAAGAAAATTAAAACATGTTATTTATTTTTCATTTAAAAAAAGGTATGGCTTGTCGAGGAAGCCGAAACTCAAATAATGGTCACGACGGGGGAGAAGTCATTTTTGCCGCATACGTACGACAAAAACATTCCCATTTGTCGTTTAGTAAAATGCTTCGTATAAAAAATATTCCTTTTCAATAAAACTAAAATTCAAAGGGGTTTAAACACCGTATAAAAGATGGTTGTGTATAAAAAAAATATGCCTTAATCAAAGGAGATTGAGACGAAATCCCATACCTCATATCCGACTTGACTCGATCGTTCATTAATCTACTTAATAATGAACTAGAGTTAATTTATACTTGTTTAAGAACATTTTTTATGTTCATTATTTCTTTTATATAACTTATTACCATGTTATGAACATTATGTAATTATTTAAGTTAATAACGGTCGTTCTGTCGATCTTTGGTACTTGAGCCAAAAATAAACTTCTTGTAATTAAAAGTTGTTCAAGTGGTAAAATATAAATTATATCAAGAATTATATTCATGATTTAGATATTATATATATCATATATATCCAGTATATACATGAATTTATAATATTATATAACATTTAGAGGTAAGAAAAGAAATGCACTGTTCATGGAGACGGTAAGCCGTACGTACGCTTGAACAGTACATTCATTTCTATTTCGTATTTAATGGAATGAAATCATAATGATATAAAGGTACATAATAATTCTAGTATAATATAATATATAATATCATTAACTCCATCCATTACACATCCCATATATGGCATTAATGAATCAAATCACTTTGAGGGGGTGGTAGTCCACACTTCCAAAAAATGAAATTATCGCGTTTATCCATAATGGAAACCATAAAGGTATGCCATAAATGAAAAATAAATAATCATAAGGAAAACATAAACATAATATATATCATATATAAATAGAGTTACATCTTAATGGCCACCATGAAAGGTGTTAAAAGAATATTAAACAATCATCATTTCGGGAGGCAGTAATTCGCATTCCACAGAAACAATATGTTCTTTAACCATTAGACGGGAGTGTGTGTAAGTGTAAATCAAATACGTATAATAAAAAAGTCCTAATATATTAAAGATACTAGTGTTGTTATAGAATAAATGAACAAAAAGAGTTCAGGGGGTTGGAGAAGAAAAATAAAACAAAATAACATTAGAGAAGACATTACCTTTAAATCGGGTAACTCCCCTTAGTTTGAGCTAAAAGGGTTTCTTGTATAGATTTTTGCCTAAATTAAGGCTTCTAGGATAAATAGTGTGAAATTGTGAGATAAAATGAGAAGATTTTGGCCAAGCCAATGACTTTAGAGGTGTGGGTAAGGTGGTAGAGGTGGGGGTCTTTTATAAGAGGGAGGAGGGGCACACTTGGAAAGTCCTGAAATGTTACTTTATTTTAAAATGAGTTTCAGATTTTAAAGGTACCAAAATGTTATATTTCAAGGATAAGGTGACAAGGGTTCGAAATCCACCCATACAATTGGTTTTTGACAAGTGTATGTCTTATATTTTACATTATCTTTTCATTTTATTTAAATCGTTCATTAATGAAGTAATCGCTGCATCATCACGGTGTCAGAAATAAATTAATTTATTTAATATATAAAAATTATAAAAAAACTACTGTGATGTAGGAATTATTTTTATATTTCCAATGACTATTTATAGTCTAAGAGATCGTTTACATAGTCAAAAATAAAATTGTTTTACTTAGGTGTTACATACTTTTGTTATATTCGCCTTTCTTTAAAAATAAAATGATAATGTGTCACTATCACCCAAAAGTGATTCCATGGGGTCCCTAAGTTTGGAACAAGGCATCCCATGGTCGGCCATGACACATACAGTAGAATTAGGACACATTTTGGGGTCATTTGTTATATTATTCTGATATTATTTTATTACCCTTAACTACCATATTACTAATTAATCACGATAATTAAAGATAATTACCATCGTTGCTATTCATAATTTCCAAAAACAAAAGAGTATTAATTACATAATTTGGACCCTCTGATTCCAAATATGAAATCCATTTTTAAAAATTTTAAACACAGAAATTGCAGTAATTAATTTAAAAATAAATCCTGTAGTCAAAACAAATAGCAAGTTTTTTAGAAACAATATCTATCAAAAGATTGGCACTTGTTTATGTACGATTTCAAAGTGAAATTAATTCTAATAAATAACGTTGGATTAAATTATAAAAATATATATTCTAATTAAACAATTAAAACAATTAAAAAGATAATCTATCCATATAATTAAATTAGATGAAAAAGCAGTTTTGAAGTAAAATTCAGTATTTTTCACTATTCATTAAAAAATGAACATTGTTAGAAAAATACAAAATATTTATCCAAAGTAAATTACAATTCCCCGATTCTAAATAATAAGTTCATTTTGAAAAATATAGCTTATAAAATTGTCAAAATATAGATTTAAAAATAGTTCTCCATCGAAAGGCTGTAAAACAATCTTTTAAAAATATTAGTGTATTCAATGCTTGAGATTAGATTTATTCTCATTTTAAGCCCATAAAACACTATCTAATTCATAAATAGACATAGATATGAAAATACATAATTCATTACTTACTTGGGATGTTACATCCTTCCCTCCTTTTTAAAATTACTTCCACTCAATTTATTTACTTATTGAATAAGTTGGGGTATTTATCCCTCATTGCATTTTCAGATTGCCATGTTGCCTCTTCAATCATGTGGTTTTTCCACAAAACCCTTACTTGATGAATCAAATTATTCCGCAATACATGATCCCTGACGTCCATAATCCAGATTGGTTGTTCCTCATAAGATAGATTCTCTTCCAGCTGATGTACCCCTAGACTCAAAACATGAGATGGATCTGGTATTTACTTCCGAAACATGGAAACATGAAAAAAATTGTGTACTTGTGATAAAGTCGAAGTTAAAGCCACTCAGCAACAAACTGATCCAACTCTCTCCAGAATTTCATATGGTCCAATGAACCTTGGACTCATCTTTCCTTTCTTACCAAATCACATCACACTTTACCATTGTGAAACTTTGAGGAAGACATGATCACCTACCTCAAAAGAGAGACCATTCCTCCTATTGTCCGCATAACTTTTCTGCCTCCTCTGATCTATTCTCATGTGTTTCTATATCAACTGAACTTTTTCTGCCAACTATTCTACCAATTATGGTCCCATTAACTTCCTTTCACCCACTTCATCCCAAAAATCTGGAGTGCGACACCACATGCCATATAATGCCTCAAATGGTGTCATCTATATACTGAAATGAAAACTTTTATAATAAGAAAACACATCCAAAGAATGATGTTGGTCCCAAATTCCCTCATAATCCATCAAACCGGAACGTATCATATCCTCCAATGTCTAAATTATTCGTTTTGACTACCCATCTTATTGAGGATGAAAAGCTGTACTAAAATTTAATTCAGTACCCAATGACTTCTGAAGGCCTTTCCAAAAATTAGAAGTAAACCTGGGATCACGATCTGATAAAATGGAAAGGGGAACTCCATGTAACCTAAATATCTCTTTAAGATACAAATGAGAAAGTTTATCTAGGGAAAATTTATCTCGTATGGTAAGGAAATGAGTAGATTTAGTCCAGCGATCAACAATAACCCAGATTGCATTATTACCTCGAGGTGTCTTCAGTAATCCCACAACGAAGTGCATGGATATATTCTCCCATTTCTACTTTCGAACTGGTAAAAGCTGAAGCATCCATTTCGGTAAATACCACTCTACTTTAACCTGTTGACAAGTCAAACACTTCATAATAATATCAGAAATCTCTCTTTTCATTCCGTCCGACCAGTAATACTCATGAAGATCTCTATAAATCTTAGTACTTCCTAGATGGACTAAAAACAGAGAAATATGAGCTTCACATAACAACTCTCTCTTCAACTGTGAATCACAAGGAACACACAATCTCTTCCCAAATCTCAAAGCACAGTCATTATCAATGTTGAATTTAGGTAACATAACCTTCTGAACCATCTCTGACTTTTTCCACAACTCACTGTCTTGCTTCTAAGCTTGCTTAATTCTGTCTGATAGAGATGATCTCATAGACACCTGAAACAAAACAGAAGAGATTCCTGCACCAAAAACATCTATTCCAAGGTTCATAAAATCCTTAACCAAAGGATCACATTCCAAATGTAACATGGTTAATGATGCATTACTTGTTCGACTCAAAGCATCAGCCACTTTATTTTCTTTTCTTGGATGGTAATGAATTGTACAATCATAATCCTTGATTAATTCTAGCCATCTCTTCTGTCTCATGTTCAATTCTTTCTTGGTGAATATATACTTTAAACTATTGTGATCAGTATATATTTCACACTATACACCATAAAAATGATGCCTCCAAATTTTTAAAGCGAAAACCACAGCAGCTAATTCCAAATCATGTGTAGGGAAATTTACCTCATGAGTTTTCAACTAACATGAAGCATACACAATTACCTGATCATTCTGCATTAGAATGCAACCAAGTACTTTCAATGAAGCATCACTGAAGATAACAAAATCACCATTCCTGGAAGGTAGTTCCAAAACTAGTGCATTCACCAATCTTCTTTTCAATTCCTGAAAACAATCATCACTTTCTTTTGTCCAGATAAACTTAACACCCTTCCGAGTTATCTTAGTCATTGGACTAGATTATCATGTAAATTTTATAACAAACATTTTGTAGTAGCCTGGAAAACCAATAAAACTACGAATCTCGGTTACATTTGTGGGTCTTGGCCATTATTCAACAACCTTTGTTTTTGTAGGATCAATAGTTATTCCATATTTTGAAACAATGTGACCAAGGAAAGAAATTTGTTGAAACCAAAACTCACACTTGCTAAATTTCCCATACAATTTCTTTTCTTTTAAGGTTTCCAAAATAATCCTTAAATGACTTTCATTCTCCTCTTTACTTTTATAAAACACCAAAATATCATCAATGAAAACAACCAAAAACTTATCCAAGAACTCATGGAAAATTATATTCATAAAGTACATGAATACAGTAGGTGCATTTCTTAACCCAAAAGGCATTACTACAAATTCATAATGGCCATATCTTGTACGAAACGAAGTCTTCAAAATATCTACTTCCTTTACCATCAACTGATGGTGCCCCGATCTTAGGTCAATCTTTGAAAAATATTGAGCTCTCTAGAGCTCATCAAACAAATCATCGATATGAGGAAAATGATATTTGTTCTTAACAGTGATGTTATTCAAGGCTCTATAATCAATGCAAAGTCTCGTAGAACAATCTTTCTTTTTAACAAATAAGATAGGAGCTTCCCATGGGGATGTTCTAGGTCGAATGAAACCTTTGTCTAATAAATCTTTCAATTGCTCCTTCAACTCTGAAAGTTCAATTTGATCAATTTGATAAGGGGGTTTTGAAATTTGCTTAGCATCAGAAACTAAGTGAACAATAAATTCAACTTCCCGACCTCGTATTATTCCAGGAAAAATGTCAGGAAAAACATCAGGATACTCATTTACCACTGACACATCATTAATCTAAACGGTTCCTTTGTTTTCAACAATATTTGCAAGGTAACATTCATTCCCATATTTTAAATGTTTCTCAGCCTCTTGATATGTTATCAACAATAAGGGTTCATTATTATAAACAAACTGAAAGTCTTTCGGAAAAGAAACTTATTTATCTCTACAATCAATCTTATCATGGTAAACAGATATACAAGCCATACCTAGGATAACCTCAAACTCTACTAGAGGTAAAACAATAAGGTTTACAAGTAGATTCTTTCCACATATAAGGATAGGAAGATTCTTATAAATTCATTTTGCCTCAACATTTCCCCATATGTTTTTACCACATGTTCAGGAGTTCATTACTTGAGATGGAATACCCAATTTACAAGAAAATTTTTCAGAGATGAAAGAGTGTGTATACCCTGTATCAAACAACACACTGGAATAATCTGAAAAAACAAACAAATTACCTAATACCACTTTATTTGATGGCCCAAAATCGTCTGAAGTAGTTGCAAATGATTTCACCACACCTTTCTGCTTGTAGTTTGACTGCTTCCCATCATTTGAGCTCTTTGTCTAACAATCGTTTGCATAATGAACCATCTCATTGCACTTGAAACATTTCACTAACTATAAATCAAATTTGGTCTTACCATCACCCTGATCTTTTTCAGTGCAATCACAAGCCTTATGTACCATATTACCACATTAGTAGAACTTTACAGAATTCAAAAGACATTCCCTAACATGAATTTTGCCACATTTATCACAAACTGAAAACATAGTTTTCTTACCATCATACCTTTTTGAAGTATTCTTCCCTTTCTCCTGCCACCTTTGTCTCTTCTTCTATTGGTTGTCATAGAACACTTGATCATCATCAAACTCCATTTCCACCTTCTCATCACATCGAACAAGATTTTCATAACTCTTTAACTAATGAGAAGCTAAAGTCCTTCGATATTTTGGATTTAATCTTGAGTAAAAATGATTGATTTTAATATCAAGGTCTCGGATAAAATTTGGAGCATACCTTGCCAATCGAGTGAACCTTTCTTCATAAGCAGCCATTGAGTCGTCCTATTGCCTCAATTCCAAGAATTTTTTTTCCATCCTAAGTCAAATAGCCTTAGGAAAATATTTCTCAAGAAACATACCTTTGAATTCATCCCAGTCAAGAGAATCAATCTCATTAGTGTCCCTGATATTTTTAATAGGAAATGATCCTAAGTGTGGTCATATATACTCTAATTTAAAAATTTATAACAACTGAAAATATAACCACATATACATGAATTGTTAGGTTACTAAAAAGAAATATTGATCTCTAAATATAAATGTATATGGATAGATCAATTTATATATTTTCTGGAGGTATCTATTTAGATTAAAAAAACATCTGAGATATAATTTTAGGTGATCCCATGTAGCATGATATATCTTTTTTTATTTGTCCTAATATATTTAAAATTGAATTAATTTTATTCTAGGACTTTATATACTTTTAATTATCATAACATAACTCATCAATCATTGTTTTTTATACATTAAAATATCCATAAATTACTCCTCTATTTTATTCAATCCATCTATCAATCCTTATCTATTTGGATCAAATATTTCTTATGGATAAGGAATTAAATTTTACTGATATATTATTCAAAGAATACCTATAAATAATTGGGAAAAAATATAATTTTTATTATCAAAATATATTCATAAGATCCTTCTACAACATTGGAAAAACATTAATGATTATATTATACATAGAATCTTTTTTTAATATTAATAGGTTATCTGATCTTTCTTATATCACCCCACTTTATCATTTTTTATGACTTATCATTTCAATATATTTCAATTAATTTCATTATTAGTTTTACATAATATTTTATCTTTATGTTTATTAGAATATTTATTTTTAGTTTGTGTCCATGTATAGCGGTGATATCATGTATTCAGTAAAAATACTCTAATGCCTTTGAATATTATTATTTTTATTTATTAATTATATTTTGATATTTCTATTGAATTGAGAGTGTATAATTCAATTATATGTAACAAATTGAAAAATTCCATTTCCTAGACTCAATATATCTTATATATTCTTAATAATAAAATACATTATCTATTTAGGTTTTAACAAAAAACTATTTTTTATACCATAATTATTTGTTTTTACACTTATTTCAAATTCAAATATTGAAACTAAATTAATGTTTTGTTTTCAAACAATTTCTAATTCCCTCAACTCCAAATAAATAGATTACAACTATAATTAATAAACTATAATATCTTAGTCCAATTTGTCAATAGAAAAACCAAGTTATAATCATATAAATAAATTGTAAATAATCATATTAGAAATAATTATATATTTTTTTGGTGAAATCTTACTTAATTGAGATCTATTTTATATTATAATTCTTTCAAATCCATTTGTAATAAAATAATTATTTAGAAACACTTGTTATCAAAAGTTATTAAATAGTTTGTATGAAAAAATAAGGCATGTTACATAGAAATAACATTTTTTACACATATTTGGTGGTCCTTTATATTCATTTGATGTCCCCAAGTGGATGTTGGAGGACAGTTTAATGTATTTCATGACTGGTTTTCCTCAAACCCAAATATGATGCGATGATATTTTGAGTTTAACTTATTTACTAGTGATCAAGGAGTATTGTGTTGTTGATGTTATGGTAAAGCATCATGAACTACAAATGACCAACATCTCTAATGAAGGTTCATAATTTATACGAAGAATCTTGGGTGGGATCAATGTTTTATTATCTCACTGCTAAACATTACCTCTTCTTTCTAACCACATATATATGTATATATAAATAAATAAATTTGATTCTATAAGATACGTTGCATGAATGTATCTTTTATTTTAGTTGATCATGGGTGAATCCTCTACCCTTTTATAACTTTTCCAATAATAATAGCTATCACTCATCATTTGGGATGTCTTAATTAGAGAAATTTTATGGGAATCCTTATGGACCTCTTTATATTGGAATAAGGTTAGGGTCTGAAACTATTAATGTTTTCATATTTTCACTTGAATTTGTTTTCTTCAAAATCCTACAAAAATTGTTAATTTATAAGAAGTTATCAAATATTCTTATTAAAAGAATAATTTTTGTTGAATTCACAAAATAGATAAAAACCTGTTATTTTAAATTGATTTTATTTATATTTTATTTTTTATTAGTAAATACTGAATTTAATTAGTGATTATGTATAAAAAAATTATATTTTTTTCCTGAATTTAGAAATTGTATAGAAATTCCAGTGTTTTCTTTTAACGTGAAATATTTTATTTTTATGATTAAATATTATCTAATTCTTATAATTCTTTATAAATTTATTATAAAATTTTAATTATTTTTAAAAACTTATTATCTTTTAATACCATGAGACGGATCACAATTTTTCATGTTGATTGTGGGCCAATAAGTCAATGTTTTGATGAATTCATCAATCAATAATTCACATCAATGATAAGAACAAATCATCATCATCAAAGTGTACATTTGCTGGAATTTGTGAAACACTATGTACTAAAAATTATTTTATCATCTCTAGATGAAGGATTATTTTAGTTTTTTGTCGGTATGAAAATACAGAAAATATATAGATTACTTTGGATTCAATATTAATACCATGCAAATTTTATGGTTTGAACTAGTCATCTCATTAACTCAATAAATATTTGTTATTAACCATTAGAGAGGAACATATTTTAATTTTGACTCAGTGGGATTAATGGTGATGTAATCTTTATTCTTTTATATATTATTCCTTCATTACATTTAACACTTTTTATATTTTTAATTTATATTTTCTCATTCACTTTTTTTTTTCACTCTCGTTTCCATATTTCTCTATATCTATCTCTTTTTCTCGTGTCCTATAACACTCACAATATTGAGTGTCTATTTTGAGGATTTTTCATTTTTGATGATTACATAGTGTTCTTGATTTCTTAATCTTTAGGTTTTAATTTTTAAATATTTTCTATGCTGATAGAGAGAGGGTTGTTTCAATTTGGTATAATTATCTTACAATAATCCATATATTGGAATTAAAACTAATTATATTGTCTATAAAAACCAACATTAATTCCATTATCTTAAAAATTATTTTAATAAAAGGTAATTTAATGTGATTCTAGGGATTAAAAGACATATAATGGAGTAGAGTCTTGGATGGTTTCATGATCTCCATTAAGTCATGTTCATTATTCTTGTCCATTTGTGGTGGTGAGGTTTAGTGTGATAAATTCATCTCATAGTAACTATAAATATCACACTATGTGTATAGAATAGTAGTCTATGTAAGATGAGACTGTCTATAAAATATATTTTAAAAAATAATTAATTAAAAATGAATAAAACTAAGGGTCCAAACCTTGGACAATGAATTTTCTTGCTAACCAATAATTATGTATTCATTAGGAATTTCCAATTTGATTTTTAGTTTTTCATTCCACATTCAAAAACAGATATTTTAATTCATTTATAAAATAAAAAATACTCAAAAAATGATAGTGTTTTTTTAGAATCTGTGAGAGTTTTACGACAAAAGATCCGCACATGAGATGACCCCTTATAACTACTACAATACCCTTGGAAAACTAATTATAACTTTGTTACACCTCATTAATGGTGAATTAAATATTAATTCCATATTTGATAAATAATGAAGTAGTTCAGTCATTATTTATTTTTCGTTTTTAAATAATTTTCTTTTCTATTTAACTAATATAAATAATTGAATTTTTTTACTCACCCTCATCCATTTATGAATCATTTTATTTATTCCTTAATCAAATGAGGAAATGTCAAATAATAATTTTCATAGAGTGGGAAATAAAATTGGTTATAAAAATAATTATATAGGCCCTCAAGCAGTAAGAATTGGAATCTTATTCCTATGAATTAACTAAGCTATGAGAGTACTTCATAGAGTAAAATAAATAATTATTTTAGGTATAAAATGTATCTCTCTTGTTTTGTTATAATGTTTCCTATGAAATTAGAGAGTTTGAAGCCCTGTTTAGGCGATTTACATATCTAAATGTCACTCAAACATTGCTTTGGGAGATTCCTAGACTGCACATTCCTAATGACACAGTTTTTAATTGTAATAAAAATCATAAATAATATTGGATTCAAACTACTGAATGAAACATCCAACATGATCTTCCCATCACTGATAATAAAGAACAAGAACCACAATATTGTCTTATTGAAATGGAAGAATAATCAACAAATGTGTTGAAATTTGAAGAAATGTTTGAAGATCTTGACAAACAATCTTTATACATGATAACTGAACACCATGTATCATTTTTTATGAAATATTTACTTGAAGCTAATCCAACTCCTATGATCAAAATTTTCCTGAACCCAATTTTAACTCAATTCATTGGAACTTAAATTTGAATTATCTACCACTATATAAATTTATTAGATTCGACCATTACATGGTTTTACATGGATAATAAATAATGAAAACAAAATTAACATGTTTAGGAACTTATGAATTTCGCAAAATAATTTGACAATCTTTTAGATGGAGTAAGAGAAGTATTCCTAGTTTATTTTCTAGATGGACCCATGTCCCAATATATTCTCTTATAAAGAGAATATTTTGATATAAATTTTCTATGTTTTAATTTCATTACATTTATTCCTAAAATGACCATACTATTGATAATTTTTTGGATGAAACAAAATTTTAGCAGGAATTGGATGTTATACAATAGGTTATAGAAGTATTATCCATGAAATAGGAGGACCCATTCTTTATGGTACCCACAAAAATTATATGTTTTACCACATATCTATTTGGATTGAACTAAAAATTTATATAGAAGGATTCCTATACATAAAATTCATGATAAACATATTGTATGGAAGTAGTTTCACCATATTACATAAATGAAGAAAAATTAACCATTGATTTTTGAATGACCACTAGAACTATTTTGCGAGGGGCAGTAAAACCCTATTTCCCACGTAGGATATTAGACAAATATTTATCTTGTCTTTCACATTTATTTTCTTACTTATTATTTTTAAATTAAATATGTTTTTATTTTTTTGAACTATTATTCTTCAATGACCAGAACATAGTATCTTAACTCAATGTTTCCCATTCAAATAGATTCTATTGTATTTCTCGTTTATAAATTATTTTTATCCAGGATAATTAAATTTAGTTTCAAAATCAGCTAATTTATTTTTAAATAAAATAAGGTGTAGTGGTAGTCTATGTGTGTCAAAGTAGTATAAATATTATTAGGATCTATATGTTTTATAAAATTTTATATTATTCATTATTTTATATTATAAATTTTTAATTTTAAATGATGTAATTCCTAGTGAAAAATTCCATGACATTTTTGAAGATTTTAATGAGTTTGATTTTTTTTTATATAAATATTATTTGAGAGTGTTTTACCACTTATTTAATGGTAAATTTTATTTTATTAATTGAAATGGTTTGTGAATGGAAAAATATTAAGATTAAATTTAATTATAACATGATATAACTATAATTTGGAAAAAAATTTGAGTAACTATTATATATTGATAAAAAATACATTAGGGGTCTAACCAAAATAGTATTCAAATAATTCCGTTAGAATATGACTAAAATGGAAAATTGAGATAAAAAATGATGTTTTGAGATACAACTAAATTATGATAAGAAAATTTCCAATATAAAATAAGAATAAAAAATGGTATTTATAAAAAAATGGTAGATTTAGATTAGTGGAATATTGAAAACTCGATAAAGGTAAAGCTAATTAAATTATAAGAATGAAATATGGTTTTTATTAAGGATGTGGAAAGTGGATATTTAGTATGAGGGAATTTTAAAAAGAAAATTTACTATAGTTCCACTTATTCAAATAAAAATTATAATAAATAATAAATATTTTAAAAATAATTAACCTGAAGTTAAGCATAAGTTAATGTTGGGCTGTGGATAAGACACATAGAGGAGAAATTATATTTTTAATAATGACTAAAAAATTTCGTCCCTTTTTTGGACTGTTTTTTTGATCCCAGCCAAGATAATTTTTTTCTATCAGTGAATGTAATTGTATTTCCAAAATTTGTAATGCTTAATTGTGGGAGAATTGACAAATTATATTTTTTCATCTTTTTATAAATAATTTTAATGTTCAAAATACCAAAAAGTGTTAATTTACTGATAATTATGAAGTATTTTAACATAAATAGTAATTTTTTTGAGTGAAAATCATGGAATAATTATGGATTTGAAATTGTTTTAATTCATCAATGATATTAATAGTTAAAGACTTACATTTTTGTGTGATTATATAAAAATAATTTATCATTATTGAATTAATTTGAAATATATTTATAAAACAGAGTTTTGATTTTTATTTAAAATGTTTTATTTTAAACATAAATTAATATTTCTGTCACAACATAAATTGATATTTTATTTCAAATTTTCAACATGTGAGCTACATATTTTCTTCGATGGTCAAGAGGTAGATCCAAATTGTTCATAGTGATTATGTTCCTAAAAGGAAATACAAGACATTATTCATCAATATAGATATCAGTTCAATATCTGTGACATAAATTTTTAATATATTCTAAAATTTGGGTAAATTTTTATAGACGTTATAGAAATAATAACCATATATTTAGTTTACTTAGACCCATAACCTGTTTTGTCATATTGATAGTTTACCATATGACACACAAATTTATTCAATATTTTACTTGATTTTAAAAATTCAAAAATAGTAATATTTGAGCATATACACCGTTATAGTATATAAAAATTATTTATTTAACATTAGATATGTAGGTCCATAAATTCAAGTGTTTCAATTATGAATTAGAAAATTATATTTGGTTCTTTTAAATTTTTTCATTATTTTCAAACTCTTAATATTGTAAATTAAATAATTATCATTATCCCTCTAATTACACTATATCATGATTCATTACCACTCATATAATGATACATCTCACACACATAGTTATTAGTGACCATATTTAGTATTATTCATGGTGTGATAACCCGCCTTATCATGGGATTCCAACATGTGGAAAAAATTAAATCTTTTCCTGAGAAATTTTATAATGAAAAATGATAAATTCTTCTATGATAATATCTCAACGATTTTTTTTGAAATATACATTGGTCCCATAATAGTATTTTTAGCCAATTATTGGTATTTTGTGTGAATATGATTTTAATATATTTTTTCAGAATATTTAATATTTACTTTTTTAGATATTAATTTATTTCTCCTTGTTCATTTTATCGTATATTAAAAAAACTACGTCATATTGAGGATCAATATTCCAAATTATGTTTACAATTGCAGGGTTTCTTAGGAATTGTATAATACTATGTTAAGGTTTGATTCTAGTTTCAATCCCCTTTTTTTTTTATTTTTTATTTTACTTTTTATCATTTCCTTTTTTTATTCTTTTCCCTATCCCATTTTGATTTTTACACATTCGAGTGGGGAAATACCCATTAGTTTCCACATACATTAGAGGTATAGATAGAGGTATTGGATAAAAGATAAGGACAATATAAATCATTATCATAGAGCTCATGTCATGAAGGATCATCATACGGTTGTTGTAGATAATATATTAGAAAAGCGACAACCGTTATCCCATGTAGATCGGATTGATTATGAATTTTTTTATAAATCAACATTGTATATACATTTTTATGTTTTAATTAATAATATTTATTTTAAATACCCATATTTGGTTGATCTGTGCATTTTTTAGAGAAATTGGGAATTTCTAGGAGTTATGGGGGTGTACGCTTTAGGGAAACCCATGTAGAGAGTATATAGTTTAGAGAACACTTGTTGTGTGTTCATCCTATTTAACGAAGACGTGGTTTTCTATTAAAACACATTTTTATTTATATTATTTTCTTATAGTGGAACATATCCATGTACCTAACCATGTGGTTGACAATAAGGGAAGATAGTGTTTTGGAAACTATATACTATGTACTGTTGGTACATCCCATGTAGTGGGAAATGGTCGTATGACTATGCATATGGGAACACACCACATGTGACGGGTGCATGGACATGCTATAAAAATCATGAAGACACCATAGATTTCTCTACCTTTTAGTTATAATTGGGAAAACCCCTTGTTTTCTATGGCCATGTAGAATTAAATAGATATGTGCATATTTGAGAGTACACCCCATGTACTCCGAAGTACATGAAGTGTAATTTTTCCATCATAGGGGATTTTTGTGTTTTCCCCTTGAGTAAGAGATTTATTTATGAGTATTCCACTCATGTATTTCTTCCATGTAAATCAATATGGTGGAATACTTTTGACCTTTATAGGCCATCAATATAGTGTTTTGAATAGTGAGTTTTCATTAAGAGGATATTCTTGAGATTATGATTTGGAATCTTACATTGGATGAGGTGTGATTTATGATGACTAGTTGAGAGTTATGAGTACATTATTAGTTCTGGATTGTTGGATTAAATCTAGTTATATTCAAGATTCTTTCATACATATCTTATAAGTAGGGTTCGAGTAGTATCTATGAGGAGATTTTGGTTCATCCCTTCCTATTCGGACTAGTTTTTTGAGGTTATAATAGTTGAGGTTTATCTCTTGGGATTAATAAGGAAATATATTTTTGAGTCATTGGGTTGGGTTTAGGTCATTATATAAATTAAATCTAGGATCCATCCAGCTTTCTTGATGAGTGTACGGGCCTCTCTAGAAATCCCTAGTTCGATTGTTACCAATCGAGTGATTAGGGATAACCATAGTTGGTGAATGAGAATTAATATAAGGAACATCTTGGATCAAACTAAGGAACCCCTATGTAGGTTCATTCATTGTGGTGTTCATCATGACTATTTTGAATGCCCTTATAGGAGGGATTATTATTTGGTTACCCAATTGGGTGCGCTATTGATCAAGGATCAGTTAGATCCGACTGAGGGCTAGTTGGGTTATTTTTTATTGAGATGATTACCATACATTTGGATGAGAAATATGAACCCTTCATTGGTATTCCTAAACATTATATGGATATTATCCCATTATGGAAGTTTTTATGGGCCTAACTCAGAATATAGTTTATAGTATTGGAGTCCCCATTTGGACATCACATTAAATTGTGACATTAGGGACCATGGTATCCATGAGATTGGTTTGGAACTATGGTGGTTCATTGAGAGCTTGTGGTGGAAGTTTTCAGATGCTAATACCTAGAGTTCTAAGATAGGCCACATGATTTGTTATCCAAGTGTGCATAATCACTTCAAGTTTATTTGTTTGGTTGGTGGTTTTGAGGTTGGATAATCCTATACTAGGTAGTCCCTTGGTTATGTGGTTTTAGGAAACATTTATATAAGACATTTGTTTGAGGAGGAGACCCTTAGTGTATCATGGATTGAGAATTGGACTTCAGTTTTGATATATTTATCTCGTTTGATAATTTTATTTTTTTATAAATGGTTTTAAAGAGATAATGGTAAATTTGTATGAGTGGATCCCCCTCTTGTTTTTATTGCTTTTTGGAGTATCTTTGGGATCATGAGGGTTTTAGAAACTCAATTATTAGTCTGAATTAGTCATAGGTGTTTCTTTTTCCATGTGTCTTTGGTTTATTTTTCATTCCCAAATTTATATATGGAGCACACCTTTTTGATTCCACAGTAGGTGATCGATTTTTTCTCTAAGACTGTCATGACTTATGGGTTCTCTTATTGTGTTGAACATGATGTTCTGATCCATAGTTCAGACCATGTTATTAGTTTCCTAGATCCCATAATATGTGATTGTTCATGTGGATGCCTATGGTTATTCCTATGGGACTGAAAATTTTTACTTTATATTTATACTTATTAGATATCCTACGTGAATCTATAGAACATTCCAATTTTCATGTTGTAGGGTTTTCCACATGCTGCAAATACTATGGTAAGGGCCAGAGAAAGAGTATATTTACATCATGTGTTAAACTGGAACCCTTCGTTGGTTGTTTCCTAATTTTTTGTTTACCACCATTTCATTTTGTTATTATTTTATTCCATGTGTTAATAGCCTTTATCTAGGTTTCAAAAACAACATTTTCTTTCACTTTTTAATAAAGTTGATAATAGGTTCACCGTTAGGGGTGGAATACTAAGATTTATTTCTAGGCCTCTGTATGCACACCATGATTTACATACTGATATGAGGTCTACATTATATTTAGAGAACATGTAGTATGATTTTTAGGGCCTTATAATGACCCATGATTTTTATACATAGATATTACATAATTTTTTAATGTATATTTATCACATTACACAGACACACATATAAGGATTGAAATGGAATAATTCTTTTAGAAGCATGGAAACATAAAAAACTAGTTCATAGGTGAACTGTATAATCATCCTCTATGTTATTTATAACAGGCATACTACATTAGAATTTCAAATATAATAAATTTCTTCAAAATCTAGGGAAAATAAACATATGAATATATGAGATCAATTTAAAGGTATAGATATAAAAGGGGGATACAGGAAAAAATCATGTGTTTAATGGTATGAGAACATGACAATAACATTTGATAAATATACCCTACAAATAAGAGAATATAATAACGAGTTATGTTATAAATATATTTATTTCAGAGTTCATTAATCATAAGAAAATAAAATAATTATATCTATGAGGGAATATTAATGGTATAATACATAGAATTATTGTATTCACAGAAGAATTGAAATTCACTTCCTTAGTAGTAAAATGTTCATTACTAGGATTCTCATTATAAAATGATTTCAATAACCAAACCATCATAGTAGTCAATGGTTACACCCAATAATATTATAGTGGAATGATTTCATATCTAAACTAGGTCCACTGCCCATTCTAGTCTAGTTTATCTAATGTGATATCAATCCTTACCCAATACATTGGAGGGATATATAGGTCCCACCTATCACATAATGGAAATAATATATATGCGCACACAATTATTATAAAAAATTTATCATATTGATACAAATGAAAAGAAATAGTAAAAAAAAACCAATATAATATAACCTATGTAAAAGAAATAGTGTTCAAAAATAATTTCATCATTTAATAAAATCATAACCCCTAGAAAAAAAACATGTTTTATAATAATTTTATCTTGGTATAAATCATATAAAAAACATATTTCACAAACATATTTTCATAAAAATCTATACAAATAAATAATAAGAATTCTCTCATTGGATCATATCCTCAGTAAAGATTATGTAACATTAGAAGATTTTATCATAGATAAAATATTATTTTCAAATAAAAATATCTAGAATCATTTCCTAAGGAAAATATAATTCCCATAAAAATAATATTTTTTAAAATTATACATTCATAAAATATTGTGGAAATAATTTTAGTTGAAAATAACCCCAAAAAATAATTAATTAATCACAAATAAAATATATTTCATGATGCTGGAAAATTCTATTTATATTGTATATGTTAAAACAAATGTTCCTTTCACAATTTTTGTAAAAGCCAAAGAGGCCATGTTTTGGAGTATGAAATAGAGATAACATTACTAAATTATTTTATGAATTAAGTAATTGGTAAATATTTAATTAGTAAACAATTTTTATAATTTTAAAAACATATTTGAACCCTAATTTTAAAACAATGATTTAAAATAGAACAGGTTTTGGCTGAATAAGTAAATAAAGAAAATTTTTTCTTAAAAACATTCTTTTCGTATCATTAGTAAAAAAAGAGATGAAAATGAAGTCAAAACATGTATTATAATTAAAAATACATAATATTATTAATATCATGAGTTTCTTGTAATATGTATCATCATATTTCATCACCAAAATAAGAATCATAGAAAATTACGATAGTCATTGAGATTGTTACATAAAATCATTACCACTTTGGTATATTTTGAATTATAAGTTATATTAATATTTTAAATCAAATTAAAACATAAATATAAACAATGCAATTAAATTTATGATATAAAATTTAAAAGGCGATATATATAAAACTTATAAATGGATATTATTGCATAACAGAACATATTTCATAGAGAAGGAAAATTGTGACAATAATCTCTTACCTTGTGCATCATCTTCCTTCCTACATATTTAAAAGTACTATATAATAAAATGAATATTATTATATATTTTTTAAAGAAAAATTATTATATAACTTACCATATATAATTTTATTAAAACTTTTTATTAATTTTTTATTAATAAGTTCACATTAATGACGTGTTTTAAGAAATAATTGTTTTATTATATTCTATGTTTTTTTGTTATTTTTTCTCCTACATATTTTATAAATGTAATTTTTTTTCAAAAATGATAAACATGATATTAATATTATATAAATGAATTATAAATCTATTTATAGTAATTCATAAATTATAGAGATTTAAAATTAAATACACCTTTCATAGAAACAATATGTTATACACATATGGGAATGTATCATCCATTTCTATGAAAAATAAATAAAAATAAAGGTAAAAAATATTTTATCATTAAATAGTAAATTGTATTAAATATACATATCACATATATTAATTAAATTTACTTATTATTTCCTTCCATGTAAAATAGTTGGGAAACAACTGATCACATCGCTTCGTTAGGAGGTATTCTGTCATACACAAGAACGATGTTAACGTATTTTATATGGAATGGAAAATAAAAAAGGTTAATATAATAATATAATTTTAGAAAAATATTTATGTTAAAAATATTATATATATATATATATATATATATATAATTTCCATCATCATACTAAATCATGAGAGGTGTTGATGGAAAATGTTCAACAACGGTTGCTGAGGTGGTAGTTTGCCATACACATGAGTGAAGTTTTCGTTCCCCATTTGAGGAAAGCATCAATGGATGTAATTTATTCCCTTTAAATAACCAAATATAAATTTATTTGGTATATTTAGATTATTATAACATCATAGTTTACTAATATTTGTAGTAGGTGGATAATGAAATAAATCAAAAACCCTCATTGCAGAATGTTACCTCTTCATCGGGTAGCCTACTTGGGTTGGAACTGAAAACTATCCTAGAATGGATTTGTGAAAATAATAATTCCTATGTGATAATAGAAAGTAATTGTGTAATGTTATTTGGATGGTTATTAATGAAAAGGGTCTTCAATGTGTGAATATCTAAGAATTGGTGAGTCATTTTATAGTTAGGTCAAAGATACAATTGTTATTCTTAAAAAAAATAGTGTGACAACATTTTTATCATGAAAAAGAATATAAAAATGGTGAATTTTGAATTATATAAGTTATGAGGTATAAATATTCAGAAAATGTTTTTTACAAGTTTTTATTCATTGTTTTAATTGATTTTTTAGTTTAACCATATAATAAAACAATTTTTACAGTAACCACAGTAATTAATTTTTACTGCACTTACGATTAATTATGGTAAAAAATTAAGTTCAGATTATTATATAATATATATTATTTTCATGAAAAATATGTAATAAATTTCTCAAAATTCTATCCATTGATGTGGAAAAGTTTTATTTTAAATAATAGTACTTTTCATAACGAGAATGTTGTTTTCAAAGAGAAAATGTTCAAAGGAGTAAAAATATTTTATATCAAAATTCAATATGAAAATGATTAGAATGATATATTTTACAAATATATATATATATAATTAAAATAATTTTACTTTTTAACACATCTTAGATAAAAATTAACCTTGTAAATTCTTATAATGAAATGGTTGTTTTCAATAAGAACCATTATTTTTCACTATTCCTAAAAAATTTAATATTTGTAAAAAAATCCCAAATATACAGTGATGTATAATTTGGTTATGTTGAAATCAAAATTATAGTTTATTTTTTCCAATTTTTTTATTAATTTTTTAATTTTTAATTTTTTATTGTATACAAAATGAAATGAAAAACATTTTTTGAGAAAATAATATTTTTGAAACATATAAAGAATTTCCAAAATATTAGATATATTTTTAATTGATATGTTTTATTATATAAAAAAATTATAATATATAAAAAAATTTATATATTCTTATGAATTCAAAATATATTCATAACTAGGTAATGATGTTCAATTTTTAATTATAATAATTATTGTTTTACATGGTTCGTTAAAGCTCATTGTTATGTGTAATAAAAGCTATCTAGAAATATAATTTATTAGAGAAAATAGGATTGTTCAATTATATCTGTCTGAAAATAATTTTTCTCATGAAATTACACAACTTTGGTAAAAAAACTTCTAATAATTCTACCTCATTATATCCCTATGTTTACATGATGCTCTCTCAAACTGGTGGGTTTGCCAAATATATTCGGCTATGTGAGTGGTCTTGTTTCATAGAAGCTTATCTATACATTGAAAAATAACTACCATTTATTCCCCATAATAAATTCAACTATCTAGATGTCTGTTTAATGGGTTAATTACTTGTTATTGGTAAAAGTTTTACTTCTTAAAGAGAGATTCATTTAAAACATTTTTGTCTTGAGAGAGGTTTCATGGAAGCACGAATTGAAAGGCCACCATCCCAATACGATCAATAATTTCAAGAAGACCAATATGCCTATGGATTAGTTTCCCTTTATTCCCAAATCTCAAAAAAATACTCCCTGGATGAATTCTTATAAAATCATTTTCATCAACATAAAATTATATATCGCACTAATAATTATTAGAACAACACTTTTTTTCCAATTTTCTACTAACCTTAAGTGTAATTGAATTGATCAACCCTTATATACCATTTATTCAGTTATTTAATGTCCCAATAGATTTCTTTATCTAGTATAGTTATAACTTATTGGATTTTTACACTTATTTATATATATTTATATGTAAGATGACATATGAATACTCATGTGAAACCTATTGTTTTATGAAAACTCAACTAGATTATGGTGTTGATCTCAAAAAAATTAAATAAATATATTAGGATCCCATAATATCCTTTTTTTTCTAATTACTTTATTAAACTATCCATCTATTGGATTATGATACCTAGTTCTAACACCTAACACTAAATTACGATCTTTCAGATGACTTCACTGGTATTTCAAGGTAATACTCAGACCCTGATTTTATACCATTGAATATGGTACTCTATAAAACCTTACCACATTATTAATTTATATACTAACATTCTAATTAATAGGGAAATATTTTTTAATCATGATGAAGTGTTTTTACATTGTATGATTATTGACTATAACCCATATTGAATTATTCCCTCCAGAAATTTTTGGTAGTCGGAAAAAATCTCATGTGATGATTTATCATTTCTATTGTACTGTGGGTAATTGATATAACATAACCTTTGAATTTTTTCTCTCATGATTATATTTTATACATACCAATCACTAATATAAAAACATTGAAATAAATGTATTCATTAAATCCCATAATAAATAATCATTCATATCTATATACATATTCATGTTTATAGGATGAATTGATAATTAATAACTATGAGATTCCTCTAACAACTCCATCGTAAAATTTGGTATGGACATAACATATACATAGTCCCAAAACTGTATCACTCCATCATGATAAAAGTGTAACATTGGAACATTTCTAATCATATCCTAAATCAATAAGTCTTCCTTTTATTACACATTAATCATTACGTGGATAGATGATTAAACATTCAATTGAGAGATATAGTATTTCTCCACTTCAATTAACATTTCCATATCCATCCATTAAAAATCTAGAAATTTTGGATCTTTTTTATCCTCAACATTGATAATCTAGAACAATATTTTCAACCCAAACCGTCATTCAACTTGTTCTATTTACTCGGGAGTAGTATATTAAGCATTCATAATATTTAATCAACTCTAAATACCTTCTCTAGATGATATTCAATTGAATCTATGTGAATAAATACTATAAAAATTTCATTTTTGTATATATATATCAAACATTTCTCTATAAATATAATACCTCTAAATACTTAATAAATAAATTACCACAACTAACTCCAATTTACCATTTGGGTATTTTTTTTACCTTAACATTCTAATTTCATGAGTTAAAATCTATAACCATGTTATTCTTCATTAGAACCCATCATAATCCCTTCACAGATGCATCACAATATGTTACGAACCCTTATATACTATAGGGTAATGTATGAATAGGTCCGCTTATTAATCTTCTATTATGTTCATTGACATTTTTATCAACCTCATATTTTCATTGGAACTTGGTTCCCACAAAATTTACATTGTCATTAGATTAGATAGTTTTTAAAAATTTTCCACAAACCATCAACAATATCCATAGAAACCAAGAAATATTCATATCTCATTCACAATTTTTAGCTTGGGCCAACATTTAATACGCTCTATCTTTGATAGACCAACAAATATATCCTCTGTTGATATTACATGCCCCAATAATGAATCTTTTTGTAGTAACAATTCACATATTGTAAAATTTTCATACAAATTTTCATATAAAGGTATTTAGTAAAATACCCATCTAATCAGTATGTTCTTCCTCAGCCAAAGAATATATAAAAATATTGAATATAAATATTACAAAAATGTAATCAAGGTAATCTCTAAAGACTCTATTCATTATATATATGAATATATTCGGAGAATTTGTAATATTGAATGATATTACTATATATTTATAGTATATATACCTTTTATGTGATGTTTTCCTGCATATATCCTCCTTAATAACCCTCAATTGATGAAATATTGAACGAAGGTTAGTCTTATAAAAATATTTTACTCAGATTAGTTGATCAACCAAGTCATAAATATAGATAAGAGGATACTTTTTCTTGATTGTGATATTGTTAAAATCGTAATAATAAAAGAAAATAAACATTGACCCATATTTTTTTTTGAGAAATTTAATGGGTTCACCCCAAGAGGATAAACTTGGATGAATGTACCCCCTGTCAAAATTCTCCTAAAATTTCATCTTCATTTCCTACAACTCAATTATGGTAATTCTATATTGAGTTTCTAAAATTTGAGTAGCACTATGTTTGAGTTATACAAAGAACTCAATATCAAATTTTTGTGAAAGGATAGAATAATAATGTAGAAATACATGAAAAATCCCTACAAAAATATGAATATAATCGATGTAAAATTTCTACCCAACAATCTATGACAATTTACCCTCAATAGTAGATTCAAAGGAAATAAAATGTTTCATATTAAAATTAGAAGTTCATATTTATTTTCATAATGACAAATAATGCTAGTTTTTTAATAATATGAAACATAAAATATCTTCCTCCAAAATCAAAATGGGATTTATATAGAGAAATCCATTCCACCCCTATGATATCATGAAATACAACCTAAGGAAGAATGAAATAATTTGAAGGGATCAAATTTAAAAAAATGTTAACTGGAAAATAATCATATAATTAAAAGGTGATTAACATACCTTTATGGGTCTTCAATAATAATACTATGTCTAGTAATTTTTATGGAAACATTATACTCTTAGAAAAATTTTCAAATATGAAATATTGGGTATATCCTGAGTCAAATAAGATATTATTAGTTCCAGTGTTGATGATATGTGTACCTTTTATGATATATTTTTTACACCCATTATAATAAATTGGTATCACATTTTATTTCCTCATATCCCTTAGATTAAGAGTTTACTAACATAGATGACCATCATTAACCTTTAAATATGGTCTCTGGATATAATAGTGCCCATATTTTATCCACATGAAAAACATGAGTTTGGGTTTATCATTTTATGGGTGATTCTCACTATTCTCACCATTAGATAACATTCTCCCATCACATTGATAGTTGATTTCCAAATGACCTTCCATCCGAAACAGAAAACATTTACTAGGACCCTTAATAAAATCCCTTCTATGTTTCTTAAATATAATCTCCTTCACCCAATGTTTTTTAGATTTTCTTTAGAATTATATATTTCTATTATTATCAAAACATTAATATATATATATATATATATCTATCTATAACCTCCATTTCCACCATGATAGAACAACGAAAAATGTCTTCATAGCTACTGATGTATCTTATGGGAAATTTCCATTGGATACTTTCTTTTATTCCAATGAAAAATTAATCATCTTTACATTTAGGATGGATGATAATACCATATGAGTACCACGAAATTATTTTTAAATTTTCTTCATAGGTATCAACATATTCATCATCATTTTAATTTAGCACAATGATCTCATTATACATCCATATATATATAATATAAAGAATATAACTATTGAAAAAAAAATCATGGACTCATGCCAATACGTGGATTCAATGTCATCATATTGCTTCTTATTTTAGACAAAAGCCATACATTGATCATCTTTAACTTCCTAATGATAGACAACCAAAATGAATTTATCATGTTCTAGAAACAAGATCATTGAAAATAGTTGTTCAATGGTTCTAATTTTTTTACTTGTAATAAGTGGATAAGAAGAACCCTTAAATAATGAGGATGTTAACTTATGAAGGACACAACAAAATGTTGTTCCCTATTTTTTTAAAGTATAACATTATTTTTTTCTTGATAATGTTGTGTGAGCATAGCCATGAGATTTTACATTCTAACCCACATAATTTTTTTCATAGGGTTAAATTAATTTATTTTTCGATCACATTAATAATTAACATGATTTCATCAGGTTCCTACAATATACTATACTAAAAAAGATTAAAAAATAATAGTGAAAAACTACAATGACGAAAAAATTAATTTATGAAAAATATATCAAGACATTTTATTTTAAAATATATAAAACCATAGGATCAATATATGTAATCCATGATCACAATCTTTTAAAATCATTCATGATGGTTCATAAAGAAAATATCATTTATCCATTGAATATCACCTGAAAGTGTCAAACCCACTGAGCAGTATGGCATATTTTCATATACCATGTATAACAACTGTGCTATTTATTAAGGATTAATTTATGATTTGTTAAATAATATTTCAAATAACACATTCTGAATGATCGATATTACTATAATATTTTATAATTAGTCACATTAAATAACATATTAAACTGAAAAAATTAATTTTTTTATTGAAATGGTTTTTAACACGGTTGCAAAAAAAACAACATGGGATATCATGGGCACATTTATAAGAACTCGAAGATCTATAAATACCAATAATTTAATAAAAATGGAATATGTTAATACATTTTATCTAATAGGAATACAAATCAAGAATAAAATCAATATGTATAATAATTTATGATATGGATTGACAAGCATAACTTCGAAAATGTGAAGAAATTTAAAACACATCATTATAAATATTGGTCAATGAAAATTGGAAATATATCATTATGGAAAAGTTCCTGAAAAGGATCGATGTCACTCCCATCCCCAACATTAAAATCTCATGAAAATAAAAATTACCCAATTCTTTAGAGATCTATATTATTCAGGGTTCACCCATCACATTCATCACATTTCCATGCTTAATTGTGCCACATAGATCATAAAACATGTATTAATTTTTCATCATATTTCATTCAGCGATCAATGTAAGTACCCCTCCCTACAATGTGTACCCCTCTTGGGCCAAAAATGGGAGAAGAGAGTTAGTGACCACTAAGTCCCACCACTCGTAGTCCTGGGGTTGGAGACTATCACTGAGGGTATAAAAAAACTAACAGATGGGTGGAATTACCCTCTAAGATAATCACATGCAGAATAATTAGATAAGATAGACACAAATAAAATCATACTTAGACTAGAATATAAAAGAAACCTAAGAACACAAATTTAATTTAATTCAAGAACTAATACAACTGAATGGGAAAACTTCTTGTACCAAAAGAAATAAAAGAGGACAGTGACCACAAATCCCAAATTACTATAAGAACCCACAATCTACTAGTAACCATATTTATCTCTATCCTTCTCTAAATAACCTGAAAAATGTTTTATAAATACATAGGGTGAATGTAACAGTATACTAAGTATGATACTCTCTAAATCCACTTGTAAAAATTAAAAGAAAGAAGGCTGATGCATAGTGAATAAGATGAGAAACTAACTCATCACCAAAACAGGTATACTATTATCCTAGCCTTACTATTTCTACACTCACCAAGTATCACACAAAATAGGATATTATATAATAATGAAGATCAAGGGTTCCCCTCTACCACTTACCCAAAATTTTTCTTCTTTTCCCCAATGATTCCCATCCTGAGCATATCTCTCCAAAAAGGATAGCATGCCAAATCCTTGGAGAAGCACCACAACATACACCTCGTGCGACAGACCACTATGTCCACATATCAAAAAGTATCCATGTAGTTTCATAGGTCAAAAACAGATCACATAATGTGTATCATATGTCCAGTATTATACATCAAGACATCACAACCCATATGCCGATTAAGGATCGTAAATCGATAATAGCCTATACACATTATACATGTTGTAGTCCTTAAGAAACTATCTGTAGAATATATGTGTGTGAAATAACCACAATACATTACACCCCTCTACACACATATATGCATAAAACTAACTATCATGCATACCAGTACATGTAAAAACCACGATAAGAGAATATAGCCAATTTTTGTAGTCAATGATTCATTCTCCCACCAGGATGTTAGGAACCCCCCCTAGCGATCAAAATCCTGGAGGTGTAATTTTCTTTAATTGGTAGGGATTATTATCTTATAAAAACAAAAAACATTCATTAAAAAATATAGATCACAACAACACTATGGAGAAAACCCAGTCATAGACTCAACTACATGTAACATCTCCTAGACTCCTAGATTCCACTGCTATGATTAGATAAACTATATGTACACAACAATTTAAAGAGATACATTATGTTACATTAACCTTTTTTATTAGTTGAACATTTTGTTAATTAATTCTCAAATCATTAATTAAATTTTAACCATTTCAAAATTACATAACATTAATATTTCAATAAAGATCCATTCCCTCTAGGCATAATCAAACCTAGACCATAGCTTCCCAGAATCACAACCTCAGTATTACATCCATGAAGGATGAAACCACATGGTTTAAAAATTTATTCATTTATTTTAAAAAAATTAATACTTTCCATATTTTTAGGTATTCAATAAAATTGTTCTGAACTACCCATACACAAGGTGATCAACATGGTGAGTATATGAACTACTCATGGAGTCTTGGACACCTATAGTAAGAGAATAAACTCATCCAACCATGAGAAGCTAAACACAAAATGCACATGGCATACACCACCTCTCTTCACCTCCCATGTAAAGAGAGTAACAAAACACATATGTCTGCTAGAACAAGAGGTAAACAAATGTAGAAAAAAAAACAATACATTCAAACAAGAACCTAACTTTCATAATAATGTGTAATCCCAGTTTCAACCCATTCATTCATTTATGATTTCCTCTCTAACACCACATGAAAAAAATGATTCATCTTGCCACCCTAGGCATAAACACTCGCCAAAAAAACTAGGCCTCCCCACCACTTGTACCACAAAAGCCCTCTAGGATCATCCATCATAGGCAATGTCAAATCCAGGCCTCCCAACCCGTACAACAACAATAGCCTTCCAGGCTCAGCCATATCCTAATAAGAAGGAAAGAACAATGAACTGGGCTCTTAGCCATAAAATATGGAATTCATCCGTCACACATAAGGATAAATCATGGATCAAAATCATAAGGAACCTATCCATTAATAAAAGTGTGAAGGCAAAAATGCATTATCCTTTGTCACACAACCGATTCATATTCATGTTGAATTAACGAATTCATTATCTTTGGTTCCAACTATCATCAACCTCTTCTCCAATCTATTACACATGTCACAATTAAATTAAACATTTATATTAACATTTAGTTTACTTTTTTTCAACTAGAATCAACATGATTTAGGTTTATTAACCAATTAAATTAAGCATGCACACATTCATCAATTTTATTAAAATTATAATAAAATAACAACAACAACCATATTCATTAAACATTCCACCTTAATATTTTAGATAATTATTTTTAAATTAATTATGGATTTATTTTCTTTAACAATTTTCAGCAAGAACATCATGCTTAGAAAATAAAGTCATAGATATCACATTGTCTACAATATCAAGAGACAAACCATTATCATGGTAAAAAAAAGAAACATTGCTAAGTAACCAATTAAAATTATTTAATCCCATTCAAATACTTAATTAAGTCAATTTCATTGTGATCAAATGGGATAAAACATGATAAATATATGATTTATTGTAATTAAATATAGAGGAAATTAATACCCTACTTCAAAAGGTCATTGATGTTTTTAACATGAGAATAGATCTATGTAATGGATCTCTGATCACCTCTCCTTCAAGGTATACTTCCATCTGAGGACGCCATGACACCACTAAACCAACATCAACTGAGATAAACTTGATTAGAAACACGGGTAAGAAAACACCATATAATGGAGATAAGAACATGAGGAAAAAAAGATTAGACCCATAGAACCCACTAGAAAAATGAGGAAAAACATACCTTGGATCAAGCTATTACACAAGGATTCCAAGATAGAAACCAAAGGCTTACTCCCCGTTGAAAGAATCTCCAAAATGATTAAGAGGGGACTATCAGGTTGTCTTGGATGTGAGAGTGGGAATTCGCAGCTATATGGTTGGCAAACCATTTTTATGGAATGTTTTAAAAAATTAAAGCATTAGGGGATTAAACAACATGTAATCATATTTCGTGTTGTGTAATTCCTCGAAACCAATTTCTACTGAAAAAACATAACCTTTCTATTTTATATTATTTTTTTCAATCCCTGAAATATTATATGTTGTGAAACTATTATTCACATCATGTAACATTATTTCTCGACATGAAATTTTCTAACTTCTATCATTTAGTAGTCGATTCCTTCCAAACATCCTCAGGGGAGCCTCTTATCACCTCGATTTTTGGAAACACGTATATGGATGATCCACATAAATATGATCCCTTACATCATATACCTACCAAAACATTCTCATTCCAAGGGAGAAACATCTCTAACGAGACAATGACAAAATAATAATAATAATTAAATCCTTCTAATAAATCGAAAAAGTGAAAAACCATAATATGAACTAAGTTAAAATATAATAGATAATCAAAAAATAGATCGGGGTTCTAAGTGTGTATCTATGATTCATGTTCCATTGTACCCTCATCCATGCAATTGTTCCACCACAAGACACAATCCAAGGGGATATAATTCTTATGTAACACCTTATCCATGAAGTATTGGATCTCTATAGGCCACACCATGAAGTTTAAGTCATCAACGACATAAATATTTCTCAAAAATTTTGTGTGATATTCATCAAAAAATTTAACAATAAAGCTGCGTCAGATGAAAAAAATAATGTATCCGGCTCATCTATGGGGGAAGTACTATATGATATTCCATGCCTCCAACATGTCCTAAAACCTCAAAAGGCATAAAAAATATAAAGCTTACTCTCATGACTAAATCATCACATCCCAAGATGGAAAAAACCTTTAATAATACATGATCCCGAACATCAAACATTTTAAGAATCCTCTTATGATTTGTATTGTATTTTTGATGATCATGTATTACTTTCATCCTCTCATGAATCACCAAAACTATGTCAATCATATTTTATACTACTTTCTGCCAAATATTTTCCAACTCTCTAAACCCATTCCATGATAATAGAGAACAAAAAAATCAGATATATAAGGAATAAAATGGCACAATAATAATGATGGAGTAAAAAAATGTTGTAATAAAAATCTACTAGTGGAATGTGCTTTATCCAAAAACCGTTGAAATCATGAAAAAAGATCACAACAAGTCTTCTTGAGTCTACATGGTCCACTTTGACTGACCATACTTCTATAGATGAAAAATATTCTAAGGAATTGCAGAGAACCAGAAGCATGTTAGAGATCCCTCCACACCCTAGAGGTAAAATGAGGAACTCAATCAGAAATTATCATCCTCGGGACTTCGTGGAGACTCACTGCCTCCTTCGGATACTTCCTTGACAAAACCTCCACTGAGGTCAACTATATAATCTCTATAAAGTTGGAAGATTTTATTAAAGGATCCTTTACCACCCATAGAGTGTTATAAACTATTTTATATCATTTTAAACTATAAATAATGTCCATCAAGTTGTTTTTCAACTTCCATTGAGGAAAACTTGTTGGCTAGAGAAATAAATCAAAAACATGGTGCTATAACTTCACCATCTGGGAGAACAAAGAAAAAGACACAAACACTAAAAATGTACAATTCAATCCAAAACATAAAAACATACTAATCATGTCCTAGTACATAATTATCATGCTTGGATGTACCACTAAAGGAGAACTATATAACTCTTTGAGAACCATCTCACAGATCGCCAAAGGTATAAATATCATTACCAAAAATTACACATTATGTTGTTAGTCCTATAACCAACCATCAAGGGCCCCTCCACAAAAATACTCGGTCTCTCTAGACCTCTACCTCATGAACAGCTAACTGGTACTCCTCCACCTTCTATGCTAGAGATGACTACACCTTTATCTGAAAAAGAAAACCTCTGCCCCCAACATCTCCCATATTCAGATATAACGATAAAATTTCTTCCAATATTGTCTATGAATCACTTGATTCATGTACTACATCAATACGTTACTTCCTTCTCAATGAATCAGCCACAGAATTTCCATTTCCAGGTTTATATGAAATCACGATGTCATAATCTTGTAAAAAATCCATCCACTAACATTGACACAGGTTCTAATCATACTGGTAGAAAACATACATCAGGCTCATATGATTAGTGAATACCAAAAAATGATCACCAATGATGAAATTTATTGAAAAATTTATGGAAAAACCCACCAACTATAACTAGAGACCATGTTTGGTACAATTATGTTCACAGGGGCGTAACTACCGAGACCCATAAGAATTGACTGATCACTTCTACATCAAAACACAACCTGACACATGATACAAATTATAACAAAAAACTCAAACTAAACCCCCTCTACTAGAATACAATGAACTAGACCACTAAAAAAAATTTTATTTAGATATTCAAAACGTGTTAGACACTAACCAGTCCATAAGATCACATGATCCTTTCTAGTTAATGATTTTAAATGAGTCACAACCATAGGGAAATCCGTCATGAACCTCATGCAATAACTTGAAAGTCCCAGAAAACATCACACCTAAACCACTATCTTGGGGCCTTACTAAGACAAATCTTCATCTATCTTCAAAAAATCAATATCTTATCCCTACTGGGATACAACATTTCCCAATAAATGGACTTCTCAATCCCAAAACACACACTTCAGCAACAAAACAAATAGCAGATCATGATAAAGAACCCCCAAACTGGCTTGCAAATGCACTACATGATCCTCCTTGAATATGGAGTTCACATAAATATCATTGATGAAAACCAACACAAATTTATCTAGGAACTCCTAGAAGAGGGTGTTCATTAACAACATGAACACTACTAGAGCATTTGTCACTTAGAACTACATCATAATGAACTCATAATGCCTATAATGGAAATGGAAACCAGTATTTGGGGTATCCTAATATATTACACTCATATGATGATATCCTAACCGCATATCAATATTTAGGAAACAACTTGAAACATTCATTTGATCAAATAAATAATCAATATGTGGAAGAGGATAGAAATTCATCAATGTCACTTGGCTCAAGCAATGTTAATCGATATACAACCACAAACTTTCATCATCCTTTTTTATGAAGAAAACTATTTTGCCCCATGGTGAAACACTAGTCCAAAAAAAACTACACTACAATAGGCCATCATGTTATATACACATGTCTTGCAACTGAAAAGGTAACATCCTATATAAATAAATCTAGATAGGATACATTGTAGGATGCAGTTCAATTCCTAACTATATCTCTCCTCATGGGGGTGATGCTAAAACCTCTTCTGGAAAGACATCAGGGTACTCTTATACGACACATGTAAACACTAACTACTAAATATATGAAGAACTCCACATTAGCTCCACTATTAAGGCTGACAACGATGTAACACACCTCTAACCCAGTTAAGGGTCTCTCTTGCCAACGAACATTATTGTCTCTGTGTCATAATAGAAATACATAACCTTCTTCCTGAAAAAATACACAATATCCTAAACCAAATACAACCAATCTATTCCAAGGATGATTTTATAAGGGAATATCTATAAACATAAGTAATATATACAACCTAATTGATGCACCATCACTTATTTTCTATTTCTACATAATTAAAACATGTCAACTTGACCTCAAACTAGCGTAGTCGATGCCAAGAATACTGGAAGCCTCTGTAACTCAAGATCCAAATAATAAACAAGTTCAAGGGATATAGAATCTTTTTCACTATTTGATCAAATAAATCATGCACCCATGTAGGAAAAAAGATATGGGTACCTTAGATGTTGTCTCACTCGCCTGGCACTAGCAATGTTAAATCATTAATATAACCGAAACCACCCCCAACAACACTATAACAATGATAAATACTCATATATGGTCATGTTCTATTCTATGTGGATGGGGAAAATCTCAAGGATTTCTTCTACCTACCTTATATTCGCTCTACTAACTCCAAACTAGAGAAACTCGTTACATATAAATCAGCTAAAACTGACATAATGGAATAACCTAAAGTGAAAAAACTACCACACAATAACTTTTCTAGAAGTTCGGGCACCCTCTCCACTGATGAACTCTTCCTTTATAAGAAAATCTTGTTGTTGGTCCTTTTTCATAGTCCTAAGAGTCACCTCCCTTAGAGAAATGAGATATTACGGGCTGGGATATTCCCTAAATGATCAAAAACTCTTACATCCTACCAACTGGGAACCCCATACCATAGCTATTATTCATGAGGAATACTAATGACTCCATTTTTTGATGATCTGGTTTTGGATAACTTCCTCCTGATGACCTCAGTTCTCACCAGAACCTCGTGATATGTATTCAGTATAAATGATGTAACCTAACACTGGATATATAAATAAAAATCCTCCTCAAATTGCCTCATCATAGCCTCCTCATAAGGAAACTAGTACGAATAATATCACATAAGGTTCCTGAAATATATCCTGAACTTCCGCACACTAGAGCTCCCCTGTCGAAGGGTAAGAGTATCCAAGAGACTGGCCAAATTCACAATTGAATAATGAGACTCAAATATGAACTAGTCTCAAAACTCATACCATGAGACAGATGACTCCTTGTGATCCATGAGGATCACGAACCACCGCTGCCTCACAACCCCTAAACCATTTTCATAGAAAAAGATATCATGTACTTGTTAGATGCATGGATCAAACTAAATTCTATCTCGTACTCCTCTAACTAGTATTATGTGACTGCATCTAAAATGAGGAAGTCATACCTCTGCAGAACCTTGCACGGAAACTCTTGAATTGTCCTCCTCCAAGTGTCACATCATCAACCTCTACTATGTGGCGATCTGCTGGTGAAACCTACTAAATATCTTCTTCATAAACATGATGAGGAAAATGAATTGGATCCTTTCCTACAAAAGAAAAAATTGTTAAATCTCCTAAACATAGAATTTAGATGACATAAACATTAATCAGTTATTATATTTTATTAATTTATTTGTTAACCTATCCTAAGGTATACTGATTCAAACACAGGCACAAATAATAATGATGCTTTCTCTTTTCCAAGGTCTCTACCCTGAAACCAATATCACCTCATTAAGAAGCCATAGTAAGCTTAAATCTCTATGCATCATATCATAGGGGGGACCTAAATACCTAGGTCTCATCCAGTCTCCCATGTTTCCATGCTTTCTAATCATAACTGACACCAATTTCATACTGTCCTGTGCGAACTCACATGTTTCTAACTCCAAACTCCTTTATATACCTCAAACGTCCTCTAATACCACTCTTTAATGACCCCTCCCCACAATGTGTACCCCTCTTGGGCCAGTAATTGGAGAAGAGAGAGACTAATCCTTGTTTCCCACATCCTGTTGGCCTCAGGTTGGCAACAGTCATCGATGGTATAATAAACATAAATATGAGATTCATTACCCTCTATAAGAAACACTTGAAGAAGATAGATAAAGGGTAGAAACCAACCAACTCCATCTCAGAATACAATATTAAATAAACCCAAGTACACAAATTTAATTTCTATAATGAGAAACTAAAAATGAAAGGTAAAAAGTCATGTAAAAAATGAAAGTAAATATTTAAGCGATCACGATTATCAAACAGCTCATGCATCCCACAAGAAAGTAGAAACAAACTGGATCTACAACATGTTATAACTGACCTGAAAAATATTTTATATATTTTTCGGGTGAGAATAACAGTATAATTAGTAGGATCCTCCCTAGAGCCTCTTGTAAAAATGTAAAGGAAGCATGCTAAATCCCAGTGAACAACAAGCGAATCCAACTAATTACCAAAAAAATAATACAATGTTCTTAGCCACACTATGGATAATCTCATCAAATATCTCATCAATGATAACAATATATAATAATGATGATCAAGGTCACCCCACTACCACTTCCCCATTGGTTTTCCTCTTTACCCCAACATCCCACATACTGCGAATCTTCCTTTAAAATTCTATCCCACAGACACCAGGGCGAAGAACCATAAAATAAACCTCATGCATCACACCAAAACGTCCTCAAATTCAAAAATAACCAAGTATATTTAGAGATACACCACAAATCACATAACATGTATCATATTTTGGGTATTATTTATCAATTCATCTCATCCCATGAACTATGTAATGATCCTCAAGACATCATCGCCTATACATGTTATACCTATATTATTCCATATGAAAAATATATCCAGAATATATGTGTGTGAAATAAATGCAAGGCATTACATACCTCTACACACACATATATGGTAAAAACATACTATCATTCATATCAGAACAAGTATATACCAAGCGAAGATAGTGGAGCCATAGGGGGTAGTCAGCCATTCATCCTCCCACTGGGATGTCGGGGAAAACACCCCACGTGGCTCAAGATCCTTGGGGTTTCAGTTTCCCTAATATAAATGTTGGATAAGAAAATGAAAATATTAAATTGTCATGTTATAATATATATCACAACCTCACTATGAGAATAACCTATACATAGACTAAACAAAATTTAACATATCTTAGGGTCCCTATAGCCATTGCTAAGACTAGATATGTAAAAAACAAAGTTCCACAAAAAGGGATACATTAAATGAATTTATCCATATTTATTATTTGTTCATTACATTAATTAATTCATTAATAATTAATTAACAATTATTATTTCCCACATTAAATCACATTAAAATTTCCACAAAGATCCATTCCCTCCATGCATAACCAAAATGAGACCATGACCTCTTAGAACCACAACCTCGACATTTCATCTCAGCAAACTCCAACCCCATGGGTTAAACATTTGTTGATTTATTTTAAACATTACAAATTTTTATATTTCTAGGTATCCTATAATAATTTTCTATACTCCCAAAACACAAGGTTCTCAACACGGTGAGTATATGAACTACCCGTCAAGTCTTTTCAACCAATAAAAGTAGAATAAAACCATCCAACCATGTGGAGCTAAACACTGAATACACGAGGAATTCCCTATGCATCTTCACCTTCCATGGAAAGAGAGTAACCAAAATATTATTCATTCCAAATGATGTTAGGAAAGGAATGAATATAAACAAAAAACACATTGATACAAGCATCTAGATTTCAAAATAATGGTTAAGCCAAGATTTAAGCCATTTTTTCATCTTCAATGTCATCTCTATCACCACATATATAAACTGATGCATCTTTCCACCCATGTTTCAAATTTCACCACAAAAATTGAGCCTATATGCCCTATGTAACACAACAACCATTTATGCTAAAACATACAAATCCTACACCACATCTAGGCCTCCATATCCACACAACCACAATAGCCAACCAAAATTATCCATATCACAAGGAGCAGGAAACAAACAAGAAATCTGAATCATGGCTATAAAATAAGGCATTAATTCTTCACACACAACAAGATCACATGGATCCAATGAATAAAGAACTTGACCATTAAAATAAGGCGGGAATCTCGAGCCCTATAAAGGTCTTTTATTTTATCACACAATTGGTTCGTATTCCATCATGAATAAACCAAATCATTTTCATAGCTTCCATCTTTGAACAACCTATGAAAAAAGCTATCACATCTATTAATATTTAAATAAATACATAATTTGACATGCCTTTAATTATTTTTTTGCCTTGCATTAACAGACATACTGTTAACTAAAAAATTCAAATAATCATAAAAACTTGGATAAATTTGATGAACATGAAATTACAAAAACAACGGATTCATTAGAAATGCATCATTAATCATTTATCAATTTAATTTTAAATTAATTATAGAATTATGTTATTTACCAATTTTCATCATCAACAACATAGTAAACATATAAAGGATTCAATTTCAGACTATCTATAAAATAAATATGCATACCGTTATCATGGTATAAAGAAGATACATTCATAAGAGATCAATAAAAAACCATTAATCAGGTTTGAATATTTATTAAAATCTATTTCATTTCAATCCATGGGGATAAACCACAAAAACTCTATGATTACATGTAAATAAATAATGAAGAAATGAATCCCTTACTTTAAAAGGAAATCATCATTCTTCTAATGATAATAGATCAATGAAATGTATCTTTTATCACCTCTACAATATGGTCTGCATGCATCCCCAAACACCATGTCACTAATGAACAAAAAGTACTGAGAGAAAACCAATTAGAATCATGGGTAAAAATATTCCATAGAATGACGATAACAATATGAGGAAAATGATATTAAAACAAGAGAAAATAATATAAAATGAAGGAAAACACACCTTCGATTATACTGGGTCACCACGAATTGAAGATGGAAACCCAAAGATCAATCCCCATTGAAGGGATCACCAAAAAGATGAATAGGGGATTGTCGGGTTCACTAGGATTAGAGAAAGGGAAGAAGTGACTCGAGTGTTAAACATATTGGGTGGATATAATTTATTGAAACATTATAATATCTAGGGATTACAAGATGTGTAATCCCCTTTCAAGTTGTGGAATTACTCAAGGCCAATTTTCATTAAGAAAACATATTCCTTTTAATTTTATTTTAGTTTTTTCAATCCCTATAATCTTAAACATCTTGAAACCCTTATTTATTTCATCTAACCTTCTTTCATGATTTAAATTTTTCCTAAATCCATCTTTTAGTAGTAGAGTTCTTTTGGACATCCTCAGGGCCTCTTTCGAAAACCTCATTCATCAAAAACATACAAAGGGTCGAACCATGTGGATCTATGCCGTTAAAATCACGTATTGTGGGAAAAAATAAATTTAGAATCCATGTGAACTTATTATATGTTTATAAAGGTGAAAACAATTGAATATAAATGGGTTTTGTGTTCATTACACTACTGTTTCGGCAAGGAAAACAATATTGAAATTTCAACAGCATGATGGTGTAACATAAAAATTCATAAAATGGATTGATGGAATAAAAATGGTATATCATCATTTTTAAATAAAAAGGAATTTTATAGTGACATGTGTGTAAATATACCAACTTTGTTAATTGGAAATAAAAGGAATAAAATAATATGAAAACATGAATAAATAAGAGAATGTGAGGATCCCTTACTTTTGTGTGTGACTCCAAATGATTAGGAGGATATTATTTAGAGCTTGGGGACACCATATGTGTATTATTTAGAGGGTAGGGAATAGTAATGATTTTAAAAATTGTTTTTAGTGTAGATAAATGGGATTTTGTGTGTGTTTATATAGGAAAATAGTGGGTAAATCTTAATTACTTTCTCAAACATAGGTTGTGGACTCTGTGCAATAAAATAACAAAACCCAAAACCATGACATGATTATTGTATATGGATTCTATGAAATGGAAGTCATTTTCATTATCTTATATTTCTAGGAGACAAAAATAAAAAAAATCTTCTTGCTTTTGTGGAGGTGATTCATAGCCTAAAAAATGATTTTAAAACCATAAAATATATTAATGGTATTACAGGATTCATAATGGATCAATAAAATTAATAAAATAAAAAAAATCTTATTTTTTTAAGATAAAAAAATATATTTTTAATACCTTTTATAGTATTTATTACATCACTTTGGGTCATTATTATATCATAATATAGAAATTATATTTATATGGAATTTAATTTTTACCTAATAAATCGAATATCTTAGAAAATGATAAAAATTAATGTTGGATAATTTTGATAACTTGTTTAAAAATAAATATTCATTTTATCTAAATAATTTTATTCATATTTTTATTTTCTATTCTAAAACAATACTCGACATTTATTGAAAAATGTGAGGTTATTTGAGAATAATAGTTTTTGAACCCTTATAAAAATCACATTTGAATTCATGAAAACTATATTAACATTTATATTTAATAAAAATTATTTAATATAATAATTATTACAATAATAATTATTTCAAAAATCCATTAATTCATAAAATTAACGTCTTTAATTGAATTTGAATATTACTTGAAAATAATTCATGTTTCAATATATAAAAAATTATTTATAAAATAAAAAATAATATGATGAAAATTTATTCATCATTATATAAATAATAATATATATAATCATATTTATATGGTCTTGATACATATCCATTTAATAAACCAACAAACCCCCTAATATTATGGTGTTTAATGGTGATATTTTTGTGGGGTGGTTCAGAAAACATGGTTTGGTCTGTGATCTCTAAGAATTTGAAAATCATCAATAAACAACATCATTCATGCATAATTTGTTAGAGATCAGATTGGTTTAGTCAAGGAAAAATCCCAGATATTCTATCTCCCTTGGAAGCACTAATAAATTGTCCCCATTTGTTATGATACTATAGGTTGAGTGTATTTCTTAAATTTTCTATTTCAATTTCATTTCTTAAAACCCTATGTTAATACTAATCATGTGATGAATATTAAATGGAAAAATTATCAACAGTAAATATGATTAACCATATATGAAATCCATTATGATATAATAAAAACAATGGAGTTTATTTTTTTTCTAAAACCATATTACCTAATTATAATTCTAGTATATTTTATATGGAGAATTATATTTATAAAAGCTCAGGTCGTTAAAATATTACACCTTTAGGAAATTTCACCCTAGAAATTTTCATTTTCCACAATAAAACAGATGATTGTAACTCTATTTCATCTCTTCCTTTGATTCATCATTGATTCTTAAAAATCATGGTATCTCCATAACCCTTTGATGAGGAACATTATCCTTTTTTGTAGAACATTGTCTCTATAATTCAAGAACTTCTCTATCTGCTCTCCACATGAGAGATCAATCTCCAACAGTACCACATCTTGATTGGGTATAGGTGAGGGTATGGTATGTACTTTGTCAAGAGGCATACATGAAATGAATAATGTAATTGATATATTCTAGGTTGGAGTGATACTGTGTAGGCCACCTCTCTAAGGATATGCTTTGGTAAATTCACAAGACTAGTATGAAACATTATTAAGGGAATTAAAAAAATGCCCCTAAGAATATATGTTTGTAAGTTGATCATGGATAACATAAATTGAATCCTATATATTAAAAAGTTAATGGAATAAAAGTTATTTATAAGTCATTAGTTTTTTCCCCAGATTAACCTTTATGGGTTACCCCTAACATTACATTCATTAAGGAATGAAAAATCATTAGACTTCTTGAAGTTTAATATCCAAATTTTATCATGTGTATAGGGTAACTCAAAATTTGACATTTTTTGTCCACAGGATAAAGGATAATTTTGAGATGGAAATGGAAGAACCTCATACCCAAAACTTTTGACATCTTGAGGAATTACTAGAAATAATTATTGTAAATTAATTCTTGGATAGCATCGAATCCTTTTCCAATGTCCATATTTCTTACAGGACTCCCTACGACATATCAAAAACCTCTTCCATACCATGGAATCATCATGTATCTTGGCTCACCTATGATCAAATATGATACTCCCAACTCAGATACCTTTCATGGTGAGGGAGTTATCATTTGGGTGTTTTCAAATATTTCACCCTATCTAGAGAGTATGATGCACTATTTAATTTATAATAGATACCAAAGAGGGAGTCATCCGATCAGCCTATATATATATTGTTTTTCCTTCCAATATTTTTGGATAAATAAACTATATATTTGAAGAACCACATTTCAAAAAGGTCAAATATGACTTTTCTAGACTATTTTACAAAAACCTGGTAGATAGTGATGTTTTAAAATTATACCTTAGAATCATGTTTTTTCAAAAAGTGAATCATATTTTCTATCTGTACGATCCATATTGCACGGACTACGTCTGGACTATGGAAGTGGAAGTGATTGAATGTGCATTGAAGTATTATTGAACTATGTGGGCCCTATCTCTCCATGATTGAAATGATAATGAGGGTTGTGGAATGCTTAATGGTGATGGGTAAGAAACCATGAAGTTGTGTTTAAATTTTAGAGTTATTTTTGTATGTAATCAAATTATGAGGATAAATTTTTTTAAGGGTGGAATATTGTAACAACCAAAAACTTTATTAATGAGAATTCCACTTGATCTAATTAAATGTCTTATTTTGGAATACAGTTATATAATGTATGCACTTCCTTTGTTTTATGTTTTTGTATTTTAATATATAGTTATAAATTTTTATTGTTCCTAATATAGTCATTGAATAGTGATCACATGATTATTATAAATATAGGGCTTTAACAAATAAAATTTACTCAAACAAAGGAAGTGATAGCCTCATCCAATACTCTTTCCTCGTACAAAGCCAATTTTGTAGAGTTCGAAAAGGAGGTTGCATTATTGGGCTTCACTCTTGACCAAATATTCAACTTTTTATGCTCAAGAGGAACTGCCTACAAGAGAAGTAGAAGTTGATAAAGATTACCACTCGGGCGATGTTATCCAAGACACCCCAAGAGTCTTAACCATCACACACCATACCCTTCATTCTTATGTGGGTGTTATAAGGGGCTATGTAATAATACATTATTACTATTATTATTGCATTATTTTTGTCTAAAATAAAGAATACACATTCATTTTATCATTGTTACTCTATAAATAGTTTTTAAAGCACAAATAGTGTTTTTAGTTAATATTTAATTAAGAAATATATTTTGATGAATTAATGGATTTTTGAATTAAATATTATTTAAATTAAATATTATGACTAATTTATATTTTATTAAATATAAATTACCATATAATTATTATGAATACAATTGTGATTTTTATTAAGGTTTGAATGATATTTTTATAAAAACCCATTAAATTTAGGTAAATGTCAGTTTTTTATTTTAAAAGTAAAAATTCACATATTTAGAAAATTATTTAGGTAAAATTAATATTAGTTTTGGAATTAGGATGTCAAAATTATCATATGGTAAATTTTCATAATTTTTAATGACAGTCAAATTTTTGATTTCAAATTAAATACCATTTAAAAATATAATGTGTTTTATGACATCATAATGACCCAATTGTGATGTAACAAAATACTATAAACATTATGTTCTTCAAGTATATTATTTACCACTAAAATAATTTGATTTTAGGTTTATTTGATTTATTTTACAAAGCCTTATTGGACCCACCAAGACTTATAAAACATTTTATCTTTTCAAAATGAATTCCTTGAGAGTGTGACTCAGCTCCAAATAATCAAGACTAATATTTTATGATATTCAGATGTTGGTATTATAAAATAATGTTTTACACTCCCGTTTTTCAAAAACCATGGGAAAAAACCATTTGTTGGTTTGTGCTTTTGATTAGTTTAATGTGTGGTGTCCCGAACCTAAATAATAAATAATTCCATCTCATTTCTTATATAAATTCACAAAAGATCCCACATTATCTTCACTCAAAACCCTTGTATCTCTACCAAACTATTCTATTTTCTCTCTATAATCCTTACATGGTTCCCCATTCTCCCAATAATCCTCTTTAAAGCACCTCCCAATGCATTATTATCACATTTCCAAGTATGGAATTACCCCTATATGGATTCCCTTGTTTGGGGGATGTCATATCATGCCACTGAAAGGTGAATACACACAACAGATTCCCTAGATGGTTGAGTTTCATGATTAATATGAAATGAACCAAAAACAATCTCTAATATCATAAGATCCTTTCTTTATGTGTGAAACAAGGTGTATAAAAAATATTCTCACTGCATATGGATGTTTAAAATATTCATCTGAGAAGCCCTTATGGGGGATTTAATACATATCATTGTCAATATGAACAAATAAAATGAATCATGGATATATTAAGAATTAGTGTTCTTGTAGTCTAGTTGGAGTTATTCTCTTGTATATCCAATATGAAGGGTTATCTTTTCCTGGTGTATCTACTTGACAAGACTTAATTATCTTCACAACATGTCATGAGTGTCTTATTGAAATGTCTAGGGAGTTTTCCTGACATGTCATGGGATAATTCATGACCTAGATGCCTTGTCTAGAGAACATTGCATGATCAATACAAATATGTATAGAGGGAGTTGCATAACCAAGATTACATGTCTAGAGTGAGTCTCATGATCCTGATGGCTTTTCCAAAGGACATCTGATTATAAAGAATGACATTGCTTGAGGGTGTCACATGTTGTGGATGCCATGTTTGGGGGTCGACATTATATATATTACGTTTTTGTAGGGTGTCACATGATCTGGCTATCATGCCCTAGTTTTTTCATGTCACATAAATGACATGCCTTGAACTGTCTTGTGAACAAGCTTAAAATTCCTGGTGCCACCACAAAACATGGGATTCATGTCCAGGTGACATCATAATGTATTTATATAAATATTTAAGTGATTCATGAGAAAACGTTATTATTATTATAGGGAATCGTATTATTTTATTTATATTTCCAAAGTACATTACATGATACAAGTGCATGTTTAGAAATTGTCTCATGACTTGGGTGACACTTCCTAATGCTCTTGTGATCTGTGTTAGTCATCAAATGTGCACAAAGATCACTATATCTAGATTTTTACAAGTATCCCATCTTTTCCTATCTTTATTACATCCTTTATTATATATGTGCCTCATATTTTTTGCAGTACATTTTATTTTATCTTTTGTATGACCAATTTGATATGCGGGACCTCATTTGAAATATATGGAAAACATGATATAATTCCTTCACCTAATATACAAATTGATAATAAAAATCATGTGTTCATGTTTTATGATTCATTAAGACATTCCCCAGGTTTTAATAGGTGGATGAACTTGTGATCGTGTTACCTTCTTCTATGAGAGTAATCTATTATGCCCTCTCTATCAACTCTCTGTGTGATTCTCATTTTTTATTTAAGGGTGGAATATATATGACTCTCCACCATGGTTATATGCTACCTTGTGAAATATTTGTATTGATATAATTATCTGGGGTTGGTGGATTTATTTTTGTATCATGCGCTTTGTATCATCCTATGCTAGGTCGTCTGAGGGGCTTCATAAGTTATTTAGAAATCATATGAATTCCCCACCATTGACTAGTTTTTTTAGACCTCAACCAATTTAAGGGACTTCTGATGTCCATTTTTACATATCAAATAGACTTTATATGGTTTATATAAAATGTTTATGAGTGTTCAGTAAATTAAGTAATATATGGAAATCCAATTCCCTCTTCGATGAGGATTCGTATTGGTTTATTTTTAAGATAATGATGGATTGTATAGGGATCCTCTATGAGATCCTATTGATATTGCAAATCATTTTTTTAATTTTATAAAAGCTGGTTTATGGGTCACCGGTGCCCAACATACAACGCCAAAACAGTACAACAAAAACCAAAACAACAAACATACAAAACCAAAAAAGAGTTAATCATCATAGTAACCACAATCCTCCCCATATCCCAAACATGATTCATCTTCTCCTATAGCTGATTCCCATTATGGGTTTCTCGAAAAATTAGCACTTTGAACCCGATTGCCAAGTGTTTCCAAATTATTCATAACAGATGCTGTATTCTTAACCCCACATCCCTTTTTGACTGCAAGAACCACATGGCTATTCCTTTTAGAAGCAGACCTTGTCTGCATTGGCCTCGAGAGATATGAGTAGTCTCTTCTTGGCCTCCTTTCTGGGGTTGCCGATGGGGTTCTATCGCCAACAGACCCTTTCTCGATCCCGTCTTGAACAATATCTCTAAAAGAGCGCCCATTAGGGGGACTTCAGTTCTCCTTTTCTCCCATGGATTTCTTCTACCCCTCCCCGACTTTTCCTACTGATGGGGACCTTGTGTGATCAATTGTGAAATCTTGGGGTGTATGACCACATACACATGAAGGGAAATGTATTATCTCATCCCAAGATTCTTTATCATTACCCAATTGTATTTCATTCCATATTATAAAATGAAAATTTATCTCATGTTTCCAAGTGATATTTGTTGAATAAAATCTATCCCATTTTCTTTCATTAATCACATTAATGATAATGGATCTTGTAGTGAAATGATAGAATTCTCATGGTCACCCTTAGTGCTTATCTATGGAGTCAGAGAAGTATTTCCTAATCGAGTGAACATGTGTGAGACCCATCACATGAATAAGGATACATTTCTATAAGATCTTGTAAAATTTTGTGAAAATAATGAATGTGGATTCATTGGATCTTGTGAAATTCATATGCTTTTCACATAAAAATCAATGACTGCACAATGTATCTACATTTTTTTATATTTTTTGTACATCATTTTATAAAATAGTGTGAAATGATGGGAACATGACTATTGTTTAGAAATTTTTGTGATAATAAAATCTTGTCGAGAAACATTCACATGATCATAAGTGGTTGTATGGTTTCTCACACTATAACAGAGAGGCTTGTTAAAGTGTCCTCTCATGATCAACAATAGATCATACAGTACACATGACCTATTCTCATGACCTTCTAATGGTAATGCAATGTCATTCCATTCCAATGGAAACATGATCCACATAAATCAAATACCTTCAGTTCCTTTGTCTTATAGATAAAATAATTCCCACGCTTTGTACATTTATCCCATTATATATTTTTTATGCACATTTTGTGGGATTCAACAAATTTATCCCTGATGAGTTACATTTTTTCTGATAAGGGATTTCTTAAGTGGAACTAATATTAATTCTAACATCTTTTGGTATTCCACCAATCAGTGTTTTGGGAAACAATTTTTATCCTATATGATCATTTGTATTATTTAGAGAAATATATATATAGGGTTGAAGGAGAGGCTCAACACACAATATATTTCAAATCACCAAATTTCATGAACTCATCATCATCTTGTGATCATTTTGAAAGACCTGATCACTAGATCACACTCACAAGACATCTCTATGAGAACCGATCACAAGATTTACTTATAAGAATCAACTCTAATACTAGTTTAATGAGATATTATCATATTCTCGTGCTATGTTGATACTTTTTCATAGAACTCATTCAAATCAATCACTAATTGATTATACTAATTTCTTAAATGTTGACCCAAGATCTAGTATATATGGATATCTTGAAGGTTTTTCAGGATCATTTTTTCAACCAAGTGATCAAATATCCATCATATATTTTGCGTGATTATATCAGAGCCACTCGATCAAAAATATTGTGAATGGTCACATGATGAAGAAATTATATATTGGTCTCATGATTCATGTAACCTTCAGTGGGTCATGATGTTATATAGACCCATATCATGTCTTAAATTTGTAAATCCCTTTATGACTCATGTGATTCTGATGGTGCTAATTGAATCATTTATTTATTTTTATTGAATTTTTTTCTTTATATTCTTATTACCTCTACATATATGGATTTACTTTCTCAGGATTCTTCCTGTATTTCTTAAAAGAAGGATTCCAGAGAAGCAGTGACTCATTGGAAGGCCATTATTTTATGAATTGATGTCCGATTCTAACGTATTATTGAGTCATCAAAAAATTTCTAATAGACTTAATGGGAGTGAACCATGAGGGTTTTCATCTTTTTGAAGTCCTTAATGAATATGGGTTTATTCTTACCAATAACTATCCCATTTTTTATCTATAGTGATCAATATTTCAACCCTATAGGATCGCAAAAATCTACCAAACCATTGGGGAAAACATCTCCCATCTAGTTTATTTTGTTCATGAGGAGAAATGCATAGTCATGTATATACTAATGTTTTTACCCACATATTTCAACAAGAATAGTCATAATCACTATATATACATTAGTATGTACTACATGATAATCCTAAAATTGTCCAAAAACTAGAGGATCATGTAGTTTCCTGACTAGGGCCTCCTCTTGAGAGGATGTTTTAGAATAGATTGAGGTGGGCCCTTTTGGTTAATTTATATTACATCTAAATTTTTTATAGATATGAAAAAAATTATTATATTCAAGGCCTTATAGATCTCAAAAAATATTTTCTTGCAATAATAAGGGATTGATTTAAACCTTTTTCAGTCATAGATGGTTTGGTGTGAAATAATTCCACCTGACACTTGGTGAGGTGGGTTGTAGTCCCTGGTACATATATCACATTTGAGGCACAAACATATTGATAAGGATGTATGCTAATTTTTAAGTCCATATTATGCTTGGGAAAACATGGATAGTACCCATCCTCTTTCTAGAAAGTTGATCATTTGGATCCGAGGCACGAAAGTATGAGATGATTCATGAGGCATATTCCCCATTCAGGTAATGTGTGATATACTTATTCAAGAATGTTTGTTATCTTCAAACATCCATGAATAAAAATTCTTTCCAACGAATGACTCCTGTAGTGCTAATAGAACATATTATCCCATAGATAAAGATGGTTAATTTTTCAATGTGGAGAGAGATTTTATCTATAGAGGCTTTATCCATTTAAGTTTTTTAGTGCATAATTTTAATCATATTTTTCAATGAAATTAAAACCAATAATCATAAATTATGGTTTCTTTCAAATAATAGATACATACTACAAAAAATATGGAACTAGAATAAAATAGTTATTTATTATTCTTCCATAAGGATCACCTAATATCCTTTGAACTCCTAAATCTTCACATGATAATCTAGGAAATACATAGTTAAATGGTATGATCTAAAGATACTATAAAGGAAATAAACACTGGAATAAAGCATAACCAAGGAGTTAGAAGGAATAAAATTAAAAAAATATGTGGATTATGAATCAACTTGTATAAGCACAACATATAGAAAATGGAATCTTATGATGATTTAAATATTGGAATGCGGAATCTAAATATAACATGGGAGAACCATGAGTCAAAGCTAACTACTAATACAATATAACATCTTGCAAAAAGTCTAATAATTGATATGGTTTACTCCCTAATCTGATACATCTTTCATAATGAGATGAAATTTGATAGAAATCATTGGATCACTATTTGGGAGCATCCATAGTTACATGTTCATGCATATTTTTTCCTCAAAATGATCTAATATATGTAATGGACATAAGGGTTTTCCATGGAATGAAATGGGTTTTTAATCATGTCATCTGGAACAACCAATAGGTTTATCATAATAGATTCTGTGAAACTTGGGATTAAATAATTTTTATAAAATCATAAAATAAGAGTATACCAAGAATAAATATGTGTATATTAATTGAATACAAGAGAAATGGTGTTTTAGAAACATTGTAAATGAACTATTTTAGTTTATTTTAAAGGAAAATATTAAAGAGTATTTAAAAAGTACAGGGTGTAATTATTTGTATAAAACCTGATGTTAATATATATATATTTTAATAAAACAGTGATTGGTTTTAGAAAAATAATATGTGGTGAAATTATTTTATGGCATGTACTTGAAAATGGGTAAAAAACGAGGTTGTCTCCTTTAACCAAGCTTGCTTATCGAGATGAATTGATAAAGGTTCAATTAAAACATATATATCCCCCTCAAAGAAGGAATAATTGATTTTTATACACAATTTTTTATCATATACCTATAATGTATAATAATGTTATAAACATAATGAAGAAATACATTGTGGTAGAGAGAGAGAGACATCAAGTGTAACTTGATGAAAGAAATTTATTTTCAAATTGATCACTTACCTTATGTATGAATTCATTCTACACAATCACTTAATTTATGGGATTTTCAAATTATATTTATTAAAAACTTAATTGAGAACCTATTATATGTTTATTTCATTAATAAATATTTTATTATTTTAATTTATGAGTATTTCAATGAGTTAAACAGTTCAATTTCATCATTATGAGGGCATTAATTTCATGGCTTCATGGTCGGTTCACTTGTGTAAAATTATAGAAGATTATATTAATGGTAATATTACTCTTGAAGTGAGAATATGAGTTATATATAAATTTAAAGAAGTTTAAATGGCCCCATATATCATTTTTTTCTTGTATATAGATGATTCATTTAATAATACATTAATGAAAAATATATGTTTTATATTGGTGGTTTTTTCGATCATCACTATCATTTTTAATTTTATTTAATATATATATATATATATATATTAGTCCATGAAAATTGAAAATTTTATAATTTAAATATTATCATCTTTTATAACAAAAATAATGATTATATGACTAGCCATGAAGGTGGTAAGGTAAATTAATAACCCATCGTCAACGAAGGTGGTGAACTGACATATCAAGGATGATGTTTTGATTTTTAGAATAGAAAGAAAATATAAGCTACTTGATGATGGATATTCAATTAAATTAATTAAATTATAGTATATATATGATAATTTAATTATCATGACTATATAGATTGGGTATTTTAGGAGAGGATAAGTAAATAAATGAAAATAAATTTGAAGAATTGAAGATTTTACCACATGAATGTTGTCTCCTTGAGAACAACCTTGATGCACTTGGGGATGGAATTTTATTAATACTATATATTCCTAGATGCGGAAGAAGAGGCTTGGGATGGAAATTAAAAATAATATGGACATGATACAAGGATTATAAGATGTGTGGATAAGGGGTGGTGAGGGGCAGTATTTATAGTGGAGGAGAGAGTTGTTTTTTTATTTTTTATTCATTTCTCAATTATTTTGGCTCATGGCTATAAATGGTGTTGATTTCCATGACCATATTAAGTAAATGAATAATTATAGTTTGAAACAATGGGTTCATAAATCATTCAGACGACCTTAATAACTCTAATATTCTTATAATGATAATTACTAAAAATTAACAAATTTCACATTCCACAGAAGATCCCCTATTTTTGAGAAATTCAACTAATTAACCCTAACCATTAATTTTAGTTAATATTTCAAAAATGGGCTCCATTTTTTGAAAATATGTTTCTATATAATATAAATATAATTTTTAAATAAAAACATCTTATATTTAAAAAATAACAATTTTAATATTATGATTGATTTATAACCATTTTAAAAATTAATTAAGGTTACATAAAATTATCTTTTATTTATAATAAAACATTATATTAATTTATAATTATATGTTAATAAAATAAAATTTCTTTCAAATCATTATATTAATTATATAGTTTTAAATAAAAATTTATGTTTTCCAAGAAAACAGCACATAATTTATCATTTATATATATGTAATTTAGTTGTACCTTGATATAAATTTATTGTAATTTATTTTATTTGATACCTAAATATTATTTCTACATTCAAATATGAATTTACAATTATAATGACTATATTAATACTCCTATCTATCATATTACTATTATAATGGTTATGTAACTATTCCAAGGGTATTTGTTCCTTAAATAATATATGACTAGATATTATTTTATTTATTATTCATTAAATCAAATTTCTTATTATGTTTATTTATAATTTAATCATTAAAATGTATATTTTATTATAAAAATTATGTTTAATTTATAATAATATATTTTTGAGTGTCGTTAATTTAATGGACCAAAATAATCAAAATTTTTCCATAATTGTTTTTTATTCTACATTTATTTTCCCATAATAATATTTTCACTTATTATACATTTATTTTATTCCTAGTGTAACATTATTCCTTTATAAGAATTATTTTTTTATTATTTTTCATTTTAATGTATGTGTTTATTAAATAATTATATGATTCTAATTCAATTAAGAAATTATCGGTCACCACATTCTTCCCCTCTTATAAAATTTCACCCTCGAAATTTTGTAAAAATAGTTACAAAATAAATATCAAATTATTTTTAGACATTATTAATGGATTTATATCCGGCCTTGTAGGTGGTAATAGAAAATGAAAAATTATTTTCCACGAAGGCAGTGAACTGACATATCATGGATGATATTTTCATTTTTTTTAAAAAAAGTAAATGAGAAGAGATTTGAAAAAGGTTATTCTATTAAAATAATAAAATTAAAGAATATATATGATATTATAGTTATCATAACTCTAATATAGGTGTTGTTTGTTTAACAAAATAATGAAATGAAAATAAAAGAGATTGATTGGGGATTTTTCCTCTTGAATGTTGTCTCCTTGAGAATCTCTTTAAGAAATATATAATTCAGCTTCTATTTTGAATTTTTTTTATTGAAATGGTTAAGAATATTGGGAAGTTAATTGGGAAGAATAATGAAAATATAGAAGACTTATATGGTGTGTGGAGAACGGGTGGTGAGTGATGGTATTTATAGGTGGATGAGAGTGGTGTTTTTGATTATTTTAGTCTTTTGTTTATTATTTTGACTCAATACTATAAATAGTAATAATTCATATGAATAAATAAAAAAAATTGTTTAGGGTAGTCCCAACCAATGGTTTATTAAATCATCATTACATTATCCAAGAATATGATATTCTTTTAATGTTTATTACCAAATATTACAGAATTTCACAATTCAAAAAAAAACTATTTTTGGAAAATATCAAAAATTCACCAGATTTTTTTATGTTTAGATTATAAAAATGGAATAAATATTAAATAAATAATAATCTAAATATGATAAATTTTAATTTTAAATAAAAAAATCATTTATTCAAATAATATTTATTTCAATATTATAATAGATTTTTTGACCCCTTGGAAAATTAATTAATGTCACATAAAATTATCTTATAATTAATGTGAATACAATTATTAATTTATAAATATATTTTATATAAATAAATTTTCTTTTAAGTCATTATATTAATTATAAAATTGTAAACTAAAAATTATATTTTTTAAAAATACCAAAATATAGCTTACCATTATTAAAGAATTTAATTACTTATACAATGAAAAAAATACATCATACTTTCATTAATAAGATACCTAATTTTTTTAAATTCCAATATGATGTTTACATTTTAATGGCTATATTAATATTACTAATGGTCAGATTACTATTCCAACTTCTAGGTTAATTTTCCAGTGGTATAACTTTTTTTAATTTTTATAAATACATTTTATTTCTTTCATTAATCATTCAATTATATTTTCTCTTAAGGTTATTTATAATTTAATCTTAAAATGAATATTTTATTATTAACATTATTTTTTATTTATACTATTTGTTCACATTTTCTATCATTCTTATAGATCAAGAAAATCCATAATTTTCAATTCTTCTTATCTTATACTCTATTTATTGTCCCACTATAATATTTGGAAATTCTATTTCTTTAATTTTTGAATATTGTATCATTCATCATTTTTTAGAATAATTTTTTATTTGGTTCTCTATGTATTGTATCTAATTAATGGCATAATTATTTGAAGATAATTTCATTGATAAAGATCATTGTCATTCGTGTATCCATGATGTTGACTAGACCATTCAACTGTATATATTTCTCTCTATGTTCTGAAGTGTGTACTTACTCCCGATGAAGGAAGAGGGTGGAGTCATGGTCTATACCTTCACGATGGTGACCTCTATAGAAGGAGGTCATGAAATTATGTTAGAAATTCTTATTTTGGACAATTTATATCACCGCATTCATCATATTATATGGGAAGATCCTATTAAAGAATATATTTCCCATTATAGGTGTTTTGTGGTTGGATGAGGGCTCATTTAAGCGGTTTTGAGTATCTAAACATCTATAATTACTATACTTTTCCCTTCAGGACCTTTTTGCAATGTATTAGTAGGGTAGGGACCATCACACTAAAGGAGATGTAGACAATGAACTTCCTAAGATGTTATCACCTATTCTATTTAAAGACACATTTGGTAGTTCCCACTAGAAGTATTCCTCATAGTGGTGGGAAAACCCTTGAGGTCGGAGCCTACCTGATGTCACATTGTGAGGGTTCCCTTTATACCAACATTGGAGGGAGTATCCTCTATGAATGGTATTACAATTTTTAGTCTATCTGCCAGTTTCATTGTGTGTTATCATGATGTATTTATGTTATTCATGTTTTCTCCAAGAGTCATTTGATCATAGAAACCTAGTTCTGGTTGATGTTCACTAGGGAGGTGACTTAGTTGTATACAAAATTTCCTTCCCATGATCTATTGAATGGGTTTTCCCAAAAATATGAAGATATTTTGATCCACTCAAATAAAAATGGGTGTTTACCCACATCATCATGCAAGTATTCAGAGTTACCATGGACCATCGAGGACAATTGAAGACCATGCAAGTAGCTGACTATGAGTGGAACAATATCCCTAGAAGCACCTCTTATGGAATTTAGTTGTTTAAAATTAACCTTGTTTCTAGTATAAGTGTCAACTAGAACAACCATAGTGAGTGTTCATTCTATGAGTGATTTCATGCCTTTGATATTATTTCATGGCCAATTTAAATAGTGGATGACAGTGAAAATGGAAAACTCAATGGATGATCTATGAGGGATACTACTTTGAATAGAGTTTTTATTAGAATGAGTTTCACACATTACAAGTCCTGTATGAATTCATTTAAATGACAACCTATAGAGGTCATGGATTTCCATAAATACACTGATGAAATTCTACAAAGTGTGAAGGGGAAGTTCCACTAGTCATGTCTGGTTCAATAAATGGTGGGTTAGGACACACTGGAGGTTTCTCTGGATGAACTGGGTTATCCCATCTTTGATCCACCAATAAATATAATATTGTAATTATTTTCAAAGGGTTATGGGGATATTTAATATGTAATAGATTTTATTTATTTTCTATTTATATTCCAGGAAGCTATAGAAGATCGACCACCCCTGCCATCTCCAATATATTCTCCTAGGGGAATGAGGGTTGGAGCTCAAAAGCAGTTATTAGAGAACCAATGAAGTGGGTTATGAAGGTAAACTATATTTTAGGAGGGATTATAATACCATATTTGGCGCATCATAACCCATAGATACAACATTTCCTTCTTCAATTAATTTGGCATCAAACCCTTCTCAGGAATCTTCCTCTGAGAGGGAAAAGAAAAGAATGCGATCCACACTATCATATCCCTATCCACCTAAATCCTCAAGTAGGAAATACACTCTATTTATTGCCTATTTTGGACCATTTTGGTAACATACTCTATATTTCCAATAATTCATAGTTCTCTATCGATCATCATTTTTGGAAGACACATCTATCCCTAAGGATAATGGTGATTAGACAATTGCATTAGTAGAGCCCCCAATGTTGGACCTGTCTCATCCTGAAGTAGAGAAGGGTGAGGTGGTGGAGACATTAGTCATTAAGACTACTACATATCTTCCATATATCATTCTATTTCATATGGTATAGGTGAACATGTTTCTGGAAGAAATTAATGTTGATATCTATTTCGCAAATGATTTGAATTTGATGGATGCTCAATTTGGAGTAGAACAACACTTGTTCAGAAAGTGGACACATGGTTCAATATATGTCATGAAACCTAAACTTTTTATACTCTTTTAGTCATTAACCACAATGATAAAATTAATAATTCATATAAATCGTTGGTGGTTCCACCATGCCTATCACCCAAATAGCGTGTTTCCTCTTCACTAGAGGATGATTTTAGGGAAACATATATAGCATGTGATGCAATGGAGAAAATAATTTTTAAGACATTGGTTATATATAATTTATATATATTAATATAATTTCATATATCCTCTATCTAATGATCCCTCATGTGTCTTGATCTGGTTTCTTTACCCTAAAGATTGTATGTTCCCATCCCTTTCCCCTCTAGAATTCAACCAGCCTGGTCAGATTATGTAGAGGTTGTCTCGTTAACAACATCGTTGAGGATCATCTCAACAAATACATCACTTAGTTACATAGTATATGAGTATATTAAAGTTCCATGGATGGGCTTGAGTCACTATCTGGTGTCCTTTCACTTTATCAGTCTATACAGCGGTATGTGTGGAGGTATATTTGGACATTAATTATGGAAGTCCCACTTGAAGGTATGAATGAACATTTGGTTCATCTTAGGTTTAAGTTAATAACCCTTGGTTTTGAGGGTATTTAACAAACATTCATAATTTGGTGAAGGAGGAAATTTACCTTAGGGTGAAAAATAATTCCCTCGAATCATGGGTGATAGTTGTTGAGGCTTCCTCTTCGGTAAATAAATGTTGGGATAAGTCCTTGAATGATGCTTCTTAGTGCGTGGTTTAGGTGAAAACCAACCAAGACGTGGTTAGTGTTGGGAGTATTATGTTATTTTTTTTAAAATTTTGTTGTTAAAATTACTCAAGATGATCTATCAAAATTGAATCATACAGTTCAAATATGGGAGAAGCTATGATGGAGATGGAAGAGGTCCTTGACACGGAGGAGAAGGCAATGATTGATGTGTCCTCTTGGGTAGATTCATTACCGAAAATGTATATGGGGAACCTGATCCTATAAATCACTTGAAGTAGTCCATTACCTCCCTAGAGAAAAATATTTCATATCTCAAGGACTCCTTTGAACCAATGTTGTAATGTACATGAAATTTCATGACTTCTACATTAATCGTATATTAAAAAAGGATACTCATTTATGTGAATATTTCACCTTCTTCATGCTATAAATGAATAGATCATCTATATTTTATATGACTTTGTCCGGTTTTCAATCATTCATAATGTTTATGTCACTTCATTGAAATTAAATTATATTAATCTCCAAAATACCCATTAATTGTATAATAACAATTAAATCTAAACTCGGAGATTTGAATTAATCAATCAGAAAAAAAATTCCTATTTTGTTCTCATGAATACCAACCAACATATGATTCCCCATATATGTGCCTTCACTAGTTTTCTATGGATTTCTGGATTTATAAAAGGATAATGTGTGTACTATATATGTCTTAGAGGGGGAATTATGTTTCTTTTTCTGAATTCTATGGACATAGAGACCATAGTTTTATTTTTCCTAAGGTCATATATTGGGCCCAACAATATATGTATTAGTTTTGTTGTATTGTCCCAATATTGAATAAAAATTGGATAGGGGATTATTTAGAATACATAGAATCATATTTTTCTTAGGATATCCTCTTATTGGATTTCAATCAGATTAGTTATGTGGATTTTCCATGTTATGAGTGCTCAATATTTCCTACAGAATAAAAAGCACAACTCCAATGATCTGAAACTTTTATTTTTCTTGAATTTTCTTTCTAAGATGTCAACTTGACATGTTATGTGTCTTTTTTAGTTGGTTGCTTTATGGTATTGTAAACTATACCATTGTTGTATTATAGTTTAAAGTCTTCCCACTAGAACCTTCAATTACCTATAGTTTAGAGTATTATAGATCAGGACTTATATTTATGTAGTATGAAGTCATTTCTCTTAAACATTATATATTTTATGCGGTAAGGATTCCTAGAATGCCTTTTAACGTCATGAGGTAATGATGAATGTGTGATATGAAGTTTAATGTCTTAAAGACATGACTTCCAATATTGTGCAGTTTCATGCCTTTCTATTGGGGCTTCTAATAATTTATAGATTGATGTTGTTTTACCATGGAATTTTTGATGAATATGGAATGGGGAATACATTCCACAGATGACCCAAAACACCCAAAGGGGTTGTGTTCCACCTTTTTTTGTAGGGATAAAAAGGATCAGACTTCCTCCCCTAAAAAGGAGGATATGACTCTAGTTGGTAGGTCAACCCCATTATACGTCGATAATATAGTCAAAAAGATATTCACCATAAATTTTTTAATGGTGCTGAAATATTTATGGGTGTATCAATGGATAAGGGTAATATATTATAGAATTCATATCCATTAAGACTATTATAATTTGTGTGGTGTGATTCATAACAAAAATGTTTGGATCAATGAAATTGAAATGTGGAAGAAAAACCATTGATGTGAAAAACACCCTAATTTGTTGAGTTCAAACATCCTCTTACTAGGTCTCATGAGGATAAAAGTACCTTTCCTATAATGAGGATATGTGTTTTTTTGTATGTTAAAGCCCTCTTTCATAATACTATAGTTCTTACATAAATAGTCATGAAAAATTATCCCGACTCTTTTCCTAGGCCCATGAACGATTTTAGGAGACTCCAAATCTGGGTGATGAAGCTATATATGGATTGAAAGATATCTAGATGGGGTTCTAGAACTCTAGATTTTTTTACGTTTTTATAGGGAGGATCATACCCTACACTCTATAGTTTTGAGTCATGTGGTGTTTTCCATAAAATGTTTCAAGAATGAATTATCTCATTCCATCAGTGAGAAATGTTACAAAGTATGGTGATTTACCATTGAGGATGTTAAATCCAATTGATTTTTTTGGTTATAGGGATTGTAAATGATGACCCACATTTCTCCAGTCATTATTAGTGATATGCGACAATCATACAAGGGATTACAAAAAAATATATATGGTGATGGGTCTCACCATAGTGACGTCAGGGATCATAATGATCAGAAAGACTTTTTCTAACATAGGAAATTTTGGTTAATTACCCAAGAAGAATATAAATGAGCCATAGGAATAAAAGAATAGTAAAAAAAGTGTATCTTTTATCTAGTTACCCTTTTCCAAGGGAAATGGAACGTTCATAGAGATCCAATGCATTCAAATCATGAAGTATGATTTATGTAAGACATAGTATTGATGAATGGTTTGAGCCCCCTAATAGTTTTTTCATCGACTAGTGAACAAATTATTGGAGTGTAATGGTGTGTTAAAACCTTAGTATAAATATTTCCTTGACTAGGGGATACAATGATAATGGATCATATTTTATTATGGACAAAATGTGGACACTATAGATTTATGCCTTGTTTATACATGCATGAACATTTTCCTACACTCTTTAGATGAAGAGTTTAGCAATTAGAGGAATGATTTTTTCATAGATCACCATTTATAGGATTTCAACCAAAAAAATTAATTTCTCTTTCAGAAAAATTTTATGGTCATACAATCTTTTCCATCAAAGGCTATAGTTTTTTGCCTCACAATTTAGAGAATATTTAAGGTAGCTTAAGGTAATGATGTACATGGACCTAAGGGGAATGCTTCACAATATCCTAATTAGGATTCCCAAAGTCAAGTGTGATTCAATATCTTACTTAGAGGGTAATGAAAATATTGTAAATTGTGGATTAGGATTCTCAATAGCTGAGTAGTTATATAATAAAATTCTACAACGGATAACCCAATACACTCTAAGGTGATGAGTCTCCCCACAACATCATCATGACTCACATGTATCATAACTGTCTTTCTAAATTTAATGACCTGTTTGGTTGATAACCATAATTCCATATGTAAGAACTACTTGAATATGTGAATTGTAATAAAAAGTGTCCCTTTATGGTGGGTGTCCATTTTCAATGTAAATGAATGGTTTTTAAAAAACCAAATGTGATCGAGACAAGTACTATTACTTGTATGTCGAGGGGACTAAAATATGATAGAAACAACCCATACTCATGTTTACTAGGTTCATGATCTTGTGATCCTATAATAAGTAGTGATAATGGTTGGCGCCTTACACATTTTAACATCATATAATGTTTATTTTTTAATACTATTTTAATTTCATGAAACCATGAAATTTTTTCTATTTTTTAACTTCATGCGGTGAGGATGTATTCTGTATTGTTTAACATCATGTTATAGAGACATCATTTATAAATTGTTCCTCCCCCACGTCATCCAGATTGGCATACCCTGTTCAACATGATCACATGAAAAATTCTCATCATGAGAAACAGGGGACAGCCATGCTGTCAATTAAGCTATGAGAAAGTGGGTGTCAGATGGTTTGAAAGATTAATTTACCCATAGAGTTGTAAATACAATTCTTTAACATCCAAGGGGATTCTTTGTTAGTGTTAAAGTCGATCAATAAAGAATATTTTATAAAAATTGTATAATTGTCCCCTATCCCTAGATATGTCAAAGTAATGATGGGATATTTCACTATAAACCAATGATGATCATATCCTTAATTAACAAAATTCTTATATTGATACACTATCAAATGAAGCTATAGTTTTGGCATATCGAAATTAGTAGGATCTGGTTATACATATCTTTCACAAAAAGATGGTCTCAAATATGAAATAGAATAAATCATTCACATCAACACCTACTCTTAATGTGATGAATAGACCATCACCCCTATATGGATGAATCCAGTAATTAATTATCTATAAAAAAGGAATCTCCCCATATAACTATATGGGATAGAATATGCTTTTTACCGAGAATTAATCATCACCCTTTGATATGGATAAAATGATCATAAATACCTATAAAAGTTAAGATTTGATGGAATAATCCTTAGATTCAAATAAAAAAGAGAAACTCACACCATAATGGAAGAATCCTATGCAGGATCTTGCAGTGCTCATAATTCTTGGACTAGGCCCTCCCATCAATTTTAGAGGCTTGGATACTGCTGGAGAACAATGATAAAATATTATTTTTAATTAATTAAGACATTTCATGCATTCTCGATTAATTAATACTTCATCTATAAGACCCCGTAATTTATACATACAAAAAATATTTTTTTGTCATTTTTTATGTGTGGAATGGAAGTTTTGGATCAATATCCCCTAGAAAAAATTAGTAGTTTATGTACATTCATACTACTATTGACTTATTTTCCTTGTGGGATAAGTTAATCCCCCTCAAGGATGTCGGAATGAATAATACCATTAACTTTATGATGTCAAAGGGATCACACAACCTATATATTAAACCAACCTTCCCATAGATGTGGGTATTTCAAGCATTAATGGAATGTTAATGGTACCACCACATGTTTCTGAAGACAACATATTCTAATAAAGAAATTATATTCATTGTCTTCATCGATAACCATGAAATCATTCTTATACGTGACATCCTCAAACTAAACAATGAACCGGATTTTCCTGAGAGGTATTTGATCTCTCTTATCATACCTCGTAACGGTTAGCTTCATCAAAGATAAATCTCCCTTGAAATATCCCAAAACATTAATGGTCTGAATCAGGGGGGCTTATCATAGAACTAGTTAAATTTAGGGAACATCAGATGTTGAAATTTCTAATATTTTCAAACAATTATATGTTGTTGTTGTTTACATAGAGTTGATATTTCTATGTAAATGAAATGTGTATATGGAATTACATAGAATGGTATGACATCTATAAACCTCAGTATGAGTGAATTCTATCATGAACTTCTATGTGATACTGGGGGGCATAGATGGGCACCTCACTAATTTATTTTCACTAGTGGATCTCAAATATGATTGAGATATTGGATAAAAAATCTAATAAATATTTAAGAATTTCATATTTTTTTGTACCAGATATGTAAACTTTCCAAAGTGGGGTTGAAACATATTCTTTTGTTTAATAAATATGAAATTATAGGTAGAAGTGTATATTGATTGTGTATAGGTTGGGGAAGAATATGGCACCAGTGAAATATGTTGTGTTGGCATTACATGTTTTCTAGGATGTCCAGAAAATCACACCCCCTCTAGTCGGTCTTCTAAGATGGCCATGGTAGTGTGAGTACTAGGGGTCTTGGAGGCACCTCTGTGTTTATTTTGGGATCACCAGAGTGATTTACCATAGTTATCAGTTTATATATATATATGATATGAGGATGTGGATAATTTATTGGGTCTTATCGTGCCAAAGATTTCCACTATACACTCATCTCTTATTCAAGGATCCTATGTCTCCCTAGTTATGTACACGAATTTCATACTCGAAGGAATATTCATTATTTGAAAATTATTATGCATAGTGTATTTTGTTAATAGATCTAAAGATGAACCCTTTTTCTGATGAGGGATTCCATTTGTGGGGAGGTTACTATTCCTCAATAATTGTATAAATCATGTCTCCAGGAATTAGAGCTCATGTAAGAGATGAATATGACTCTACATCTTCTATTTTATTGACTCATTTCTGTCATGGGGCATGTAAAATAAATATTTAAATTTCATATGTAGAGTATAGTTATTAACAGAAGGGAGTCTCAAGAAGAAGAGTACTCATAAAATGAGGTTCTGTTTTATGAAAATAATTAGTGTTAATTAATTTTGAAAAAATTATGAAAAATAATCATTTTGATTTGACAAGTTTAATACAATCAAGAACTATTGTGATCAGAGTGGATTTTTCTAGACCTAGTTTTGTGTTATAATGTTTCCCATGTTTGTCCATTTTTTCTTTTGTACGATTAGATAGATATTCATCTACCAAATCGTATATCTCCCTTTACCAAATAATTATGATAAGAATATTCTTATTTTAAACCTCAAGTAGGTCTATTCTAATTTTTATGGGTGTAACGACTGTAAAATACTCACCCCCCAATCATAATATATTCCACCTTATACAGAAGATAATTGGGTGGAGGGATATAAATATTATTGACCAAGCATTTAAAACCAAAAAATTAAAACATCATTCAAAACCATTTATATTTTAAAAATTAATTAATAATTGAAGAAACATTTAGAATGAAGGAGGTCTCTTATGAGTCTACAACACAAGAACTCAGGCAAAGCACATAGGTATAACCTCCCCTGTTCCTGATCATTCAATGAAACTACACATCCATGGATGGGGATGTTTATATGATGAGGGATAGGGGATACCATAAAAAATGAAAAATGTAAAAAAATAATAAATTATATAATCCATCCATCTAATTATTCTATCACCGGTCGATTAGAGGTTGTGTGTAAGAAATGAAATGGATTGAGAGGTGAGATCTCCTCTCCTTCTATAGGTAGAATTTGTCCCCAAGAAATTGGCCTATTAAATTACCAATTAAATAAATAATCACACATTAATCCATTATTCAATGTTATTTATGTTTCCTTGGCCGTCTACCATAAATATTTTAGAGTATTTGGACGCTTGTTGAGGGAGGTATGACCTCTTTACTCCAATAATATTCTCTGTTCAAGAAGACTCTCAACATTTCATATATCATGCATAAATAACGTTTAAAAATACCTCTTCATTCATTGGATCCTTCATTAATGTTTTTACTAATTTTATTTCATGGACACCCTCCAAATTTAAATGTAATTTACAACCTCAAGTACGAGTTGTTAATTTTTTATTGGTGTTTTTTTTCTAGATAAAATTTCCATAAAGCATCCATTAATTTAAATTCATTCAAAATCCACTATAATTGATTCCAAAATTCATATAAGATAATGGGTGAATGAAAAATTGATTAAAATTTATTATCCAGGTGTAATCTCCTCAATTGGATGTGTTTATCCCGAGATTTGCATCTATTACTCTGATGCGGTCCATGATGTCCGCTCAAAAAATAATTAAACTTCATTGATTTTTTATGGTCTTTAGATTTTCAAATAATCCCATGATCAAGATGATAATTATGAAATAATTAAATTAATGATTTTATGAAGAAAAAAATTATTCAATTTAGAATTATATTTTTAATTAAATGACCAAAATACCCTTGATTTGAAAATCTGTAAAAAAACCAGATTTATAAGACGTTCCATTTTAACAAAAATAATCACCAAAACTTATTAGAATCATGAACATCAGATCAAATTGGAAAAATATATAAGATTAAATCATTAAAAATCATATAAAAAATAATTAATGTATTATCTTTGTAAATTCTACCCCACTTAAACCATGCTTTTCATTGGGCATGAAATCTCAGCATTGAAAATATGAGGGCACCAATGTTGCCAATATTGAAATTCCAATGAAATAAAATCAAACAATATTCAATGTCGACTAAAATTTTACAATTCGACATTAAATATGAATTTAATTTTACAATTTATAAAGAAACAATGAACTCATGCAATTTAAATTTCCTTTTTTTAAAATGAGGGGAATTATCCTTTTATTCAATAATACTCCTCGATTTATTTTTATTAATCACACCATATCCTTATTTACATCATGTTAGTATTTTATATCATCCATAATGATACAATTAAATTAGAGTTATTATAATATCATCAGAACCTACTAATAATCCATTGGATTTTAATTTAACCACTTTCTCTACCCTGTAATGACAAAAAGCACCTAAAATCATATGGACATTGAATAATGGATCAAATAACTCTATGGCTTGTGGTTGGTGGGAAAATGATTAAAATAATTTAAGGAAAAAATATTTTTGTATGGATCTTAAGTACAATGCATGAATAATCATGTGAAAGCACTAGATAAACATCACTCAAATCCCCTTGAGAATGTGAGACATGACACCACCTTTTTTTAATAAGGGACATGAGACAATCGGTGATTACAAATAATTATATCATCTATGTTCTCCCGTTTTTTAATTCTCTAGATATTTATAGCTTTAATTTTTCATTTTTTTTGTTTTTTTATTTATAAAGAGCTAACAATTGAATAAAATGAATGAATGAATATCGTGCCCTTAATTTTTGAGAGTTTCATGAGTGATAAAAGAATGTACAACAGGGAATTGATGTATATCTACATTTTTTAAGAAGAACCAGATGAAACAAATGAAGAAAAATGAAATGACGAATCAAGCCCAAATTTATCATTATAAGCTTTCCAAAATGTTGACTCATATGTCACACCACACAAAAATGATTCACATCCCAAAGAAAACACAAAAATTCCCTTCCCCCTCACTCAGACATGAAATATTAGTGCAAATATATGGAAAGTGCATGAAGGTAATAAAAAAATCAGCTTGTAATGTGGATTAAACCTATAATTCAATTCCTAGATTCTATAGGATAACAAATGATTAATTTAAGGGGGGGGGGGTTGGAAGAAAATGTGGCTAAAAAAGTAGTGCCTCAATCTTTTTAAATGTTATTTTCACAATCATCGGTTCGATAAGTTTTAATACATGTTCTATAAGGCGACATGTCACAAGATCACTCAAGAAATATTCTCAAGATAAGATAGATAATATTTGGTAAAGAAATTTTTTTGGTAATGAGAATTTTTATTTTGGAAAATCACTTATTGAATGATTAAGAATAAAAAATCGATTCCCATGAATTTCATAAATTTATATCATGAAAGATATTAGGGAAATTTCATTTACACGAATCATTTAATTCATTAAAATATTGAGTATTTATTTCAATATCCATAAACCATTTTAATCATTTAATTCTCCATTTTATTTATTCAATTTCATTTCCATTTATTTCTAAAAAAATGGAATCATAACATTCCTAAGAAACTCATCACTACAAGATAAGTCGAGTAAAATATAAATTGAAGTGTGGGAATGAACTTTTAGTTTAATTAACAAATGACGATAGGAGGGAGAAAATATATAGATTTAAAATTATATTAAATATAAAAAAACTCCATTTATAAATGATGCTTCAGTTGGGTGGTTTCTGTCATATTTCTTCAGATCTTTTTTGAATCTCCCTCACAATGTGTGTTCTATTAAGTTTCTCTATTTTCCTGCCTTGCATTATGGAAATGAAATATAATAATGAAAATAAATGATAATATAGGTATGTTCAATCATGATAAAATATGACATAGAGAAAGAGTAGAGTATGAAAAAAGATTTGGGTAGCCTCCCGAAAGTGCTTTTGTTTATTGTCATTGGATCAAATCAAAATGTTAAATAAATTGAAAAATCATAGAATAAAATACTACATACCCCACAATTAATTGATGCAGTCTTTATAATGCATTTAAATTAACTTTTTAGGAAAATATGACGGATATTAATCAATTATAATGGATAAATACAACCTGATGGGTCTTTATTGGTATTTGGGGTGAATGAGGGTGATATCCTCCACTGGTTCTTGAGGTATGGTCCCGTGGAACTTCTTAAGCCTCTACCCATTTACATTTAATGGTTTTACCCATCATCACACATATTGTTAACTATAAAATTCAAAAAAAATCATGCAAAATTGGATCAATTTGATGAACATGAAATTACAGAAACAAATGGATTCATTAAAAATGCATCATTAATCATTTATCTAATTAATTTTAAATTAATTATAGAATTATGTTATTTACCAATTTTCATCATGAACAACATGGTAAATTAAGAATGGATTCTATTTCACACTATCTAGAAAATAAATATGCATACCGTTATCATGGTAAAAAGAAGCTACATTCATAAGAGATCAATAAGAAATATTTAATCGGCTTTAAATATTTATTAAAATCTATTTCATTTCAATCCATGGACATAAACCATAAAAACTCTATGATTACATGTAAATAAATAATGAAGAAATTAATAACTTACTTCAAAAGGTCATCATTATTCTTATAATGATAATTGATCAATGAAATGGATCTTTTATCACCTCTCCAATATGGTCTGCAAGCATCCCCAAACACCATGTCACCAATGAACAAAAAGTACTGATAGAAAACCAATTAGAATCATGGGTAAAAAAATTCCATGTAATGATGATAATAATGTGAGGAAAATGATATTAAAATAAGAGAAACTAATATAAAATGAAGGAAAACACACCTTAGATTATACCGGGTCACCACGAATCGAAGATGGAAACCCAAAGATCGAACCCCATTGAAGGGATCACCAAAATGATGAAGATGGGACTGTCGGGTCGGCTAGGATTTGGGGTATGGAAGAAGTGACTAGAGTATTGAACTTATTGAGTAGATATTATTTATTGAAACATTATAATATCCAGGGATTACAAGACATGTACCTCCTTTTCAGGTTATGGAATTCCTCAAGGCCTATTTTCGTTAAAAAAACATATTCCTTTAAATTTTATTTTAGTTTTTTCAATACCTGTAATATTAAACAACATGAAACCCTTATTTATGTCATCTATCCTTATTTAATAATTTAAATTATGCCTACTTTAATCTATCAGTAGTTGAGTCCCTTTGGACATCCTCATGGCCTTTTTCGAGAACCTTGTTCATCCAAAACATACAAAGGGTCGATCCATGTGGATCTGTGACCTTAAAATCATGTATTGTGGGAAAAAATAAATGAAAAATCAATGTGAAATTATTATAAGTTTATAGAGGTGAAAACAATTTAATATAAATGGGTTTGGTGTTCACTACACAACTGTTTCGGCCAGGAAAACAATAGTGAAATTTCGACAGCATGATGGTGTAACATAAAAATTCATAAAATAGATTGATGGAACAAAAAAGGGTATATCGTAATTTTTAAATAAAAATGGAATTTATAGAGTCATTTATATACAAATACAATCATTTTAAATTTGAAATAAAAGGTATTAAAAAATATGAAAACATTAACAAATAAGAGAATGTGAGGATCCATTACATGTGTGTGTGACTCCAAATGCTTGGGAGGATATTATTGAGAGCTTGGGGACACAATGGGTGGATTATTTAGAGGGTAGGGCATAGTAATGATTTTAAAAATTCTTTTTAGTGTTGATAATTGGGATTTTTTTTGGGTTTATATAGGAAAATAGTGGGTAATTCTTTATTACTTTATCAAACATAGGTGGTGGACTCTATTCAATAAAATAACAAAACCCAAAACCATAACATGATTATTGTATACGACTTATATGTAATGGAAGTAATTTTCATTATCTTATATTCCTAGGAACCAAAATTAATAAAAAAAATCTTCTTTCTTTTGTGGAGGTTAGTCATAGCCTAAAAAATGATTTTAAAACCATAAAATATGTTAATGGTATTGGAGGATTCATAATGGATCTATAAAATTAATCAAATCAAATCAAATCTTATTTTTTTATGATAAAAAAATATTTTTTATTACCTTTTATAGTATTCATTACATCACTTTGGGTCATTATTATGTCATAATACAAAAATTATATTTATATGGTATTTAATTTTTACCCAAAAATTCGAATGTCTTAGAAAATGATAAAAATTAACGTTTGATAATTTCAATAATTTGATTCAAAATAAAAATTCATTTTATATAAATAATTTTATTCATATGTTTATTTTCTCTTTTAAAATAATACTCGACATTTGTTGAAAAATGTGAGGTTATTTAAGAATAATAGTTTTTGAACCCTTATAAAAATCACATTTGAATTCATGAAAACTATATTAACATTTATATTTAATAAAAATTATTTAATATAATATTTATTAAAATATTAATTATTTCAAAAATACAATAATTTATAAAATTAATGCCTTTAATTGAATTTGAATATTACTTGAAAATAATTCATGTTTCAATGTATAAAAAATTATTTATAAAATAAAAAATAATAGGATGAAATTTTATTCATCATTATATATATAATAATATATATAATCATATTTATATGGTCATGATACAAATCCCTTTAATAAACCAACAAACCCCCTAATATTATGGTGTTTGGGGATGATATTTTTGTGGGGTGGTTCAACAAACATGGTTTGGTCTGTGATCTCTATGAATTTGAAAATCATCAAAAAAGAACATTGTTTATGCATAATTTGTTAGAGATCAGATTGGTTTGGTCAAGGTAAAATCCCAGATTTTCTATCTCCCTTGGAAGCACTAATAAATTTTCCCCATTTGGTATGATACTACAGGTTGAGTGTATTTCTTACATTTTCTATGTCAATTTTCTTTCTTAAAACCCTATGTTAATACTAATCATGGGATCACTATTAAATGGAAAAATTATCAATAGTAAATATGATTACGCATATATTAAATCCATTATGATATAATAAAAACAATGGAGTTTTTTTTCTAAAACCATAATACCTAATTAGAATTATATTATATGTTATATGGAGAATTATATTTATAAAAGCTCAGGTCGTTAAAATATTCCACCTTCAAGAAATTTAACCCTTGAAATTTTCATATTCGACAATAAAACAGATGATTGTAAATCTATTTCATCTCTTCCTCTGATTCAGCATTGATACTTCAAAATCATGGTATCTTTATAAAACTTTGACGAGGCACATTGTCCTTTTTCACAGAACATTGTCTCAATAATGCATGATCATTTCCATCTTCTCTTCACATGAGAGATCAATCTCCAATAGTACAACATCTCGATTGAGTATAGGTGAGGGTCAGGTATGTACTTTTTCAAGAGGCATACATGAAATGCATAATGTAATTGATATATTCTAGGTTGGAGTGATACTAAGTAGGTCACCTCTCTAAGGATATGCTTTGGTAAATTCACAAGCTTATTATGAAACATTATTAGGGGAATTAAAAAAATTCCCCTAAGAATATATGTTTGTAAGTTGATCATGGATAACATAGATTGAATTCTATATATTCAAAAGTTAATAGAATAAAAGTTATTTATAAGTCATTAGTTTTTTCCCCAGATTACACTTTATGGGTTATACCTAACATTACATTTATTAAGGAATGATAAATCATTAGACTTATTGTATTTTAATATCCGAATTTTATCATGTGTAGAGGGTATCTCAAAATTTGACATTTTTCTTCCACAGCATAAAGGATAATTTTGATATGGAAGGGGAAGAACCTCATACACCACTATTTTCACATCCTGAGGACTTACTAGTGATAATTATTGTGAATTAACTCTTGCATAGCATCAAATCCTTTTCCAATTTCCATATTTCTTACAGGACTCCCAACAACATATCAAAAACCTCTTCCATATCATGGCATCATCAAGTATCTTGGCTCACCTATTATCAAATATTATGCTCCCAACTCATCTAACTTTCATGGTGAGGTAGGTATCATTTGGTTATTTTCATATATTTCACCCTATCCAGAGATTACGATGCACTGTTTAATTTTATAATAGATACCAAAGAGGGAGTCATCCGATCAACCTATATATATATTGTCTTTCCTTCCAATCTTTTTGTATATATAAACAATATATTTTAAGAACCACATTTCAAAAATGTAAAATATGACTTTGCAAGATTATTTTAAAAAAACCTGGTATATAGTGATGTTTTAAATTTATACCTTAGAATCATGTTTTTTCAAAAAGTGCATCATATTTTCTATCTGTATGATCTATATTGCACAGACTACATCTGGAATATGGAAGTGGAAGAGATTGAATGTGCATTGAAGTATTTTCAAACTAAGTGGAAACTCTCTCTCCATGATCGAAGTGATAATGAGGGTTGAGGAATGCTTAATGGTGATGGGTAAGCAACCCTGAAGTTGTGTTTAAATTTTAGAGTTATTTTTATATGTAATCAAATTATGAGGACAATTGTTTTAAGGGGGGAATATTGTAACAACCATAACCTTTATTAATGAAAATTACACTTGATCTAATTAAATGTATTATTATGGAATATGGTTACATAATGTATGCACTTCCTTGGTTTTATGTTTTAGTATTTTAAAATACAGTTATAAATTGTGACAGTTGCTAATCTAGTCGTTGAATAGTGATCACATGATTATTATAAATATATGGCTTTAACAAATAAAATTTACTCAGAAAAAGGAAGTTATAGCCTCATCCATTACTCTTGCCTCGTATAAAGACCATTTTGTAGAGTTCGAAAATGAGGTGGCATCATTGGGCTTCACTCTTGACCAAAGCATCAACTTTTTAAGCTCAAGCAGAACTGCATACTAGAGAAGTAGAAGTTGATAGAGATTACCACTCAGACGATGTTATCCAAGCCACCCCAAGAGTCTGCACCATCACACACCATACCCTTCGGTCTTATGTGGGAGTTATAAGGGGTTATGTAACAATACTTGAATATGTGAATAGTAATACAAAGTGTCCCTTTATGGTGGGTGTCCATTTCCAATGGAAATGAATGGTTTGTAAAAACCAAATGTGATCGAGAAAAGTACTATTACTTATATGTTGAATGGACTAAAATATGATAGAAACAACCCATACTCATGTGTACTGGTGTCATGCTCTTGTGATCTTGTAATAATCAGTGATAATGGTTGGTGCCTTACACATTTTAACATCATATAATGGTTATTTTTCATACTATTTTATTGTCATGAAACCATAACATTATTCATGCTTATTAATGTCATGCAGTGAGGATGTATTCTATATTGTTTAACATCATGTTATAGGGACATCATTTATAAATTGTTTCTCCAACACGTCATCCAGATTGGCATACCCTGTTCCACAAGATCACTTGAAAAACCCTCATCATGAGAAACAGGGGACAACCATGATGTAAATTAAGCTATGAAAGAGTGGGTGTTAGATGCTTTGAAAGATTGGTTTATCCCATATATTGGATGATAGTGTATTTTTGTATTTTTTACAACAGTGATATACCTAGAATTGAGGATTTGGGTGTCCTTACATATCTTATGATCGTAGGAAGCAAACTATTTGTATTTGTTGTATCAAAATTCCCTATATTGGTCTGACCCATACACATATAGGGGGTATTTATATGTTTATTATTATAGATGCACCTGAGATTGGAGACCCTGGTGTCACTACATATCCTATGATGACATAAATCATGAAATATGTAATTATTTAACAAGAAAATCTCTACCTAGGTATAACCTATACACTAAGGGGGGGATTATTCCCATTGATTTTTTAGCTAGACCCAATATTGGATATCTAGGAATCAATACAAGTCATGTGATGACATGAATCATGACACACATAGTTCATAAAAAACATGCAGTTTTACATCATGTGGTAGGATATAGGTGACACGACCTAAAAAAAGGAATTTTTTGCTATACCCAAGACTAATATTGGGGTGTATGTACGGATATTTTAATGGGCGGAATCAATCCAAATGAAGTTCTAAAATGGAGGTGTGTTGGGACAAAAACACCAATGATAGGTTTCCTCTCTTGGGAGGTTGATGTTAACACCCATATTTATTTCATGTAAGGGACATCAACTATGAAATTTATTATCATACAATGATGTCATTTGGTATTCCTTTTGAAGGATTACATCTATTACCATTCTATCCCAATTGTGAAACTTCATATATCTATCATTTGGGGATTCATTCACTAGATGTTACCATCCCATATGAAATACGATCAATTTAAGAAGCACTGAATATAAAAGGGGTTTCTCACCACACAAAAAATGTTCAAGGAATGGACTTGAGAATTATGTATATAATGGTTTATAGGTCAATATATAGGATCTAAGAGTCCCTAAATATATATTATTATTAGGATGAAATAAATAAATATATAGTTCTGGAAAACCCATCCCTCTTACTGTCATGCGGTGAGGAAATCATTTATCCAGTTTAACATCCTGTAGTTGGGACGAAGGATACCCAATGTTAAATGGAAGGATCTCAACATTGTATCACAACATGATGTCTTGTGACTGGGAAAAATATATTATGTCTAGACCTTGTATATGGTATTTGGGTGTCAATATGTATCCTATGATGGAACAAATCAATCCTTAAATAGTTCTTGAAAAAAGAATTCATATGTGGATCTGACTCACACACTAGAACATGGTAACTTCAATTTTCTTTTACACAAATCTAGATTGTGTATAGTACATAAATGGGGAGATAATTATTCCTATATAGTTTAACTTCATGTAGTGAAGACATTTTCTAAACATATAAACATCATGTTGTCATTACCACTTCTGTACATCAAATCTTGAAAGACCGATTAGTTTAGTAGCCTTGGAAACACTGGATATATTCAATAGTCTTACATTACATCATAAAAATGAAAACTACAACATCATCTTTTCTTCATAGTCCACACTCATGTCCCTACATACTATCCCGATAGGTCATTCATAAATTACTTCTTCACATCCTGGGAAAAATAAAACATTGAAAGGGGTGAGCTCAAATTCTCAGTAAGGATAACAATATAGTGGAAACATTCATAAATAAGAATAAAAATTTAAGGCAATGTATAACTAAAACAATACCCTTTTAAACATAAACTTCAACATTGTATGGAAAAAAATAAATAATTCCATTTACTTATTCACATGGATATTCTACTAATTGAATAATCACATGAAATATCAATAACCACTTTCATAATGATGGAATGCATAATGCCAAACTTTAATTTCTATGTCAAGGCCATGTGCCAAGACCTAAGGGATAACTGTAACCGGAACACAACCCAGAGAGCCTCTGTAACCGGACTCCAACCCGGAGTGCCTCTAATAACCGGACACCAACCCAGAGTGCCTCTAATAACTGGACACCAACCCGGAGTGCCTCTAATTACCGAACACCAACCCAGAGCATCTGCTGTAACCGGACCCCAACCCGGAGGGCTTAATTTTACCGGTCCCCAACCCGGAACATACTAGCCGAACACATTCATCTTAAGAAGAGGATGAAATATAACATAAACATTCATATTAAAACTAGCATATGAAATTCCAAAACATTAATCATAAACCATTAATGGCATAAAAATAACTCATTCATAGTCAAACATATCACAAAAACCTTAAATACCATATGGAAGATTTGTATCATAATAAATCAACTTCAAACAAGTGTAAAATTTATCAAATGATGTTGACATAGATGAAATCAAAACTATTTGAGAGAAATATATCTTTTTTAAAATCATTTAAAAGTCACATAATTATAGAGAAAACCTTTATTTTAAAAATATCTTTATAATCATTTGAAATAAGCTTCAGAGGTGTAATAACGGCGGAGAATAACTGCACCCATCGTATAAGTTAAAAAAAGACATTCTTACCTTAATTTTTTCAAAAAGTTAAAAAGTAACTTGTTTTGAAAATGATGGAAATATTCCTTTCAAACTATATAAAGTCAAATAAGGGTATAAATGACTTTAACCCATTGTCTATTAAAAAGAATTTTTTTTTGAAAGACATTTTTAAAAACATGGATACAGATGATAAAGTGGTCCCAATAGATTATTACATATAAACAACCTCGGATAAAGATGAAATTGCGAAATAAACCCTTACCGTGTACTTTTCCTTGGTTGGGGTTGGTTAACCTCCTCTTCTTCGGGTTCTTCCTTTTGATTTGATCAAAAGGGCTCTTAGGTTGGGTTTATGACTAAATAAAGGAATCTAGGATAAAGTGAGTGAAGTTGAGAGAGTATTTAGGTAGAGTTTGGCCGAGCCAAAAGGCATTGAAGGTGTGAATTAATGAGAAGGGGGAGTGCCCTTTTATAAGAGGGGTGAGGGGATCCTTTGGAAAAGCTAGAAATATTATTTTATAATAAATTCATATTCGGTTTCTAGTGGATCAAAAGTGGATTATTTAAAGGTTAAGGTGGGGATGGGTCAAAAACCACTCAACCAATAGAATTTAGGCAGGTTTGGGTTTCTATATTAACCTTATCATTAAGTATTAACTCTTAGTTAATTAGTTTCACTTTTACAATGTCTCTTTGTATTTTTATGTTATACGGTTAATAAACATACTATATATATCCAAGAGACACCCAAGTGGTCAATTAATGATACACCTATCATGATATAAGTCCCTTGGCCGAACCTTAGATTTCTAGGAATTTAATATCAATTAATAATATAATATTTATTTTAAAAACTCTTTTTTGTCAATTTTGACACTATTCAATAAATGATTTTTGTAAAACTCATAACAGAGTTATTAATTCGAATAAATTTAATTAAATCATTCCTAAAATGTCATATTAACTTAGAAAACTAGTTTAATTTATAAAAATTCTCAAATTTTATTTATTTGGGTAACTACAATATCAATCATTTTAATTTTTAACTATTATCTTAATTACTGCATCACCATTGTGTCATAAATAAATTAAATTATTTAATGTCTAAAAATAATAAATAAACATCCATTATGTAGGAAATCGTTTTATCTTTCTAATGAATATTTATAGTAGAAAATACAACATATATAACCCTATGTAAAAATTGATTTTCTAAAAGATATATGCTTGTGTCATTTTTGTATTCATTTTAACTTAATTAAAATAAAGTGTCCCTATCACTTACAAGTGGCACCATTGGGTCCCAAAATCGACCCAAATATTCCCATGGTCAGACATGTATCATACAATAAGATTAGGACACGTTTTAGGGTAATTTGTTATTATTATAATATTATTTTTTAACCCTTATTTACCGGATTTACCCTTTAACCATGGTAAATAAAATATTTACCGAAATAATTATTCAAAATGTCTAAAAATAAAAGTTACCTATTTACACAACTTGAAAATCCTTATTCCAAATATGTAATCCATTTTTCCAAATTCAAAACACAGAAGTGGTAGAAATTAATTTAAAATTAATTCCCGTTGCCAAAACAAAAAAACGTGTTTTTAAGATATAATAACTATCAAAAGATTGATACTTGTTTATGTTCGGTTTAATTGTGAAATTATGTACAATGAATTTTTTTTTCTTAAATGGTAAAAATATATTCTAAATATACTTTAAAACCACTCAAATTCATAATTTATCACTATTAATTATTTTGATTAACAAAGTTGTTTTTAATTAAAATTTAGTAATTTTCACTATTCATCAAAATATTAAAGTCATCCGAAAAGTACCAAAATTTCACCTTAGGCTAAATTCGATACTCCGAATCCAAAAATGAAGTCCATTTTGATAGATAAAATCTCTAATATTTTAAAAAGTAGGTATTACTATTCATTACAGCTAGTTTGATCGGTTGTGTTGTGTGTTAGAACTCGATGTTGCGTACAACACACGCTATTGCATTATTCAAAGAGAAGCATACCGTAGAAGCTTGGGGTGTTACATTGTAAATTTTTTATTTCACCATTCTAAAGAATAAAGTTTTTTAGTCAAATTGAATATATAAAAGTTTAAAATATTGGATTTAAAAAGGGTTCACTATTAAAGTTGGTAAAAGTGCATTTTCGAAAAATACTTCTTTTATCTGAAAAAAAGGAATTTGTTCTTACATTGTGTCTATGAAACTCATAATATGGATTATAAAATTATAAGGATTATATAAGGTTCAAAATTTAGTTAATACTATTCATAACCTCTTTTGAACGGCTTGTTTGGTAAGTCATGGTCCGATTGAACTCGGTGTTACGTGTAGTGCAAGTTATTGAATTGTTTTGAAGAAGTACATACTATGAAATCTTGGGGTGTTACATAACAGGGGTGTCCTAAGATCCAATAATAGTTATCCACGATGGAACGAACATAGTATGACCTTTTATTTGATATCTCATGTTACTATATTCAAATGTAAATCGAGGATATGTTGTGTATAATACATTTTCTCATCGAACCATTCGAGTTTATCAAACTACATTTTATATTTTTATTCATCTGATAGTTGTTCATAGATAACTATTCCATGTGAGGGAAATTTTAATTATATGGTAAACACTACCATAGTTCCATAAATCAATGATTATGAAGTTGATCATGTAATAGTAGGCATATTGGTAGAGTATTTCTACAAAATATAGAGGATCTTTTCCATCCAGGACTTCTTGTATTTCTATACCATATTATGGATAATATTATATCAAGTATTATTTAAGGCATAAATTTCTGAATTATAAACTAGATGATAGTGTTATTATGGGTTGTACTGTGTGTTGTATTCTAGTTATAATATCGTTAATTTAGTAGAATTAATGCTATTTCTATTTTCTATTAATATCATGTGAGGGACTTGGAATATGGTGATGATATTTGACATCATGAATTTAATGGTATTATTCATTCCGACATCCTTGAGGGGGATTAACTTATCCCACAAGGAAAATAAGTCAATAGTAGTACGACTGTACTTAAACTACTAATTATTTCTGGGGGATATTGATCCACAACTTCCATTACACATATAAAAAATGACAAAAAAATTATTTTTTTGTATGTATAAATTATGGGGTTTTATAGATGAAGTATTCATTAATTGAGAATTCATGAAATGTATTAATTAACTAAACATAATATTGTATCATAGTTCTCCAGAAGTTTCCAAGCCTCTTAAATTTATGGGAGGGCATAGTCCAAGAATTATGAGTACTGCAAGAGCCTGTATAGGATTATTCCATTATGGTGTGAGTTTCTCTTTTTTATTTGAATCTAAGGGTTATTCCAACAAATCTATACTTTTATAGGTATTTATGATCATTTTATACATATCAAAGGGTGATGATTAATTATCGGTAAAAATATTATTCTATCCCATATCGATATATTGGGAGAGTCCTTTTTTTATAGATAATCAATTACTGCATTCATCCATATTGGGGTGATGGTCTATCAATCACATTCAGGGGAGGTGTTGATGTGAATGATTTATTCTATTTCATATTTGAGACCATATTTTAGTGAAAGATATGTATAACCACATCATACTAATTTTGATATTCCAAAACTATAGCTGCATTAGCTAGTGTATCAATACAATAATTTATTGAACTGAGGATATGATCATCATTGTTTTAAAGTGAAATATGCCATCATTCCTTTGACATATCTAGTGATAGGCGACAATTATTCAATTTTTTGTAAAATATTCTTTATTGATCAACTTTACCACTAAAACAGAATCCCCTTGGATGTTCAAGAATGTTATTTGTAGCTCTATAGGTAAATACATACCAGTGATAAAGGCTTGTTATTTAACATCATTATTCATGAATAAATCATATAGTGAAAAAAAAATCTGAAAAAATGGTTTTTATGGAGATAAATATACATCCCCTAGAAAACCCTAGTTGAGTATCATTTTTTCTAGTTTCATGCAAATTAGACTTTAGGAGGATCCATAAAAATATATTTCCCATGTCTCTGGAGTTTCATGGGAATAAAAAATATCATTATCAAGAATAATGGTGTCTACATGTGTGATTTATGTTGTAGGATGTTGCATGGGAAAATTATCCTAGGCCTTTTATTTTACTAACTTCGATGACATGAACTTGATGTCACATTGGTGAAGAATAACATGCAAGTGGGAAAAATTATTATTCAATGTAGGATGTACCTGGATGTACTTGAGCTGGTAAACACGAGAGGACAAGTTTACTTCATGGTTTTATAGGTAATGCCTCAAATTTTACACTATAAAGATAAGAGAAAGGTAATTATTTTAGGCATAAAAAAATATTGAATCATAGTTCATTGATTTTATTGTCGAGTTAGTAGAGAATGTTCTAATTCCCTATATCATTTTTCAACATTATTAAAATGAAAATTGATAAACCCATAGTAACAATATAATGGATGATTGGATTTCCTTCTAGTGGTGGAATTTGGTTTAATCGGTGAATAAGTTATTTTATGATTCTCTTAAGGGGTTTTTGGAAATCCTAATACTATTGGTAAGAAATTTCCTTCTTCATTATCTTTATGATGGGTTGATTTTTTCTAGCTGTGATAGATATGACATGTTGAATCAAGGGGGATACTTTGGGTCACCCTTAGTTTTATGGGATTATTAGTGGTCAACATTTCAATTATTACATAATTAAATTATGTTTCCACGTTGATTACTTGGTGGAATAGTAATAACCCATGTAATTTCCCTGATTTCACTTCAAAATATCATTTCAGAATTATCATATTTTGACTTTATTATCAAAACATGTCATAGACTTTTTGAATGTATGTGAACTGATCAAATTGATATTGAGTTACCACAAAAAGATCATTACCCAATATTAGGCTATTCTTCCCAAGACATGATTAAAGATATAATGCATGGAACATTGATAAGATGTATCATCGTTATTTAATCCAAAAGGTGTGACTAAATAGAAAAAATTCCCTAGGGTGCTCTAAAGGTAGACGATTTCTCATCCTAATTGTCCATCTTTATATGATTGTACACTGAATACCCAACCATGAAGGAATGGTCTTGGAAGTTTGAATATTTATTAATAAAGAGTTATATGATAAAAAATGGAAAAACTCCTTTCATTTATTGATGATTAACTTATCTAAAATTGAGGAAAATCATAATATTCATTTTCTTCTCCCTATAAGGGACAATTTTGGAGATCGATATTTGGTATTCCACCTCTATGAAAACATGGGATTTGATCAATTCATCACCCTATGATTATATGTTAGTAGAATGCAAGGGATGTATCCTCTATTCTTTATACTTGAATCCTCAATGTTTATTTGGTAAGATGAGATGTTTTTTAGCCACATATGTGTTCATCCCAGGAATTTATATATAATTATATGTGAGTTCATATTTATGTTTCCTTAGTAATTTGATATAAATATCTTCCACCTCAAGAGTCATTGAGGAACTATTCATTATAATCCATGAGTCTTACCATGTTACCAGATTTATCTTCTTAAGCTCATAAATGGCGATGGAGATTCCTTCCTCAATTTTTGGAGGTTCATTTGAAAGGTTATACACTTCTTCTTCCACCTATAAGTATATGGAGTCATTTTACAATGTCAAAGATAATTTGAGGGAACCTCTATAACTATTGGTATGAGAGAGCCCATGGGAGGAGACATTGTCATCCAATTATACTAGATATGATACAAATAAATTACAAAGATTCTTATTTCCATTTAATGTATTTGGGGATAAGAAGATCATTTATGTATGGGATTATATGTATTACCTCAATAATATTTTTGGTATCACATAATCACTGTCAGGCATACTCCAAGGATTCATAGGGATGATCCCCAGGCCATTGGGTGACGAAACCTGCATACTTTCATCCACAATACATAATATTCCCCCCTCCTATAGAAAACCTTGTCAGTATATACGATATTTCAAGACATAAAGGGATCACACAACCTATATATTTCACCAACCATCCCATCGATGTGGGTATTTCAAGCATTAATGGAATGTAAATGGTACCACCACAAGGTTGTGAAGCCAAAAAATTCTAATAAAGAAATTATATTCATTTTCTTCATCGATAACCATGAAATCATCATTATATGTGACATCCTCAAACTAAACATTGAACTTGATTTTCCATAGAGGTATTTGATCTCTCTTATCATACCTCGTAACAGTTAGCTTCATCAAAGATAAATCTCCCTTGCAATATCCCAAACCATGAAGGGTACGAATCGGGGGGGGGGTATCATAGAACCATTCAAATTTAGGGAACAACGGATGTTGAAATTTATAATATTTTCAAACAATTATATGTGGTTGACATTTCCCTGGAGTTGATATTTCTATGTAAATCAAATGTGTAAATGGAATTACATGGAATGGTATCACATCTATAAGCCTCAGTATGAGTGAATTCTATCTTGAACTTCTATGTGATACTGGGGGGAATATATGGGCGCCTCACTAATTTATTTTCACTAATATATCTCAAATATGATTGAGATATTGGATGAAAAATCTACTAAATATTTAATAATTTCATACTTTTTTTGTACCAGATATGTAAACATTCCAAAGTGGGGTTGCAACATATTCTTTGGTTTAAGAACTATGGTAATTTAGGTAGAAGGGTATATTGTTTGCGTATAGGTTGAGGAAGAATATGACACTAGTGAAATAGGATTTGTTTGAAATCTATGTTTTCTAGGATGGCCAGACAGTCACACCCCCTCTAGTCGCTCTTCTAAGATGACCATGGTAGTATGAGTACTAGGGGTCTTGGAGGCACCTCTGTGTTTCTTTTGGGATCACCAGAGTGATTTACCATAGTTATCAGTTTATATATATATATATATATATGCTATGAGGATGTGGATAATTTATTGGGTCTTATCATGCCAACAATTTCCACTATACACTCATCTCTTATTCAAGGATCCTCTGTCTCCCCAGTTAGGTACTCGGATGTCATACTCAAAGGAATATTCATCATTTGACAATTATTATGCCTTGTGTATTTTGTTAATAGAACCAAAGATGACTTATAATATCCTTGATTTTTCCATGAATTATTTTAATATTATATAGGAATTAATTCGAGACCAGGCTCTGAGGCAGTGTGCAGTTCCGAGGCCCGTTGATCCCGGAGAAAATGTTGAATTTAATTTAATAATTAAATAACGCGCGTGTGCGGTTTTCCTGAAAAAGTGGAATAACTCCTGAACGGGTGCTCGGATCAGAAATCTAAGGGCACCATTACATTCAGAACAATGTTTTTACCTTAGGCGAGGCATATCACTGGCCGGCGTAGGTCGGTGGTGAAATCTAGTTTTTTTACATAAGAGTAATAAAATATTTAATAAAAATATTTTATTTCTGTAGCGAGATTCTATTAAATCTATTGCAGCGGATATATTCCTTTTTAAATAAAGGCTTTCGCAGGGTCCCGGGTTACCAACCTCATAACCCTGAAACCCTTGGCGGCTCTGGAGGCTCTGGAGAAAACCTCCAGATGCGGCGACGACGACGTGGCAACCAGATCATCGCCAACAAACGACGTAGATCCAGGTAGGATGTTGTTTGTGGTTTTTCTTCCCCATTTTTGATTTCCATGATGAACATGGACTAATCCACGAATAGATTAGCCCACGGATCGATCGTTCTTGTGGGATGGGATATTTGTGGGAATCGTTTGATTTTTATTCTTGAGTTGTTTTGGTTTTCGTTCAACCTTTCTAATGGCGATGAACCAATATTGACACGAACATCAATTGAGGTTCTTCCCTATTGATTGTTGTGTTTTTCTCTCCCGATTCCAATGCGTTCTTCGTGTGCGTTCTTCGCGTTCTTGGGAAAAATCAATCGTTGTGCGTTCATTTGTTAGTGCAATGATCTGAAATCAAAGATCCATCATCGGGACGACCTAACGGAGGTGCGACAGCGATGGAGGCGGACAAATCAACGTGGTTCGGAAGTTCCCATTCTTCAAGCATTTTCATGAGGATTTATTGGGATTCATTTTCAGGGCTGATCGGAAGACCGAAACTGATGGAATCAGTTTTCTATGGGCGGGACGACCCCAAATCCGGAGTTTCGTGATGATCGGGTGGTTGGATCAAGATCCGGAGGATTAGCCGAGGCGCGCTGAGGAAGACGACGCTTCTGAAAATTTCCTCACTACATGTAGTGTAGTATGGGCTACACGGCGTGTGTTCATCAGTGGGATTCCATAACATGTACTCTGGGAGTACACGGACATTGGCAGGGTACACGGCCAAGGACACACTGTGTATACCCGTCCTCGGGCAGACCCGGCCAGATACACGGGATACCCTGTGAACTGGTACACAGGTAGGCGACACAGACATGGGTAGAGACCATGTACTGGCACATGGCCAGCGTACACAAAGTGAGCCCAGGTGCTCAAACACAGCGTGTACCACTTCTACATGTTGTGTAGATGCTTTCTACCTAACAAGCCAAATTACACGGGCCGTTTACAGGGGCCGTACCCGGGGTCAAGGAACACGACATGTACTTTTTCTATATGTCGTGTAGTTTGGTTTTATATGGCTTGAATGAATGACATGGGCCGTTTACACGTGCAGTACCCATGGTCAAGGAACACGGCGTGTAACCATACTACATGTCGTGTAACCTTTTCTTCGTGGCTTGAGCCACTTGTCTTCTGTGACATGGACTAGCTTCTTAGGGTTCGTACCTATGGTTTTTCCCCTGAATGTTTTGGAATCATTTTATATATACAGGAGTATGATCCCTTCAGCACGTCTTCCTAAATAGAGTCGTTGGAATACCCTATGTGAGACGTAGAGCCAGATCCTCTATTCATTCCTGGAACCCTAGGTAGAGTTCTTGGTATCGACGTGACCAACTTTACCCGAGCGCCGATCCTATGCTTAGCGGATTAGCCCAGACTGAGTTGTTGGAATCACCCCGTGGCTTTAGGTTTTGATCCTCATCTGAGTGTCATGTTCCCAAGTAATTGTGGAGTGTGTTCTCCCAGAACGAGTACTTCGTATCTCTCTCTTCAGACCTAGGAGTGGGTTCTCCCAGTTGCATACTTAGTGGAATCTTCGAGCTGGATCCTAGTGGTGGTATCATGATGGTTGTTTGTGTGTGAGTATATCTAGATATTCTTGTGATATGTTCTGTAGACATATACTGTGTGGAGCTGTCTGTATCTTTCCTTTGTGTTATTTTCCATTGTTGGATTTCCTTTGTGGTTTCGGGGTGTCCTATCGGGTATTATTATACTCACCCCTGCACGGGCTTTTCCCGCACGTGTCATGTCTTGTGAAGACGAGCGAGCCTTTGACAAGATTCTAGGTGGACTAGGATCGGACGATGTTCAGTGAGATCAGACAGGCCGAGGTGCATTCCTACGGCTACAGATTGCAGTCCCAGTACCTTTTCATACAGGTTGGACTTTGTTACAGACTTTCTTCTGGTGGGCTTGTACTTTTGGCCCAGGGATTTACATTCTTGCACTTTAATTTCCTATTGTACTCTGTGGCTAGGTTTTAGTGTATTCATGCATCTTTTCCACTTTAGTAGTTTTTACTTTTCATCTTTCTGGACTTGGAGATGTGTGTGTGTGTGTGTATAGGTTTATAGGCAATGCCTCCCATGTTAGTAGCATGCCTACTCGGTGCTAGTCACTTGCCCATGGCCTATTGGAGGCGGGTTTGGGGAGTTGCGGCTCGGCCCCCACTGGGACGGGTCGTGACAGAGTTGTATCAGAGGTGGTTGGTTCTACCTTAGGACCGAGAGTTTGTGAGTTGGTTTGGGGCAATAGTGTTAAGTGTTTCGAGTTCAGATTTTAGGCCAGGGACCCCAGTGTTGGTGCGGGCGGCCAACGTATCCATACACCAGGACCCTGATAACTTGATTTTCGACTCGGAAAATGAGAACACTTGTTGTAGAGAGAATAATGGTACATGTATTATATAGGAATGGGTTGTGGTTTCCATGTCCTTTTTGAGTCAGCTCTCCAGATATACTCACTGACTGAGATACATCTTGTTTCTTTAACAGGATTCCAATGTGACGTGCACCCGCTTGGATCCAGCAGATCGATCACGAGGATGACCCCCTCAATGATGAAGCCTCGTTACAGGGACTGGATCCCTTAGTTTTACCACCAGGTGGTGTGCCAGTTATCCCACCACCTGTGGAGCAGTGTTTAGTGCATGTTTTACCAGTGGAGGAGGAGCGCAGGCTGAGCGCACTCCATGAGTTCCAGAGATAGAGACCCCTCAAGTATCGAGGCGAGCCTGACCCTCAGGCAGCAGAGGACTTGCTTGAGGCGGTGACCAGAGTCTTCCATTTGGTCAGGACACCGGCAGACCAGATGGTGATCCTGGTAGCGAGCCTTCTGCAGGGCTAGGCAGGACGATGGTGTAGTTTGGTTTCCAGACTCACGACGAGGTGACACTCGCTTGGTCGGAGTTTGAGAGTCTCTTCATAGAGGAGTTTTCACCGGTAACCCTGAGAGTAGTGTGCATACAAGAGCTTCTTCAGCTCCATCAAGGAACCATAACAGTGGCTGACTATTCGTAGAGATTTATCGACCTCTCACGGTACTCGATGGATATGGTAAGGGATCAGTACTTTAGATCTCATACTTTTGAGCAGGGATTGCGTAGAGATATCTGAGATAGCATCATCCGTATGTACATTCCTACTTATGTTGGGGTGCTCGAGCGGGCTTTGGTGGTTGAGAGCTTCTTGGTAGAGCAGAGACAACCGGAAGTTGTCGGTAGTGGGCGAGCTGGAGTAGAGACCTCGGCAGTAGGGAGATGACGTCAGGGATCCAGGCATGGGAGAAATTTTTAGAGGAGATCCCAGGACATGGTATGTTACGTACATGGTTCGCAGGGCGCATCCATCTAGCCTCGAGAGAGGTGATTCTAATCATGTGATGGCTGGGGAAATCTCGCTCAAGATTTCCTGACACGCCGTACTACTGATACGGGAGCAGTGGATGGACCCCCAAGGCAGAGGAAACGTGTGGAGAAGATAGATCTGTGGGGCGGCGGACGTGGTAGAGGAGATGGGAGAGTAGCTGGAGGTGGTCGGCATTTTGACCCTCTTCCACCACCACCCCTAGGAGGTCTACCCCAAGCCCATGGAGCTGGGGGACAGAGGCAGGGACAGCTGCAGGCGGCAGAGGCTTATGTCCCAGGTACTCCCGGAATGATTAGAGGTACTATCTGTGTCTTTTCTACTTTGGCTACCATATTGATAGACACAAGAGATAGTCATTCATTTCTGGATGCTTATCTTGTTCGAGACCTTGAGATTCCAGTTGAGCCATTGACTCGACCCTTACTCTTTGAAACACCGACTGGAGAAGATTCAAAGATCACACACCTCTGTAGACAGTGTGACCTGACCCTTGGAGGTGAGAGTTTTGGTTGGAACCTCTTTGTGGTAGCGTCGAGGCCTTACGGTGTCATTCTTGGTACAAATTGGCTATCCATAGTTCATTCCCAGATCGACTGTTTTAGGTGAAGGGTGAGGTGTGTCTGCAGTGATGGAACGAGGTTCTATTTTGTCGGTGAAAGGGAGACCCGGGCAGCGCAGGATGGACTCGTGCATAGGAGGGCACAACCGATTTCACATCAGTTGGCTGGCCTAGCCCCTGGCGCAGCAGATATTAAGAGTTTCCAGTTTCCAGTAGTAGTGGATGAGTATGAAGACGTCTTTCCAGAGGATGTCCCTGGAATACCTCCCCGTCTGGAGATATATTTCTGCATTGAGTTTCAACCCGGGACGACACTGATATCAGCATCAGCATATCAGATGGATCCTGAAGAGCTTCATGATCTGAGGGTGCAGTTGGACGACTTGTAGAAGAAGGGCTTTGTGAGACCCCACGTTTCACCTTGGGCGGCCCTAGTTTTGTTTTCCAAGAAGGCAGACGGGAGGTTGAAGCTATGTGTGGATTACCGGTGCTTGAATCAGGTGATTGTAAAGAACCAGTATCCACTACCGAGGATCGATGCCCTCTTCGACTAGTTTAGAGGGGCACGATGGTTCTCGAAGGTTGACCTACGATCATGCTATCACTAGTTGCGAGTACGAGATGAGGATATACCGAAGAAGGCTTTCCGATGTCTCTATGTTCACTATGAGTACTTGGGGATGCCCTTCGGTGTGATGAACGCCCCGACAGTGTTCATGGGACTCATGAACCAGATCTTTGAGCCCTACCAAGACCGGTTTGTAGTTGTCTTCATCGACGATATCCTTGTGTACTCTGCGTCTGAGGATGAGCACGCGAGACTCTTAAGGATGGTTCTGGACACACTCCGAGAGCACCAGTTGTATGGGAAACTCTCGAAGTGTCAGTTCTGGTTACAAAAGGCCCACTTTCTGGGACACGTTATCTCAGAAGATGGTGTAGCTGTGGACCCAGCCAAGGTGGAGGAATTTCTAGCATGGGAGCCACCTCGGAGCGTGACGGAGGTGCAGAGTTTCCTTGGGTTGGTAGGATACTATTGGAGATTTATTCTTGATTTCTCCAGGATTGAAGTACCCATGAACGGTTTGACCCGAAATGGGTAGCCATTCGTGTGGACAGAGAGATGCTAGTAGGCTTTCCAGTAGTTGAGACAGAGTTTGATGAGCGCCTCGATCGTGAGATTACCAGAGGAGGGTGTCGAGTACGTAGTGTTCTGCGATGCATCCGGAACTAGGCTTGGTTGTGTCCTGATGTAGAGGAAAGTAGTGATTGCCTATGGCTCACGTCAGTTGAGACCACACGAGCAGAACTACGTGACCCATGATCTTGAGTTGGCAGCGGTAGTCTTCGCATTGATGATGTGGCGACACTACCTGATGGGCGATCAGTTTACCGTCTACTCTGATCAAAAGAGTCTCAGATATATCTTTTCTCAAAATGATCTGAATACGAGATAGAGGCGATGTCTTGAGTTCCTCCAGGATTACGACTTTGAGATCGTTTATACTCCTGGGAAGGGGAACGTGTTGGCATATGCTCTCAGTAGGAAATCCAATTCGCTGTTGCTGGATGAGGCGATGAGGCAGTTCGCCTCCTTACAGTTATCCTTCATGGATGGAGATGAGGGAGCTTAACTTCAGTTGATGGTTTTTACCCCTCAACTCTTACAGTGAGTCAAGGATGCACAATGTGAGGATTCTAGCTGTGTTACTCTATGTGCTCAGATATCCACAGGTAATGCTGCTGACGGATATTCAGAAGGTGGGGAGCACGTTGTTCTTTTCAGAGGGCGCACGGTATTACCAGTGATGTTGCAAGAGGAGGTTTTGAGGGAGTTTCATAAATCCCAATTGGTAGTACATCCAGGCATAGCAAATATGTATCAAGACCTCCGACGTCAGTTCTAGAGTCTAGGAATGAAGAAGGGTGTGGCAGAGTTCATCTCTCAGTGCCTTACATGTCAGTACGTAAAGGCTGAGCACCAGGTGCCAACAGGTTTGACTCATCCCCTTGAGGTTCCAGAGTGTAAGTGGGATGGGATATCCATGGACTTCGTGACGGTTCTACCATATACGTCTAGGGGACACGATGCCATCTGGGTGATCATTGACCGACTAACCAAGTCGGCCCACTTCCTAGCCATACGAGAGTAGAGTTCAGTAGAGTGCATGGGATGCCTCTATGTGTAGGAGATAGTCTGACTTCATGGAGTTCCATCCACGATCGTCTCAGATCGTGTTGCTCGTTTCACATCCCGGTTGTGGAAGGGATTGCAGGAAGCTTTTGGGACTCAGTTTCACTTGAGCACAACGTTACATCCCCAGACTGATGGTCAGACAGAGTGGACCATTCAGGTCCTGAAAGATATGCTTCGAGCTTGAATTCTTGATTCCGGTCATAGTTGGGAGGATCACCTACCACTGGTGTAATTTTCTTATAACAATAGTTATCATTACACTATTTGTATGGCACCATTCGAGGCTCTGTACGGGTGACCCTGCAGGTCGCCACTTTGCTGGACTGACCCGGGAGAGTCAGCAATCATGGGCCTAGAGATGGTGAGAGCTACTACAGAGAAGGTGCAGGTCATCTAGGAGCGGATGAAGACTGAACAGAGTCGGCATAAGTCTTATGCCGACAGAAAGCGAAGGCCCTTGGAGTTCGGGGACGGAGACCATGTGTTCCTTCGGGTCTCACCTCGACGGGGATTGCAGAGATTTGGCCGAGGCGGAAAGCTATCTCTGACGTTCATTGGCCCTTTTCAGATTTTGAGTAGAGTAGGCACAGTGGCATATCTCTTAGCTCTACCTCCTCAGATGGACCAGGTACACAATGTCTTCCATGTGTCACAGCTACGGAGGTACATGCATGATCCATCGCACGTTATCGACTGGGGCAAGCTGAACATTGATGATGGAGCGGCCTTTGCTAATTACCCAGTGGAGATCGAGGATCTACAATATAAGATCCTTCGTGGGTGAGCTATTACCTTGGTGCGTGTCCAGTAGCAGCACGAGAATCTCCAAGAGAGCACGTGGGAGTGGGAGGCTCAGATTCACGTGCAGTACCCACATCTTTTTAGTAGCCTTTGTTTTGGCTTTTTGGGGATGTAAAAGCCCTAAGGTGGGTGTGATGTAATGTCCCAGATTTTTCCATGTATTATTTTAATATTATATTGGAATTAATTAGTGACCAGGCTTTGAGATGGCGTGCAGTTCCGAGGCCCGGTGAGCCCGGAACAAATGTTGAATTTAATTTAATAATTAAATAATGCGCTCGTGCAGTTTTCCTAAAAATGTGGAATAACTTCTGAACTGGTGCTCAGATCAAAAATCAGAGGGCACCATTACTTCCATAACAACGTTTTTACCTTATGTGAGGCCTAAAATCGGCTGGTGCAGGTCGGTGGTGAAATCTAGTTTTTGGACATAAGAGTAATAAAATATTTAATAAAAATATTTTATTTCTGAAGTGAGACTCTATTAAATCTATTGCAGTGGATATCTTTATTTTTAAATAAAGGCTTGCGCAGGGTCCAAGGTTACAAACCTCATAACCCTAAAACCCTTGGCGGCTCTAGAGGCTCTGGAGAAAACCTCCCGACGCGGCGACGACGACGCGACGATCGGATCATCACCAACAAACGCCGTGGATCCAGGTAGGATGTTTTTGTGGTTTTTCCCCGTTTTTGATTTCCACGATGAACATGGACTAATCGACGAACAAATTAGCCCACAAATTGATCATTCTTACGGGATGAGATATTTGCGGGAATCATGGGATTTTGATTCTTGAGTTGTTTTCGTTTTCGTTCAACCTTTCTAACGGTGACGAACCAATATCGACATGAACATCGATCGAGGTTCGTCCCTCTCGATTGTTCAGTTTTTCTCTCCCGATTCCAACACGTTCTTCGTGCGCGTTCTTTGCGTTCTTGGGAAAAATCGATCATTGCATGTTCTTTTGTTGGCGCAATGATCTGAAATCAAAGATCCAACATCGGGACGATCTAATGGATGTGCGACAGCGATGGCGACAGACAAATCGACATGGTTCGGAACTTCCTGTTCTTCCAGCGTTTTCATGCGGATTGATCGGGATGGATTTTCAGGGCCGATCAGAAGCCCAAAACTGACAGAATCAGTTTTTTAGGGGTGGGACGACCCCAAATCTGGAGTTCCGTGATGATCGGGCCGTTGGATCAAGATCCAGAGGATTAGCCGAGGCTCGCGGAGGAAGACGACACTTCTGGAAATTTCCCGACTACACGTTGTGTAGTATGGGCTACACGGCGTGTGTTCGTCGGTGGGATTACATAACGTGTACTCTGGGAGTACACAGACATGGGAAGGGTACATGGCCAAGGACACATCATTTATACCCCTCCCTGACTAGACCCGTCCAGATACACGGGATACCCCGTGTACTGGTACACGGGCAGGCGACACAGACACGGGCAGAGATTGTGTGCTGGCATATGGCCAGCATACACGGAGTGAGGCTAGGTGCTCGGACACGGCGTGTACCTCTTCTACGCGCCATGTAGTATCTTTCTACCAATCAAGCCAAATGACATGGGCCGTTTACACGGGCAGTACCGGGGTCAAGGAACACGGTGTGTACCTTTTCTACACGCCGTGTAGTTTGGTTTTATACAGCTTGAATGAATGAAATGGGTCGTTTACACGGTCAGTACCTGAGGTCAAGTAAAATGGTGTGTAACCATACTACACGTCGTGTAACCTTTTCTTCATGGCTTGAGCCACTTGTCTTTTGTGACTTGGACTAGCTTCTTAGGGATCATACCCATGGTTTTTTCCCTGAAGGTTTTGGTATCATTTCCTATATACGAGAGTATGATCCCTTCAATAGGTCATCCTGAATAGAGTTGTTGGAATCTCCTCTGGGAGACGTAGATTCAGATCCTCTATTCATTACTAGAACCCCAGGTAGAGTTCTGGGTATCGAAGTGACCAACTTTACCCGGGCATTGATCATCTGCTTAGCGGATTAGCTCAGACTGTGTTGTCGGAATCACCCTATTACTTTTAGTTGTTATCCTCATATGAGCGTCGTGTTCCCAAGTATATTTTGTGTGTGTTCTGTCGGAACGATTACTTCTCATCTCTCTCTTCAGACCTAGGAGTGGGTTCTCCCGGTTGCATACTTAGTGGAATCTTCAAGATGGATCCTAGTGGCGGTATCGCAATGGTCGTTTGTGTATGAGTATAACTGGATATTCTTGTGATATGTTCTGTAGACATATATTGTGTGGAGCTGACTGTATCTTTCCTTTGTGGTATTTTCCCTTGTTTTATTTCATTTTTGGTTTCAGGGTGTCCTACTGGGTATTTTCATACTCAACCCTGCACGGGCTTTTCCCGCACGTGTCATGTCTTGTGAAAAAGAGCGAGCCTTTGACAGAATTCTAGGTGGACTAGGACCGGACGGTGTTCAGTGAGATCAGACAGGCTGAGGTGTCTTCCTACAGCTACAGATTGAATTCATAGTACCTGTCATTACATTTTGGACTTTGTTACAGACTTTCTTTAGGTGGGATTGTACTTTTGGCCCAGGGATTTACTTTCTTGCACTTTACTTTCTTTTCGTACTGTGTGGTTGGTTTTTAGTGTATGCATGCATCTTTTCCACTTTAGTAGTTTTTACTTTTCAGCTTTGTGGGCTTGGAGATGTGTGTGCATGTGTACATGTTTATATGCAATGCCTCCCATGTTAGTTTCATGCCTACTCGGTGCTAGTCACTAGCCCTTGGTCTATTGGAGGCGGGCTTGGGGAGTTGTGGCTCGGGCCCCATTGGGACGGGTCATGAAATGACCCCTTTTTCTAATGAGCGATTCCATTGGTGGGGAGGTTACTATTCCTCAATCATTGTATAAATCATGTCTCCAGGCATTAGAGCTCATGTAATAGATGAATTTGACTCTACATCTTCTATTTGATTGACTCATTCCTGTCGTGGGGCATACAAAATAAATTTTTAAATTTCATATGTATAGAATAGTTGTTAACAGAAGGGAGTCTCAAGAATAGGAGTAATCATAAAACGAGGTTCTTTTTTGTGAAAATAACTAGTGTTAATTCATTTTGAACAAATTAAAAAAAATAATCAGTGTTATTTGATAGGTTTAAAACAATCAAGAAATATGGTGATCAGAGTGGATTTTTCTAGACCTAGTTTTGTGTTATAATGTTTTCCATGAATGTCCCTTTTTTCCATTGTATGATTAGAGAGATATTCATCTACCGAATCCTATATATCCCTTTTCCAAATAATTATGATAAGAATATTCCTATTTAAATCCTCAAGTAGGTCTATTCTATTTCCTATGTGTGTAAAGACTGTAAAATACTCACCCCCAATCATAATATATTCCACCATATACAGAAGATAATTGGGTGGAGAGAGATAAAGATTATTGACCAAGCATTTAAAACCAAAAAATTAAAATAGTATTCGATTCCATTTATAATTTTAAACTTAACTAATAATTGAAAAAACATTTATAATGAAGAAGGTCTCCTATGAGACTACAACACAAGAACTCAGGCAAAGAACATAGGTATAACATCCCATGTTCCTGATCATTCAGTGAAACTACATATCCATGTATGGGAATGTTTATATGATGAGGGATAAGGGATACCATAAAAAAAGAAAAATGTAAAAAAGTAATAAATTATAGAAGCCATCTATCTAATTCTTCTATCACAGGTCGATCGGAGGTTGTGTGTAAGAAATGGAATGGATTGAGAGCTGGGAGCTCCTCTCCTTCTATAGGAAGAATTTTTCCACTAGAAATTGGCCTATTAAATTCTGAATTAATTAAATAATCACACATTAATACTTTCTTCAATGTTATTCATGTTTCCTTGGCCATCTACCATCAATATTTTAGAGTATTTGGATGCTTGTTGAGGGAGGTATGGCCTTTTTAATCCAATAATATATTATGTCCAGGAAGACTCTACACATTTCATATATCATGCATAAATGACCATAAAAAAGTCCTCTTCATTCATTAGAGCCTTAATTAAAGTTTTTACTAATTTTAATTCATGGAAACCCTAAAAATTTAAATGTAATTTACAACCTCAAGTACGAGTTGTTAATTTTTTATTTGGTGGTTTTTTTCTGGATGAAATTTCCATGAAGCATCCATTAATTTAGATTCATTCAAAATACATCGTAATGGATTCCAAAATTAATATAAGATAATGGGTTAATGAAACGTTGATTAAAATTTCATATCCAGTTGTAATCACCTCAATTGTATGTGTTTATCCCGAGATTTTCATCTGTTACTCTAATTGGGTCCATGATGTCCGCTCGAAAAATAATTAAACATAATTGATTTTTTATGGTCTTTAGATTTTCAAATAAGCCCACGATCTACATGATAAAGATGAAATAAATAAATCAATGATTTTATTAAAAAAATAATCATTCAATTTAGAATTATATTTTTAATTAAATGACCAAAATACCCTTGATTTGAAAATCTGTAAAAAAAACCAGATTTATAAAACGTTCAATTTTAACAAAATAATCAGAAAAACTTATTAAAATCATGAAAATCAGATGAAATTTGAATAATATATAAGATTAAATCATTAAAAATCATATAAAAAATAATTAATGTATTATCTCTATCAATTATACCCCACTTAAACCATGCTTTTCGTTGGGCATGAAATCTCAGCATTGAAAATATGAGGGCACCAATGTAGTCAATATTTAAATTACAATGAAATAAAATCAAACAATATTCAATGTCAAATAAAATTTTACAATTCGACATTAAATATGAATTTAATTTACCAATTTTTAAAGAATCAATCAACTCATGCAATTTAAATTTCTCTTTTTAAAAATGAGGGGAATTATCCTTTTATTCATTAATACTCCTCGATTTATTTTTATTAATCATACCATATCATTATTTACATCATGTTAATATTTTCTATCATCTATAATGATACAATTAAATTGGAGTTATTCTAATATCATGAGAACCTTCTAATAATCCATTGGATTTTAAATTAACTGCTTTCTTTACATTGTAATGAAAAAAGAACCTAAAATTATAAGGACATTCAATAATGGAACAAATAACTCTATGGCTTATGGTTGGTGGGAAAATGTTTAAAAAAATTTAAGGAAAAAATATTATGTTTGGATCTTAAGTACAATGCATGAATAATAATGTGAAATCACTAGATAAACATCACTCAAATCCCCTTGAGAATGTGAGACACAAAACAACTTTTTTTAATGAGGGACATGAGACAATCGGTGATTACAAAGAATTATATCATCCATCTTCTCCCCCCTTTTTAATTCTCTAGATATTTATAGCTTTAATTTTTCATTTTTTCATTTTTTAAGGAGAAAGAGCTAACAATTGAATAAAATGAATGAATTCATATCATGCACTTAATTTTTTAGAGTTGCATGAGTGATAAAAGTATGTACAACAGGGAATTCAAGTACATCTACATTTTTTAGGGAGAACCAGATGAAAAAAATAAAGAAAAATAAAATGATGAATCAATCTTAATTCTATCATTATAATCTTTCCAAAACTTTCACTCACATGTAACACCACCCAAAAACGATTCATATCCCAAAGAACACAAACAAAGGACCTTCCCCCTCACTCAGACTTGAAATAATAATGCAAAAATATGTAAAGTGCATGAAGGTAATGAAAAAATCGTCTTGTAATGTGCCTTAAACCTATAATTCAATTCCTAGATTCTATAGGATAAAAAAGATTTTATTTAAGGGAAGGTTTTTGGAAGAAAATGTGGCTACCAAAGTAGTACCTAAATCATTTTAAATGTTATTTTCACAATCATCGGTTTGATAAGTTTTAATACATGTTCTATAAGGAGACATGTCACAATATCACTCAAGGAATATGATCAATATAAGATAGATAATATTTGGTCAATAAATTCTTGTGGTAATGAGAATTTTTATTTTAGAAAACCATCTATTGAATTAATAATAATAATAAATCGATTTGAATGAATTTCATAAATTTATATCATGAAGGATTATAGGGAAATTTAATTTACATGAATCATTTAATTCATTAAAATCTTAAGTATTTATTTCAATATCCATACACCATTTAAATCATTCATTTCTCCATTTTATTCGTTCATTTTCATTACCATTGAATTCTAAAAAATGGAATCATTATATTCCCAAGAAACACATCACTCCAAGATAAGTGGAGTAAAATATAAATTCAAGTGTGGGAATTAACTTTTAGTTTAATTATCAAATCACGATAGGAGGGAAAAAAATATGGAATTAAAATTATATTCAATGTAAAAACAAACTCCCTTTATAAATTATGCTTTAATTATGTGGTTCGTGTCATGTTTCTTCATATCTTTTTTGAATCACCCTCACAATGTGTGTTCTATTAAGTATCTCTATTTTCCTGTCATGAATTATGGAAATGAAATATAATAATGAATATAAATGATAATATAGGTGTGTTAAATCATGATAAAATATGACATAGGGAAATATTTGAGTATGAAAATATATTTGGGTAGCCTCCCTAAAGTGCTTTTGTTTAATGTCATTGGATCAAATAAATTTTTTAAATAAATTGAAAAATCATAGAATAAAATAATCCATAACCCACATGTAATTGATGCAGTCTCAATAATGCATTTAAATTAACTTTTTAAGGTAAATATGACTGATATTAATCAATTATAAAGCATTGATACAACCTAATGGGTCTTTAGTGGTATTTGGGGTGAATGAGTGTGATCTCCTCCACTGGTTCTTGAGGTATGGTCTCGTGGAACTTCTTCATCCTCTACCCATTTACATTTAATGGTTTCCCCACCTTATTTTTTAATCTTCACTACATAAATGTTATATAGGTGAATAAAAGTAAAGGGATCTTCCCATCCGGAATGATGTTTACCTCCTATTATCATATGTCTGTATCTGTTTAAAAGAACATGATCTCTAGGGTTGAAGGTTCTTGTTTGAATTATCTTTTCATTGTACAATTTTTTATATATTTATATATCATTTAATTACCAAAATATTATCTCCTAATTCTCCTAAAAATTCAATCTTCTCTCTTTCCGAGCTTTCTCAATGTCCAAATTTACCTCTCTGGCTGCCCAGTTGTATTTCTGCTCTAATTCCACAAGATGGTGGAAACACATTCCATAAATTAATATAAAGGGGATCATCTCAAAGGGTGTGTTTTAGGATGTTCTTTACATCCATAAATCATCATCAAACCTTTGGATCTAGTCTTTCCTATTGGGTTCAACAGTCTTTTCCAGAATGCCTTTGATTTCTATATTGGAGACTTCTTCTTGTCCATTTGTTTTGGGATGGTATGGTGTTGATGTTTTATGATGTACCCCACAATTTTTTATAAAATCATCTATTTTACATTTGTGAAAATTATTTCCCTAGTCATTGATGAATTCTCATGGCACTCCAAACCTCCGGAATATGTAAGCCCTGAAAAAATCACAAACAACATTGGCATCGTCAGTTCTTGTTGCTTTTTCTTCCACCCATTTTGGATCATAATCCACATAAAAAAGAATATATTATTTTACAAATGAAATTGAAAATGTTCCAAAATTTATACAACCAACACATAAAAAATTTCATGAAAAAATTATTGGTATTTAAGGAATCTCATGTTATTTGGATATGTTACCCAAAAACTGGAATTTTTTACATGTTTTACAAAATTCATTTGCATCCATGAATAAGGCGGGCCAAAAGTGTTCAAATTGTAACGCCCCAACCCCAGTTACCCAGAGTCGGTGCATTATTGCGTAACATTTTCATGATCACAAAGATCAAGTCTCGAAAGACCGATTAGTTTAGTATCTTTAGAAACACTAGATACATTCATAAGTCTTACATTACATCATAAAGTGAAAACCCACAATAACATAGTCTCCATAGTCCACACTTATCTCCCCGTTAGAAAATCCCTCTAGGTCAGTCATAAAATATTTCTTCACATCCTGGGAAAAATAAAACATTGAAAGGGGTGAGCTCAGATGCTAAGTAAGGATAAAAATATAGCAGAAGCTTTCATAAACAAACATAAACATTTAAGGCAATGTATAACTATAAAAATCTTTTTAAACATGAACTTCAGCATAATATGGAAAAAGTAAAATGAAATAATTCCATCTACTTATTCACATGGATATTTTACTGGTCGAATAATCACATGCAATATCAATAACCACTTTCATAATGATGGAATGCATAATGCCAGACTATCATAACCACATAGCCAAGGCCTCGTGCCAAGACTACAAATAAGATTTTGTCAAGGCCTCGTGCCAAGACACTAGTTTGTCTCATGAGACCTGCCGATGCATCGAGAAGTAATAGCGGGCTCCACCCGTCACTTATTAAGTCCAATGCATTCCTTATATGAACATGTCTAAACATATCATAAACTATAACATTATCGTATCACATAAAACATGCATAAATTAAACATAACATTTCCACATTTAAATCACAATATATCAATACAACACATTGATATAATAAAATATTATCAAAACCATTTTCAATACCAAAATAAATGAAAGTTAAAACTTGTTTTTTATTTTTCATTTAAAAAAAGTTATGGATTGTAAAGGAAGCCGAAAATCAAATAATGGTCATGGCGGTGGAGAAGTCATTGTCACCACATACATACGAAAATAAAACCATTCCTTTTTTTCATTTAGTAAAATGCTTCATATAAAAATGATTCTTTTTGGATAAACGTAAAAGTCAAAGGGGTTTATACACCGTATAAAAGAAAGTTGTGTATAAAATAAAATATGCCTCAATGAAAGGAGATTGAGATGAAGTCCTTACAAAGAATTTTTTTTAAATTAAATAGATCTATTATGTGTATTCACTATAATTACACATAAAGAAAGTACAAATACAATATAGGACATAAAAATATCATGACATAATTTGAAAGTAGGAGATTAAACTGAAGAGCAGAAATTGGGTTAAGAAGTTCCCTTACCTCGTGTCTGACATGACACAATCATTATTTAACCTCCTAAATAATAAACTAGAGTTAATTTATACTTTCTTAAGAACATTTTTCAAGATCATTATTCCTTTTATATCACTTATTATTATGTAATTATTTAAGTTAATAACGGTCATTTTGTTGATCTTTGGCACTTGAGTAAAAAATAAACGTCTTATAATTACAAGTTGATTATGTGGTTGAATATCCATTATCTACTAAATTATATTAATGATGTAGATATAATATATATCATAAATATCTAGTATATACATTCATTCATAATATTACGTAACATTTAGAGGTAAGAAATGAAATGTACCGTTCATGGAGACGGTAAGTCGTACGTACGCATGAACGCTACTTTCATTTCTATTTCGTATTTAATGGAATGAAATCATAATGATGTAAAGGTATATTATAGTTCCAGTATAATATAATATATAATATCATTTAATACATCCTCTATACATCTGACATATGTCATTAACGACTGAAATCACTTTGAGGGGGCGGTAGTCCGCACTTCCTAAAATGAAATTATCGCGTTTATCCCTAATGTAAATCATAAAGGTATGCCATAAATGAGAAATACAGAAGCATAAGGAAAACATGATCATAATATATATCATACATAGAAATAGTTTCATCATAATGGCCACCATTAGAGGTGTTAAAAGAATATTGAGCAATCATCGTTTCATGAGGCAGTATTTCGCCACCCACAGAAACAATATGTTCTTTAACCATTAATAGAAGGTGTGTGTAAGTGTAATTCAAATACTTATCATAACAATATCCTAGTATATTTTAGATACTGGTGTTGTTACAAAATAAAGTAATGAAAATATTTTAAGGGGTTTGAGAAGAAAAATAAAACAAAATGACATAAGAGAAGACATTACCTTAAAATCAGGTAACTCATTTTGATTTGAGCCAAAGGCTTCCTTGGAAAGAATTCTGCCCAAAGTGAGGCTTCTAGGAGTAATATAGGGAATTTGAGAGAGTATTTGGGAAGAGGTTGGCCGAGACAAATGGCTTGGAAGGTTTGAATTAGGTGGTAGAGGTGGGGGCCTTTTATAAGAGGAGAGGAGGGCCACTCTTGGAAACTCATGAAATGTTACATTATTATCAAATGATTTTCGGATTTCAAAGGTCCCAAAATTATATATTTCTATGATAAGGTGATAAGGATTATAAATATACTCATCCAATAGGTCATTGACATGTGTAAGTATTATATTATACATTATCTATTTATTTTATTTAAATCGTTAATTAATGAGGTAATCGCTACATCATCATGGTGTCATAAAATATTTAATTTATTTAATGTCTAAAAATTATAAAAAAATTAAAATGAATTAGAGAATCTTCTTATATTTCCAATTAATATTTATAGTCGAAATTGTAACATATATAACCCCATGCAATAATTATTTTAGTAAAATAACACATGTTCGTGACAATTTTATTTTTACTTTAAATAAAAAGTTATTAATGTCATTTTCTTACCCAAGTGGCTCTATGGGGTCCCCTAGATGACCCATGGATTGTATTGGTCGGCCATGACTCATCCAATAAGTGTAGTACAAGTGTCAAGATATTTTCATATTTTTATAATATCATTTTTACCTTAAATTTCACTAATTATCTTTAATCACGATTAATAAAACTTAAAAGTTACTATTCACCAAAAAATTATTTTAATCCCATTGAACCACATTTTACATCATAATGAAAACCATATATTTCAGATTTTTGAAATTAAATTCATAGAAGCGGTAAAGTTTCATTTAAATGAAAAATAAGTTTTTTAACTACGACTTATTCGTTTCACTATTCATCAAAAATTCAAGTTTTTCAGAACAATGCCAAAATTTCACCCTAAGTTATAATTGATATTCAGAATTCAAAAATGATGTCTATTTTAAAAAATTCCAAACATACAAGTTTCATTAATTAATTTTATAATTAATTCCTGCTGTCACAGCAAATAGCGTGTTTTTAAGAAACAATATATATCAAAAGATTGACAATTGTTTATGTCCAATTTCAAAGTGAAATTAATTATAATGACAACAATTGGATAAAATGGTAAAAATATATTCTAATTGTACTTTAAAACCACTCAATTTTATAATTTATCACTATAAATTATTTTTATTTAAAAAGTTGTTTTTAAGTATTTTTCACTATTCATAAAAAATTGAAGTTCTCCGAAAATTACAAACAATTCAACATAGGATAATTTAGATATTCCGAATACAAAAATGAAGTCCATTGTGAAATATAAAATTTATTTAATTTCAAAAGGTGGGTATTACTATTCATAATGGCTATTTTGACTGGTCGCAGTGTGTTAGAAACTCGAACTTGCGTACAATGCGAGCTATTGCATTATTGAAAGAGAAGCGTATCGTGGAAGCTCAGGGTGTTAAATTTTCCCCTCATTCAATAAATTGTGTCCTCATAATTTGAAATTTTTCTTTGAAAATAATAGGTTGAAAATAGAAAATACCTTTGTGGAAAACCCACATCAGAAATAAGGTTAATAAAATTTAGCCTTAATAAGAGGGAAAGGGAAATGAAAATGTGACCTCAAAATTATGATCTCGATAAGGAGAACATTGGTGGAAATTAGAGACATATAATTAGAGGAAAAACGTAAATATTTGTAGGGAGTGATTGAGTTCATCAATCACAAAAAAGTGTAACATTGAGGGCCCCAAAGCTTTCAATCTATATTGATTTAAAATATTATCAGTTCAACAAGACATAAGGTATTAGGATAACACATTTTTTTGTTTTAATATCCCTTTACTAAAGTTTACGAATTAATTTATTAATAGAATAAGAGATAGTTATATATATATTTATGCTTGACATGTAGAGTTTCAACCTTCAACTAATTTCTACCACAAACTCATCTTTCACTCAACAAGATAATAGAACTAAAAAATATTATATTTATCTCAATCGTACAAGGTTCAAAATATTAACACATACCATTTAGATTAGGAAAACTATTTTTTAATAACCAGGGACTTCCTGTAGGCTAGTAGTAGGTAATAAAGGCATGTCGCACTATGGTTGTGGGTTCGATTCCTACAGCTTTGTCCGATGCGACGGGTTATCCCCCGACCTACAGGTTGTCCTTTTACTAAAACTATAGTATTATAATATTCCAAAAATAATATTCAGAAATTTTTTAACCTTAAACAATACTCTCCAACGTTCAAATTAATCCATTCCAACCTTTATAGTTATCCAAAATACTTCTTTCCAACTCACAGTCCAAATTTTATAAGGAAGTTAAATATAACGAAGATCCTTTTTTCCGCGTAACAACATGTGAACACCTTCATCATGTATTCTTTTAAAACACTACATCATCCTGAATTACCATAGATCCTTATTGATTACATTCATGATCCCTTATTCCTTATAGAATACTAGATATAATCCTTATATCCAAAAATGTATACAAATCATTAATCAGTTTCAAGGAAGTTAAGAATATCCAATATAATTTATCCAAATCAATCATGTATTACTCCAAAATCACTATCTTGGTATCAAAACAATATTATGGTTTATCTTTCTCTCAACCATATATTTTCCAAAAAATTAACCTGCTATGGTGTCACTTTTATTGGTTCCACACAATCTAAAGTCCTTGATGATATAGTACTGCTGTACAATTCTTATATACTCCATAATTATTATAACAAGTACATCATTGATACAACACTCAAATGAAATGATTATTTAATAACAACATAAGAACTCTAATCATTCCTCCTCATCTGTGGTAGTATCATAACTTGATTATTATCTAATAATATCATTTGGTGCATACTATGATAATTTGGAAATTGGATTGCGTAGTGTCCCCACTCCTTGCAGATGAAGCATTGTACATTTGAAACCTTTTTCTTACCCTTACAGTCATGCAATCGGTGTCCTTTTTCTCCACACTTATAAAAAACACTCATTCCCTTCAGGCAAGTTCTATGGTGTTTCTTCCCATAGTTATCACATATTGGAAAATTCTTCTTTTCCATCGTCCCTTTATCCATCATTCTCTCTTCCATACTTTTATTCTCTTTCTTCCCTTCAAAGCCATTAGACTTAGAGAATTATTTACTTATCTTATTAACACATGATACTATTTCTTCATATGTTGAGAACACGTGGGAGACTATTTACCTTCTAAATCTTGGCTTAATACCGTGACAGATATGATCCTTATTACTCTTTGGATCATACATATTGATGGAGTTCACATTCCTTCTACAGGGCAACATTTCTATACAATGGCATAAAGTAGGTTAGTTTATGAATTGAATTGAATAATTCCAAACTTGTAAAATACTTAATGTAAATTGAACGGGTTATGGATATAATCCATAATCATAAAAAATGTTTTCTTTGAGAAAGTATATACTCATAAACCCTTCATAATGGTTTGTAAAGAAAATGAGAATTATCCTAAGGATATCCCCCGGGAGTGTCATAACCAAGTGTCCAGCAAGGTCCGTTGTCGTGCACCAGTTCCCATTCGAGTCTAGCTTAAAGCGGTGTTTTCTGGTTTTACCCCTAGGTACATCTGTGTCAGAGCTACCTCTACCTGCTCGTATCCATAGAGGGATGTATTTCTCTGAAAACTCACAAAATCACTATAATACCAAAATTATAGGAAGTTCTTCTATACTAATCCTCAAAGTCTATCTTAGGGATATGTTCTCTAATCAGAGTTTATCAAAATCTAGTTTCCAAGGTTAGTACTAAACTGCCTCTGATACCAACTGTAACACCCTGACCCCATTTACCCAGAGTCGGTCCATTGTTGCGTAACATTGGCATGATCACAAAGATCAAGTCTCGAAATACTGATTAGTTTAGTATCCTTGGAAACACTAGATACATTCATAAGTCTTACATTACATCATAAAGTGAAAAACACAATAACATAGTCTCCAGAGTCCACACTTTTATCCGCTTCAGACTATCCCTGTAGGTCAGTCATAAAATATTTCTTCACATCCTTGGAAAAATAAAACATTGAAAGGGGTGATCTCAGATACTCAGTAAGGATAACAATATAGCGGAAGATTTCATAAATAAAAATAAACATTTAAAGCAATGTATAACTAAAAAAAAGCCATTTAAACATGAACTTCAGCATAATATGGAAAATTTAAAATGAAATAATTCCATTTACTTATTCACATGGATATTCTACTGGTCGAATAATTACATGAAATATCAATAAACACTTTCATAATGATGGAATGCATAATGCGAGACTATCATAACCACATAGCCAAGGCCATGTGCCAAGACTACAAATAAGATTTTGTCAAGGCCTCATTTCAAGAAACTAGTTTTTCTCATGAGACCTGCCGATGCATCGAGGAGCTATAGCGGGCTCCACCCATCAATTATTAAGTCCAATGCATTCCTCATATGAACAGGTTTAAACATATCATAAACCATAACATAATCATATCACATAAAACATGCATAAAGTAAACATATAATTTCCACATTTCAATCACAAGATATCAGTACAACACATTGACATAATAAAACATTATTAAACCCATTTTCAATACCAAAATAAATGAAAGTTAAAACTTGGTTTTTATTTTTCATTTAAAAAATGTTATGGCTTGTAGAGGAAGCCAAAACTAAAATAATGGTCACCGCGGTGGAGAAGTCATTGTCGCCACATACGTACGACAAGAAAAACATTCCTTTTTGTCATTTAGTAAAACTATTTGTATAAAAAATATTCTTTTTGGATAAACATAAAAGTCAAAGGGGTTTCTACACCGTATAAAAGAAAGTTGTGTATAAAATAAAATATGCCTCAATGAATGGAGATTGAGACGAAGTCCATACAAAGAATTTTTTTAAATAAAATAGATCTATTATGCGTATTCACTATAAGTACACTTAATGGAAGTGAAAATACAAGATAGGACATAATAATATCATGACATAATTTGAAAGTAGGAGATTAACCCGAAGAACGGAAATTGGGTTAAGAAGTTCCCTTACCTCATGTCTGACTTGACTCGATCATTCTTTAACATCATGAATAAAAAACTAGAGTTAATTTATACTTTCTTAAGACCCTTTTTCAAGTTCATTGTTCCTTTTATATCACTTGTTATTATGTAATTATTTATGTTAATAACGGTCATTTTTTCGATCTTTGGAACTTGAATAAAAAATAAACTTCTTATAATTACAAGTTGTTTATGTGGTAGAATATCCATTATCTACAGAATTATATTCGTGATTTAGATATCATATATATCATATATATCCAGTATATACATTAATTCATAATATTACGTAACATTTAGAGGTAAGAAATGAAATGCACCATTCATGGAGACGGTAAGTCGTACGTACGCATGAACACTACTTTCATTTGTATTTCGTATTTAATGGAATGAAATCATAATGATATTAAGGTATATTATAATTACAGTATAATATAATATATAATATCATTTACTCCATCCTCTATAAATCCCACATATGTCATTAACAACTCAAATCACTTTGAGGGGGCGATAGTCCGCACTTCCTAAAATGAAATTATCGCGTTTATCCATAATGGAAATCATAAAGGTATTCCATAAATGAGAAATACAGAAGAATAAGGAAAACATAAACATAATATATATCATATATAGAAATATTTTCATCATAATGGCTACCATTAGAGGTGTTAAAAGAATATTCAACAATCATCGTTTCGTGAGGTAGTATTTCACCACCCACAGAAACAGTATGTTCTTTAACCATTAGACGAAGGTTTGTGTAAGTGTAACTAAAATCCTTAACAAGTGCACTAGTTATGTTTTCTCTCCTCAGGTTAAAAATCTGCTGCTTACGGCGGTGGCAGAACTGCTTCATGTGATCTGTTATGCTAGAAATGACATTATGCATAATAAGCGCTCATTTAGTTTAATTGCAGGTAAATCTCGAATTCTTATTGCGATACATGAAGCGGCGTCAATTCAAAAAGAATGTTGCACCAATTCAGTGGGCGATTTTGAGATCCTTCGTCACCTTCGTGTGCCCGGCGTCTATCCTCGAACCAAACGATCTTTCGAAGTTTTCTGGCAATCACCGATGTCAGGTTGGATCAAAGTGAATGTTGACGGTGCCTCCAAGGGTAATCCAGGCCCGGCTGGTTGTGGTGCTATATTTCGCGACTCGGCTGGTCTTTGTCAGGGATGCTTCTACGCTGGCTGTGCCCATTCCTCTTCCCTGGAAGCTGAAATGCTGGGTGTCATTCACGCCGTTGATTTTGCCCTTCAAAGAGGCTGGAAAAAACTCTGGATTGAAAGTGACTCTAATACTATCATTCGGGCCATCTGGAACGGTACCCTTCATCTGGCTTGGTCTCTCACCTCTCTTTGGACGAATTGTCTCAACGCTCTCCAAGGGATAGACTACATAGCCACTCACACCTATCGGGAAGCGAACTATGTTGCAGATGCTCTTGCCAACAAAGGCATTCATCAGTCCTTGACTTGGCTGACCTCTTTACCTGCGGAGTTCTCATCTTTGCTTGATAGAGATTGTAAAAGAATTCCATCCTTCCGCCTCTTGTAACTTTTTTTCTTATCAATAAAATGCCTTTTACCCCCTTAAAAAAAAAAAAAAAAAAATAAAACAAAATGACATAAGAGAAGACATTACCTTAAAATCAGGTAACTCTTTTTTATTTGAGCCAATGGCTTCTTTGGGAAGACTTCTTCCCAAAGTGAGGCTTCTAGGAGAAATAGGGGGATGTTGAGATAGTATTTGGGCAGAGTTTGGCAGAGCTAAATGGATTCGAAGGTGTGAATAAGGTGGTAGAGGTGGGGGCCTTTTATAAGAGGAGGGGAGGGGCACTCTTGGAAACTCATGAAATGCTACATTATTATGAAATGATTTTCAGATTCCAAAGGTCACACAATTATATATTTCGAAGATAAGGTGATAAGGGTTCTAAATATACTCCTCCAATAGGTTTTTTACATGTGTAAGTATTATATTTTACATTATCTTTTTATTTTATTTAAATTGTTAATAAATGAGGTAATCACTGCATCATCATGGTTTCATAAAAAATTTAATTTATTTAATGACTAAAAATTAATAAAAAATTACCATGATATAGGAAATCTTTTTATCTTTCCAATTAATATTTATAGTCGAATGGTAACTCATATAACCCCATGTAATAATTGATTTAGTAAAACAACACATGTTTGTGACAATTTTATTTTTACTTTAAATAAAAAGTTATTAATGTCATTTTCTTAACCAAGTGGCTAAATGGGGTCCCCAAGTTGACCCATGGATTTTATTGGTCGGTAATGACTCATCCAATAATTTTAGGAAAAGTGTCAAGATATTTTCATATTTTTATAATATCATTTTTACCTTAAATTTCACTAATTACATTTAATCGCGATTAATAAAACTTAAAAGTTACTTTTCACCAAAAAATTTATTTTAATCCCATTGAACCACATTTTACATCCTAATTAAAACCATATATGTCAAATTTTTTAAATTAAATTCATAGAAGCGGTAAAGATTCATTTAAAAAAAAAATCAGTTTTTTAACTACCACTTAGTGGTTTCACTATTCATCAAAAATTGAAGTTTTTCAGAACAATACAAAAATATTACCCTAGGCTATAATTGATATTCCAAATTCAAAAATGATGTCTATTTTACAAAATTCAAAACATATAAGTTGCATTAATTAATTTTATAATTAATTCTCGTTGTCACAACACATAGCGCCTTTTTAAGAAATAATATATATCAAAAGATTGACCATTGTTTATGTCCAATTTCAAAGTGAAATTAATTATAATGACCACCATTGGATAAAATGGTAAAAATATATTCTAATTATACTTTGAAACCACTCAATAGTATAATTTATCACTATAAATTATTTTTATTAAAAAAGTTGTTTTTAAGTATTTTTCACTATTCATAAAAAATTAGAAGTTCTCAGAAAATTACAGACAATTCAACTTAGGATAATTTTGATATTCAGGATACAAAAATGAATTCCATTTTGAAATATAAAATTTATATAATTTCAAAAAGTGGGTATTACTATTCATAATGGCTATTTTGATTCGTCGCGGTGTGCTAGAAACTCAAACTTGCGTACAATGCGAGCTATTGCATTATTGAAAGAGAAGTGTATCATGGAAGCTCAGGGTGTTACACAGATTATAAAACTTTTTGGGCCATCCTCTAATGTCTAAAGTGGCATTCAAAAGAATAATTATGACAGAATTCTAACATTGAATAAATTTTACTTCCTATTAATAATGTTCTTCTTATTTAATCATTACAAATTTTCCAGAGAAACGGGTCTTCTGAAATATAAAATACTAATTTATATTTAAGTTTATTTTTTATGACATTTTAGGTGACATGGTACGTGATATTTATCTAAATAGTTGACAATATTAGAATACCATGGAACCTCACCATTGATGATGTATTGTTGTTCTCCAGGATGCTCATCAATAAGTGTGTTCTAGTTTGGAATTTCTTCTTTAGTGGTGTAGGGTGGTCGACTTAGATGATTGGTACCCTAATTTTCAATCCCTCTATTATCATGTATTTCTAAATTGAACTATTTTAATAGTATAATCCATCTTCCCATCCTTGTTTTTGCATCAACCTTTTTCTTTAAATACCTTAGTGCTTCTTGATTAGGAAAAAAACATTAGTGCCAAGAAGATATGATCAGAATTTATCTAGTGTGAAGAATACTAAAAGGAACATGTTATTGGTTGTTTTTTAATTTATTCGTGTTGAATAAAAGTTCCATGATTCTTATGAGATAACTTGAGGCTTTTTGTCAATTCATTATGATAGTGTGGGTCCCACTTCTTGGTTGGATGCATCGAAAATTTTCTCACGAGGGTAATCCCAATTAGGTAGATGCATTATTGGTGGGTTGATAATCCTTGTCTTCAATTCATTAAATGATTTTCTACATACTCATTAAACATTAAAGTCGCCATCCTTTATGAGTAATTTTGAGCGAGGTAGAGAGATCGTACTGAAATCATTCTTAAATGTTTTGTAAAACCATGCATACCCTAGAAAGGATCTAACATGTTTTACTCAAGTTGGATATTGTAAGGAATTTATTACATCAACTTTTAATTTATCAACCTCAAATAAGTTTTGTGAAATTATGTGCCTCAACACTATTCCCCTTTCAACCATGAAAAGAAATTCTTCCGAATTTAATAAAATGTTCTTTTCAATGCATTTTTTAACAGTTTTTCAAATGGTCTAAAATAATTGATCAAATGAATTTTAAAAAATTGGGAAATAATCAATAAATTCGTCTATAAAGTCATCTATATGGTCTGAGAAAATACTCACCATACACCGTTGAAATGTACCTATGGAATTTCATAGCCTAATGAAATACCTTTGTAGGTGAATTTTCCAAAAGGATAGTTGAATATCATCTTTACCTTGTCTTCTAGGGTGATCGTTACCTGGAAGTATCCCGAGAATCTATCTACGAAATAGTAATGAGTTTTTACAGAAAACCTTTCAATCATCTGATAGATGAACCGAATAAGAAAGTGGAATTTTCTAGTAACTTTATTTAAATTCTTATAATATATAAACACTCTAAATCTATTTTTTACTCTCATGGGGATCAATTAATTTCATTCATTACTAACAGTGGTCAGGTCAATTGTTTTACGACTACATGAATTGGGTTGACCCACTGAGAATCATATATGGGGTATATGTTGTTAGATTCTATGAATTTACCAATATATTGCTTAAGAACCTCCATGAAGTGGGATTTAGTCTTCTTGAAGGTTCTCTAACTGGTCTGGAATCACAATCTAAAAATATTCAATGAGAACATACCATGGGGTTGATTTTTGTTATATCAATTAAAATCCATCCTATAGCTTTGAAATTCTTTTTGAGAAGTTCAATTAGATACTTTTCATGGGAATAGGATATGTAATTGTCAATGATTTCCAGAAATGTATCTCCTTCCTATAGGTAAGTTTACTTCGAGTCATGTGGATATAGATTAAGTTCCTGGCCTAGGGGGGTTGTTCAAGGGATTATATTTCATTTAGGTTTCCTACTTATAAGGCTGGATTCTCTGGTATAATCTCACTATCTTTTAAAAAAAATCAAAAATGTAAAAAAATTCATCTTCCTTTTAAATGAGATCTTAATTTTTTGGTTCATTGGATTCATAAAATTCAAATGAAAAATTCTCACCTACTGATAATAAGTAATTAATCATACACGAGCCTTCAATTGTTATTGTAACTTCATAATGGTAGACCACATAAAGTAATTGATTATTGGATGATTGTTTCATCGTATCAAGAATGTTGAAGTGTACAATACTATATCCAACTTCCATGGTCAGTGTTCCATCATGGATGATGATGATCATCCTTGCTGTTTTCAGAAAGGGTCGCCCCTTGATGATTAGAGATTATGCTAGTTCTCGGTCTTCCTCAATGGTAAAGACATTAATGTATGCTAGAAAGATTAATCCTCTCACTACCACAATTAGATATTCTACTACTCTAGCTGAGAAAATAATGGATCTGTTTTCAAATTGTACCACCACTCGAGTTGGTTTTAGTTCCCTGATCTGCAAATATGAAAACATTGAGTGAGGCATAAAATTTGTGGAGGATCCCAAATAAAATAGTGCATCTATAAAATTAATGACCTAATAGTGTATGGAATAGAGAATTCCCATGGATATTGACATTTTTGAGGTATCTATGTTGTTATTATTTCTAAGGCGCTTCTTCTTAAGTTGATTCATTCATTTCCATCTAGACTGCTTATTTTAGTGAAATGCCCTTTCAGGATGTTTGCATACTTTGGGATGATCTAGTGTGAATTCCCCTTCTCACTTGACGGATCCACGAAGGAGTGGCTGTAATATCTTAAATAGGGATAGATTAGTGATTGGGAAGATATCAAAATATGCTTATTGAATATTTTCTTCACAACAACCAGAAGAACTAAAATAAAGAAATTATATTTATGTCATACATCGATCAATCAGTTAGACCCTCTACAAATATTGGGAGATCCTCATGAAGATCTATGCAAGATTCTGAAACCATAAAATGGAAGAGGGCCAATTCGTTGTAGGATTCAACCATGGATTTCTTGATAATGATAGGAATCTACTAGATGCCTCATCTGGAGGATCCTTCATTTACAAGTAACATGAAAATATCTGAGTTCTGATAGAAATTATTACATAAACTTACAAAAATTTGACCTAGAGGTATGGTCACTAAAGGTATCAATGAGGTAAGGACTTCAGATTATTAATCTCCCTTACTTGAAGTAACACTTAAAGAAATGATCAGTTTGATCAGAAAAATTTATGTGAACTAAGAAAAATAATAACAAGGACCAACTAAGGTATGTGGTTTATGCTCTTCATTATAAATTTGGGTTCAATTATTAATTTATTTTTAAAATTTTTTTGTTGAATTGGAATCTCATTCAGTTACTATAATTACTTTGGTCAATTATCATTATATCACTCCACCCAATTCTATTCTGTATAAAGTGAAATATATTAAGATTATGTGGTGACTGTTTTATGATCATTACTCACACAGTAAAGAGAATAAACCTACATGAGTTTTCAATTAGGAATATTCTTATCATAATTATCCGGCCATAGGAGGGATAGGACTCTGTAGATGAATCACTCTAGAACCATATATAGGAAGGGGGGGGGGGGACATGGAGACCATGATATTACATCACGAGGTATGTCCCACCCCTTTCACAATAACTTAATGAAACTACCCCTCATTGGATGGGGAATTCAAGATGATGTGGGAGAGAAGATACATGACAATAAAAGTAAAGGATCAATAATAATAAAAATCTAATTAAATTTATCTTCCAATAAATCACTCTCTAGTCGATTAGAGGGTGTGTGGATGGAATGGAATGACTTGAGATGTTGGAGCTTATTTACTTTTATAGGCATAAGTTTTCCACTACAAGTATTCACATTTAATCCCAAATTAATTATTGAATCACACATTGATCCCTTCATGGATGTTATTCAAATTTTTACTCGATGTCCACAGTCAATCATGTAGTGTATGGGATGTTTAGTTAAGAAAATATGTACTTTTTACTATAATAATTTATTATATCTAGGGAGACTCTCTAAATTTTATATATCATGAATTAATGACAATGGAAATGGAATCTTCACGTATTGGAGACTTCATGAATGTTTTGTATCATTTCCTTGAATAGACACACTCAAAATATTAGTGTAATTGACCACCTCATGTACAAGTTATTAATTATTTAGTGGTGGATTCATTTTATGAATGAAATTTCATGGAAATATCTTTCAATTCAGGTCATTCAAAATCCACCTTAATTGATTCCAAACATCAGGGAAGTTAATGTGTGAATGCACCATTGATTCCCCTTTCATATTATCTTAAATCGCCTCAATTGGAGGGGTGTAGTCCAAGATGTTCTTCTATTATAATGGTGGGTTCCATGATATCTTACATAAAAATTCTTCACCTTCATTGATTTATTAAGGGCTTTAGATTCTCAAATCAACGACTAGGCTAGATGAGAATTATGAAGGAAATGAATCAAGGATTCTATGAAAAAATATCATTCAATTTCGAATTAATAATTTAATGAAATGATCAAAATACCATGGAAGTGAAAATTAGTCCAAATTCAATATTTAAGAATCCATCCATTTTTGCCTAAAACACAAAAAAATATTAAAATCAAGAAAATCATCTCAAATTGAGAAAGTTTATTAGAACAAATTCTTCAAAATCATATAAAATGATGAAAATATTATCTTAATCATTCTTCCCTTGTCCATAAATTGCATCCACCTCCAATTGGAATATTTGACGTGTCCTCCCTAGACGATTTGATCATTATTGGTCTTAAAAGATGTGATGTAAGGGTGTCATGAGCTCGTTCAAAATTATTTAGAGTAATATTGTTTTAAAACTTATTCCCACACATAGTGAAAAAATTTCCAATCACCTTCTTCTCAGGACAGGTAAATGGTTAAACAGGTCACCTTTTATGTGGAATTTTATACCATCACTTGCCTTTAATCCCCTATGATTTAAATGATTCCATTAAAAATGATTCAATCGTGGAATGTGTGACCCATCCTCCTATGAAAAGGAAAATATTTTGGTTGACCAATGATGTTATCCTCGTCTGGTTTCCTAGGATATAATATCTTTAGTAGTTTATTTCCATGGTTGTATAGAAGTACCCATAGACCTACTCATTTCAGAAATTGTATGATTTATTCATCAATTCCTCAAACCATTGATATTAATGATCTATTTTTCCCTCTGTTCAAGGGAGATTTTAATGTGGATTTCTCTCTATATGAGGTTTATTGTTGTTTGTTACCTCACAAGGTGATTGAATGGGCACTATTACTTGTTTGAGGGTAACAATAGAAGTCTCTACAATGCTATACAGTTTCCCTTGTACTGAGTGAATAAGTTGATACATAACATGGGTTTTTTTTGAATAACATCTTCCTAGAATTTATTAGTTTCTAAATACTTATTGAATCATCAGGTATAAATAATCATTTTTATATGTGTCTGTAGTCCATCCCGTTGATTTTCATCATATTTTTCCATCCTTTTCTCCAGTAAGAGAGAGATGATGAGTGAATTGTTCAAATGTTTATATATTGATATAAAGATAGAGACCCAATAATTTTTAAAAGTCCTGTAATTTTTCAAGTAGAAAATTTTCATTTCACTTGGGGTAGAGAGAAACTGATAAATGAATTGAGAAAGGTCTTACAATCTTACAAGATATCCTACCAGAAGGCTAGTGTACCTAATAAGGCACGACCTTATCAGAGACAATACAAAACACCCCTTCTTTATTGCCACCAATGGATCTCAAGGGCCCATCATTGGACCCCTTCAAGACTTAAATTATGTGAGATACTATTATTTATCTCTAATTCCATCAAATTCATTGAAGGTATGACTGCTGATATTAGGTCGAGGTAATGTTTCATCTACACAATAAGGATATCGCTTCTTATTAGGATGCATAGGTACATGTCAACATTACATGGAATCTATTTTAGAATCTATTGTCTCAATTGAATTCTGGAGTTCTAGAGGTACTCATGTATGAGATACCTCCGGTCTAAAAAGATTAGGTAGTTCATGATTATGTATCCTCGCTTTTATCTACTACTGGTTCTCAATCATTTAAAATATTGAATGATTTCCCTGGTAAGGGATATGTTTTTTTAATAATGGAGGGATGTAGTGATTATCTTTTAATTGATCATTTATGTACACCAGATTCTATTATTGTGGTATGTTCTGATGCATAGATACTTCTCATTGATGACGATTAAATATTTCCAAATACGTTATAGGAGTATTATCCAACATAGGATTATTACAATACATAGTGAGAATGTTACCCCTAAGAATCATTTCATTGTGTTATTTGAGATTTTATTTCACATCATTGTATTATTCCAAATGCTCCCCCAAGGAAGTAAAATGAAATCTTCTAGGTGGAGAGTGGGATATAACCACTTCATCCCCTTTATCCTTGTTAGTGTTCATCATAGAGTTGGAAAATCAATATTTAGAGGTTTCTAGTTTTTTAATGCCTTATTTATCCTTGTTTGTGTTTCCTTAGTTGGTACATCCAAATAATCTTCTTCTATGAGAGTATATTTTATGTAATGAATCCCTCTATATTATAATCTTCATCCACATTATTTTTTGTGATAATGATGATGACATTAATATAGGTATATCGAGAAATGGTAGTCATCCCATTACTCTCAATGGAATATATTGATTCTACAATGATTGAATCAAGATTTATTAAAATCCACAATCTATATTGTAACATTTTATATTAAAACCCCTAAAAGTTTTGATTTCCTTATTTATACACTCCTCCCATCTCAATCTATAAATAGTGACCATGAAGGGATTTTCTGGTCATGCATTCCAAACTTTACCAAAATAGTGAAGTTTTATTTTTCATTATATGGAATTAATGGGATTCCAACCTTCACATATACATAATAAAAAATAGAATATTGATTCCCTATATTGTGATGATGATGATTAAAATACCCCCAACCCTATGGCATGAGGACTATTATAGGCTGTAACTGGTATTCTCTGATTATGTTATTGAGTGTCTGATTATTTTGATCAAGGATTTGATGACTCAGGGGATGAATTTTGGGATATAAATCCCCTAAAACCCATGGTATAGTGTTGATATAGAACCACCATTGATTCCAATAGGACCCTATCGGGGTGCGATGAACCTTGTGATAATGAATAAAATTTAAATTCCCCCAAACCATTGGGCCGGTGTTAGTTTACAGTTGTTTTCCAAATTTTTTATCCTCTCATGGACTAGAGATCTATGGGTTGGATTTGGTGCTTTCTATCCACTAGGCCCAGTTGATTGTGTTTGATCCTGGATGGCTTCTATAGAATATTCATTTGTGATCTTATTCATTTTTTACAATTTTTCTTTGGTATAATATGGGTGCAATGATAACCCATGATGGGAGTCATTCTAAATGGTATTTTTATGGGTTGACCAAAAATTTTGATTTCTAGTATGAAATGTTGTCCAATTATTCTTATGTGGCCATTTCATATATCTTTTTTCATTCTAATCCCTCCGTTTGTGATATCTTTGCATTGATAACGATGGGAAAGTCCATTCTTGTGACTGACTATCTCGTTCTTTACCCAGTCCCCTTATCTCAATAAAGGATATTCTATTATATAAAAATGTATTTGGGGAGTTTTTCAATTCAATGGGTTCAGTGAGGTTTAATTCTATATAGTTTCACCATCCTCAAAAATGGATGTGTGAAGTGGATTCGTAAATCATTTTCTGAAGAGTTATGATACAATGGTGGATATCAGTTTTTATATTTTCATTTTAGATTTCTGGTTTCAGATCTTGATCCTTGGAGATAGTTTCCTAGCATATCTAACAATATGTGATATTTATGGTGTGATAGGTAACCTAATAACAAGGATAAGGCAGGTGTCTAACCTTCAATCATAGATAATGTTTCCACATATTTTGAAATAGTTAATATGAGAAATCATTCTATATCTCATAGGGGATATCATTTTCATGAGTGGAAAGGGTCTAAAACAATGTTTTAAAGTTGTTTCATTCTATCTCCAAATGTTGATTTCATCGTCCTCTTCATATGGCTTGAAAACTGCCACTTGAGAAGAACATTGAGGTCATTTCTCTAGGTCTTCTGTTGATTGTGGAGGAGGGTTATTGGTAACTAATGAGGTACTATACATAGTTGACCCCACAGTTTCAATAACCTCTCTATATTATGTTTTTACCTCATATCTATACATAGGTGTAAAGGAAAGGAGAGTATTTCCTTTTCTGATAAGGATTTCACCACGCACAGGTTGACCATAATTGATTTTAGGAGTAGATTCACATGAATCCATATCCATAATACAATGAGAAAGAATATCAGGGTAATGATAATCCTATGATTTTCTGGAAGATTCAATTTAACCTAGGGGTGTTGATAATATTTATGAAACAACATCAATGACACTGGTATTGATGAGATCATGAATATGAGCCTCATTCTGCATCATGTTCAAAATATGTCATCCAACCCTTTGTATTTGTGCACAGATATGTTCCAATTGTATGATGGATACTATAATAGGTTGATAACCATATGGTTCTATGAGAAGATAATCACATTACTAAAAAATATACTGAAGTTTTTTAATGTGGTTCTTTATTATTGTTGGAAATTTGATCCTTCCTATAGGTGGTAATTAGAATATGTTGGTCAAAACTAGATGATGTGGGGTGTATAAGGCCATTTAAAATATTCATTCCCTAAAAGAATATGTCAATGCAATTCTATAATTTGATATGGGATATGATACTCCTCCTATATAGATTTTGAAGTATTCTGGTGTAGTTTATCATTGTCACAAGTAGCTATATGAGCCTGGGTTCTGTGAGCTTTAATAATATTCCATGTCACATCACTGAGAAGAATTTGAGCCCACACCAAGTCAAGTTTTTATCTCAAATTGTGGACCTAGTTGTAAAGAGAATATGAGCCTTCTCTATTGACTTTGGACTATTTGAATGGCCTATTTCTACTAAGATGTTATCTTGACCCAAGGAATGTACTAATCTCACTTGGTGAGCCCCAGTTGGAATGATATATTGATCATGATCCAGTGCCTTCAGATTATGTCACTATTATTTTTTAATAGGAACATGATACTTTCCCAGTTCATGTTCAACTCTTACTTGGTGATATCTAGTGGAATGAAAATATGGGCACAATATAATGCATCATTTTAATAGAATATTCTACTAATTAGCTTGTAAGGTAGAATGAATGAGAAAATTCTCCAGAGAAACCAATTGTTCATGGTGATCATAGTTTTTTTCCTCCCTATCTAAAGGGATTGGAATATGAATATTTACTTATATCTATAATAGTTTCAATAATATTCTAATGATGTTAATTAATTGTTTCTATAATTGAGTGACATTTTAGCAAAGTGTGTCAATGAATGTAGTTCTGCAATTTTTTTGTATCATATATATATGTGTTAAGATATCTTCAATTGAAGAATGGATATGAGGCTAATTATTTCCACATTATTCCACAAGAATATTCTGATGGGATTCATACATGGGGCTAGGAATATGGTCCCCCCATTCATGCTACCTGAATATGCATGCATACATTCTTCAAGTGAGTAGGAATATTACCCTACCCAGTAGCCACTTTTGAAAGATGTCGGTAGGATTTTACCATGGAAGTGTAGATATAATATCACTCCTAGTAATCCAAAGAACTCTAATGATGAGGTGTCAACCTTGGTTCCCCATTATCGAAATATAAGGGGAAATTGTCGGGTGGCTCCCATAATAGAAGACATTGGGGTACTGGTGGGATGATGTTGTTGATGGCGGTTGACTGGATCCCTCCTTGGTGGATTCTTTAATAGAATGTATAAATAGTTTACTCCTTAATATATCTTCCTAAGATAATAAATATGGAAATTTTCATTCTCCAGGGTAAGATTTCCAAGCGATTAGTGGCGGAAACAGGCATGAATGGTACTATTATAGCTTTATTTGGATGATGAAGATTCCTCGCTTTTAGCATCTGGATACCCTTGTTTGTAGGACCAATGTACAGAATGTAACAACTCAATGGTATTTTTATGATATTTTATTCACCACCTAATGCGGAAGACTTTAGGTTTGTGAGGTTTTTCCATATCTTATAGGGGTTGTTGCCTTTGATCATTTTCCCAAACAGTCACTGGATGAAGGCATGGTTCCTGGGTTAGTTTGTTATTTGTGAGAGTACTATCATCAGTCATGAATACAACAATGAATAATGTCATTAATCATTTCATCATTATAAACAAAATACATTCTCAAACAGATATTAATGGGTAACATAATTTTTCTTTCTTATTCCTAGTCCATAAATATTTCTTGAGTGGACTTTTCATGATGAAGATTGAATAATTTCATGATAATCCTAGTAATATTTGGTATACTAGTTATTTTTATTATTTTATAATTCCATTTTGGGATCAAAATTTATATTTTTCTGGAATATAATACATGTGGTTCAGTCTGATGGTCGGTAATGGGGGGTTAAATTTATTTTACAATCATTCATGTCAGGTTCACTGTGTTTTTTCTTAATGTAAACTACTAATAGTTACCACATCCATGACTAAATATGGACCTTCATTCCAAACATAGGAGGTCAATTTAGGTTTTATACCTAGTAACAATTTGAAAATAACATTGGATGAGATGATGGAGGTCAAGCTCATCACTCCAATTTTGGGAAGAATTATTTCCTAATTCAGGACTCTCTAATATATTTCAGTAATGTTCAGGAATATATTCCAAACCATTATACGAGACCAGTTACCTATATAAAATGATCATGTTTTGATACATTATATGTATAAAGGGATGTATTTTAATGATTCATTCTGTATATATTGGAGGTTTGTCACATATTTCATATTAATGAGTAATTACTTATATTTTTAATCCATATTTCCAAACACTCTATAGTAGACTTCCATCCTGGGAGATGAATGATATTTCAAGGAATGGATTTAACCTTTATAAATAATCCAGTGTACCTTACCTACATAATTAATAAAAACCCACATAGTTATTTATACTTCTGAAGTTTAAATTTTTGTGGAAAGGAAAAATCTTAGGTAAATAATGGATTGGGTATTGAGATGAAATATTTGGAAGGTTCCTTACATATATTGATTATGGCAGAAATCAATTATATCATAGTTTTCTCATGAACCTTGGACATACCATTAGGTAGATTACCTTGTATGGGGTTGTCATGTAATATCACTGAATGGGTATCACAAATTTCAGTTTCCCTAGTTATAAGTGGCTCATGATGCAAGTGATATGACTACTGAAAATTCATAATCCAACATGATCCATGCTCATTGTGTTAACCAAGGGGTTGAAATAATCAATATCACAATATGAAGATACAAAACAAATTCATTGGGGGAACCCCTATGTGTTTTTTGATATGTTTCTTGAACTTTAGAAAGGCATTGTATGTAATTTGATAGTGGAATGTGTTAGAGTTATCATATTTCAGTTGTATTTATTACCATTTATGTCCACTAGGAAGGGTTATAATGTATCAAAATTTATGTGGTAAAAGTATTTATTTTCATTCTAATTTGTCCGGATTGTATGCATGACATGTCCAAGGTTTTTTCATTACATGTATAAGGATGTCGCAAGACCTGTATGATTTTTCTACGGGTATTTAATGATTAATACTGACATGTTTAGAGGGCGTCAGATGACATGGTTGACATGTCGGGAGGGAATCAAACGATGTGTCTACCTTTTACAGAGGGTGTTGCATGATCTGGCTAACATGTGTGGAGGACATCACATGACCACAAAAGGAATGTCTATAAGACATCGGAAAACAAAGATTACATGTCTAGATGGTGTCAAAATATCTAGATGACATACCTTGGTGTCATCGTGATACATTGTTTTCATTCCCTGGTTCCATAATGAGACCTAGCTGACATGCCCTAGTTCCCCTACATAACATGGGTGACATGCCTTGTAGACATCACAATTTTTGGATTGTAATCCTGGAGGACTTCATGAGACTAGGGTGGTATGTCCGGACAACGTCACATGATTTTATTGACATGCTCTATGGAAATATAAATATCCATTTGACATGTTGATAGAGTGTTGCATGACACGACTGACATTTCTGGGTGCTATCTCATGATCAAGGAATTTTATATGAATTTCATAAATATCATCATATATATCATCACATAATCTCCCATTTTTAGTTTTTATTCTATCCTTTTTTATATTTTCCATAAGTGTTATCCGATTTTGCTTATTTAAGGTTTCACATGACCCATTTGACATATATGACATCCTTTGAATAATCAAGCTGAATTTCGAGAAGTAATTTACATGATCTATAATGTTATCATGTGAATCACATATTCATTTTTTGTGATCACTTATTTCATTCCCCATTTTTACTTTGTTTATGCCCTTGTGATCATGTGACCTACCACATTGAATGGTCCACTCATGTTCTCTCTCTATTGTCTCTTCATGTGTTTCTACTTTTTTTAGGAGGGATTTATTAGACTTTTATCCCTAGTTATACAGTAATTTACATGATACATATTTTTAAAATATGATTTCATTTTAGTAGAGAGATTTTTTCATCATGAACTTCGCATGACCCTACCACATAATATATAGGGGGTCTGACATGATATTTAGTGACCTTGAGAACATCCCTCCATCACCTCATTTTTTTACACCTTGTAAATTTAATTGGACTTATCCTAACTTAATTGAAATATAAAAAAACCCCTTATAACGTAAATTCATCAATTATATGAGTCTTTCCCAGATTAGGATTTCCATGGAAAATATTTTTCATTATCAAAGAATAGTTGTATGGGGGCCATTCGTGAGGCAATGATAGCTCATCAGAGGATCCCCTACAGGACCAAACTAGTATATCTATATTCCCTCATGAGATCATGCCAGATTGTAGAGGGGGGCCTGTTGAGTTTAATTGTTATTTCATAGAGTTTATGAAACCTGATATGTGAAGGCCAGAGTATCCTCACTTCCCAAGAATCTTCTACATTTTCCCATTATTTATTTTTTTATTCTAAATGGAAAGGAGATATTATTCATCTGGGGATGTTTAATTGAAGAAAATCACTCTCTTTTTCTACAATTCATGTATAATTGATAATGGATCTTATGGTGACATACAAGCATTATCATGGAAAGCCTAACTGATTGCCTATGGAGCCAGGTGGGAAGCACCAAATAAATGAACATGTTAGAGACCCCTCATGTGATGAAGGTGACATATGAACACGTTCTTCTGTGATGAGGTGGTCATGTTTCTCGGGGATTTATAGGGTCATGAAAACAACTTAACCATGTCACATGAAAAAAAATGATTGCATAAGGTCTCTGCATTTTGTATATTTAAAAATATTATTTTAGAAATACTTTTTTATGATTTTTCATATCATGTTTGTTGGAATGTCACATGATCGGAAGAGAATTTATAGCATCCTTCACATTATCATAATATATTATATGGGTGGCTATGTAAGAGTATATAAGATCCTTAATGTGGCCTCACATTATCATCAACAAATCATGTGTTCTGCATGACCCATGTGCATGCCCTTAGAGGGGTTTAATGAATCACATAAGTCAGATCACATCTCTTCATTTATTTTTTATAGAAAATATTACCCATTATTTTTTTATTTATTCCCTTTTATCTTTTTTTTCATTTAAAGGATGTCAACATTGATGTTGTGAGGTAGTGGTTGTTGGGAGTGTAAGGTTATTCTAACTTGTATATTAGATATGATAGCATTTTTAAGTAAATTATTATGATGGTTGAGGTATTTCTAATTATAACACATTATTTTTTAAAATATAACTTTATCTAAAACCTAATTTGATCAATGGCTTACTTTACATTTAACATTGAACATCAATGAAAAATGAGATAATATAAAAACAATAAAATTTAGACTTTGAATTGGTGGTTAAAAAATACTAGAAACAAAATTAGAAAATATATGTTTATTAACAGTAAAGGTTGATTTTATTACTAATACATTTAAAAATATCAATTACCACAGAAAAATAACTAATGAGATCATTTTATGCTAAATTAATTTTTTTCTAATTTCTAATTTTATGTCATTTATATTAACTTAATAAATATATCATATATAAAATATATTATTGATATGAATAATGTATAACCTTGATTTTATCAATAATTTATAGTAAATAAGATTTAAAATAGACAATATTTTAAAAAGGTATATTCCTATAAAATAATTATCTAATTTTTTTATTATTATTTAGAAAATAAAATTGAAACATTTTTGAATTTTATATTTTAGAAAATACAATTATTTATCTAATTCATCATTCATAAATTATAAAAAAACATGTTAACTTTTATATTTTTCAATAATAATTGATTTTGTGATGAATAGTGAAAAATAATTTTTTGTCAAACACTGCCACATTTAGGGAATTTTTAAAATAAAATAATTAATTAAATGTTTTTGAAATAATTTTGAACAAAACCTTATATTTTTAATGTAAAATAATTTTTTTAAAATTAATATTTTGAATTTATAAAACCGATGTATAAATATTTTAAAACAAATGTAATATTTTACTCTAAAAATATTTTTATACACTTATATTATATATTTAGATTTCATAAAATAATGAAATAAAATAAAAATAAATGAATTTAAAATTCTATATCAATATGTTTATATTATTTTTAATTTATATTTCATTTTCAAGTTTGTAATATTGATTTATAGGATGAAAGTTATGTATCATGATAATAACAAATGAGTTATTTTAAATGAATACTTTTATTAATGTTTTGTAAATTTTTTATAATAAATAAAATTTAAATATTTTCTAATAATACTTTTATTTTTTAAATAAACATATCTAAAAATATATTATATTTAATTAAACTAGTATTTAATGTTGTATAATATTACAACCACTTTATGGTAAAAAATGTTATTTCTACCAAACAGTTATTTTGTATATTAATTTTTTTCTTAAAAATGATAATATTATATTATATTGAAACTAAATTATATTATATAGAACATAAATAATGTTTAAACCCACCCAAATTTTGTATGATATTTTATATTATAATTTTATCATGACATAAATTACTTAGATTAAAACATGTTACTATGATATTAACCAAAAAAGATAATGTATAAAATTATAACGAACAAAATTTGAAAAAATCATTAATACATTGGTTAATATTCATAAATGAGTGTTTCTCCACCCATTCATACATCAAACATAATTTACCCCTTTTTTTTGATAATTTTACCCTTGAATATTGGTAGACAATTATTATAATTTAATGGGTACTACCAAATTTTCATGTATCGTAACTTATAAATGGGGATAACTTCCATGACTTTCATGTAAACCTATACCATCAAACATACACCTACCAATATTCAATTTTTATACACATATAATATCCTTAAATTTTATAGTAGTTATTTTTTCAATTAGTTAACATAAGGACCCTATCTCCATGGAGGTTTCCAAGAGAAATATTATATCCTCAGCATCATCGTTTTATACTCCTTAGTATTTTCATCCTAATATTATTGTTACAAACGTTTTCTATACTACATAATAATATGAAATGATAATTATTATTATAAATTAATGTTATTCAATTAATGGATGATTTGCTAATAAATCATTTCCATCCACTTAGAAAAAAACAACATTAATCATGCATACATTCAAACTATCACCTCCATGAAACGATGTGGTTCATTTTTCATAAAATCCTTATAAGGATAGTAGAAAGGATGTATTTAATGACTGAATATGTTTCATACATCACAATTATTATTGAGAAATTATAATGTTTAACATAAACCCAATTCATCCCAATCATTGGGAAATGGAAATGTTAATCATGTGTACGTGGAGACGATCTCATCTATAAATGACAAACAACTATTTTCATCACCCCTCATAATAAATGATTTTTATAATTAATTTAATTAAAATATATGATATTTAATATATTTTTAATATTCTATAAATGTTTTTATCATTAATTATAAATAATAACTCAAAAAACAACTCATTAATCATGTTCTTGTTTGGATCATTTTTACCACATATGTGAATGATATTTTATAATTTATATCATGAAATATATTGAAATATATTTTTAAAAAATAAAAAAATAACAATATAGTATTAGTATTTAAAATAATTTATGATATATCCCATTTTTATTATCACACTCTGAAACTAGTTCCCCACCGATTACATTTTCACAGAACTATATCTACGTATTTGACCTAATAAAAATGATACTAACAATATCATTAAATGTAAAAGATTATTATATATTTAATAATCTTGGAATAAAGAAATTGAAACCAATAAGTAAGAATAAATTCTATCACAATAGTACTTATATGGTGTAAACACTCAACTGTTTTGACACGAGATGATAAAAATAAACTATATCTGAATAACATGGTTGTAATTGAGGATTAAAATATACGTGTATTAAATTATAATATATTTTAATGTGTTTATTTAATATATTATTACTATACTTATGTGCATTATATTGGATTTTAGAGATGTGGTAAACTATCTGAAAATACAAGGTATGTTTTTCTTGTCTCGATTTTGACCCATTGATACATATTTAATATAATTTACCTTGTTTTACTTTGATTGGTGTATTTACTACCCAAAAAATATTTCATATTATTATCCTCTAATTATTCAAGATATTATATTTTTATTTTAAAATTACATCCTTCCCAATGTTTGGGTTTAAAATATTATAGTGTTGTACAAGATTTTACATCTCAATTTTTTATTAAGATACACTTTATATTCAACAATTTTTTTCATTTTGTTGTGTATACATAATAGACAGTTATTTATTTTTGTCATATTTTTATTTAAATTTAAAATATTTATAAATCCATATCAAATTAAAATTTTTATAGGCCATTGATTCAAATGATACCAACTCCATAAGGATTTTAGGTTGATGTAATATCTTTTCATTCATTCCTAATCTTTATCCTATAGAGATAGTCATTCAATTTATTATGTTTGACAACTTTTCTATTTTACATTGTAATTTTTCATTTATTTTTATAAAATTAATGACCAATCCATATACACATTACTCCATACAATATTAGTTGATGGATTATAATAATTAATGTAATCTAATTTAATAATTTAATAAATATTGAAAATATATTTTCACATCATTTCAATAAAAGAATTAATTATTACGAAGGATTTATGATTATTTATTTTATAGTTTATTCATTCCTACACATAATGATTTAATTAGTCATAATTTATTTATGGGTAGGGCCCTCAATATCCCCTCAATGCATTGGTAGGTTTTATTAGAAATCAAGCATGGGAATTTGGTGTGTATCTTCCTATTTATTTAGATTTACATAGAGTGGTTTTGACATAATTTATTCATATCGGAAAATTTAATTATTAAATTTATTTTCATGAAAGAAGGTCTTGATATGTTCGGCATTATGAAAATTATTATTATAAAACCCATTATTTTAATTCATGTAATTATTTATGTTATAATTTTATCAGAAGATTTATTACAGTCTCATGTGATCAATAATATGGAATTTTTTAATGTCTTTATCTTCCTTACATATTATAAATTCATTATTTATTCTGTGATAGTATCTCATTTAAAAATTCCAATAATGATATTTTCATCAAAACCTTCTTATTATTCCATTACCATTGTTTTCAATGAATGGATTACATTTTAAAAGTCTAAAAGAAAAAAACATGTGTGGAAATTTTTTGATATATTTTAAAAAATTAAAATATACTAAGAAGTTTATTATAAAATAAAAAATTTACTATATGATCATAATGAAAGGGGATTAATTAATAACCTTGAAATAAAAATTCTCTAAATCTCAAACATATAAGGTTTTGTGACACCCTTTAGTGAAATATTTTAGTTATGTTATGTAATATTCCGTGAGATGGATCTAGATTATTACAGTAGTAACATCATGGCCTCATATCCAATAAATTGGTGCTCCTATCTAGTATCCCATATGACCAAAAGTGTGGCACCTTTTGAGCCAGAGGATGATGAATAAAAGTGTGGTTATAAAGTAGATAATATAGGGGGATATAAATCTGTATCATGGTTCACAAATATAACTAAATAACCGAAGATAATAATCATTAGAGAAAGAAAATTAAAAAATAAAATAAAAGTTAACATACTATAACAAAGAAGAACGTTAGTTATGTACAGAACAACCATTTCATATAGATGACCATGACCTACCACTGTATTGATTACATAAAAAATAAAAATAAAAATAAATACAATATTCGCTACATCCATCTCCAGACTGTAACACATTCCCAATTTCAGGCACCCTGTAATCTTGCTCCAGCCTATCCAAAAAAAATCAGAAGATCAACCTACCCAACCATGAATCTCGAGGCCTCATCCCAACCAATACTGTGTTTTTTATTAACCTAAAAGTAAAAATAATGTTTTTAAATACACTGAGGTTCACGTATAGGTGTGAGAACTAAATATTAGTAAGGAACCCCCAACATTGAACCTAGAAACAACTTCCATAAGTGCATGCAAAGGAAATATGATCTGCACACCTGATTCATTACTGAAGAAAAATACAGATAAAACCATCATCAGTCTATAGGTATAATACCACGATCATCCATACAAGATTCTACCAATGTTGTAATTTCCCAAAGAACGTCTCAAGGACCATTCATCCCAAACAACTTGTGGGCTCCATACCCACAGTGGCCACAACCGACCCCTCAAATATTTGGGGACCCATCCTAGGAAGTCCCATCATCAGGGTACATGTCTATGACATCCAATAACATGTCATCATTTCCCAACATCATCTCAAACTTAGAACCATAACACATCTTTCCCAAAATACCACACAAATATAATACCATGTTTATATCATTTGTCTCACATCTACTTCATGTATCAAAAAAAAAATAACTTCTTAGATCCACAGGCCAAAACCAATACCACAGATCAAGTTAATCATGTTTGGAGCATCATTTTGGCATTTAAACCATGGATTTTGAGCATCATTCCAACAACCATACCTTATGGTATATTAGAATTTCCCAGATCATTCATCTGGAATATAATAAACAAATTGTACTATAAGTGCATAGAGACTTAATTCTACAAATAATCTTTAGTATTCATTGTATGCCTAGAACCATAGCCCATGGACCATATCAATTTATAGCATTGATGGTGAAAAGAGCATCATTATAGTAGAAATTAAAGGGGAAGGATCATCAATAAGACCTCATATGCCACATGATATGCCATCATTCCCTAAAGACTCTATCTTTCACAATATCCGTGAATTGTACTATCAGTGTCCAGATACTCATTCTGACACCATCTCATTTGTATACATCCTAGGCATGGAACCTAAGTCCAGCATCATACCACCTACATGAGACTTCTCACCACTATACCCATCAATATAAAACAATGTTCCCATATCCTTTTTCTATTACTCATAACATAAAAAAAATCAGTATTGACCTAGATGCTCATTCTAATAATAAAAACCATATATATCCATAACTGTACTCATGGATCGTCTATCCAACTCTCAAGGACATCAAGACCCTTAATAATTAACTGGTTTCCAAATTGGGGAAACCCATCCATATCCAAAGCTTCACACAGACATAATTGACATCTCAACCTCAAATATATATATAATATTGGATAGATAAACATCGATATCATCCAAAAACATCTAAGACCCATTCGTTTATAAATCAACTTGATTACCAAAGGAACGCCCATTACCAAACAACTAATGAACACACACCCTCTAAATGTCATCCTATAAATTGTGTATGATATTGGCCCTCTGGATCTGAAACTAAACAGATGATTCCCTCTAAAACACTAAAAAACAATTATTTGGTGAAACCCCATCATAAGAAACATCATCAAGTTTCCCTCACTTGCATCAACCTGATCATCGATCAACAACATGTCAATAAGGAAATACAGAAGAAACACGTGCCACATGGGATTTCCTAAAAGCCAACCATTACATCCAATAATCACTTGACCAAAAACTAGTCCACATGAGAATCCTAAAGATTCCTTCAAAATAAACTCAATACAATAAGAACATTCATCCATAACGGTTATCCTATATTATCAATTGATCCCAAACGATCTAACCACACTTATCCCAGGACATATGGTCTAAGTCTCAACTTCTCTAACCTCGAGCAATAGTTCCCAATACGCAGGGACAAACCCAGATATCCCAAGAGATTCTACATGATACCACATTCTAGGATCTATATAAGGAGCCTACAACAACGAACTATAGAACCCTCAATCCATGCCAATCAACGATCTCACAAACCTCACATGGGCCTCCTATTTTACAATCCAACTAACTAGTGGAATATAAATAGAAAAATCTTGGAAACTTCCTAATAAACCATCATGGTTAAAAATACTATCTAGATGACCTCAACATGAGGAAAGGATCCATGAATTATGATCTATGTAGACAAACATTCATAATGGACTACTCACAAGACCAAATCTGACTTCCAGGTAACAAAACATCCAAGACCTCTAAGATAGAAAAAGTACATGGAATGTGATTTCATGTTCATGGTGTTTACCGTCAACACCCCACTTGACTATTTACTTCTACATGGATAGAGTTTCATGGGTTCTTCGTCTTTACTATTACGTAGTGTTTACCAAAATTACACAGTGTGTAAATTACAAACATCATCTTCCCATGTACTTTTCCACATGGTCAAGCACATGGCCATGTGTTACTAAAGAGTGTGTACCTAAATTACATGGAATGTAATTATTAAAAGTACTTCATCCTCAAATTGGAATAACACATGAAATGGGTTATTTTAACCACATGTCGTGTAATTAGGGGTTCTAAATAAAAAAAACCATGAAAACCTCTTGAAACCACCATTTTTCAAAAATATGAATAGATTGATCCCCATTGGTCCCTATTAGGCATAATAAGCCTTTTAAAACATAAAAAAATCCTTATTGATTAGGTAAAATCTTGAAAACCATCCAATCACATGGATTAAACACTGATTATGTGAGTTTAAATATTCACTTAGATGTTTTAGAACCTCAATACGGTACTCATCTACACAAATAATGATTTCCAGGGGCACCTCCATATTCTCACCATCTTGGTCCGGCCTTTGTTCATAAGAGATGCCCCCCCTTCTTCGGTGCATATGAACACCAATTAATGGGGGGGGGGGGGTCTTTAAATTAAATTAATTAATTAGTTTGTTAATTAATTAATTAATTAATTACAAATTTTATTATCTTCCACAATTACCAAAACATGGTATGAGTTTATACCCCACCTAAGAAAACCCCCATTACGGACTCAACCACTAAGTCAGAATCTTAATCTCACACTCAATTAAAATGATAAAACCACCAGAAACAGCATGAATAATTTTTAATTTAACTAAATAAGTATTAAATATTCACTAAACCTCAAACATCTCATAATTACATCAAAATAATTTCATAGGATAAATGCTATATTACAGGACAAACTCAGTGGTCAAAAAAATTACGTTGTAACCTTCTAGGAAAAAATGACCATTAAAACCATCATGATAATCCTAGAAAAGAAATTAAATTTCTTCTCAAATTTTAATATTCAGAAAACTCAGGTATCTATAACCTCCCCACCATAATCCTTTTTATCCTAGAGAAGCCTTAGTGTTATTCTAATTGTATATCCCAACTCAACATGGTCTTCAAAAAAAAGAAAAATAATTGTTGTCTACTCGAAAACAACAAACGTTTTTCTATGGATAACTTCAAAGAAAGAGTTTAGAACCCATAAAAGTTCATTCACCACTTGAAACATTTTGGGAACCACTTGTATTGTTCCAAACCCACACGACTATCCCAATACATCATAACATAAAATAAAACATTTCTTTAATATCAAGGTTCTCCACACTAAATAAATAAACATATTGTCTCCTCCAAACCAAACATATTTTCCACGGACCATGCTATAAACACAACCAAACCTTAGAGTTGGAAATGTCCTTCTTACTCACACTAGAGGGGAAAAAAGCTAAATAGTTATTATTTCTCATTCCCATCATCCGAGAACAAAACCCATGGGATTATTCGATATCCAATCCACCATAGGGACCTAAAACACTTTATTTAAATGGTGCCCCACCATATGTATTCAGTTATACCATCCCATTGGTACACCTTCTATGGATTCCCCTTATCAACCCAAGATATCCTCTCTATAGCATTACATAAACTAGCTTCTATTTTGGCGTACTCTAGGTGATGTCCATATATTGGTCACAATCATCTCCAAACAAGGAGTATAATAATCTTTTGTTAATGAATACCACCACAACCTCATCCATTCTATAACACTGTAGATCTATGCATGGGATTGAGTCACCATTCCCATAATCCTCTCACCAAAGTCGAAACAATTATTTGTCCCCTCATAAATACCTTCCACACTCCAGAACCTCAAGCGTATAAACCTGTAATGTGAGATCCAAAACCAAATGATACAACAAATGATTATAAATTGTTTCTCCAGTAATACAGTATCACATACCTATTACATTCCCTAGTTTAACCTAATCAACAAACCTGATTTGACTCTAGTAAGACACAACTCACAAAAAATCGTCCTAGATTCTTAATCAATGAAAAATTAAGCATTTACTGTGCTCTTGATCCAACTCAAATCCACATGAGTCATCTATAAGATAAAATTATTTTCTATTCTAGTCACATGAATGAAATTTCCCTTCTCGAAAACAACCACACGGTAAAAAACCTTGCACACAAGTGTGACACCTAAAAAGTAAAGGTATCTAACAATCCCAAACATAAAACCTAATTCCACTCTTCATGGAAAATTGTCAAAAGTCCAAAACAACCATTTTATCTTGCACACACGATGTCCCACGTATCATGGTAGACCCACTAAGATAGGTTACAATCAAATTTAAAATAGTCATGACTCCCTGCTCTGGTGTCCTATCAAAAGGCCACTAGTCTCTCCCACCTAGACTTGCTGATCAAGGATCATGTAAATCCATGAGGTACAACAACCAATTTTTAAGAAAACACATAAAATTAAACAACTCATGGGGCATCAACATGCACCAGTCTCATTATCGCATGACGTGAAAAATCCAAAACATCCACTACTCGATTCTCGCATTATAATGGAATCTTATACCAACATAATTCTTACAACTAGGGTGTATACCGTCTCTACGAATTTGAACATCAGACCACTTCATATAGGACACATACATATAACCAACCTCAATTAAAACCACACAAAATTATATTAAATGATCATACACTTATACCGTACAAACCCATTATGTTCATTGCACCATAAATTAAAATATCCAAACCTTCATCATCATTAATGATCACATATCCATTGATCCACCGAACATTTCATCAGAAATAAATCCATAAAATCACACACTAGAATACTTATAACTGTTGGATCCTATGTGCTTATAATGATGAATGAGATTTGTCCTGGCATTGAATACTAAGTGACAAAACTAACTCACATGCCACTTTCCAATGATCCAAGATCCTAAAATACATCATAAATAATCAACTCAAAATATCATGTTTTCCTTGAACTAAAAATCATAAACAATCATAACATCAAAAATCAGGAATAGAAATCCTAGTCTCTAGTAACCTAGACTTCATACTGGATTAGGTGTTTACAATGCAGCATCCCAGTATACATCACAAGATCAGATACATTCCTACATATTCGACCTTTCAAGCCCTAAATTATAAAATAACATGAATTTAACTCCTATGATATTACATTGTAATATCCAAACCATGTATCTACTGAACTAGTTCTTTGATCGAATTCTTCACAAGAGCTCAATTGCACCTCCTCGTATGCCAACTTCTACTGACTAGAAGTGGGGGATAAAAGTGGATATATAAGGGGACATTTCTGCTATATCATAGTGCACAACTATATGTAAATAAAAAAACATCATACACATCATATGAAGTTGAATAATAAATAATTTGAAACTAAACATGATATAATAAAATGAAAAAATAATAAAGGCTAAAAAATATATATCATAACTCCAAACACGATCAACCACCGACCTAATCCCATATCCAAAAATAAATAACTAAAACTAAATTCATCTTAACCAAATGCAAATTTCAAGAAATAACACATACCCAAAATCTAGTACCCTGTCAAGATACTCTATCCCAACGAGGTAGCCCCACAGGATCATCCCGCTAAACCATGGAACTCGATTCCTTGACTCGATACATCATTCATACATTCTCAACATGAAAGAAGTAAAAAGGTCTATACATTCACCGAGGTTCACATACATGGCTGAGAAATAAATCACATTAGTAAACCCCCAATGGTTAATATATACACTACTACCCTATTTTCATGATCATGCAACACACACAACCAAGTTGATAAACAATTGATGAAAAAATAAAATTAACACAATATTCGATCTATAGGTTTGGAACCTCAATCAATCATACCTGCTTCATCCAATTACATAATTTCTCTGAGCACATCTCAAGGAACAACCATCCTAAGAAACATGTATATTCCATGCCCATGAAATCAAAAAACAAAAATTAATCTATTCAGGGACCCATCATATAATTTTATATCATCATGGTAAAATAATATGTCATCCCATACCATGTCCTCATTTTCCAACATCATCTCATACTCATCTCCTTGACATATCTTTCACAAAATACCATAAAAAGTATAATACCACTCCATGACTATATGTTTCAATTCTCCCTCATGTATCAAAAAAAATAACAACATAGAGACTCATACCAAAACCTTTAAAACATATTAATTTAATACTACATGGATCATTAGTCCCTCATTTTAAAAATTGATGTGGAGCATCATTCCTTCATCCATCCCATCTAGAATACCATTAATTCCCTGATCATAATTCTAGAACATAAACTACAAGGTATACTATAAATGTCTAGATCCTAAGTCTAAAACCTAATCCTTTATAAGAATTCAATTTATCAAACCTCAATAATGTTACCATATAAATATATAACATCACTAGGGATAAAGTGATTGTTTGGCCTAATCCAAGGAGAATGCCAAAAATTCAAACCATATAATCTACATGGCATGCCAACATTTCATAGACTCTATGTACTGTGCACTATTCATGTTGTATACTATAAATTTCTTGTGGATTAGTATGACACCATCACAGAATTATAATTCATTTTCTTGAAACGTCACTCTAGAACCAAACCACTTTTAAGTGAAATCGCATCACTATAGCCATCAATATCAAACTATAGGCTGGGGTCCTCAGTCCAACACTCCAATATAAAATTAAACTGGTACCGATATTTTGTCTCAATCCAAAAATCACAAACAAAGATATATAAAACCACAATCAAGGATATTCTGTCCATCTCTCTTAGCCATCATGGACCATTCCAAAAAAATATGTTCCAAAACATGACTACCCAACCATACTAAAACTTCCCCATTGGATTAAACCATGTACCAATATCAATGGATATATATAACAAGTGGAATCAAAACATCTTTCTTGGTCATCAGTGTCTTTACCCTAACAGCTCACACATAATCTCTGGAGCCAAGAGAAGTCCCATAGAAAAAATACTAACGAACATTAACTTACTCAGTGTGGTAATATCTATCGGGAATGCACATGGCCCTCTGGTTGCACACATATACAGATTCATCCCTCTAAAACGCTGGTAAAAAAATACTTTTTGGTTCAAACCCCATCATTAGAAATATTCACAATTGTTCTTCAATTTCTCCATACAATACTAAATCAACAACATGCCAAAAACTAATCCAAAAAAAACTTGTTCCATGCAATAATTCTCAATATCTAACCATGATATAAAATGATGACTTAATAATAAACCATCCCACTTGGAAATCCTCATGATTCCTTTAGATTCAACTCAATACCAAAATGTCACTCACCTATAACTGTCATCCTATGGTGTTAACTAATCCCAAATCCTCTTACCACCCTTATCCTCTGACTAGGTTCTCAAACTCAAGTACTCTATCTCATAGAAATAGGATCTGATACAGATATAAAATTCAAGATATCGCAATAGATTTTGATTGATCACACCATATGGGATCCATTTTCATAGTCTCAAAAAACTCACTATAGAACACTCATTCCATGATAATCACCAATCTCATGACCCTCACCCAACTATCCTAGCTCATAACCGATCGCACCACAGGATTCTAAATCCAAACCTCGAGGAACCCTCCCACTAAACCATCATATTCCTAGTTACTTCCATACAACCTTTATATTTCATAAAGATCCAAACAATGATATATATATATAGTAAAAAAATTAAAATACAATACTTGCATGACCAAATATTACTTATAGTGCACCAAACACCTAAAATCTCCAAGATAGAAAAAGTACATGGCATGTACATTCAAGTATATGGAATGTAATGTCAACTACCAAACTGGCCATGAAATTCTACATGGACAAAAGCACATGGGTTCTGTAAGTGTAATATTACACGACATATATGCAGAGTACATTGTGTGTATATTCCAAACATCATCTTACAATGTACTCTTCCACATGTATAGGGACATGGATGTGTAATACTACATGGCGTGTACTTAAATTACATGGTTTCTCTTTAAAAACGTTCTTTTTCCTAGAATGGTATGAATATAGTACCTATGTGCTTAGAACCATAGGCTATCTATTCAAGGTTTCAGAATATGAAACATCTAAAAACCTTCTAAAACCCATGTTTTCCAAAAATAATAATAGATAGACCCCATGAGGTCCTTAATATTTAGAATAAAGATCTAAAACATAAAAAAATATATTATATGGGGATCAGGGAATAAAAAAATGCCTACCTAATGGGAAAAACGCCGAATCATTGGGATCAAATTCCCCCCTGAAGGCAACTGTACCTTGATACGATCCCTATCAACACAAACGAAGAGGTCTGGAAACTTCTTCCTCTTCACCCACTATTGATTTAGCCATCGTTCATGGGGGAGTATCCCTCCCCTCTCCTTCCGTATATATAAACCCCCAAAATGTGGTTGGGGAGGAGAATATTTGAATTAAATTAATTAATTTATTAATTTCCCATTTTATTATTCATCTCGAGTCCCATAACTCAATGTGATTTTATAAAACACTTAGAAAAAACCCCACATTTCAAACTCAACCACAGATTCAAAATCTAAATCAGACACTCCATTCAAAATATATTTCCAACTAAAAAATTATGAATAATTTCAATTTTAATTAATTAAATAATATATATTCACCAAAACTCCAACATCTAGAAATTCAACCAAAATCCTATTCTACTATAAATGCACTTTTATGTTACTAACAGAGTTGCTAGAAAAAATTATCAAAGATCATTTTCTAGGGTATAAAAGAAAATTTTCACTTCATGAGAACCGAAGAAAAAAAATTAAATTTATTATCAAATTTAAAAATCTAGAATACATGGGTTTATAGAGTAGTAGGTATTAAATCTAGTATAAAAAATAATATTTTTTAGCAATAGATATTTGTATGTGTGTTCAGGTAACTACAGTTCTTAGTAGATAAGGGTTTAGATAAATGTATTGATTATGATTTCTATTGTAGATTATGTAAGTGATGTTCATACCATAATAGGTTAGTATGCTTACAGTTGATTATAATTAAAAAGGTATATATAACCCATTAAGATGATTCAGGTAATATTTAAAACATAATTTTTGGGTATTAGGGTTAGATAACATTATAAAACCATAGGTATGAGTATATATAAAAGAAAACATCCAATATTTTGAAAAATTATAATTTTTGTGTTCTCCTTGAAAAATTTCAATGTCCAGATACTAGAATTTGGATGTGTTCGTGGCATAAATTCACCTTGAGGGAATTCAAAAAATATATTTGTTTTGATTATTATTTTGATCTTTACTCAATGAATGATGAGTGGGCCTAAACAAAAAACATGGCTTGACAATACCATGGGATATGATTTCGGTAATTCGCGTAGACATTATGAATCATTCTAAATGATTTCAATGTAATAGTTAGAAAACATAAAAATAGAATGACCATGTGTTACATTGATTAGAATTTAGATATTCATATGTTATGATATATATTAATTGATATGTGGTTTTATAGATAACTAGTGTGTTGAATTTTTTGGAGCATATATTTCAATGATTTTTGGGATAATAATATTGTAAAATTGTCCATGGTATTTTGGGAGTGTTATTTATTACGATTATTGAAATTAAAGACTCTGATATAAAGTGAAATAGGTTGAAGAAACAATTATATTACATAAATTAATAAATAACTATAAACATACATGATGTTCTAATAGATTAAGACATATCAAAGTTGAATTTGTTATTGTTCTATTATGATGAAAATTGTTTACCACTCATGATAAAACTTTTTGTTTTTATCATGGATAGAGATAGGAAGAAATTTAATAACATTGAATACAATGGAAAATTCAACGATGGTTATTATGAGAAACTAATATTCAATAATGTATACCGTGATAAATCTTGCAATGATTCCAAAACCTCTATCGAAAATTACGATTAATATCGTAATTATTTTTGAATTCCAGAACATAGAAAAAATGACAAGGATGATGTCTTATATTTCATTAGGTGAAAAATATGATGAATGGATGAATATTTTTTTCATACATTTCAAAAAAATGGGAAAAACACATGTTAATTTCTTAATGGAATTAGAAGATGCTTTGTGCAATGAAAATGATTGCATAGAGTAATATGTATTAAATATATGAAGAATAAATTAATAAACATGATGAGGGGTAATGTTGTATTTACTAGTCATACCTATGATATTATGGTAGAAATCACATTTAAATAATAAATTTAATTATTATTATATAGTAGACAAATTATTTAGTTTTATTATAAATAGATAAATAAAATCTAAACGATATGATTTGTTTAGCATAAGAGAATGTAATATCATGGGGTTCTAAATTAAATTTTCCTCTAAATCATATTATGATCGAAATATTTCTTCAAACACAAAACTAAAACACAATGAATTTGAATTACTATATAACTATTAAAATGTATCTATAGAATGGTTTGGTAAAAAATACTAGAAACTAAATTATATAACATATCCAGAAATATAAATAAGTTTCACTTTTAATTCAAATGTATTGATAAAATTTAATTATCATACCTAAATACTACTAAGATGATTTTATGTTAATGATTATTTTTTTATGAATGTAGATATTATTTTATTTATTTTATGTTCCTAGATATATTATTGGATAAATATGTTATTCCTAGAAATAATATATTAACACCAATTTGATTACTAATTAATTGGAATCTACAAATATGAATAGTTAGTATTTTTAAAGATAATTTTTCCATGAAAATGTTTTTTATTATATTTTTATTTCATTATTTAAAAAATTATATTACTAAATGTACAAATTTTAATTATAAAAATGAATTTAATTGTTAAATTCTTGAATTTACAAATTTTATAAGGATGAATTTTTGATAGATTTTTTTTATGTAATTTATTTCTCGATCAATAGTTGAAAAAATATTAATTTTACTAATACCAAATATTTTTTAACATATTCATAAAAATAAGGGATTAAATTTTTTAAATATTTTTTAATATAAATATATATTCATAAATTAATCTATATAAATTAAAAATACTATGTTATATTTATAAAAACCCATTGTTAACATTTCCGAAATTGGATAATATTTTACTCTAAAAACTTGTTTTCGTATATTAAAAAATACTTTACAAAAAAGCGTAGAGATAAATTAAAAAATTGATTTCATATTTCATATCCACATTTTTATATTATAAAATAATGGAAATTTCATTTTTAGGATTGAAATTATTATTACTAATAGTAATTATGATGATGATGATGATAACATTGAAATATAAATTTTCAATGAACTATTTTGTTAATGTTGTGTAATTTTTATCTGAAAAATTAAATTTTTATATTTTATATAATTATTTTTATATAATATTAAGACATATATACATATATATATCCTCAATAATTGAATTGGTAGTTAATTTTTTAAAATATTGTGAACACATTATGGTGAAAAATAATGTTTTTTCTACAAAATGGGGTTTCTATATGTTATATGTTTTAATTTAAATTTAAATTTAAATATATTTAATAATTTATTTAGATTATATATATAAATAACTTGTTTCATCAAAAAAATTCTTATGATTTTTTATCTTATATTTTTCAAAAAAAACATTAATTACATAGTTAAATACTTGTTACCAAGGTAAAAACAAAAATGGGAATGTATATAATTCTAATAATGAATTACTCAAAACATGTGTAAACCATGTGAAAACATAATTTTTGAAGATTTTTCAGTCAAATATAAACCAAAACTTCATTATTTATATATTTTTGTTCTTTTTACACTAAAATAGGTACATACGATTATTGCAATGTTTTTGGTACTCCCAAAATTACCCTTCTCTTCAATTATAAAATGGGATCATATCCACAACATCATAATAAATCAATTACATATAATTTCGTCATTAATAACTACCATTATGGTAATACTAGATTATCCTCATATTTTCCAAAACCTACAGTCTTAATTAGTAAACTTAATACCCCCATTTACAGTTATATTTTCAAGATAAATCTTAAGTTCTCAACGCGAGTATTTATTACTACATAGTCCCTTCTTCTTAATAATACTATTGAAAAATTTATATCCTTACAAAAATAATTAAATATGTATTAATAATATTTCAATATATTATTAAATTAATTTATCATCCATTATTCAATCCCATTCATCTACTATGGAAAAACAACATAGATTGGGTGTGTGTAAGAACTACCAACTCCATAAAGAGGTGAGGTTAATTTATAATAAACACCTATAAAGGATAGTAACAAGGATGGATATGATGAATTAATATGTTTCCAATATCATAATTATTATTATAAAATGAAAAATTATACTATTTCTTAATTTAATCCCATTCCTTGAGAAATGGAAATTTTAATCATGTGGATAGTTGCCTCTTTTAGAAAACAAAGTTCATTTTTCATCCCCAACATTCATGGATGTTTCAAATAATGTATTTAATGAAGTTATATGACATAATTACATTATAATGCTTCATTATATTTTATTTTATCATTACATAAAAACAATTCCTCATTCAATAAATCATTATAACACTCTCCTATTTGGGTTTTTTTACTATCTATGTCAACGATTTTATAATGTTTATATCAAGAATAATTATGAAATAAATTGATATTATCATGTAATAATTATTTGTATAATATTTCATATGGATTTAAAAAAAATTATAATCACTGATTTTTATATTTATTGACATATCCCCATTCGATCATTGAACATTCCAAAAGAAGTTCATCATCATTTACATTTACAAAAAATGAATCTATGATTTTAACCTATTGAAAATGGTATATAATGAATACATGAAAAAACACAGATTATTATATGTTAAATAATATTAGAATATTTAAAATTTAAATTATAATTAAGAATCAGCCACATCACCATGTTTCCTATATAAAATAAACAGTGAAATGTTCTAACACATAATAATGAAAATATACTATAATTGGATAATATATTTTTAATAAACTATTATAAATAGTGTTTATAAAATAGTAATATATTTGAATAAGGTTACTTAATTATTTTTGAAGTCATTTCTATCTATTATTCTTGAGGTTAGAGAAATGATCATGTAATATAGAATACACAATAAGGGTTCCTTATCCCAATTTTCACCTCTTGATACATATTTCTTATTATACACCATGTTTTCCCTTGTATTTTGTATCTAATACCCCTTTAAAATATTTAATCTTTATAAAAAAATATTCATTTTATTTAATGAATATTTATATATTATATCCTTCATGTTATTTTAATTATAATGTTTTTAATATATTAAAGGGTTTTTCATTTCAAATTTTTTTATTTAAGGAATGATTTATATTCACAACATATTTCCATAGTTTGGTATATATATATTGTCCTCATACTGAATTTTTACATAATTTTACTAAAATATAAATGAATTAAAAAAAAAATAGCATTAAATCCTTCATGGGCCATTGATTTAAAAGATAAAATATCTCAAAGAATTTTTGGTCGTCCCAATTTATTTTCACTAGTCATATATCGTATTATTCTATGACACTCATTTAGAATGATTTTCTTCCACAATTTCACTATTGTACATTTTATATTCCATTTTCATTTTCTGAAATTATTTACTTAATTTTATACACTTTAATATATATATTTTTAGTTATGGGGTCCTTACAAGGAACATTATTTCATTCATTGATTGGGGAAATAATGACAATCCATATAATTGTCATCTCAATAAAGATGTTTAATTATTTATATGGAATGGTTTTTAAGTGATGGATGGGACCTATAATATACCATTAATTCATTTATAGGTGTCATGAGACATTCTAGATTGATTATTTTGTTTATACATGACCATTTACATAAATTTATTTTTTGTGGATTTGATATCATGTTGATTTTTCGATAGAAGGACTTGATAGTATATCATGGCAGGGAGAAAGGACATGACCAACCCGATATTATGAATTTTATCTCTATGATACTAGTTATTTATATCTATTTCCTTATTTTGGTTATTATCCTATCTGATGATTTATTTTAAGCTAATGTGTTCACTATTATTCATTTATATTATTATAATTTAATTCTTGTCATATGATTCATGCCTTGTTTATTCTATGGTAGCTTATTCTATACGCATTCCCATGATGATCATTTAAGATCACTTTTCATATGTTTCCATTTCACCATGATATAATGAACTTATTACCCAAAATATTTTAATAAGTAATCTATATATGTGAATAATGTTTTGGGGATGATGAACGATTATTATTGAGTATGAAAATTATTATATATTATAAAAATTTTATATTGTTGGGAAAGAAATATTCTAGATTAGTTAATTTATTTTTCTCATTAGATAAATATATACAACTAATAGGTATTGGAAATGTATAAAATTAAATAATTATTTTCTCTAATGTAATTTTGGGTTAGTAATATGAAGTTTATTAGTGTTGTATTAAATTCCAATAGTAAAGTGTCTGTTTTAGAACTGGATATCGGATTATGGGTCTAGGGAACTCATTAGTGATATTTGGTATGAACCATTAGATCATTAATGGGTGTTTCTATATAAATTATGATTTATCATCGTGTCTCCATTCATACACCATTTGATTCAAATAACCATATTAATGAAAAAATGTTTTGTGTTATGGGTGTTTTCCCAAAACATCCACATAAAGAAGTCAATGGGTGTTCAAATACTCCCCATTCCCCATTATACCATCCATATATAGTACAATTTATTTTTTATCATAGAAGATATGTGCATACATGTTGTAATATTCAAGAAAATTTATTGTATTTGATATACTATATGACATGGTTAGGTTATTTAGATGATGATATATAGTGGTGTTATTCATGGATGGATGAGGGAACAATATTGATGACCCCCATGATTAAGAAATCATATTGTAATGAAAAAACGATATACTACTAGGATATAATATTTTTTATATAAAATTGAATAATGAAAATGTTTAACTAGTATTTTTTATAGTCGTAATATGAGATATAAGTTCTATAGCTTGATTGTTGAAGGTATTGTTCGCACTAGGAAAGATTTTGCTTGACTGTTAGAGAGGAAAAATAGTTGGGAAGTTGTTTTGGGATAATTATTTGATATATTATTATGATATTATGCTATCATACATGTATGTGATATTGGGTGACTAATATTTAGTATTATTGAATGTTAATTAAAATAGTATGTGCTTATTGTCTCTTATATTAATCTATCAAATCATTATAATTCTTTCTGTATATTTTCATGAAACATATTGAGGGGGATTGTACCGAGTATATATATATAGAGAAAATTATATTTATAAATAAATTTGACAAGTCTTCGAGAGGGATTTAATTATCAAGTATGTCAATACAGGATAATGGCTTGGAGTTGAGGTTGGACTTATCTACTTAGGTATTTATGTTTAGTATTTTATTATAGAGATATAAAAAGTGTGGATTTATATGAATTGTGAATTGTTAAGATATATTGGTTCTTTTTTTATATTTTTTTTATTAGTGGTTCACATATAATTTCTTAGGATCTATTAGAGTAATTATACCTATTTATGTGTTTTACACCCTATGTTCTAGTTTCGAACAGATAGTATATTGTACATATGACTCAGGAGTCACTCTTCACTTCCCTATAGACCCTTGAGGGTTTCTAATTGGGGGTAGGTTTTGAAATAAATATTTAGTTGACCCTTGATAATTTTTTGATAATGTAGTGGAGTAACATTGGTTATGAATGATGATTTAGAAGAAAAAATAAGTGATGAATGTGGTTTCAAACGAATTATAATGAGCCCTGTAAAACACGTTAATAATTGTAGTTATAATTTTGAATTTATTAAAACTAACAAGTATTGAGCTATTAATGTATAGAACCATTAGTTATGTTATAATATGAAATATTATCTGGTAGAAGGAGATATCTATTTTTTATGATATTACTAGTAGGATAATTTCAAAAATTAACATTATGAAAGTTTTGAATTATCATTGGGTTTATAAGATTGTGGTTAGTGGGGATTTGATGAGGTTTATGTATTATATACAAATTTTTATATAAAGTGTATTAAGATACCTATATGAGAGACTTTATTTTTTAATATGATTGATTCTGTATACTCAAAAACTTTTAGATACAATGAAACAAATTATGGAAGGATATAAATGATAATTAGAAATGGTGACTGATTTCTTTTTAATACACCCTTTGTCTAGGATTTGAGTGAGTTTCTATTAATTTTACTTGGACATACTGATGGTTCTTATCTGCTAATAATATTGAATTTTATATATATCTATACTAACTCACCTACTTGGTTGAGATGCAATAGATTAGATATTTCATTGAGATAGTTGAATGTCAGTAATTCTTTTGACAAATCTTTTTTATGATGGATAAAAATGATATATTTATCATGTACCCTTAATATAAGGGAACAATTTGTACGACGAGTAGATATGGAATATTTCTTTGGTATCTCCAATATTATAAATTTATGTATGGAAATACACCAATGTAGTGATGTAATTTCTTACCCACAACTCTTAGGTTGAGCTAGAAGATGATACTTCTAATAATATCTATACACCATAACTAATTCTCTAGGATTAAGAGTACATAATATATATCTGCATCTATATAGATTTGGTTTTCTTTTAGATTTAAAAGGTATAAAATAAACCTTATAGGTACCAATTTCCCTAGGAATCCCGAAATTTATATAATTATTTCATTAGAGATTTATATTTCCTACAAATGAGTATATTTATTTCCCAACATTCTTCAATGATAGATGAATACGAATATCTCTTCTACTGCATCTGAGATAGGTATGTACATGTATTTCCAAAACAATCTCAGGATTAGTGTATCTATGTGAAATTATGAAGAAGGAATTTGATGATGGGATATGTGATATGTTTTTGGGTTCCTTGTTGAGAACATTTCTATTGTCCATGTATGATGAATGAAATTTATTGGTTGGTTGATCAGGATGTATCATGGCCATTACAATTGATGAAATAAAATGAAATTACATTGTTTATAATTTATATTTTATTGATTCATATAATCTGTAAATGTTATGTGGCCATCCCAGTAATTGGGAACACTATAATGGGAATTTTTATATAAACCCATGTTATTAGAAAAATAGGATTAGATACCCAAATATATGGGGAGGGTGGGGTGGGGAGGATTAGGTTATAGATATTAGTTTCAAAAATAATTTTGTCCCACTGAACCAAGCCCTCTATAATTTAAAGTTCTATTAATTTTATATTTTATCTTTATATTGATTTTTTCATTAACAACATTATCTAATGACTATTCATAAATGTAAAGTAGGAAACCAAGTAAAGAGAGAAATAAAATTTTACATGGTTCGCCATCATTTGGCTATGTGCAAGAAGCATTCAATGGAAATGTACCAATGAACCAAATCTACTAAAGATAATTGTAAATACAAGAATCAAGAAATATTAATTATATACCCATGTTCAATACCTTAAAATATTTAGAGATAGCTCACTAATTCACAAGGTCCACTCCCTCAATGTATCCTTATATGGATCACTACTGGTGGAATTAATCACCTTCTTCTTCTTCCATCTCAAACTGATCTGGAAAGGATTCACAAATATTTTATACACATGAAGGACCCTTCACCAGCCAGAATAAAGGAATCCTTAATTGCAGTTAGATGCATTGTTTATGTTCTTTATTTTCTACTCCTTAATTTCTATGAAAACTCCTTGTTTAAGCACTTCAACATTCCAGAAACCTGTAAGAAACCTCTCATTACCACAAAAATAGAAATTGCAACTTATTTTGACCTAGAAATATCATAAATATATTCCATGTCTGTTGTCCATGATAATGACTAACTAAATAGATAAAGAGGGGGGATTACGTTTATAAAAAAATCATGATTATTAGACCACCCTCTTTTATGTTTTCAAGTTAAATTATTTTGTTGAGTCTTTATGGATCAAAAAAATAGAATGGAAATTGAACACATATATTTACATTGTTGTGAGGCATAAAAGTCTCATAGTCCACTCCACCAACTCTATACTCTTTAATTGTGAGTATTTTCACTATAACAACCCTTTTTATCAGGGGATACTAGCTGAGTACAAGAAGATATCACTTAACAGAATGGTCCAATATCTTTCAACACGCTTCTCAAACTACAATACCTAACTGGGGTCATATAAACTCTATCACGGAGAATAAACATGATATTATGCGATAAATTTTTTTGACAAACTTTTGTAGTACATAGTTGTCAGGAGAAACTGACAGTAGATGAAGATTTGTCTTTAGAGAAAATTAGGATTAAAGGTGGAGCTAGAGAAAATCTCAAATTCAACAGATAAAAATGAAAAATATAACATGAACAATTTGTTTTTCTTTTATAATCTATTTAAAATTATCGATCATCTTTCATTGTGATGTTCCAAATATGACTAACTATCCTTTTTTATCTCTATTTTTGTTGTAGATAGATGATATTTTTTTATACTATTTAAACATGAATGTAGAAATTTTATAATAATAGAATGATCCTTGAAAATATATTAAAAATAAATGCTAATAATAGTATGTATCCACGCTTTCCAAATATTGAATTTATTTTTCAATCAACATGTCATAGATCTTCTCATTCATTGAATGTTACTATTCAGGGACTGTCTTGTGAAAAATGATATTTCCTTAAATAGAAAATATCTTTTTGATGATATCTAATGTTATGAATTGACTAATCTAGAGATTAGAAAATCAATAATGATATTATTTAATATAAGATCATCATATGATATCAACGTAAAGTATTGTTCATGGTAATATAACATTAATAAGATAAATTATATTGTCCTTGCAGCATAAACTATCTAAAATGTAGCATATAATAATTTTTTAGCATCAGATAAAGTGTTTTTGTCCTGTAAAATTTAATATTCTCCAACTTCTTCTAACTAAAAATAATTTTTTCAGATGATAAGATCATTTTATAATCTCATTGTAACAAGAGATTTTCCTGGACAGACTCTTCTATTCCATGTTAGGTAATGTCTTATGTGACACTTTCTGATTCAGAACTAATGAAGATATTCTACAATTTTTGTACCATTAAATACTTTTATACCATATGATAACACCTGAACACACAAAATAATTTTAATATTATATAAATCACTTAATATAGTCATTTTAGTATAAATTTAGGTATTTTTTCTTTTTTAAAAACACATATATCAAATATATAATGTAATAATATTTTTCTTCAATGTAGTCTTCCATTCAGTTCCGTTAATTTAATAGAACAGAAAATCCTTCTAAAATTATTGGTAGCTAGTCTAGATACTCTATCTTATTTTTGTACTTAATATTTTGATATAACAATGATACTATAAAATAGTTAATTCTGACATGTATCTCTTTGTGTGAGGCCCATCGAATAGTTTTAAAAAAATGTGTTCCATGAAGTCAGGTTTACAATTATAAAAATATTTATTGATTTGTAGAGTGTAATTTCACAATTTATTTCTACTCCTGTACAAACTAACTTTTTCCATTCACAAACAAACTTGAACTGTGTAGCATGAATTCTTCGTGTACTGGCCCATTTGCACACAACTTTGTGTCCTTTGTGAAATTCCTAAGACCCTCCACAAAAAATATTACACCACTTAGAAAGACTTCTTAATGAGCCACATATTCTTTGCCGACATCCTTCACATTATGAAAGGAATTTGATTCAATATCAATTAACACTTCTCATAACCCTTTTCCGTTGTGTGATATTGTTTTTCACAAACCCCTTCTATGAGATATCTTCCAAAAATACTACCTTCAAAAAATTTATCCACTACAGACCACTTCCTCCTCCAAATTTTTTCTTTAATACTATCTTTGGATATATCCGTATTTATCCAAAGATGATATTCTATCATGAATTTTTCTCTCTATATTGATGTTAGTAGGGTTCCTTTATATTGGAAAATAAATCCCATGAAACCTACGTATCACAATTACCAAAATATAATTTTAAATTATCCATCACTACAAAGTGAACATTCCATATTTTGCTCGTAGTGAAAACCCCTTATGGTTGACTCAATTTACCACATTATTCCGTTAGCAAAAAATCCTTCACATCAAACTGATCCTACTACATTGTTTATATAGTGGATAACCCTAGGTGATTTTTTCGAATTCCAACACTCATCCATAAAATGTGAACCCTATTTACAGTTTTCATAGAATGTTATATAGTCCACAAATAATTTCTTTGTGGAAATATTTCCTTTTAATTCACCTTTATGAATACATGAAATGATGTCTATCTACTTTGTTATGCTATCCACATACTTTTCTAGAACATCCATATCCTTTGCTCTGTGAAATGTCTTACCATTATATAAAAAAAATCACAATTTTGATCCCAAAAAATATAGGAAACAATGGAAAATTTATTTCACATCAAATTCATCAACTACAATAATTCCAGCCAAACTAAAACATAATAATATTATTTTTTGAAAAACAAAATTAACCCAAAAACACCGATATGAAACATTAAAGGTTGTTTTACCAACAAAACCTATATAAGAACATGATAATCAATTTACATGTGTCCATGTTGATCAGTCTACAGAATTGTTTTGTGAACATGGATCATGGAGAAAGATGGTTGAATTGTATTTCTTGTGGGGTGTGGATGTTTTGATGATATCAACCCCCATAAAATTGATAATATCATTGAGGTTATTCAATATGTGTGAATTTGGTGGTTTTATTTTCTAAATATATAGTTATATGCTATATATTTTTATATATGTAGACCCATTAAAATATTTAATATATATTTAATTAAGCTTATATTAGATTTTTTTTATTATACAAGGTTCTATGTTAATTATAGATAATTCCTCTGATTGATTCAGTGGATACATAAAAACTACTCACTATACCTAAGACCATTGGAAGAGACCAATGGGAGTTCACCTAAGGATAATCCGAGACATTATATATTCTTATCATAAAGATATGATAGAATTTGGAAATAAGATATTGTAAATATGGGTTGGGTGATATTGAATGAGACTTATTTAGGATATCTAGTACAACTAATCATGGTAGAGGACTTCTGAAAGGATTTTCCTGTTGATATATTCCTGATAAATAATCATGTTTTTAACACATAAAAATGATGTCGATATGTAAACATGGATTTTAAGGTGGGGATAAATCCTTTTGTAAATCGAATACATTATTTTTCAATTTCATGATAGACATGGTTTCTTATGTGGATAGTCTATATGGGATAAAATGATAATAAATCTCTAAACTTATTCATCATATACCATTAAATATATTTTAATAATATGTAATTGATATATTCATTGTGGATTTATATTATTATGTTGAGGCATTCAGATTCTTTGGTTGTGATATCATGTTGAGATACAAAATATTGATGATACAGTAAAAAACATCCTAAGGTAGATGATTTTTAAGGGCCTCAGTTTAACCAAATAGCTATCCCATTTAATGGTTCCATTAATTTATTATATGATAAGAGAGTAATTTATAATTGTTTTTTGAATTATTTTGTTTTTCTGAATTATGTGAATTGAAATCATGTACCCAGTCATGTGACTGATTTATGAATTCAGTGGCTTCTATAAAAATGAAGAGAATGTTACCCTAATTGTTTCATAAAAAGAGTGCCACCATGAGGTGTTTTGATATACTGGAACCCAATGATCGTATTATTATAGTTGAATTATATTACGAGGAAGAGTATTTTTAGTAATTAATAAGGCACTTGTGGATAATTATTTCAATAATTATAATTCTTCAGGATTTCTTACATGTAAGTTCTATATAGTTAAATAAAAAGTAAATTTATTTCTAGTTTTATACCATAATAACCCCATGAAAATGTTATATGAGGACTCTCATTTAGATGAATGTTTTATTTAATTTTTTTATTTTTATATATTCTCAATAAATTCTGGTAATTCATAAGAGGATGAAAAAATGATTGATACTGGGGCTTTTTATGGATTCATCAATCTCATTATGCTATGGCTACGTGATATTCTAGATCATGGACAAGACCTTTTTTGAGTATCATGAAATCCATGAATGCAAATTTTATATGGAATAATAATTATAAAGAAATCAAACATATATAATGTCAGAGTGGTTTTCATGTTGTCTTGTTTTAATGTGATGATAGTGAAGATAAAGTGTTCTTTTTTATTCTTTATTTATAGAAGTTCATAGGTTGTATTGATTATCATTCATACCGGTACATTAACATGTTGACAGTGTGTGGTTAAAAATGGATGTAAGTGGTTATTGGGGTAAGGAAAGAATCTTTTTGTGATGGGATCTTCATTTTTGTGTCTCATCTATATGATAAATAGTTGAGAAAATTTTCTCATATAGTAAAATTAAATTGTTCTATAATTTTAGGTCATTTATTACTATATTTATTGTGATTTCTGAAGTATGATTGTTTTCTTCAGGGTTTAGACCTTTTGGAGACTTAGAAGAACACTTAGATACCCTTAGAGTTGGGTTTTTGATATAATAAATATGTTAATGTAATTTTAAAATGAATTTGGAATATTATTGATGTGTTGTTGAGATATTTTGAAAATAAAATTGGTAGTTCTATTGGATATAATTGGAATGGTTTCACAATTTAATTAACCATTAGTCAATAGTAATGCAAGTGGTTGAGATTATGGGGTCGTATGAAGACAATCATTATTGAATATTGATGAAACTTTAGATTAATGTTAACACATGGGAACATGTTGAAGAGAAATTTTTTATGATTATATTATCATATAACCCATGATATTTTCCTTGAAATTTTGTAGTTTGATGTTATCCCTATGAATTATTGATGAATTTTTTGTAGACATAAAAACATATTTCGACTGATATTAGACTCACAAAATGTTGTGTCAAAATTATGTTGAGATTTAGTGATAAATTTGTAGGGGTGTGGTTAATTTTTGTTTATTTTTTGGGGATACATATAAGTAAAATATTTGGGATGGAAATTTTATATTATGGAAATTCCTTCTTTGGAATTCATTTTCCTATAATGTTAGTCAAACATCATGAATTTCTAGAATAGAATCATCAATTTAGACCACATAATGTGTAGATACATACTTCTATCATGATCTATAGATATTTTCGAATGTTATGTGATACATCTACGTGATTACCTTGATTTAAATTTCTTCCATTCCTTTGTTTGTAGTTTATTGGATTAATTCTTATTCATGGTTTTATGGTTGACATATGTGATGAATAGAATATCTGAGGTATGTTTCATTTCAATGATGGAAGGTTTATATGGGGGGGGGGGTGTAATATGTCAAGAATCCTCAAAATCATGTATTTCATATGATCATATATCAAAGCATATTTCATTATCAACAAATTTACCATCACATATTTTATAAAATTAATTTGTTTAGTTTCTCAGCGAATCGCTGGAGATCTTTCTTGGAAAAAATTAAATTTTTTAATAAAAAATATGAAATGGAAAATTCAACAAAATAAGTGTTAGATTACAAAAAAAACTACCTCATTGAGACATTAATGGGATGGTAATCCTAGGGTAGGGTTTTCAATATTAATGAGCATGTCCATAGTTTAGTAAAATAATGGTGATGTAATTTTTAATGAAATATTTAATAAATAATATTTAATTTATTCTGTTTTGATAATCCTACCTGTTATTTGACTCCTTTTTTGGCAAAGAAATATCTTTAATTATTATATGATTTTTCATTAAAATTTATTTATAAAATTCATAATGTTTCCCAACCATGTTATGAATCTAATTACCATATAATATCTAAAATATTATGGATGGAGTTTGAGAAAAGTTTGATAGACCTTATAAGGATGAATTTGATGAATTTTTGATTAACTTATCATATGATTGAATGACTAAAAAATACATATTTTGATATGAAATTATTGAGATTAACTTAATCCCTTTGTAATCACACCATTCATATTTATAACTTAGAAGAAATCCTGAAGTGAAAATGTCTATTTTCCCATGATCAATATTTATTTTGAGGTTATTAGGAACTCAATTTTAAGAATGGTTGGATGTATATGAATTATATGGGATAAAATTTATTTGGCTATTAATTTTTGTCTATTTTTTTGACCCATGACCATCTATCATGGATGATGGCATTGATGAGGATGATGATGAGGAATAAAAATACTTCTATGAGTGGTTTGATACATGATTGGTTGTTATGATTTTCAATATATAGATATAGGATGTGGTGGAGGTTTTTGTGAACTCATATTGGTGAGATTCATCCAATATTTGTTATTAGACAATATTGTAAGGACTAAATACCCCATTCTTTTGAAAAAATATAATGTGGTCAACACTAATCTTATTGGTATTATAATTAGTTTTGATGATAGTGAAATAAAGGAGGTTTTGTGTGATGGGAATAAACCATAGGTTGATCGCATCCATTTTGATCAAAATATGGAATGAAACTCATTGAATCTAGGGGAGACATAAACTACGGTGCACATGGTTATAAATAGATTATGATGTGGAACCCCTTAATTTGTTCATTCTACATGGGAATCACAAGGCCACCTAGGGACAGAAATTGATGAAAAAAATTTATGTTATACTTCTTATGGAATCTTAAATCCAATGAACCATATTTTGGGTCATTTTTTGTAACGTAAGAAAACAATTAATTTAAAACGAATTAATTTGTTATTGAAAATATTATTGGTAATTCATAATAATTTAAATTGTTAATAACTATTATAATATAAAGGGTCAACATTGAGTTCTCAGAATTTTTTTATGTTAAAAAACGATTAATAAATTGGTAATTACTCAATCGGGGATATTAATTTGGGTTTCTGATAATTTTTTTTAATATTATTTTTAAACGATAATAGCAGAATCTTGTAAAATTATTCAAAAATGATATACTGGTGGGAATTAAAAAAATACTATATTCTCTAACAGTGGAAGGTGCTGATGCTAGGATTAAATGAATTTTTTTATCAATATAAGATAAAATTCGAAAGAAAAATTTCATTAAAATTAATTAAAATTATAATTAAATCACATTGAAAATAATTCTAGATATTATGACTTAATTATTAAAAATTAATTTAAGGTGTTGACCACTTGCAATTATACTAGACATGTATAATTTAATTGAATAAAAAGGGGTATTGAAAAATTAATTATTAGATATGGAATGGATAATTAATTATAATTTCATAAATGAAATAATGGGTGTTTATAGAAAGAGGTGACCTTCCTAAACTTGTTATTAAGAATTGAACTATGTGATGTTAGCTATCAAGTGAATATATCATCATTTTTGACTACATGAAAGTCAATATATATAATAATAAATAAAGTTACCATGGATATGTTAAAATGGGAGATACTTTTAGATATTTCTAAATGAGAACATGGGAATAAATGATCATATATTAATAAGGAATATTATTCTGGTAAATATTTTGACATGATCATTGAAGAAATGGATCAACTTAATGAATGTCATTTATTTTATGAAATAAAATAGTGATCTGTAATTTAATATTTGGGGCCTACGGTTGACATATTTTTTATGGTGTCCCTTGATAATGGTTAAATAACATAGTATAGTAACATTGGTTTCATGAGAGTATGTAGATGAATATTGAAATGAATTGTATGCTGTCAACCTAGATCTAATGATCCTAGTTGAATAATTTAATTACATAATTAAGTGTACTTGAATAAATATCACTAAAAACTAATGATTTGTGAATGTAGAAAACAATTGAGGGTTCTATGGTATTTGGATATTATCATGAAAAATATAGTATTGACTATTTTTAAATTTGACTATATGAAACATATGGGAAATTCAAATTTAAATTATACTGAAATAAAATAGGATTTGTAACAGTTTATTTAGTGGGAATATGATGAGGGGGACATAGACACTCCAGATTCCAATAATTGGATCCTTATGAGAGTAATAGGGGATCCATGATTTTGTGAGGTGATTAGTTGTGTGTAATAAACTAATTTTGAGTATGACCAGGAATATGATAAATTATTTTGAATGAAAACATGATATAGATATGGATCACATTTTCACACTTCCTCTTAAAAGTATTTGAGTAGGAATATGGTGAATATACCCTATATCAAAAATTGATATTTTTACATAACAACAAAACCTATGTATGTATCTACTTCGAACCAACCCCTGGTTGGGCCACTCAAATGGCGTATATACTAGTTTTCTATATATGACCGCAATCCCCCTCCATATACACCAAATAATTTTAAATAGTAGTTATAGTCTATGGAGTAACCTTAGGGAGGAAATACTACTATGTCAGTGTTTGTGACAAAGAAAAAAACTAAACACTACCTAAAATTTATAAACAGACAACATGAAAGAAAAAAATGAAATAGCGTGATAACAATTTCATGCCGAATTAAACCCTTATAAATACCCACAATCATGAAATTATATAACAATTGACCACACACCGTGATGATCACATATGTAGTATAAATAATGGAAAACATATTTATAAGAGTCACTTGAACCATCCCAAAATCATGACTCTTAAAACTCTCAAATATCATCTTTTTTTGTCTTTCTCAATCATGTTGCATTAGTCCTATACCCTACCTAAACCTGTGATGATTGATGTTTTCATAGATATATAATGTTCCATAGTTTCTTAGGCTACAGGTGTGTAAAACTAAATAGGGAACCACTAATGTGGTCCCAATCATAAGTAGTAAATTAGTGTATTTGTAGCTTATATATTTATAATATATAAACAATAAATGAAGAATTATAATTGAAAAAAATCATCCAACCTCAGGTTCTAATGTATCACTCAAGATTGAATATACATGATTTGGTTAGTTCTAAGTGCCTCTATGTATGCTATATAACAATGAAAACAAATAAATGGTTTATTGTCTATATACTAATGTATGAAGGATCTGGATCATTGGATGTATCTAAAAGAATCAAAATTATACTAGGCATGGATGACATAATTAATCAGAGTTAATCCTAGCTATTCCATTGGTAGATAGAGTCCTAAGGATTACAAAGAGGATTACCCTATGAAAATGTATAGCAACAATATTCTTTCATGTTAATTCTTTCGGGATAAACCTAGAGAATTCATATAACTGAGTCACGATCATCAAATTTTTGGTAACCACATGGTAACCCCATATTCATTATATTGTAAGGATGAATCTTATTTAGTGTCTTATGAATTCAAAATATTAATTATATCCACTGGATCCTAAGAAGCATCCTTTGAATTATGTATATGGGAATTGCCCCCACCCAAATATATATAAGGTAACACTAGAATAAAATGTCAAATTCAAGAAAATTCTCTGAGAATCCCATAGTCAAAGGGTTTAATATATGTAGAGGGTGAACATATTCTTCAGTTTTAATTTTTAAATATAGAATGTCCAGTGGTTTTTTTCTATATATTCTACTCTAAAAGTTGTTTTACAGGGATTTTTTAATTTCAGATGTAGTTTTAAAAAGTATTTCCGAATCCTGAAAGTAATTTGATATTATAAATTGATTTTTTGGAAATTTATTTATAAACAGATAATGTTATTTTGATGTTTTTAGCTCTTTTTGGAATTTTTTATTTAATAATAAACACATTTTTAATTGGTTGTAAGTAATTTTATTTAGAAATGAAATATTTTCAATAAAATATTAACACTTGCATGTTACATTGATGTTTTTTAAGGGTGATACTTGAAATTAATGTATTGGGGAAATTTAAAGATAAATTTATACAACCATCATCAGGGTAGGCCATGGTTTTTAAACCATGTTGTAAGGTAAGGCCTTATATCCTTGAGTTACATAGAGATATGGGTTACATCCATGCACTATATAAAGGTATTACCAATGGTTTTTAATGATGTAATTGAAATCATAAAGTCTTTATAATGTTATTCACATTATGGGGGAGTTGTGTATGGGAATCCTTGTATAGATTATCCATGTTTTCCAAAGCCTATATAAGGGTGGCCAACTTCATAAATGTATGACTCAGTTTCCCTTAGGTAGAAAAATCTCCATACATAATGTTAAAGAATTATTTTTTATTCCTAAATCAGATTAATCTAGAGTTTCCATTACATGACTCTTTCTAAGAAATAGTGTATGGGAAAAACAAGTTATCATTACATAGTGTGTGTCTCTAATATAAGTATAATGATTTATTAATCAATTTTAATGTCTTCCTTCATCTTTTTTATTTGAATCCCTTGTAGAACATGTTTCAATTATTTATTAATCCAAAAACAATGTAATTAAATTATTTTGACTTCTTGAATAGCATATATTACTTTTATTGAAGATTTAGTTTGATCCATAAATATGTCTGATCTTTAAACTACTATGGAAATTAAAGGTTTGTTTTAATTCTAAAACTTTTTCATAATTGACTATGATATCATTTTAAAAATATGTCAATCTATTCCTCTCATCATACTCTAAATTCACCAAATATAGAATGATAAAAAAAACATACTAATAGTCTTATAATTCTATTGTAGTGAATCTGGGCCCTTTGGACATCCATCCAAGATTTGGGAAATACAAGTATACTCACATCTCTCTTAAATTCATTGTGTGGAGTGCTGGTCTAGTGTCATCACCAGGCAGGGGATCCTTTATCATTCTTCTAGTTATACAAGCAAGATGAATCATGATTTTTCATATACTTTGGGAAAATTATATACAACAAATTAATAAGGATAATAAAGTATTCAAATTAAATTGATTGGAATGATGAGTTTCTCCTCTATTTTGTATATTATTTTTTATTGATATTTCATTCCCTGTAAATTAATATCACATAAGTAAATAATTATTACTTTTATTATAATTTTTCATTGATTTTGGTATTTGAAGGATTATCCTAGAAATATAAATTCATAATCACATGAAGATAAGATATATTGTCTTCTATAAAAATGGAATTATCACATGATTTTACTTGTTTTTTATATTCTATAAAGTCTTATCAATGATTGTTTCCCCATAGAAAAAAAATTGTTAAGAAACATTTATAGACCATGATTTTAGTGTATGATGAGACCATTGATGTGACTGTTTAGTTAATCTCATTATGCATTAAAATTACAATCTCTTATATATAGTTAACTAACCGGTTTCCCAATAAAACCTTGAATTTTTTCTTAATACCCTAGGATAGTGAGTAATTAATGTTAATAAATCATTTAAACTACATTTTGGTGGATGTTGATGTTGATTTTTTTTGTTAATGGTTGATTTGGGTTGATATGTTGTGGTTGTGATGTGTGGTTACTATAGTTAGATGGTTTAATTGTGGTTATTTAATTGATTATGTTGTGGATTATTAATTCTGGCTTATGGATGAAATGTAGAACGGTTAAATAGATAATGGTGTTTAATTTTTATATATAATTATTATAATTTAAGGTTAAAATGGTTGATATTTTAGGTGGTAAAATGAGATCTATTAACATAATGTTTGGTTTTTAGGTTAACATAATTATTAGATAAATGAACATTTTGTGTTGAGATTAAATGAAATCACATTGGATCAAATGGATAAATAATTCGTGTTTGAAAATAGAAAATTTGGTTAAAATATGTGTTGTTTAATATGAAATGAATAAGCCAAAAAAATAATGTTTTAAGATAATGTAAATAAATATAAATTATCTTAAAATTATATTAAATTTAAAATATGGCTTGTGGATTATGGATTCTGAATTTTCTGTATGGTGTTAGAAATTTAGTTGATAATGACATATTGACATGATATAGAAGTGATGCGGATGTTATAGTAGTTTGGTTGTTTTGGTTTTGTGAACTACTATATTGATCATTTTTGTGACTATTATATATTTTATTTTCTATGTGATTTCAATACACACCATACTATCATTGAGAATCATATATAAAAAAGAACATATTTTGGGGTCAGTTATCCTGAAATATAGTTAGTAATGGTGTATGTATGTTCATTCCCTCATCCCCACTACCTCATTTATAAGGGGTTCTTAAGAATGAGATGTGATGTATTGTGGATTGTAGTGGACTTTTGGTTTTTTTGATGAGAGGATAATGTGGTTAAAAATAGAATATTTTTTATCCATTGAGGAGGGAATAAGGATGATATCATTCATGGTCATGATACTCTATGATTCTGGTGATAGTTTATGTATGATGTAATGTGATGGCCCATGTGTATTTTAGAGAGATGTGATGTGATATCCCAATTTTCTTATACTGAGATGTGATCTGATATACTAGGATTCTTTAGGTGATATTTGATGTCATGGCCTATGTGTATTTGAGATGTATTACTATGAAGATTATATTGGAGTGTCAGGATGTACAAAATTGGGTTGTGATAGAACCACACTAATAGAAAAGTGATGCATGTATCATTTTATCAAAATTATTCTTATTATATTACTATACTAAAATGTGTTATTTATTGTGAATTCCTTTATTAGGATAGGATTAGTTAGTTGAAAAGTTTATGTACTTTTTTTCCCACCTAAGAATTAGTTTTCCCTTTCCATGTGAGCATGACCAACTTTGGGTGTGATCATAATGTGTTTATATGTATGCTCACCCAATATATAAATACACTTTTTATTTGGTTTATGGGAGAATATTAGTAATTATATTTATATTACTATATTAGGAATTATAGTTTTTCAATAGATTTTATTTGATATATTTTTGGTTATTTATTCGTATTCAGATAAAATTACAGGTATTGTGAATATTGTGGATTTTACCTTTCATGTGTTATGAAGTTATATGTTGGTTTATATCTGATATACAAAGAGTACTTTTCTCTCTATGGAGGTTAATTTTTCCCTTATTTTTACCATATTTAAACTCTCAACATTAGTTTCTTACCAATGACATACTGGAGGTAGGGCTCAGGGGTTTTTATCTCTCATTCTTTATTACGATCCCATAAGTGGAACCCTTGGTGTGATGGGTCATGAAAGTGACATATAATTTTTCTAGTTGATTGATAAGATGAATATTCAAGTTAGGGACTCTTATTATTGCATGTGTTGGTAGGGGACAGTTCTAATTGACATTGTTATGTGGCATTGGCATAAGAGGCTAGCTTGAACGTGAGATTTTTGTGTCCCACAATGATCAAATGAATGAAATATAATCCTACTAAATGGCCATGAAAAATGGTGTTTCATGCGATATAGAGAATAATGAGAGGTACATGCATTGTTATTGATTGTGATTGAGATCAAATGAGGTTTTTTGAGTGATTTAATGAATTTAATAAAATAAATATTGAAATTTTATACAAGTTTCTATGACTTTTAACATGTTTTACATGGTAATGAACTTTATTTTTTTTATTAATCTAACAACCTAAAAGGAAAGAGTAAAATGATGACTAAATAGACTAATTACTTTTTTTAAACCTTGTTTAGAAATGAATATTGCGTTCCCATTACAATTATAGCATGATTCATGAGGAAGTAATTTTCTTCACAATTAAATTTCATAATGTGATAACATGTTCTCCATTTTTTTAAATTGTTACTAATTATGTCTTAATGTATATTGTTTTTAATATATGTTTAATTTTTAAAACCCTTTTTATGAATGATTTCATGATTAAATTTCATACTAAAATACTAAAATAATTCATTAAAAACTCATTCCTGTGTGTTTTATTGATTCCATGAAATTTAATATTTCATTTACTGTCTTCTATTTTCAATTTATCATCGTTAATATTAGTGATATCTGTAAATAATTTGATCTTTTTTCCAAAAAATAAATATAGTTCATTTCCCATTCAGGTTTAAAAACATCTTATGGTGTATTATTTACATTATTGAACATACAATTGTATGTTTTTTCCCATTTGTGTCCTTTAATATGATGATATATAGATTTTATGTGATGAAAATTTGTTATGAAACTTTACATGTTTGTTTTAATTCATGTAAAATAATAAGAACACTTATTCAAAATCTCTTCAAATGAAAACTATAAAATATACGAAGTAATTATTTTGAATATAATAAAAAAATTAGTGATTATATAATTGATCCACACATGTTGATTCACGAGTAGATTGTTATGGGAAGCATGTCTAATGTCAAAAAACATTTGTTTGTAACTATTGAATTTCATTTATATGATACATAATAATGTTACTATTTAATAATTTATATTTATAATAGTAAATAATGTTATGTACTAATCATGTAATATAAAAATATGTATGTAATATCATTTACCATTATTACAATGTAATATTTTTCCTCCACAATAAAATTCATAAATACTATTTAGATTGAGAATTATATGAATGAAACATAATAATACAATACGTGTAGTTTAAATTTATGATGTAAAAGAATAATTTATCATAAGGGTTCTGAAATAATGTTATGGGGCATTTAAAAATAGCACAAGAAACTACCATGTATAAATGTTTCAAATGCTGTTGATAGAGTTTTTATTTATTAATAATATGATCATTAATTTTATTATTTTATAATTTTGAGAAGGATTCATGTTGGTGACACATGTTTCATTTTTATATTTTTCCAACATATTAGATACATTTAAATTTAATGCATGATGTATCTCTATAAATGAATTTTAAACATTTATTTTTATTATTAGTTTCATTTTTTATTGATAACTTTAGTAGAATATTGATATGACTTACTGAAAACATGATTCTTGATTATTATATTTTGTCTTAATGGATTATTTATAAATAATATTCCCATTAGTGAATCCTAATCCATGAACACATTATGTTCTATAACATGTGAAAAAATGATTCATCTTGGTTTTCATGAAACTGGTTGTTGAGAACATGTTTACCTATTATAATTTTTCCATTTGTTTTGGTTGTATTGATGGATTCACCCACCCAATAAAAAATCGGTTAATAAATTAATCTTTTGTTAATTCAATTGGATAAAGAATTAAAGTGGAATGTTTCCTTAAATCTTATGATTTTTATACATTTATAGAAATAAAATGATGTAGGATTCATGATTAGTTAATATATTTCTTCCATATATTAATGGGATAGGATCAAGAACATGAGGATGAAAATTTTTGTTGTTCGAAATAACGAATAGTCATGTTAATGAGAATGATCAACCTTAATGTTTGTTGAATCTATAAGTAATTTTTGAGATAATTTTTAATTAATCTATAACTATATATAGTTAATGCCTTAGGTAACATATATTTTTGACATGTGATAAATGAATTTGTTAATGAATGGTGGTAATTAAATGAGTTATTTTATAAATGTTTATGTTTGGAGCTGAGAGACCCTGTTTTATTATGAATATTAGAAGCCTTATAGTGGTGCTAGATTCCCAATTATCCCTGGTTATTTTTTCCACCTTATATTTTTTCAATATATGTGAGCCTTACTATGTGATATTATGTTATCGTGGGATTTTTATTTGTTGACGAGATATAGGTAGGGCTACCTGACGTTTTGATTTTTTTCATTAGGTGGTGATTATGATGATGATCATGGTATGTGATTGTAGATGTGTTGTTATGTGTATTGGTGTAATAGATGGAATCTCGAATGATCTATTGGGTTGTTTCTAGAATTTATCATTATAGTTTTTTTGAATTTTGAGATGAAAGATTAATAATTAATGTACATATTTAGTGTGTTTAGGCAATATAATTACATCCCCAGAGGGTATTTCTTTCATAATTTTTAAAAATATTGTCATCTTGAGCATATTAAGAGGAAGAAAATTTACATATATGGATGAATTATACATAAAAACTTATTAAATTATTGGGGGTGAATCGATTCCATCCAAAAATATAATAACATTGTATGCGGATGGGTTCCATTGATTATTTTGATTGTTGAAGTTGGTTTGATCCTAGTATATATTATTTTTCATGAATTTTATGTCACACTAATTTTAATACTCTTGAAATTAATTTCCTTCACCTTTGGTAAATGGGACATTATATCCTTTCAATATTTTTCATTCATGTCCCCCTAGTGAATAATGATTTTTTAACAAACATGGGAAAATTTTAAAGACATATAGAGAGGATTATTTAAACATTGTTTTTTGATTGTAATGTATGTATCATATTAAATTGTATGTTTTATTATTTAATATTAAATTAATTTTATAATGATAAATGAAAAGATAAGTTGGTGGATTAAAAATATTTTGGTGACAGTAGTTTAAAAAATTTCCATATTTACGTGTCATTTATAATTTTACTGGTTAGAGGATAAAATAAAATTATTCGGTGTAAAAAATTGAATTTAATAATTTATTGACAATTTTTCCTATTTTATTAGAAATTAAATGTTTTTAGGAAAAATTAATTTTATTGGGAACAAGTTTTTTTAAAAAAGAAATTATAAATTCCCATGATATATAAACATTGTTTTGGAACTTATTGTGTTACTATTTTCACAAGTGTATTACAGAATCTTTTATCATAATCTTGTAAAATTTAATGAGTTTTAATTTTAAATTTTATGATATATTTCCAAGATTTAGTGAATCACTTTAAAATCATTATTATGTTTTAAAAAATCCTTGAAAATGTGATTTGGAAATGTTTTTGATTATCCAATCTATGATTTTAAATAAATTATTATTCATAGATGTTAGTATAGAGTTTTTATATTGATCATGATATGTTTATAATGATATGAATTCAAATTATTTGTTCTAATAAATAAGGATAAAGAATTTATATATTTTAATTTGATAGAATTTCTTTTTAAATTTGTTGAAGTGAAATATATAATAATGTTTTCTCAAATATAATGCCTTAAAAGTTTTCTTTAAATAAATGGTAAGTGGTTGTTTCTAAAGGTTTTACATTATGTTATATTTTGTAAAAAAATCTTATGTATTAAATTCTATGTTTTTTGGATATTTATGTGGATTCATTCTTATTCAAGAGGTGTTTTCCAAAAAATATTGTCATTAGAGTTGTTATTTTGATCCAAATATAGTGATATCCTTAACAGGAATGTCATGGTGTGCTAAAATTATCTTCGCAAAAATTTATCTCCCTCCTTTTTTTTTAAATTTTGAGGGATTGTAATTTTTTGAGATTTTTCTACTATAATAGATATGAATATTCTTCATCATTCAATTGTCATTATTTCTTTCCTGGTGGTTCATGAGTAGATTCTTAATCACATAATGTTTCCAATGAAAAAATTTCCATTATGAACGAAATTGATTTTTTATGGGTAATAATTGTTTATAATACTATTTATAAGGGCAAAACAAATTTTATGCTTTCAATATATGGGGAATCTAATTTTTTCCAGCCATGTATAATGTTAAGGTCTTGTTTCCTTGATTTTTGTAAGGGTATGGGGGTGTTCACATGCTGTGTGTAAATGTATAAACGACCTAGGTTAACGTGAAAATGAAATCCTAAGAGAAGAATAAGGGTATTCACATGAGGATGGAGTTGGGTAACAATATTTATCTACAATTCAATTGGGTTTTCTAATTTCATTGTAAGGTTTTCTAATTGTATTATTAAATTTCCCAATTAACCTCATATAGCACATATGACTTTTTTAAAGGTAAGGAGGAATTATCAAAGCATATGAAAGGGTAATATGTAGTTACATATATGTGAGCCTTTTCAAGAAACTTTTTATGTGTAAAATTGGTTAACCATAAGTAGTGTTTATCTTAAAAGAATGGGTAATGATTTTTTTACTCATTTTTGGATTTTTTATTCCACTTTTGTATTTTAATCCCTTTTGGTGTCACACCCTGTCGTCAGATAATTTTTTTTATTGTTTTCTCAGTCTCACTTCATTTGGACGATGTTTAGGTTTGGGTCCCAATTTGAAATTTTCAAAGAATGTAGTTTCTTAGGTTTCGGGCCAGTGCACATGCACCGCATGATTAATAGTAACCGTGTCCTATAGCGACCCTCCCTACCAGTGTGACTCAATCTAGCATCTCCCCTCTCTGGCACGTATCACATCTGACTGGAATCCTCTTTGGCATGTAACACATCCGATAGTTATCCCTCTTCGCGCCTCATCCATCCTCACCTCTTCCCCCACTAGTTGGTATTAATTCATTTTTTATTATTCTTTATGGTTTTCCTATTTGGGTGAAGCCAATTTGATTCAGTTTATGTTCAGTTCATTTTTCATTGATTCTACAGGGTGTGAATGGTTCATTGGGGTGTACACATCATCATCTGAATGTTTCTCCCCAATCACACCCCATTGAGGTAGATTAATCAATATTTTTCTTTTTATAAAGCAATATTTTGATCCTTGAATATTTAAAAATTAAATATTTTTACATGATTCATACAACCATGACACTCTTGGTCAGCATTATATGGTGTTTCCATATTAGTATAGTTTGATAAAATAAAAATTACGTGATTCAACCTTTTTTATCGCATGTATCGATGTTAAATGTGTTTGGTTAAATGAAAAGTTTTGTTTTGATAGGTTCTTTTTCTTTTAAAATATTTTTCACACCTTCATAACGCACATATTTAGTTTGTTGTGGTTTTCTCTAATTGATATATATTTGATAAAAATAGTTTTTTTGTGAAATCCTATTATTATATTTATTTGAATATATATATATATATTGGGTTTGGAAAAGTTCCAATTATATATTTTTTGGAAATGTTAGGTGTTTTGGTTGATGATTTCAAATTGGAAGATTATATAAAAATTGGTTTGATTATACTGAGCCATTGTGAATGAGCCTTTAATTTATATAGTTTGAAAGGTTTTCATAGAAATTATTTAAAAGGGGTTGGTTTTTCAATATGATTTGATTTATTTTTAATGGTATGTGGTGGTTTTTCAAATGGGTTTCCTTTGATATTTTTAGATTGTTTTGAATGTGTCATAAGATGATAGCCCAACCATTGGTCCTCTACGTGTACACATGGATGTTCCCTCAAACGATGGTGAAAAATTAAAAGAATTCCTTCTGCAATGTTCTTCTTAATAGTTTCATTGGTTTTTGAATCAATTATAGGATCATTTTTTTGAATTAATTTTAGTTTAGTGATTTATGTTGTTTTTAGGTCCTAGGTATTTATGGTAGTATGTTGGGATTAGTTTTGAAGACACACACACATATTCCCATGTATGGGTATATATAAATATATATATCTTATGTGTGAGTGTTCCCTTATGGCGCATGGAACATGTTCATAGGCTTAACGATATAAATATATGGATGTGTGTGCGTGCGATCCAGATACTGCTAGAGTTAGAAATATTTGTATTGGCCATCCTTTGAGGTATATTTTCCCATGCACATTCCATTTTAATTTATGTATTATTAGTTTCATGCTTTTCTGACCTTGTATGACTAATAATAATTGATAATTTATTCTTGGTCTAAATGTTTGGTTTGAAAAAGGTAGTTTTAAGCCTAGTTTTGTGGTAGCTGGGCCTATTTTGCTAAATTAGTGGGCACCAAATGTTAAATGAAATACCTAGTTGGTTTTTGTGAGAAGATTATGGTATGTAATGTGTTTTGTTTAAATTTTTAATTAGAATGTAACATGTGAAATTTTTATTTAGTGTTTCTGGAAATAGATTTTTAAATAGTTTTTAAGTTAAAAGGTGTGTTAATTTGGATTTTGAAAGCAGTTTGACATTCAATGAGGAATTATGGCCCGATTAGCATTTTCATAGAAAATGGTTCTTGTTAAAAAATGATATGGAAATATTTTTTGGAGTTATATAAATTCATTTATATGGAACTGGTGTGTTATACACCTCTTCATGAAAGGCAAATTGAATTTTTGGTAAAGGTTGTTTTTGTGTAATGTTTAAGGGCCTCTTTGGACACTTTGTGAAAATGATGAAAAATTTTATTATGGAAACAACTATTGGATGTTCTCATTCCTTGTATCAAATAGTGGATGGGATGTCCTTTTTGTGGGATCATCGAGGTCCATTATTAGGGATCCTTGGTTGGAACCCTTTGCATTCTACTTATTATGAGGCATGAGATTTATCCTTGGGGGGACATGGAGAGAGATAGATTGTAAATTATTATAAATATAAATATATTTTGTGATTGGATGCTCGGATGGAATCTATTGGATTACACCCGTTATATGCATGAGACACATGAAAATGACAAAATTGAAGATTATCTATGAATTATTACTGCATAGATATTTGACATAACGACCAATGGACCATAGTAGGTGGATGTATTTGGGTTTATTTCTATTGGAATGGGGCCCTCAGTGTATCCTGGGTTAGGGTGGCTGGTTGTTTGGGAATGTGTAGAATTCTACTAGAAATGGGGTCTCATGTATCCGTATGTTCTAGATTATTCTTGACCTCTTAGGTTAACCTATGTTTATTAGATCATGGTTTCTTGTAGTAGTGAATTTGATACCTGTATTTATATTTTCATTTCCACTTTTATATAAATATTTTTGTGATTTAATAGGTAGTGTTTACCTAGATGTGTGGTGTTGGTTTTTAAAATCTTCTGAAAAAGGTTTCCAAGTCAAACTGTTTTATAATCTATATATCATTCAAAAATAAAACAATCACATTACTTTCATTAAAAATGTTAATGGAACACTAATAAAATGAAATTTGTTTATGAAATGAATTAGGAAAATGAATTTAATTACGTTAACAATAAAATGGTTAGAAAACTATACATTGATATATTGTAGTTAAAACATAAAAATTGATGTTTCCATTTTTAATGGAAATGCATTGTTAATAGTTTATCAGTCTTTCCTATAGATTTTTAGTGCTCAATATTATAGATTATCTTGGTTTTTATCTTTGGGTGCTTCTTCTTGCTCAAAATTTTTCATCATAATACGATGTTGGATTGAGGTTAATGGTGACATATAGGGTCACATGGAGGTATATACAATTTTATTATCTTGTTGCTTCTAGTTTTTATTTTAATTATTCTATTATTATTTATTTATATGTATTTAAATTATGGGAAAAATATTTCCCAACTATTTAATTTTGATGCCTTGAACTAGTTACCATCCCATTGGGATAAGGAAATCCCTTTGGGCCATGTCGTAGATTGACTAGTATGACTGGTTCAAGGTCAGCCTCATTTTTTTTGTGACATGTGGACCCTATTATGATGTTTTTTACACACTAAAATCATGGAATAATTGTTTTGACTAATTCAATAATTTATTACTATTTTATGGAATGTATAGATTAATCCACAAATATACCCGATATAGAAAACATTGGGATAATTAAATGAGGGTTTCAACATTGTGTCCTCAAAAATAAGCATTCTTACTGTTATTTTAATAATATGTGATTCTTATCCTCAAAAATGACATTGAATTATATCAATTTAGTATTATAGAATACATTAAATGGTGTATAGTGAGTCATATTATTTGTGTCCGAGCCCATTGTTTATGGAATTATAGATCTAGTATGGTTGAGTATACTCTTTTCGCTCTCTAATTTATTATGGGTAATTTGAGTCAAATACCATTACAAGGAAGTGGTGCTTAATGTTTATTCAAGTTTTACATGTAGTAGGTTTCACACTATTCTAAACACTAGAAATATTTTATGCATTGAGTCAATAAATAAAATTTATTGGTTAACTGAAATTGAGGAGAATTAAGAGTGTCACCTATATTTTATATGATTTTAACATTTTGAATTTTTTTGTTTCACTATGAATTATTATTGTGTGAATAATAAATTATTATTCATATTATCACATGTTTTATTGATTTATATATTCAAAATACTATCATATAATGTGAATGTGATTATCACATAAAGTTAATTAATATTTTTTCCTTAAAAGTAGACTTACAACAGGATTTTACTTTTTTTTATAATATGGTTTTAATAATTATCATTGTAAATTTCCTTGTAGAAGATAAAGGTTATTTGGAACCTTATTTTAATATTGATTGTTTTCTACTATGATACTCTTGATGTGATTCTATCATTATGATCATTGTGCATTAAAAAGAGAGTCACCAATATATTGTTATTGAATGAGTTGCCCATGGAAATTTGGAATTATTTTTTAATACTCCCTGATAAAGAATAAGTAATGTTATGAAATCCCTTAAAATGGATTTTGGGGGATGTTGAAGTTGAAGTGTGTTGTTATGAATTGATATGGGATAATGTGATATAGTTTTGATATGTGGTTATTGCAATAATATGGTCGAATTGTTTTGATTACTTGGCTAATGTTCTGTAATGATTATTGTGGTTTATGGTAGGAAATTATGTGTAACCCACTAATTCTATTAGCTTTTATACATTGTTTATTATATTTTATCAGTACATCTACAACTAATTTTATCCAAAATAACTGAATAGTTTAATATTCTTGGGGCACTAGATGCACACTTGATTTACACATTATTAATGAAAAAATAAGGAATAATTTAATAATTCATGTTAAAACATTTTTAATTATTCTAGTAAATATTTTATATCATTTATAGATCTCTTATTCTAATTGTGGGGAGAAGGAAAAATAATAATGAGAGATCTTAGATATATGTTAAGGGAAAGTGTACAATAGAAGATATGATAATGGAAATAAAACATGAATAATATAGTCAAGATAAAAAAATTGTATAAATAATGACATAAAAAGTGTTATGAATATATAGATACCATAAAAACATTAATAAACATGTCAATAATAATAAATATTTTCATAATGTTATAACTCATATTCAAACATAATATTCTCATTATAAAAGAAGTCTACAAAGACAACATACCTAAAAAAGTAAGTTTTATGCCAAATACCTAAACTAGATTTTATTTTGAGAAATACCAATTAATTTAGGATTTATAATAGGACCCTCTAATCACTTAATATGTCAATGAAATTAATTATATGAATTGGTGAAACTAAATCAACAAAATAATTCATATTGAAAACCAACCATACAAAATATTAATAATTTTCCAAATCAATAAACATAATCATAATATTTCCAATGTAATATAGAGGATGGTGTCCAAATAATACTCATATGGTATAGAATAATATTCCAAAAATAATATTTACATAGATTAGTATTCATTAAGACGGATCACGGTATCATTTATTATGGAAAATATCCTTTTCATTTGAAATCACTTATTAAAATTAAAAAAATGTAAAATATTAAGAAAAACAATTTCTCAAAAAATGCCAATGTTAAATTATAATTGAAGCTTCAAACATTGTTGGAAGAAAATTTCATTAATTCATTAAATTATTTAACCCATTTTAAAAAAATTCAATAGGTACCATATTCTGAAAATTATAAAAAGATTCATTTTAAAATAAAATTAAAAATCAAACATTGTTAAAAATGTCACTAATAACCATTTTAGAAATGTAAAAATATTCATTAAAACAGTTGATGGTAAATATGGATATGGAATAAAAATATTCTGCACTCAGTATACAAAAAAGATATTTTTTCTTAAAAATAAGATTTTGGATGCATGCTTACATAAACAATGGAAAAAGAATGTAAAAAATTTAGTTTCTAGAAAAAACAAGATGATAAGAAAATATATTGTGTATAATTGATTTAAGAATCTAATGAATCATTTTTTATATAAAAATGAATCACATTTGATATAAAAATGGTTAATTATTTTTCATTTATTTAATGAAATTTTTCATAATTGGAAGGACATTTTAATTCCTTGGAAATGAGAAAAGGGAGAGAGTAATATAATGATTTTCACTAAAATATTGATTCCCATGGTGGAGAATTTTCATAACATACTTCCAATTTTCAAAAATTATAAGCTAAGGTTAAATAGATATTCATGTACTAAAACATCAATATCTTATCCAGTATCCAATTCAAGGCCTATAATCAGTTTTGGGCCTGAAAATATTACATGGGGTGAAAATATTAAAGGGAATCCAAACACTATAATAATGAAAAAAATAAATGGAATGAATTAAATTTATGATGTTAAAACATTACATGGATTAAAAATATTATAGAGAATGAATGTTGATATATTTTCTTAATAAATATGTATTTTATGTAATTGTTTGTTAAATAATTTCCTAGGATTTCCTAAATTTACTCAAGGTTAAAATGGAATATATTCATTATGAATTAAATCCAACCCAATCCCCATATATTTCTATAAATAGAGGTATAATTTAGTGCGTTCGGGATTGAATATTGACACTAAAGGTTGTAGTGAGAAGCTGCTTTGTGTACGGTTCTCCCAATTTCAACATCTCTGAATTTCTTCACGTAGTATTTTATTTATATCATTCCCTCTTAATCTATCATTTCTAAGATTATGTCATAAAATATAACCTTTTCTAGGGTAATATAGCCAAAGGGGTAAAAATACATTTGAATCATTTATTTTACTCTATCCATGTATTTGGTTTGCCATAATTTATTCATGTCATTCAAATCCATTTCTTTTCTCTTTATCAAGACCATTAGTACATAAATATGAATTGTACTTGTAAATACCTATAAATTTCAGGGGAAATTTTTTCTTAATTTTCTTAGGGATTCTACGAGTACACAGTTTCTGACAGCGCCTGATTCCGAGGCCCGGTGTGCCAGGAATAATTTTCCGAAGTTTAGGTCGTGTACGTTCAGTGAACGAACAAGCGGGTTTTCTAACTTTTGATCCGGTGCTTGGAACTGAAATCTGAGGGCACCGATGAAACCACATCACTGGTAATTGCTTAGGAAGACTTTTTCTGGAGTTGTGTTTTCTTGGGATGAGATGTTAAAAATGTGAGGAATAAAAATATAGTTTTTTTACAATTATATTTTTATTACGCCTCTAGTGTTTTATGAGTTATGGTAAAGGAAGTTGTGAGGAAGTGGGGTGGGTCCCACATGATCCCTTACCACTTTAAAATTCCTAACACCCCATTTGACATGCTATCCCTCTTTAATTCATGTCAACCCCTCAAGTTTATGAGGAACCTTCCCTCCCTCTCTTTAACTAAATGCCAACATGTTTAATTAATGAGGATCCTTCCTCCCTTTTAAATGTTCCACCGCAGCGAATTAAGTGAGTGGGGCCCTATGCCAAAAATCCCCCATTTATGAATTGCGTTCCAACGACGAACCCACCACTCCTATTTAAAGGAGGCCAGGGGGAGGAGTTCTGGACGGCTTCTTCAAGCGGCGGAACGCTAGTAGGGAAGCACGACGCCAAACACTTGGAGAGTTTTCCTCTTCCTCCAATGAAGAACGAATAACGCCGGAACCACCCTCGGATTCATCCTTCCCAATGTTTACCGAATGATGTCCGTCTACCGCGACACCGACGAATGCCTTCTTCAAGGTAGGGGTTTGGTTTTGTTCGTGAATATTCATTGCCGTCCAATGTTAAATTCTTTAGCCGCTTGATATAAAATTAAGGGAGGGGGGACGGACCGAACGAACACGGCCGAACCTCCTTCCCCTTTGTTGTTGTACTCGTTGCAGCTCGAACGAAGGTGGCAGGGTGCAACGACACCATTCGGGAATGAGGAGGAACGCAGCGAAGGAGCGCGACGCCATCGCGCCATGCTGTTGAGGCCGCAAGAAGCCACGGCCGGAGTCGGGCCACGGCGGAGGGGCGCAGCGGAGGGGCGCGGCGCCGTCGCACCACCCCAGTTGAACCCAGGCTGCTGTGGTGCAGGGAAGGGCGGCTGGAATCACCGGCCGCCGGCGCTTCGGAGAGGCGGGACCGTGAGGTCTCACAGCGGCGACACTGGCTGACCAACCGGGCCGACCGTTCGGTGGGGGCCAGGGGTTGTAACCCCTGAATGCAGGCAGGCGGGCCCCCCATGGGGGGCCGTTTCTTTAATAAAGGGGGGTAGCGCCCCCCACCCCCCATTTCTGAGTCCGCTCGGCCACCCTCGAGCCGCCCCGTTCGGCCAGCGCCGAGCCGCCCAGGCCAGACTGGCCGCACCGGGCCGGGCCACCCGCGCTGGGTCGGGCCGCCCGTGCCAGCCGAGCGGGCCACGCCCTAATGGACTGGACCTGGACCCGGGTCGGTTCAACCTGTTTCGGGCCGACCCAGGGGGTTCTAGGACGGGCCGGTCCGAGCCCAAACCCCCCTAAAATTGGACAGGTTCGTTCAAAGACCCATAACTTGGGCTACAGACCTCTGATTGATGCACCGTTAGTTGCGATGTGATCCTTGGATCGAGTCAGTAATTTCGTTATATTACAATCAAGGTTTTAGAGAACTTTTGGTATGACCGGATTGGTTCGATCCCGAAACCAACCGGCCCTTCGGAGCGGAAACGCTTACATCTTGAGCTCCGGACGTCCGATTGACATGCCGTCGACTTTTTTGGTTTCCTCTTAGTGATATGGAAATTTTGGCTTACTCATCTCAAGTTTTGGAAATAGTTGGAGTATGGTCAGGTTGGTTTTTACTTAAAAACCAACCGGGACGCTGAGACGAAAAAGCCAATAACTCTCAGACCGGGCGTCCGATTGACGCGCCGTCTGTCGTTTTGGGTTCCTATCGACAAGACAGTACTTTGGGATACATCAAATCTGGACTACCTATCAGTTGATGTATCGACCCCTTGGTTCATGCAGCAGACTCTCTCAGAAATGAGCATACTGTGTGCAGGAACCCTAGATCTGGCTACGAGTACGACGACGATGACGACTGTACAAGGATCCTCCATGGGTTCGGCAGCGACAATGACCATACTGAATTACATCTCGGCTTCGATGGTGATGACTACTATTCTTATATCCTATGTGGGTCTGGTAGTTCATGACTACTGTTTGTGTATCCTACATGGGTCCGACAGTATTTGACTCTGTACTTGTATCCTACGTGGGTCCGACAGAGTGGCCGGTCTTGTATCTTTTATGGGTCTGACAGCTTAGCTGGTCTTGTATCCTATGTGGGTCCTAGATTAGAAGAATCAGTGGCTACATCTGATCATATCTATCACCTTACGAAGAAATATACCTGTGTGATCTGAGTCTTGACTTTCATTCATTATCTTCAATATGATTGACTTGCTTTCCTATGTGGATTGGGTTGTGATTTCTTGTGTGGATTGGGTTATACTATCATGTGTGGATGTGATAGAACATGGGCTCGGATGTTGGAGACAAACTGGAAATTGATGACTTAGGTATATGTATGGGCATATACCTAAGTAGAGTTGGTTGTTACTTTGTGATTGTATCTTTCCTTTGTGGATTATCCTTTGGGGATTATCCTTTCTAGATTATCCTATGTGGATTATCCTTTGTGGACTCTGGGAGACCTTCGGGGGTCTCGGGGTCCCTAATGACTAGCGTATACTCACCCCTGCATAGGCTATGCCCACACTACGTTGCTTTGGATGCAGATGACGGACACCGCTGATCGTGGTTGAGGCTTGTGGAGGAAGTTGGTACCTGGAGGTGGACCACTGGGTGGGACGTACATGGAGCGGACGGCTGGACCCGATGAGATGAGGAGACTATCCATACCCACCCTTCAGATGGGATTTCAAGTGTACGGCTTGACATTGCTACTTTACTTTTCAATTGTTGTACTTTCATTCAAGTTATACTTTACTTTCAGTTTGGGTTTGTATTCTGGCCCATTTACTTTTCCGCACTTACTATTGTACTCAGTTTACTTAGTGTTTACTTCTGATGGATTACTCTGTGGTGTTTGTTTACATTATATAGGGAATTCCTTCCCTTTTTATCGGGATTTACGCCTTTGGTTCTAGTTTCCAGCCCTGGCCTATGGAATGTGGGATTGGGGTAATCATGACACGAGCCCCGAGGATGGGTCGTAACAAATTGGTATCAGAGGAGTTCGGTTCTACCGCAAAACTCAAGACTCTCATCTTTCTTCAATGTGAAGAAATAGTGTTAAGGGTATTGAGTGTGGTTATCAGTCCATGGAATCCAGTGTTGGTGCGGCGGCCGGCGTATCCATACACCAGGACCCTGACATCTGATTTCCGACTAAGTGCACGAAAACACTGTTTGCATGTGTGTTTCAAAAGTTTTCTTTGTTATTACTTTGTGTTAGCTCACTAGGTATACTGTATTGACCAGGGAGCACCTGTTTCTTTTCAGGATGGCCCCACGATGATAGCCAGCTAGGGTTCAGTGCTTTGTACGAGACGACAGCCCACCGAGCGACGGGGCCTCGGTGCAGGGCCCTTTTAAAACGGAGGCGCCGGCGGTACCTCTACCTGCCGAGCCACCGATGCCACCATCCCCAGCCGCTGAGAGTGCATGTCGCCTTAGTGCACTGCACAAGTTCCAACGTCAGAGACCGCCCAGGTTCTGTGGGGAGACAGACCCTCAGGCAGCCAAGGATTGGCTGGAGGCTGTAGTTCGAGTTTTCAGGTCAGTGGGGACACCAGCTAACCTCATGGTGATCCTTACAGTGAGCCTCCTGCACGCGGCAGCAGGCAGATGGTGGAGCCTGATGCTCCAGGTTCACAACGATGCATCTCTCCTCTAGACGATCTTTGATAGATCTTCCACTCAGAGTTCTTCCCAGCCACCCTACGTGCGGTGCACATTCATGTGCTACTATAGATGCGGTAGGGCAGCATGACTATAGCCCAGTACTCAGCGAGATTTACCGATATCTCGTGCTATTCGACGGAAATGGTATGTGACCCATTCTTCTAGGCCCGGACCATCGAGCAAGGACTAAGGCATGAGATCAAGGAATCGATGATCTCCCTCAGCATTCTGACACAGGCAGGAGTACTGGAGAGAGCCCTTCTCATAGAGAGATTTCTTGCTGAGCCTACACCTACAGTGAGACCTACTGTAGGGTGGAACGTAGCAGAGTCTTCTGCAGCTGGCAGTTGACGGACATCACAGGGGACCAGGCGGACCAGACCAGTAGGCAGACAACCTTAGGACACTAGCTCAGAGGTGCGGGGCACACGACACATAGCCAGTCTTTCGAGGAGCAGACAATGCTACACATGCGGCAGGCAGGGCCACATGGCTCGTGACTGCCCACCCCTCCATGTAGAGCAGCAACAGACGGTTGAGGGGCCACCCAGACAGAGGAAAAGGGTCGACCATGGCGGTCCACAGAGAGCATGCGAATGAGGAAGAGGAGATGGATGAGCATCAGGTGGTGGGAGACGCTTTGAGGCTTTACCACCACCACCACAAGGATGTCTACCCCGACCACAGGGAGCTGGCGGGCAGAGGCAGGCTCAACATCAGGCAGTGGAGGCCAACGACCACGGTGCACTAGAGATGATTCGAGGTACTATCTGTGTATAATCCACCCTTTCTGCAGTTCTTATAGACGCAGAAGTGATTCATTCTTTTATTGCTGCTGCCCTTATTCGGAGCATGGAGATTCCGACGGAGCCGTTGGCTCGATCCTTATGGCTAAAGACTCCTACAGAAGCAGACTCAACGATTACGCACTGGTTCCGGCAGTGTGAGCTTACTCTAGGAGGTGAGAGCTTCGGCTGGGATCTTCTTGTAGCGGCGTCGAGGCCTTACGACGTCATCTTGGGCATGGATTTGTTATCTACAGCCCATGCTCATATCAATTGTATTAGGCACAAGGTGCAGTGTGTTCACACCGATGGGATAAGGTTCACCTTCACCGGTGAGAAGGGAGCCTTAACAGTGCAGGATGGACTCATGTAGAGGAGAGGACATCCGATCACTCATCAGTTGGCTAGCCTCATCGTAGGAGCAGTTGACGTGTGGAGTCTGAGTTTTCCTGTAGTGGTGGATCAGTATGAGGACGTTTTTACTGACGATGTTCCAGGACTACCTCCTCATATAGAGGTAGACTTCTATATTGACATGTACCCCGGGACAGCCCCGATATCCAATCCAGAATATCGGATGGCTCCTACTGAGCTTCAAGAGCTAAGGGTACAGCTGGAGGACTTCCAAGGAAAGGGATTCATCCGACCCAGTGTTTCACCCTGAGCTTCTCCGATTTTATTCTCCAAGAAGGCGGACTAGAGATTGAGACTGTGTGTCGACTATCGCCTCCTGAACTAGGTGAACGTGAGGAACAAGTATCCACTACCGAGGACTGACGACCTCTTCGATCATCTCATGGGATCACAGTGGTTCTCGAAGATAGACCTCGGGTCAGGCTATCATCAGCTCAATGTTTGGGAGGAGAATGTGCAGAAGATGACCTTTAGATGTCAGTATGGACACTATGAGTTCTTGGTTATGCCTTTCGGCATAACAAATGCTCCAGAAGTGTTCATGAGTCTCATGAACAGGATCTTCCAGCCTTACCTTGATCGATTTGTTATGGTCTTCATCAATGACATATTGATATACTCGACCACTGAGGAGGAGCACGCCTACCATTTGCGGGTTGTACTGGAAACACATTGAGAGCACCAGCTTTATGGTAAGCTCTCGAAGTGTAAGTTCTGGATACGTGAGGTCCACTTCTTGGGACACGCTATCTCTGAGGCGGGAGTTACAGTGGATCCTGCAAAGATTGATTCAGTGCTAGCTTGGGTGCGACCCAGGATCATGACGGAGGTGCGGAGTTTCCTAGGACTGGCTGGATACTACTGGAGGTTTGTTCCAGAATTCTCCAGAGTTGCGACACCGCTTTTAGATTTTACGAAGAAGGGGAAACCCTTCCTGTGGTTATACAAATGTCAGTAGAGCTTCCAAGAGCTAAGAGAGATTGACCAGTGCACCTATCATGAGGCTATCGGAAGAGGGAGTAGGGTACGTAGTCTACTGCGATGCATCAGTGACAAGACTCGGATGTGTCCTGATGCAGGAGCGGGCAGTGATCACCTATGGATCACGACAGTTGAGGCAGCATGAGCAGAACTACGCTGCCCATGACCTAGAGTTTGCAGCAGGGTTCTTTGCTCTGAATATGTGGTGACAATATCTAATGGGCGGGTGCTTTACAGTCCACTCTGATCACCAGAGTCTTAGGTATATCTTCTCGTAGAAGGACCTACACCTGAGACAACGTCAACAGATCGAGCTCCTCCAGGACTATGACTTTGAGATAGTCTATACTCCTTGAAAAGAGAATGTAGTAGACGATGCTCTCATCAGGAGAACAGACATTCAACTACTTGGAGAGGTGAAAGAGCAGCTAGCCACTTTTTAGATATCCTTCATGGATAGAGATGGAGCAACCTTTCTGCAGTCACTCACAGCCACTCCTCCAATTTTGCAGCGGGTCAGAGAGGCACATCGTGGGAACATTGACTATGAGATGCGGCATACACAGATCTCCACAGGACAGGCACCTGATGGTTTCTCTACAGGAGGAGGGAATGACGTCTTATTCAGAGGATGTACCATGGTACCAACTGCATTACAAGAGGAGGTGATGAGGGTTTTCACACTTCCCCTTTAGCGGTATATCCAGGAGTGGCAAAGATATACCAGGATATCAGATGATAGCACTGGTGGCCGGGTATGAAGAAGGTTGTATCAGAGTTCGTTTCTCGATGCCTCACTTGCCAGCAGGTGAAGGCGGAGCACTAGGTACTAGCAAGCTTGGTACAACCCTTGGAGTTCCCGGAGTGGAAGTGGGACGGTATATCTATGAATTTCGTGTCTGGACTTCCACGTACTTCCAGAGGTCACAACTCCATTTGGGTGATTGTTGACCGACTCACCAAGTTGGCCCACTTCTTACCCATCAAAGAGGAGGTCTCAGAAGAGAGCTTGGGATGCCTCTACTTTCAAGAGATCGTACAGATTCTTGGTTTGCCATCATATATCTTCTCCAATCGAGATGCTTCCTTTACTTCCCTGATTTGGAAGGGGTTGCAGGAGGCATTCGGGATGCAGCTACATTTGAGCACCGCCTTTCACCCTCAGACGGATGGTCAGATAGGGAGGACCATTCAGACTCTCGAGGACATGCTCCGTGCATGTGTCCTCGACTTTGGTCGCAGATGGGAGGACCACCTACCCTTGGTGGAGTTTGCATACAACAATAGCTACCACTCCACCATCGGGATGGCACTATACGAGGCATTGTACTACCGACCTTGCAGATCACCGATGTGCTGGACAGACCCTGGGGAGTCAGCACTTGTGGGACTGGAGATGGTCCAGGCCACGACATAGAAGGTCCAGGTCATCCAGGAGCGGATGAGGATAGCTCAGAGCCGACGGAAGTCTTACGCTGATAGGAGGCGGAGACCACTTGAGTTTGAGGATGGCGACCACATTTTCTTATGGGTCTCACCTCGATGTGGATTACGGAGATTTGGACGGGGTGTCAAGTTATCTCCATGCTTCATCAGACCATTCCAGGTTCTCAGTAGGATAGGCAAGGTGGCTTATCGCATGGCTCTACCACCTATGTTGCACCGGGTGCACGACGTCTTCTACGTATCTCAGCTGTGGAGATACGTGCATGAGACGACACATATCATTGACCATGGGGAGTTGTACATTGATGACGGGCCGACTTTTTAGGAGTTCCCAGTGGAGATTGAGGATCGACATGAGCGGGTCCTACGTGGGCGGTTGATTCCTCTAGTGCACATCGGGTGGAAGAACGGGATCCTACAGGAGAAATCATGGAGCAGGAGGCTCAGATGCGTACTCAATACCCTCATTTGTTCCCCTAGTTTATGATGTATCTTTACAGGGATGTAAATCCCTGAGGTGGGAGTAATGTAAAGACCCATAAATTTCAAGGGAAATTTTTTTCTTGATTTTCTATGGAATTCTACGAGTACGCAGTTTCTGACAGCACCTGATTTTAAGGACCGGTGTGCCCGGAATAATTTTCCGAAATTTAGCTCGGGTATGTTCAGTGAACAAACAAGAGGGTTTTTAACTTTTCATCTGGTGCTCAGAACAGAAATCTGAGGGCACTGATGAAACCGTAACGCCGGTAATTTCTTAGGAAGACTATTTCTGGAGATTCATTTTCTTAGGATGAGATTTTAAAAATGCGAGGAATAAAAATATAGTTTTTTTACAATTATATTTTTATTACGCCTCAAGTGGTTTATGAGTTATGGGAAATAAAGTTGTGAGGAAGTGGGGTGGGGCCCACATGATCCCCCACCACTTTAAAATTCATAACACCCTATTTAACACCCTCCCCCTCTTTAATTCATGTCAACCCCTCAATTTTATGAAGAACCTTCCCTCCCTCTCTTTAATAAAATTCCAACGTGTTTAATTGATGAGGATCCTTCCTCCTTTTTTAATGTTCCACCGCAGCGAATTAAGTGAGTGAGGCCCTATGTCATAAATCCCCCATTTATGACTTGCGTGCCAACGATGAACCCACCACTTCTATTTAAAGGAGGCCAGAGGGAGGTGTTCTAGATGGCTTCTTCAATCGGCGGAATGCTAGAAGTGAAGTAAGGTGCCCATCACTTGGAGAGTTTTCCTCTTCCTCCAACATAGAATGAAGAATGCTGACGCCACCCTCAGCTTCATCCTTCCCGACGTTGACGGAACGACGCCCGTCTACCGTGACACTGATGAACGCTTTCTTCGAGAGAGGGATTTGTTTTTGTTCGTGAATATTCTTTGTTGTCCAACGTTAAATTCTTTAGCCACTTGATATCGATTTAACGGGAGGGGGTTCGGACCGCATGAACACGGCTGACCCTCCTTCTCATTTATTGTTGTACTCGTTGCGGCTCGAACGAAGGTGGCGTGGTAAAATGGCTCCGTGCGGGAACGTGGAGGAACACAGAGAAGGAGCATGGTGCCATCGCCCGCGCCGTTGAGGCCGAAAGAAGCTCCGGCTGGAGTTGAGCTGCGCCGCACCGTCATGCCATGCCAGTCAGACAAAGGCTGCGGCCTAAGGCTGCGGCGGTGCAGGTAAGGGTCGGCTGTTCGGTGGAGGTCGGGGGTCGTAACCCCCGGTGGCAGGTAGGCGGGCCCCCCCCATGGGGGGTCATTTCTTCAATCAAGGGGGGAATCACCCCCCCCCCCCTTTCGCGTCCGCTCGGCCAGTGCCGAGCTGCCCTGGCCGGACCGTCTACACCAGGTCGGGCCGTCAGTGCCGGGTCGGGCCGCTCGCACCATGCCGAGCCGCGCCAGCTGGGCCGGGCCGCGCCAGTCAAGTCGGGATGCGCCCTAATGGGCTGAAACTGGACCCGGGTCGGGCCGACCTAGGGTGTTCTAGGACGGGCCGGGCCGGGCCGGGCCGGGCCCAAACCCTCCTAAAATCGGACAGGTTCGTTCAAAGACCCATAACTTGGGATTCAAATATCCGATTGACGCCCCGTTAGTTGAGATGCGATCCTTGGATCAAGAAGGGCATTTTGGAATATTAAACTCAAGGTTTCAGAGAACTTTGTGTACATCCGGGTTGGTTCGAACACAAAAAGAACCGGGCCTTCGGAGCGGAAACGCTTACAACTTGAGCTCTGGACGTCCGATTGAGGTGTCGTCAACTTTGTTGGTTTACTCTTAGTGAGACAGACCTTTTGGCTTTCTATGCTTGAGGTTTGGACACAGTTGGAGTACGGTCGGGTTGGTTTTGACTTAAAAACCAATTGGCCCCCTGGGACGAAAAAGACAATAACTCTCAGACATGACGTCCGATTGACACACCGTCTGTCATTTTGGGTTCCTATCGACGAGACAGAACATTGGGATACATCAAATCTGGAATACGTGTCAGTTGTTGTATCAACCCCTTGTCTCGTGGAGCAGACCCTCCCAGAAACGAGCATGCTGTGTGTGGGAACCCTAGAGCTGGCTACGACTGCGATGATGATAATGACTGTACATGGATCCTCCGTGGGTTCGGTAGCAACGATGACCATACTGAAATCCTCCGTGGGTTCGACGATGATGACTACTGTTCTTGTATCCTATGTGGGTCCGGAAGTTCGTGACTACTATTCTTGTATCTTACGTGGGTCCGGTAGTATTTGACTCTGTACTTGTATCCTACGTGGGTCTGACAGAGTGGCCGGTCTTGTATCCTTTGTGGGTCCGACAGCTTAGCTGGTCTTGTATCCTACGTGGGTCCCAGTATATATGAATCAGTGGCTACATCTGATAATATCTATCACCTTACGAAGAAGTATACATGTGTGAGATGAGTCTTGGCTTTCAATCATTATCTTCGATATGATTAACTTGCTTTATATGTGGATTGGGTTGTGCTTTCCTGTGTGGAATGGGTTGTACTATCCTATGTTGACGTGATTGAACATGGGCTTGGATGTTAGAGCCGAACTGGAAATTGATGACTTAGGTATATGTATGGGCATATACCTAAGTAGAGTTGGTTGTTACTTCGTGATTGTATCTTTCCTTTGTGGATTATCCTTTGTGGATTATCCTTTGTGGATTCTGGGAGAGCTCCGGGAGTCTCAGGGTCCCTACTGAGTAATGTATACTCACCCCTGCACGGGCTATGCCCACACTACGTTGTGTTGGATGCAGACGAAGAACAACGCTGATCATGGTTGAGTCTTGCGGATCAAGTCAGTACCTGGAGGTGAACCACTGGGCGGGATGTACACGGAGCGGACGGCTGGACCCGAGGAGCTGAGGAGACTATCTATACCCACCCTTCAGGTGGGATTTCCAGTGGACGGCATGACGTTGCTGCTTTACTTTTCAGTTGTTGTACTTTCTTTCCAGTTGTACTTTACTTTCAGTTTGGTTTTGTATTCTGGACCATTTACTTTTCTACACTTACTATTGTACTCATTTTACATAGTGTTTACTTCTGCGGGATTACTCTGTGGTGTTTTTTTACTTTATAAAGGCAATTCCTTCCCTTTTTGTCGGGATTTACGCCTTTGGTGCTAGTCGCCAAACCCTGTCCTATGGAAGGCGGGCATGGGGTAGTCACGGCACGGGCCCCGAGGATGGGTCGTGATAGAACTGTTTAATTATAAACATAGTAACCCAAAACTGGGAAAGACCATTTTTAAATTTCTGTTATACAGATTTAAAAATTGTAACAATAAAAACATGATTTAGTGAAACCCAAATTCACAAGAACATGGGAAATATGGTATTTCTGTATTATGGAGGGGATACCATGAACATTTGATCAAATTATTATTGACTCTGAATCTACAAATAGATTAAATGATTTAATTTCTAAAATTAAATTTTCCCCAACCATTTAACTACAGAACCACGTAAAACCATCAATCCAACATGATTTAAAAAAATGAAGCATCATTCATCTCTTGTTTTTCCAATTTATTTATAAAACCATGAATCTATTTTTATTATTTCATTCTTAATGACAATCCAAATAAAAAAATATTTCAAAAACTAATTATAATAATTTCTCAATCTCATTGGAAAAAACCACTACATTCCATTTAATATATAAATGATTCCCTTAGGTCCTGTGAAAAATGGTTCCATTGTCAAGGAAGGTTACGAATTAGTTTTTAGTTTAATTATGTCAACTTTATTACTTTTATTCAAATTCTATATTTACACCAGTTTTCTATGTACATTGGATTTTAGAGTTTTAGATTATTAATGAATTACCATAACATAAATGAACAAGGAAAATATATATTTTAATTAGATTATAATATTGAAAAAACATAATGAAGAAAAATAATGATGCCCCCACGAGTGGTGAAATAAATCATCATGTTGTCAGAGTACCAATGAGATATTTGAGTCTCCATACACTCAAAAATTATGGAAAAATATACAACACTAGATTGATATCAACCATCCTCATACATCATATCATAGAAAATGACATCTATATTATATATAATATTATTCAAATGATTTCAAACATGTTATATTTTTTTAAACAAACCTCGTGAAGAACCAAACGTGCTTCTGTGGAACTTCCTTGAGCTCTGTGATACATTTAAATTCCATAATGTTTCAATATATGTGGTAATGCTTAGAATATTAAGATTTTCCTTGTGAGAGATATCATGGGAATTCATTCATAGATGTTATCCCATTCCATCAATTAATGGAATGATCATGAAAAACACTCTATCAGATGTATCTTCCAATCATATATGTAATTGGATATCTTGGTAATAATTTTAAATTTTAGTCAATTTGAAAATGAATATTATCACATTACGTAGAAAAGATACAAAGATATGGCTAAAAAATACCATCACATGACATAAAAAATGGTTTCTAATAAAAACATTATATTATGTAGAAGCATATAGAATCACGTTGATTCTAAATTAAATAGTTTGAGGATCACTCATGAAAAAAACATATATGGAAAGATACAACCTACTAGATGAGATATAAGAAAATAAAATCCAATGGTAGACTAAAGGAAAACAAAATTGAATTATCCATGTGGTAAAAAAACAATAACAAGATTGTGGAATAGATTATATCCATAAATTTTGAAATATACACAGTATTGGGATAGTAACAAAAACAGTAACGAAGAATTATTAATGATTAAAATTATGGGGATTATAACCATGTGAATAATTATTAGGGATGGTGGATAGAACAAAACCGAGGGAAAAGTTATTAGTAGATGGGATCATGATTCCAAACACCCCATGAACATTCACATAGAATCTAGGTCTACATGAGAAAGGATACATTGGAAACATTCAAAAAATTAAATGCGAATAAATGAAAGAAAATTATAGATTAATCAAATTATCAGAGTCTACAAATAAATGATATGAATGATTAGTCATGATAATATAGAGTGTCACACCAAAACATTGAATTCGGAGTCATAAAATTTTCTAAGCAATTCAGGGGAGACCAAGAGGAATACATTTAGGGTTCCCTGAATTATAATCACATAATGATTAAATATTTATCACCCTAAAAAGTAAAAAATTCAACAAAAAATTCCATAACCATGCTAATAATATTATGAAAATAAATTAGATATAGAAAAAAATGAGGAAGAAGAAGATGAAAAATAATTTCAAGATAAACCACTATAGTCTAACCTAAGAATAAATTTTATAAAATTAATGGCATGTGAAAATATTAAGGAGAGAAATGGTATGTTTCCTCAAAAAAAGTTAAAAAAAATTTAATTACTTTTTTATAGTATATAAAAAACATGCATAAATATCTAAAATTCCTGATGGAGCTATTAAAAAACAAGAAAAATGTTTAAGAGATTCGAACTACGCCAGTCATATATGTGTGTTCAGTAAGGGTATTAATGTAAGGACCCAAGGATTAATAAGATCCAATTAGATAAATGTTTCCAATATGTTTTGAATAAAAGACATTTTAAAAGATATATTTGAATTAGGTGCGACTATCAACATCATGTCATGGACCACTTACATGATCCTTGGACTAGAGTAACTGATGTCCAAAATATTTTTACATATATTAGAAGACTAGACAGTGATTTACCCCATAGGAGCCACTAAAGAAATTCTATTTGAAGTTGAACAATTACACATTCTATTAAAATTCATATTTATTTAATGTAAGAAGAGATAATAACCCTAATTTTGGGATGTCTATATTTTTTCACTAGCAATGAGTTTATATGCATAATAATTGGATAGAATTTTTTGAGAGTTGGATTTAAAAAATTAATATTCAATATTCATAGGATGATGAAGAGTTTTTTATTGTGAGAAGAAAATGAATTTTGAGAAGAATAAATACATGAAGGGGATGATATTATTGAGAATGAAGAAGTATATGCGGTAGTTACTATTTGAAAGAGGAGAGTCATCATAATAAAATGTAATGAATAAAGAGAATTTGAAGGGTCGAACTACTGATACTAGAGGATAAATTGGATACAATATGTTTCAATGGGGCCAATTTGTATGTATTATACAAGAAATTAAATTTATTTTATCATGATTGAAGATTAAATGGTGGATCAACCCAATGGTAAAAAACATTCCCTATAGAGAGAGTTTATATATATAGAGTGGATGGGAAGAGGCCGACCTATATTTATAGGTCACAAATGAGATCATTTATGGACCCCAAAAAGGTAAAATCATTCAAGTAATATGTCATGTGAGATAAATATAGATGACTTATGTTCTATTCAATGATATTGTAAAAAATTATTTATGGTGGAAACATGTTTTTTTAGGAGTGTATCTTTATTTTGTATTTTTTTATGTGTTTATGGACTCACCCTGAAATATTTCAAAATTCATAGATATATCATCGAGTTACAACTATATTTATAAAAAAAATATAAATAAACTAGTAGTTATCAATTAGAAGAAACAACATGGAAAATATTCAAAACCCAAACTCATCATGAATATGGTATAGGCCAAACCTATGAATCCAACTAAGAATAATAATTTTAATGGTGAATAAATATTTCAATTATTTTTTTCATTTTTATTTTCAAATTTTTTTTTTATATTTTAAAATTAAATAAAATGTGAATAGTTCATTCACTATTTACTCAACTAAACATGGACACATAAACATTATAAGACACTTCATATTCCTTGATTTTAAATTTAATTGTCAGAAAATTTGAATAAGAAAAATGTGAGACATAATTAGTACATATATGATTGAGGTTTATGATTTAAAAAATCATGATGTTCAGAGCATGTAAAATTTCGAAAACTATTATTTTTAGATTTCAAAATAATTTTAAATTTTGATATTTATATTATCTTATTTAATTATTTTAATGAATAAGAAATAGTAGTTTTCTAAACCATTAGATATAATTCTCAATGTGTCTTATGATCCTAATATTTCACATTATTTCTTATCATATATTTATTAGATGGGTGGCCATGTTATCACTAAGAACATTATTTTTATCTTGTTGTTGCTATGATTTAAAAAAATTAATATTCAATATGATTGAGGCACGTTTTTTTATCTATTATCCTAATACTTACCTTACATTAATCCTTTTTAAGAACATACAGACTAAGAACATTATTTTCAGGGAAGATCTTTGTTACAAAAACATTTTAACCATTCATTCAGTCATCAATTTTATTTTTATGATTTTAAAATATAATATTTTGGTACATGAAGACTACTAGAATGGATAAACAATTCATAATAGATAGGTTTGGGAAGTTTCATGAGATTTTGGGAAGGCATATTAATTGTATCTATTTCATACCTCTTGTAAAAAAATTAAAATAGGGCTTTATATATGAAAATGAAAAAATAAACCTTTCTTGATGGGTTATCTTCTTATAACTATTAAATATTGTTTCATGACTAGATCATTTGATTCGGTGGTGATTGTGATATTTTACAAACCACATCTTTTAAAAAATAAATGAAAAAAAATAAAAATAAATGTGTGTGTTCCATTTATTACAATTATTTTCATTATAATTATTTTTTGAGATACTAGGATAGAGAATAATTTCCTTAAGATGTTTTTGACTATCATTCAATATATCTTAAATATTATCTACTTTTGAGATTTAATTATTTTATATCATACACCGATATTCCCAAATCCTTAGTGTCTTTGATCACAAATGTCAATACCTCATTATTATTTAGGAGTTTATATGTAAAAAACAGATAGTGTATATTCATTCCAAGTTTATGGTATGTGACATGTTCTTTATGATTGTTCTAAAATCTATTTAAAATTGAACCATGATGGTGAGTTGAAAAATTGAAAATGTAGTTAATGGCGACTTTTATTCTTATTAAAAATTAATTTAATGAAAATGGATATATAATGTTTGGGAAATTTCAAAAGAATTAAAGTAACATTCTTGGTTGATTTATTTATTTGAAAAATGAGACACTGGTGAATTTTTTTATTGGATGATTGAATATTTATTTTCCCATTTAATTAATTTCTTTTGTTTAAATTGAGATTAAAACATTGTAGGGTAAAGGTTGTTTGTAGAATGTTGATTTTTCAACCTTTTGGAGATGTTTAAAATCATGTCCTGGAGATTTCATATGAGTATTTCATGCATAATTTCTAATATATAAATGAATCACTTTTGATATATAAATTTTTAATTCTTTATTGGTTATTTAATGATTTTTTTAACTTTGTAGGAAACTCTTATTTATGGTAAATGATAAAACTATGTGAAAAAAACCATGATTTACCCTAAATGATGGATTTCGATGATGGATGATATAAAAGGGATACTTTTAGGGGTTTAAAACGATGTATCAAGGTGAAATAGAGCCTGATGTGATGTAATCTACAAATTTAGGTAATGTAACCAATTAAAGTGTATGTAACCACTTCGGGTCCTTTAAACATTAATGTTTGTGAAAACATTATAGATTGTGAAAGAATTATAATGAATAAAAACATTACAGAGCATGAAAACAATGAAGGGATTGAATCTGATTCATGAAATTAAATCATTATTGGGTTTAAAAAAATTACTTATCATGCATGTTATAGGATTTTCCTAGAAAATATGAAATTTGATGGGATTTTTTATGAAATAATGACCCAGAATTCCCTAGATTGACATAATACTAATAATGGTCCATATTTTTGATGATCTAAATCCAACACAATCCCCATACCATTCCATAAATATAGAATATATCAGCTACTCTAAGGAAAATATCCAGAGATAAAATCATAGAGTGAGAAGCTATGTTGTGATGGTTCTTCACCAGTACAATGTTAGGAATTTTCATCATGTATTATTTTCTTTATTTTATTCCATCCGTCTCACTAATCAATATGATGAGGTTGTAAAACTCTAATTTTATTTGGTAATTTATTTGAATGGTAAGGTATCATTGGATTATGTTCTTTTATTCTATTAATTTATTTTGTTTTTCATAATTTATTTATCCAATACTCGTCACATTTGTTCCTTTTTATCGCGACCATTGATATTTGAAACTGAAGGGAACTATTTAACTTAATAATTGGTTAACTTAAATTTAGCAAGGGTATTGTCACATTAAAGGTATCTAGTTATTAAATTGGAATCGAGACAAACACAATTTAATAAATCCATAAATTATCATACATGGTTAAATAGAGTTTGTTTCATTCATGGAGGGGATTCCATTACCATTTAATCCACATTTTCTCGACTCTGATTCTATACATGTATTAATTAATTTAATTTCTAATATATAATTTCTTTAAATCCCATAAAATATGGAATCTCATAAAACCTTCAATATAAGGTGATTTCTAACAAACCAATCTTCCACTATCTCTTTTATTTAAAAATGTTTTCTAAAAACACAAATATTTTTTCCGTATTCATTTCATCAAATCAAATAAAATAAAATCCTTTTTATTATAAATCATAACAAAACTATTTTTAATGTATTTGTGGGTTTGAACTCAACTATCCTCATATTATATTTAATTAATTTATTATATTTTTTCGAGTTCAATAAACTTTTATTTTGGTTATCCACATAGGTAAATAATAACACATTTTGGGAGTATTAATTATAATTAAATATAAAATAATTTCCTGAGTAGAGTCTTTAATATAAATAATCCCAAATATCATGTATATTTTAATATAAATGCTTACATCATGTCTAAATTGATTTTTAATTATATTTATACTCTTTTATAGTGACATTAAATGTATTATTCTTATTGATCGAAAAAAATATTAATACTTATAATTTCACATATTATCCACCTAACACATTTTAATTCCCATTAGTTAATAAATATTTATTAAAAATGTTGTTTCTCAGTGTTAACTGTTTCATTTTTCTTGTATGTTTCGAATTATTTTTTTCTGTCCCTACATGTTTTTCATGGTTTCCCCCCTAATGAATGTTAATAAATATTTAAATATAAAATACATTTTTCCAATCATCACTTAATGGATAACCTGAGTGATGAATCACAGCACATCGTGGAGGTGATATTCCAAATATACAAATGAATAAAATTATCATTTTAATTAAGTTGGTGTGTAATAAGGTACATATAACATTATTTATCTAAAATAATAATTATTTCACAACTTCTACATAAAATAAATAGTTCCTTATTTATAACTGTCAATGTAACTTAGTGATAAAAATGTATTTACACCACTATGTGGATATGGTCACTCGTACATACCCATGGATGGTGTTTTCATCTTTCATTGGATAGAAAATAGGTAGATATTAGATATTAAATATTCATAATATCATTATAGAATTGATGATACATGGGATATTATTTTGGTAGGGTTGTTATAGATTTAGTGGAAGAAGGTGAGGAATGAAATATGAATGATTTGATAAAATTATTACCACATCTTCGAAAAATATCCTTTTGATATTCTATTAAGGTAAATAAGATTGGTATTTTAGAAATAAAACAAACTAGAACACTAATAGTTATGATAAAATGTGGATTTAGAAGGGTTTTATGGATATTATAGGCTTTTGGTGGTTTATTAAGGAGTGGATAGGTGGAGACATTTCATAGTTATTAAAATGACATAGATAGAATTAAAAATATTATTTAAATATAATAAATTAATTTTCATTTGAAAGTTTAAAAAGGTGTAAATAATTTAAAATACAATATAGGTTATGTTTTAAATCTGTTCCACAAAAAAATCAGTATGTTTTTATTGCATTTTAAACCTTATCTTTTTGTTCAACCCCTTCATTATTAAATGTTTTCCATAACCAGAGTAATTTATTTTTAAATATTAAAGGGTTACAATTTTTCATATAATGGAATAATTAACTCTTAATTGGATAAATGATGTCATTATATACTATTTATAATTATACTTTTCTAATATCACTATTTATGTGATTTACAAATAATTTAATAAAATATTTTTTATAAACATCAATAATATCAATTTTTACATTATTCATTTACTTTAACATTAATGATATAAAGGAAAATATTTAATTAAAATATTGAATCCTATGACATCAATAATATGTAATTTATATCTGAAAAATTCAAGTAACATTACAGTTCAATATATTTCAATTCTTTTTAGGATTTTTAAATATTTTATGTTATTTTTTGATCAATTAAATAAATATTGTATTAACATTGTGCAAGAGTTTATGATAATTAATTAAATACTAAAAATTACTAAATTACCATGATAAAAAAATAATTTATATTTAAAATAACACATTTTAATTAAAAATAAGTTGTTTTACCCCATATAAAATATTATTATAGATATTAAAAATAAGAAAGTTCCATTTTTTATGTTATCTATTATATAAATATTTTAATGGTCAAAATCAATGAAATATTGTAACAAGTTGATATTTTATCAAAACATAGATTGAAATTACCATCCAAAACTCATTTAATATGGTAAATTTAAATTTTAGGGTATTTTTAGACATTATCATATTATTTTTTACCTAATTTTCTCTATTTAACATTACTATTGTGACCATTATTTATTTGGTTATTATTAATATTGAAAATAAATAAATGTAACCAATTTACCAAATTTGGAAATAATACTCCAAATTTAACAATAAAATTGATTCCCTATAACATAATGATATTATTCATTATATAGGAGAACTAATGTTACCTTTAAACCAGTTTAATATAAAATGGAACATTATAAATTCTAGAAATAAAAATATTATTTTCAATAAAAATAAATATTTTTCACTAATCATTGGAAAATGTATATTTTATAAAAATAAAAAACATCACAATAAGTTAATTTTGATAATTTTATTTAAAAATTAAAATTAATTTAATCAAATTAAATTTATAATGTTTTATAATTTTTTTTATAATTTTATTCTTGAATTAAACTTTGTGTATTTTTTATTTTTTTAATTTAAAAGAAAACCTAGGTTTAAATATATAGATAGTGTGTATTTAATCCCTCCTTTAAAAACATTAAATTTTCACATTTTATAGAATTGTACGACATGAATATATTTAGGTAGTTATTTATCATAATTTATTATGTTTTCCAAATCTTCTCTTATATTTAATGATTTCTCTTATGTACTATTACTAGAAAAGTTTTTTGATTCCTCAATACTTGCTCTCTATTGTTTAGAATCTATATAAACAAATCATAGTAATATAAATATGATTTGAAATTATTTTTATTCACATGTGGCCACATGAAATCAATTAATCAGTAACTTCCTTAATAAAGAGATGTGAAACACAACATGTACATTAGAGAGTATATGTGGAATTGTGAAATAGTACACCACAAGTCCAATTATTTAATAAATTTTAAGAGGTATGAGAGAGAAGGACTTCTATTTTCATTTTTTAATAAACATTACAATAGCCTTCCATGGGGATACATTTAGGAAACCATGATCCCCCACATGAAATTACAAATCTTTTCATTAGATATCAAAAATTATCGTTTTAATATATTGAGATTCATTGATAAGGGTTTCAATTGTCATTTATGTCATAATTTTATCCTCAAAATATTCTAGGAAAACAATATTTCATTCACTAAATTCATTACAAAATGTTTTAGTGTAAACTATCTTTCTATATAATTATTCATACAATTCAATTTGAATACAGAAACAGAAAAAAAATAATAGGAAAACTATAGTAAAGGTAAACAATGTTCCTTCATAACTTGAAAGTAAACAGATCATGAATTCAACATGTATTCTATAGTTTAAAAAGTTATTTCAGAAAATCCCTATATTTTAGGATGATGAGTTATACTTAACTGAAGCTCAATATCCATAATCTTCTGAGTAAGGTTCTTGAACTTTATGAAAATCCTAGGTCATGACCAGGCATGATTGAGGGAAGTATACATGAAGTCTTATAAAATTATTATAGAGTTATAAAAGGATCTAAAGTGGTTATGCTTCTCTTATACCATAGAAATGTTTGAATATGGCAAGGCAATCAGACATAACCCATATTGTTTCTTTCCTTATTGTTTCCTTTGGTAAATTTGGTGACAAAATCAATTATATTGTTAGGCCATTTCCACATAAAAGGTGGTAGAGTATACATGAATCCTCTAGGAAGTTGTCTCTTATCCTTCACCAGTTGATAAACCAAACATATTGACTTAAAATTATAAATTACATATTTTATATTATCCCAGTAAAAATAATCCGTCAAATAATTATACATATTTCTTCTATAGAGGTGTGTAATTATATTATAGCTATTCTCATTATATAAGTCATCACCTTACAACTAATTTATAAATATTACATATAACCACTTTAAAAATATAAGAATTCCATCTTGATATATGAATTCATCCATTTTTGTATCATTTTAGGATTCAATTATCTTTTAAATATTTTCATCATCATGGCATTGACATATTATCTTTTCCAATATAATTGTTTTTCAATCATTGGAATAAGGATGATGTTTCTTATTCATTGATAATTAAAATATACAAATTTGCTAAATATATAATAATAGGAACCCAATAAATACCCATTTTATCCTAACTCAATAAAAAATTCAATATCAATGCATCCACTACATTATTTTCATAATTGGATTGTCATATATTGAGAAATCACAGACATGTTTTATCTTGAGCCATCATATTTGACTAATGTTATCTTATTTATGCGAAAAAATGTATTTTAGACAATTTTTATCTATAAATATGTCACATTATCTCTATATAGATAATTTATCAATATATTAAACATAAATATTATAGTTTTCAACTGAAGATCATGGGTTTGGTAGTTTTTTCACGAGTCTTCGTCTTCCTTGATTCATAGGCAACAAATTTATCTTTATATATATGGGAAAAACCATGCCCCTTACATTATGCATAAGAATATATCAAAAACCCACCATTTAATTTTGGAAGATTAAATGTTCATAAATACAACAATATCCTAATCAATTTATTAATCATTAATCACATTATGTTTTCAAAATGAACATAACACATTTATGAGTAATCTAGGTTAATGGGTTTAAAAAAATTATAAAATCATCAATAGTTACCTTTCAATACAATGAAACTTTGTACTTATGTTATATCTATTGGACTGGGAGATTAATTGAAATCCTATGTCTTTTCAGGATCTAATGATATTTCATCCAAGGAGACAATTTCTATATGCAAACAAACTTCATCAAGGCAGAATTTTCTTTTTCAAAATTTATTACACAACCCATTTTGTCTATGAGTCTTAATAATGGCCTTCATCTGATTATCATGGTCTTTATATATCATAGAGTACACATATATATCATCATTAAATTCCATAACAAAATTATTGAGATATTCAATGAATACCATTTTCATTATATCTATAAAAACATATGATGAATTATTATACCCAAATAGAATTACATTATATTCATCATTTCAATAAGTCATTTGATTTTTTTGAAATATCTTCCTTCTTTCTCATAATTGATGTAACTTAGAAACAAGTTAAAGCATTGAAAAATATTAACCTCTATAATTTTGATCAAATATGTAATCAAAGTAAGGTAAGGATTTTAGTTTTATATTTTTATAACATTTAGATCCATATAACGAATGAACATCCTCATAGATCCCTATTTTGTCATAATGAAAAAACATGGGCTCCCTAATGTGAAACAATATACTATATCAATACAATTTTAACACAAACCTTGTATTTCATCATACAGATCCACTTGTTCTACAGTAGTAATTATAATTAATGAATTTGATATTGTTCTTGCATCGAGGATTAAATTAATAGAAAACATAGCTTTACAATTGGTTAAATGTCTTTGTAATTTCTAAAGGGTTACATCAACAAATTCATATACATTATAATCATCCTTAAAGTAAATATTAATCATTGAATTCATTGAATATTTATGCCCTTATTCCTTATGAATCAGTTTTAGAAGAGCTATTGGGAGAAAATATGGATGTGAGTCATATTACAAAGTATCGCTTCTAAAGATAAGGTATTCTACATGCTTATCCTAAATTATAATTTCCCTCTCTTTGAAATATATTTTTGAATATATTTTTAAATCCAATACATACCATGGATTATATAAAAATTTAAAAGATTATAATAATAATGACCCCAAGTAGTGATTGTTTATGTGTCAAAATGGGATTTGATTAACCCATTATTAATCTTCTGAGATTTCTACTAGGCATCTTGGATAAAAAATCTATTCATGAGGATTCAGGGAAATTTCAATATTTCTTGGTAAATGTGGAAGATAAAAATGTTTTTCAATATCTTAAATCAAATAAATACACAGAATAATTAGAGGCTGTGATTAATCTACCCTCTATCCTATATTTCATAACATCAACCATAGCTGTAGTGGTCACATAAATGTGTCATTTCTTCATTTCTCTTTTATGAGTAAAATTATAATGATGAAAAGGATATAAATTTTCATAGTTTCCCATATCCTTAATGTTTAAAAAATTTACTTTTGTAGTATATTTAATTCCATGAAAATCCTAAGAAATATGTCCTTCATCCCCTCATATGAATAAAACACTCTTTTCTAGAAATCATGTTCCATGGGTTTTCATTCCAAATTTATTACATGATAAAAATTACAAACTTACCTCCTTCCCTTTTTATTTATTTCCTTTTCCAAAGTGATCATTCAACCTCTTCTTTTCTTTATTTTCACTAAATTCATAATATAGGGATAATGGATTCTCAATATTTATAACACATGAGACTATTCCCCCGTATGATGAGAATATTTGGGAGACTATTTCACTTAAAATTTATTGATTTATCACATAAAATAGAAGACTAATCTTACTATTTGGATAATATTTATTAGTTGAAACATTCTTTCCTAAACATTTAGAGATAGATTCATACATAGAAATATTTTCATCTTCTATTTTTCTTATAATCATGAATTTTATCTCCATATATACTTATTTTTTGTGTAGAAAGTATTATTCCAAGAAAAGAACCTTAAAATTCATATGTTTTATGTTTTATATTTTATACACAACCTTGTTTTTTGTAAAAAATGAACATCATTTATATGCATCCCCTTTGATATGATAAAATTCCAAGATGACCATCTTCATGTCATTATTTCCCAAAAAATAAAGAAATATAATATCTAAGGAACTAATCAATTTCTTGTCAAAAGTTCGATTATTGTTACCAATGAATGATAGAGTTTTCTGAATCGTGAAATAGTCCAACATTATTTAACCACATTATAGATAAATAGGTTGTCCTATATGATGTTGTTTATTGTTTAAAACTAGAGTCAATTAAACCAATATAGTTGTAATTTATTCATATCTTGTTTCATTTTCTTGACCAGGTGGGAAATACCAACATAGATTACCTAAAATGATATATTTTCAACTCATTCATGTAGATTCAATTTCTAAAAACATTCATACAAAAGTCTAAATGATAACATTATGAAACCTAGGGTGTATTTCTAAAACTATTGAAACACGTGATATAACATGAAATTTTTTTCCTTGGTATTCATAGATTTATAATCACAGTATCACTGGTAATATTATAAAATAAAAAGTTAGTTTCAAATATTACATATCTTTTTTAAATAAAATTATAAATCACTACACATAATCCACAAGAGTTTCGAACAAGGTTCCCCGTAATGGGAAACACACTTGGAACTAGAATAATAGTCATCATATAGTTGACCAACTATTTTTTAGGTAAATTACCCTAGTTGAATCTATTCTAAAACAAATAACACATTTAGTTTCTAGATAGTTATTTATTTCTAAGAAAACCACACAATATCCACTTTATAAAAATCATTATATATATTATCGAATAATTATACTTATAATCAATGTTTTTCATATGATTATATGTTCTATATCTATGTTTTCAATTATATATTTCCCAAGGATTTCACTACAATTTCATTGATACTAACCCTAACAACCTATGTCAAGTTCCTCTATGTAGTTGTTTATTTAACTACAATTGTATATGTACACAAGATTGTATCTCAATAGACTAAATAGTTTAATTGTCTTGTGAGACTGTATACATAAATTATTCTCACCATATATATGAAAATATGAAATATAATATAACAATATTTTTGAGAATATTATTATTTCTTCCATAAAATAATTTATTTAATTCATAGATAAATTTTTCATATATTAGGGAATGAAAAAATTATTAAAGGTGATCTTAGATTCTAAGTAAGGGTAATTATACAATAGAATCAATCATATAATTAATATAAAATGAATCATATGCTAAAGATAAAAAATGGGAAAATAGAAAAATTGAATAATACAATAAAAAGGGAACTAAATCCATGTATAATGTAACAACATAAATGATCATATGTATAATAAATACTAGTTTTATAATGATAGAATACATAATTTCATACATCATAATCTCATTATTACATTCTTCATCTAAGATATCACATGTAAAAAGGTATGTCATTCTTGATATACGAAAATTAGTTTGTCTTGTGTGTCCTACCAATGTATCAAGGGTCTATACTAGGCCACTCCAATTACTCAACATGTCCAATTTATTCATCATATAAAAGGGTTTAATCATATTCAATGTAAACATTCCTATTAAAAACCTATCATATGAAATATTTATAATTTCTCTAATCGATAAACATAATAAAAATCAATTCAATGTAACATGGGTAATGGTATCGAAATTTTACAACACTATTAATTCATAATACTCACTAAATGATGTTTTAATATATGAATATACACTTAAAAGGATCACTAGAATATTTCTTAAGGAAAATACCCATTTTATTTAGAAATCACTTATTTAAAAAAAATCAGAAATATTATGAAAATAATTTTCAATGAAATTAGCATTGAAATTATTAATGAAATCATCATAAAATTAATCATTCATATATTTTTTAAATTTTGTATATATTTTATTAGTTAAAATAAAATTATTTTAAATCTTTGTAAAAAATGACAGAAATTACCTCACTCAAAAATGATAGGCTGATTCATTATAAACCAATTTTTTAAATTTATGAATGGTTAAAAATATATTTAATAAATCATTCAAAAAAAATTTAAAATATTATTTGAACCATTATAAGGAAAATGTATATATAGAAGTAAAATATTTTTAATGGATTTGAAAAACAATAATGGTTTTCCTTAAAAACATGGTTCCTTAATGAAGAGTGATTAATGATTGGAAATTTAATGGAATTATTGATGTTTTAAAAAATAAACAAATGAGAAAAATTATTCGTCTTCAAATTTAAATATCAAAAGTTTTCCCCAGGTAATATATTAATTTAAATAATCTCAAATAATGATGAAATTATAAAATAAGTACTTTCCTCAGGTCAAAATTACATTGTTATTAATATTTGACTCTTATATAATAAATTCAAATTTATATTGATTTTATAAAAAACAACATAAAAATATATATTATCATATATTATCCACTTATAACATTTTAATACCCATTAATTCACAGTTGATAATCAAAATTGTAGTTTTTGAGTGTTAGTGGTTTTGTTTTTTCATAAATATTAGGGTTTGGTAATTTCTATCCTTGTATATTTCCCATGGATCCATCATATATAGGATTATAGTACTTTTATTAGCATCATATATGTATTTTATACTTATTTAGAATAATAAATGAATTTAGGATAAGAGAAAATGATTTACATCGATTCACGGAGAGCGTGCTATACTCATAAAAAGGAGCTACATTATAAATTTTAAATATTTGAAAAGTAATAGGGTAGTAATGATATTATTAGTCAATAAGAATATTTATTTATTGAATATTTTATAAAATCATTATTTATATTCTTATAACAATCTTAGTAAATTTGTTATGATAAATGAATTACACCACTACATAGAGATGACAAGCCAAACATTTTCATGAGTGATGTGTTCTCTTTTGATAGGATGGAAAGGAGATTAAAAATATTTGTACCATAATAATAAAAATATCATAGTATACTTGGGATATTAAAGATAGTATTTTAGTATAGTTATAAAATTTATAGAGGATGATTATGATGATATAAATTTGAAATATTCAGTAAAGACATTGCCTATTCTTCGAACATTAAAATGTATATATTCTCATAATAGACATAGGGTTGGAATTTTTGTAAGACCAGATACTATATAACATGGATAAGGATATTTAAAAGAGTATATGAATGATTCAGTCATACTATAAGGTTATAATTCGTGTATATGATAGATTATAGGGGGTTCTATTTTATATTGATCGGAATGATACACCCTGAATGAAAACAAATATTTAAATATAATAAATACATTTTCTAGTGAAATTGGAATAATCTATCCCTAATTGTTATGATAATATAGGATATGGTTGGAAAATATTTTAACAATAAAATATGGAAGTTTTTATTTGTTATTTTAAACCATTTCTTTTATTTTAACATCATCGTTAAACATTAACAACGTTAACCATGGTACTTACCTTTTCATTATTAATGGGTTATAATTTTCTATATAAGTTAATAATTTGGTCATAAATGGAAAATGTATGAAAATTTAGATCATTTGTGATTGTAAATTTTCTATTTAAATATTATTGATACTTTTTAAACAATATAATAAAAGATTATTTTTGAAAATATCTATATTTTCATTTTGACCATTCTTTTAACATGACATTAAATATATCAATACAGACATCACTAACCCTAGATGCAGCAACAAAAATTTCGGGTAGTGGTGATGGACGATCCGTCTAACCCCTCTATCTCCTCACAACCATCCTTCTCTCTATTAAAAAAACCAGATTGACTCCTCAATTTTACCCATATTCTCCTTTTCCCAAAAGTTTACACACTCAACTGTGTTGATCCTTCACTTCCACTCTTAGTACAAGAGTTCATAAAGGTATCATCTCTGCACAGCTTATCCCTGGTTTCTCATTTCTGTTTTTGACGAAATTTACTTGATAACTAGGAAATATTTTTTAATGGAATATGTCTCCTATAATAATGATTCATTTTTGGTCTTTTTGATTCACATAATTTTCTATTTTTCTTTTCTTGTGATGAATATCATGACAGATGATGGTCCAAAGGCAGTCGATCTTGCGATTGTTTCCATTTTTTCTTTCTAAGATGGAGCAATGAGTTTCAATAAAAGCATGATATTCCATTGTCGGTGATATAGGTAAGTTTCTTAGGCCTTCATAATGATTTCTAAAACCATTTTATCATTCAAATGTTAGTTAATCTCATCGGGATATTCCTAGCCTTTGACGAGCATTCTAGATCACTACATCATCTAATTACTCCCCAGTTATGTGTGGAATTGGATATCTTGAAAACTCTAGTAGAAGATATTTGGATTGAGGTACATAATGAATTGTGCTAACATCAATATTTGGTTTTTGAGAACTGGTTCTACTTCTATGTGTCTTTTCATTGTCTCAAACATCTTCATATGGACTAGTGCACGTCTCATAGCTCCATCCTAAAAGTGATATGTTCTAGAGTTCTATAGGTTCAAACTATTTGTGATGAACCTTTTCATTTGTACAAAGGATTGTGGTATCAAGCTAATCAGTCTTCCCCCGCTACACTAGTGGAGCATGTGGTGGATCAGAAGGATGACATCCAGAAAGAGGCTAGGATGGAGTGATTAAATCCCCCAACATATGTGTTCGATTTCGGTTTATGTTGCACTAAATGTGAAAGACATATTTCAATGACTTGATCTAGATTTATGAATCACCATTTCTCTATAACTAGTACTAGAGCTCTTGGAAAGACCAATTCAAGGGCTTATCCCACCATTGTGGATGTGGTGATGGTTTTGGTGAGAGTAGAAGGATTGATTCTAAACAGAATTCTCCATCACATGTTCTATCAGATCAGATTTTGGATTCTCTACTATGATGGTCTCTAGGCCAACAAGTTTCATTATATTCTCTACATCTTAAAAATAATTTCAATTATATTATTAGGAATGAGAAGGTGAACATTTACCCTAATGGTTTGAAAATAATTATCCCAAAATTGAAAAATATGAATAATGGTTTAAGGAATCGTGAAGATTCTGTATTGGGTGACCAATATTTGGACACATGAAAAGGGTATGTGAGTGGAATATCTGGATCAAATAAAGGAAAGATAGAAATTATTCTATATATTAATTTCCTAGATAAGAGGGAGATACCAATGTATCGTAAAGGCTACTCCAGCTTTCCTAAAATTGTGACAACAAGATCCATATTTAAAGAAAATGAAATTGGAAAGTATATAAGGTTGTCTAAACCCTACGGGATAACACATATGTTATTATATGGAAGTATTATTTTCCTAATTATGTGGAAGTAGTTTATTTCAGGGTGTGTATGTTTCCCCCCCTAAGTCATGTGAAAATACTACAGCTAGCATTGAGGTGCAGTTGAGTGAAACTTGTAGGGAGGAAGGGTAGTTTCTTGAGGGGATAGGGAGTGATTGGAACTACCCAAGTAATGAATAGAAGGGATTCCTATATATGGAATGACCTCCATGGATATCCTAGCTATCACACAATGGAATAGAGAGGCCAGTTTCTTTAAATATTCATGGGAACTTCTCATAGAATTTGAGGAAGAGAAGTTGGTGAATTTTTTAATCGTTTATGCTTCTAAAAAGGATGCATAAATAATGAATGGGAGACTGATTCTAGATGACACATCCAATGAGAAAAGTTAGTGTATTGACAATAAACACTTAATATTGAATAGAAAATTAAACAATAAGAAGATATTAGTGGAGGATTCTTTGTATACATGGGACAATATGGCCTCTCAATTTGAATATATTATCATTGACAATCCACACACAAAGGTATCAACTCTCTCTTGGAAATTATATAAGGGGATTGTGTCTGATAGGTTTATGCTAGTTTTGAAAAATCTGTTTATTTTCTATAGTGTTTGATGGGATGGTTGTACTTGATGGTTTTACACTTTTTCGATAAAAGAGCCTTTTAATAAAAATATATATATATTGTGTGTAAGATATAAATATAGTGTTTTTCTTAGAATATGTACTTATAAAAACACTATTATGTTATAAATATCTATAAAATTCATGAAACAAAATAATTATTTCTATTTAATTTACATAAATATTTTTAGTATCATTTATTTTATTTTTCTATTAATTAAGTAAATACTTTATCGAAATTGCATAAGAAATTAAGGTGATTATTTGATAACTAAAAATTAAATATAAATTACCATTAAAAAATTCAACATAACATTCCAATAACCATTTTTAAATCAACAAAATATTTTTCCCTATTAAAAAAAACTATTTATATTAAAATAAAGAAAGTGAAATTTATTTCTATATCATTTATTTAAATATTATAAAGGTGTAAATCAATGAAATATGGGACCATGTTTCCATATTATTGAAACATAGGTGATAATTTATTAAATACACTCATCCAATATGATAAATAAAAGTTTTGATGAAATTTTCTTTAACTTATCATATTTTTTAACCTTAATTTTCTGACTTACCATTACCACATGACTATTATTTATTATGGTTACTATTCATGATGAAAAAAATAAAAGATACATATTTACGAAATTTTGGAAACAAGATTTATAAAATGGAATAATTTTTTAATTTTTGAATATCGATAATTAGTAATATCAAATTTAAGATTGAATCTGAGAACGAAATCAAAAATGATTTTTAGTTAATTTCATTTTAATTTGTAGAAATATTTTTATACCAAATGAAAAAATTTGATTACAATTAACTTGATTAGATTATGAATAATATAATATATTTAATGTAAAAATTAAACCATTTTTATATAAAATGGAACTTTTAATATTCTTGAAAAAAATACAGTTTCAATAAAATTGGTAGCTTTCGCTATTCACTAGAATATAATTTATTTTGAAGAAATCCCCAAATATTACCCTAATAAAATTCAAAGGTGATTATTTTTAAAAATATATTAATTAAAGGAAAATAAATATAAAAAAATAGAAAAATTAGTTATTAATAACATTCTTGAATAAACAATGATTATTTTTTATTGTCTATTTTAAAAGAACGGATACCGTAATTGATACTCAGGTGCTAAATGGTAAAAGGTAAATGAGATTATATTTATTAATTTGAATATTATAATAAGATAAATGAATATGAGAGTGGTTCGAATTTCTTATGCTTAAAGGTGAACTAGTAAATTGAGATTTGGTTTTTGGATTAAAAATAAATAGATAAATTATTGAGTGATGTTAATGTTAAATGGTATAGAATAGATTTGAAATTATAATGAATTAATGACTTAAAATGGAAAGTCTATGTAAAGATGGTTTTAACAGGATATTATTGGGATTCAAAATTAAAAGTGGTTGATAAGGGGATGATTGTTAAATTTAATCAATAGGAAATGATAGATGGAATATGGATTGGGGTTTTTTAATTTAGGAGTGTGGATTGTGAATTATGACTTGCTTATACTATTATATTTATTTTGTTACAATATAAATATTGAAATAAGATAGTGAATAGGTGGAAGCTGTGTTAGTTTGTTTTTTTTGGTGGGAACCCATATGTTGGGATTGTCTGTAACTATTTTAAATTCCACATAAATTGTAATTTTAATATGCATCCCACCCTTTTAAAGCACTATGTATCGACACTGAAATGTTTATGTGTTTTTTACAAAAAAAATAAATAGTTAGGATAGATTGATTACTACCCCAATTCCACACTATCTTTAATTGGATAGATTTGTATGCATCGACATTGGTGGATTTTTAATTGTACAGAACTTGTGGTTATGATTGATGAGAGGATGATGTTGATCATAATGGGTTTCATGGATGTATAAAAGAAGGCCTGAGGTTTATGTCTTTTATGTTTATGATATCCTATTGTTTTGGTTAAGGTAGTGGTAATGATGTGATCTGACTGTCCATGTGTCTTCATTTGAGATATGATGTGAAGGACCATGTTTCTTTGAGAGAGATGTGATGGGACGATCAAAGTGTCTTTGGGTGAGATATGATGTAATGTCCTAGGTTCCTTTGGGATTCATTACTCTATGGAAGAGATTTGTTCTCTAGGAAAATTCACATTTGGGTGTGAAAATGGAACACTATTAAGAATGTGGTTGGGGTACCATTTTATTGATATGATTTTTTTTATTTTATTATACATTGATTCATTATTTGGTGGGTGTGGTAAGGATAAGATTTGTTTGCTCATAGTTTTAAGTGTTGTTACTTCTTCTCTTTTCTCACTGGTTCATTAGTATGATCTTTTCACATTTACAAGGGTTACATTGGTTATGATCCTACTGTGTATACATGTTTGATCACGCAATTTAAATGTAAATTTTTAATGGTTTCTAGGGGGATTAATGTACACTTCTATAATATACTAGCATGAGAATTGAAATATAATTGAGTTGTTACATACAATTTTATTTGATTTTTTAAATATAAATTTTAATTCAATTTCTAAGAAATTTTATTAATTTTTTATATTTTTTGATCACCATTATTATTTTATCGATAATATTTTTGGTTGATTTCCTATATCATAAACCTACATTCCATTCTATTGAGGTTAATGCATCAAATATGTGTGAAATTCTTTATCACCTAAGTTCTAGTAATTAAACCAGGACCAAATGAAGGAGAGAATCTATGGGGGTGAGGGGAATTATCTCATATTTTCCATTACCATCCTAGGTGTGGGTGATATTTGAGGGGGAATGTCATGGAATGTTGAATCATAATAGTTAATCAGAGTTAATACAAATAGTAGCAGGATCATGGTATAATCAGGGGGAGTATCGTATAAAATTTAAGGGTATCGATGTAAAAATAAATTTGAATTATATGGTAATATTCACAACCACCAATACAAATTCCCATAAATATAATTTGTAGGGTCAATATATATCTGTGGAACTCATCGGTGTCCCCTTGATCACATCATAGCACAGACATTGACATAATCTCTCTTATCACTATCAATTTTTTTAGGTTAACAACCATAAATTAGAGGGAATAAAATCACTCAATATTATCGTAATCATTAGATGACTACAAATTCCTCATATGTATCATCATATGATACTAATATATATAGATGGAACAAGGAACATTTATATTCTGAAGTCCACATCGACTGTCCATCATGTGAAAACCCAATATATTTTATCATATTTAACCCTCAGAAAATACTTATAAGTGCACATATGATAAAGAATGAGACACTAATCATGAATTAAATTATTGATCCCAACATATATATGATAACTCACAGTTCAATCATGGTATACAAAGGATAATCATTTTTATCCCATCCCATATACATTTAATATGTTCTCATATAACAATCAGATATTCCACTATATAAATTAAATTAATTTAATTCTAACTAATTGGAGACCATGTATGACAAGGATATATTTTTAATCAGCCATCAAAAATCAGTTGTTGAGGCATCAATATGTGTCCAAGAGTATACTATTTCCCAATAAACATACATTATATCCGTAACCAATTTATTATAATAAAAAATTATTGAAAATTATTTTTTCACTTAATTAAGATTACTAAATTCCCATAATATAAAGAAATCATATCAAAAGACAGATAAACATAGAATAACACTATAAGTGGTTGTAAAAAAGACCGACTACCTCATTTTTAGAGTTATTTCCCTTTGAGTCAATCCCAAAAACTCATTCCCATGATATCAAAGTCTAACCATCCATCACCCATAATCAAAAGGCCATATCTCACTCCAAACCATCCAAATTAATTTATTATAATGAAGATTTAAATTTTTAATCATTTGAAACTAATTATACAATTTAAATTTATTAGTCTTTATCGTCTAAAATATTTCTGAGAAACCACCTTGATTTAAAACCAGGACGAAGAACCCATTAAAGGTACATACCTTACACCAAATTACATAATTGAAAAAAATCCCTAATATGTGTCACTAGATCAATTTACAAATAAATTAAATTTATAAAAATCACTAATAAAAATCTTTGATAAATGTATATTCATCAAAATAGTATGATACATCATGTGTTCTTTATTTCTTAAAGTCCTATTGAAACATGATAGGAATGCCATAATATATAGGATGATTTATCTAGTGTAAATTATCACTAAACCCAAATCAAAATTTCTAAATTCAGAAAGATAACAAGGGAAAGGAATAAATGAAGAAGAATGAGAATATTACTTACCATAACCAACAATGAAGGTAATAAAAAAAATATGTAAATAAGAGGGGTCAAAAGAGACTAATCGCGAGAGATCCTTCATATGTCAGCTAGACGCGAGAAGAAATATAAGAGCGGGGATTGTTAAATATTGATGTGATATTTTTTTCATTTCCACCTCTTTAATAAAATTCAGCTGGTCGTTTAGTTTTGCTATATATTTTTTTAGACAATTTTCTAACCGTGTACCCTTCTCTGTCAAAACACACATATCACATATATTTTTGTACCACATTTATTCAAAATATCAATAAAAAATACATCTCACAATATCTTATCCAAAAACCTCATATGGTTTTGCCACACAATTTTCCAAATATTGTCCCATCCGTGTGAATCACTATTGAAAATGAATTAATGATTTTTCAATATTTATAAGAAACTTTGAAAAACATTGGCACCATACCCATACACACTGTAACCTCACCCAGTTTTACATGTTATTAAAGTGTCTAACCAAAAACTATTCACTAGAAATGGAAAAAAATAATTCCATAACAAAAACAACACCAAAACTACACCTTCTTAGGTTATTTCCTGGTTTCTCATTGACCATGAAACCAAATCATGCTCATAGGTAAAAACATGTCAAAAAAAATATCTCATTCATTTAAATTTATTGTGTTTATCCTTATCACCCGAGAAGCCTCCCGATCCACGATCCACTTTATAATGTATTTCCTCATAATACTGAAACTCTATGATTTATAATCTCAACTCTTGATTATAAAAATGATCCTTACTACAGAAATATAAAAATTATAATTCCATATAGTTTTGACAACCTACTAAGGATGATAGTAATACAAAATTCACACGACAGAATTTCTCATCCATAATATTCCTCAGTGATAATTAATCATAAAACCCAACCATACATGATCATAATTTCATGCTTAGTTTTGTATATTCTACTCTAAATCATCAAATAAGCTTCCACTACACAACTCCAATCATGTGGAACACTATTCATCATAAATTGGTCCAGTGATTATATCCATCACTAAAACATATACATGGTGCATACCTAGGTTCATCTAACATGATACATCATGGTGTCTTTAATTGATTCATTCCAGGCCTTATATTTCTCCTAATGCTAACACTTATCTAATATGTTATTATCTAAAGCATGATGCATTCCATCATTGTAATCACCTAAATAAATATATTTTATTTTTTCAAACACCATACTTGGTGTGGTTTCAATATCATTAGGCCCAATTACACATGGAAACACCATTCAAACATCTTTTAATTCCTTGAAACTCTAAAGTAAGAATATTTTATTCAATATCATGTATAACACATATCACCAGGCACAAAAGGAAATATAATATAAATATAATATAAAATATATTTTTTATTTTTTAGAAAATATAATTTATGATGTCGCTATCAATGCACACAATATTGTTTTATCATGTATTACACAAAAAAACATTCTTCAATAGCAAGCATTATATGCAAGACCAATTTTTACCGAGAAATAAAGTGTTATTAAAATATTATTATTTAATGTAATAAGATAAATAATTTCCTTTAAATTAGTGGTTATGAATATTATTTACTAAATTATAAAAATATAGTATTTATTTCATTGGTTAGAAATTAATTATAAATGAACATATGAACTATATGAATATAAAATAAATATTATTATTTTTATTCTCTCAATTGTTTGTTGTATAAACAATTAAAATAAAATAAAATTTGATAATTATATTATTGAAATATGTATTCTATATATTAAATCAAATATTTTTTACATTAATCCAAATTTTTTGATAAGAAACAGATAAAAAACATAATTTTATGCATAAAACCAATGTTTTTATAACAACACTTTTATAGCCTTTTAATGGAAATCCTATTTTTAATCAAATTTTTATAAAAATAATAAATATAATTAGTAAAAAATAAAATTCATTTTCTAAATCATAATATAAAATTCAACTTATGATAAATTTTTGGTATTTTTATTATGTTTTAATCCTTGATGAATAAAAAAATACGACAATTTAATTCAAAACTTCCTTTTGATATAATTTTTTTATAAAGATAATTGAAAATTTTTATTTGGTTTAATGTTTAATTAGATAAATTATATATTATTTAATCTAATCTTGGTCATTGGAATCAATTTAAATTTCAAATTTCATATAAAAACAAACAAATCTTTGGAATACTTTTACATTAAAAACCCACTTTGTACTCAAATTTGCGGAAAAAAATTTAAATTAATTTCTACCAATTATATAATTAAATTTTGGAAAAATTTATTCGAAATTTTAGATCAAAATAATTTTTTATCTTTAATATGGTTAAATGAGTTTTGATAAAAAAATATTATTCAATGTGATTAAAATTAAATACAGTGATTAAGAGAAACATATGGTTAACATTGGACTTAACCTTAAACTTAAGGGACATAATAAAATGAAACATGTAAAAAATACGTTGGATGTTCATATTTTAAACCAATAATCCCTTGGATCTACGTTTTACCATTATTTAGGACACTTTTTATAGGAAAAATCTAGTGGAATTCCCTTTTTAAAACATTAAAATAATGCCACTCCTCCCCCTATAAATAGGTTCTCACCCCACATGTTCTCACATCTCTAAAGAACACTAAAACACAAAAACCTACATAAATAATATCATACCAACAATCCCCTAATCCTAGATGCCTCACCTTGTGCATAAATCTAACCAAGAAGGTTTATTGAAAAAACCAAAAGGAGTTACCCAAAAATGAGGTAAATTTCTTCAACGATCACATTCATTTTATTTCCTTTTGCACCCAGTAAACTCTAATTATCCCATGATTATATAATAACATAAGTAATATAAATATACTGCGGTATTTTTATTCTAATTTTTCTACTTACACTTACAAGAACATCCATATAATGGTTAACGAACTTACTTTTCATTTACAGTGAAGTGTCGTCTCACAGAACGATGTAGTTTGTTTTTCAATTCCCACCTCTCATGGTTTGGAATTATGATGTAAAAATTATTTTTATATGAGATACATGATATTTATTATATCCATATGATTCAAAAATATTTATATAAATAAACGTTCATGCTTTCCATTTTTTGGGAATATGATTACACATTTTTTATAAGTGTGGACCTTCATCTCCTAAAAAAAATGTGATTCATTCAGGAAATAAATGGATTGAATTAGGAAATAAATTTAACAATCATATGTGAAATATAAGACATAACTATGATTATATCATTTTAATATACATATATATAATTTAATTTTCATTCTTCAATATGACATAGAATTGGAAGTGGGATTCATGCGTATGTTAGACATATGTTCTTCATGAGTGGTGAATTTCATTTATTATCTCTAAATATTAATGATTATTATAAATGAATATATTCATGAAATATATTATTAAGAAATACTTTTTTACATTATAGAGATGATATAATCATGATCAAGATAATAATAAAAAATAACAAGTCAAAATGAACACAAAAAATTAGGCATTTCACATATAAAATAGTTAAAATAATGAACCATTGTTCAAACATGGGAAATAATATTTTATAATAAGATTATATAATATAGTATAAATATGATTATATATTTATTAAAATTTATTGACCTATTTTGAACCTTTATAAATTAATATAATTGGTGTTCACCTCATTGGAAACATATGGTAGGATATTCTCATCTCACTTTCCTTTCTGTGGGGGCATAAACCACTATCAACATTTTTTTTTTGTGTTGTGTCTACTAAAAATTTTATTTTATTATATCATAAATTATTTAATATTATTTATATTTTCAATTTCAATTATAATTATTTCATCTAATGGGATTTGATTCAAACATTACGAAGTGGTAAATAATTTCATAACATGATTCTTTCTTATTAGGTTATATTACTTACTTGTGGTCATTAATATTACATGTTTATGTGTGTAATAAACTATTAATATATAATGTATTTTTTACACTTGTTTATGAGGATTTAAATTTTTCACACAAAATATTTTCATTTATTTATTCTCATATTAATGTTATGGTCTTCACAAGGGTTTACTTTGCAATATCATTTTTTTGGGATTGTTTACACCAGAATATCTATCATAGTATTTTTTTATAATTATATAATAAAACATTAATTTTTTCATCATATTTTAATTCATGGACTTATTCATGTAATGGTATGATTTTCAAACTTTTGTGTACAAAAAATATTTTGCAATATTTTTATGAAAACCCAACATCATTTCTCTCTTTGGTCGAAGAGCCTAGTTTTCTATAAGGTTTCAAATTTCTCAACCCATTGCAAAATGATTTATTAAATAATTATTTTACAGTCTTTGGTTTTACAATTTTTTTAAAGGAATCTAATTTTAACAAATTGAACAAGGAAATTTTATACCATTTTTACCACTAAAAAGGAATGTTCATTTTACCATGTATGAAAAATACATATATAAGTACTAAAATACCTTTCATGATTCTATTGTATGTTTAAATAGATAATTATAAAATATTTTTTTAACAAACATATTTTTAAAGAAATTTTTTTTTAACAAATATTAAAAAAATTAAATGTTATTCAAGGATTATTTTAAATATTATCTTCTATTTAATAAATGAAAATAATTGTAATTCTTGCTCTAATGGGTATATATAATATTGATAAAATTGATATTTTTACTATGGGTAGTTTTTTGATTTTTAGGACAAGTATAGAATTGAAATTGACATCATTGATTCTTTTGATCGACCCCTTTAAATATTCAATTTCTGGGGATAAATAAACATTATGTTTTCCCTAAATCACAATATAATTTATGTTGGGTATGTTTATTTCCTAAAACTTATACGGTTTTCACATATGGTGTATACATAAAATTTATTTGAATAACTAGAGAAATATTTATAAATCTGTATCTTTTACTGCATACAGATATTTTATCACACGCATTTTTAAATACATTAATCGTTATATGAGGAATGCTTTGGATAGGTACGACATGTGTAGGGCATGATTTAGTATAGTACCTTCATGCATCGATATTTTCATGGGATGAGTTATTTGGATTTCCTTTGATGTTTTTTTACATAATATGATAATTTATATTAGAAAATGTTTTTATGTTAAAGGTACCATGTACATTGGAATTATGGAATCCAATAATTAAGAATTTCCCTCATTTGGACTCAATTACTACTTATCCTTGATATTTTTCTTCTACATATCAATAGGTGTATTTAATTTTATGTTTATTTAATCAATGGAATATATTTTCAATTTCAAAACATTCAACATTGTTTACCCCATATCCAGTTATACTAAATTGCATGTTTTTATTGTCATTTACCTTCCCATATTGTTTATCTACATCCTTATTATCTTATTGGTTACATGTCATATGCCTTGAGTTATTAAATTTATATATTTATTATTCTAAATGATTCATTATTTCATCTAGAGTACATACCCTTAAAGATAATTGGATGTCACAATTATTTTTTTGTTACGATTCCAAGAATTATACAAAGAAAGATATTGAATAAAAAACTATATAAAATAATGTTATATATGAAATAAGAATAGTTTTTAATTAATATATTCATTTATAATATAGGAATCATGTATATATCAAGTCTTCCTAGAATATTAATCTCTTAGATTCTTTGAGATTTGATTCCTTGTAATCAAGCTATTGTAATTTTTGTTTACATCCCCTCTTGGATTCTAGTGTTGGGTCACTACATTTTGTATCAGAGTAAGTTCAATAGTAACCATGTATACTAGTTTTAGGAAAACATATATTAGAAAACATTACTATAAAGTATAATTTATGGATTAGTGTAAAAGAACGACCATGAATTTTGGTATGTAATATATTATTTTTTTCTTCCAAGAAACAAATCATTATCTAGATACTACAAGTGGACATCATTTTGGCATAGATATACCTAGAGGTAACATCTTCGAAAAGGTGAATCAGGCCTAACTCAAACCTAACATGGTAGATCACAAGAAGCCATACTACACACCTATTTTGAAAATCCAGGGAGACATTATTTTGATAATACACATTCCCAATAAAAAATTCCATGATCATTTTGAATATACGATCAAAATGAATGACATAGGTTAATCCTAAGGTGTCTTAGATTGAAAATAATGTGTTAATGTTTTGATATCATAAAAATGATTATATAGATTTTACAATACGATAATTAATACTCAAAAGGTGGTTTTTTGGTTATAGTAAAAACATCCTTCTAATGGATAAAATCTAAACCAGGGAATGATATATGTGGAAATTAAAGGATAAATAATTTATGGATTAGGGTTTTATTGAAAGCCATAGTTAAAAGGTGATATAGTGATTAAGATTATTTTTAGGATGTCCATTATATTTATTTGGGGAATTATATTAATATAAATTTATAAAAGGAAAACTATATGATAGGTGAACCCCATCATTCCTACAAAATACAAGGGACTTGATCCCATAACTTAAGGAAAATAAGAATTTAATTCCGACCACTGACGTACACAATTTCATGGTTAATATGTCTTTCAATTATGTTGAAAATTTTTGGGAATATATACTAATGAAAAACCTATATTACTTCTTTTTTTTGTTTAGAGATAAATTTATTAACCATATTTACTTGTTGGAATAGTTCAAGACCAATAAATAGACCATTCACTCATTTATAGATGTGATGATCCATTAAAAAAATATTTCAGTTCTTTAAAAAAGGGTTCGTTCTTTGATATCCATTTCATTTAGTAAGGGAAGAAATGTAATTTTATCAAACCAAAAGATGAAATAGTTGCTATGAATTTGAATCATATCATGTATGTATATTCTATTATATTTTTTGATAGTAAAATAATTACCCAATGTTGAGAAATTAGTAAAATTTTTTTTTTTAAAAACATTAATTTTTGTTGAACCGATGGTAATTTGAATCTTCATGGTTTTATAGATTTTAGGACCTCAACATTCCACTAAAAATTTACTTTTTTGTGATTGATGACCTCAATAACTAGCTATAACTATTTATTATTTTCTTATATGTACATATCTCCACTTGATACTAATTTTCTCCTAAATAGAGACCTTAATTATTTTCAATTACATGATACCTTAGTACTACACATTCTCTCTATTAAAGATGACGATTTTCAAACCATATAGTGATATGGTATTTATATATATTAATTTCAAAATAACAATCCATTTACTATAAATAATTTAATTTTAAATTTATAGGATAAAAATTAATTAAGTTGGGGAGCATATAATGCCCTGAAACTCTAAATTATGAACATTGTATTCGATAGTTTGTGTGACATGAAACAATAAGTCCATATTGGAATATAATATATTGAGACATTGAAATAGAAGTACTATATTAAACAAATAAAATTAGCGATATATATTTCAATGCAAGAAATACAATGTTTCCTTACATTACATTCATCATATTCTATCCTTGATAGCATGAACTATACAAAATACTGAGTTTTTTGGAGCAACAATATATTATTAAAGTATTATTTTCTACTATAATAATATATAACCAAGTTTTCAAATCAATTTTTATGAATAGAATTACCTAACTTATGAAAATATATGATGCAATTCAATGGTAACAAAATAATAAAAATGAATATTAAAATAAATTGAATATAAAAGATATATTTGTATTTCTATGCTCCCAAAGTTGTATTGTCTTAAAAAATTAAGTTAATTAAAATTAAAAAATCATATCAATGAAATATAAATGTTATATATTTAATAATTTTTTTTGGTATTAATCAAATATATTTGATAGGAAAAATATAAGAAAAGGAAAATTTTCAAAAATAAAAACATATAATCTTATAAAGACACTTTTAACACTTCTTAACGGAAAAAAAATTTTAAATACAGTTAATAAAAATATTAAAAATATTATATTTGAAAAATAAATTCATTTTAGAAATTTTCAAAATAAAAATTATATTAGTGTGAATTTGTTGAATTTTTATATGACATTAATTTTTTGATGAATAATAAAAAATACATATTTTTAACTGAAAACGATCTTTTCAACTAATTAATTTATAAGGATAATTTATATTTTTTAATGGTTTTAAATTTTTATTAGATAGATTAAATATAAATTGATCCAATTTATATAATTGGAATCAATTTAAAATTAAAATTGGATGTAAAACCTTACGAAACTTTTGAACACTTTTACTTTAAAACTCATCTTTGTCGTCCTGTCTGCTGGTCAAAAATGAAATTATTTTCTGCCACTTATGTGATTATAATTTTAAAAAACGATCCAATATTTGTATTCATAATAATTTTAAATTTCTAATAATGTCAAATTATTTTCTGACAATAATTAGTGAAATAGATTTTAAATAGTTACATCGATTAATAGAATAATTAGTTTAATACGAGACTAAACCTTTAACAGAAGGTAGAAAATGACCAATAAACAAATCCAAATTTATTTACATATTCATATTTAGCTGAAATAATCCATTTTATAAAATATGGACCATTATTGGAGCCAATTTTCAAAAAAAAACATGGGTTGAATTTGATTTTAAAAAATTTACAAGAATTACACTCCTCCACTATAAAAAGGCACTCACTCCAACATATTCACTCCTCTAAATCAATTTCTATCACCAAAACTATTTACAAATTAGATTACAATATCCATAACATCAACCTAGAATCCTCACCTTGTTAATAAATTTATCTAATAAGGTATTTTATTATAACCCAAAAAGAGTTACCTGATAATGATGTAACTTTCTTGAACAATCATAATCATTTTATTTACTTATACACCCCTCAAGTATTCTTATTTTATTATTATATAATAACATATATATCATAAATATTATGATATTTTTAATTCTAATGTTTAAAAATGATGTCGTTTGTTTTTCCATTACCACATTTCATAGTTGAGAATTATGATTGAAAAATAAGATATTTATTATATTTATTATATCATTATGATTATATAATATTTATATAAAACATAAATTTATTTTTTTCCATTTTGTGGGAATATGATAACATTGTTTGTAGAGGTATGGACTATAGGATCATCAAAGTGATGTGATCCATTCATGTTATTCATGGAATGTTTTAAAGAATGATTTAAAAAACGTATTTTAAATATAACACATAATTATGATACTGGAATTTTTATATTCATATATATATATCATTGAATTTTTAATTTTTTACATACGATAAAGAAAAGGAAGTAGCGTTCATCCATATGTACGGGCTACTATCTCAACAAATGATGCATTTCATTTCTTATCATCAAATATTTGGGATTACTATAAATAAATATATAATGGATATATAAGATAAGTAAATCCTGTTATAAATTATGGATATTATTAAATCTTGATTGATGTATGAAGAAAAAAATAAAATAGTCAAAAGAGACTTGAAAAACTAGGCCATTAACACCCAAAATAGTAAAAATATCGAAATATGTTTAAAAAATTTGAAATAAGATATTATATGAACAAATTTTGATATTATATAAATTATTGTTGTTTTATGATAATGTACTGACATGTATAAACCATTATAATAGAGGATACATTATGTTCACTCTAATTGAAATGATATGTAAGGGAATCTTGTCTCATTTTTCATTCTGTGAGGCATACACCATTATCACCACTTATTTCTTTGGTGTGGTTTATATACAACACCATTTGATATATTATATCATGAATTCAGTTATCTTCATGTAATTTCCTATTTCAATTTTAGTTATTTATTCTAAGGGGATCTAATTCAATAGTTACTAAGTGGTAAAGAATTTCATAACCAGAATCCTTTTCATTGGGATATATTATTTTCTCATAATAATTGATATTATAAGATATTGTGTGTAATCATTTCTTACTATATATTTTTTTAATTAAATTTTCATTTGATTATTAACATTTTAAAAACCTAATCAATTAATTTATTTATTATCACATCAATGTTATGGTATTTTCAAGGGTTTACTTCATAGTTTTGTTTTATTCAGGATTGTTAACACATGATTTTTCATAAGTGGAATTTATTTGATAATTGTATAATAAAGCAATTATTTTATTTTTCCATGGTTATTAATGTTATTTTCATGTAATAGTATCATTTTTATACTCGTTGGTAGTCAAAATCTTTTAGAAATTTTGCTATCAAATCCCAATATCATTTCTCTCTTTGGTCGGAGCAACCTTTTTCTTCTTAAAACCCAATTTTCTGAAAATAGTTTCAGAAATATATTTACCATATCAAAAAAAATATTTATTAATGAAATTTTTACTCTTTTTTCTTATAATTTGTTTTTCAATGTAAACTTCTTGTTTCTTTCTGAACAAGACACTTTCCTAAACTTTTTTCCATACAAAAAGAATGTTATTTATACAATGTACAACATGTAAAAACATAAATTTCATCATTCATTCGAAGAATCCATTTTCATTTTTGAAAGGTTAGTTTTTAATGATTTTTTTAAAAAGAAATTTTTTAATAAAAGATTTTTTCAAAGGGTTTTTTCAAATAGAAGTATATTTTCTACTAGAATTATTTTAAGGTTATTATTATACTTCATCAATGAAAAAAACCCTTATTCTTTCTCTAGTGGGTATATTTAGTATTGAAATGATCCTTATTATTCTATGGGTTGGTTATTTATTGATTTTTCAAAGCATATTATTGAAATTCACATATTTTATTCCTTTTTTGTCCCATTGAAATATTTAATTTCGAGGGTCAATGGACATGTTTTTTCACCAATTTTCCATATCATTTAACATGTTTATGATTATTAAATATACTATAAACCATGTTTACATTCATTGTGTACATGATAGTTATTTGATTAACTTGGAAAATATTGATAAATCTGTATTTTATACTCCAAACAGATATATGAAAGGACACATTATTAAATAGATATGTAAATATATGAGGAATGTGTTGGACTTGTATGACATGGGTTGATCCTTATTATAGTTATCTCATATATACATTTATTGTCTCATGGATCGAGTTAGTAAGCTAGTGTTAGATGGGTTTTTACCTAATATGCTAAATTGAAATATGAATGGAATTGAAGGTAAAGATACCATGTAACTATGAAGCCTTTAATACAATAATTATATATTTCTTATATTCAGACACAATTACTATTTATCTATGATATTTTTTTTTAAATGCCTATGTATTCATTTCATTTTCATATTATCTATAAAATGAAATTTGTTTTCAGTTTATTACATTTCCATATAGATTATTCCATATTCAATTATTTTAAAGTTAATTATTTTTGTTATTTTCCTCACCATTTTGTTTATCCACTTATTTATCAGTTTAATGATTACATGTAATATTTCTTATGTTATTAACCTTACATATTGACTAATTTCATTGATTCATTATTTTTTACATTGTTCTTATCCATACAATTTATTTGAGCTCACACTTATTTTTTAAATTTCACTAGGTTTCCAAGATTTATAGTAATAAATATATTAAATGATACAGTTCATGGAATTAAGTTGTCCTTGAAAGGAAAAAATCATTTTTTAATTAGTGTATTCATTTATAACACATGACTCTTTTACATATATTTTCATACAATTCTACTAAACTCTATGATATATCAATATTTGATTCACTCTGATCATGTAAATATCAGGGTAGTAGACACAATATTTGGGCTTATAGGGTTAGGTCACTCTACCTCCTCTAGCTGAAATTTCAATAAAATGATTGGCTACAGTTTTCAACACTCATTCAAACAACCTTATCCTGATGTCATAGTCATTATAGAATCATGAAACCATTCAACAGCCCACCCAAATTTAAAAATGAAAATTTTGAAACCCAAAATATAATGTCATTGCATAAAAGGATCCTCAAAATGAAATTATTTATCCTATTGTCACACTAAGAACTAATTCTCCACTAATTTAGAACACATTTAGATTATAACAAAGAAATCTTGATTATAATGTTGAAGAATGAATTTCATTTTATACAACATTTTAATTCCAATATTATTATTCAACATGAAGCTAGATATAATTGGATTTATAGTCCCACCGACCCCCATGTTCCTCATCTACCATCAATTATCATGTCTCTTCACACCCTATAACCTACCATTATAAGTTCATTCCACTATAGTGTATACTTCATCCATTACGATGTGTAATAATAGGAACATACCAACTCACCATTAATTGAGAACCAATGTTAAACATATAATTAAAATAGTTCTTAACACATAAGAACACAATCCATGGTGACAGTTGTAACTCAATCTATAACAAGGGTCACATCCACCATGGATAATAGTTTTCTCCCTACCATAATGATTTCTTTATGTCAATCCTTGATCATAACATTCATAGATACCATAAATATATTTTCTAGGAAATAGGTTTTATGGAACACACTCAAGTTGAATGTAACATAACAACCTCTTCCATTTATGATGTCACCTCTCACCGAATATGGAAATTTCACATCCTCATCAATAATCTATGAAACTAAGCCGATAATAATTCCATTAATTCCATCAATCCTCTGGTCGCACATGAAAACTCACTAATTTTATATCATATTGAATCAAACATAACAGATATGTACAATAAAAATCATATAAAAAATGATTTTACACTCATATTATACTAAATCATGAAAACCCCCTAATGATCACTTGAGTATCACATCATAGGACCTTGGATCGGGCACCTAACCATGGGCTATTCTAACTATACACACCAATCTCATCTAACTCAAAGTTCTTCAGATCATGTTTTCCAATAATCCAATCATATAACCCATTGTATTTCTAATTACATAATCACCCAAAAATGGGTAATCTCTCACAAAATATAAAGAATCAATCAACATTATCACCAGGAATTAGAATTTAAATCCCAATTAAAAAGGGTTAATCATCATAATAATTCTTCCCATTGAATCAAATAATTCATACCAAAGTCATATAATATCATTTACACCATAAATCATAAGTAATATCTATTCCTATAACATATACATGGTAAATCCTCTTATTTATTTATCCTATAACCTAATTTTTTACCAAAGATCCAAATATTTATGGAACTCATAATCCATGTTTAACCCCTCACTCATATTTATTGTATATATAAATATATAAACTAGACTACTAATATCCAACATAAAATATAAATGGAACTATGCTCTCCTATCTAACCCATAACTATTGTCTCATATATCTTACATATCATAAGTAATTCCAACTTGTTTCTATCTCAAAGTCACCAAGAAACATACATTCCATACCTCCACTCAAGTATTCTTAGATACATGTGTGTATATATATATATATTGTATTACATGTTAATTCATCATCACACTGGGGAACTATTCCTCACTAGTGATCTACATATGAGACTACCCCATAAAATAATATTATATCATTGATAGACATATATATATATATATAATGACATCATACTCTAAGGATCTGTGTCAATTATGTCCTAGTTCAATGGTTTGGTTATGTATAATATCACCATGGTGTCATACTAGAGAATACCATATAAATTTTTAATATAAAAATAAATATACAAGACAATATATCATTTTAAAGAAAACTATAATATCCCATATGTGTTTAGTTAACTAAGTCATTTAATTCATGTATTGATTTACTATAAGTAAATATACACCCCTAAAATAGGCAGGTTGTGTAATGAGAATTGTTTTAGTAAAATGTTCATCCCTAAATAAGTAATATGTTTTATATTAGTATCCACATGAAACACCAAACCCTTGTGTACCATAAGTATTTTATTAAAATTTATATTATCTCATTCATTATAGCCATTGAATGAGAGGGAACAAACAGTTATGACCAACTTATCAAATAAATGTACCCATTAATATGGATTCAACAATTGTAACTAAATATTTAAAAAAATATATTTTTAACTCTTAATATTTTTTAATAAAATTCATATTTTAAATTATTGATGTATTTATGCTGAGTATTAAATTTATAAGAATAGTTAATATATGAAAAGTTATTACAATAAAAAATTGTTTCTCATAATATTTGTACATTTTATTTTAATGTTTAATTAATATTTTTTGGAATATTAAGGTGAAAAAAATTAATGAAATTTTTATAATTATCATAATAATATTAACTTGCGATCAATATTTAGAATTAAAAAAACATTAATTCCTATGTGAATAGTAAAATATACCATTTTTACAAATAACATGAAATTTATAAAGTTATTAATATATAAATATGAATGTAAAATTAAGAAAACAATTTTCTATAGATAATATTTTTTTCATTTTTATTTTTTTTAAATTTTCAAACCAGTATTTGAATATTTATAACTAAAGATATATTTTTTAAAAAAAATGGTATTAGTAGATTATAAAAGTATTATTTTCTAATTAATTTTTACAATTTTAAAAAACTAATATAATCAAATGTATTCCATAATTTTAAATCATTATTTCTACATTTTTTAATATTTACCATTTTATTTTAAATCATAAATGTTTAATTACATTGGTAAAAAAAAGTAAACTCGATTAAAATTAAATGGGGTAAAATGACATTAACCATGAGGGAATGACCAAAAATATTTTTAAAAAATGTGTTAAAAAGGGTTATTGATGAATTTATCAACCTTATCAATTTATCTATCAATTATTTTATAATTGTTTTTCCACATTCCTTTATAGTTGCATCCCATAATTAATATTTTTTTAGAATTAACAGAATTGTAACTTCTTTTTAATTACCAAATAAGAAATTATAACCCCACTTAACCTCACATAAAAAAATATAGATGTTCAAATAATTTGATTGAAATTATCCAAAAAAATCTAACACATCACCATTATTTATTGGCCTTCACAAAATTCCATCCCTCATTGTCTTAACCCCCTTAAAAAAGATAATCAATGTTGTGAGGTTTGAATTTGTAACTACTAAATTATCCATTTTATTTTTTATGTGTAATTATTCCATCTAAAATTCAATGACATCATATTAAATTGATAATATTATTTGATTAAAATATTTTTAGGTTATTATTTTTATCGTTCAAACAATGACCACCTTTCACTCTTTATTTAAGAAGAATGAAAACATGAATCATTTGTAGTGCGGACTACCACCTCCATAGAGAAACGTGATTCATTTTCATTCACCACCAATATTAGCCACTAAGAGAATATGAATTAACTAAATATGAGTAAAATATATATAATAACCATGTTCCAAAAAATTCATCCAGTTTACTTCATTCTTCATCCCATTGAAAAATGAATTCATCATCAATGCATATCGCTAGAATACCACATCCCAAGAATCTTGCATTCTATTTTTCATTATCCTGTTCATGGATGGTTTTAGTAAATATTTGATAAAAATTGATGATATATACATAAGTAACATAATTCATTATAACATATATTTATAGATAAACCAAATAAAATAATAATTTTATAACTTTATACATTGATATCATTGAATAATCCCAAACTATTTCATCACCGTTTTCATCTTAAAACAACAAGACTAAAAACCAATGTTATGAAATTATAACATTATAGGTATTTATAATACATAAATTGAGTAAAAACATGTTATTTTGTGAAATTATTATTATTTTTTCATAAATTTAAATTTTCTGAGGTCTTGTGATACATGAAAAATTGACCTTAACTTGCGTAACAAACAACACTGAGTTTAAACCAAACATGTCCAATAATTAAAATATTATTATTTAATGTGATAGTTATCACCTATCTATTGAATTCTAATGTATTAATATGATTAACTAAATTATTAAAAAATATTTCTTATAAAATTATATATAATTAATTCCTTGATAACAAATTTATTATAATTGAAACTAAAATCCTTTTGTAAATATAGGGAATCATTTTCTAAAAATCTACTTTTATAGAAACAAACTAGTTTTAAAAAAAACTAAAAAAAATAAAACATTTTTGTAAAATTTTTATATTTTATATTCAATAAAATTTTTATCTTTCATCATATAGGTTTCTTATACAACAAGTATTACTAAATAAAATTTTACGCTTAAAACTATATTTTCTGAAAAATTGTTCTTTCACCTTTGGAATACTCATATTAAAATTATTTTTTCCAATTTAACAAAATTTATATTAAAAAATAAACATAATTTTTAAACATGAATATCAAAATATTCTTAGAGTAATTTTTATTTTTTTTCAAAAAGTTTATTTTTTATGAATAAGGAAAAACAAATTTTAAATTGAAAACAAGATTTTCGATTAATTTATTTTTAACGCGAAATTATATTTTGAATTGATTTTAATGTAATTTTAGTTTAATTTATAGATAAATTAATACTGTTTAAATCAACTGAAAAATTTTATTATTAAATTTTGATATGAAAACCTCATAAATGTTTTACAATTTTCTCTTTAATAGTCTATTTTTTATTGCATCTTTGAGAATAATTTAAAATAAAATTGTTTTCGCCTTATGGGAATGGAATATAGAAAAAGGGATTATATATTTGGAATAATTATAAATTATATTAGATAGTATGGTTAACATCATATTAAAAAAAATTGAATAATGGATGTAGTAAAAATCAATTACCGTGATTATAGTAAAAATGGGTTTTCCGGGGGTTAAACTAAAGAGATAGGGGTAACAATAAACAATAAACAGATAATAAAATTTTGAAATATCTACACTATTAAACCTATATATTTTTTATAATATCCCATTTTTAGCGTTTTTAAAACTAAAGTATTTTGGAGCACCCCATTCTTAGAAAAAATACAAAGTGTTTTCTCTTAGCCACTTATAAAAGGAAAACCCGTCTATTATTATATTCATAAAATAAAACACATTTTTTAGAAAATAAAAACACAAATATCTTCCAAATTATCCTACCAACATCCTAGTATCCATATTTTTTGTATGAACCCATACTAGGAAGGATTTTAGTGTAAGACGAAGGAGGATACCTGAAAAATTGTTCACATTTATCAATGATCGTTTTTGTATCATTTCATTATTCACACCTAAAAATATTATTATAATAAGATAAATAAGTTATATATATTGAGAATTTATTATCCCAATGTAATGACATACAACCATCTCTACTTCAATTAAATGTGTTAAAAAATCATCATTAGTGTGTAAAGTGGACTACCACCTCAAGAACTGATGTCATTCATTTTTATATTACATCCTTTCATGTATAGAAAAAATGATGGATTTATTTTATATATGTGATATTTTTAAGATTTATTATTTAAAATGAAATTTTTTAGCATACATAAATTCCGGATTTCTACTTTTTGGGAATATGATTATATCGCTCGTGGGTACAGTGGAATACTGCCTCCCTAAGTGATATTATTAGTTCCCACATTATATGGATGATATTATGGATGGGTTTTGTGAATATATGTGATATATATGAAAAAAAATTATTATTTAATTGTGATTTTCAATTTATCACTTTTTCTATAAATCAAATAAGAAAATTGATGTTATGGTCATGCATACGTATAACATACTGTCTGGATAAATGTGGTATTTAATATTCATCACTACATTTTATCAATTAGTATGAATAAATATATACTAAATATATATGATAATTATATCATGTTTAAAATTTATTATATTGTGTAATGAATATCAATATAGGAGGAACAAAAGAAAATCAAAACACATATAAAAAAAATTGGTTGTCACCTGAAACATTAATTTAGAAGGGTATTGTAAATAAAAGGGTAATAAAAGGACATGAGTAAATCAAATATTATCTGATATGTGTAATTATTTTTCTATAGTATATTTTTAATGAAATTATATTTATTATAAAGTTGGTTTTAATTAGTATAAATTATTTTTAAAAATACAGTAAGTGATTTTAGTCTCAATATTTTCATCTTTGAGACACATGCTATATTCACCACCTATTATTTTTATGTGGTGTATATAATGGCCATGAATTTATTTTAGGATTATTATAATTATACATATGGTGATGAAAAAATTAAATTTAGTGCCCCAATTTAAGGGGGATTACGATAAATGGTTAACAAATTGATAAGGGATTATTGACTCAATTTTCTTTAATTGGGATGTAAAAAATCTTATGAAACTATCTACTTATGTGAGGTGTATTTTATTCCCCCTTTACATTTAATATAAGGAATATAATTATTTTATTGATATTTTTTAAAATTAATTAACTTCTTTTTTTGGATTTTGATTAAGGGATAAAAAATAGAGGAGAGTTTTATGATACAATCTAATTATTTATTGGTATTTATTATAATTAGGATTCTAATGCAGATATATTATAATATATCTCTCAATATAATAATTAATTATATTATCATGTAATTAATTCATGAGAATATATTTTTCTCTTAATTATCATCTCTTTATGTCCCAAAGAGTTCAAACTAATATTTTTATGATAAATCCTTATTTTTATTTGAAAAATGTTTTCTTCTAAAAAATGTTTTCTAAAAATGATATTTTTTTCAAATTTTATTTTGAACTAGAAAGAATATTTTAATCAATTATTTTTTTAATCTATCATTATAATTTTCCATTATTATTTTCATAGAATTTTAATTTCAAAATGATTTATATTATTAAAATATTTTCAAAGATGAGTTATTTTCCTTGTGAATTTTTTTAAAATATTATCAAAATAATTTTAAAAATAAGATAACATAATTTGATAAAATATATGCTTCTTTGGGAATATGAACCATGGATACAATTCTAATTATTTTAGTGAATGGTTTATGTTTATGATAAAATGATGTTTATGCAACTCATTTCTCATCCACAAGTTATACCATGATAGAACAGTTATGAAACCCAATTAATTACATGTGATTGGAAATGATGAAATTATTTTTTTATTATGTAACCTACCACTTTTCCAAAGGTTGTGAAATTGATGAAATTTTTATGAAATCATTTTAATTTCATGGGTTATGATATGATGAATTATTTATGATCTTTTGTCACACATATCTATGATTTTTATTATGTGAATGTTGTTACGTTATAACCAAATAAAGTTGGTACTTATATCTCCATCAAATTCATTAGTTAAATATTTATATCTCATGAGATAAAATGGGAACATTTCGATGAGCTTAATCCAATATATGGAACTAGTTTTTCGTGATCCACAACTGTAATTAGGTGTGTCTTGATCCATAATAAGAAATATGTCATAAGCCTTAAACTACAAGGTTGGTAGTATTGGTTGTTAACCTTTAAAAATGAATTTTATATCAATATATATGATATTACCACACTTTAATTACATGATCATGGGGTTCATTATTGATTTATGATGATTTATCACCTTTATGAGCCATGTTTTCAAAAATGATGATGTTTTATACCATGAATGATGCTTATGATTTATGATTGATTGTGTTTGAACATCATATGTAATGTTCATGATCACATACCCTTTTCTTTATCTTATTCTTTTATATTTTCATGTATTGATATCTATTATGTTTACCCTTACTAAGAACATGATATCACCCTTTATTATGTTTCTATTCCCCGGGTTATGAATAATATTTTTATGTTGGGTATTTCTATAAAAATTATTAATTGGGATGTTAATTGGGGGTAATAGTGAATATATTTCATGAGATTTTAATATTGTATTCCTTGTTTCAAAAATCACTAAAAAAATATTTTCCCCAGGTTTGTGTTTTTATAATTTAACAAATATTCATCTAAAAATATGTATTATCCAAGTATCATAATTCTGTGTTGCTATAATTGGTATCAAATTAATTCTTTGGGTACCTTTGGAAAGAAATATGATAAAACAATAGTGATACTTATAGGTCTATTTATAAAAATATATATATATATATATATTTCACTAAGGATAAGTCTACCTATTATCAAAATGTTAAGGAAATTTCTATGAATTTAGGTAATGGAGATATTTAGTGGATTCGAGGATATTAAATTCATGTATAAATAATATAATTGGATTTGGATCAATCACCAATGTAAATAGAGGTACAGACCCCAAATATACCATATTGTTCTAGAATCAATCAAGAAACTGGTAAATAAAAATAGGACTTTCTACACACCTGGTTTGAAACTCTCTGGGTATATGCCTCGGATATTCACAAACTCCACACAAACCATTATGATAGATTTATATAAATAATTACAATGATTGATCATGTATAATCTTATGTTATTATATATTAAAAATAATGTGTCATTATTTAAAAATCCTATAAGTTATTTTTCATGATTTTATTGTTTTATAACTTTATTAGATTTTCTGACACTCTAATTGTTGGTTGTAGTTTGTGGATGGAACAAGATGGAACCATGGTACTGGAGATTAATAGAGTAAATATAATTATTTTACTCCTATGAAAACAATCTATATAGGAACTAGAATGAAAAATCATGTTGATACTATCAAAAAAATTATAAATAAATAAATACATATGAACTTCCAAATAAGAAAATAAGGAAACAAAATTATATTGAGTTATTAATGGGGAAAATTCCATATTATTTAGTGGTTCCAATGATCCTCTAGTTGTTGAGAAATTGATTAATACTATGATATATATATTTCTATTTCTTCCAAGATAATATCATGAAAAAATTATTTTAGTTGTTTATCATTAAGAAGATGAATCTGATTAGTGGGTTATTCTTATTAAGAAGATTAGAGAATAAAATTAAATTTAAAATATTTAATGGGGCGTGATTAAGGGGATGTTTCATAGAAATTAATTCCCCCATTATTAAATTAAATATGGATAATGAATTTGGTGTGGTTAAGAAAAAGGTTGATGAATCTATTAGTACCTATGATTTTAATTTTTTGGACATTCAGGGTATTATTATATTTTAATCATCATCTATGAATGCAAAATTAATATACTCTTTTTAATCAAAAAACAAAGTATCTAAATGGATTTGTCTATAAGAGAATTTATTTTCTATAATGAATTCATTCTATGTAAACTAATGGTGCAAATAGAAATCATATATTCCCACCATTCCTTTGGTTTTGATAAGAAAAGAAAGATTAAAAATCATGACAACAAAATTATGTAACAAAATTCATGGATTATGTATGCCAAAATTATGGGATGAAGCATTTATAGATTTTTCTTAATTGAAATGTTATGTTCATTAAATTTAGAATGAAATTTCATAATGTTTGTGACTGTTGAAATAAAATTAATATTCAAGATAACACACCTAAAGGTAATAGGATTCCAACTAACAAACCATCCACAATCTCACGTTTCATGTGATTTAAAATTACTAATTATGAGAATCAATGCCATAATCTAAGGGCTGATGTAAATGATATGGTACTACAACCTCTAAGGAAATAATACAAAATTCCTATAAAACCATAATATACGATGTTATTCTTGATAATTAGGGAACACTTATCCTCCTCACATTGTTAGGAATTTTTTTGTATGATTAATCCCCATAAAAATAATATATTCCATACATTACTGAAATTTAAATTGATTATATCACTCAGAATTAAATCTCAAATTTCAAAATCCCATTTTATATTCCATTGGTACATGGTTAAAACCTATATTTCAATGAAAATGTTTTTGTATAAGATAAGATCATTTAAATGGATTATACATTGAATTGAATTGTGGATGTGTATATGTCTCCTTGTAATATTTACTTATGATTTATGGATACCAAAATTGGTTGTTGAGATTGAGGTTGATAATTATTTCAAATTCATTGAAACCCGTTTTTATGTTTCATGTGATGGGAGTTTATCATGATTAAGGATACAGTAAGATACATTTATTGTGACAAAACCCTTTGGTTTTTATATGTTTTACTGAGAAAGTTATTTAAGGATGAAGACTTAGAAACGTGATGGACATATTATTAAAGGTATTATTAATCATTTAGGTGTACTTTATCTTTCATATTGAGGTAATTTTGGGATTTAATAAATCACCTTTAAAAATCAACAAACATTGTCCCTATCAGAGAACATTTCTATTTCGATCATCTTAACCGAATTCAAAACGATGATGTGGTAAGGTTACAGAGATTACCACAATCATTTTCTTATATCTGTATTCAAGTTTTAGGTTAATGTTTTGGTGAAGTATTTAGCAATATCTGGATATAGAGTTGAGTTTTAAAAATTCAAGAAGAATTCCATCCATAGAGGGTATTTTAGGATCTCATTAAATGGAAATCACAGGTGGTTTGAATCACACCTTCATTTACTAAGTTAATTTAAAACTCTATCTTTCACTAAATTTTTTTAGTAATCCTTATGAATCCCTTTTAAAATATTAGAATGATTTTTTTATAAGGAAATATATTGGGACCTAAGCTAGATGATTAGATATAATTGACAGTTAGAGCCATTCAGAAACATGTAAAAACTAAAAAATATTTATAGATATGTTATGAATATAATCATTTATAAGATCTAGAATTTTAATTTAATAAGAATTTTTTATATGATTTTCTTTATGAAAAAACTATGTTCAAACTAATTCCTAGATAGATAATTTTGATAAAAATAATTGATCATATTGGTATGACAGATTGTCTTTTGGGGAGTCACCTGAACCTGTCATAGGTTTATAATTTCTTCCATGTATCAATCATGTAGACAAACATTCCTTATTCATTAGTTGTACAAGGCTTAAAGGTCATACTACTATTGAAAGATATTTCTTATGAAGAATGACTATTAGGGATTGTGGACAAAATAGAGAAAATTCTATGAATCAAGACTGCTGAACTGGTAAATGGTTTGTAGTGAAACCACGATCTTAAGGAAACAATGTGGGAACCTTATTATATAATGACGTAGAATTATCCTCTATAGTAGTACAAATGTGTTGAATTTTTAGAGTGAGATTTACATTAAGGTCAGTATAATGGAACACCCAATGAATCTATGAAATATATTTTTCAAATAAATTTATTTTTTTGATACCTTTCATTACATGAAACACAGATTTTAATTTCTATGACTAATAAATCCTATCCATTGACATGGAGGGTTTGTCTAGGTATAACTAAATTATGAAGAGATATGGTTCAGACATGTATATATAATGAATTATTGGGTGAAAATTAATTATAAAGAAAAATAAAATCCACTTCAAAATATAGGGAATCGCTTTTTGAAAAACTATTTTTATGCATGAAGTAAATTTTACCTCAACAAATAAAACAAATATCTTTTTAAAATTATTTTAAAAATTCATATATTATATATTTAATAAAAATTTTAACATTCTTCTTATGTTTTTATACCTAGTTAAAGATTAAATTGAATTTTTTTACTAAAACTGTGTTTCCTGAAAACAATATTATTACGACACATATATTAAAATTAATTTTTCCACATTTATAAAAAATATTTTAAAAAATAATCATAATTTTCAAAATCATATTTTCAAAATTACTTTTGGATATTTTTTGTATTATTATTAGTACTTTAATTTTATGATGAATAATAAAAAAGACTAAATTTTAATTAACAACAACAATTTTTTTATTTATTGTGGTAGTAAAATTTTATTTTATTGATAAATAAATTAAACTTTAGTTCCATTAATTCAATTTTGGTAATTTTTATCAATATAATTTTTAAATTTTATAAAAAAAACTTCATAAACTTTTAAACATTTTTATTTTAAAAACTTACTTTTTTCAGTATCTCAATGCAATTAAGTTAAAATTAATAATTTCCAATATTGTGAATATAATTAATAAAAATGGATTCAATAATTGATATTAAAATTATCTATATCATATTAAAATGTATATTATAATTTAGACTAAAATGTATATCATGTTTTTCAAAAAATAAATAGTGTGGTTAAGGTTAAAATGGGTTTACTATGGGTTAAACTAAAAAGATAAGGGTAAAATACCCTATAAAATTGTACATAAAATATTATATATTAATATTTTGATGAATCCTCTTTTATGGTTTGATAATGGACCTATTTTATCCCTTTATACATGATATAGAAGTGGGAGAATATAATTCATTCCAAAAATTCCAAATGGGTCCACTTTTGGATAAGCCATGAAATTCCATGATAACTTACTAAAAAACCTAAAATCATTCTAGACGACTTATTTTTGGAATAATTCCATTCTAGGAATGCTTTTGGTTACAAAAATAAAATCTAATGTATTAACATTGTACTCCGTAGCGTGTATGACATGCAACGACAAGAACATAATAGAATATATTATCTATAGACTTTAAAATATATTTACTATTTTAATTTGATTAAATATTATATATATATTTAAATACACATGGAATTGAGTTATTTTACTTCACATGCAATAACAACTTTCTTCGATAGCTTGTGTTACATGGATGACCGAGTTTTATCAAACAATAATATATTATTAAAATATTATTATTTAATGAAGTAAGATATAAACTAGCAGGTATAAATAGTATTAACATAATTATTAAAAAAATTTATTACAATAATATTAAATGACTCATTGGTTACTAATTAATTATAAATGAATATAAGAACTATTTGATATGAAAGGGAATTTTTTTATAAAAAAAAATTTATGCCCACAAAACTGTTTTATCCTAATAAATTAAAATTAATTAAAATTACTTAGTTATATTGTTTAAATATATATTTTATCTATTCAATCAAATATTTTCTATATTCATATAATAGATTTAATTGAACCAATATACGACAAACCCAAATTTTACAAACAAAATAATATATTTTTATTAAGGAACTTTTACGACATATTAATGACAAGCCAATTTTAAATAAAAATGTTTTTAATTTTATAAATATTTTATGTTAATGTAAAAATATTATTTGAAATAGAAAATTTGAATTATTTTTGGGTTAATTATTCATATTTTCGGTGAAGTTTCATTTTTTAATGAATGACGAAAAATACCGAAATTTAATTACAAAAATAATTTTTATTTAATTTATTTAAAAGATTAAATTCTATTTTTAATTGGTTTTAAAGTATAATTAGATTTATTTTTATAATTTAATATAATTTATATTATTTTAATAAATTTCACTTTGACATTGATTACAAAAATATAATAAAATTTTAATATTTTTACTTTAACAACTAATATTGTCATCATGTCCATGAGATTAAATTTATATTAATTTCTTCCACTTATGTGATTTTATTTAGAGAAATTGATTCCATATTTTTAATTAGTGTAATTTATAATTATAATTAATTCAAAATTTTATTTTGACCAAAAATATTAGTGAAAGTAGTTTTAATTAATTACAATGATTAAGATGAAATTAAGCATAATATGTGAGTAATCATTAATCCTAAGGGTCCATATGGGCTTGAAACATTCCCAAAACCCATTATATGGTTTTATTTATACCCAACACTTAATTTTATTGAATATTTATTATTATTGGATCCAAAAAAATGGGAAAACATGGGTGAAATTCTATTTCCTAAAATTTACAAGAGTGTCACTCGTCATACACTATAAAATCCCTCCTCTCCTCCCACTTACTCACACCTCTAAAAGAACTTTTTATCAACCAATTTCTAAACCAATATATCCTTAAAATACCTAACCTCATCCTAGAATCCTCCACTTGGGCATAAATCCAACCAAAGATCCCATTTGATTTAAACCAAAATTAGTTACCAAAAGAAGAGGTAAAATATTTCATTAAGCTCTTTAGTTTTATTTCCCTTTCTCAACCACAAAAATATTGTTATTACATGAATATATTAAATAAAATTATTAATATATTATTATGTTTTTTATGGGTTCTTAATATACCAAGACACACTTCCATCTAAGGGTTAACGAACTTATCATTTATGTGTACGTAAAACTACCACCTCACCAAAAGAGGTTTTTCATTTTTTGATTACCACCTTACATAGTGGATAATTATTATAAAAAAAATGTTTATTTTTTATATTATATATATATATATAATTTCTCAATTATTATTTAATTAACTTATAAAACATTCCATGATTCTTTCTATTTGGTTTAAATATGATCATGTCGTTGTGGAAGTGTAGACTACCTCCTCTTAAAAGCGATTTGATTATTTCCCATGATACATGGAATGTATAAATGATGATTATAATTTATTATATAAATAATAAAAACATATATATTATATTAATTACTTAATTGTAAATTTAATACGATAATTTATATAATTTTCTTTCTTACCCTTTCACACATTAAAAGGTGAAGATGTCGGTTGTGGACTTGAGGACAACTGAATCGTCGACATGACGTGATTACTTTTACATCACAATAATTCTATATATAAGTATATTTTATGATATAATTTTGTATTTATGATGTTAAAATATTTATATAATGATATAGTATTACTTACCTTTTATCCATGATGATCATTGAAAATTAAGAACGTTACTCATGCATTGGTATGACATATCCTCTCTATGATTGTATTATTGGTTCATTTTTCATAATCATATTGAATTATATGTTTTAAATTTATAATTTAGGTGTAAATATGATAATTTTATAATTATTATTAGTATGTATATGTTATATAATGAACCCTTTTTACCATCATAGGCAAACCATAGTTATTTTTCTACAAATGAACCAAATTTGGTCGAAACACATTATGTAAACATTATTTTTTAAATGGTTGTATAAAAAATTGTAATAAGTGAAATTTGAATGTTATGATTAACCTGAAAAATGTTAAAAATAAAGTAAATAATTGAAATATTTTTTTATTTAATAATATAAATACAAATGTAAAAAATTGGACATAAGTAAAGGGATTTTCATCTTACCTTTTACATATATGAGATTAATGTCATGTTCACCACTTATTTATTTGGGGTAGTGTATCTACTAATCATTTTGATATATTTCATCTATAATTATATTATCTAAATAGAATTTTAATCATTATTTTAATGTTATTCCTTCATTTTTCTTATGATATAAAATGTTTCAAAGATGTAAGAGACCCATTAGAATATATAAAGATTATTTTCTTCTAGAATAATTTTAATGTTCCTTACATAGTATTTCCATTAAACTAAATTATATGAACATTGTTAGGTAAAAACATTTAATTTTTTATACATTTAAAATTCATGACCTCTTTCATGTATTAGTACCATTTCACACTATTTTGTACTAAAAAATTTTAAGATTATGTTATCAAGAAACCTTAGCTTAATTTTAATCATTAGAAGAAGAAACTATTTTCTTCTAAAACACATTTTTTATTAAAAAATTTCTATAAATGTATTTAATTTAATTTAGTTTAAAAGTTTTTACCCCTTTCTTCTTTTACTAATTATTTCAAAGGAATCTACTTGTCGGTTTCAGAACACTGCATTTTTCGATCCTTTTTACCCTTAAAAAAGAAATTTTATTTTTAATAGGCATGGAATATATAGAATTACCCACTTTAATTTATTTAAAGCATTATTTACATGTTTAAAAGTTTAATTTTTTAAAAATAATATGTTTTTAAATGTAATTTTCCAAGAAACGTTTTTCAAAAAATGTTTATTTTTCTTAAGAATGTTTGTTAAAATATATTTTTATAGTATTTCTTTTCATCAACAACAAAAAAAATTAATTTTTATCCCACTTGGGATATGTTATATTGATCCCATTATTATTAACAAGATGGATGGTTTATGATTGATTTTGAAAAGGATAAAAACAACATTTACTTTCATGATTATATTTCTAATACCCTTGTATTATTCAATTTATTTTGAACATTGATCACTTAATTTCACCTAATTATCCATATAATTTATCATGGATATGTTCAATACCTAAACTACATAAGTTTTTTATACAGTGTTTAATTTTAATGTTATTGGATTATTTGGGTAAACAAATTTATAAATCTGTTTTCTTTATTCAATATAGATATTGGGTAAGAAAAATTATTTATTAGGATTAATATAAGGAATTATTTTTACTAGTAATAATGGGTGGGTTCCAGACATTATATAACCCCGCAATTCATCGACATGTTTGATGACAAAAATATTTTATGAAAATTAAATGGATTTATGTATGTAGTTCTTATACTTTTTAAATTCATGACCTTTTTCTTGTATTAGTACAATTTCCCACTATTTTGTACTCAAATTTTTTAATATTATGTTATCAAGAAACCTCTGCTTAATTTTAATCATTAAAAAAAGAAACTATTTTCTTCTAAAACATATTTTTTATAAAAAAAATTCCATAAATGTCTTTAATGTGATTTTGTTTAGAAGTTTTTAACCCTTTTTTCTTTTACTAATTATTTCAAAGGAATCTACTTGTCGGTTTCAGAACAATGCATTTTTCGATCCTTTTTATCATAAAAAAAGAAATTTTATTATTAATAGGAATGGAATATATATAATTACCCACTTTAATTTATTTAAATCATTATTTACATGTTTAAAAGTTTACTTTTTAAAAATAATATCTTTTTAAATGTGATTTTCGAAGAAATGTTTTTCAAAAAACAGTTATTTTTCTTAGGAATGTTTGTTAAAATATATTTTTATAGTATTTCTATTCATAAACAAAAAAAAATTAATTTTTAACCCACTTGTGATATGTTATATTGATAATATTATTATTTATAATATGAATCGTTTACGATTGATTTTGAAAAGGATAAAACTAACATTCGCTTTCTTGATTCATTTTCTAATACCCTTGTAATATTCAGTTTTCTAGGATAATTGAACACATAATTTCACCTAATTATCCATTTAATTTATCATGGATATGTTCATTACCTAAACTACATATGTTTTTTATACAGTGTTTACTTTGAATTTTATTGTATTATTTGGGTAAAAATATATATAAATCATTTTTTTATTCAATGTGGATATTGGGTAAGGCATATTATTTATTTGGATTAATATAAGGAATGATTTTTACTGGTAATGATGGGTGGGGTCTAGACATTATATAAACCCTCAATGCATTGACATGTTTGATGAAAAAAATATGTTTTGAAAATTAAATGGATGTCTATATGTAGTTCTAAAAAATATTTTAGTTTTTATGATGGTATAGGTTTTCATTGTCACATGTGTCTTTTATATATATATATATATTAATTATTTTATTATTTCTGTTGGGTATCAGATAATTCAGGTCAAGGCCGAACTTAAAATTTCTGAGTTTTTTTTTTGAAATACACTTTTTGGCCTTTTCGGTGTTCAGCGCGCCGCTGTCAAAGCCGCGCGACATCACTCGGTTCTTCGTACGCATGCTTGACGTGCAACCAATGAAATAAAAGAGTTATTAATAAAGAAATAAAATTATAAAAGAGGGATAAAATGGAAATAAAATTAAAGAGGAAACGTGATAAAATTTAATGGTTTGTTTTAATTTTGAGGGATGTTATTGTCATTATTATTGTTAGTTGTAAAGATAATAATTTATTTAGGTTATTATTATTATTAGTTTTATTTTCTGTTGTTTTATTTCATTTTATTTTTATAAAAACATATATATATTATTATTATTGTTATTGTTATTTCTATTTTAGTTTATTATTATTATTATTGTTTTGGTTTTTAGTTTTGTTTTATGTTTTTATTTAGTTTTATTTTTAACTAAATTTTGGTTTAAGTATTTATTTAGTTTTCTTTTTGGGTTTTCTTTTTCTTTTTTTTCTTTTTTTGGGCTTGCGGACCCTCCCTCTTTTCTTTACCTTATTTCCTTTTCTTTTTTTCTCTTCCCCCTTGCCCCTTTCCCTCCAAACTGTCGCGCCCCAACCCCCCAAACCCTACCTCTCTTTTGTGCCACACTCTCCTCCCTTACACCTTGTACCATCCACCGTCGCACCCCCTCCCTGGACTTGGTGTGCGCCACCCTCTTGGCCGACCCGCGGGCACCGCAACCTTCTCCTCTTTGAGATGCTGATCCTCTTCCCCCATCTCTCATCGCCCTCCTCCCTCTCCCGGACTGCAGGCCCCGCCGTTGGCTCCCTGTCCAACCTCTTGCTCACGCTGCTTTCATCCTCCCCAGCAGCCCTCGGCCCATCGCAGCCCCCTCCCGCTGGCTCCCATGTCCAGCGCCACCCCCTGCTCCCGGCCTGCGCTGCCCCCATAAGCCCTCCTCACCTGCGCCGTCCGATAAGAAAACTATCAGCCCCCTGTTTCCAGCTTGGAAGCACGCCGTACCTCTCCTCCAATGACCCTTTCGGTGACCGTCGATGCCCACCGACCTCCTCACCTCGTGTAGTTCCTTGGGCCGTAGCTCCGTTGGTCGTGGCTCCCCTTTTTGCCGGCATCTCCTCCTCTTTGCAGGGGTAACACTGTTTGGATGGATTTCTTTCAAGCGTGACGTGGCTCTGCACCTCTCCAGCGTGCTCGGACAGCCCCTATATCCATACCGCATGGTCTGCTTTGAGTTTTTTGTGGAGCGTATTGGGTACGGATGGAGGTCCGCACAAGTTTCGGGAAAAGTCAACACTGAGGTAGGTGTTTTGATGCCTCGACATCACTTGGTTAATTTAATATGTCTGTTTAGATGTACTATTGTATTCTTTGGTTGATTATGTGGCGTGTTTGGTCTGAAAGGGGGGTTTTGAGCATGACTTCGGGTGATGATGGTTTTCGCACCGTCCCTACTGAAGCTTCTTGGTTTGAGGTAGGTGGTTCCGCGGCTGAGTATTAATTGATGAATTCATTAGTTGATTTAATTAACTTACCATGTTTCTTAATCATTTAGTTTGATTCGAATTTTATTTTTCATAAGTTTAGTGTGTTTTTATGTGTTTATTAGTGTGTGCATAATATAAGTATGTTGTTTTGAAACCAATGTTGAACTTGATATTAGTTTTTTTTCTTTCTTTCCTTAAGTTGTGTAGTTAATTTGTTACGGCATAAATAGGGTGAAATTTTCGTTTTATTGTTACGTCTATCTGCGCTTAGTCAGAAATGACATTTGAAAGAGTTTTGGCATTTAGTGTCGTGCGACATATCTTGAAGATTGTTTGGAACATATTTTTATGGTAGTTCATTTAATTATAGAAATGGTCTTTTTAACTCTACTGGTGTTTTCTTTAATTGCGTGTGTGATACAGATTGTGTTCCTGAGGTTTTTCTGTGTATGTGTGGTCATGTAAGGGTGAGTTTGGGTTGGTCGAGTGTGTAAAGCATTGTTTTTTTCTGAAAAATGTATTTATGAAAGAAATTGGGTTGTTTTATTAAATGAGTATTAAGGGTGAAAAATTGTTTTTGATAAAATTGTGTGAATATTTTGGTGCTTAAAGTCAGGCGACACGTGCAGAGTTGTTTAATAAATTTTATTTGCGGCGTGTTTGATAATGAAAGTGTTTTCATTGACCGTGCAGTTTATTTAATTGGTCGGATAAGAAATGTAGATTGAGTTTTGGAACATTTTAGTGTGCTTATTACTTAAAATGGATTATGTGTGTGCGAATGGTTGTTTTTGGTGTGCGTGATGTCTTGCTTGGTTTGAGTGTATGATTATGACACTTGGCATGAACATTGAAATACTTGAGCACAAACGGGAAGCCTGGCTACTAGGTGGGCGGACTAGACTAGTGTGCTAGTGTTACGGGAGTGGCCTCGGCCTAGTTTCACTTAGCATGATTGATGCTTACAACACTAACTAAACATTGTATGATGACTGGACACCACTATGGTAGGAGGTGTTTCCCTACCAGTGGATCGTGCATGGTAATGTGTGATACGGTTCACCAAGACGTGAGGTTCTAGGGTCCCACTTCTCGCTAGTATCTTTAGGGTCTCCCATGTATTGTGCTCTTCCTCTGCTTGCTGCTCACCGTTGGCACATGGTGTGACATTGGGGTTACCAAGAAAAGTGTGTGTGCGTGTGTACGTGTGTGTGTGCATCTGTGTGTGTGCGTCTGTGTGTGTGTGTGTGCGTGTGTGGGCGTGCGTACGTGTGTGTAAGATAATTTAAGGTGTTTTCCTTTTAGAGAAGTTTCCCCTTAAAAATTGTTTTCATTAAAATTATTTAAACACTTGTTTATTTTTATTCTGTTAAATTGAAAATGTATTTCTCTTTTAATAATTATGAATGGAACCTTTTCTTGGTGGCATCTTACTGGGATTTATGCTCACACCTTGCATACACCCTTGGGGGTATGTAGATTCAGTTTCTTCTGCTTTCCAGGTTGTGACTTCGTTCTCAGTGATGGTGGTTCGGGTTGCAGTTGGTCTTTTCATGTAGAGTGGTGTCCGTGTGGCCTCTAATCTAGCGGGTGGTTTGAGTAAGAGCTTTAGTTTCTGCTTTCATCTTTTCTTTTTAGTTCTTGGTTCGAGTTGTAGACTTTAAAAATGTTCATAGTTTAAAATGTGTTTGGTTGTCTTTTCTTTTTCCAGTTTCAGTTTATTTATCTGGAAAGTTGTTTTTCTATCTTTTATTTCGGGTAAAATCGTTCCCACTTGTTACTTACGATACCCGAGAACTTGTGCCAGCCCGCGGGGATCGGGAACGCCCTTCGGGCCATGTCGCAGACCGGGTCGGGCGCCGGGTCGGAAGGCGACCCGACCTGGTTCGTGACAAAATGGTATCAGAGGGAAAGGTTTTCTCTCTTGGGTCCTGTTATTTCAGGTTAGAGTCACAATAGACTTCAGTTAAGATTGTCGGGACTTGACGTCCTGGCTACGAGTAAGCATCCTGGCCAGCACACCTCATGGTGGGATTCAAGTTAACAAAGTATATTGAGGTTTGTCAGAGGTTTTGGTCCTTGTGGTTAATCGTGCCTAAGGGAAATGAAAAAGGGGTAAGGTCAGTGGTCCTATTGAGCTCGTAGGGTTTGGAAAGCCATGCAGAGCTGGGGACACTGTCCTGGAATACCCTCTGTGGCAGTGGTGCGATTGGCATATAGCTGCCAACCATATGTTCCAGTCACCCGCTGACACAAGTTTTCTCTTGTGTCATTTCTTGTCTCTTTGTTTTGGATTCGTGGAAATTGGGTTTTTAAGTAAAAATGTTTTGGTCTTGGAAAATGTTTTCAAATAATTTCTTTAAAGATGAAATGGTGTGTGAGGTTTGAAAAGTGTGGGTTGGATGTTTTGGTTTTGAAAAATGGAAAGGTTTGGTTTTGATCCTTGGCGCTCTCATGGGAAACCACATGCATGAGTGTATGCAAAAAAAGTGAAAGGGTTAATGGCACGATCGGATGAGTTCCTGGATGGATATGAGGTGGATGCCGGTGCGGAACGAGAACATTCATGTGTGAGGCCCATGGGACACCATTGGTGTTTGTGCAACCCACAAGTTTTTCTTTTTTTTTCAAAATGTTTTGTTAAATGAAAATTTGGTGTTTTTATATAACCGGTGACTGTGTGGTGTGTCCTTATGTTTTGAAAATATTGGATGTGAGGCATTTTGAGTCAAGAATCCCTTTTGACTGATTTGTGTTTTGAGTTTGAATTATTATTTGTAATTTTTTATGTTTTCGTGTAGTTAGTGAATTCTTTTGGAAGTTCTTCGGGAAGCCCCTTCAGTGGTTCCCCCGCACGTTTAGTGTGCGCTTCTGATATGTGTTGACCACTGAACCAGTTTTGTTGGGTCCATGGTTTTCCTTCTCAACTAGTGTAGGCCCCCCATAAAGTGTTGACATGTGATTAAAGTGTGGCCATGGGAAATTCGCCATTGGTCGACCCTCCAGTTGATCAGAAGAATCTCTTCTTGAATTCTATAATTGAACCCACCTCTCCTTTTTACAACTAAGTGCATCCTCTCATAGTGGGATGACATATGCAAGAGGAGTTGAAGAGATTTTTGGTCTTTTGAGTGTCTTGACTCGTCGGGTATGAAGTTTGACACTGTCATGTTTGAAGGTTCTCCCTGGAAATGAAGAAATGAATTCCAGCGGGGAAGGGTGAAGGCGGTTCGGAATTTTCAGTTTTGACCAATGTCTTGAAGGGCTTTTTAGTATTCACATCGGTTGCAAGGGTCATGTTTGGTGACGTCTTGCAGTGTGAGGTCCCTTTGGAAGTGATAAAAGAGACCCCAGTGGAAAAAAGGTGGAAGAAACCCTAAGTTTTTGGTGCGGTCTATCATTCTAAATGACCTCTGGTCTTTGGTTTGTTTTGTTTAAGAAAGGTTCGTGTTAAGCTACTAGTTTGACAGACCAAGTTGTATGAGGCTTCTATGGTCATTCGCATGAATCACGTGTTGTTTAAGACGCGGTTTAAGGTATTTCTCAGCGTAATGTTCCTCTCAATCGCAACAGTCATGTTCAGGTGATGATTGGTGGTGTCGTGTTCTCATTTAGTGTGACAAAGGGTGATGCACATACACCATTTTAACTCTGGTGTTGGTGAATGTTCCGCGTATGATCAGTCAGATGCTGTAATGTGTTGTGTTTGATGGTGTTTCCTCGGGTGAAATATTATTGCGTGTGGCACCAAAATGAGAAGCTCAACTTGGGAGTCTTCAATTCCTGATTGCGATGCAGAAGATGCTTCAAACATCAGGGCTCCAGCCATACGCCTTAGAGTGAAGCTGGCGCGTGGTCAGGAACCCCAGGAGTGTATAGGACTCCAACTTTATTTCTGTCACCAATGTTAAAAGTAGAGGCAGTTTAAATTGTATCCAAGGTTGTTCCGCTCCGAATGAGTCATTTGGTTGCATAAGGTTTTAGCGAACATGTGGAGATGTGGTCGTCTCGTATCCTTAGAGTCTTGGGGGTTGTGTTCCACTAGATGTAATTGCTTTAGTGGCCTTATGGGGTTTGTTGGGAAAATCAGTTTCATATTTGAATGATGCTCATCTAGGGATTTGGAGATGTTGGTCTGTCTCCGGCCGTGGTTTTGACGCGCAGTAGTTAGGCCCGACCCTCCCTTCCCCTGGTGGTGGGGTTCTTGGTCCCCGTCGAAAAATCCCTAAAGTTCTGTATCATTTGATTAGTTATAATGGAAGAGAGACCCACGATGAGTCTCGCAAAAAGGTCTTTGGAATAAATTGGTGTTTGACTTTCCTTAATGGTGGGGAGTCCGCTCGGACCTCCCCATGTTGGTTTTCTAGTCCCGCCTTTGGCATTGGTAGGTTCTTAATAGTGGGGAGACCCACATTGGGTCTCGCACGGATTTCTCTAGAATGAATCAGTGTTGGACTTTTCTTTAATGGCGGGTAGTCCACTCGAACCTCCCCGTGTCGGGTTTCCAGTCTCGTTTCAAGCGTCAGTGAGTTCGTAATGGTGGGGAGCGACTCAGGCCTCCCCATGTCGATCTTTTGCTTCTGTTTTTAAATATGGCTTGGAGATAAGTGATAAGACTGTTTTGTGGACGTGGTTTGACCTTGTTTGTTCATTCTATCCAGATAGTGTGGTTTCAGTTTAATAGTTCTTGAGGTTTTTCTGCTTGTGAAGTTGGTTTCCATGGGGGCGAGAGTTCCCTTCCTTGATCAGTCAACAGGAGACGTTCTAGCTCTTTGGGGCAGGAGGCACATATCAGAAAGTCTTTATTTGAGTTTTTGAAGTTGTATTTGAGTCACTCTCTCTGAGCACGAAGATTTTTCCCCTTTTCACCGGATGTTTGTGGTTATCCCCTTTTAACCTCAAGGGAGTGTGGTTTTCTACTTTGGGGTTTGGTCCTAGTTGTGGCTTTCCGGGGACAGAAAGATTTATGGTGGGGAGAATTGTCACACCCGTCTTTTTTTATATCTATATTACTTATTTTATTATTTCTGTTGGGCATCAAATAATTCAGGTCAAGGCCGAACATAAAATTTCTGAGTTTTTTTTGAAATGCACTTTTTGGCCTTTTTGGTGTTCAGCGCGCCACTGTCAAAGCCGTGCGACGTCACTCGGTTCTTCGTACGCATGCTTGATGTGCAACCAATGAAATAAAGGAGTTATTAATAATGAAATAAAATTATAAAAGAGGGATAAAATGAAAATAAAATTAAAGAAGAAATGTGATAAAATTTAATGGTTTGTTTTAATTTTGAGGGATGTTATTGTCATTATTATTGTTAGTTGTAAAGATAATAATTTATTTAGGTTATTAGTAATATTATTAGTTTTATTTTATTTGTTTTATTTCATTTTATTTTTATATTAACTTATATCTATTATTATTATTATTATTATTATTGTTATTTATATTTTATTTTATTATAATTATTATTGTTTTGGTTTTTAGTTTTGTTTTATGTTTTTATTTAGTTTTATTTTTAATTAAATTTTGGTTTAAGTATTTATTTATTTTTCTTTTTGGGTTTTCTTTTTATTTTTTTTATTTTTTTGGGCTTATGGACCCTCCCTCTTTTCTTTACCTTATTTCCTTTTCTTTTTTTCCCTTCCCCCCTTGCACCTTTCCCTCCAACCTGTCGCGCCCCAACCCCCCAAACCCTACCTCTCTTTTGCGCCACACTCCCCTCCCTTACACCCTGGACCATCCACCGTCACACCCCCTCCCTGGACATCATGTGCGCCACCCTCCCAGCCGACTAGCGGGCACCGCGCCCTTCTCCTCTTTCATCTGCCGATCCTCCTCCCCCATCTCTCGTCGCCCTCCTCCCTCTCCCAGCTCGCATACCCCACCGTCAGCTCCCTGTCCGACCTCCCGCTCGTGGTGCTTCCATCCTCCCCGGCAGCCCTCGGCCCATCGCAGCACCCTCCCGCTGGCTCCCATGTCTAGCGCTGCCCCCTGCTCCCGGCCTGCACTGCCCCCATAAGCCCTCCTCACCTGCGTCGTCTGACAGACAAACTATTGGCCCCCTGTTTCTAGCTCAGAACCACGCCGGACCTCCCCTCCAATGCCCCTTCCGGGGACCGTCGTTGTCCGCCGACCTCCTCACCTCATGCAGTGCCTTGGGCCGCAACTCCGTTGGTCGTGGCTCCCCTTTTTGCCGGAATCTCCTCCTCTTTGCAGGGGTAACGCTATTCTGATGGATTTTTTCCAAGTGCAACGTGCCTCTTTACCTCTCCAACGTGCTCAGACAACCCCTATATCCTTACCACAAGGTCTTCTTTGAGTTTGTTGTGGTGTGTATTGGGTACGGATGAAGGTCCGCACAAGTTTCAGTAAAATTCAACACTGAGGTAGGTGTTTCGATGCCTCAACATCACTTGGACAATTTAATATGTCTTTTTAGATGTACTATTGTATTCTTTGGTTGATTATGTGGTGTGTTTGGTTTGAAAGGGGGGGTTTTGAGCATGACTTTGGGTGATGATGGTTTTCGCACCGTCCCTGCGGAAGCTTCTTTGTTTGAGGTTGGTGGTTCCACGCATGAGTATTAATTGATGAATTCATTAGTTGATTTAATTAACTTATCATGTTTCTTAATCATTTAGTTTGATGGAGATTTTATTTTTCATAAGTTTAGTGTGTTTTTATGTGTTTAGGAGTGTGTGCATAATATAAGTATGTTGTTGTGAAACCAATGTTGAACTTGATATTAGTTTTTTTCTTTCTTTCCTTAAGTTGTGTAGTTAATTTGTTACGGCATAAATAAGGTGAAATTGTCATTTTATTGTTGCGTCTATCTGCGCTTAGTTAGAAATGACATTTGAAAGAGTTTTGGCATTTAGTTTTGTGAGACATATCTTGAAAATTGTTTGGCACATTTTTTTATAATAGTTCATTTAATTATAGAAATGGTCTTTATAACTGTGCGAGTGTTTTCTTTAATTTTGTGTGTGATACAGATTATGTTCCTGAGGTGTTGTTGTGTATGTGTGGTCATGTAAGGGTTGGTCTGGGTCGGACGAGTGTGTAAAGCATTTTTTTTCTCTCAAAAATTTATTTATGAAAGAAATTGGGTTGTTTTATTAAATGAGTATTAAGGGTGAAAAATTTGTTTTTGAATAAATTGTGTGAATATTTTGGTGCTTAATGTCAGGCGAGATGTGCAGAGTTGTTTAATAAATTTTGTTAGTGGCATGTTTGATAATGAAAGTGTTTTCATTGATCGTGAAGTTTCTTTAATTGGTCAGGTAAGAAATGCAGATTGAGTTTTGGAACATTTTAGTGTGCGTATTACTTCAAATGGCTTCTGTGTGTATGAATGGTGGTTTTTGGTGTGCGTGATGTCTTACTTGGTTTGAGTGTATGTTTATGACATGTGGCATGAACATTGAATTACTTGAGCACAAACGGGAAGCCTGGGTACTAGGTGGGAAGACTATACTAGCATGCTAGTCATACGGGAGTGGCCTCGGCCCAGTTTCACTTAGCGGGATTGACGCTTACAACACTAACTAAACATTGGATGCTGACTGGAGACCACTATGGTAGGAGGTATTTCCCTACCAGTGGCTCATGCATGGGAATGTGTGATAAGTTTCACTGATACGTGAGGTTTTAGGGTCCCACTTCTCGCTAGTATCTTGAGGGTCTCCCATGTATTGTGCTCTTCATCTTCTTGCTGCTCACCGTCGGCACACGGTGTGATGTTGGGGTTACCAAGAAAATTGTGTGTGCATGTGTACGTGTGTGCGTGAGTATGTGTGTGTGCGTATGCATGTGTGGGTGTGCGTACGTGTGTGTAAGATAATTTAAGTTGTTTTCCATTTAGAGAAGTTTCCCCTTAAAAAATGTTTTCATTAAAATTCTTTAAACACTTGTTTATTTTTATTCTTTTAAATTGAAAATGTATTTTTCTTTTAATAATTATGTGTGGAACATTTTTTCGGTGGCATCCTACTGGGCTTTCAACTCACACCCTACATACACCCTTGGGTGTATGTAGATTCTTTTTCTTCTGCTTTCCAGGATGTGACTTCGTGCTCAGTGATGGTGGTTTGGGTTGCAGTTGGTCTTTTCATGCAGAGTGGTGTCCGTGTGGCCTCTCTTATGCCGGGTGGTTTGAGTAAGAGATCTAGTTTTCACTGTCGTCTTTTCTTTTTAGTTCTTGGTTCAGGTTGTAGACTTTAAAAATGTTCATAGTTTAAAGACATGTTTGGTTGTCTTTTTTTTTCAGTTTCAGTTTATTTATCTCGCTAGTTATTTTTCTATCTTTTATTTCTGGTAAAATCATTCCCACTTGTTACTTACGATACCAGGGAACTTATGCCAGCCCGTGGGGATCAGGAACGCCCTTCGGGCCATGTCGCGGACCAGGTAGGGCACCGGGTCGGATGGTGACCCGGCCTGGTTCGTGACATTCATTTTATCTATAAATGACAACAAATAATTAATCATTTCTATCCTTTAGAATAATTTATAATTATCCATGAAATTTAGGGTCAATATATCTATGGATGCATTTCATATTCAGTTCATTGATTAAATATCATGTGTTTTTTTCTTATCATTACATATTTATTTTTCCATATATAGTTTTTTGATGGAATATGTTTCCATTTATTACATTTTCTTACATGTTTGGAACTTCAATCTCAGGTTTTTTACTATATGGTATGTGTGTTCAATTATTTATCATTCAATAATTATTAACCTCATTGATTAATTATTCCATCCGATAGAATTTTACCTTGTTGAAAATTTGAGGCCGCCCTTATTATATTTCCTCTACCCATGAATCAAATAATCATATTATGATAGATATTGAGGTATATACTAGATGAAATAAATTTATTAACATTTAATTTTTTCCTAAAAAAACTTTCTTGTAATTAGTGGATTAATTTGATTAAAACAGTCAGGTATGTATCTAGTTTACCAAGACTACTGAAATCTTGGTTTTTGAGGTTTGATTCTATGTAATCATTCCAATGTAATAAAATTAAAAACAAGATCCACTCTATATGTGGTCGATTAACTATAATTAATATCATAGTAGGGTTAGTAGAAACCTTGAGAACTATATTTAGCAAATCATATGTTAGGGAACATAATAGTAATGTAAAATTTGAGGATAAGTATAGATGAACATCCTAAAATTTTGGTAAAGATGAATTTCATTGGGTCTTCATAAAAATATTTCCCTGTTTGGATACTACAAGTGGATGTGGTTTGGGAGCAGATGTACATTGATGTAATGAATTTGTAAAGGTGTGTCAGTTTTGACTCAAAGTAACCCAATATATGCCAATAGGCCTTACTACCCACCTAGTTTTACACTCAATGGGTATATTATTTTGATATTTTACATTTTATTTACAAACTATTATTAAGGATTATGGTAATGAATTACCTAGGAGAAATATAAGGTGTTTCGGATTAACGATAATGTTTCATGATTAGAAATCCTATAGAAAATATTTAGGATAAACCCTAGAATAAGGAAATACCATTCGATCAATAAAATGGATGACATATATATTTGTTAGGGTTTTCTTGAAAACCTTATTTAAAAGAGATATTTAGATATTGATCTTTTTACAAGGATAGATATCACATTTTTGGGAACACTATTAGGAATTATATTAATATTCTTTTGGAAAAGGACATCCATTATATTAGGTAACAACCAATCATATTTGGAAATCATGTGCGTTATAAACTCATGAATGAAAGATGATGAGCGCTTCATTCCAACCACTAACCTACACAATCTCTTGGTGAATATGTCATTGTTTTTTATTTTTGATGAATATATAGTAATGATGAACTATAAGTATTTATTTTGAGGTCTTCAGATTAATGTATTAACCATATTAGTTTGGAAAATATTTAGATCCAAATAGTTAGACTTGTCACTATTTTATGTTCCTTAATATTTGTTGAAATTTTATTTTAGTGATTTTTGAATAAAATTTAATTTTTTGATACCGAATTCATGAAGCAATAGATAAATTGGAATTTGGACGAAGAAGAACCAAAATATGGAATAGTTAACATGAAATGAAAACTTATCATGTAAGTAAATTTATCTATATTCTTAGGTAGTAAAGTAATGTATTAATTTAAAGGAAATGGATATGAATAAAATATAATATTCTCATAGAAATATAAATTTTTTTAATCGATGGTCTTCTAAATCATTGCATATTTTTCACTTTTAGGACCTAAACATTCTATTGGTCATTAACATGTTTCTGATTGATGACCTCAATTAGACAATATAAATATTTACACTTTTCTTCTATGTATGTATATCTATATGAAACAAACTTTCTCACACATAGAGACCCGTTTAATTGTTAGACCACATAAACAATTCTCTCCCTATTCTCACTTTTTCTAAAGGGTTTTTAACAAAAACTTTTCATTATATGGGTTTTCAAACATAGGAAATATATAATAATATATCACAAATATCATGTTAAAATTATGAGGATTCAATTTAATTTAGTTTTGGAGAATGTAACTCAATGAAAATCTAACGTAAGAACATTGTAATCGATAGTGTGTATGACACACAGCACCAAATGTGCAAGAGAATTTAATATACAGAGAATTAAAAATATATTTTATTCTTTAAATATATTAAATATATTATTTATATTTCAATTCACATGACACTTATTAAGAATAAGTCACACACAACAACATTTTTTTAATGGCTTGGGTTACTTGCATGACCATGTTTTACTGAACAATAATATATTATTAAAATATTTTTATTTCATATAATAATATATATACTATCCATTCTGAATAGGTTAGTAAAACATTGAAAACACATGGTTTACACAAACATTAAATGAATTCATTGGTTACAAATTAATGATTAATGAATATAAGAACCAATTGAATATAAATGGAATGTATTTATATAAAACTATTTATTTCTCACAAAGTTGATTTATCATAATAAAATATATTAATTAAAAATAGTGTGTGATATTAATTTAAGATATATAATATATATTAAATAAAAAAAATTCTATTTTCATCTAAAATATTATATAGAAAATGATAAGAAAAAACCCATTTTTTCACATAAACTTCCATATATTTTATTAATGAACTTTTACAACCTTTTAATGGTGAAACTATTTTAAATATAATTTTTTGAGATTTTTAAATATTATATGATAAAATAATGTTATTACGTTAAATAAAAACATAAAAATTAATTTAGGTTTTATTTTTTATATTTTTTGAGAAGTTTCATTTTTTAAGGAATAGTGTAAAATATAGAATTTCAATTCAAAACTAATTCTTCATATAATTTATTTTAAAGGAAAAATTATATTATTAAATATTTTTAAAGTTTCATTATATAAATTTTTATCAACTAATCAAACCTTTTTCATTGGAATCAATTTAACTATGAATTTTACTTTAAAAACATAGCAAACATTAATACATTTTTAGCTAAAAAACCAGCATTTTCGTCTCCTCTATAGAATCAAATTTAAAATTATTTATAACACATATGTGGTTGGAATTTTTAAAAATGGATTCAATATTTGGAATCATATAAATTTATAATTTTTAATATGTTCAACATAGTTTTTTACAAAATAATATTAGTGAATGGAATTAAAATTAATTACAATGACTTAGGTGAACATAAGCATACCAAGGGACTAATCCTTATAATTAATGGCCCAAATGACCTATAAACATGTCCGAAATACTTTTTTGGACATATTTGGACTATATATGATGTGTTTTCTAATTTATTATATTATTGGACTCACATTCAATTGGATAAAAGTGGTTGTAATTCCCATTCCCAAAATTTACAAGTGTTTGACTCCACCTCCAATAAAAGAAGTTCCCCTCCCCTCCCACTTCTGGACATCTATCAAGACACATTTGATTGACCAATATCTATTAAAATTGATCTTAAACATACCTACCATATTCCTATAATACTCCAAATTGTAAAAAATCAATCAAAGGAAGCCATTTGGTGAAAGCCAAAAGAAGTTACCCAAAGAAGAGGTAACATCTTTCCTTAAGATCATATGTTGTATTTCCATTATCCACACAATAAATCTTCATCTTAAATTACTATAAAACAAAAAAAATTAAAAATATACTATTATTTTTTTAAGTTATGGTTTTGACCTACATTTTCTCACACTACCATATCATTGGTAACAAATAATCCATTTGTATATATAAAAAACTACCGCCTCACACAACAAAGTTATTCATTTTTTCCTCTACCACCATTTGTGGTTGGGAATTATGATGGACATAATGTTTATATAAAAAATATATATGACATATATAATATATTTATTCTTATTTAGTTATTTTATAACACATTACTTTATTCCTTCCATTTTCAGAAAATATGAAAACATCGTTTGTGGAAGTCCAGACTTCCGCCTACTAAAAGTGATATGATTCATTCAAAAGATACAAGGAATATAAAAATTATGGTTATGGATAAATATATTACACCCAAAATAAATATATATTATATTAATTACTTAATTTAATTTCATGAAATATAATATATATCATTCTATTTATTACCCTTTCACACAATAAAAAGTGATATTGTTTGTCTTAGACGTGTAGATTACCGCCTCCTCGACCCGATCTGATTCTTCTATATCCAAATAATTATATATATAATTATATATGTTTATATATAATTTCATTTATGATATAAGTATCATTATGGAATGATATATTATTACTTACATTATTTCAATCTTGATCATTGAAAATTGGAACATTAGTCATGCATATGTACAGCCTACCATCTGTATGACTGTAAAATTGATTCATTTTTCATAACCATATTAAATGATTGGTTTTAGAAATATAATTTATGTATAAAAATGATAATCATGTCATTATTATTATTCTGGATATGTTATTTAATGACCCCTTTTACCATGGTTGACATACCAATGTTATCTTTTTACACATGAACAAAATATTTCCAAAAAAAACTGATGTGAATTTATTATTTTAAACATTATCATAAAACATAGTAATAATTGAATTAAAATCTGTGATAAAAGTAAAAAAAATTATCAATGAACGTAATTATTAATATAATTTTATTATTCAAGAATATAAATACACATGAGTTAAATTAGATGCAAGGTAAAATATATTCATCTCATATATTACATTTGTGAAATAAATGTCATGTTCAGCACTAACTAATTTTTATGGTGTATCTACTGCCCATTTTGATATATTATATGATTAATTATTTTAACCAAATGGTATTTAAGACATCCCATTAGTTTAATTCTTTCATGCGTCTTATGATTTAAAATGTTTCAAAGTGGTATAGGACACATTATAATGTTTAGTGATTATTTTCCTCAAGAATAATTTAAATGATATTTTAATTTTTTTCCATTCAAGTAAATTATATGAAAATTGTTCCCCAAACCAATTAATATTACAATAATATGGTTATTCATGACCACGTTCAAATATTTGTAATATTTTAACACTATTTGGTACACTAAATGTTTTTGAAAATATTCTTATGAAAACTAAACATCATTTATCTCTATAGTCAGAAACAAGTTTTCTTTTAAAACCCCAATTTTATGTAAATTATTTTAGAATCATATTAAAAATTATTTGGAAAAGAAATTTTTACGCATTTACGTTTACCAATTTTTTCAAATTAATCTTCTTTTTACTTTTCTTAAAATGAATTTTGTAGCCTTTTTACCATGAAAAAGGAATGTTCTTTATAGCATGTATAGCATGTACTAAATTACCCATCATCATTTCATAAAAAATTCCATTTAATGTTTAAATAAATTATTAAAAAAAATTTATTCAAATGTTATTTTCAAATAAAATGTATTTTAAAAAAATTATATTTTCCTCATGATATTTCTAGAATATCTTTTATAGTATTTTTATTCATCAATGAAAAATCACACTATTTTTAACCGACATGGGAGATTTTATATTTATATAATAATTATTCATCATATGTATGAGTTTTGATTTATTTATCCAAGGATAGTATTCACATTCACTTCCTTGATTCATTTGTTAGCCCCCTAGAAAAATTCAATTTTCTATAATCATTAAACAATGAATTTACCCTAATTATACATATCGTTATCATAGATGTGATCATTAAATAGACCATATTTCATTTCCTATATTGTGTTATTTTGAATGTTATCTGATTATTTGGGATAACATTAATAAATCTATATTTTTTATTTAGTAAATTTATTTGATAAATCATTTTATTTATTTTAATTAATATGAAGAATTATTTGGACTGGTTTGATGGGTGGGGTTCGTACTTTATATATCCCCTAGATCAATATAAATTTTTTCATAAGAAAAAATGTTGAAAAATTATTATGTATTTTTAATGTATCATTTACTTTTATTTATTCCAATATGACAAGAAAATAGAAATAGTGTTCTTGTGTACATATGAGATATCATCTCCATGAACAGTGTATTTTATTTTCCATCAAAATATTTGATGGATTTCTCTAAAAACTTTTATAATAAATATATACATATTATTTTTATAATGTTTAAATTTATGGATATGATGGAAGCATGATTAAACTACAAGGACCAAATATAAAAAATAAAAACATATATTAAAATGAAGTTGTCATTACAAGAAACATGAATTTAACATGATAATGTTAATTAATATGTAATAAAAGGACACAAGTAACTCATTATTTGTATTATATATGTAAATATGTTTCTGTAATATATGTATAATATAATTATATTTATTATATGGGTGTTTTTAATGAGAATGAAGGGTTTCAAGACTTACGGAAATGGATTTCAATCTCACTTTTTTACTTATATGATACATGTTCCATATTCACCACCTCTTAATATTATGTGGTGTATATAATACGTAGGAATGTATAACATTATGTTAAATAGATAAAATTATATGTATTTACATCTCCATTTTATTATCCCACATTCACATGTTTAAGGGTTATTAATATAAGAAATTGATCCAGGATTTTTTTCTCAGTTCTCCTTCTTTAGAACATACATTATGTAATGAACCTATCATCTTCTATGAGGTGTATATTATACCCCTTTGACATGGTATATTATTAATATAATTATTTTTAAGATATTTTAAAAAACAATTAATTCTATTATTTTATGGGGCTTATGATTTAATGTTACTAAGGTTGTAATAGGTTTATGTAACAACACATTTTCTATTGAAATTGTTTATAACTATCCATAAAATGATTAAATAATATGATATAAATATAAATAAATATATATATTCTATTATATACTTGTTATTTTGGCATAATACTTGTTTTTCATTCATATTACTCACTTCATGTACCCTTGATTTAAGAATTGTTTTGGGAAAGTCAATTTTCTAATCGAAAACACTTTTTCTTATGTTTTTGTTTTCTAAAAATGATTTTAAAAATGATTTAAATTTTTTCCCAAATTGGAATGGATATTATTCTTAATAAATTTCCTAAATGATTTATAAATTAACCATTATTATTTTTTATGATTATTTTTGAATAACTGAATTTTCATAAAAGTTTTATGTTAAAAACATGATTTTCATCAAAAAATTATTTTCTACATGAAATTTTTTAAATGATACATAAAAAAATGAACATATAGGATTATATAATTTATTCTTTTTTAGGGATAGTAACCTAGTTTACCGTTCATATTCATCCTTTGAATGTTTTATTTGTATAACGAAAATATGATTATACTCATTTCTCTTCCATGTGTTATACCATATTATAACTCTAAAAAAACCATATTTTTTCATTAGTAATATTATAATGAAATGATGAATTTATAATTAAACCTAAATATATCCCATTGGTTATTTTATTGTTGAAATGTCTATTAAACCCTTCCATGTCATGTGTTTGATTGTTATGAATGTTGTATGGTCTTATGGAACACACATTTATGATTTTCATTATATAATGCATGTGATCTTAAATCCAAATATAGTTGGATTATATATGTCCATAAAATGAATCAAGAAAATATTTATATCTAATGAGATAAAATATTAACAAGTAAATAGACTCGATCTACTTTGTAAAATAGGTGTGTCTTGATCCACTATGGGAAATAGGTGTGCCCTAATCCACTATAGGAAACTGGTATGTCCTAATCAATATTTGGAAATAGGTAACAAACCTTGTTCCACTATGTTTATAGTCTTGGTATTTAACAAAGAATTATGATTTTTTTCTAATATTTATGATGGTTCAACACTTTTATTACATGAGATTAAAGTTCATGATTGATTTATGATAATATGCCTCCCTTATAAGACACGTTTTTTGATTTGATAATGATTTTTATAAGAATAAACCTTATGATATATGATAGGTTTGGTATGAAAATCATAAGTTATGTTCATGAAAATAATGATTTATAATTATCTTATGCTTATATATTATAAAATATTGATATCTTTTATGTTTACTCTTACTAAAAATGTGATCTATCCCATTCTTATGTTTCTTTTCCTCGTGTTATGATGAATTTTATTATGTATAGTATGTCTATGATGACTTATAAATTATAATATTTTTGTGAGAAATATTTAAGACCATTCAATGAATTAAAATATTGTGTTCCAGGATTCCAAATGCATTAACCATTAACGGCCCGTATGCATGTGTTTTGTAATTTAATCAATATTCATAAAGAGATATTTGTTATACATTTATGAGAATTGTTGGTATCTATGAATTAAAATAAAATTAATTGAATGGAATGGTTATAGTTTTGGAGAAGAAGTGGGATTAGCACTTCTTTTATGAACCTAGTTTAAAACAATCAAGATTAATAACACCCCACATAAAAAATAGAATATTAAAACATAATAAATTAAGGAAATTTTTATTAATGGAGATTTAAAATATGAATATATATGAATTTTTTATGGAATAGGTAATTATGTTTTTTTTCATTACGATACTTGAGGTTGAAGAACTTCCCTTGAAATCATTTGTAAAGGTAAAAGACTTGATACCATAATATCCATTTAATGAGATATATTATTTCATATTGAACTACATTCATACATGAATTCCCATTTTATGAATTTCTCTATATATATTTATAGGAAAAATATTTTTTATCCGAATCCATTTTTTTAAATGGTTTTATTTCTATTTGAAAAGAAACTACAATTTTTAAAATGACACTCGTGACTATGACTTTTACAATGATGAATATAATTTTTTCTCAAAAAATATATTTTCATTATTTAATTTTCTTTATAAAAATATGTTCTATATTAAATGGTGTTATGATTCATATTTCACACTATATTTTTCATTCACAATGTGATCATTTTGGATAAACATTTTTAGTAGTAATTGATTTAATATGTGTTGTTATTTTATACCATTTAGATGTTTTATAAATCACTTATTTATTTTCATGGGTTATCTATGAAAAGTTAATTGTTATAATTTAAAATTTATATAAAAACCATTTTATATAAAAAAATTCTTTATAAAAAGTGATTGATTCCCATTAATATGATTTTTTAAATAAGGTTTATTTCTATTGGTTCATTATGATGTTAAAACTAAATTATTTTTTAGTGGCACATGTAAATATAGATAAATGATAAAAGGTGAAATATCACCATCCAATGCATTAGTGAAGAGATTATATCTCATCGGATAAGTATTCATGATTAAATTTTATATTCTCATATGAATGATTACTAATTGTGAAAATCATGAATGTTATATTTCCCTATGTTAATGTTAGTTTCATTGTTTAATGATGATATTTATTATTGATTTTTCTACAATGATTCAGTGTTTAGGTTAACTATTTCTAATCCATGTTATTCTTATGGTGGTTATATTTTTTTATTTTGTTTCATTAATATAATATTCCCTATAATTTGATTATAAATTATGTATTAGGGTTATCACTAATTATGTCATGATATTTTTCTTAAGGTTGTGATTTTACTCATTCTAATGAAATCATCCCTGATAAAATGATTATTAGTAGATTACTAATCATTTGATCTATCTACTTTATTATTTTTTTCTTTCACCATGTAGTGAGGATGAATATTATTAATTATATGTTAAGAAGTTGGTCATGTAGTGTTCCTTTAATGAAAAAAATATTATATATTTTAAATTGGAGTTTTTATGTATCTAGTAACCCAAGACACTGAAACAATCAATACATAAGATATTATTATTTTTGAAATTTGATGTTTTAGATAATTTAAAATATTTAAATAAAAGGCACTTTTAGTTTTTGTTTACATGAATTATATATATTTCATTGAAAAATATATCTTCATTGAATCCACATACCTTATAACCAGAAGAAGAATACCAGTGTTTATCTAAGTATAATTACACCAAATAATTATATATTAAATGACATAAAATGTTTTTTTCACACCACAAACACGTAGACCCTCTTTTGTTTGTAAAATCAACCACAATAATCACATTTTTTCATGTGAGTCCTACATGCCAAATATGATAAATGAACACTAGCATCTCAAAAATTGGCTATGATCCGAAGAAAATATAATACTAAATCTAAAAAAATGAATCACACATGGTAAAATCATTCAACCATAAAATGTTTAACCATAGGAAGAAATCGTATATCTATGATAAGTTGTACCATCCATCAAAATGTTATTTCACAGCACACCATTTTGAGATACGTAAAAATCTCTGAAAAATTATAATATCAATTATCTTATATCTCTTAACATAGTAACACAAACTTAATGATTTGACGCCACATTATAATTTCCTACATTATGTATACTTAACTTGTTTTTGGATTGTCAGTCACTACAAGACCTTAGGCATACCTCCCCTTACATCATAGGTTTTCAACTAGAAGTGAGGGTCTAGATTGTTATCATGGGGACACTATAACAATATAGAAAAATGATTATTGATATAAACACAAAAAAAATCCACATTAAATATTGAAAATATATAAAAGAAAAAATAAAACTATTTTACAATAATTTCATGAATGAAAAAATAGTCAAACAAACCCATGATCGTGATAAAATACAATAATTATTCTCTCAACGATTTTATAACATATACATAATAATCAAGGAATAAAAATGCACATGAGATCCTATATCCATATCTAAGACTCACCTCATCTCAATCTCTAATCTCATCTGATTAATTTCTCTCGATCGTGAAATATAAATCCATTCCCATACTTATAAGTATGATTAGTGAAGTCCTATTGGGTAACCAGTTTCCATGGATTCCTGAGTAGGGTGTTAGTATAACTCATTTGGTAAACACTGTTGTATTCCCAAACATAACCAATATATTAGTTCAAAGATAGGCCATATTCTTGTATAAAATAATCAATAATGATATGAGTGTACCAAAATAATAACCTTCACCCATTTGGTTCTAATGCGACACCCAAGATAGACTACACCAATTTTTTTAAGTGATGGTTTCTCTATAATAATTTCATATTACTATGCCATCCAATACCATATGAATACAATAGAGTGGATGGTATATGAATTTGGTCCTTGGAAGTGTCTAAATGCATCACAATAGTAATATGCATTAATGGCCCAATCCATAGAAGGTTTTCCTAATGATTCCTCATACTACATGCATGCAGTATTTTCCTAGGGGGATGACCTTTGGAAATCTAAAAGGAGAACTAGTAATATAGTCAATTCCAATTGGTATAAACCTAATAAATCCCTATAAATGTGGAATTATCCCAATATTAGAGGTATCCAATTGGTGATCCCAGAGTTATCATGTTGCATGACTAAATCCTATGTATTATCTGGAGAATACCAAGTATCAATTGAATCAAATAGATCAAAAATATAATACATGGAATCATATTGAGGTAAATAGAACCCACATGGCTATATATCTCATTTAAAATTCAGAAAAATGGATGGATCCAAAGTGATTTTCTGGGAATCACATAGTCATCATGCATATGTTTCTTCCTAACAGGCAATCATGGGCAACCCCTATAGTAGTAGGTTCACAAAAGTCCATGATGAGTTTATTTATTATATAAGTGTATCAAAATCATCATAAATTAGGGTTCTATGATGACACCCCTATTAATTACTACCCATTTTACAAAATAACTTATCAAGGGTCATTATATGTTGGGGGAAATCAGAGGGGTCCCTAGGTCGCATTATAGAATATAATAAAACTACTATTATTATCCCATTCTCATATATTGATTCAAAACCGATTATTTAGAGGGAATAAAATCCCTCAATGTCATGATAATCATAACAAGGTCTCATATACCTTGTAGGAAAGTTAATATGGGTTACTCTATTGAGATTAAAAAAGGCCCCTCTCAATTCCCATGGACCTCCTAAGCTAGCCCTCACTTGACCAACCTATATATGCATTGACATTATACCCATGGATTACAGTATCATATGATTTTAGACTATGGGAATAAATAGTCACCACACTCTTAAATCATCCAGCCTATGGGGTCTCATACATATCATAATTACACAATGGCCTACTCAATTCAATGGTTCCAAAGTCATTCCATAATCTTATTCAAGGGGTCTAACGAAACAATTACGTGGTCTTATATGCTTACTTAATTCTTGTAAGATGCACCATACTAGGTTGGAGTATAATAAGTAATAAATTTATAATCAATCCCTCAACTATTGGAGTCCATGGAACCAATAGATATCTATGTTTCAATTGTGGCCCTATACACATTAATTTTATATGTATGATTTTTTTAAATAAAAAATACATTGAAATTAAACAATTCACTTGATATATAATGTTCAATAACCTATATTTCCGCTATTTCATTTCACATGACACATTATAGAGTTATTTCATTTTTTGATAATCCAATATATACTCAACCATTATTTCTCATGTCCAACTAACTATCTAGTATCATTATAAGGCCATGTCTAATACAACACAACAACATTAATTAATTATTATAAAAGAATAATAAATTTATCAATTAATATTAATTTGAAAGCATAATGTGATTATGAATATCCATTTAATAACTCATAGAAAACCTCTTCACACTAAAACTATAACTAATGTTACACTGAAGGTACATGGCATAATACGAACATTATCTTGGGGAAAACCCCTAACAATAAACACTATTTGTACAGACAATTAAAATAAATTTAGTCTATATCATATTAAAGCTCACGGGGTGATGTACCATCATCTAAAATACATGAGACAAATTGTGCTCATCTTCTTGGGATTTCCTCAAAATACCCCATATTAAATAACCAACATATAAGATAATTTACACTATGATATAGTGGAATTACTCACCCAATCCTAAGATAAACACATGAATTTATTGGGAGAAAAAGGGTAAGGAATGGAGGATAAATAATGATAGTATCATTCACCTTAAATTTTTAATAACAATATCAAATTGCATCTAAATGATGGGAATTGAAAAAGATATTGGGGGAGGGATCCTCTCCATTTTTGATTCAACTGAGATAGAAATGGAAATAGGGTAATGTCAAACAAATAGGTGTTATTTTATCCATTTCATATTCATTAATAAAATGTGATATTTCATATGATTTAGTTGAATTTTATAATAATCCATGTGATAATTTTTCTAACTTCACTTTCTATGGTTAAAAACCTTACATGATCTAGCAGCATTAGGTTTCCAAACTATATATCAATAATAAATATCACAATATATGACTAACCCCAAGAAAATTGTTTGGATGAATGGTATTCAATACTATGTGAGGAATATGTGAGTCACCATTAAAACTATCTTAATGTTTTTGATTAGTTTGTTTACAACCATGTACTAACTGGGTTAAATGCACATTTATAAAGGAACATCACATAGTTTTATATATAATCCACTCGATAACTAATAAATTTGACTATATTATATAGGAAAACATAAATAAAAAGATACACATGCTTTGGATACTTCATTGATGATACAAACATATTCACAAAAAACCATGATTCAAGGAAAAAAATACTTCGTAAACTCTTACTTTATCTCAATGGTCTTGAGACTCGACCAAAGAGTTAATATTCCTTCTTGGACAAAATAAAAACCAACAAAAAACTCCTCTAATACAATAAAACATTATAAATTTATATCCCAATATCTATTTAAAATACACATTTATCAAGAAATAAAAAATATACAATTTTTTCGGATTTTCACATCCCACTAGGAAGAATGATTTTACATACTTCTATCCATCCACATCCCTTTTATGTGAAAAAATAATCATTTCCAGTATAATATTAGATATTTTCAATTCATATAAATCACTATTTTTCAAAAGATGTATTTTTTGCAATACCTCATGTATCTATAATACTATGAAACAATGGATGCGATAAGTGGGTATTGGTTATTCCATAATTATCGCTTATAAAAAAATGTGATTGATGGTAATTTATATGAATGGTGGTTCTCAGCCTCACCCAAAGATCTACGAATGATATGGAGGATTATGTATCTAATTTTATATCTAGTCATCATTGACTTATTTTTTATTAGGATTACATAATATACAACTATATCACTAGAGATTTTATAATATTATTCCAACACATTTAATAAACCATGTATATGTATATTTCCTCTTATTACTAGACACGTATACATATATCTATATCAGGTCATGTATTTACTCTATATTTGAGATGCTTCTTTCCATTATCCCAACAATGATATATGGATATGTCATCTTTCAGTATATTATTGCTTGAGATATATTTTTACTATAGAATAACAAAAATATCTCATCTAGGGTTATTTATCTTGTGTAAATTTCGTAATGGGTTGTAAGACATTATTTTATAACTATTTTCTACGAAAATTATTATTTGGAGAGTTTTATGTAAGTGATATATGGTTCAATCAATCCAAATGGACAATCATCATCCTTTTTTATGGAATTGAGTGTTGTCAGGTTGTCTACACAATACATTATGTTGGTGTATGTATCCATTATATGTTTTGGGATTTAAAAACTTCTAAGGAAAACCATATTTTTTGTTATGAAACTCACCCCTTCATGTTCACATATGGGTTGTTCTCCTAATGTCTCTAAAATTTAGTTTATGTATATGGTATATTACCCTGGAGCCTTTAGATTGATAGATGACCAGGATTATTTTTTGAGTGGAGATCTCATATTAATGAACATATTTATTTTATTATAATTGTAATTTAATATGTTCAAGATGTGTGAGATGTATCTGGAAATTCATTTGTATTAGATCAATTTTTCTCACTGATGTATATATATATATATATCCATCTATTATATTGTTAACTTTATATTTAATGAATGTTATGGTTGATAGTGATATATGATATTATGTGTGAGGTTTATTAAGATATTAGTCCAACCATTAATTTCATGTTACCTCAACACTATTTTCGTTGCCCAAGACTTATCATAGTGTGCTTGGAGAGTTCACCTACCAAAAATAAAGGACATGATAAGACATATCTATAGTTATAGTAACATTGGTTTTTTATTATATGTAAAATATTAACCAATGATCATTTTAAAAAATTAATCTATAATAAATTATTGTTTCTATTTTTTGATTCTTTACAAATAAGAATCGACAAAATCACAAATTATGAAATGCCTAAATATGGGTATTATATTCCATGTAATGTAATGGAAGAAGAGGATGGATAATACTTGCGGATCACATTAGCCTCTGGGGGGCTCATGATTTTGTGACCATATCAAGGTCATGCGTAGGATCCAACGCATGGAATATAGCCCAAGGTAAGTCCCATAATGCACCATTTGATGAACCTTCTTTCTCTTGTGAAGGCTCCCGAGACAATGAATTGCAGTATGGTGACAACTGAATGAGAACCCTAGGCTACTTGGTTCTTTATTGACAGGTTTTTTGAAAACAACCTGAAATAATTCCAAAATAATGAGTAATTATATCCAATGAGAGTGACCAATAGTGGTCGTGAAACTCATGCACCATATAATCATTTTGATTTTTAATATTACTTGATGAAATCATACCCAACTATCATGACCATCGAACCAATAAAATATATAACTAAGGAGATAAAGGGGGAGGCAAGAGGTGATCGTTGTCACTGAAGTACATGTGAATAGACCTAAGAGACACAAAAATACCTTGGGTTCATGTCCACCTCATCTTGTAAATGCCCTTTGGCTTGTCATCCCTTCCATGTGAAGTACCCCAGGAAACTTCGTGACACTCTAAAGGAGAATGAATGGATCTGACCAACAAAGTACTCACGCCTCCCCTTATGAACCATATTGGTCATGGGATACATAACCAACAAAGGAGTATATTTACTTGGAATTACTCATTCAATCTGTAAAGACCCGCAAATTTCAAGGAAATTTTTTTCTTAATTTTCTTTGGAATTTTACAAGAGCGCAGCTTCAGACGACACCTGATTCCGAGGCCCGGTGTGCCCGGAATCATGTTCCGAAGTTTGGCTTGGGTACGTTCAGTGAACGGACGAGCGGGTTTTTCTATCTTTTGAACCGGTGCCCGGAATCGAATTCTGAGGGCACCGATGAAATCGCAGCGCCGGTATTTGCTTAGAAACGCCTCTTCCGGAGTTGCGTTTGCTCAGACGTGGTTTTTAAATTTTACGGCTTTAAGTCAGAAATAAAATAAAGTTTGTGCGACAACTTTATTTTATTTCACTTAAGCTGCTTGGAAGCCACTTGAAGTCACTTAAAGACGGCTTGAACTGAGTTGAACTGGATAGGATGCTATCCAGAAATATCCTACCCCCTTTGGTAGGATATTTGTGCGGTGGGACCCGCACGAGCCCCGCCGTTTCTTTCGCTAAGTAACGCACCCGCGAAAACCCGTCAAAGTAACTGAAAAGTCAACCGACGCGTTTTCTTTAATTCTTAACAGACCATTTAATTGGGCGGTTTATTTCGTGAATTAAATGGACTGTTTCTTCGTGAATTAAATGGGTCGTTTCTTTCGTTGAATTAATTCAACGAATTGATGGATCGTTTCTTAACCGGTTTCGTGTGTTGGCATGTTTATAAAATAAGACCAACCCAAAAATCCTTGGAAAGGATTTGAAAGAATCTTCGTTCCTCCACCCTCTCCGCGAAGAACGCGAAGAACGCGAAGAACGCGAAGAACGCGAAGAACGCGAAGAACGCCGGCGACCGGAATTCGACGACGCACACCAAGATCTGCGACGTCGACGAGATCTACCCGCGACGTTCTTCGGCGACGCCTCTTCTTCCGCGGCCGATCCTCGTTCGGCAACAAAGGTGAGAATCGGATCTTTTCTTCTCCCTTTTTAATTTCAATATCAACGGAATTAAACTAATTAAATCCGTTGATCTTGATCCGGAGATTGGCGACGCGACGAGCGATTCCGCGACGAAGCGACGATCTCCTTCCTCCGCGACGAGCGATTCCGCGACGACCCATCGTCCGACGACGACGACAAGGTAAGGGTTGTTTGGAACATTTTCCTTCCTGTGATTTTATTTCTTTTAAAGTAAAGAACTTGATCTTCGAACAATTTTAACATTTAAAATTGTTGTTGATTGTTTTATTGTTCCTCCCGTGGATTATGACTAACGCGGAGGGTGCGGGTCTAACGAACAAGACCCGGCAACCCTCCGCCGATCTATTTTGTTGTGCGGATTTGGCGGACGTCAACAAACCGTGCGGCAAGGGCAATTTGTTGTTTCCGCAGTGAAGATCGTCCCCCGGGAGGAGCATCGGCGCAGACGGGAAAGAAATCGGGCCACCGGAGCATCTCCGGCGGCCCGCGGAAGGAGGCGGCGGCGCCAGGCGCGCCGCCGTGGAAATCTTCCGCCGCGGCTGAAGCCGCGGCGGCGGCGGCAGCCGGTTCCGCGGCCGCGCGGAACCGGGACGGACGCGGCGGCCCGGCCGCGTCCGCGTGATAGGCGGCCCCCCGCGGGGCCGCGGTTTCCCTCAAGCCGCGGGTTCAACCCGCGGCGGCGGCGGCTCCCTCGGCCGCCCGGCCGAGGCCGAGCCGGCCGGTCCGGTCGGCCGGGCCGCGCCCAGGCCGGACCGGACCCGGCCGAGCCGGTTCGGGCCGGGTCGAGCCGACCCGGTTCGGACCGACCCGGTTCGGCCGACCCCAGGGGGGGGTTCGGGCCGGGTCGCCCCGGGCCCAGAACCCCCGTTTCGGGCCCTCTACGGTCTTTCGCCCATATCTTGGGCCTGTGACCTCCGATTGACGAACCGTCAGCGGCTACGCGATCCTTGGATCGAGACGGTCGTTTTGGTATATTATACTCAAGGTTTCGGAAGACTTTGGGTTCGGCCGGGTTGGTTCGTACACGAAACCAACCGGGCCCTCGGAGCGGAAACGCTCATAACTTGGGCTACGGGCGTCCGAACGACGTACCGTCAGCTGAGGTAGTTTTCTCTAAGTGAGATGGAACTTTTGGCATACTCCGCCCGAGGATCGGATATAGGCGGAGTACGGTCGGGTTGGTTTTGCCCTAAAAACCAACCGGGCCCCTGGGACGAAAATGCCAATAACTCTCAGACCGGGCGTCCGATTGACGCGCCGTCTGTCGCGTTGAGATCCTGTTGTCGATACGGAACTTTTGGATACATCAACTTCGGACTACGTGTCAGTTGATGTATCAGCCCCTCGGCTCGTGGAGCGGACCCTCCTAAACGAGCTCGCTATGTGCGGGAACCCTAGCGCTGGCTGTGACCTCGACGACAGAGCAGAGATCCTCCGTGGACTGCGACGACTGCAAAGCAGAGATCCTCCGTGGACTGCGACGACGGCAGAGCAGAGATCCTTCGTGGACTGCAGCGACGACTGTGCAGGGACCTCAGTGGACTGCGTCGACTACTGCACTCAGCGATCCCGTGTGGATCAGTGCCTACAGGTTCTGTGTGAGCCCGATCCTCCGTGGGTCCTTACTACCGGTTCTGTGTGAGCCACTGCCTACAGGTTCTGTGTGAGCCCGATCCTACGTGGGTCTCTTGCGGGGGTTAGTACCTATCGATCCTTCGTGGGTCCGACGACTTAGACGGATCAGTGATCGTCTTTGACGTCATCTGAAAAAGTATACCTGGTTGAGCTGAATCTTATGTTACTCTCCTTTGTGGATTGTGTTGAACTATCCTATGTGGATTCACTGTTACTCTCCTTTGTGGATTGTGTTGAACTATCCTTTGTGGATTTACTGTTTACTCTCCTTGTGGATTTGAGTCTTGCTTTCCTTCGTGGATTGAGTTGTTCTTGAGCTCGTGAGCAGAGCTAGAATTGGGGACTTAGGTATATGTATGGGCATATACCTAAGTCGAGTCAGATGTTACTTCGTGATTGCATCTTTCTTTTGTGCTATATCCTTTGTGGATTTCGGGAGACCTTCGGGGGTCTCGGGGTCCTTACTGAGTAGTTGTACTCACCCCTGCACGGGCTATGCCCGCACCTTGTTGTGTTGGTTGCAGACGACGGACAGCGCTGATCACGGTTGGGGCGTGGAGCAGGACGGTACCTGGAGGTGGACCACTGGTCGGGACGTACTCGGAGCGGACGTGGGACCCGAGGAGCCTGGAGGCTATCTGTACCCACCCTTCAGGTGGGATTGCCAGTGGACGACACGAGGCCGCCGTCTTTTCTTCAGTTGCTGCTTTACTTTTCAGTTGTACTTTACAGTTGGGCTTGTATTCCGGCCCCCTTTACTTTTCTGCACTTTACTTTCCGCTTGCTGACTCTGTGTGGTTGTTACTTATAAAGGCAATGCCTTCCCTGTTACTGGGATCTTACGCCTTGGTGCTAGTCGCCAGCCCCTGGCCTATGGAAGGCGGGCTTGGGGTAGTCACGGCACGGGCCCCGAGGACGGGTCGTGACAAATTGGTATCCGAGGCGGTCGGTTCTACCGCAGACTCTGATCGTCCTTTCTTTCTATGTGAAGCAATAGTGTTTAGTGTATTGAGTGTGGTTATCAGTTCAGGGAGCCCAGTGTTGGTGCGGCGGCCGACGTATCCGTACACCAGGACCCTGACTCCTGATTTCCGACTTAATGCATGAAAACATTGATTGCGTGTGTGTTTCAAGTTTTCTTTGTGATTACTTGTGTCAGCTCACCGGGTATACTGATCTTCTTTATGAAAGTCTCAAGTTTTCCTTGTGATTACTTGAGCCAGCTCACCAGGTATATTGTTCTGACTGTGGTGCTCTTGTTCTCCTTTTTTTAGGATGGCCCCGCGACGACTGCCAGCTAGGGTTCCGAGTGTAGGGCGCGATGGCAGCCCACCGAGCGACGAGGCCTCGGTGCAGGGCCCTTTGCCAGCAGTGGCACCGGCGGTAGCTTTACCCGCCGAGCCACCGATGCTACCAGTACCAGACGCTGACGATGCACGTCGCCTCAGGGCACTGCATGAGTTTCAGAGCCAGCGACCGCCCAGGTTTCGCGGTGAGGCGGACCCCCAGGCCGCCGAGGACTGGCTAGAGGCGGTGGTACGGATCTTTCGGCTAGTGAGGACACCAGAGGATCTCATGGTGATTCTCGCAGCGAGCCTCCTGCAGGCGGCGGCAGGACGATGGTGGAGCTTGATGCTCCAGGTTCACGATGAGGCACACAGCGGAGTGCTAGCCTTTCGAGAGGCAGGCTGTGCTACTCTTGCGGCGGGCAGGGTCACATGGCTCGTGACTGCCCGACTCGCCGATCAGAGGAGCAGCAGACGGTGGAGGGGCCACCCAGGCAGAGGCAGAGGGTCGACCGTGGCGGTCCGCAGGGAGGAGGCGGACGAGGCAGAGGAGCTGGCCGAGCAGCGGGTGGTGGGCGACGCTTCCAGGCTCTACCCCCACCACCACCAGGAGGGCCACCTCGACCACATGGAGCTGGCGGGCAGGGACAGGCCCAGCTCCAGGCAGTGGAGGCCTACGACCCCGACATGCCAGAGATGATTCGAGGTACGATCTGTGTCTATTCCACCCTTGCTGCAGTACTTATAGACACAGGAGCGAGTCACTCTTTCATAGCCTCTGCCCTTGTTCGGAGCTCGGAGATTCCGACTGAGCCGTTGGCTCGATCCTTACGGCTAGAGACTCCTACGGGAGCAGACTCGACGATTACGCACTGGTGCCGGCAGTGTGAGCTTACTCTAGGAGGCGAGAGCTTCGGCTGGGATCTCCTTGTAGCGGCGTCGAGGCCTTACGACGTCATCTTGGGCATGGATTGGCTATCCACGGTTCATGCCCAGATCGACTGTTTTAGGCGCAAGGTGCGATGTGTTCGTACCAACGGGAGCAGGTTTACCTTCACCGGCGAGAAGGGAACCTTTGCAGCACAGGATGGACTTCCGCGGAGGAGAGTGCAGCCTATCTCTCATCAGTTGGCTAGCCTCATCCTAGGAGCAGTGGACGTGCGGAGTCCGGCTTTTCCTGCAGTGGTGGACCAGTACGTGGACGTCTTTCCCGACGACGTTCCAGGGCTACCTCCTCGTAGAGAGGTAGACTTTTACATCGACTTGTACCCCGGGACAGCCCCGATATCTACTCCAGCATATCGGATGGCCCCCGCCGAGCTTCGAGAGCTGCGGGTACAGTTGGAGGACTTGCAGAGCAAGGGGTTTATCCGACCCAGTGTTTCACCCTGGGCTTCCCCGATTTTGTTCTCCAAGAAGGCGGACGGGAGCTTGCGACTATGTGTCGACTATCGTCGCCTGAACCAGGTGACAGTGAGGAACAAGTATCCGCTGCCACGTATTGATGACCTCTTCGATCAGCTCAAGGGAGCGCGGTGGTTCTCAAAGATAGACCTCCGGTCAGGCTATCATCAGCTCATAGTTCGAGACGAGGACGTGCAGAAGACGGCCTTCAGGTGTCGGTATGGCCATTATGAGTTCTTGGTTATGCCGTTCGGCGTAACCAATGCTCCAGCAGTGTTTATGAGCCTCATGAACAGGATCTTCCAGCCATACCTCGACCGTTTTGTCGTGGTCATCATTGACGACATTTTGGTATACTCGACGACTGAGGAGGAGCATGCCTACCACCTGCGAGTTGTGCTAGACACACTCCGAGAGCACCAGCTTTATGGCAAGCTCGCAAAATGCCAGTTCTGGTTACGTGAGGTCCATTTCTTGGGGCACGTCATTTCTGAGGCGGGAGTTGCAGTGGATCCCGCGAAGATCGAGGCAGTGCTAGCTTGGGAGCCACCCAAGAGCGTGACAGAGGTGCGGAGCTTCTTGGGCCTAGCCGGATACTATCGGAGATTTGTGCCAGACTTCTCCAGAGTTGCGGCACCACTCTCAGCCTTGACGAAGAAGGGGAAACCCTTTGTGTGGTCAGAAAGATGTCAGCAGAGCTTCCAGGAGCTGAGACAGAGATTGACCAGCGCACCTATCTTGAGGTTGCCTGAGGAGGGAGTTGGGTACGTAGTTTATTGCGATGCATCAGGGACTGGACTCGGGTGCGTCCTGATGCAGGAGCGGGCCGTGATCGCCTACGGATCACGTCAGTTGAGGCCGCATGAGCAGAACTACGCCACTCATGACCTGGAGTTAGCAGCAGTGGTCTTCGCTCTGAAGACTTGGCGGCACTATCTGATGGGCGAGCGCTTCACAGTCTTTTCTGACCACCAGAGTCTCAGGTATATCTTCTCTCAGAAGGACCTGAACCTGAGACAGCGGAGATGGCTTGAGTTCCTCCAGGACTATGACTTTGAGATAGTCTATACTCCTGGGAAGGGGAACGTGGTAGCCGATGCCCTCAGCAGGAGGTCGGGCATTCAGCTACTTGAGGAGGCGACGGAGCAGCTAGCCTCCTTACAGATATCCTTCGTGGATAGAGACGGAGCAGCCTTTCTTCAGTCTCTCACAGTCTCTCCTCCACTTCTACAGCGGGTCAGAGAGGCTCAGCGTGGGGACGCTGACTGTGAGACCCGGCGTGCACTGATATCCTCAGGCCAGGCGCCTGATGGTTTCTCCCTTGGAGCAGAGCACGACATCCTTTTCAGAGGACGTACCTTCGTACCAGTCGCTTTACGAGAGGAGGTGCTGGGAGAGTTTCACACTTCTCCCTTGGCGGTGCATCCCGGAGTGGCGAAGATGTACCAGGATCTCAGACGACAGCACTGGTGGCCGGGCATGAAGAAAGCTGTGGCAGAGTTCGTTTCGCGATGCCTCACCTGCCAGCAGGTGAAGGCAGAGCATCAGGTACCAGCAGGCTTGGTACAACCCTTGGAGGTCCCGGAGTGGAAGTGGGACGACATATCTATGGACTTCGTGACTGGACTTCCACGCACTTCCAGAGGTCACGACTCCATTTGGGTGATTGTCGACCGACTTACCAAGTCGGCACACTTCTTACCCATCAGAGAGCAGGGCTCAGTGGAGAGCTTGGGACGTCTTTACGTCCAGGAGATCGTACGGCTTCACGGTGTGCCATCGTCTATCGTCTCCGATCGAGATGCTCGTTTCACTTCCCGGCTTTGGAAGGGGTTGCAGGAGGCGTTCGGGACGCGGCTCCATCTGAGCACGGCCTTCCACCCTCAGACGGATGGTCAGACGGAGAGGACCATACAGACACTCGAGGACATGCTCCGTCCATGTGTCCTCGACTTTGGTCGCAGCTGGGAGGACCACCTACCCTTGGTGGAGTTCGCGTACAACAACAGATACCACTCCACCATCGGGATGGCACCATACGAGGCGTTGTACGGCAGACCCTGCAGATCACCGTTGTGCTGGACAGACCCTGGGGAGTCAGCACTCGTGGGACCAGAGATGGTCCGAGCCACGACAGAGAAGGTCCAGATCATCCAGGAGAGGATGAGGACAGCTCAGAGCCGGCAGAAGTCATATGCTGACAGGAGGCGGAGGCCACTGGAGTTCGAGGATGGCGACCACGTCTTTTTGCGTGTCTCACCTCGACGTGCTTTACGGAGATTTGGCCGAGGCGGCAAGTTGTCTCCACGCTTCATCGGGCCTTTCCAGGTCCTCAGCAGGATAGGAGAGGTGGCTTATCGCCTGGCTCTACCACCTCAGTTGCACCGGGTGCACGACGTCTTCCACGTGTCTCAGCTGAGGAGATACGTGCACGACCCGATGCACATCATCGACTTTGGGGAGCTGGACGTGGACGATGGGGCGACTTTTGCGGAGGTCCCAGTGGAGATCGAGGATCGACAGGAGCGGGTCCTACGTGGGCGGTCGATTCCTCTTGTGCGCGTCAGATGGCAGCACGGGAACCTCCAGGAGAGCACTTGGGAGCGAGAGGCTCAGATGCGTGCTCAGTACCCCCATTTGTTCCCCTAGTTTTTGATGTATCTTTACGGGGACGTAAATCCCTGAGGTGGGAGTAATGTAAAGACCCGCAAATTTCAAGGAAATTTTTTTCTTAATTTTCTTTGGAATTTTACAAGAGCGCAGCTTTAGACGGCACCTGATTCCGAGGCCCGGTGTGCCCGGAATCATGTTCCGAAGTTTGGCTCGGGTACGTTCAGTGAACGGACGAGCGGGTTTTTCTATCTTTTGAACCGGTGCCCGGAATCGAATTCTGAGGGCACCGATGAAATCGCAGCGCCGGTATTTGCTTAGAAACGCCTCTTCCGGAGTTGCGTTTGCTCAGACGTGGTTTTTAAATTTTACGGCTTTAAGTCAGAAATAAAATAAAGTTTGTGCGACAACTTTATTTTATTTCACTTAAGCTGCTTGGAAGCCACTTGAAGTCACTTAAAGACGGCTTGAACTGAGTTGAACTGGATAGGATGCTATCCAGAAATATCCTACCCCCTTTGGTAGGATATTTGTGCGGTGGGACCCGCACGAGCCCCGCCGTTTCTTTCGCTAAGTAACGCACCCGCGAAAACCCGTCAAAGTAACTGAAAAGTCAACCAACGCGTTTTCTTTAATTCTTAACAGACCATTTAATTGGGCGGTTTATTTCGTGAATTAAATGGACTGTTTCTTCGTGAATTAAATGGGTCGTTTCTTTCGTTGAATTAATTCAACGAATTGATGGATCGTTTCTTAACCGGTTTCGTGTGTTGGCATGTTTATAAAATAAGACCAACCCAAAAATCCTTGGAAAGGATTTGAAAGAATCTTCGTTCCTCCACCCTCTCCGCGAAGAACGCGAAGAACGCGAAGAACGCGAAGAACGCGAAGAACGCCGGCGACCGGAATTCGACGACGCACACCAAGATCTGCGACGTCGACGAGATCTACCCGCGACGTTCTTCGGCGACGCCTCTTCTTCCACGGCCGATCCTCGTTCGGCAACAAAGGTGAGAATCGGATCTTTTCTTCTCCCTTTTTAATTTCAATATCAACGGAATTAAACTAATTAAATCCGTTGATCTTGATCCGGAGATTGGCGACGCGACGAGCGATTCCGCGACGAAGCGACGATCTCCTTCCTCCGTGACGAGGGATTCCGCGACGACCCATCGTCCGACGACGACGACAAGGTAAGGGTTGTTTGGAACATTTTCCTTCCCGTGATTTTATTTCTTTTAAAGTAAAGAACTTGATCTTCGAACAATTTTAACATTTAAAATTGTTGTTGATTGTTTTATTGTTCCTCCCGTGGATTATGACTAACGCGGAGGGTGCGGGTCTAACGAACAAGACCCGGAAACCCTCCGCCGATCTATTTTGTTGTGCGGATTTGGCGGACGTCGACAAACCGTGCGGAAAGGGCAATTTGTTGTTTCCGCAGTGAAGATCGTCCCCCGGGAGGAGCATCGGCGCAGACGGGAAAGAAATCGGGCCACCGGAGCATCTCCGGCGGCCCGCGGAAGGAGGCGGCGGCGCGGGTCGCCGGCGCGGCGGCGCCTGCGACCGGAGGCGGCGGCGCCAGGCGCGCCGCCGTGGAAATCTTCCGCCGCGGCTGAAGCCGCGGCGGCGGCGGCAGCCGGTTCCGCGGCCGCGCGGAACCGGGACGGACGCGGCGGCCCGGCCGCGTCCGCGTGACAGGCGGCCCCCCGCGGGGCCGCGGTTTCCCTCAAGCCGCGGGTTCAACCCGCGGCGGCGGCGGCTCCCTCGGCCGCTCGGCCGAGGCCGAGCCGGCCGGTCCGGTCGGCCGGGCCGCGCCCAGGCCGGACCGGACCCGGCCGAGCCGGTTCGGGCCGGGTCGAGCCGACCCGGTTCGGGCCGACCCGGTTCGGCCGACCCCAGGGGGGGGTTCGGGCCGGGTCGCCCCGGGCCCAGAACCCCCGTTTCGGGCCCTCTACGGTCTTTCGCCCATATCTTGGGCCTGGGACCTCCGATTGACGAACCGTCAGCGGCTACGCGATCCTTGGATCGAGGCGGTCGTTTCGGTATATTATACTCAAGGTTTCGGAAGACTTTGGGTTCGGCCGGGTTGGTTCGTACACGAAACCAACCGGGCCCTCGGAGCGGAAACACTCATAACTTGGGCTACGGGCGTCCGAACGACGTACCGTCAGCTGAGGTAGTTTTCTCTAAGTGAGATGGAACTTTTGGCATACTCCGCCCGAGGATCGGATACAGGCGGAGTACGGTCGGGTTGGTTTTGCCCTAAAAACCAACCGGGCCCCTAGGACGAAAATGCCAATAACTCTCAGACCGGGCGTCCGATTGACGCGCCGTCTGTCGCGTTGAGATCCTGTTGTCGATACGGAACTTTTGGATACATCAACTTCGGACTACGTGTCAGTTGATGTATCAGCCCCTCGGCTCGTGGAGCGGACCCTCCTAAACGAGCTCGCTATGTGCGGGAACCCTAGCGCTGGCTGTGACCTCGACGACAGAGCAGAGATCCTCCGTGGACTGCGACGACGGCAGAGCAGAGATCCTCCGTGGACTGCGACGACAGCAGAGCAGAGATCCTTCGTGGACTGCAGCGACGACTGTGCAGGGACCTCAGTGGACTGCGTCGACTACTGCACTCAGCGATCCCGTGTGGATCAGTGCCTACAGGTTCTGTGTGAGCCCGATCCTCCGTGGGTCCTTACTACCGGTTCTGTGTGAGCCACTGCCTACAGGTTCTGTGTGAGCCCGATCCTACGTGGGTCTCTTGCGGGGGTTAGTACCTATCGATCCTTTGTGGGTCCGACGACTTAGACGGATCAGTGATCGTCTTTGACGTCATCTGAAAAAGTATACCTGGTTGAGCTGAATCTTATGTTACTCTCCTTTGTGGATTGTGTTGAACTATCATATGTGGATTCACTGTTACTCTCCTTTGTGGATTGTGTTGAACTATCCTTTGTGGATTTACTGTTTACTCTCCTTGTGGATTTGAGTCTTGCTTTCCTTCGTGGATTGAGTTGTTCTTGAGCTCGTGAGCAGAGCTAGAATTGGGGACTTAGGTATATGTATGGGCATATACCTAAGTCGAGTCAGATGTTCCTTCGTGATTGCATCTTTCTTTTGTGCTATATCCTTTGTGGATTTCGGGAGACCTTCGGGGGTCTCGGGGTCCTTACTGAGTAGTTGTACTCACCCCTGCACGGGCTATGCCCGCACCTTGTTGTGTTGGTTGCAGACGACGGACAGCGCTGATCACGGTTGGGGCGTGGAGCAGGACGGTACCTGGAGGTGGACCACTGGTCGGGACGTACTCGGAGCGGACGTGGGACCCGAGGAGCCTGGAGGCTATCTGTACCCACCCTTCAGGTGGGATTGCCAGTGGACGACACGAGGCCGCCGTCTTTTCTTCAGTTGCTGCTTTACTTTTCAGTTGTACTTTACAGTTGGGCTTGTATTCCGGCCCCCTTTACTTTTCTGCACTTTACTTTCCGCTTGCTGACTCTGTGTGGTTGTTACTTATAAAGGCAATGCCTTCCCTGTTACTGGGATCTTACGCCTTGGTGCTAGTCGCCAGCCCCTGGCCTATGGAAGGCGGGCTTGGGGTAGTCACGGCACGGGCCCCGAGGACGGGTCGTGACACAATCTCACATGAATCCAACATTTTTCACATAAAACAAAGGAAATAAAAGAGGGAGGATGTGGAAGGTACTCACTATTACTGAAAAAACATTCAACACAACTGAGGAATTCCATAACACGGTCCCTTGGGAATCCTGGAGAAACTATACTATTTTCATGAAACCCTCAGACATGTCACCCAAGGTCTCACAGATGCCTTTAAATAGGAATTTGGATCTTGTGAATGCCCTTGGTAATATCAACATGATGACACAGAATTCTTTCGACGCATCTACATGATCATATAAGTCCCAATTAATTGGCTATAATCCAATAATGGAGTTGTTTATGAAAGAAGCAAAAGATCACTAAAAAATAGGCGACAAACTCATATTGGTCCATTGCAAATACTCACGAAGATGTGTGGTGCTAGATCCCTTCATTGACTCCAACATGGAATCGTGCTAGATACACCACACAAATCATTGGCCAATATGGTTGGTGAGGACTATATATTAACCACTCCAAAATAATGAAATGGTTGGACTTTCACCAGATACTATATGAAGGAAACTCTCAAGAGAAAGGGTTTTATTCTTCATAACAAACATCTCGTAGCAACTGATCACATGACCAACTGACCCTCTATTAGGTAATACACTATCGAGCAGCCAGAGTAGTTATACTCTACGCCTAAATTCCTCCTTCTGATCTATCATAGATCACAAGAAGGACTTCAAGCCAGATCTATGAATAGAATACCCCACTTTTTCTAGATCACACAATACCCAAAGACAACTCATACAGAATAAATCAAAGGCCCTTGCAATACAGGGTTTGGATTTTTTATTATAAGTGTATGAAATAAGTGAAGGAAATGCTCGCTTACCCTTATGAACTTTAAGTAAGTCATCCAAAGACACAATAAAGAACAATGGAATGTCACTCAGATCTGAAAAACTACTTCAACATGAAATATGGGAAACACATAAGTCTACAGACATGTCATATAATGAAATGTGGTTCCCCATGTGGACATCATATTGATCTCATGAAACCTGATATGTCCATAACCCAAGACTCGTGACTTCTGTCTGATATGTCAACTAACTCATACAATATTGTTATCTCATATTAGTTGAGTCTAGTGGTTTCATCTAGGAATGACAACTAGGATCTCCCAACACGCCCATGGTAGGCTAGTTGAGACTTGAAACACCTTAGACTATGTCATGATTAATCTTGCGGCACCCACAATATGTTTCAATCTTGGTCCTGTGAAGGCTGCCAAGAAAATTCCAACTAGGTCATTAAACACCCTCCAAAGAAGAATTCCATGTCAATAGGGGAAACCTTAGTGTGTAAGACCCAACAAAAAATGGACTAGGATAAATTTAATTCTCACCATACCCATGAAACTTATGATGCCTTTTTGATGCATTAGATCTATACCAAACACCCCAAGGGTTTTTCTAATACACAAGTTCCATATCAATGTTCTATGGGGATAATAATTTTCCATGACTTGTTCCTCACCTTGAGAAAAGATCATGTGGGATTAGGGGGATGCAACGAACACCTAATTAGGTAATATGAACCTTCAAAATGGGACATTTAATCTTCAGTGTATATGTCATGATATATACCAAACAATGATAACTCTGATTGCGGCCATATTCATGATATATATGCTAACTCTCCCCAATGTTTGACCTCCTTTTTTATCATCTATGAAAACCCTAGAATCTAAGTCCCTTATTAAAAGTAATGAAATTGATTATTATTTATCTGTTATTTTCCACAACAAGAATTGATTATGTTGTCATACGAAGTAGTAATGATCATATCATCTTCCATATAAACCCCCATAATGGTATTGGTTGAACTCAATGTGTATACATCGACACAAAAATAACTATGATAACACTAATTCCTTTCATAAATATTATTTATATGATTCTTTTATACGTATTGACTATAACTAATATCTCATTTTAGTGTATGTATTTTCGACATTTAGATATATCGGTCAGCAAGACTTAGTCAGTTCAGGGAGATGATCACCGTAACTCAACCATTAGTAGACTGAAAAACCCACAAAAATACAATTAAATTGATTCCATCCATAACCAAGATACATAAGGCATATATTTGAGACCTAAATCCAATGATAATTCAATTCTATATTGTCACAGTTCATAATTCCTTCATCATCTGCAATGAAATGATCATTCTCCATCCTTTGCTTATCACACCAAGCATAGATCACATGAGCTTATGGTGTTTTGGTAAACATTTCATCTACAATATGAGTCTCTATCATGTCATGGGAAACCCAAATATTTAATATTTTAAGGAATGATCTGTGATAAATTTTATTCTCACCAAACATGGTATAGGAGTGACACCATCTTTGGGTTTGAGCTCAAATATTTGGTGTCTTAGTACCCAAAAAAATGTTTCCTCTAAAGATGAAATTAAATTGTATGGTCTAATGAAATACATGGGTTTTAATTCCTACAATAACCAAGATACGTTAGATGACTGATAATGTCTCAATCCAATCCATATAATAGAAACAGTCTCTTTAAATGATATAATATATTGAAGCATTTGGTTAAACAGCTTCAGCACATAAAAAATTTATTATTATAGAACAATTATGGAGAACTGTGGGTACACAGAGATGGATTAGATAGAGATATATCTGTATTTTTCATATTAATTATAACTAACCTATAATCAATTTGGTAGGGTAATGTCACGAACCTGATCTGGTCTCCATCAAACCGGCACCAAACCCAGCCTGTGCCAATACCCAAAGGGCGTTCCCGATCCCCACAAGATGGCATGAGTACTCGGGTATCATATAATGATAATTGGTAATGATTTACCCGATTTTATAGACATTAAACAACAAACAAACTCAATAAAACAAATCTATATTTTTCAACTAAAGCCGTCTTTTACAAAATTTCAGAACTGAATTACATAAGTTAAAACTATGTTAAAAGACCATTAAAAATGTAAAAAACCAAATAAGGACATCACATGAACCCTCATGGATAGGGGCACCACCCTTAAGCCATCTCCACAAGACTTCACCACAAAGGACCTACCAGAAACCTGAACCACTGGAACTAAAAACTATACCCAACCTGAGACAACAAAAATAACCAAGTCTACTTACACCCAAGGGTATACGTAGGGTGTGAGCCAAATACCAATAGGATAACACCACTAATAGATTCCATGTGATAAACATTTAGTGACGAAAAGAATACAAGTTTTCAAAATCATGAGATTCTAGTAAAAATTTCTAAAAGACGCAACATTAAATAAAAACAGTTTTCAGGTGGGATAATTTAATGAATAAAAACATTTAAAATAAATACCATTGGTACTGAATTTTCCAGCCTCTCAAATGGTATGCCAACGGTATGCACAAAATATCCAGTGAGCACAAGAAATGGGAAATAACCCATAGGCACTAGCTAGTTGTGGGTCCCAGGTACCTCGTATCTTGGTGAGAGTAACCATCACAAATATCTGTTCTCATGCACGAGCCACTAGTAGGGAACATACCCATAACCTAGTGGTCACCAATCATCATCATCATAGTTTAGTTAGAGTTGTAAGCGTCAATCTTTCTAAGTGAAACTAAGGCCAAACCCCACGGATTCACAAGCATACTAGTACACATCTACCCACCAAGATACCCGGGTTTTCCCTTTGTGCTCAAACATGTTCTAAAAGTCAAGAAATATACTTTTCACATGAAAATATCATTTCCATATCAAAAATTCACCAAAAAACCCACATGTATACCACACAAGTCACAAAAGTACACTTTTCATTCAAATTGATTTTGAAATCTGACTCACACAAAAATATCCCACAACACTCTTCACATTTCATTGAAAATTCCAAAAATCCTTTAAAAATTTTTATAAACCATTCCAAGACATTATAACTAACATAAAAACCCACTAAAATAACATATAATTCCTCTTTCATCAACAAAATTCAATTTTCACAATAGATTCACACAAAACAACCTACAACCATGTTTTTCAGCTCTCTTTCCATTTTCTAAAACATTTCAGCACTTTATAAAACATTATAAAACATATATTTGAAAGCTTAAATAACCACCATACCTTTCCAAAACCCATATTAGGTGAACACACGCCCCAAAAAGTACATATATACCCTTTTATCCACTTTATTTAACCAAAAAAAACATTCACAATATTCGTAAAACAACTGAAGTGGTGTAACTATGTCTTGCACACAAAACCCATTTCAAAACACCCATTTAAGACCAAAACCATACCAATTTCTATCAAAAACAGAATTTTCAGACCTAGATATATTTATAAAAAAAATATTCAATTGTTATAAAATAACTTTTAATAATACCACAAAATATACAAATGAAAACACACATTTTCATAAAATGACGTTAAGAAGTATAAAAATGTTTTACACATCAGACCTATTCAAAAACCTTATTTTTAGGACAACATGACACTAGTAAATTACCAAAACAGAATTTTCAGGCCAAACAAGATTTAATAAACCAATTTTATAAGCTATAAACTACACCCAAATAAAACCGCATGATTTACCCTTGAAAACACCCAATTTCAAGTTAAAAAGTGACTATATAAATTAACTCATAACCAAATCAATCATAAACGGTTTTTGCACAACACCAAACATATGAGTAATATGAAAAATGGTTAAATACATCAAGCTAACTCATAAATAATTGATTACACATGGAAACACCTACCTTTTGAGTTGAAGCCCTTGAATCTTGGTGTGAAACCTCAACCGCACCTCTGTCGCACCACAAGGATGTGAAAATGAGCCCTAAACCATAATATTTCACCAAATATACCCCAAATCAAACACTAGGTATGAACCCTAACTTCTAGAAACTCAATAAATTTTTGAATGTGGGAGGAAACCCTATAGAGAAGGAAGGAATTGAGGAGAGAAACACATACCCAAAATAATCTTGAAGAAAATGACCCAAAATCCACCAGCATCTGAATTTGAAAGCATCCAACCCTTCATGGGAGGTTCGAACAAAGATTAGGTGATCCTGTAGGAACTATAATGGGGGAAAAAGAGTAAAAATTGGAGTTATCAAAGGATCAATTAACCTCTCCAAATATGGACGATTTCTGAAATCCATAGAAGTTTTGACCATTTTCTTGATTATATCGAGCTCCAAATTGTTTGAGGATGACATGGGGACGTGCCTTAGGTAATTTGGCTCGTGTGAGAGTTGGAATCACTGAAGCAACACAAATAGTGAAGGAGATATTAAAGAATTAAAATACATTATTAATGCATAAAATGGGCTTTTGGGCAGGCCCAATTCCTTAAATAAAATCCCATATCCACCATGATTATGGATTTATAAATGGTCCAAATTAATATGATGGGGTTAATATATCAGGGGATGACAATTAGGAATTAGAATGGATGAAAAATTTTGAAAAATGAAAGAGTTATAAAGGAATCAAAATTTATTTTTAAATCTGGAATTGGGCTCACGGTTTGGCCCAATTCATAAAAACTCACTCATTCCTCCATAAATGCTTGGGAATCCCTCAAATCAAAGAAAAAATGGAAATTAAATGGAATCTAACGTTAAAATAAGTCATGTATGTGACAATAATCTCAACAATGAAAACTTTCTGCCCCAGAAAGTCACATCAAGGCCAAAGCAACAACCAAACCCAACTGAGAAACCAAGAGGTACCCCTTTGCCAGGTTTCACCCACAAAGGCCAAAACACCTATAGTGATCAATTAAAGATTACTCTCACAACAAAAACATATATCACTTTACTGAAATGATCAATCACGTTCAGACCTTATCCCAAAATAAAACTCCTCAAACACTATCCGAACAAGACTCAAGCAATTAACCCAAACGAACAATAACATTGAACAAAGTTACACTTAGCTTACTTTAACTAATCCATTGGGTGCTCTATAGTCCCAAAGTTTACCCAAGGAAGATGTTAGTAGCTAGATATCTCTGAACAAGACTATCTACACCAATCCAATACCATGGATAAATATAATTTACTGTTACGGGGGGACACAAATATGCTCCACACCATAAGAGACAACCAATAATTTTTTTTTCTGAGAAAAATTCAGGACACTAATAGGGGGAGGCCTGAATGGACTCCCTAGTACATAGGGTAGACTTCCATTCAAAATTTATGGAGGAACATAAATTAGAATCATAGTGTTTCTCCCCACCATAAGAACCAACCATCTTAACTGACTAGTATATGATGGCACAAAAAAACCCAAAAAATTCAAGATTTGGGAAGGTCGCACGGTTAGTCCGCAGAGTTTGTGAAACCATGAACTAACTATGCTGATCAATATTCCTGCATGGCTTCCAGGCACACAGTCTCTTTTAATTGTTCACAAACCATGTGCTCATCCTTTCTAGCCAAATTTTCAACCATTCTCCAAAGACTCAATGGAAACCAAAAGGTGAGGGAATGAAATTGGGCGATGTCATGGGTACAAGGCCAACCAACTATTTCCACCAAACATGAAAAGAAGAAGAAAGATAATGATACCAGAGGTTTAAACTCTTCCTATCTTTCATATTTAGGATAGGACATTGTACAAGGGTTTAAATGACCCTATGATTTCCCCTAACTACGAGCCTGCTTCTCTCCGAGACCTATGGCTGGAGCTCAAATGATTGAAGCATCTTCAGCCTCGCAGTTAGTCTTTGGAAACCCACTGAATGAGAATTCTTCTTTCGGTGCCACCAATAACTACACCGCAATCCTAGATAAGTTTTCCAGACATAACAAATTCCAAACTCACTTTACCCTATCCCGATATTTCACTGAAACAAGGGCTAAAAAGATGCACACACATAACACCTTGTTTCTTTAGGTGAGAAACAATAGATGTAAAGAAAACCTACACTCACCTTCCTCTAAAATGGAAGATTTTGAAGTTTTCCGAAGGGAGACATTCACCCAACATAACAGGGACTCTCAAAGGATTTCATGACTTTCACCTATATGGTCAATCGAGCACATGAAATCATAAGGCATAACCAAACATGACCATTGCAACTGATATAAAAAATTCATGGAGAGGGACCTTATACAACATCCCCAAACAACACACAATTCTAGAAAGTGGCTACAATATCCTATCGTGACCATATTTTCCACACCGTTGGTTTAACATGAACTCATGCTTCATAGAAACTTTTATGAACCCAAAGGTCCTCTTAGACACCATCGAGACACTCATCCACACTAACAACCCTAGACCATATCCACCTTCGACGAATTAGGAAACATAAGAAACTAAGGTCTCTTTTAACCTTACATGAGCACTCTACCATTACAAGAGGATCTAAAAATCAAAGAAATGAATGGGTGTAGACTCAATATATAGATCATGAGAAAAAATATTCCTTATATGGATCAACTGGAAAATTTTCGAATGGAAAAACAATCTAGGTTGCACTTCAGTTGTGCATTAACCCTTAATGGGGTAGACCATATCCAACATGAGAACCTAAAGACCCAACCAAGCTAGTACATTGGTCAAAAATTTCCAAAAAACAGATCTTAACACATGAAGGGATCCACCATAAAGGTGTCCAGAAACATATCTCATAGGATACTACTAATCGGTCCATCTACCCAGCTTACCGACCAAACACAAACTCAAAACACAGTTCGAACATGAGGGGTTCTTAGACTCAAAACATCCCACAACATCTACATTTTCCATGAACACATCATATAAACCATCCCAAACAATTAATCAAGACATCATGTTTCTCTTTAAAAATATTTCTTTGAAAACAAATGGTTCAGTGGTTAGCGCATCCACCAATGGTACCCCATGGGCCTTACACATGCATGTTTATATGTCACACCGGAAACCCTCCTCATCTCCATCCCGAAACTCATCCAGTAATGTCATCAACTATCCATCGTCCCATATAACCCCATGAATGTGGTTTCTCACAAAAATACCAAAGATTAAAACAAAAATTATTTCCACTTTTCAAAACCAAAATGGTTAACCAACACATCCTTTTTCTCAAAACCACTATCCATGAGATCAAAATCCCAACTCACATCTTACAAAATTTTTCATAAAGACACAACCATTTAGAAAATAACTCACTTTCAAGATATTCACATCAATTTCAAAACATCTCATCCCATTAAAACACACTTTTATTATTTAGAAAACTCTATTGGAAACACTTTTCAAAACCAAATTCAATATAGTTCCTTCTTTCAAAAGAGGTGTAAGCACACCGTTTTCCGTTTCAAAAAAATTCTGAATTTTTAGTTCCACCATTTCATAAACCAAACCATTCCCTCCTTATTTGAAAATAATTTCACAATAACTTTCCGCTTCTTTAAAACCAAAGTTCCATGATTTGAAAACTAAAGCACAAAACAATGCAAGACGAAACTAGTTTCAGTGGTGACTTGGAAATATGGTTGGCGACCATATTCGAATAACGTCACCATCACATAGAGTGTTCTAGGGAATATCCCCGGCTCCACATGGCTTTCAAGGCCCTATGATCTCACTAAGACCATTAACCCAACTCTTTTTTCATTTCCCCTAATCATCATCAAACCTAGAAAACCAAAGGACTAAGATAAATCACAAATTCCCCTGGAGAATCGAATCCCGTCATGAGGTGTGGTGATCAGGAACACTACCCATAACCGAAATACCAAGTCCCAACAATCCTAACTCTAGACTATCCTGACTGTTCCCTAAATAACGTGACACAAAGAGTTAACCAGAACCTTCCTCTGATACCATTTTTTCACGAACAGGATCTGGTCGCCATCAAACTAGCACCAAACCCAGCCTGTTCCAATACATGAAGGGCGTTACCAATCCCAAAGGTCTGGAAAAAGTTCCCGGGTATCATTTTATGATAATTGGGAACGATTTACCCGATTTTAAAAACATTAAACAACAAACAAACTCAATAACACAAATCTATATATTTCAACTAAAACCGTCTTTTAAAAAATTTCAGAACTAAATTACATAAGTTAAAACTATGTTAAAAGACCATTAAAAATGTACAAAACCAAATAAGTATATCACATGAACCCTCATGACAAGGGGAACCTCCCTTAAGCCATCTCCACAAGACTTTACCAACAAGGACCTGCCAGAAACCCGAACCACTTGAACTAAAAATTGTACCCAACCTGCGACAATAAAAATAACCAAGTCTACTTATACCCAAGGGTGTAATTAGGGTGTGATCCAAAGACCAATAGGATACCAACACAAATAGATTCCATGTGATAAACATTTAATGACGAAAATCATGTATGTTTTCAAAAACAAGAGATTCTAGTTAAAATTTCTTAAAGATGCAACATTAAATAAAAACAGTTTTCAGGTGGGCTAATTTAAAGAATAAAAACATTTAAAAAAATACCATAGATACTTAATTTTCCAACATCTCATACTGTATGCCAATGGTAAGCACAAAATATCCAGTGAGCACAAGCAATGGGAAATAACCCATAGGCACTAGCTTGCTGTGGGTCCCAGGTACCTCGTATCTCGGTGAGAGTAACCACCAGAAATATCTGTTCTCATGCACGATCCACTAGTAGGGAACATACCCATAACTTAGTGGTCCCCAATTATCATTATCATAGTTTATTTAGAGTTGTATGCATCAATCTTACTAAGTGAAACTGAGGCCAAACCCCACGGATTCACTAGCATACTAGTACACGTCCACCCACCTAGATACTCGGGTTTTCCATTTGTGCTCAAACAAGTTCTATAAGTCAAGAAATATACTTTGCAGATGAAAATATCATTTCCATATCAAAAATTCACCAAACAGCCCACATGTATACCACATAAGTCACAAAAGTACACTTTTCATTCAAATTGATTTTAAAATCTGACTAACACAAAAATAGCCCACAACACTCTTCAAATTGCATTGACACTTCCAAAAATCCTTTAAAAAAATTTATAAACCATTCCAAGACATTATAACCCACATAACAGCCCACTCAAATAACATATAATACCTCTTTCATCAACAAAATTCAATTTTCACAACAGACTCACACAAAACAGCCTACAACCATGGTTTGCAGCTCTCTTTCCATTTTCTAAAACATTTTATCACTTTATAAAACATTCTAAAAATACTATTTTAAAGATTAAATAATCCCCATACCTTTCCAAAACCCATATTAGGTGAACACACACCCCAAACAGTACATATACACCCTTTTATCCACTTTATTTCACCAAACAAAACTTTCACAATATTCATAAAACAATTCAAGGGGTGTAACTATGTCTTGCACACAAAAATCATTTCAAAACACCCATTTAAGACCAAACCATACCAATTTCTATAAAAAACATAATTTTCAGCCCTATATATATTTATAAAAACATATTCAATTGTTATAAAATAACCCTGAATAATACCACAAAATATACAAATGAAAACACACATTTTCCTAAAATGACCTCAAGAAGTATAACAATGTTTTACACATCAAAACTATTCAAAAAAATTCTTTTTAGGACAACATGACACTAATAAATTACCAAACCAGAATTTTCAAGCAAAAAAATATTTAATAAAACAATTTTATAAGTTATAAACTACACCCAAATAAAACCCTATGAGTTACACATGAAAACACCCAATTTCAATTTAAAAAGTGGCTATAAAATTAAACTCATAACCAAATCAATCATAAATAGTTTTTTCACCACACCAAAAATATGATTAATATGATAAATGGTTAAATACATCAAGTTAACTCATCAATAATTGATTACACATGGAACCACCAAACTTGTGAATCAAAACCCTTGAATCTTAGTGCGAAACCTCAACCGCACCTCCGCCGCACCACAATGTTGGGAAAATGAACCCTAAACCATAATATTTCACCACATATACCCCAAATCGAAATCTAGATATGAACCCTAACTTCTGGACACTCTATAAATTTATAAAAGTGGGAGGAAACCCTAAAGAGAATGAAGGAATTGAAGAGAGAAATGCATACCCAAAATAATCTTGAAGAAAACTACCCCAAATCCACCAGCATATGAATTTGAAAACATCCAACCATTAATGGGAGTTTCGAAAAAATATTAGGATATCTTGTAGGAACTGGAATGGGGGAAAAAGAGTAAAAATAGAAGGTGTTATGAAACGATCAATTAACATCTCCAAATCTGGAATATTTATGCAATCTATAGAATATTCGACCATTTTCCCGATTCTATAGAGCTCCAAATTGTGGGAGGAGGGCATGGGGGCGCGCCTTAGGTATGTGGGCTCGGGTGAGAGTTTTAATCTCCAACAAAACGCAAATAGTGAAGGAGGTATTAAAGAATTAATATTTATTTTTAATGCAGAAAATGGGCTTTCGGGCAGGCCCAATTCCTTAAATAAAAACTCATATCCACCATGATTATGGATTTATAAATGGTCCAAATTAATATGGTGATGTTAATATGTCAGGTGATGAAAATTAGGATTTGGAATGGATGAAAAATGTTGAAAAATTAAGGAGTTATAAAGGAATCAAAATTTATTTTTAAATATGGAATTGAGCTCACAGTTTGGCCCAATTCATAAAAACTCACCCATTCCTCCATAAATTCTTGGGAAACCCTCAAAACAAAAAATGAATGGAAATTAAATGGAATTTAACTTTATAATAAGTCATGTATGTGACAGGTAACTATACCCATGTCAAGATTATGAACAAATGAATGAACATATCATAAATCTATAAAATATTCCTAGAGTAGGGAATAATTCATCCCCAAAAAGAAATGGTGAGCCTGACGTCCCATCCTCTAGACACATGTGATTCCCCAAGAGTCACATGGCCTGCAAAGATAGATGATCAATAGCCTTTGTAAAGTAGGTCTAAACCTAGTTATGGATAAGGGATCCATTGGGATATTTTAGGGAAGACAATATTGATGGAAAACACAATGTGTGTGATTTAGTGAGGCCTTATGATATCATTAAATCAAACCATCAAAAGGGGAACCGATTCCATATTCGTGTCCAATAAAAACAAATAAAAAATGGGTAACCTGATGTGAATATCTATGAATAAAAAAATACTGGGTTATAATCTGTTCAATTATGTTACTTTCTCCCTACATGAAAACAACACTGATTGGATCGATATGAATCTATTAGGCCACATTATTTTGTAAACCATATATACAAACAAAGTAGTAATACTATCAGGAATTAGGATTTTTGAAAGTCCATCTATGTGATAAAAATTCATCGTGAGATTAATATCCAAAAAGGTAATATATGAATATTATGATAACCTTACATATATTATTGAGAATATTCACACCTACGATATAGAACTGTTTAGATCGCATTCTCTTTTTTGTATGCATAATTGATGATACTGCTCTCATCGATAGAATTACAACCTGAGAAAATATCTTCAACATCCAACATTCACTCTGGTAACTCTTCTACTGATGTTACCCTCCATGGTTTATAATGAAATATAACATGGTCGACAGATCCAACCACATGTGGTGAATAAGACGGTCTCAGAGTACTAACAACATGGTATGAACCTAACCATGTAAGCTCCCCAGTATATTCTCTAAGAATGGAAACTACTGAATCTGCATCACCCAAAAATGGATGATGTAAATCTAGTTTCCCTCATCAGAAACACCAATCACTTTTGGAGCATATCCCTAGAGCATGACAACTACCATCTTCAATATCTGATGATGGTGGACTATAAAGCCAAATATGGATCCATTTTGATTCAGGTTCCATCATGGAGGCACCTGCTGACTAGAATTACCAACAACACCCCACTAGTACCTATGATTTTCCTTCTAAGGGTTCCGTCACACACAAAATAGACTTTAATTACCATGCATAGGATATAAGGATGATTCATCAGAGGAGGAAGATGTTTAATACTCAGAAGAGGGATCATATTCTCACTCATGCTGATGATGCCTACTGGTATACTCTGGAAGTATCAATCAAGAAGTCTAATATACTTATTTTCTGGAGAAACGTATGTGGTAATATTCATGTAGAAAGCATGGGGGAGGCTCATATCCCTACCCTGGACACAAATCCAATCAGCATATTCTAATAGAACAAGGAGGGTGGAAGTGGGTTCATATAACTGCTTAGATCGAATGTATATGTCATTATATAATGCAGATTGAGAATATGTTTGTTTAATCCCATAACAAAAATAGGTAAAATTCCAAAATGTTTTATCAACAATTAAAGAACTCTACCAGCATATTCAAGCACTCAAACATATAAATTAACAGGTGCATACATCTATCCCTGCATATAGGGAAACACAAAACACTGATCATCATGGAAAAGTGGTTGTACAAGGGAAATCATAAATCCTTGCTCCAAACACGAAGTATTATCATCATATTCCTATAAAGAGTGTTGCAGCAGATCCGAATCATACTTCAATTACAATAGTGGCTCACTGGGTTATAGGGGCACATGTTTCAAAATAGGGGTATAAGCCTGTCGGAATGGTCTGAAGACATATTCCAAAGGCCTAGGATCGGGATTATACCCTCGTACTGACTGGAACAAAACATGTGAGATAGAAAAAACATTATGACAGGCACATATTCTTATAAAAAAATCCAGAAACACACTACAAATTCCCCAGATAGATCATATATCTATATTTTTGCCGAAGCTAACAATGTGAGAATGGCACTAGACTTATGAAATGCTCTTAATCCTTTAACTGAAACTACATGGAATAATCCAATAGATCATGGATGTAAGGATAATATTCAAACATCAACAGATGAATGACTTCACCAGCATCATTCAAAGGAAACATTAAAGGAGGCTCATATTCTTTCTCACATTCTGAAGTCCCATCAGAATATTTTGATGAGGAATTCATATTCAGACCAGTACCATATTTTTTTCCAACTAGGGCACACCAAGTGAAAGCAGCACCCACCTCAAGGTAGGATCATATACTAGCCAAGAAAGACCAACAACATATATCGAAGCCTCAAGATCAAGCCCATACCCAAGTCTTGATTGAGGATCACCTTGTATGAATAGAACATGCCTCATGACAAGCTCATATTCCATTCGATACAGAGACAACTTATTAGAATATTCCAATAGATTCATAATTGTGGGAGTATACTCTCACAGAACAATGCATATATATATAGGTTCAGGTAACCGTCCCACAGTAGGCTCATATCCATATAAAATCACAAATGGAAGTTCATCATATTTCATCCATGATGTATAATACTACCCATATTTCTGACATTCTCAATTTTAGTGTCCTTACGGTTATTCAAGACACATTATCAACACTATAGGGGTCATTATACTCTTTTATATAAGTTGAATCATGATACGTTCATTACAACTATAGTCCTCCTTGTGGTAGTGTGGAGATGGATCATAGGGACTCTACTCTGGAAATCCATTTTGGTCAACCTACCCATGGAGATATCTCCCATGGGAAAAGTAATCCTCCCCCTCTCCAGAAACCTCCATAGAGAGAGGTATTGAAAAACATGACACCTTTATTAAGAAAGGGGCTAGAAACAATAGGTTCATCCTTATATGTTTCCCCATAAACATCATGAAACACTCCACTCTCTTCGACATGTGACCATCATATCCCTATTCTATGGTCAAACCGGATGGTGTCATGTTATTCTAATGAGGAGGAGTCTATTATTGATATACGAAGATAATTAGCAGAAAACAACATCCCAATCATGTCCTACAACTCACAACGTCTAGTTATGAGATCTCCGATGAGCTAGAAAAAGAGTTCATTCCTTACCTACTCCATAATATGTGGGGTACTCATCAATGGTTGAAATACCAATATCTCCATTACCTAGGATATGAGTCTCACCTTCATAAAATCAATATACTCTATTTCTAGCTTAACTTAGCTTCTATCTCTGTGGTTTATGATCTAAAATTGAAAAAACATAGTGAAAATCTACTACACGCTTGCCTCCATTGCATCCTGATACTCCAACAACTGATCTCAAAATACACACTAGGAAAATTTATTTGAGTATGGGGAAATAATGGAATATTACACTTTTATTCTCCCCTAGGACTAGATAAACCCTCAGGCATGGCATCATGTAATGTTATAGCCTCCAGCAAAATCTTGCAGCCATGTAATGCTCGAGATAGTTATTCATTACAACTAAATACTCCTGCTTCAACGGTTCCCATACACCATGTATGGGAATAGAGGATAGCTAATATGACTTCAAAATGGATGCCTCAAGATAATAAGATGACATTATAAACATAGAAATAGAAGTTGTGATCACCCAGACATCCTCCTGAAAGGAATTATTCTCTCCATGGGATACCATTGTACCCAGATACCATGTGAGTGCGACTGCACCACATCACTAAGACTACAATAAAATTTCTCATAGAATCCATCCAAGACATAGCTTGGCCCCATTTGTTAGGATAATATTTACCACCACCTGCACCCCTCAGGTCATCAATACCTAAGATGATTTTGGAAATTCCCTAGATAGTCGTAAGTGAACCCTATCAATCAGTGATGGGAGAATTTATATATAAATCAACATCACTGGGTTCATTTCCATTTGATAGGAACCTAGAGACATTAGTTTTGATTCCACATCATTCCCACCCTACTAGGCTGGGTGCATTTATATCTTCATATCTGTCATTGGAATCATCATGTCCCATAAAAGAGGCATTGGATCCTTAAAAACCCGACCAATCAGTGCCAATGAAATCCCCAAACGAACCTCACCCAATAGGGCTGGGGGAATTTTCATTATCATTGTCACTATAGAGTGAATTAGTCATCTCTATGATGGGAGGATGAAACCAATAGTTGAAATACCACCTATTCATAACACCACAAGACAACCCACTATTAGTCTAGGATCATTCAACATTTACAACTAGAAACTCCCTCAATGTCAATGTTCATTGGTCATAATGAGAGGAGTATATGATAAAGGAAATTCGGGCCCACTATGGTTGTAATTAAAAACAACTCAGCAGGGCCACATGTTTAAACACCAACCCTGATTGAAGCTATGAAAATGATCTTGTTGATTATAAAGTAATGGAAAACCAAAATTTCCTGCTATACCTTTGTGAATATCATCAATGCCAACATGGAAGGTGTTGATCAATAATAAAATGTAGAGGACCACTATGAAAATCATGTACCCCAAGAGGAGGTTGATTTGAACACACCAAATGAGATTGCGCATACCTTTTACCAAAGAAGGATTAATAATTTGGAATATCCAAAAAAACGCATTTCCACCTCCTAAGAGAAATACTATAAAATAAAAAGGGAAATTTGTCCCTACATATTCGTTTACATTCATAGAGGAACAATTGGCATAATATTCGAATGAAATAAGAGCTCTCAAGAAACTAAATGTGGAGTTACACATGGGAAATATTCATGTTAGTATCATCTCCATCTAGATATGAATATTATCCCTCACATAGGTGATCTTCTAGCATGAGAAGTATCTGAGTTTGGAGTTTTATCCGGATCTAGAAAGACAACCTACATAAATAAAGAAGGTGAAAATGATTGGGACATCCCTTTGTTGTGCTGATAGTCTCTCCCTCTCCAATGTAATCATTCAATCATAGGATTGAAAAATGATTAAAAGGAGTTGAAAGAGGGACCACCTCATCAACCCCCACCCACTCCATGTGGATGTGAGGAGTCTATGAATGTAATAATTGAAGATTTACATAATTCCATTGATTCTTGGGATACTCTAATGGAATACATGGAAGGGATCCACACAACATTGTAGCTAGAAATTAATCAATATCCCCAATGTGTGGATGATACTCCATCCCCATCCAACTTTGGAAACCCCACATTTTATAAATTTTATTGTTTACGGGACCCTAAAAAAATCTCACATAATTTCTATCCTGATGTGGGCCAATGATGGTCCCTTAAGATCAATAGGAGACTATAAAAATGAGGTGGTTTGTATAGAATCTGATAAGGGAAACCTTTGTTTGGTACAACAGTCTACTAGTGGGATCTGTTGCATGATGAGAAGACCTTTTTCCTTCGTTCATTTATCAATATTGTTCAACACTAAGGATAATTACAATTTTCAACTGGGTGAACTATGAGAAACATGAGAAATAGATAGTGTTTGACTTCATACCAAGGTGGAAATGTTTAACCAATTTACTCAGCATCCCCCTCCCATAGGAGAAACATTGAAACTCTATACTAAAAAACATAGGGATGTGTTGTTGACACCTCAATCCCCATTAAATATCATAGATGGTTCCACGAGTTTTTTAAAACATCACAACATCTTGAAGAGACTACCCAATGTACCTTATCTACGCATCGACACATACCTACAACATAGGGAAGAATCCAGGTAGAGAACAAGCTACTGATTTCTCTCTCAATCATGAAGTGATTCCCATCCAAGCATCTATACAATCCCTTAACTATTCATCACCTCCTATTGAGTTGCAGCCACAAAAGAATCTCCCTTATATAGAAATACAGAGAAATCAGGGTCGCCTGATATTTGAGGAATGGATTAATAAAGTATGATGTTTCCTAAATGAACCTTCCGAGGTTATTTATAGGCATCCATGGATAATAACCACCTCACACATCGACATCCCATGAGGCCTGATGAATTCAACCTCACTGACCATCCCAACTACTGACCATTCCATAGAAGGCTGGGTCACAATATAAAAAATTGCTTCATCTTCAAAATTTTCATTCAAGTAATGGTGGACTCTGGATAGGTGATTCTAGACAATTCTCGAGAGAAGCTATCTTGAATAACCATTGATAGGTCCAAAGAAGAGGAAAATTGGAAGAAATTTTCATCCATGTGAAGGAAAAGTATTATAACTGGATTATTTGGAAAAATAGTTGATAAATCTCATACCACTCTGAAAGAATAGTTTCATAATCACATGATAGTTTGACCACCTCAAAGTGACACATGATATGTTACTCCCTTCGGTTTGTGTGACCAACATAAATAAGAAGAGAAAAAGTAAGAAGAAACATATTCTACTCTAATTAAATCCCTAACTTTTACAGATTTCTTATCTAATACATTTGTTACATGGGAACGACCCCACCAAACAGAAACTTGATCATATAAAGAAATCATCATTGGTTCTGTAGATGTGATACACCTGTCAAACCCCTTATTTGATGATGGGTATTCCCCCAAATATGGTATTCTTTCATATAACTAGGGAATGGGAGGCAACATGTTCTAGAGCCTAGGATATAGGGGATACCGCTAGCGTGGTCCGACTCAATAATATGATTATATTCCCTTAAAATATATATGTGAATCTAAAACCTATGGGAAAGCACGCCAGTCAACTTGATAGAGGTAGGAAGTTTCCTCATATCCCACTAGAAGTTTCGAGCACCCTATTATCTTTAATTACCACTTAATGATGATTCAGTATTTTGAAAAAAGTAATGAGGAAGGCCAGTGTGACCTACATCGCGGGAAGCATATACTTCTTTAACCTTCACGCAAGCACCAAGTCAAACTCCATCAGATTCTCGAGCTCATGAACAACACATTCTGGAGTAGGCCCGTATCGAGAAGTATTGTCCTCTGGAATAAAATCACGATGTTCTAAAATATCTTTTTGTAGTCCTATATAATCTCTCAATCCCTGATGTGCTTTATCTTTCAAAATAACACAGGGAGGAACTTATGGGAGCCCTATGAAGTCCATAGGAATTCAATAAATAATACGCTACATCTGAGGACAATCAAGTGGAGACTACTTCATTAGGATTTCATGCTACCCTCTCATTCACTGATTAAGATAAAGAAGAGTCCATCAAATTGAACAAAATTCCCTTGTATGTTTTGGGAAAACTCAATAATGTCATTGTCGAAGGATTATAATTGATAATGTATCGGGGATCAATCTCATCTAAGTTTGAACCCTCCAACTGATGGGGAATATATAAGGGTACATATCCACTAGAATGATGACCATTAAAGGGAATGATAATAATGAGAAATTAACTATAAATATGATCAAACTCATGGCCCAATTTTGTGAACATACATCTATGGACTATTTTTTGGTTATCTAGTAAGACACTGCAAACAATACCCTACGTGTATGGACCTGGATATATACCAACATAGCGGTAAAATAAATATTCCATCAATGTATAAATTACCCCATTAATGGAAAAATTAGAATAATAAATGGAGATAAAACCCCCTACGGTAATTGTAGAGAAACATATGCTAAAGTATATTTTTATAAGAAAGTAAGAATGTAACAAATGGCAGATGATGATATATAAGTTTTAGCTCCCAATGGCCTTGGCACCTCCTCTATGATTTCCTGCATCATAATCGATGAGGATTATGTTCTCCCCAGAAATATGATCTATGTAACATATCTAATCCTAGAGTCCCAAGACACACTTGTCCTCAATAAGAACATCCATATCTGATGTCTCTATGCAACAACTCAAATAACAAGGGATGTCGATAACTATTATAATTTCCTCCCTCACTAAGATATTGACGAAGATTCCCTGAGATTTCTATATTCACCAGAATTTGTCTCCACGAACTCATAAATGGATGAGGATGATCTAAATAACTCTCCTCCAGAATTCGTGGAAGGTGTCTCCACCACTATAGATGAGCATAGAAAGATAAATCTAGGAAAAGAAGAACACTCATGGCCTACTATTATAAGATCCTCTGTGACCCTTAAAGTGAAATATATGTACATGAAATTTCTAAAATAGAATGGATATGTGTTTGCCTATAAATTATTCTGAAATGATTAGATGGAATCTACAAGTGGCTACACACCATCTCGTACTACATGATGAACAATGATACATTAAGATAGATGTCAAGAGAATGACCCCTTCTCATGAAACCAATGTATAGGCATAAGTTAAAAAATTGATCAAATCCAAATTTTTCTGTGAAGTGATATACCCAAGGTGGCCTTCCAGACACATCCCCATTAAGAAGAAGAAAAAATAAATTAGGGTCTTTACTGACTTTACATACCTTAATATGAATTTATCAAAAGATGAATTCCCATTACTGATAATTGAACCCTTGATCGATGAAACTTCTAGCTTCCAACAATTTTTCTCCATGGATGGCTAATCGTGGTAAAATAATATCTAGATGGCCATTGAGGACAAAGAGTCCCCCAAATTTAGGGTTCCCAAAGGATCTTATGCTACGAGGTCATGCCCTTTGGATTAATGAATGCTGGAACCATGTATCAGCACACTATGAATCATATCTTTAAGGCATTCTTGGATAGGATAGTTCAGTTTTGTGTTAAAGAATTAGTCATTAAATCTCGACATCGATGTGATAACTTCATGGGAATTCTAAAAATATTTGATAAGTTGTGAAAACAAATTATAAAGATGAGTATGATGAAGTGTGATTATGTGCTAATAGTCAGAATTTCCCTTGGATTTGTGGTCCTCCATCAAGACATTGAGATTGACCTAGAGAAGATGAGTGTTATTTTAGGAATATCACCACTAAAAAATTCCAAATAATGGAGGGACCCCAATGACACCTCACCTACATTCAGCAATTCATAATAGTCATAGATGGTAAATCTACCCCCTTCACCAAGATAATTAAGAATGTATTCATCTACCAATGGGATGATGAGTGTTAGGAATCCTTCAAAATCTTCAAGTAGTAGCTGATGCACCTTTTGGTTTTGATGCTTCCGGTGGAAGGAAGGCCACTCATCTCATATTTCTCTTCCAAGGAATCCACATTGGGCACCTTAATCATGTAGAAAAATGATGTGGGAAGTAACAATAATTTCTATTACCATAGTCAGAAAATTATAGGTATTGAGACCAGATATTATGATTTCTGCAATAATACCCTTACACTCATATTCACTGGGGGAAATATAATGCATTACTTGCAGCACCACAAAGTCAATCTGGTCTTTCATATTAACCCGCTCATGTGCAACCTTGTCCATCCAATTTTTACCAGACACATGGACTGATTCATTGTCATTATTCAAAAATATGACATTAAGTTCCTATTATAGATTTCAGTAAAAGGGAAATCCCCTTCTAATTTCTATACATCACAACATGCTTCAGAAAATACACTGGGAGACACTGATATCTATGATGAATAGGTATTTTATTCCCATGATACTCCTCAGACATGAGAAATTTACATTGAAGGAAACTCCTCATGTCCTGATGACACTAGAATATAATACTCTAAACTCAACCGGGTTGGTCTTGGGATTGTTCTTGTCTCTCAAGACAATGAAATTTTGTCTTACTCTTTCTCACTATACGAATTCTACCCTAATAAAGAAACTAAGTTTCATGACCTCATCATTGGATGGGAACTAGCCCAATAGCTGCACATAGACTACATGAATATCAAAGGGCACTAGGAACTAGTGATAATGTAGATCAATGGAGAATATACCCTCAAAAGGAAGAATTGGATCATCTCAAAGGCTATGTTAGGGGATTGATGATAGAGTTCACTTTTGTGAAAACATTTTATTATGTCCCCTAATTACAAAATGCTTGCAACGATGCATTGACTACTGTAGTGGTTGTCATGGTTTTCCCAGATCTGGAGGAAGCAACCTTCTATATTAATCATCAAATAATGTTTTTATTAAACTTCGAATGTGATATAGAAGAGATTAATAATGTCAACATCTCCCCCAAGTGTTATGAGACAATAAACACACTGGGATGGATGTTCCATATAACCATCTATCTCCAAGACATAAATCTCTAGATAGATCATGCAGAAAGGGAACAAAATCAACACCGGTCAACAAACATCACTCTTTAGGGTTTTCCAAATGATCAGGAAGTCCCCTAGAAGAATGTTTTTCAATGAGTTATCTTAATGTGCATATCATAATAAGAGAATCTCATCATCATGGAAGATTTTCATGTCCTTATGGTACCTAACAATCTAGAACTAGGCTCTCCCACCAAATTAGGAGGTTGGGATACTACAAAAAAACAATGATATAGGACAATGTGGAATTCACCAAAAAATTTCATGCATTCCAGACCCATGAAAACGTCATCCATCATCCCCCAGAACTAGTACATATAGCTAGGTATTCCTATCCACTTTTCGTTTTGGGGATGTATGTTCAGGGGACATATCACCACCCTTATTTAATAATTTCAAGTACATCCTTATTGCTACATAATTTCATTCAAAATATGATGAGGAAATACCACTAAAAGATATTAGAACAATGAATGTCATCAACATCATTATGTCCCATTTTATCACTAGGTTCATAGTCCCTCACATAATCTTGATGGACAACAACACAATATTTTGTTCCACAGAGTGGAAAAAGCTTTACCAATAGTACAAAATGGAGCCCAATCACTCATGTCACTATAATGAAATGGAAAATGGATAGATAGAGGCCTTTAATACGTTTTTATCAAATATAAATCAGATGATTTAGAAAAAGGATTATAATCCTTGTCCGGAAAAAACTCTTCCATGTTTTATTGGCCTTCCATAAAACCACATATACTGTGACACAAGTAATGTCGTACTCACTTGTATATGGAACTGAGGTAGTATAACCCACAGAGGTCCAGCTACCCTCAACCAAAATATCCATTTTTGGAAAAATATTTGATGATATGAAATCTAAAAAGTGGCTAGATGTGTTAGAAGAGAAATATGAGAAATGGTTTTGCACATTAAATTTTATAGAAATAAATCTGAACCGGATTTCATGAGCCTTTAATAAAAAAAATTATTTGTTAATTCAATCAAGGATATATGGTGTTGGATCTTTAAACCCCAATAACACCCAGAATGAATCACCTCAAAACTGGAGCCCAAGTGGGGAGGACCTTATTTTATACATAAGATCTATAAAAATTGATCATACACATTTTCTATAATGGATGTGGTGTGTGGAACATCACCCACATATGAAAGATTTCTCAAGAAATTATTTTCATATTAGTCTCTATGAGGGTTCCCACATCAATGTAAGTCCCATCATTCATCCAAACTGCACGTTGTGAAATAGTATAATGTTCTTTCTAACTACATGACATTAAATTGTGTAGAGTCTGTCCTTACTGCGAGACAATAAACTACAAAATTTTTTAAGAACTATGTATGGATTGATTCATATCACCACATGATAGGTAGTGACCCCCAAATCTCAATTTTCTATCTAGAAACAAGATCATTTTCAATTAACATCATGTAATCTAGTGTCCTTACCACATGAAATTAAACTGAAAGAACCCCAAAATTACCCCTCTCTGACTAGTGGCCCAATTCCCTTACTGAATAACATAAAATACAAAAATCAATGATATTCATCACCATTCACATTGAGCAACCTATATCCTTTACACATTTCATTAATCTACAAGCTTCTTCTAGTACTATGTATGGATTGATTCTCTTTTTTTAAATGGTTGTTGGTGCTAAATTTCAGTTAAGTGCATGAATATATATTTTTGAGACAACATAAGGCATATTTTGAATCAGCGAACAATACTGAGACACCCATGGGAGGTTCACACAAGATCCGAGGTCTACTCTCAAGATTTAAAACCACATGAAAGTTCTTCCATTCTCAATTCTATATCAAATCGATTCTTCCACATAATCCTTCTGAAAAACATCCACATCAGAAGAGATAAATAAAATCAGCTGGCATGGAAGAAGAGGTACCACTTGAAAGATTGTCCATTACCAATGAGACATCTAATTCCACTTGAGTGCATTCCACCTTTCATTCCACCTCTGAAGTTTTTAGAAAAAAATTGAAACATAACACCTCATTCTGGGGTACCAATACAGAAGATGAACTGTCGTTATCATGCGTGGAAGATGACCCCTTCTATGACCACATGAAAGACATGGGATCAAGGCAATGGTTATTGCAAGATACGTCTCCCAGTGGTCCTCCATTGGGTGATCCATAGAGTTCATGATCCCCACATGTTTTCTTTTTACTCAAAAGAAAACTGCATGTAGAAGATGCTTCTTGAGTTCAAGTATTACTTTTGAGTTGTGCTTATTTCTCCATTAACCCCTAATTGTGTATGCAGACTTCCATCTTGCACCAAACTTCTCATCATCCACACATGCCACCAATCAAACATTCCCCCATCCTATGTAACCCATGTGTCATCCTTACGTAAAGTCATAATTTCCATGCAAATCTTGTATACAAAAACCCTATCTTTCATGCCCTTCCTTCATGTGTCCCTCCAAGCTTGCACAAAGGGATTTTATAGTCCCTCTAGGGCTTCCCCATTTTGTGTTTCCCGACCCAATTCTTATTATCATAGGTAAAATTATGTATATTTCTTCTTCACATATCCATGATTATTTGGACCCCAAATTGATCACTCCACAACCCCCATTAACCCACATCATTTATGGTGCCTTCCCTTCAACAATTTTTAGAGCACACAAGTTTTTTTTGTCCTAGGGTGAGGAGTAAATCATCATCGTTTGAGATAGAGGATGTTAAACTTCCAAGATTCTCCATAATCATGACACATCACTAAACTGTGATCATCTTATGAGTTAAAATCCTGATACAACCATGAAGGGGATGTTCACTAGCCCCCTCACACTCCACTCTCACTGCACTTTATCACCATGTGTGCCTCGAGCAGCCGTTTCATAGGCACCAAAACTCTTTGATAGGGTGCTCCAAGTATGGTCGACATATCATCCTCACACATTTGGACCCATACTCAGGATTACCTCTTAGAAAAAGCCCCCAAATTTCTTTCCTTGGGCCTATAGATATCCGTAAGTCCTATAAAATTCTTTATGGCTGCAACTTTCCTGACACGATCTTCAGGTCCCTTGCTGCCTCTTTTTTATGACACTAAGGATTGATCGTGTGAGCTTAGAGTATTAATTCTCCATGAAATCTTCTTTGGGCCTTCATAGCATGTGATCCCCACTCCCATCATTACTAAACTACATGGAACTTGAAATTTTCCCTTTTTAGGGAATGTACATAAGAAACATCCTTGAAGTTTAAGACCATCACCCATCAGTCCTGGACACTTCATATCAGTTCACACTCATCCCGCATGTTGTTAAACTGTATGAACCTTTCATTCAGCATGACATAAAACTATATTCTTTTAAACTATGTGGGTTTTAATCCTTATCTCCAAGATAGGGTATGTAGGAAGCCTCCCTGATGATCATCCCCAAACACTAGTATACTTTAGTGACACCATTGTTTGAGCTGAAAACCTTGGTTTACCCCTTGGAGGTCTCAGACCAGTTCCTGGAAAGCTAACCATGCATAATCACCACTCTCAATTTTTACTCCTCTAAACCAGTGTTCCCCTCTTGCGATGGGCTGCTAACCACGTGTAATCCCCAACATGTCTCTAGGATTTTTTGCTTGATGTACACCCTGATTCTATGCCACATTACAAAACTATATCGACTTTGATTATCTACCATGGGGATACATCGGAAGCCATCATGAGGGTCAATCCCCTCATCCATATCCCATCCTGTTCTCTCCCTTGAGTCTTTCTGTTTCAGGGAGATCATTCCTTAACTCTGGGGTTTTACTTCCTTTGATTATAATCTATATTGAGAATCTCACGAGCCACCTCCTAAAGTGACTCATCACCCCATCAGAGAACTCCATGGACATTGATTACCCAGCACAGTGATATATAAGAAACCTGTTGGAGTTTCAAGCCCAATATTTTTACCTTCACACAGGTTCTCAGTTCTTTCATCATTAAATCCACCCACAGACACTCCATCATTATATATCTTGATTTTTACTAGGGCATCCACATCCCAATGCAATCATGTCATCCATATGAGAAACTAAACATGTGTAATCCACACACCAACCATTCTAACTACATGGGTTTTGATCCCTATCCTCTAAACAAGGTACATAGGAAGCCTCCCATAGGATCAATCCCATATAATGGTAAACATTTGTGTCCCCATTACTAGGACCAAAATTTCTCTGATCCACCCATTATGGTGTTCAGATTCACCACCATAGTGTGACTACTTCCCTTTTGGTGCCACATCATCCTAGGTCCACTCATTTTGGAAATTCTGATATATTCATCTAGTTTTCCATTTTTTTGATACACCCTCACTGTGTGACACCTTCCATATTTGGGTCACACCACCCGGGGTTTTATATTTTTGGGTGTCCTGATCCATCCATCTGGTGCTTCGTTTTTGTGATCCACCCTCACAATGTGACAAATTTACTTTTTGGGACACACCACCATAGGTCCACAATTTTTGGGTGTCCTGATCCATATATCTAGCAGTCCCTTTTTTGGATCCACCATCATAGAGTGACATATTCCCTTTTTGGGACACACCACCCTAGGTCCACTCTTTTTTGGATTCCTGATCAATCAACATGGTGCTCCCTTTTCGGGATCCACCCTCACAATGTTACATATTACTTTTTTCAGACACCCCACCCTGGGTCTGCTCTTTTTTTCATTTGTATTGATCCATCACATAAACATTCTAGGTTCTATATTCTAGGGATGTACTAATTGGATTTATTTCCATGGGGTGTATTTTTACCTCTCATTTTATATCCATAAGATGGTAAAATAATGGACCAACACGTGTTGAACATGGGATGTTTGAGGAAAACCTATGAAACTACACTGTAGGTTCCCATATCCACTCAATGTTAAACTCATGGCATATCCTATGTTAATCATGGGAAGTGGAAGAAAACCTCAGAGACATGACTATGGAATTCACTTCCCCACATTCTAAGTGGGATTCCTCGGGCTTCTGCGCACATGAAAAGCCCTATCAAAGGTAAATATATGTGTACCAATGTCTCAGCATCCAGATATTCTTCGAAATACATGATGTTATCATATACTATGATCAATGGTTACTGCCCTGTCGAAACCCCTTTGAATTTCTTGATGGAAAAACAAATTTTTCTGGAGTCCACAATGATTTGGCACTGGGAATGAGATTCACAAACGATGAATCAAATATATGTGGGAGGCCTGGACTATATGACAATTTTTTTGGAGAAATCCACGTAAGGAGGATCTGACATACCATCATCCCATTTTGATCAAGGATAAAACCTCTATAATGATGTCATGATACATCCCACCTTTAGAAATAGGGAATATAGGGAAATAATCAGCATGTCTCCACCGATGATGTGTTCCCTAGTGGAATGCATCAAAAATAGAAATGGTGAACTCGAAGTGAATATCTTCTCCTCAATATAGAGATTAGTAGCATTTGATACATAAGTAGATAAGAATTCCACCATATCCATTTATCTAGTTCCAATTCCCACCATGAAAATAGTGGACCTAGTGTGAAACTCCCAACGATTTAGGGTTGTTAATCATTAAGAATCCCAAACTATGACATTTTCAGCATTGATCATTCTATCCAACCATGGAAGGATGAATGTCGTTGGGGTACTGGGCATCACTTATCTATTATCTGTAATGATAGTTGAATCTTACTATATTGTAGCAGCTGTTCTATAGCTATAGAAAACCAATATCCTTCCAACCACAAATTCATGGGTTGTGAAAACACTAATTTGGCCATCCAGCATGGATTCAACTATATTTTGATGACTTCCACAACAACTGTTATTGGGTGCCCACGCCCCATATCACCATCATAATATATTCAAAGGAGGCTAATTGATACATCTATTTGATGATATGAACTTTAAGGGGTCATCCCAACAAGGGCTATGGACCATCATTATTTGGAGGCTTATGTGCCTCGTTATTATCACCGCCCCAAGGGTCGTGTACGGAGCCACTCTTCCCAAATCTGATGTTCAAAAATATCGAGAGCCTATCCCTAAAACACAATTTTGACTCACTCCCATATGATGATGATGTAAGCTATGTGTGAGTCCTCCCACCTATGATTTCGGCCAAGGATCCACCAATAAGGGCTCCCACTAGGCCACTTAAGAACTGTCAGTCAGTCCTGTAGGCTAAGGAGGAGGTTGTCCATGCCCTTTCACAACATGAACTAGTTTTTTTACCTAACATAAATGTCATGTGAAATCCCATGAGGATTCCCACAAAAATGAATCATCTTCTACAGATCTAGAGGCATGAGCAACCACTAACATGCATAAAAAAATCCATGTTACTACAGAGTAAAGGTACCACTACAATTGAGTGGGATTCAGATCCCAACCACCCCTTGGGTATTCTAGGTCGACTCTTCCAATCTCAAGTGTAGACGACAGCCGTTCCAAGACAACCCGTGGTGTTCACATTCAATATGCAGGTCCTACCCATACTTCCACCAACCAGAGTGAAGTTACTCCCCACTCCAATGTTCAATATGGAGTTCCTCCCCATGCTACCACCAACGACCCAGGCGGAGGTCCTCCTGATTTTTTGAATCCTGACATGAAGGTTTTCCTATTTCCTATAATCTCAGGTATGAAGCTTCTTCCCTTGTTTTAGGATATAGATGTGAAGGTCCTCCTCGTGGCAGCATCAACCAAAGCGAAGGTCCTCCCAGATCATGTATTCCTAACCATGGTGGTCCTTCTTGTGTTCTATTCGATATCTTCCTAGGTCCTACCCACACCCTTTCTCATCCAAGAAAAGGTTTACCTCACTCCAATATCAACCCACATTGTGATCCTACACATGAAAAAGATCTAGCATTGTCTAAATAATAGTCCTATGGAAGGATGGTGGGTCTCCACCACCAGATAAAGAACAATGAGAAGCCTCCGATCACAATCAATAATGCCACCATTTAAGACTCCAAATAAAAATGTGATCCGATGATGGAACCTTAACCCGGATCCTCTATGTCTGGGACTAGGGCAGGAACTCGATGTTTCTACTTCATCCTCTCGGAATGTGAGATTCACCATATCCCCGAATCCCTCCATTGATAGATGTTAGAGGATAAATATTTGTCTATATTATGGGGTCTTGATGTAAAATCCTATAAATAATTATCGGTATATTTATCTACATATAAAAGAGACCACACAGAACTATTCTGGGGACTATTCATTGATAATCACTAGCATGATCTACAATCGATGATTATCACTCTTTTATGGGATGAGGTTTTTAGTACCCCTTATTATAAGGATATGGTGGTGTAGTCAGAATAGTGTAAAAGAAGCAACCTAATTTATAGTAATTTTTTGGCTCCAGCGCAGTACTCTTCACCTTCCAGTCCACCATCGCAACATTCTATGTCATTTCCATTACCTATCCCACATCATCCCCCAGTCAATGAGTTGAGAAACAATGTGGTGGATCCTAAGTCTTATAAGAGACGTTTGTGGGACATTCTCTTAGCAGGCCATTTCCTCATGATGTTCTGTCCAATGGGAACAACAAGCTTCGATGTTCCTAAATCAGTCACCCAGGATGAGGTTATGTGCTACCACCAAACATTAGGGATTACACATTTTTTCCACTATGGTCAACTATTTTGTTACCCCGGTATGTGGGAAAACATTAATGACATTAACCAGTAGTGCCACCTTGTTGATTTGGCCACACATCCAGTTGTTCAAAAACATGAATCACCTGGTCATCATCAAACCCTCCAAAAATGATGTGCCCAGATATTTACATTTCTCTATAGAATTATAATGGAGGCTTCTCCATTTGTCCAGATCTATAGATGGGGGAAGTATAATACACTTTATTTTAGTATTATCCTTACCCATCCAGGCTCACTTTCAGATATTGAGGATATTCCTTTGAGCATCGATACAAAAAACATGGTCATCGATGATATATACATGAAAGAGGGAACAAACATAGGATCTGGATAAGATAAAAAGCTAATTGGGGAATCCAAACACTCGGAAGACCTTGCAGGTGTACATGCATTCCATAAAATAAAGATACATGGACTTCAACAACATTCCTAGTCAATGCCTATCAGTCCATACCCCAATAATATTAAAGAGAACGTAGGGACTGTGAAAGCCCCTGACCTGTCTAGTTCAGTTCATAAGAAAGAGGATGGTTCTAAAAAGGTTATGTTGCAACATAATCTCACCAAATAAAGAAATATGGTAGATGAGATCCTTAGTGAGAGTCTCTTGGAACGACGTCCAGATTATGGTGATCATAGACTGGGGAAACAAGGACATGGGAAGGTACAATTTCCCCTGGTGTGTTCTTTCCTACTAATCTAAACAACTATATTGATCTAGATAGGGTAAAAGATGGTGTTTGTCAAAAAAGATCCTGGAATATGTCACAAAATCCTCCTGAGGTACATGAAAACCCGCCTCTAAACATAGCTCAGGTTCCATTAGTCACTCCACAGGCTCCACTGGCCACTCCTCAATTTCCTCCAAATTCCCCAGGGGCATTCCTTAAGCTCCTTGTGTAATTCCACCCGTCGCTCCATGAGATGATGGGTCCAAATACCAAGTGGAAGAACCTACCAATTCATTAGTGGTCATAGTCCCTCTTCAAGATAGAAAAACTTGTTCTGATGATCCAATTACTGCTCTAATTTTCTCACCATGAGGCTCTTCAAACGAGACTGGTGGAAACAATGATTGATAGTAAACCATATTCGGTAGGGGTGGATGATATTCCAACACCCCTTAGCTTCATAAGTCCTACATTATCCACTTTCAATGGGATGGGAAATTCATTATAGCATCTATCAAACTTTCTTTAATGGTGTGGAACCATGTTGAGGACTCCGACATAGTAAGAAGCTTCTAAGATCTGGTGGGTCGTACAGACACTAGAGGGACCTACATTTTTTAGTATAGCCAATAACCTATTGGGTCCAGGTCCGGTTGGGAGGATATACACATGTACTGTCTCTATTAGTTCAGTTCCACCACCTGAAAGGCATGTATAGTCGACCTCTACCTATACAAGAAAAGGATGGAAGAGTGCGTTACAAACCTTATCTCCAGGTGGAAGGGCCTCACATATTCACTATATATGAGGTTGACTTAGGAGAAGCTGCTAATGATCTGCCTGATGAATCTGAAAACTAAATAGGTCCCCTAAATAATCAATCATAACATCACATGTAGATTTTGGGATTTATCTGAATAGGATCGTTGTCTAGAGGAAGCCCTACAAGAAGCCAAACACGCAAGCTTATTTCCCCCAGCTCCCGCAAGAAGGGTCACCAAGGTCGATAGCACTGCTATTGTGCAGATCGAGTCCCCAAGATAGCTAGAATTATTACCATTGCAACCTAATCAACAGCCTCGCTGAGGTCCGCCACCTTTGGCTCATCCTATGGCTTAGAATCGTCCGCCTTAGAATCAGAATGTGCCACCGCGTAACACACACACCACCACTTAGTTGAGAGAACCAGGTTCTTCCACCTTGTTTAGCTCCAGCTACTCACTCGGGATTGTCTCCTTGGGCCCCTCTCCATGATCGAAGAACCCATACCTATTCTTTCAATGAGACATAAGTCCCCAGATATTTTCAGAGTTCCTTAGATTAGGGGAACCTTTGCTTATCGGAATGAAAGAATCCCAAAGAGGCAGATTTCCTAGAACACCATAGCTATTTCCACCATCACCAGTTACCCAACTAAACCATCAATAATTGCTACATGTTCAAGCACTGGCTCCATGACTGTGTTGATAACATCATATTCATATTCGTTCTAGCCCTAGAACACGTAGCGTGTGTATCTGTTATGCCTGAAAGTGATAGTGAAGGTGAATGAAAGTAGGATTCTAACCAGGTATCTCAAAAGTATGATGATTAGATAGATAGCATGGAAGCATCTTGTGCCCATGATATTATATGTGACTGTTTAAATTGTTCCGAGTCTTCAGAATTCACTGTAGTAACTTTAGATGCAACCTCTATGTTGATATCTCATCCTTCGTCTTCTCATGAGATTGAGCACCGACAACGCAAGGGAGAACAAAGACCTCCCTCAGAATCTAAACAATCCAATACTCTGGTCAACATTAGGCCCCCAGAGATGGGTATTTCTCCCAGAATCAGACCAATAAGGGATGAATCATCAAATGACGACTAAGAGTACAATTCTGGGAATATCGTTGAACTGGTAAACCCTTATACAGTTCCTAATGACGAAGAACAGCAGGATGGCCCTCTTAAAATCTCCAGTTAGAACCAACGCCGATGAATTGGTTGGTATTTGAAAATTTAGAATGTGTTTTCCAATGCATCAAGCCATGTTGTGCATGCCAACTAGACCATATAGTTGGATTAGTGTAGAACTCATCACGCAAAACATTCTTACCTAGTTTTTTCAGATTCACCACCACCACCATTTTTATTAATTTATTAGGAAGAACCGCCATGAAAATTGTGTGATTAATAGTGTTCTGTTACAGAATGAACTCAGTCTTCTAGATGTCAGTCGATGGTAAATCTATATAGGTCAATAGATGAGAAACAACATATTACCAAAACTAGAAAGAATCCACCACTTTAACCAGAAGCACCCATTATACATCTATTCATGGATCGACATTATGTTTGAATAAGTGTTCTCCTCAAGCGGAAGTATGATGTTCTAGAGAGCCTTTCTATTATTCACACATGGATCTCGATCCCCAAGGCGTTCATCCTATCTGGAGATATGTGTGATTCCCTTTCCATGGATTTAAGAAACCCATCTAGTTTGAGACATATGTATTAGTCCCAGAAGACTTCCACGCTGAGTATCTTGAGTATGTAGATCGTCAGGACATAATTTATTTCTTAGGAAAAGATGAAGGGTCTTATATATAGGGTCACATGTACATTATATAAATAACCATCCAGTTCAATGTTGTGGAAGTCCACCATTATTTTTTTAAAATAATTTCTAGGATTAATCTCATCCTATCCCAAAATCTCTCTATGTTAGGACTACATAAAATGGATCTGATGCCCTCTAACATGAATATTCAGAGTTATGATAGGAGGGAGAAAACAATGGTTGACAAGATCTTCTTGAAGACCTAGTTTGGTGGCCTTGTTTCCAACACTTAAATAATGGATATCACACATGAAAACACTTACAATACATTGATGGGTAGTCCATGGATGCACTTGCATGTGGAATTCCCTCCATTATATTACCAATGCCTTATGTACTCCCTCAATGGTCAAGTGGGTGTGCTCCAAGGTGATGTGTCTCCCTTTACTTCTTGGGAATCCCACTACATAGATGTTTTCTACTACCTAAGTAATGGAAAGTAGGTAAAATCAAATGAGGTTGAGAAAACTACCACTATGAATGAACTATGGATAGACTTGGATAATGGCTTCATTCTCCTAATACATCGGTTACTGGCCACGACCATGAAGCAAGGGCACTACTTCATCAATTCTGGAGGAAGCGAAAAGTGCATCTCTGGGTATAAGGAACGTAGAAATATCACATTGTAATCCTATATGAATTAGGATATGATGATTCCAGATCCCCTAACCCCCTATAATGTATCAGGATGTGATCCCCATGGAAAAAAATAAGCCACACTTGCATATTCTGCCCGGATAGGTTAAACTGAATCAAGATGACATGCCACTACTGATTTGATATTATCATTCATGGACCGTTTGGATGAAGACCTAATGGGATCACATCAACAAATTTTTCTCCATGGTTTCAGTAGTGTGGTAGTACACCAAGGAATATCTATTTTCTGTCTATCCAGCACCATCATTCTGTCAGGGACTGCCAACTCAGAAGAATTACCACCTACCAATGATCCTCGCGCCATGGATGGTGAAGAGGATTTGGAGGACATACCTATTACATTTGAAGAAGGTGTATCCACTACCGTTTATGAGTTGTTATAGGTGAATCTCAGTACCAAGACAGATCTGAGGCCGACACAGTTTTAGCACAACTATAACTATAGAGGAACAACAACAATATATGGATTTCTTGAAACACCACCGAGATGTATTTTCCTAGATCTATGGTCAAATGCTTGGACTGGATCCTCAAGTCATAGTCCCATGCCTTGGCCTCTTAATAAACCATCATGGGTTAAAACAACCCCCACATAAAGATGAAACCCTATCATTGTGCAATGTTCGTGGCCAATGTTGATAAACTCATCATAGCCAAATTCATGAAATAAGTCGAGTACTGAGATGGTTATCCAGTATTATTCTATTCTAAAAGAAGAACATACAAATCTGAGTCTGAATAAACATCTAGTGTCCCAACTATCCCTATTTAAAGGATTATTTTCCACTTTCTATGACATAAATATTGATTTATTCCACCACTAGGTTCTAGGCTCTCTCTTTAATGGATGAGTATTCTGGATATAATTTGATAAGAGTTACCCTCAAGGATTAAGAGTCTACTACCTTCAAGTAACCACAAGGTTCTTTGTATTACTAGTTTATACCATTATGTCTAAATAATTCATGAGCAACTTATCAGTGTTCCGTGAAATTCACATTCAAGGTGCTCCTAATAATATTTTTGGAATGAAACTTGGATGATTTAAAGGTTATATCCTACCAGCATTAGGACACTATCTAGGATCTTGAGAAAGTATTTGGATTACTCTATTCCCACCATCTGATGATGAACTCCTTGAAGTGTACCTTTTGGGTAACCAATGTAATGTTATGTGGCATTGTAATTAGGTATAGAGACATTGAGAATGATCCATATAAGATCAAGGATATCATCCATATTCCTCCTCAAAGAATATACTGAGAGATATAATATTTTCAAGGCTATTTAGACTACATATGAAAATTCATTGTGAATATGGAAGGAAAGTGTAATCCCTTATACTGGCACATATAGAAAGGTGAAAACTACTACTAGAATGAAGAGTGCCAGGCTTCCTGTTTTGAGATCAAGCAGTACCAGTTATAGCCTTCGGTTCTTATGATACCTTTTTTTGTAATGTTGTTGGTCCTCTATTTGATCTCTCTAGAATGATCTCTTGGTTCCATTCATGCCTAGATGAATAGTGAGGGGATGTAGAATAGTTTATACTATCTTATCTGCATACACCTCGATACAGAGACTAGATATTTCCCTACTGAGAATATCTTCCTTGAATTGGTATTTTCATTACAGAAGTTGTGACATTACTTACAACACCATGAGATATAACTAGTGTCTAGTGTGGATCTTTTGATGTACATTCGAAACTATCCAATGTTGAGTGTCTCTTTAGCTCCACAAACATTGATCCTTCATCAATTTACATCAGCTTCATTCTGAGAAATGTTGTCAATTTCTATGTGTTGTAAAACGTTCTTACATCCCATCAATCTTCCATAAAGTAATATCTAGATTATGATTTCCTAGATGATTCAATCCTCTTAGTGGATCATGTCATTCCATGTTAAATGACACACTTTGACAGTACTTCACAAAGCCCTAATGGTAGTAAAATTAATGATCCTAGACATAATAGACTGGTCTTGGGTATCTAATTCTTCACACCTACACAGGATTTCATGCCCTATTCATTCTTGTTTTAAGAAGGTTTCACCAACAATGAGTCCAAGTATCAATCCCTCATCACTAGTCTCATATTGAACTATAATATTGATGTTCCCAAACTTCATGTGAATGGGGACACTAATTTGGTCATCAAAATAATAAATAGTGACTGTATTTTTAGTAAGCCGGAGCTCATCCCCTTTGGAGAGTGCACTCGCTAGCTAATGTCTTAGTTCCCTTCACAACAAGATGTTACTCATGTGCCTAGAGCGCAGAATGTCCAATCCAATGCCTTGGTTAGCCTTTCTACCTCTCTTATAGAGATCGACCAAGATGATTTGATTATCTATGTGGCACATTAATGATTCATTGCTCCCATAACACCAGATGATGATGATAGTCGATAGGTACGAAACATTACTATTGATGCCTCCACATTAGGACCACCATGCCCCCATGACATAATATTAGGGTGGGACCCCTAGTTGGTTAGATACCTTTATCGAGTATCTCTAACATGGAAATCTCTCTCCAGACAGAGTCAAACGCGAAAGAATACATTAGTGAACAGAGTAGTTCACCAAATATAGTGGACTTGTCCATGAGAAGATCCTCTGAAAACAAGGGTTTGATGGGGTTTTTTACCACTGCAATCAAGGATATGAGATTCCCCAGGTTATGCAAGAAGTTCATGTCGGTTCCTATGGATCTCATCAGGAATTATAGATGATCTCATATTTGATCCTAATATTGGGCTACTTCTAGGTCACCATGGTCCATGGCTACATCGAGTATTCTAATAGGTTCCATGCATGAAAGTTCCATACCAATTCTGTGCATCGGTTATTAGAGTCTCTCCATACTACCAATTACTCCTTGGCATTTTTAACCTAGTTGATTGATGTCTTGGGACCACATCCACCAACAATAGATTGCATGTGTAGGTTCATCATGACTGCTACATATTTTATATCCATGTGGGTAGAGGTAACTGACGCACGCCTGTCGTAGGGCGTGGAATTTTTTTTAATTTCTTATGTGTAGTCTAGTGATTAACTCTAGGATGTCTCCCGAAGAGGAGTGCACAAAAATTATGTTTGTCACTTAAATTTAAGAAAGAAGAAAAGGTTGTTTTTGAAATAGTTTAAGATGAAAAATAAATCATGCAGTAATAAGAAAAGTCGAACAATGATGGATGGAGAGAGTGATGGGGTCAGGGTAGGATTCCCTTTTTCAACGTCATCATAGTAATAAAGATCATTTTCTCTCTCTTCCTTTCGAATAACAAATGAAGAACTCCTCGATCGAGTTATTAATCACCCTTGGTTTAAGAAAGATATGAGACTCACTCTTATGTGCGTGAAAGTTCTTAAACAATACCTAAACAACTATGGAAATTCCCAATCGAGAATTGTTGCTCCTTATAACTCTAGAAAAAGTTTAATAGTTTCACACACGTGCCAACGATCGCTAGACACTCACCACCTTACACAATCTGCTCAATCGAGACAAATTGCACTTAGAAGAGGGAGATTAAAGGTCTTTAACCAATGCTATTAAAAATGAATACACCAAAATCAGAACATAATCGCATTAAGAAAATTGGGAAACAATGATAATAGAAGTCATTCAATAGAAAAAGAGGATTTTAAATTTAAGCTCAAAACTTCGACATTACAAAAGTGAAACTCCCCCTTCCCCGATCACTCAAAGGATTTACCTCTCCATGTGAAGGGTAATAGAGTTGAATGGGGAAGAAAAAGACATTACAAAACTATAAAAAAGAAAAGAAATAAAAGAGGAAGCTGAAAAGTTCTCCTTCTTTGTGTCCCGGAGGGAATGGGGTGGAGAATGGAATGATTTGAGAGGGTGGAGCTCTCCTCCTTTTATAGCTAGAATTTGTCCTCTGACTTTTGACACATTGTATCCCCATTAAATGACATTTTCACACGTTTATCCCTTTTTCAATGTTGTTCATAATTACATTGGAAGTGTCCCCTCAAATGCTCAGCGGATTTGGACATATATTCCGAGGGTTATGACCATTTTACTCTGAGGATTTATTCTGTCCAGTCAGACTCTCCAAAACGAAATCCTCCATATTAGGGTGATTTAATGACTATATAAACGGCCAATTCATGTGGAACTTCCTTCATAAAAGATTCTCAAAAACTCCTTGCGCGTCCACCCACCGAATATCACAACATTTGGGCTCACCATGGATTCGTTATGGATATCACACCAAAACTAGGGAGAACTGAAAACAGTTTTCTTTATCCCACTTGTGAGCTTCATTTTAGCTTCCATACGGCCGATTCTACTTTTAGTCCAAAAATAGTAAATGGAGACCTGGATGTTTAGAATCTGGAAAAGAAAGAATTTTTCAATTTGGATAAGTTTAGATAATGTTACGGCCAAACTACAGAAATACTTTAAAACTGTTAAAAATCCAAAATGTCCAATGTTTACTATTTAGCTCAAAATAACACCATTATCATAACAATGAAACAATTCATCTTATAGGAACACTTTTTTGGGTATAAAACAATGATATTCAATATAAATTAATTAAAAATATTTTCACTATCAATTCTCCAACACTTAGCACTTGGAATCCTGGAAAAGTAAAAATCAAATCAAATCAAATCCAAAACACATATCAATGAGATCTATCAAATCAATTCCAAGAAACAAAAAGATATCATGCCTCATCAAAAACAGTTAATTCAGGTTTTCCATTTAATATTTTAATATATTTCCACTTAATTTCTTATCTCATGCACACAAAGCACCTACCTCTCATGAATTTTCTCTAATCTCACAAATGTAAATGATGAAAAAGGATTTTCTCATCCAAACTCACACAAGATTCTCCATAGGCTTGATAAATTCCTACATCTCCACCCGATGTGAGTCAAGGACATGTGTTTCTCATGAGGAATTTTCAGGGTTGTTCTGTGGCTTCCGGTTGGTAGGATTTAGATGTTAAACATTCTGAGGCCGAAAAAGGAGGGCTTGGCTCTTTTTGAAGCAAAATTGCAAGATTTTAATTTTTACTCAAGTATGGTCTCCTTAACTTCCCCTTTGTAGAAAATAGGCTCCATCAACATTCAATCAGCTTAGCAGAAAAAATTTCAATCCTTTCAAACATGATTTTTCATGAAAGCTCCAGATAGGCACAACTTTTTTTTTACATTGGATGTTCCATAAAGGCACAACTTCTCTTGTCATAAAAGCTCTAGAAAAGGCACAGCTTCACTTATCATGAAAGCTCCAGAAAGGCACAACTTTTATCAAAATGAAATATTCAGTCGGAACATTAGCTCTTCAAAGTTTTATATTCCTCCAAAAGTATCACCAAATGAGGTAGCACACAACAAGACATCTTCCTCCACACTTAAGTTTAACTAGATCATCCAATTTCACTTCAAGGGTGGGTAGGATAGGGAAATTGGCTTGTAATGTGGCTAATCTAACAGGAAATTCATGGCTTCTAGAGGCTACAATAATGGATAAATGTAAAGGTGGGTCATAATGAAAATGATTATTTTGAAAAGGGGGCTTCAAACCAAATAAATTCCTCAATCATTTAAAACACACGTACCCCAAACCGTCAAGTTTTGAAAGAAATAAATCAAATTATGGTTAAAGAAAGCATGGTCTCGTTCTCTCAAGAAATGAGGTGAATGAAATGAATATGACAAAAATGGTTTATAAGCCTCACAAGAAAGTGATTTCAAAGATATAGACAGTGAAATATGGCATGGGTTTCAAAAATAAGTGTACTTTTCATGAAATTCCATAATATTTGAACTTGAAACAATGTTAATTCAGCATTCATTTAAGCTTAGTTTCATGAAATAGATTGGTTCACTCATTGAAATGGGTTTAAAAAATGGTATTGATAATCATTTTAGCTCAAACGTTTCATAAAAACACCAAAAATTGAAAAATAAACACAAAAAAATTTGAAAACACACAATTTTGTTTTTGTGAAAATAAACATCAAATGAAAATCCTATACTACAATGGTTCCCTCCCCCACACTTAAATGATGCAGTGTCCTCAATGAATTCAAGTGGATTTAACATGTAATCCAATTTTAAAATGAATCACAATATCAAGAAAGTGTGAAGAAGAGGTACAACCTGATGGTTCTTATTGATAGACAGGTTGGAGGCGCGGGATCTCCTCCATTGGTTCTTTTCTATTTCTTGGTAAAGACATGTTGTACCAATAAGAATATGATTTCTGTCCATAGATACCACAACAACAGCAAAACCCCTGTAATATTGTTCTTATGGAATGGTTTTCAATATTTTTAGATATTTGTTTCATCCTTGTTGCAATGTGAACATAACTCTTTTTAGGGGTTTGTGCTGTCCTTTGAAAATTCCTCTCTTCTCTTGAGGCAGGAGATTGACCCTCAATTTTCTTTACCCATACGAACCTGGTTTTGGGTTTTTCCTCTTTTTCTTGTAATCCCCTCTTCCTATTGGGTTGAGAATATCCTTTACACTCTATAGTTTTAATGGTGGTTTCCTTGACCTTCTTCAGATCATGTTTCATTGCAAGGCATATGAAATTCTTCTTAGCTAGTTATTCTTCCTTTGTAGCAAGTTCCTTCTGAAGATCTATGATAATCTTTTCATGTTCAGCCTCCTTGAGTTTATAATTCTTGATTTCAACATCCTCTCTTGATTTTGATTCTCCAGCCACTTCTAACAAACTATCCAATAATTCAAAGGTTGTCTCTACTGAATTTTTATTTGGTTCTTTTCCTTCTTTGTGGTAGATTGCTTTCAGCGAATGAACATCTGACAAATTCTTCATGGATTCTAGTATACTGAAATGCACTCGACTATCTCGAAGCTACATTGAGAGTGATCCCTCATGCACATTGATGATGGTCTTCGCTTTCATTAAGAATGGTCTTCCCAAGATTATGGGTGAGTGTGATTAACTCCTATATTCTTCCATTGTCAGCACATAAAAGTCAGCTGGGAATAATATATCTTTTACCTTTACAAGAACATCTTCTAGAACACCTGTTTGAAAAACTGTGGATCTGTTTGCGAGCTGGACCACCACTCTAGTAGGCTTCAATTATCCCATCTGCAAAGAAGTGTATACCAAGTGAGGCAATACATTAATTAAATCACCTATATCACATAAAGAATAAGTGAAATTTAACGAACCGATAGTGCAGGGAATAGAGAAAGTCCCTGGATCTTGAAATTTTTGTGGTATCGATGGTGTGATCAATGCTGAGATGCTTCTTCCTAAGTTGATTCTTTCATTTCCATCCAGCCTCCTTCTTTTATTACACATCTCCTTCAAAAAATTTGCATATGTAGGGATTTGTTTAACAGCTTCAAGTAGGGGGATATTGATTTCCACTTTCTGGAAGGTGTCCATAATTTCTTTTTGAAGTGCTTATTCATGAAATTTCATTGATTCGATCATCCTTGTTGGAACTGGTGGGGGTAAGTCTTTCTTCTCCAATTGTTTTCCTTGCATTGGTGTTTCTTGTTTCTTATTCTGTGGCCTATCCTTCTCCTCCTCCTCTTCCTTTTCATCTTCTTGGTGGATATTCACAAGACTTTCTGAATCATTATCCCTCAGAATAGGTGGTATTATTTCAGGTTCAGGGTTGGATGGAGGTGATATTTCTTTTCCACTTCTTGTAATGATTGCACTAACATTTTCTTTAGGATTTGGCACATTTGGGATGGAAGCTTCCCTGGATTCTTGGACATGATTTCAACAAGACATCCCACTGTGTCTTCCAGCTTGTCAAGCTTATCTGCTAGGCCCTCATACATGGATTTTAGATGTTCAACAAAAGGTTTTGTGTTGGTGGATGGTTCTTCATATGTCATTCTTTGGAATGGTGGTGGCCGAAATGATTGTTGTTGTTGGAAGGCATGTTTATAAGATTGTTGGAAGGGAGGGGGGTTCTGGTATTCCTGCTGGTGGTAAGGAGGTTGACTGGGGTGCTGGTTAAATGGCCTCATCCAGTTTTTTTGGTTCACATATCCTTGTTGGGATTGGGGTTGATGCAGTTGATTTTGTTGGAATTTTCTTGGTTGAAATGATGCAGCACAGTATTCTGTCCCCTGTATCTCAGGGCACTGGTCAGTATAATGAGTGGAAGAATAACATAAACCACATACCTGAGTAGATGATTGTTGTCCATTTTCTTTTATTACAGCCATTTGACGGACTAACCTTGTAAGGTCATCAACTTTGGTTTCAATCAATGTAGATGAATCAGATGTTTTTACCTCTTGTATCCCCCTGGCACCCATTCCTCTAAGTCCAAATTATTGTGAGTTTTGAGCAATTTCTCAATTAGTATTCTTATATCTGCAGGAGACTTGTAAATCAGGGACCCCCCCTGATGAGGCATCTAGAAGATTTCGATCATTAACCACAATTACTTGGTAGAAGAACGCAAGGAATTTGTGTTCCTCCATTTCTTGATGTGGGAATCTAGAAGATATCTTCTTGAAGCGCTCCCAGTACTCGTAGAGGGTTTCTCCTATTGATTTCTGTATGATGTAAATCTCCTTCTTGATGGGAGTGCTCCTCGATGTGGGAAAGAATCATTGCATGAAACTTCTTTTTAAGTCTTCCCAATCACTGATCTCCCCTGGTTGTAGATTTTACAACCATTCTTTAGCTGTTCCTTCAAGTGAGAAGGGGATTTCCCTCCACTGAAATTGGTCTTCGGGGGATCCTCTTGGCCTGATGCTTGAGAAGGTGTATCTGAATTCTTGCATGTTCCGATTTGAATCTTCTCCAGTAAGACCATGAAACTTTGGAAGCACAGGAATCATATTGACATGTAATTCAAAATCATTTGGTTCAGCGGGTGTAATTAATTGGTTATTTTGAATGGAAAATTGTGGTGCACATAGATCACGTAGGGTTTGGTTGGGATTTTTAGCCATGATTTCAGGTTCAGAGTGAACAATAAGAGTTTCACTTGAATCTGAGAGATCTATTTCTTAAAAGATTTCTGGTAGATTTTTTTTCACATTGGGTTAATGTTCTTTCAATTTCTGGATCAAATTCAGTTAATGGTTCTTTTGAGGTGTGGGTCATCCAATTTTGATTTATTTTTGTTGTTGCATTGCCTCCCCGACAGCAGTTCCAAGTTTGACGTACGCCTGTCATAGGGCATGGAAAAACAATTTTTAAATTTCCTAAGTGTAGTCTAGTGATTAACCCTAAGATGTCTCCCGAAGAGGAGTGCACAACAATTATGTATGTCACTTAAATTTAAGAAAGAAGAAAAGGTTCTTTTTGAAATAGTTTAGGTTGAAAAATAAAGCAAGCAATAACAAGAAAATTCGAACACTGATGGATGAAGAGAGTGATGGGGTCAGCGTAGGATTCACTTTTTCAATGTCATCATAGTAATAAAGATCATTTTCTCTCTCTTCCTTTCTAATAACAAATGAATAACTCCTCGATCGAGTTATTAATCACCCATGGTTTAAGAAAAAAATGAGACTCACTCCTATGTGAGTGAATGTTTTTAAAAAATACCTAAACAACTAAGGAAATTCCCGATCAGAAATTTTTTCTCCTTAGAACTGTAGAAAAAGTTTAATAGTTTCACACACGTGCCAACGATCGCTAGACACTCACCACCTAACACAATCTGCTCGATCGAGACAAATTGCACTAGGAGGAGGAAGATTAAAGGTCTTTAACCAAAGATATTAAAATTAATACACCAAAATCAAAACACAATCACCTTAAGAAAATTTGGAAACAGTGATAATAGAATTCATTCAAAAGAAAAAGATGATTTTAAATTTAAGCTCAAAACTCCGACATTACAAAAGTGAAACTCCCCCTTCCCCGATCACTCAAAGGTTTTACCCCTCCATGTGAAGGGTAATAGAGTTGAAAGGGGAAGAATAATACATTAAAAAACAATGAAAAATATAATAAATAAAAGAGGAAGCTGAAAAGTTTTCCTTCTTGGAGTCCTGAGGGGAATGGGATGGAGAGTGGAATGATTTGAGAGGGTGGATCTCTCCTCCTTTTATATCCAGAATTTGTCCCCCGAATGTTTACACATTTTAGCCCTATTAAATGACATATTCACGCATTGATTTATTCTTAAATGTTATCCATAATTAGCTTTTCTTTTTCCCCTAAAAATATAAGAGGATTTTTGACATGTATTCCGAGAGTTATGGCCGTTGTACTCTGAGCATTTATTCTGTCCAGTCAGACTCTCCAAAACGAAATCCTCTGGATTAGGGTGATTTAATGACCACATAAACGGCCAATTCACGTAGACCGTCCTTCATAAAAGATGCTTCAAAACTCCTTTTGTGTCCACCCACCGAATATCAAAACATTTGGGCCCAACCTGGATGAGTTATGGATACCACACCAAAACTAGGCAGAACTACAAACAGTTTTCTTTCTCCCACTTGTAAGCTTCTTTTGAGCTTCCATATGACCAATTCACCTTTTAGTACCAAAATAGTAAATGAATCCCTGGATGTTTAGAATATGGAAAATAAGGAATTTTGAAATTTGTATAAGTGTAGATAATGTTATGACCAAAGTACAGAAATAATTTAAAATTGTTAAAAATCCAAAATGGCCAATATTTACTATTCATCTCAAAATAACACCATTATCATAAAAATGAGACAATTCATCTTATAGGAACAATTTTTTGGGTTTAAAAAATTGATATTAAATATAAATTAATTTAAAATATTTTCTCTATCAGTAACTCCAATCAATGAAGTCAAGGCCCACTCCATCTTTTACTTTTTGAGCTCCAATATCATCCATTGATTAAGAGTCCCTCAGACCATCCTCCCAAATAATGACAACAACTTCTTGGCAGCTGAGATGAAGAAATTTTACTGGGGTTATATCCTCCAAATACAGCTTGCTTGTGAAGATTCATCCTAACCACTATAGATTTATTTTCCATATGGGTAGAGGGAACTGAACTCAAGGAAGTCAAGGTATACTCAATCATTGACATCATGATCTCTAATATAATTTGCTGATTTAGTGTCCCTCATTTCATCATCACCAATAACAAAACTAACATCCAGGTAGTCAATCTAAAAAAAAAATAATGACAAGTACAATATCTGTTCTAATCATACATCTCGCTATCATGCGCACGAAAATGGTACGATCTAGGCATTCAATAAAACCATCTATATCATCTTGCAAAAGATGGATGGTCAAAACAAGAAGTGGGGACCAGAAAAGATCCACAATGCTCTCTGGGACTACCAGAAAACGAATCGTAATTTCACCTAGGATTATATATATTCCCTAGTGTATAGAAAATAGATAGTCCTTCTCATCATGATTTAGACACCATCACTTCGTATAGCTGTCTATGCTCAGCAGACACTAGACTGAGTAAAATAAGTCTCCCTTGATGACATATAATATCTCGATGAGAACTAGGTTCATGCCTTGCACAATCTAGAGAGGCATTAGGACAATATAGCCATAGATTTCAATTAAAAAAATTGTCTATGTTCTTTCCTTTAAGGTGATACGGTATTGGCCCTATGAATTCCAATTAAAACTGGTAGGAACCCACTAAAGCTAGATCCCAAATGGTAGGGTCCTTATATCATTAACAAGGTATACCACAATGGAACATACTCTCTGTTAACTATGTATGGTTATCACATTACTCCCCCCACCAATGAAATGTGACTCAAGAAGTAATTTTCTGGAGTGGTCTCAATCGTCCTGCAAGACATTAAAATGTATTCTGAGCTCTACAACCATAAAATAAGATCTCCTTCATCCTTACCACAAGTCATTAAACTGCTCAAATACCTCCACACTTCATGTGTCCCTTATTTTGGGTCTTCATCATCTTTTAAATCCAAAAGGACCCCCCAGCAGCCAGGTCTCATGCCACCTTGGCTCATCTACCATTTTGGGACAACTTTAAGGAAGATCTTGAACAACATTTGAGATTAGTCCCGCATTGGAAACATGGTCAGCACTCAACTCTCACTCTTATGTTCTCATCTTAGGTCTTGATATAGATACAATGTTGCAAACATGGTCATCCATTATACTGTATCATTATTGGCATCCACATGGTCTCCCCAATATTGGGTGTGATGATTCACCATTTTCTACCCTTCTATCCCATAACCATGACATTAAATTGGGAATCTATAGTCTAATCTCTAAAACCATAATCTATGATTATTAATGCCCTTGTCCTGTGATGCCAAACTCAATAGGAATCTAATAACTTCATATGGAATTTTTCCCATCCTTAAGGGATACGTTGTGACACCCGAACCCTTCATCTGTGGCCAAGCCTCAGGTCCCTCGACCTTTTTGGCATCTTGGCCAAATTTATCTCTGATGATTTTTCAGTATGGTACGAACTCTTATATCCCTATTAATGTCATGTTTAACTTTCCTTACCACAAACATCAAGTGGGACACCCTTTTCTCTACATTTTTACCATATGATGTTAAACTAGATGGCATATCTAGAACTACGTATGGTTTGATTCCTTCCCACATAGGATACATAGAAACACCAAAACATTTTGTCTCTGGGTCCCACCCAAAAAATCTCAACATCTCCTTGGTTAATCCCTATGGATTCAGATCAATTTGAGGGATGTATATAGTGTGGTGTGGGATTCCATAGTCCCATGTCATGTCATTTTTACAGATAATAGCACCATGTGCCTCCCTCAAGAATACAATATCCCCCTTTTACATCCTTATCGCATGATGTTAAAGTACACAAAAATCAAATAACTATGTATGTCTTGATTCCCATCCTTATAGGATACATAGGAATACTCAAAAAATTTATTCTTGGGTATGACACCATGTTCTTCAACCCATTCCCCCTTTCCTACATTCCTCTCCTTGGGTCGTATGTTTTTTTCTAGAATTCTCATCCTCTACTATGACTCATCAACGGAATCATATACACTATGGTTTATGGCATAGAGTGTTGGGTTCTGCATGCACATTCTTTAATCCTTTTCAATGCTTCACCTACCCCTTTATTCGGGTTCCCATCACCTTTATCACCCAAAAGGACCCCCAAATGGTATGTATTCTCATCCTTAAAGATCACCTATAATTTCAAGCCAATGACCTGGAAGATTTTGTATGAAATTTTAAGACAGGTTCCATATTCAAATACATTTAGTGGGAGACCCTCAGGTGTCATTTCCAATTTAAGGCTATATGATATGGATATTCTACTTCGAATATGGTAATCAACTATACTCTATGAATTTAAACTATGGGATATAGACCACTAGTCTAGGAAATCATTACTTTAAACTATGTACATTCTCATGGAAATTTTTAATACGGTATAGATTACCATAACCACATTCTTATTGGGTTGCGTTGTGGCACCACATCACATATTTTCACTTTGGAAATATTTCGATTTAAGGTTTGGGCTCTTCAAAAATAAACTAAGATCTTTTATTTCTTTTTTATAATACATTAAGCTATGCCCCTCACATCCTGATTGTGTAATAATAACTACCCAGCCATATAATGTCTTCATTCTAGATGTAACACCCCAATCTTTCACAGTATGCTTCTCTTTGAATAATACGGTAGCGTGTGTTGTACGCAACTTCGAGTTCTAACACACACCACAACCAATCAAAGTAGCCGTTATGAATAGTAATACCTGCTTTTTGAAATTTGATAAATTTTATCTTTCAAAATGGACTTCATTTTTGGATTTGGAATATCGAATTTTGCCTAGGGTTAAATTTTGAAACTTTTCAGATAACTTTTATATTTTGTTGAATAGTGAAAATTACTAAATTTTAATTTTTTTAATCAAAATAAATAATAGTGATAAATTATTCTATTGAGTGGTTTTAAAGTATAATTAGTATATATTATTACCCTTTTATCGAATGGTGGTCATTATAATTAATTTCACTTTGAAATTGGACATAAACAATTGTCAATATTTTGATTGATATTGTTTCTTAAAAACACGCTATTTGTTTGGACAACGAGAATTAATTATAAACTTAATTAATGAAACTTATATGTTTGTAATTTTGTAAAATAGACATCATTTTTAAATTGAGAATATCAATTATATCTTACAGTTAATTTTTGGTATTTTTCTGAAAAACATCAATTTTTGATGAATCGTGAAACCACTAAGTGGTAGTTCAAAAACTAATTTTTCATGTAAATGAAACATTACCACTTTTTTGAATAGAATTTAAAAAAACCAAAATACATAATTTTCATTATTAAGTAAAATTTTGTTCAATGGGATGAAAATAGTTTTTGGGGAATAGTAACTTTTAAGTTTTATTAATCACGATTAGAGGTAATTAGTGTTATTTAAGGTAAATATAATATTATAATAATATGAAATTACCTTTACACTTATACTACCCTTATTTTATGAGTCATGGCCGACCAAGACAATCAATGGGTCAAGTTGGGGAACCCATGTAGCCACTTGGGTAATAAAATGACATTAATAACATTTTATTTAAAGTAAAAATAAAATTGTCACAAACATGTGTTGTTTTACTAAAAAAAATATTACATGGGGTTATATAAGTTAACATTTAGACTATAAATATAAATTGGAAATATAAAAGGATTTCCTACATCATGATATTTTTTATATAATTTGTAGACATTAAATAAATTAAAGTTTTTATGACACCATGATGATGCTGCGATTACCTCATTAATTAACGATTTAAATAAAATGAAAAGATAATGTAAAATATAAGACTTACAGTTGTCAAAAACCTATTGGATGAATATATTTAGATCCCTTATCATCTTATCCTCGAAATATATAATTGTGGGACCTTTGAAATCCGAAAAGTACTTCATAATAATGTAACATTTCCTTACTTTCCAAGTGTGCCTCTCCTCTCCTCTTATAAAAGGCCCCACCTCTACCACCTTATTCACACCTTCAAAGCCATTTGGATCGGCCAAAATCTAAAAAAATACTCTCTCAACTTCCCTATTTTACTTCTAGAATCCTCACTTTGGGAATAAGTCTTCCAAAGGAAGCCTTTGGCTCAAATAAAAAAGTGTTACCCGATTTTAAGCTAATGTCGTCTTTTATGTTCTTTTGTTTTATTTTGCTTCTCCAACCCCTTCAAATATTTTTATTACATTATTTTGTAACAAAAAAAGTATCTAAAATATAATAGTATGTTTTTATGATATGTATTTTATTTACACTTACACAAACCTTTTTCTAATGGTTAAAGAACATATTGTTTCTGTGGGTGGTTAAATACTGCCTCACGAAACGATGACTGTTCAATATTATTTTAACACCTCTAATGGAGGCCATTTTCATGAAACTATTTTCATATATGATATACATATTATATTTTTGTTTTCTTTATTCTTCTATATTTTTCATTTATGGCATACCTTTATGATTTCCATTATGGGTAAACGTGATAATTTCATTTTAGAAAGTGCAGACTACCACCCCATCAAAGTGATTTGAATCATTAATGCCATATGTGGGACATATAAATGATAGAGTAAATGATATTATATGTGATATTATACTGGAATTATAATACACCTTTATATAATTATGATTTCATTCCATTAAATACAAAATATAAATGAATGTAGCGTTCATGCGTACGTACGGCTTACCGTCTCCATGAACGGTGCATTTCATTTCTTACCTCTAAATGTTACGTAATATTATGAAAGAATGTATATACTGGATATATATTATGTATATGATATCTACATCATGAATATAATTCTGGATACAATGGATATTTTATCACATGAACAACTTGTACTTATAATAAGTTTATTGTTGACTCAAGTACCAAAGATCGACAAAACGACCGTTATTAACTTAAATGACTACATAATTTTCATAAAATTGTAATAAGTGATATAAAAGGGATAATGAAATTGAAAAAGGTTCTTAATCAAGTAGATATTAACTCTTTTTTATTATTTAGGATATTAAAGAACGGTTGAGTGAAGTCGGATATGAGGTAAGAGAACTTCTTAACCCAATTTTCATTCTTTGGGTTAATCTACTACTTTCAAATTTAGACATGATATTATTATGTATTATCTTGTATTTGTATTTTCTTTATGTGTACTTATAGTGAATACAAATAATAGATCTATTTTATTTAAAAAATTGTATTTTTAAGGGAACTTCTTAACCCAATTTCCGTTCTTTGGGTTAATCTCCTACTTTCAAATTATGTCATGATATTATTATGTCCTATATTGTATTTGTACTTTCTTTATGTGTACTTATAGTGAATACACATAATAGATCTATTTTATTTAAACAAATGTCATTTTAAGGGAACTTCTTAACCCAATTTCTGTTCTTTGGATTAATCTCCTACTTTAAAATTATGTCATGATATTATTATATCCTATCTTGTATTTGTAATTTCTTTATGTGTACTTATAGTGAATACACATAATAGATCTATTTTATTTAAAAAAATTGTCTTTGTAAGGGACTTCGTCTCAATCTATTTTCATTGAGGCATATTTTGATTTATAAACTACTTTATTTTATATGATGTATAAACCCCTTTTAATTTTACATCTATTAAAAAGGAATCTTTTTATACGAAGCGTTTTTACTAAAAGACAAAAGGAATGTTTTGTTTTACGTATGTGGAAACAATGACTTCTCCGTCGCCGTGACCATTATTTGAGTTTCGGCTTCCTCTACAAGCCATAACTTTTTTTAAAATGAAAAATAAATACCTTGTTTTACATTTGTTTTATTTTGATATTGAAAATGGTTTTATTATATGAATGTGTTGTATTGATATCTTGTTATTGTAATGTGGAAATGTTATGTTTCCTTTGTGAATATTTTATGTGATACGAATATGACATGGTTTATGATATGTTTAAACCTGTTCATATGAGGAATGCTTTGGACTTAATAAGTGACGGGTGGAGTCCGCTATAGCTCCTCGATTCATCGGCAAGTCTCATGAGACAAACTAGTGTCTTGGCATGAGGACTTGACAAAATATTATTTGTAGTCTTGACACGAGGCATTGGCTACGTGGTTATGATAGTCTGGCATTATGCATTCATTCATTATGAAAGTGGTTATTGATATTGCATGTGATTATTCAACTAGTAGAATATCCATGTGAATAAGTAAATGGCATTATTTCATTTTACATTTTCAATATTATGCTAAAGTTCATGTTTAAACGGCTTTTGTTTAGTTATACATTGCCTTAAATGTTTATGTTTATTTATGAAAGCTTCTGCTATATTATTATCCTTACTGAGCATCTCAGCTCACCCCTTTCAATGTTTTAATTTTTCCCGGATGTGAAGAAGTATTTTATAAATGACCTGAAGGGATAATATGAGGGGATTTGAATATAAGATGTTGTTATAGTTTTGTATTACTTTATGATGTAATGTAAAACTTATGAATATATATAGTGTTTCAAGGCTACTAAACTAATCAGTCTTTGGAGACTTTATCTTTGTGATCATGCAAATGTTACGTAATAATGCACCGACTCTGGGTAACTGGGCTCGGGGTGTTACAGTTGGTATCAGAGGGAGGTTAGTAGTAACCTTGGAAGCTAGATTTAGATAAACTCTGATTGGAGCACATAGACCTAAGATAAACTTAGAGGATTAGTATAGAAGAACTTCCTAGAATTTTGGTATTATAAAATTTGGTGAGTTTTATGAGCAATAAATCCATGTCTGGAAACGAGCTGGTAGAGGTCGCTCTGGCATAGATGTACCTAGGGGAAAAACCCGAAAACATCGCTTTGAGCTAGACACCAACGTAAGCTGGTGCACGACAATGAGCCTTGATTCACTCTTGGTTATGGCACTCCTGGGGGATATGCTTAGGATAATTCTCATTTTCTTTACAAATCATTATCAAGGGTTTATGAGTATATACTTACTCAAAGAAAATTTCTTTATGATTATGGATTATATCCATAAATAGTTCAATTATGTTCGGTGTTTTGCAAGCCTGTTATTTTGTATTTTGATTCATAAACTAATCCAGTTTATGCCATTGTTTAGAAATGGCGCCTAGTGGGAGGAATGGAAACCGTATCAATGCACGCACTCCATGAAGGGATTTCCCTCCTGCTAAAGATAATTATAGTGGAGCTGGAGATGCAACTGGTGATGATCAACTAATCACCATACTGGGACAACTCAGTCATGTTATGAATAATAACCTTACTCGTATGGAGCACCCTGATCCGCAATGTGGAGGATCAATGTTAGATCGTTTCAGGAGGAAACAACCGCCAACATTTAATGGGGGTAAAAATCCATTAGTAGCTAAGAAATGGATAAACTCATTAGAGAAAATATTCCACGCCTTGGGGAGTAGCGAAAGTGAGAAGGTTGTCATGGAAGTTTACCACCTCACTGTAGATGTCGATCAATGGTGGTTGCTGATTCAAAACAAAAATAAAGATGAAGAAGTATCAAGTATGGAGTGGAGAGAGTTCAAAGGGATTTTCTTAGAAAAATACTTTCATCATGACCATCGAGAAGATATGGAAAAGCAATTTCTGAGTCTGAGACAAAAGGAGGATGAGAATGTCTCAAATTATGAGCCTAACTTTACAAGGTTAGCGAGACATACAAAAGATTCTATACGTAACCCAAGAAGTAATATTTATCATTTCATTGATGAGTTAAAACCGTTTCTCCGTCGAGCCTTAGTCTCAAAATCTTGGTCATCGTACGAAGATATTGTCTCATGTTCTATCAAGACAGAAAAGGAATTCTCTAAATCTTATGACAATAAAGTAAAGAAAGAGAAGAAGAGAATGGTGGAAAAAGAGACAGATAAAGGGAAAAAGAGAAAGAAGGATTTTCCATTATGTGATAATTGTGGGAAGAATCACCCCAGTACTTGCCTAAAAGGAATGGTAGTTTGTTACAAATGTCGAGAAAAAGGTCACTAGGCTCGTGATTGCAAGGGAAAGAAAGAGGCTATAAATATTGAATGCTACAATTGTAGGGAAATAGGGAATTATTCAAATGAATTTCCTAAGCATCAGGGAAACTTACCTCAGAAAAGGATACGGGATCAATGCCAATATTATGTTGTTACTACAGTTGAAGCGGAATAATGAATGTATTGGTGCATTTGGACTGAAGGATTATATTCTGGTTATAAGAATAATATGACTGTACAGCAGTACCTGTTTTTCTCATTAAGTTTTTAATATGATGAAGGTAATCATATTTTTAGTATGTGACAATAAAAGAAACATTACATTGTTTGGGGAATCTGAGGTTACAATTGATTTTGGAATTTAGAGACCTTTTAGAGAAATTATGGATAGAGGTATTTTGGATAACTATAAAGGATGGAATGAATTAATTTGAACTTTGGATAGTATTGTTTAAGGTTAAAACATTTCTGAAGACTATTTTTGGAATATTATAGTACTATAGTTATAGGAATAGGACAACCTGCAGGTTCGAGGGGTAACCCATCACGTCGGACAAAGCTGCAGGAATCAAACCCACAACCATAGTGCAACAGGCCTTTATTACCTACCACTAACCTACAAGAAATCCCTGGTTATTACAAAATAGTTTTACTAATCTAAATGGAATGTGCTAATATTTGGAACCTTATTCAATTATGATAAATAGATTATTTTTTAGTTCTATTACCTTTTGGAGTGAAATATGGGTTTGTGGTAAAAATTTATGACAAGTAAGTATATTTTCTTACTTTCGTAGTAAATCTCTTAAATAAATTCCTCAAATTTCTGAAAGGTAACTTAAAATAAAAACATTGTCGGTTAACTTTTCCAACTGGGGATTCAATAACCGTTTAACCAATCACATGTTTGTGATTTTCTTATGGTTAACTTTCTCCTAATCTTGTTTTCTACAACTCTCCATCAGACCTTGATGGTTTTTTTTCCTGCATATCCGTATTTTCATAGAATCCTAGTATGGGCTATCTCGAGTGACCTTTGTACTTCTCTCTCTTTCTTTCAAAGTCATATTTTTATTAACACTATTTACGATGAGGTTTTTACACAAAGGTATTTTCTATTTTCAACATTTTATTTTCAAAGAAAAATTTCAAATTGAGAGGATGCAATTTATTGAAGGAGGGGAAAATTTAACACCCCAAGCTTCCACGATATGCTTCTCTTTGAATAATACAGTAGTGTGTGTTGTACGCAACTTCGAGTTCTAACACACACCACAACCAATCAAAGTAGCCGTTATGAATAGTAATACCTAATTTTTGAAATTTTATAAATTTTATCTCTCAAAATGGAATTCATTTTTGGATTCAGAATATCGAATTTAGCCTAGGGTTAAATTTTGGAACTTTTCAGATAACTTTTATATTTTTGATGAATAGTGAAAATTACTAAATTTTAAATTTTTTTAATCAAAATAATTAATAGTGATAAATTATTATATTGAGTGGTTTTTAAGTATAATTAGAATATATTTTTACCATTTTATCCAATGGTGGTCATTAGAATTAATTTCACTTTTAAATTGGACATAAACAATTTTCAATCTTTTGATTGATATTGTTTCTTAAAAACATGCTATTTGTTTTGACAACAGGGATTAATTATAAAATTAATTAATGCAACTTATATGTTTTGAATTTTGTAAAATAGACAAAATTTCTGAATTCTGAATATCAATTATAGTTTAGAGTGAATTTTTGGTACTTTTTTGAAAAACTTCAATTTTTGATGAATAGTGAAACCACTAAGTGGTAGTTTAAACACTAATTTTTCATGTAAATGACACATTACCACTTCTGTGAATTGAATTTCAATGTTTTTACATACATAATTGTCATTAGGAATTAAAATTTGGTTCAATGGGATGAAAATAGTTTTTGGTGAATAGTAACTTTTAAGTTTTATTAATCACGATTAAAGGTAATTAGTGTTATTTAAGGTAAATATAATATGATAATAATATGAAATCACCTTTAAAATTTTCCTACCTCTATTGGATGAGTCATTTCCAACCAAGACAATCCATGGGTCAACTTGGGGACCCCATGGGGACACATGGGTAAGAAAATGACATTAATAACTTTTTATTTAAAGTAAAAATAAAATTGTCACAAACATGTGTTGTTTTACTAAAATAATTATTACATGGGGTTATATAAGTTAACTTTTAATCTATAAATATTCATTGGAAATCTAAAACGATTTCATACATCATGATATTTTTTATATAATTTTTAGACATTAAATAAATTAAAATTTTAATGACACAATGATGATGCAGCGATTACCTCATTAATTAACGATTTAAATAAAATGAAATGATAATGAAAACTCTAAGACTTACACTTGTACAAAACTTATTATGTGATTATATTTCAATCCCTTATCACCTTATCCTATAAATATATAATTTTGGGACCTTTGAAATTCGAAAAGTACTTCATAATAATGTAACATTTCATTACTTTTCAAGAGTTCCCCACCTCTTCTCTTATAAAAGGCCCTCACCTCTACCACCTTATTCACACCATCAAAGCCATTTTTCTCAGCCAAACTTTGCCAAATTACTCTATAAACTTCCCTATATTACTCCTAGAAGCCTCACATTGAGAATAAGTCTTCCCAAAGAATCCTTTGGCTCAAATCAAAAAGTGTTACCCGATTTTAAGGTAATATCTTCTCGTATGTTCTTTTGTTTTATTTTGCTTCTACAACCCCCTAAAATATTTTTATTACTTTATTTTGTAACAACACCAGTATATAAAATATAATAGGATGTTTTTATGATAAATATTTGATTTACACTTACACACACCTTTTTCTAATGGTTAAAGACCATACTGTTTCTATGGGTGGTGAAATACTGCCTCACGAAACGATGATTGTTCAATATTATTTTAACACCTCCAATGGTGGACATTTTGATGACACTATTTTCATATATGATATATATTATATGTTTATGTTTTCCTTATGCTTCTGTATTTTTCATTTATGGCATACCTTTATGATTTTCATTATGGGTAAACGCGATAATTTCATTTTAGGAAGTGCGTACTACCGCCCCTCAAAGTGATTTGAATCGTTAATGCCATATGTGGGATGTATAAAGGATGGAGTAAATGATATTATATATTATATTATACTGTAATTATAATACAACTTTATATCATTATGATTTCATTCCATTAAATATGAAATAGAAATGAAAGTAGCGTTCATGCGTACGTACGGCTTACCGTCTCCATGAACGGTGCATTTCATTTCTTACCTATAAATGTTACTAAATATTATGAATGAATGTATATACTAGATATATATGATAAATATGATATCTATGTCATTAATATAATTCTGGATATAATGGATATTTTACTACATTAACAACTTGTAATTATAAGAAGTTTATTGTTGACTCAAGTACCAATGATCAACAAAACGACCGTTATTAACTTAAATGACTACATAATTTTCGTAACATTGTAATAAGTGATATAAAAGGGATAATGAACTTGAAAAATTTTCTTAATAAATTATAGATTATCTCTATTTTATTATTCCAGAGAATAAATAATGGTCGAGTGAAGTCGGACAAGAGGTAAGAGAACTTCTTAACCCAATTTCCGTTCTTTGGGTTAATCTCCTACTTTTAAATTATGTCATGATATTATTATGTCATATATTGTATTTTTACTTTATTTATTTGTACTTATAGTGAATATACATAATCTATCTACTCTATTTAAAAAAATTGACATTGTAAGGGAACTTCTTAACCCATTTTCCATACTTTGGGTTAATCTCATACTTTCAAATTATGTCATGATATTATTATGTCCTATCTTGTATTTGTACATTCTTTATGTGTACTTATAGTGAATACACATAATAGATCTATTTTATTTAAAAAAAAATCATTGTAAGGGAACTTCTTAACCCAATTTCCTTTCTTTGGGTTAATCTCCTACTTTCAAATTATGTTAGGATATTATTATGTCCTATCTTGTATTTTTACTTTCTTTATGTGTACTTATAGTGAATACACATACTAGATCTATTTTATTCAAAAAAATTGTCATTTTAAGGGACTTCGTCTCAATATCCTTTCATTGAGGCATATTATTTTATACACAACTTTCCTTTATACGATGTATAAACCCCTTTGAATTTTACTTCTATTCAAAAGGAATCTTTTTATACGAAACATTTTTATTAAAAGACAAAAGGAATGTTTTATATTATATATGTGGCGACAATGACTTCTCCACCGCCATGAACATTATTTGAGTTTCGGCTTCCTCTATAAGCCATAACTTTTTTTAAGATGAAAAATAAATACCATGTTTTACTTTTTTTTATTTTGGTTTTGAAAATGGTTTTATTATATGAATGTGTTGTATTGATATCTTGTGATTGAAATGTGGAAATGTTATGTTTCCTTTATGCATGTTTTATGTGATAAGATTATGTCATGGTTTATGATATGTTTTAACTTGTTCATATGAGGAATGCATTGGACATAATAAGTGATGGCTGGAGCCCGCTATAGCTCCTCGATGCATCGACAGGTCTCATGAGACAAACTAGTGTCTTAGCACGAGGCCTTGACAAAATATTATTTGTAGCCTTGGCATTAGGCCTTGGATACGTGGTTATGATAGTCTGGAATTATACATTCCATCATTATGAAAGTGGTTATTGATATTGCATGTGCTTATTTGACAAGTAGAATATCCATGTGAATAAGTAAATGGCATTATTTCATTTAACTTTTTCCATATTATGCTGAAGTTCATGTTTAAAAGGCTTTTGTTTAGTTATACATTGCCTTAAATTTTTATGTTTATTTATGAATGCTTCCACTATTTTTTTATCCTTACTGAGAATCTGAGCTCACCCCTTTCAATGTTTTAATTTTTCCATGATGTGAAGAAGTATTTTATGAATAACCTGAAGAAATAATATGAGGGGATATGAAGACAAGATGTTGTTGTAGTTTGTTATTACTTTACGATGTAATGTAAAACTTATGAATGTATCAAGTGTTTCAATGATACTAAACTAATTAGTCTTTTGAGACTTGATCTTTGTGATCATGAAAATGTTACGTAATAATGCACCGACTCTGGGTAACTGTGGTCGGGGAGTTATAGTTGGTATCAGAGGGAGGTTAGTACTAACCTTGGAAGCTAGATTTAGATAAACTCTGATTAGTGTACATAGACCTAAGACAAACTTTGAGGATTAGTATAGAAGAACTTCCTCGAATTTTGGTATTATAGAGATATTGTGAGTTTTCCGAGCAATACATCCCTGTCTGGATACGAGCAGGTAGAGGCGCCTCTGGCACAGATGTACCTAGGGGTAAAACCCAAAAACACCACTTTGAGCTAGACTCGAACGGGAAATGGTGCACGACAACAAGCCTTGCTGCACTCTTGGTTACGACACTCTCAGAGGATATGCTTAGGGTAATTCTCATTTTATTTACAAATCATTATGAAGGTTTTATGAGTATATACTTTCCCAATGTAAACATTTTTATGATTGTGGATTATATCCATACATTGATCAATTTATGATAGGTGTTTTTTTAAGTCTGTTTTTTTGTATTTTGATTCATAAACTAATCTAGTTTATGCCATTATTTAGAAATGGCGCCTAGTGGGAGGAATGGAAACCATATCAATGCACTCACTCCATGTAGGGATTGCCCTCCTGCTCAAGATAATTATAGTGGAGCTGGAGATACAACTGGTGCTGATCAACTTATCACCATACTGGGACAACTCACTCAGGTTATGAATATTAACCTTACTCGTATGGAGCACCCTGATCTGCAACGTGGAGGATTAATGTTATATTGTTTCGTGGGGAAAAACCGCCAACATTAAATGGGGGTACAAATCCATTTGTAGCTTAGAAATGGATAAAATCCTTAGAGAAAATATTCCATGCCTTGGGGAGTAGTGAAAGCGAGAAGGCTGTCATGGCAGTTTACCGCCTCACTGGAGATGCCGATCAATGATGATCGCTGATTCAAAACACAAAGGAAGATTAAGAAGTATCATGTATGGAATGGAGAGTGTTCAAAGAGCTTTTGTTAGAAAAATAATTTCTTCATGACCATCGAGCTGATATGGAAAGGTAATTTATTAGTCTGAGACAAAAGGAGGATGAGAATGTCGCAAAGTATGAGGCTAACTTTACAAGGTTAGCGAGGAATGCAGAAGATTATATACGTTACCCATGAAGTAAGATTGATCTTTTATTTGATGGGTTAAAACCATTTCTTCGTCGAGCCTTAGTCTCACAATCTTTCTCTTCGTATGAATATATTGTCTCATGTGCTATCAAGAAAGAAAAGAAATTCTCTAAATCTTATGACAATAAAGTAAAGCAAGATAAGAAGGGAATGGTGGAACAAGAGACAGATAAAGGGAAAAAGGGGAAAGACGGATTTTCCATTATGCGATAAATTCGGGAAGAATCACCCTGGTACTTGCCTAAAAGGAATGAGAGTTTGTTACAAATGTGGAGAAAGAGGTCACCAGGCTCGTGATTGCAAGGAAAAGAAAGAGGCTATCGATGTTGAATGCTACAATTGTGGGGAAATGGGTCATTATTAAAATGAATTTCCTAAGCATTAGGGAAACTTACCTCATAAAAGGCCAAGGGATCAAGGCCAATCTTATACTGTTACTACAGTTGAAGCAGAATAATTAATGTATTGGTGCTTTTGGACTGAAGGATTATATTCTGGTTATAAGAATAATATGATTGTACTGTAGTACTTGTTGTTCTCATTAATATTTTAATATGATGAAGGTAATCATATTTTAAATATGTGATAATAAGGGAAACCTTACTTTTTTGGGGAATCTGAGGTTACAATTGATTTTGGAATTTAGAGACATTTTAGAGAAATTCTGGACAGAGGTATTTTGGATAACTATAAATGTTGGATTGAATTAAGTTTAACTTTGGATTGTATTTTTTATGGTTAGAAATTTTTTGTAGACTATTTTTGGAATATTATAATACTATAGTTTTAGGAAAAGTACAACCTGCAGGTTTGGGGGATAACCGATCGTGTCGGACAAAGCTGGATGCATCAAACCCACAACCATAGTGCGACAGACCTTTATTACCTACCACTAACCTAAAATAAGTCCCTGGTTATTAAAAAATAATTTTACTAATCTAAATGGAATGTGATAATATTTGGAACCTTATTCAATTATGATAAATAGAGTATTTTTGGGTTCTATTACCTTTTGGAGTGAAATATGGGTTTGTGGTAAAAATTTATGACAAGTAAGTATATTTCCATACGTTCATAGTAAATCTCTTAAATAAATTCCTAAACATTATGAAAGGTAACTTAAAACCAAAACATTGTTGGTTATCTTTTCCCATTGGGGATTCAATGACCGTTTAACCAATCACAAGTTTGTGATTTTCTTGTGGTTAAATTTCTCCTAGTCCTATTTTCTACAACTCTCCATCAGACCTTGATGGTTTGTTTTTCCTCCATATCCATATTTTCATAGAATCCTAGTATGGGCTATCTCGGGTGACCTTTGTACTTCTCTCTCTTTATTTTAAAGATATATTTTTATTAACCCTATTTCCGATGAGGGTTTTCCACAACGGTATTTTCTATTTTCAACCTTTTATTTTCAAAGAAAAATTTCAAATTGCGAGGATGAAATTTATTGAAGGAGGGGAGAATGTAACACCCCAATCTTACAAAGTATGCTTCTCTTTGAATAATATAGTAGTGTGTTTTGTACGCAACTCCGAGTTCTAACACACACCACAACCAATCAAAGAAGCTGTTATGAATAGTAATACATACTCTTTGAAATTTTATAAATTTTATCTCTCAAAATGGACTTCATTTTTGGATTCGGAATATCAAATTTAGCCTAGGGTTAAATTTTGTAACTTTTCGGATAACTTTTATATTTTGATGAATAGTGAATATTACTAAATTTTAAATTTTTTTAATCAAAATAATTAATAGTGATAAATTATTCTATTGAGTGGTTTTAATGTATAATTAGAATATATTTTTACAATTTTATCCAATGGTGGACATTAGAATTAATTTCACTTTGAAATTAGACATAAACAATAGTCAATCTTTTGATTGATATTGTTTCTTAAAAACGAACTATTTGTTTTGACAATGGGAATTAATTGTAAAATTAATTAATTCAACTTATATTTTTGTAATTTTGTAAAATATACACCATTTTTGAATTCATAATATCAATTATATCTTAGAGTGAATTTTTGGTATTTTTCCGAAAAACATCAATTTTTGATGAATAGTTAAACCACTAAGTGGTAGTTTAAAAACTAATTTTTCGTGTAAATGAAACATTACCACTTCTGTGAATTGAATTTAAAAAATCCGACAGACATAATTGTCATTATGAAGTAAAATGTGGTTCAATGGTATGAAAATAATTTTTGGTGAATTGTAACTTTTAAGTTTTATTAATCACGATTAAAGGTAATTAATGTTATTTAAGGTAAATATAATATTATAATAATATGATATTACCTTTACACTTGTCCTAACCTTATTGGATGAGTCATGGACGACCAAGATAATCCATTTGTCAACTTGGGGATCCCATGGAACCACTTGGGTAAGAAAATGACATTAATAACTTTTTATTTAAAGTAACAACAAAATTGTCACAAACATGTGTTGTTTTACTAAAACAATTATTACATGGGGTTATATAAGTTAACTTTTCGACTATAAATATTCATTGGAAATATAAAAATATTTCCTACATCATGATATTTTTTATATAATTTTTAGACATTAAATAAATTAAAATTATTATGACACCATGATGATGCAGCGATTACCTCATTAATTAACGATTTAAATAAAATGAAATGATAATGTTAACTCTAAGACATACACTTGTCAAAAACCAATTATATGAGTATATTTCTATCTCCTATCACCTTATCCTCTAAGTATATAATTGTGAGACCTTTGAAATCTGAAAATTACTTCATAATAATGTAACATTTCATTACTTTCCAAGAGTGCCCCTCCTCTCCTCTTATAAAAGCCCCCACCTCTACCACCTTATTCACACCTTCAAATCCATTTGGATCGGCCAAAATCTGCCCAAATACTCTCAAAACTTTCCTATCTTACTCCTAGAAGACTCACTTTGGGCAGAAGTCTTCCCAAGGAAGCCTTTGGCTCAAATCAAAAAGTGTTACCCGATTTTAAGGTAATGTCTTCTCTTATGTTCTTTTGTTTTATTTTGCTTCTCCAACCCCTTAAAATCTTTTTATTACATTATATTGTAAAAACACCATTATATAAAATATACTAGGTTGTTTTTATGATATTTATTTGATTTAAACTTACACACACCTTCGTCTAATGGTTAAAGAACATACTGTTTCTATGGGTGGCGAAATACTGCCTCACGAAACAATGATTGTTCAATATTATTTTAACACCTCTAATGGTGTCCATTTTGATGAAACTATTATAATATATGATATATATATATATATTATGTTTATATTTTCATTATGCTTCAATATTTTTCATTTATGGCATACCTTTATGATTTCCATTATGGGTAAACGCGACAATTTAATTTTAGGAAGTGCGGACTACCACCCCCTCAAAGTGATTTGAATTGTTAATGTCATATGTGGGTCGTATAAAGCATGGAGTAAAAGATATTATAAATGATATTATACTGGAATTATAATACACCCTTTTATCATTATGATTTCATTCCATTAAATACGAAATAGAAATGAAAGTAGCGTTCATGCGTATGTACGGCTTACCGTGTCCGTGACCGGTGCATTTCATTTCTTTCCTATAAATGTTACGTAATATTAGGAATGAATGTATATACTGGATATATATGATATATATGATATCTAAATCATGAATATAATTATGTATATAAGGGATATTTTAACACATGAACAAAGTGTAATTATAAGAAGTTTATTGTTGACTCAAGTACCAAAGATCAACAAAACGAACGTTATTAACTTAAATGACTACATAATTTTCGTAACATTGTAATAAGTGATATAAAAGGGATAATGAACTTGAAAAAGGTTATTATGAATTTATAGATTAACTCAATTTTATTATTCAGGAGATTAAAGAATGGTCGAGGGAAGTCGGACATGAGGTAAGGGAACTTCTTAACCCAATTTCCTTTCTTTGGGTTAATATCATACCTTCAAATTATTTCATGATATTATTATGTCCTATCTTGTATTTGTACTTTATTTATGTGTACTTATAGTGAATACACATAATAGATCTATTTTATTTAAAAAAAAATTATTTGTAAGGGAACATCTTAACCCAATTTCCGTTCTTTGGGTTAATCTCCTACTTTCAAATTATGTCATGATATTATTATGTCCTATCATGTATTTGTGCTTTATTTATGTGTACTTATAGTGAATACACATAATAGATATACTTTATTTAAAAAATGGTCTTTTTAAGGGAACTTCTTAACCCAATTTCCGTTCTTTGGGTTAATCTCCTACTTTCAAATTATATCATGATATTATTATGTCCTATCTTGTATTTGAACATTCTTTATGTGTACTTATAGTGAATACACATAATAGATCTATCTTATTTAAAAAAAATGTCTTTATAAGGGACTTCGTCTCAATCTCATTTCATTGAGGCATATTTTGTTTTATACACAACCTTCCTTTATACGGTGTATAAACCCCTTTATCTTTTTTGCTTCTATTGAAAAGGAATCTTTTTATACGAAGCATTTTTAATAAACAACAAAAGGAATTTTTTGTTTTAAGTATGCGGCGACAATGACTTCTCCACCGTAGTGACCATTATTTGAGTTTTGGCTTCCTCTACAAGCCATAACTTTTTTTAAAATGAAAATAAATACCAGTTTGTACTTTTCTTTTATTTTGCTATTGAAAATGGTTTTATTATATGAATATGTTGAATTGATATCTTGTGATTGAAATGTGGAAATGTTATGTTTCTTTTATGCATGTTTTATGTGATACGATTATGTCATGGTTTATGATATGTTTAAAACTGTTCATATGAGGAATGCATTGGACTTAATAAGTGACGGGTGGAGCCCGCTATAGCTCGTCGATGCATCGGCAGGTCTCATGAGACAAACTAGTGTCTTGGCAGGAGGCCTTGACAAAATCTTATTTCTAGTCTTGGAACGAGGCCTTGGCTACGTGGTTATGATAGTCTGGCATTATGCATTCCATCATTATGAAAGTGGTTATTGATATTTAATGTGATTATTCGACTAGTAGAATATCCATGTGAATAAGTAAATGACATTATTTCATTTTACCTTTTCCATATTATACTGAAGATCATGTTTAAAAGTATTTTGTTTAGTTATACATTGCCTTAAATGTTTATGTTTATTTATGAAAGATTCTGCTATATTGTTATAATTACTGATCATCTGAGCTCACCCCTTTCAATGTTTTAATTTTTCCAGTATGTGAAGAAGTATTTTATGAATGACCAGAAGGGATAATATGAGGGGATATGACGACAAGATTTTATTCTAGTTTTGTATTACTTTATGATGTAATGTAAACCTTATGAATGTATCTAGTGTTTCAAGGATACTAAACTAATCGGTATTTCGAGACTTGATCATTGTGATCATGAAAATGTTACGTAATAATGCACCGACTCTGGGTAACTGTGGTCGAGGTGTTACACTTGAAGAAATTTCCCCTTTTTCATTGACCATCTACCATGTTGTATTTCAGAACTATGTATGGCTTGATTCTCACCCCTATAAGATAAGTACTGATTGTTGTGTAGTTTACCTCAGGGTCTATCAACATAATTGTTCAATCTCTGTGACCTTTGAACTTATATTTCTAGTGTCCAAGTTCACATGACAATAAATTGCATAATAGCTAAAATTTTCATCACCGATGAGGGTATCACATAGTTTGGTATTGGCCATATGCTATATCGTATTCAAGAACTATGTGTGTCATGATTTTAATTTTTATGGGATACATTGTGAAGCCTATACTCTTTTTCTATTGTCTAACTGCAACTCATTTCATCTTTTTGGCCTCTTGGCCTTAGCCCTTTCCTAGAATGTGTTATGCGATATGTAGATTTCTTTTTTTCCCATTCACAGCCAGTTATATACCAAGACCCAAGTGTTTACTTCATCCTCGGTTTCACGAAGTAAAATTGTTACATATTCTGGGTCCCCACAATAGAGGTCCCATATGGCCATAGGTTTGATCTTGATTCAGTCCGATAAACCATCCAATGTTCCTTTTTCATGGTGGCGTAGTTTCAAGAGTTTTGGAAACTCTTCGGCCAGCCCACCACTCCATCCCCATGATTTCCTTTCCCTTTATTTGGATCCTCATTCTCTTTCATGTCTAAGGTAACCCCTTAACATTTTTTCCCCTTCCATTTTGGCTCAACATCCATCATCGGTGAATACCTTGTAATCCATCGGGACAAATATTGACTTAGGCCTCTTGTATTCAAATATGTATAGCTGTTAGACCCCATTTGTTTGTCCCCATTCCACGATAATGTGATATGGAGGTTTTGTTTCACATATGGTCAATATTTATCCTCTATCGTAATTACACCCTCATTTTCTTCCAAATTTTGGTCATTGTGATTTCCAATATTCATTCCATTTTGTTCAGATGGATTTTAAGGTAATTGAAATTACACCACTCATGCACTAGATCACGTTGAGAAAGAGAGGTTGGATGTTTTGGGATCCGTACCCTTCAGATATGACCTCTATCTACCTAAATACTATGAGTGTTCATTTAACGATAGCACACCCCGAGTATTCGATGTTTATTGGGAACTATCATTCACAAAGTATATGATTATGTAGTCATAACTCGTTCCCCATATCGGATATGACCTGCATGAGATTACAAAACGAGATCTTGTCATTATAATGTCATGATCGATATGCACCAATAAAAATAAGAAAGAAAATAGTATATCAATGGATGCAGTTTAGGATGAGTAAATAAATAAGAATAAATGTTTCATACGTTTAGCCAAAACATGTCCCTTTTAGATCAAATCCTTCAATGGACTTCCACTGTACTACAACTTTATGACAAGTGGCCACCAAGATTGCCTCCCTCTCTCGGAGCTCATTTTCTTCATCAGTAGCCGCAAAGCATATCTCATTGGCTCTAACCTACATTCAATCCTACTCACCTTGTAATTTGATCATTTGATGCCTTCCGTACACTGATTACTATTGTAAATCCACCAACTAGGGTTTCAACCATTCAAATATCGTAGATTGGCTGGTGATAAATGTAGTGTGTTTATTCGATTTCTCTTCAAGGCATCTGACTTCTTATGAACCCTCAAGAAGCTTATAGATATTCTCTATTTTCTTCCGACATCAAAAAATATTGAAGCTTTGGCAACTCTCATTAATCTTTTCATCCATATAAATATCGATTATTATATCAATATAGTGGAAATCCACCCCTTTGGCATAGAGAATGTGTATCCCTGTGATATGTGGCCCTATCTGACTCAGCAGTTCCACCTATAAATGAATTTGGAAGAATTTGATTATCTCCCTTGCATTGGTTACATTATATGACTCTTCCCATCCACATAAAGATATGATTCATCCAAATCATTAGGATCTGCAGTCATGTACATAAGAAAAATATCCATGAGTTCAGCGATAGGGTCTTCTTCTAGAATCTTTTCTTCCTCAAATAACATGCCCCCGAAAGCCTGGAGCTCAAACCTGGTGGTCACGTCACCCATTATTACATATATTTTGTCACTCAGTTCCGTGGCTAGATTATTTTGAATGATTGGTTCTACATGAACTAGTTCAATCACTAGTAGATATACCATAGATGTTCCGGACAAGAGACTTTACAGAGCCTCCAGACTTCTGATCACTGCATTGAGGATTGATATATTGGTAAACATAGTTTTCCAATTAAATACAAGAGACTACAAAAGTATAACCTTACTATATCCAAGTGCATTAGTATCTAGTGCCAGATTCATGGTTGGAGCTAGCACCACAGGACATCCCTTAGTGCTTGTTAATTCAATGGTCGGCATTAGCTTCATCTAAATGGAGGAAATAGCTTGAGGCCTTGGGGTCACCATTTCAGCCCCTCCTACTAGTTTGTCACTAGCCACTTGTATTGGGGATGTTTCTTCAACAACTTTAACTATGATCAGTCCTCTTCCATGTTTAGTTTTGGGTATAGATTCATGTGGACGTCCTTCCACGCCCATTGATACATTTTCATCCCCAGTTGGGGGAAATTCCTAGCTAGCATCAACCATTTGTTCCTAAATAGGGAAAACATCATTCAGTGGATTTGAATGATGGAAATTGAATGACCAGTAGAGATACGAGTTAAGACTCACTCAAGTTTTTTCGAACACTTCCATGTTAGAGCCTATGATTTCGTCGCTCTCACAAGGGATTCCATGGCAGACAAATATTTCATGAGGTCTCTCACCTTCAGGTCCTTCACTACTAGCATCCTCTTCTCCTCCTTCCTCTTCTTCTTCTTCTTCTTATAACTCTTCCTCTTTTTCTTCCTTCTCCTATTCTTATTCATTTTCGTTGTCATCCTCAAACGTCAGTTTTTTTGGGGTCATGCTACTAGACAAGCATCACATTCAGAAGAAGATGTGGTTCTTCATATTTCACCCATTGTCATGCATAAATATCCATGGTTGTCAGGTATTCCTGTCAGTGTTGAATGTACACCCTCTCCACCTCCTAAATACGCCCTACATCAGGAATATCATGCCTAGTGTATAGCAGTCTCATCCATAGATCTTCAGTGGTCATATATTATTATAGAGCCGTCTAGAAAGACCATAGAGATGAGAAAATGGCATAGGAAGTCTACTTTAAAATATTTATTAGTTGCTTCCCAGGGAGTTCCTAGCTGGCCCATGAGGCCGCCAATTGGACCACCTCTCATTAAATGATAGGGGTGCATTGTCACCTTGTGATTATCATGCCTACAATGTTCCGGCCAACCCAATTCTAGTTGTTTGGATTATTCTTGGTCTCACATGCCTAGTGGTACCTAATGTGCTTCATCGTTTTCCAGACTCTACATTGGCCACCTTGATTTTTTGAATATGTCACCGCAAAATCACTTCCAGATATGTTGTTATCTAATGGTCGGTATACACTATTGATATTTCATCATTAACATTACTAGGGGAGAAAGTGAGGACATCACCCAAACCAATAGTCATGAACATGATCCCCAATTGGTAAAGGATTAATGGTTTCCATTCATCCCGAACCAATGTATACACTTTGACAATTTCTGCATGCACCTGAATTTTATGACAACCCTCATCAACACAGAAGGTTCAAAAAATATTTTTCCATCAATCTGAGGTACTAGAACACCACCCCTGATGTTTTTTAGTTATTTAATCTACTCCAATGAGCCTCTCTCATCATATACAATCTGTAATATTGGGGTTTGAAATAGATTAATGTATAATTTTTCATGGTGGATGATATTGAGTATGATCCCCTTGTCATTGAGAAACATGGGCCCAATTCTAGTAACATGGAGTAAGGATTGTTCTAGGCCATCACCAAGAGGTTATATGGGACTCAAAAAGTCAAACCCACTGCAATGCTCTATAACAAAGCCATGTAGAATCTCGAATGGTCCTTATATTCTCCTGGTTGTACACCCTATATAGATCCAATCCAAAATATCATATATTCTGGAAAAAATGGGCACTCACAGATTGACCTTGTTCTTGCTTTCCATGATTCGATCCCTCACCAATTTCCATGAACGGACACCATCCTCATGTCCCTTACTATAAGGAACCACCATATTAAAAATGCAGAATAAAATGTAGAATATCATACATTTCAGTCCTGACATTATTTTATTTTGAATCCCCATGATCAGTACATGCCTTCTTCCAGGACCATCTAGTATGATCTCTTCTTACCCCATAATAATACAGTGAAGGAGGGAGTGGAATAATATATGTACTAACATTATAATTAATTTATATAAAGATAACAGTTTTATAATAACATTAATATCATGTATTTATATTGGTTTATTTATTTGTAATGTGCTTTTAAAATAAATATAAATTTATTAAGAGGGAGAGATGAAATTAAAATGATAAATGTTGTTATTAACTTTTCTTTTGGGAAAATCGTGTGGAAAGTGCATAAAACATTTGAAACTCAGGATGTGTAGATAAAAAAATCATAATGATAGAATATGGTTAAGGATTAATAATATTGGAATGTATTATTTAATTGGGGAAGTTTTAATTACTTTTCCATGTGATTTATAGAGGATATTTATACGTGGAGGTGATGGTATTTTGTAATAAATTAAGGAATTTTTTATTATTTAAGGTTAAGAACATGTAATATTTTTTTATTTTGTAATATTAATGAAATGAAATTAAATATATATTAATGATATTACATTATGTAAAAAAATATAAATTCAATGTTTTAGTAAATTATAAAAAAAACAAAGAATTACAAGAAAAAATACAAAAAAATATATTCTTTAAAAATTACATTTTAGATTTATAAACTGAGATTATTATTATATATTATTAAACATATTTTGGGTCACATAAACCATTATATAAATAATTCATTCATTATTTATATAATGATCATTTCAAAATTCATATCAAGTTTTATAAAGCATATTTTTAATATTCACTAAGGATGTTATGGTTTTTAGAAAAACTACTAAAATGTTAATCATAGTTTAGCATTCAATTTAGAATTTTCGAATACTTATTGTGATAATAAATTATAAAATGTGGTAAATTAAATATTTATGGTCAATATAAAATTAAAAAGTTAAACAATTAATGATAAAATTTATATAAAATAAATTAATTTATTTAATAATTTATATATTAATTTATAGTGTACTGATATTCATATTTAAGAATTGGTTTATCTGAATAATTATTTATGTAGTTGCTCATAATGGTTAGTCAAGTATTACTAAGGTTATTTTACTATTCTGAATATGATATTTGTAGCTACCATATTTCATTGTCAACCATATATATAAACACTAAATTTAACACATTTTGTCTCTAGTTTTCCTTTTATTAAATGTAAATTTCATTTGAAAAATTATTATCTTTTATCAAATCATTTTCAATGAAATTATAGTGTTTTTCATGGACATATTATTTATGGTTGAAAATGAAACATAAAATTTTCCAATTCTTTTCATGTTATGTAGTTGTATTTATCTTCTAATAGATATTAATTTTATTTTACAGAATGTATTTATACTTCATTTTTAATTTTTGAATATGAAGTACTAAAATTAATATCATTTCATTACATGTAACATAAAATAAATTTATGAAATAATTTTTAATATTAATTAAAAAATTATCAATGTGGCTTTAATTTTATCAATAGAATGGGACTAATTGGAGGATAAATATATATTATATTTTCTAATGATTTAATGAAAATAGAATATTTTAATTTATAAGGAAATTATATTATGATAGACTAATTCTGAAATACACCTGTTAAATATTGAATGTTACAATGTTTGAAAATAAGGAAAAAACATCATATATACATTCATAATAGAGGATCCAAACTATTAATGTATGATATTTTTTTGAATTTCCAATATTGAAAATTTTAAGACTCTCTTTGTAATATATTTCTTTTATCGAACAAAATATTTGAAGAATATTCATTTTACAATTTTTTATCTATCAGAAATTAAAACATCAATAAGTGTGTATTATTTATTTTTTATAGAAATATATCATGAGTTAGATTTTATTATCCAAAATATAATCCCTTAGACATTCTTATCAGTGTTTTTTACATTTAATCGTTTACATATATTCTTTTAAACCTTTTCAATTAATCATAAAAGATACTGAATTTAATAATTTTTATGAATTACAAACATATTTAATATTGTGTAACATTATAGTATTTAATAAACATGATATTATATATCCAATAATATTCTCTACTATTTGAATATAAAAATTATCATTATGAACATTTAGCGTAAGTCATTGATCATAAATTATCAAAATCTAAACTATCGTGGGATGTATTGTTAGTTTTTAATTGTGTAGAATAATGTAAAAAACATTGAACAATGAACCTCTTAAAAAATCATAATCAATTTCATCCAAATATGTTTAAAAAATTTATATTTTGTTACATACCACTTACTATAAATTATTTTGAAAAAAATTATATGGGGTAAGGAAGCTATATGAACAGAATTACTACACTCAAAACTATGCGTGTGTTGATTTTTTTTATATGGGCGATGTAATTTTTCTTAAATAATTACTATGGTGGAATTTTATAATTTAAATATAAAACGTTTCATGTGTTTTGATTGTATTTGTATACACTAAAAGGATTCATTACATCTACTAATTATAAAAGATAAAGGACTCATGTCTTGTTTGATGAATTTGGATTTTTGTGACAATTTTATCTACATAAGAGATTCTATTGGGTGTCAATACTTACTCATCATGAATTATTTTTTATGTGACCTAATTTAATTAACCAGATGTATCTATACATTCACATAATCATCTTAATTTTTAAATTATTGGAAAGTTCCACACATATTTTTATGGAATTGATTTATCTTTAATTTATCAACCCATATCACTCTTATGACATTTTTTAAGTTAACTATATCCATTTATCTATAATATTTATTCAATATTTCATGACTAAATTTTTTATTAGATCATAATTATGGAATGAAACATAAATTTAGCATCATCTGATTAGTACAAAATCTAATTATCATCTTATAACACAAATTAGAGTATAGAATGTAATTCTATAAATATGATGTCACATCGCCTATTAAAAAATTTACAATTACATAAATTTATCAAGGATGATATTGAATTATATTTGATATAAACATCATAAAATGAACTATTTATAGGGATATTAAACTTATTCAGTAGTTTCAGATAATAAAAAATCAATTTTAAACCTTAATTTCTTAGTTCATCGATATCATGAACATAATCATATATTCATGTATGGATATTGAATGATCAGTAAATTGTAATCTTCTTCCATTCAATGAAAACATTATGTTACTCCTTATGATAGTTGTAACATTTATAAATTTTATCAATTTCAAAATAGATCATACATTTTTCCAATTCATCTAAAAAATATAACAATGAATAATAGGATGTGAAAGATAGAAAATTTGTTCTTAAAGGGTTGTCTGCATGCTTAGTTCTGGACTTTAGGAGCTCTTTAACACTATCAACATAGCCATTCATCATATGATTAACATTTATATATTTTTATTTCATATTAATACTATTTAATTTTATGGTATTCATATTGAACTTAAAATACAACATACCCATATATATTCAAAAAATCCAAATAAATTATTCATATAAAGAATATTGTTTTCATGGTTCTTAAAAAAGTGACATGGTTAAAATTTTAAATTGTATAATAAATACATTTGAAAATATGAACCTAAAATATATATATATAACGTATACATAATAATTATACATTATAATATATATAACATATACCTATAAAAATTTAAAATAATATATATACATATACATTAATAATTTGTACAAAATATATATACACACATTTGTAGATATATGTATTTGTATATTTATATTTATATTATAATTCACAGAATCTAGTAACCTAAACATGTTTATAATTTCAATAAAATAGTATATAATATATATTTAAAAATTTATAGGATCTTGAAATGCAATATTAATTTGAACTAGATATATAAAAGAACCTAGACTGACATTAGTTTAACCAACTGAATACATGAACATATATTATTTATCATTCAAAATTCACATGTCATATAATTTAATATTCATTTATTCAAATACAAAATAGATATAATATTAAGTGGTTATCTCTATTAATTAGAATGTGGTATGATATAATGAAATATATCATAACATAAGTTTGGTACAAATAAATATAAAAAAATAAACATGTTAGAAATAAATATATGGCCAGATATAAATATAATCAACTGGATAAAAATTACATATTATTTACTGGGGAAATGAATAATGAATACTTATTAATCTTAACATTAATTAGTCAACCATGAAATATTAATTATTATCATGAACTTGTCCAAAAATTCCAAAAAAATGGGAATTCATACACCAAATCCCCAAATTATATTTCATTATGAGCCCAACCGATTCACAGATAGATAAATACATTTGGGATAATCCTGTTACATAATTAAAACCAACGAATTCAATAAATTAAGGAGTGGATACATGATACATATTTTAAGGTTCCTTATGGAGCCTCATAGTTAATCATGGGAAAAGGAATCAATATTTTTCAACTCAGAAAAATTAAATATATTGATTATAAATATTTTTTTAATCGATTAATGTGGATAGATAGGTGAATATTCACTCATAATAATATTCATGATGTAAAGGAAAGTGAACATATGAATGTATGTTGTGAAGAGTAATATTATTTTTTTAGTATATAAATATAAAATAATCTGACGTTATTGTTTATATACAATCATGTTAAATTTCATATGTCATCCTTTGGGTCTTTTAAAACTTTTGTGAAGTTAGTCTCATTAATGGTTCACCGAGTAGATAGAAGGTTTTGAACTAACTAAACGTTGAGGGTTATTTACCATAGGTTAATCTATAAATGATAATGAAACCACTTGTTTATATCTAGACAAGGATTTCATTTCTATGAAATCACTCTCTAATTACATTAGAAAATATTTGGAAGCTTATGTTTACAAGAATGGTTGACAAATATAATAACTTAAAGATGTTTTATAATGGAAGGTAATAGTGATGTCTCATTGGAAATATAATAAAGAAGTAATTAATGTGAAATAAAATAACATTTCATACTGTATAGAAAAGAAAATGGATAATATTGAAATAATAATGGAAGAATTTTTTTTTGTTAATTCTATTGATGTTTCTATCCATGGAATCAATATAATTTTAAAAAAATATTCAATCATATCTATAATTACCATTATTCAATATATAATATTTTTAAGATAATTTAAAGGGTTAGTATATACAACATAATAAATAAAAAAATTGGTGAATTTTATATAGGTCTCAAAATTAATATGAGAAACCATTATGATTATTGTATATTTTTAATTTAATATTAATGAAAGATAATAGATCAGATGGAATATTAAATAAAGTGAAAATAAGTACAATACTGATATAATATGTCAATAAGAAAGTATATACATCATATTAATTAAATTAGTTTCACAATATGAAACATAACTCAAAGAAAAAAATCTTCAGACTAAGAACCCTAAATATATTGCTAACATCATAATTTTGAATTCATGATAGATGAAACATGAAATAGAAAATTAAATTACATTAATATAAATATAATTATTATAAAATGTTTTAATGAGGTAGTATATACACCAACTAAACATAAATATTTTTTAATACAAAACTTGTCTCAAAGAAATATATTTTGGGATTAAAAACCCATACCTTCACTTTAAATACCCAGGAAAGTCCTTTAGTTTCATTATAAATAAAAAAACATATAAATGACTCATTTATGAACTGTATTCATAAAATTGGGATTCTTTAATATTTATTTATAAAAATTCATTATATTTTCATTATAATATTAAAACATATTTTCAATATTGGTTGTTAGTATCATTGATTTTTTTCAATGTTTCATAATGTCCATTATAGTCCTCATTATTTGATAAAAAGTTATTTAAACCTAGATTATTAAAGGTACTATAATATATGCCCAATAATTTTTCATAATTTTTCAGTTTCATTCTATGAGTGCCATATATATGATTTGTATGGATGAAGTTAGTAATGAACTGGTTTCAATACTACCTAGGACCAAAAAAATGTATCTCAATTAATGAGTTAAAAATTAATATTACAATTACATAACAACAAAATAATTCACATAATAATATATCAATTATTCATATATTAAATTCTTAGGACTATCCATATGGGGGGTTGAAAAATGAACTTCATCACTCTATAATAGAGGTAGACTGCATGTACAAACAAATGACGATACCATTTTCATTAAATTGGATGAAGGTAAAAAATGTTTCATATTTTAATAATATTAATAATTTTATAACTATAATATTCACTCATTACTTATAATTTGACAGAAATCCTGGTAAATTGGTGATGAAAAATAAAATGTGTTATTCATCGATATGCTAGTCTACACATACACATGGAAGATGGATTCATTTTTATATGAATAATTATTAGATAGAAATTGTTTATTTTTTATGAAACATATTCATAAAATAAATATCATATTTATTCATTGAATACAACTTTTAAAGAATACATGTTATGTGGTTATGAATAAAAACACATCACTCATGGAGGAGGAACTCCGCACATAACCCAATTAAAATTTTCATTTTTTTGAATGGATGGGATATTGAAGAATAATGGTTTTATAATAAGTATAATAATATTTATTTATAAAAATGTCATTGATCTAATTGTAAAATTATTTATTGAATATTTGTTGAGGAGGATTTATATAACACCCAATAACATAAAGAATAATAAATTATATGATTTTAAATAATAATAATACTTTCTTAGATTATTAGTAACATTTCAATTTAAATTTTTAATAATTTATTTTAAATATCATATGTAAAAACTAATTAAAATTTAAAATTTCTAGTAAATGTAAATATCTCCCACAAAAATGGGGTTTAGGTTTAAAATCCATGTTCCTTCATGATAATTTTGTTTCCTTCAAGATGTATCACTATTGACCATTCTATAATCCCAAAGTATCCTTAGAACATTGAAAAAAATGTGAAAATGTGGAATGATAACAAGAATCTCGGTAATGTATATAAAAATAAAACAGAAATAATATTACAATTTTGTCCTATAAAATCCATAAGAATGATTCCTTTGTTCACAGTAATACTTTTATCTGAAATATCCTTTTACTATTACATAAATCACTTTAATTTATTAATAGATTTCCTGAAATATTTCAAATTAAATAATAATTGACTACTAATAATCATTAGGTGTTAATATAAGCCATGAAAAATCTTGAGTTCCATTCCTTGAAAAAAAATGTCACCTTTATTTAAAGTAAAAGTCAGAAATATTCCATATAAACTTATGTACATCATATTACCATTTGAAGTAAAAAAAAATATGTTATAAAAATTTTTACGAATACCATAGTGCTATATTGAGAAATTATACATAAATTACCAGTTTAAAAACCTTATAATGGAATCACATAAATTAAAAATTATCATATCTACTGGGAGTAACCCATCATAGGGAAACCCTATCAAATTACCTAATAAATTAGATAGATATATTAGTATAACCCATTAACAATTCTATTAGACGCCCACCCATCATTTATAGATAATTTAAAAGAACCATAAAAAATAGGTCTTTTAAAATGTTCTTTAAACATAATAGTCATTTTCACTTTAAATCAAGCCCATTTAAAGTAACATGATCAGATATATCATATATCATATATATAAATAAATTTCCATCCGTATATGTTAAAATAAATTTCTTTTTTTACTTTGGTAAAAAAATTACACTTATAGTAAATGATTATAATATTAATTGATAAACCATTAAAAAAATTTAAAAAATTACTAGAAAATTAATTTATATTTTTTTATAAGTAAGATCATTCATGTAAATTTTTTCAAAAAAATATATAAATAATATAATGATTTAAAACATATTATTTAAAGCTATATTTTAAAGAAAATTGGCATACATTATATCCCATCGAGCTTCAATCATTATCTAAATTTGAAAGGATAAAATGATTTTATTTTTATACATTAATACCAACCTCTTTCATATTAATTTCATTATTATTATTACATTTACAGAATTTATTAACATGATTCATATAGTTAATCAAATTGTTAAACACATGTTGTATGTTTTGGGGTAATTCGTTTTATAACCTAAAACAACATCGGCATGTTGACCATTATAAATAAAGGTATGTTTCAATTACTTAAAAAAATTTAAATTTTTTATTTATCATATTTACTCATTAAATACACTTTATAAAACCATTTTTTGTTCTGAAAAAATAAACCATGTCCTCTCTACGATACCGTCTCTTTTACGTATGAATAAATGAAATTTTTATTTTTATAATGGGTGAGAAATAAGTAAGGTGGATAATATGATACTTTTTAATAATAATAAATATGTTATTAATTTTATAATTATTAATTAGACCCATATTAATGAACTTTATTTTAAGGTGAATATGGAATATGAATCGCATCGCTTTGTAGATGTGGTAGTCCACACATAAGAATGAGTGATGTTATCATTTTCTATCAAATGGAAAGATAAATAGATATGTAATATATAATTCTTAAAAATAATAATTATTTTATTAAAAAAACATTTATTCATTGGATACATCATTTTAACCAACCATGTGATATGGTGATGAAAAAACAAAACACATCACTTTGTTGAGGTTGTAATACATACAAGCATATGAGAAATGTTTTTATTTCCTATATGATAGAAAATGAGATGAAAATTAGTTTATGATAATCATAATAAAATATCTATTTATTAATGACACTTATTTCAATAATTTTTTATGTTAAAATAATAATTTAATTAGTTATAATAAGGTGTAAACATGATAACACTCGGTTATTAGTTGTACCACTTCTTTATAAAATCTCTTTTGGATTAAACATTAACATATATATGTTTCGTATTTTTGTGAGATAATAACACAAGGTTATGGTATGGGGTTATTATCATATATTTATCTACGGATTGGGAAAATATTTTGCTGAAAATGTGTAAAGAATGAGATATATGTGGTGCTCTTTTATATGTCTAGGGAGTGAAACATTTGTATTTTTTCTAAATATTTAAATATTTTAAATGACTTACTTATGATCATGTTGCTCAAAAAATATCCAATTTCTAATATAAGGCTATAAGGGTCAAAATTCCATAATCCAATAATAATTAAAATAATATATTGTGGCTTTATAACATAGTTTTTAACTTAATGAACATTATTAACCCTTTATCGGGAGAACTCATTTTTAAAATGGTTATAATTCATAATACAAAAATTAAAATAAATGCATTACTATATTTTAATCTCAGGATTAAAAATATGGAATCAATTTTTCATGATTTTATTTTTTTAGTGTTATAATTTACTATTACTAAATGCCTCAAAAACTCAATTAAAATGGATTTTAAAAAATGTTATTTATAAGCGTTAAAATGAACTCAAACAAAATAATAATAACGATTCTTATGAAAATATTTACATTATGATCAATCATATTGATCATATTTTATTTTTAAAATAAATAAAAAAATATTATTTTATCATTGAAATTACTCTATTTAATTACAATAAATTTTTTGGTTTTAAAAACATAATAATTTTCACTATTTAAATAAAATAAATTTTTTCATAAAAATCCCAAAAATTCATCCTAATCCTATTATTACGTGATTATTTAAAATATAATGTCATTTTTTTCAACTATAACATTTATATTTTTCTGAAATTAAATATAATATCCACGAAAATTATATAATTGACACTATTTTGGAAGGAAATTTACTTTTGAGACATAAAAGTTTTTTTACATATTCCAGGTCTGTTAAACATAATTAAATGAATGTTAATTAACTAAATTAATTATATTATTTAATTATTTAATTGTAATAATTTATCCATTGATATAAAATTAAATTTTTATGATAAAAAATAGATTTATGAATTACATCTAATTTATATTCTAAAGGTTTTATCTTTATTTCCAACCGATTAATAATCAATGTATGGTTGATTGTTCCTTTTTTAAAAGAATATATTTCTTAATATACATCATAATATTTTTATTCTTATTCATATATTCTAAACTGATGTATAGGGAATAATTTTCATTTTTAAATAATATCACATCATTCTTTATTTAAGCATGAGGTTACATGTACCTCACACTATGAAATTTATTATTTAAATAAAATAAATTATATGGAGTTTTGTTTCTCCTCAGAGAATGATTACTATCGGCATTGGTATAGGGGTTATTGATGTTTTGGGGGACCTTAATGAATAATTTAAAATGATCCCCTTTCTTTTGTTTCATAATTGAATCCCCTATGTCCCATATTGTGTTAGGCTTCCCATGTATGTTTTTTCATTTCTTCAAACAAATTTCTATCATCCCTATTTCTAAATTAACTTGGAATCCCATTAAACATGATTTTTTTAATAAAAACCTCATATGTCCATCTGTTTCATGTGTGTTTGCTAAGTATGACTTTACGCAACTCCTACATTCAGTTATCTAGATCAAAAAAATTTATGATGGCTTTTACCAACAAGTGACCTTTGAAAAATTACCAAGATAATGCTCTCATGGTCTACATCTTGGAAACTCCCTTAAAAATTGTGGCTATGGGAAGGACCCCATGAGAAATCGTATCATTGGGAAGACTCTGATGAGTAAAGGGAAATAATTTTACATTATGAAATATAGATGTCTTCCAAATGAACAAGATGAACCCCTAATGCTAAGGTCTTAGTAATTTATTTACCCGCCCTAGTTTACTTCATAGCACAGACTTAATGCTCTCATATTGATTTTTTTCGAATGGTTTTTGGATTCATTCAATAATGTTAAACAGATTATATACACTTAAGGAGGTGTTACAACTAATAATGAGAAGGAATAACTGTCTAAATACAATTTTTGTTATTTTAATCATGAAGATAATGAGAAATCATGTCAAATTGAAGTTGAATATCAACACTGAAGAACCAAAAATTTTAAGAATCCTTTGATTTATTCTGCTGGTTTTATCACCCCGCACACTATGAAGACTCGATAATTAATTTATTACTCAATTTTGGATAGAACCATTGTCACTAGATCCTTGGGGGTTCGTGTAACGACCCAAAGATCATTAATGAAAAATCCCTATTGATCTTATTAAATGTCTCTTTATATAATTTTTTTTATAAAATGTCATATTCATTGGTTTTATGATAATAATTGTGACCGTTACTTTTATAGCTATTGAATAGTGATCACATGATTAGTATAAATATAGGGCTTTAACACATCCAATTTTACATAGATAAAGGAAGCGATGGCCTCATCCAGTAGAATTTCCCCATACAAAGCCCATTTATCGGAGCTCCAAAAAGAGGTGGCGTCCTTGAGCTTCGCTCTTGACCAAGCCCAAGCTGAGCTTCACCATGTCACGCTCGAACGGGACCGTCTACGGGAGAAGTGGAGGTTGATAGAAATTACCACTCGAGCGATGTTATCCGAGCAACCCCAAGAGTCTGTCACCATCACACACCTTATCCTTAGTTCTTATGCGGCTGTTTTAAGGGGTTATGTAACTAATAGATAGTACTATGTTCATATACATTATATTTGTATATAATAATGAATATAATTTCTTGTCATTATTGATACATTGTAAATAGTTTTTAAAGTATAAATGGTCTTTTTAGTTATTATTTAATTAAGAAATATATTTTATTAAATTAAGAGATTTTTTAATTAAATAATATTTTAATAAAATATGATTATTATTATTATTATTAGATTAATTTTATAAATGATCATGTAATTTTATGAATGCAATTATAATTTTTATTAAGGTTTGAAAGCCATTTTTGTCAAAACCCGTGAATTTTTTATAAATGTCGGTTTTTATTTTAAAAGTGAAAATTAACATATTTAGAAAATTATTTAGATAAAATAAATGTTATTTTTGGGATCAGGACATTGAAATTATCCAATGGTGAATTTTTCGTAATTTTCTAAAACAGTCAAATTTTTTTAGTAAAAATTAAATACCATTTAAATATATAATGTGTTTTATGACATCATAATGACCCAATAGTGATGTAATAAAATACTATTATCTTTATTTTCGTCCAATATATGTTTTACCATTAAAATAATGTGATTTTGGGTTTGTTTGACTTTCTTTTCAAAGCATTAATGGACCCCTCAAGACTTATTCAACACCTTGCCTTTTTAAATTAATTTCCATGGGAGTGTGACTCACCTCCACATAAGCAACCCTAGTATTTTAAGAAGTTCAGACTTTGAACTTATATAATATTGTATTTCTATTCCCTTTTAGAAAAACCATGGGCAAAAACCATGTGATGGTTTGTGGTTTGAATTAATTTAATGTAAGGGGACCCAAACCTAAATAATAAATAATTCACTCACCTTTCCTATATAAACCCACACAAGCTCCCACTTCCTACTCACTAAAATCCCTTGGAGTTCATCCAACCTCTGAACTAATTTCTCTAGAATCCTCCCAAGGTTCCCCAAGCTCCCAAGAAGCCTCTCACAAGCCTCTCTCTAGCCTTTGGAAGCACACTTCGAAGTAAGGGTTTTTTCTTCCTTTCTCATTTTTGTACAATTTTCTTTAAGTTGTTTTCCCTTTTAATTTTAATTATGAATGTTGGGGTATGGTTCTGCACCTCCATAATACTTCCCTCTTTATGTTTGAATGATGGTTGACCCCTTTCAATCTCATTAAATTCCTCCCATGTACACCCGTTACTATGCCAAAATTCCGAAAGGAACTTCTCTCTCTTCTTTTACATTCAAGAAATAATTTTGTATCATGAATCTAAATTCCATTAAAATTGTTGGGACATGTATCTATATTACCTCCTTACTATTAATTACAATTAAATATGATGAGGATCCCCTTTCGTTCTCATCAACCATTTTTATGAATTCTTATGTCACGCCGTTACGCTGCCGAAATCGCACCGATTTTCTAAGCCAATGCCATTGTGTAGTGGATACCATGCTCATTTCTCCATCAAGGGTATCCACCTTTATGAACCATTACGTTTTGATTAAAAAGTTTCATGTATGAATTCCACATTCCTTTATCGTGGAATAAATGATTATGTTTTATGAATCCATATTTTATGATCCATGTGGCACACTTATGCATGAAATGAAATGTTTAAGAAGGGTGTGCCCTTATAGCGCTCCAATGCATTGGTTAAAGTATAGTATCATGATACGTCATGTGCAATGAGTGTTGACTCATGATAATTCAAGTGCAATGAGGGTTTACTCATGCTTTATGTGCAATGTGGATTTACTCATGCTCTATGTGCAATGAGCCTTGGCTCATGCTAATTCAATGTTGAGTGTTGTTAACACATTTCCATGTTATGATTATCATGCTTCATCATGACTTTATGCTCATGTTTCTTTTATGATCTATTGATATGCCTATTGTCTAACATGTATTGTACTCCTCGTATTATTCCATGTGTACTCCCTTACTGGGCTTTATAACTCACCCTTTTCATATGCATGTCCTCAGGTTATCCCATGAAATGCTAAGTACGAGGAAATTTAGTGGTCATGTAAATGATGTTTTCAATAAAGATGGTGTATTTAATGTTTTAATTTTGTATGTAATGATCCTAAGCCCCAATGACACTAAACCTCTCGATCTTGTTTGTTGTATCAAGCGATGTTTTATGTAATAAATAATATTTAACTTTGTAATAAAAGAAAGGTTGTCATAGTTGGTATCAAAGGATAGGTTTAGTTATTTTTGGGATTAGGAAACCCTAGTAAAGCCTTAGATACAAGACTAAGTATAATAAAAACATCCCTATGTTTTGGTAAGTACTGATTAAGTGGTTTATCAAACAAATACATCCCTGTCTGGATACGAGCAGGTAGAGGCGGCTCTGGCACAGATGTATCCAAGGGGTACAATCCAAAAACACCGCTTTGAGCTAGACTTGAACGGGAACTGGTTCATGAAAATGGGACTTGTTGCACTCTTAGTTACAACACTCTCAGGGGATATGTTTTGATAAATTCAAAAGCTTAGTATGAACCCTTATCAAGGTAATTTAAAAAATGCCCCTGCGAATATAGGTTATAAAGTAGACCATGAAACGCCTAGATTGAAGCCTATAGACTCTTGAGTATGGAAATAAAAGTTTATTTATAAGTCTTCAACTTTTGTCTTTCGATTACAGTTCATGTGTTACCCCTAACATTCCTTTTATTCCATCCAATGGCTTGTAATAGGAGGACTCGGGATAACAACCGTTGTGAAGATCAATGTGATGACTGTACTAATGAGATTCCCAATCCAATGGGAGAGGGAATCGCGAACTTTTTCAGGCTTCTCTCATAGCTAACTCATGTTTTGAATAGAAACAGAGGTCAACAGGAACGTTCAACCCCCCCCCCCCACCTAAGAAAGAACAGGTCACTATCAAGAGCTTCATGAGACAAAGGGATCCTACTTTTAGTGGATCATTTGATCCCACGATCGCTGAACAATGGATCAACTCCATTGAAATTATATTCTCCATCTTCCAATGTTCTGAACAAGAGACGGTTCTCCTAGCGGCTTATCGTATGGAGGGTGAAGCTGATCAATGGTGGACGTTGATAAAAAATACGATGCCTAAGGAGGAGATCGAGGGGTTGGAATGGAAGGATTTCCGGAAGATGTTTTTTGATAAATATTTTCCGCGCACCCTCCGTCTTAAGATGGAAAGGGACTTCATTTCCATCAAGAAAAAAGATGAAGAATCTGTTGGAGCGTACGAGGAAAACGTCACAAGGCTTGCACGATACACTTCCGTCTTTGTCGTTACCCCTGAATGTAAGGTTGACCGCTTCTTTGGTGGGCTGAAGCCTAGCTTGCGGAGAGCATTATAAATCCGTGACTTCGACAGCTATGAAGAAATTTTATGATGTTCCCTCATGCTTGAAATGGAGATCGAGGAATCACAGGGGTATCATGGGGACTAGAAGCATAAGGTAGACTTCAATTCTGGTGGTCCGATGGATAAATCCAATGGTGCTAAGATGATCCAGCACCCCACTTTCGAAATGTGCAGAAAGAAGCACCCTAGAAATTTCCTTAAGGGGACGAGGAAATGCTTCAGGTGTGGAAGAGAAGGGCACCTAGCTGTTAACTATAGGCAAGAAAGACCTGAAACTACGACATAGGAGAGGAACCCTCCGTTCTAACCACAATGCGTTGTTCAATGCTACAAATGCAGAGAACTGGGTCATTTTGCAAATCAGTTCCCTAATCCAAGGGTTTTCAGAGACAACCAACTACCTCCAAGGCAGCAAGGAAGAGCTTTTTCCATCAATTCTACCAAAGTGAACCCTGAAAACGAAGTGGTGACAGGTACACTAGTTATTCATTCAAGAATAGCGAACGTAATTTTTGATTTAGGTTCTACACATTCTTTTATATCTCGAAAGTTTAGTAGAACAATCCCAGAACCACCACAAATCATGGGAGTAAAGATGTTGGTGAGTACGGATAATGGGGTAATCATTGCATCCCATGAATATAAGTCCTCCCCTGTTATAATCTGTGGATGGAATTTCTCGGCGAACCTCTTCATACTCCCTCTGGTGTAATTTTATGCAATTCTTGGAATGGATTGACTTTCATTATATAGAGCCAACATAAATTGTCAGGAGAGGGAAATCACACTTCATATGGAGAATCGACCCCTGATTCTTTACAAGTGTAAGGAGGAAGATGAATCTACTTTATCTCCATCATCTCAAGCATGGATATTTCTGCCTTATGAAATGTGTATCTGGCTCAAATGATTGAGTCCAAGGAAGAAACCATCCATGATGAAATGCCTATTATGAGGGAATTCGATGAAGTGTTTCCCAAGGAACTGCATGGTCTTCCTCCTAGAGGAGATGTTGAGTTATCAATTGAACTTATACCTGGGGTGCTACCAATATCCAAGACTCTATATAGAATGGTTGTTGATGAGCTTGAAGAGCTGAATAAACAACTAGAGGAGAATCTGGATAAAGGGTATATACACCCAAGTGCTTCACCATGGGGTGCACCAGTCCTCTTCGTCAAGAAGAAGGATGGGTTAATGCGGCTTTGCATCGACTATCATGAAATTAAAAAAATCACGATAAAGAACAAGATTACTCTCCCAAGAATCGATGACTTGTTTGATCAGCTTCATGGAGCACAATACTTCTCTATGGTGGATTTGCGGTCGGGATATTATCAAGTAAGGGTGAAGAGGGAACATGTCCCCAGGACTGCTTTTCGTACAAGATACGGGCACTATGAATTCATAGTAATGCCTTTCGGACTTTCTAATGCTTCAGCAATATTCATGGACATAATGAATAGAGTCTTTAGAGATTACCTAGAAAAATTTGTCGTAGTCTTTATAGATGATATTCTAATATACTCTAAAACCAAGGAGGATCATGAGGAGCATTTAAGAACTATACTGGAGACTTTGTGTAAGAAGAAGCTCTATGAAAAGTACAACAAGTTTGAGTTCATGTTGAAGGAGGTCCCATTATTGGGCCATATCATCACAAGCAATGGGATATCTATGGTTCCCTCCGAAACAGATGCAATTGAGGGATGGCCGAGGCCAACATCGTTAACAGATATCCGTAGCTTCTTGGAGTTAGCTGGATATTATCGACGATTTGTGATAAATTTCTCACGATTGTCCAACCCCCTTACCAAGATAACTCGAAAGGGATTAAAGTTTTCATGGAGTGATGAATGCAAAGAAAGCTTTAGGAAGTTGAAAAAGAGGCTTATCACTATGCCCGTGCTCAATTTACCCACAAGTGGGGAGATTTTTGTGGTATTCAATGATGCTTCGAAGAAGGGCTTAGGATGTGTGCTGATGCAGAATGATAAAGTGATATCCTATGCCTCAAGGTAGTTGAAAATCCATGAGTGAAACTATCCAATGCATGATCTGGAGTTTGTGGCGGTGATATTTGCCTTTAAAATCTGGTGGCATTATCTCTATGGAGAGAAATGTGAGATATATACTGACCACAAGAGTCTTAAATATATATTCACACAGAAAGTGCTTAATATGTGCCAGAGAAGACGGATAGATCTCATCAAGGATTACTAATGTTCAATCCATTACCACCCTCGGAATGAAAACAAGGTGGCAGATGCCCTAAGTAGAAAGAATCCAACGATTATATCAATGATGAGAATTGAGAAGGATCTAATCTTCTTAGACATGATGAAGATGTACATGGGAATCATAGAGAAGGGAACATCATTAATCCTTTCACAAATGATTTCTCAACCGTCTCTTTTGGAAAGGTTAAAGAATTATAAAAAGGATGAAGTGGGAATTCAAGAAAAAGTGGGAGCTATAGAAAAAGGGAAATCCTCATATTTTAATGTTAATGAAGAAGGAATTGTTCAGTTTGGGAAAAGACTATGTGTTCCATCATGTCTAGAGCTGAAAAAGGTACTTTTGGATGATACACATAGTTAAAATTTTTCTATTCACCCAGGGAGCACAAAGATGTATCAAGATCTCTGAGAAAGCTTTTGGTGGGATAATATGAAGAACGTAATTTCTGAATATTCATCAAAGTGCCTGGTGTGTCAGCAAGTGAAGGCAGAGAGGCATAAGTATAAGGGGATGATGCAACCAGTTCCCATACCTGAATGGAAATAGGAAAACATCACCATGTACTTTTTCACCAGACTTTCGAGGACATCCAAAGGCAACAATGCAATATGGGTTGTTGTAGATCATCTTAAAAACACTACACACTTCATTGCTATTTGAAAGAATTTCTCATTAGATCAACTGGCATGGATATATATCAGGGAAGTGGTAAGGTTTCATGGAGTACCACTATATATTGTGTCTGACCGAGATCCAAGATTCACCTCTAAGTTTTGGAAGACTCTTCAACATGCTCTAAATACTGAACTGAACTATAGTATTGTAGAGACCTGAAGCTTAGCGTACATGGACATTACATTACTTTTGTGGAATACTTAGTACATTACAAAAACACACACACAAGGACCGTAATAGTTTAGTGTCTTTGGAAACGGGGAAACATAAACAACTGGTTCATAAAGCGTCTACACTGTCTCCCATTTATTTCATCATATCTATATTCCCTTTTGGCATATCCTACTTAATAACCTTCTTCCTGACCTGGGGAAATAAAACATACAAAAGGGTTAGCTAAAATGCTCAGTAAGGGTAAACAAAATAAATATCAATCACATCATATTCATAAGAACACATCTTTTGGAAATCTTAACCTGCAAAAGAGATCATAATTTCATAACAAGGGATAAATCATAGTAGTGAAATGAAATCCCAATAATCATAACATAAAATATGAAACTTTGTGGCATACACAAATAATCATATATAATCATATCTTATTAGTCAAGCCTCATTGCCAAGACTATCTTAGTGGACAAAGTCCATTTCTGAACCGAGTCACCCTCGTTTCAGTCCTGTTTCACTAAACCGGTATAACCTACCATTCCAGCCATGTCTATCTCATGAGATATAAAATCTTTACCCAATTCATTGGAGGGAGATATAGGTCCCACCCATCTCATAATGATACCATTCTTATGTGTGCCACAAAATCATAAATCATACATCATTGCATGACCCATGTAATAAAAATGGGAATCTTAAACATCATGACATCATAAAACAATTCATATAAGATAAAGGAATTCATAAAAATAATTCCATCACAACATTATCAAATCAATGTAATAATATGGATAAAAACAGAACACTTTATTATCTTAGATGGAAAATAATTTTGATAAAACACTTGAACTCCATTCTTGAGGAAAATATCCTTTCTTCTTAAAAAACATTTTTCCTTTCTTAACATGTCATACAACTTTAAACTAAAATAATTTGATTAAAAATAAACTTGAAAACTTGTAAAGGAAGCTTCTTGGAAATAATTTTTTAAAAATCCATTCATTCCGTATAAGTTAAAAAAACATTCTTCTCGTACTTTTGTCGGAAAAGTCAAAAAAGTACCTCGTACGAAAAACGACAAAAGATTCCTTTCATAACTTTTACTAAAAACTCACCGAAGGGTAAAATTGGATTTAAACAATTTTAGGTAGATTTAAATAATATTACATATTGAGGAAACATGGATGTGGATGGTAAAATACACCCTAGTAAATACCAAAGTATAAACAATCTCGGATAGAAATGAGATTGTGATATTTCCCTTACCTTAGGTCTGATATGCTTTGTACGTGTCCGAACCTCCTGTATAATGATTTAAATAATGTTATTGAATTATTAAAGAATCATAATTATTTTTATGATATCATATATGGTCATATTCTTAGCTTCTTAGTAGTAATATTTCATTGCGACTTGTTATTCGGGTGTTTATAACTTTTTGTTCTTATGCGTTTTTTGTCGAATAAATTCTTATTCATCTCTTTAGGATATAGATACCTCATTTCCAGAATGGTATTAGTGTAATATATATCATATTAATTTATTCAATTCATTTATATAATCATTATGAAATGAAGATCATGTAGAACGAGTCGCATCACATCGTGGAGACGGTATTCCGTACGTACGCACGAGTGATGATATCATTCCTATGATCGTGGAATTGTATTGGAGTGTATTTATACTATTTAAGAATCAGTATCACTTTATAATAGTCATATATAGTTACTCATTACACCATTATACCCGTCCAATTAAGGTGGTGGCGGAAAAAAGTTTACACCACGGCGTGGAGACGGTATTCCGTACGTACGCACGCGCGGTGATTTCCTTTTTCTGTAGGATGGATAGAAGGTTAATTAGAGTTGTTTCATATTTATAATAACATATCAGTATAAAAGAAATAATGATGTTATTAATTTACCTTGAAACAACTAAAGAAGAAGTTTAAGAAGAAAGAAATTGAAAAAGATCTTTAATGGATATTACCTCTTTTTGACGCGCCTTCACTTAACCTCCACTTAAGGAAATAAGGATGGTCTTTGAAGAAGACCAAGACCTCTAGGATGATACTAGGGAAGTGGAGAAGATATTTTTTCAGTGGTTTGACGATCTTGAATTCTCAAATTGGTGTGAGGAGGAGAGGGAGAAGGTGCCCTTTTATAAGGGAGGAGAGGGGCACCTTAGGAAAATCTCAAAATATTATTTTATATTACGGTCAAATTTGGTTTATAATGGTTCCAAAGGGACCTATTTAGAATCCAAAGTGGGGATGGGGCGAAATCCTCTCATCCAATAGGATTTAGACAAGTTTAGGTTATTATTTTAACCTTATTAATTTGATTTAACTCTAAGTTAAATAATTTAACTTTTACCGTTTCTTTTTGTTTTCTTACAATATATGGTTAATAAATATACTATAACAAGACAAACGAACCCCAAGTTGTTTATTATTAATATATATCTTTATATAATTCATTTTGCCGAACATTATATTTTTAGGAATTAAATAACAATTAATAATATAATATTTGTTTTAAAAAATAATTTATGTCAATTTTGACACTATTTGGTACATGAATTTTATTAAATTCATAACAGAATGATAAGTTCGAACCAAGTTACTTATAACAACATTAAAATGTCATATTATCCTAGAAAATTAATTTAATTCATAAAAAGTCTCAAATAACTTTTATTTGGGCATTTATAACATCAATTATGTCAATATTTCATTAATAAGACAATTACTGCATCATCTTTGTGTCATAATAAATGATAATTATTTAATCCCTAAAAATTCTAAATAAATTCCTATGATGTATATAATTGTATTAGATTTCTCTAGACTATTCATTTTTGAAGTTTCATGAAGTTTATCACTAGATTAAAATTATTATACATATAATATTTAAGAAAGTGACATGTTGTCACATTCTTTGGTTTTAATAATAATTAAATTATTTTCATTGAAAAAATTTAATTAAATGAATCTAATCCGACCCCTAGGTGATATGGGTATACGTTTAGTCATCCAATAGGATTTTGACATTTTTAGGGTAATTTTAAAATATTATATTTACCCTTAATTACGCGATTTACCTTTAACTATGGTAAATAAAATTTACCGTAGTTACTATTCATAATTCCAAAAAAAAGTAGCTTATTAACATAATTTGGATCCACTGATTCCAAATATGGAATCCATTTTTCCAAATTCAATACACAAAAGTTGTAGAAATTAAATTAAAATTAATCCAGTTGTTGAAAGAAAACGAGTTTTTCTTTAAAACATTGCAAAAGATTGAATTGATTTATCCTACGAATTCAAGGTAGAATCAATGCTAATGACATAAATTATATTAAATGGTAAAGATATATAATATTTATACTTTAAAACCATTCAATATTATAATTTAACCATATAAATTATTGAGATGAAAAAAAGTTGTTTTTAATTAAAATATAGCGTGTTTTTACTATTCATCAAAATATGAAAGTTACCAGAATGATATAAAAACTTATCCAAAGTAAATTTTTATTTCATGATTCCAAAGAAGAATTTTATTTTGTTAAATTGAACTTATAAACATGTCAAAAAATAGATTTAAAGTGGGTGCGCCATCAAAAGGCGGCAAAACTGCATTTTTTGAAAAATACTTATTTTACCCGAAAAATTTATTTTGTTCTTATACCATGTTTTAGAAAATGAGCAAGACGAATAATAATGTTATAAGATTAAAAATTTAGTTAATACTATTCATAACGGCTAGTTCATAATAATATTATAATAATATATCGTTGTTTAGTAAAACCCTGCATTGTGTACAACACACGCTATCGAGGAAGGTCGTGATTACGTGTAATGAAAGCCAAGTCAGGGTTGCGTGGTGTGCAAGAATCCTTCGTTGTTTCGTATAACATAATCCAACCATATTTCATTTATACATTGAATATATATATATATATACTCAATGTTGCGTAGAATAACTATTATCAAAATTGTGTGTAACACGATCCAAGAATAGTGTTGCGTATACTGCCAGCTAATACAGTGTTGCGTATAGCGCAATGTAATCTTGGTGTAGCATACAACATAAGAAATTAATGAAATTAAAAGAATATTTTTCATAAAATCTCGGGGTTTTACATTCCACCCCCCTTAAAATGAATTTCACCCTTGAAATTCGTCGGGGTTATAAATGGTTTACTATTCGAAAGTTTCTTTAATAGAAACCCACATCATAAAAAGGAATACCAAAAACAACCATTAAAAACAAAAGTATGAAACGTAACAGTTTCCCAAATAAACTAATCACTGGGTTTCCACATAGGTGAAAATATGGATATGGAAGAGAAATCTAACCATCATGTTCTGATGGAGAGTGGTAGAGAACATGGATATGGAAAAGCCAGGAATCACAAAGCCATAAATTTGTGACGATCCAAGGTACCATATGATTCATCAGATATAAGAGCACTAGGACAACATTTTTGGTTTTCAAGATCATTTCCCTAAAGTTGATGGAATTGGAATTAGAAGAAATACTTTCATGATTTTGTTATAGTCTCACCGTTTGTCATTATTTGGGCAATTTCCACTTCATCTATTAAAGAAATGAAGTTGAATTTGTCATTCATGATGTGTTAGCAGATCATGTGATAGAATTATGGGTCATTCCATCTGTCTCAAACAAAAGGCTATAAAAGTTATAAAAAAAAATACATAAGTCCATCTATAGTGAGATTAATCTTATATGGTTCCTAAAATGGACTTATACTTCTTATATTGTACTGCTTAATATAATGAAACTAGTTTCTACTAAACAGGGACTTCATGTAGGCTAGTGGTAGGCGATAAAGGCCAGTCACACTTCGGTTGTGGGTTCGATTCCCACAGCCTTGTCCGACGCGATGGGTTGTCGCCCGTCCTGCAGGTTGTCCTTTTTCTAAAACATTATTACTATAACATCCCATCAATAATATCGAAAAAACTTCTATCCTTAAACAATACTAACTTATGTCCAACATAATCCATTCCAATCTTTAGGCTTATCCATAATACTTCAGTCCACTCTCATAATATAGTGAAAACGATTACCTAGAGATTTAATACCATCGTTGATCCCCATATATCATAAGATATGTCTTGTTGGTCACATTATAAACATTCAAAGGCCTTAATCATGTATTCTCTTGAATACCCATTGAACCTTAGTGAAAACATGAATGCAGTTAAACGTTAACACTTTCCACATACCAAAATCCTAAAAATTCTATATACTCAAACCATGATATAACCTTCTCCTTATATTAGTCATGAGATCATGAATACTATCAAACATTTAATTTTATCCTTATCCCTTCATTATGCGCATATCATCTACATTCAAAAAATATCTGAATAACCTTTCATGGATACTGGTACCATTAATCATACACTTTCAAAACTCAAGGAAAGAAAATAGTGTAACAATACTTAGATGTCTCTTTATTCCATAGTACCATGAGATTACTTTTACATCATTACACATTATAAACATGTAATCATTCCACTACATTCTTAAACCATTGACCGAGATTCAACAATTCTTTCATCTCACATATTATTTGTAGTCTCTTCATCATCATCAACATAAATACTTCCCATACGACCATACTGATTCTCTTCATGAGACTTTCCCTTAGGGAATTGGTTTTCATAATGCCCGTACATTCCACATTTAAAACATTTAACCATTGTTGATGTCATAGAAATACCATTATCCTCATCCCTGGTGTTAACTGAACCTTTTCCTTTTCACTTACTGGCTTTGTGTCCTTCTTTTCCACACCCAAATCATCTTCCAGTTCCTTTGAAACATTCTCCTTGATGCCTCTTCCCACATGATTTACATAGGGAAAATTGAACTTTCTTTCCTCTAATATCATCATGAAACTCCATATTTCTCTTATTAGCCGAGTCAGGAAACTTAACAAATTTTAATTTATTGATCAGATTATGAGATTGCTGATTCGTCATAATAATGATGTTTGGACTTCCAAATCCCATTTCATTTGGATTCTCATGAAGAATATCATTCCATTGTCCATCATATCCTCCATTATCGTGAATCATCTTGTTTCTAGCCATTTTCTAAAACCCAAAAAGAATAGTGTGAGAGGCAAAAATCATAATAAATGGGTAGTAACTTCAATATCTAACATCTTTGGTTTAATATAATATCGTTACCATAGTTATAGTACTATATCCTAAACGTATACTTATCCTTAGGGACATCCCTATACATACCTTAGAAATATCTCTAGGGATCTTACTAACATTTTCGCATCCTAGTTTCCAAAGGTTGACTAAACTTTTCCTCTGATACCAACTGTAGAGACCCGAAGCTTAGCGTACATGGAAATTACATTACTTTTGTGGAATACTTAGTACATTGCAAAAACACACACACAAGGACCATAATAGTTTAGTGTCTTTGGAAACTGGGAAACATAAACAACTGGTTCATAAAGCATCTACACTGTCTCCCATTTATTTCATCATATCTATATTCCCTTTTGTCATATCTTACTTAATAACCTTCTTCCGGACCTGGGGAAAGAAAACATACAAAATGGTGAGCTCAAATTCTCAGTAAGGGTAAACAAAATAAATATTAATCACATCATATTCATAAGAACATATCTTTTGGAAATCTTAACCTGCAAAAGAGATCATAATTTCATAACATGGGATAAATCATAGCAGTGAAATGAAATCCCAATAATCATAAATTAAAACATGAAACATTGTGGCATAAACACATAATCATAGAGAATCATATCTTATTAGTCAAGACTCATTGCTAAGACTATCTTAGTGGAAAAAGTCCATTTCTGAACCGAGTCACCCTCGTTTCAGTCCTGTTTCACTGAACCGGTATAACCTACCATTCCAGCCATGTCTATCTCATGAGATATAAAATCTTTACCCAATGCATTGGAGGGAGATATAGGTCCCACCCATCTCATAATGATACCATTCTTATGTGTGCCACAAAACCATAAATCATACATCATTGCATAACCCATGTAATAAAAATGGGAATCTTAAACATCATGACATCATAAAACAATTCATATAAGATAAAGGAATTCATAAAAATAATTCCATCACAACATTATCAAATCAATGTAATAATAGGGATAAAAACAGAACCCTTTATTTTCTTAGATGGAAAATAATTTTGATAAAACACTTGAACTCCATTCTTGAGGAAAATATCCTTTCTTCTTCAAAAACATTTTTCCTTTCTTAACATGTCATACAACTTTAAACTAAAATAAGTTGATTATAAATAAACTTGAAAACTTGTAAAGGAATCTTCTTGTAAATAATGTTTTAAAAATCCATTCATGTCGTATAAGATAAAAAAACATTCTTCTCGTACTTTTGTCGGAAAAGTCAAAAAAGTACCTCGTACGAAAAATGACAAAAGATTCCTTTCATAACTTTTACTAAAAACTCACCGAAGGGTAAAACTGGATTTAAACAATTGTAGGTAGATTTAAATAATATTACATATTGAGGAAACATGGATTTGGATGATAAAATACACCCCAGTAAATACCAAAGTATAAACAATCTCGGATAGAAATGAGATTGTGATATTTCCCTTACCTTAGGTCCGATATGCTTTGTACATGTCTGAACCTCCTGTATAATGATTTGAATAATGTCATTTACTTATTACAGAATCATACTTATTTTTATGATATCATATATGGTCATATTCTTAGCTTCTTAGTAGTAATATTTCATTGCTACTTGTTATTCGGGTGTTTATAACTTTTTGTTCTTATGCGTGTTTTGTCGAATAAATTCTTATTCATCTCTTTAGGTTATAGATACCTCATTTCCAGAATGGTATTAGTGTAATATATATCATATTCATTCATTAAATTCATTTATATAGTCATTATGAAATGAAGATCATGTAGAACGAGTCGCATCACATCGTGGAGACGGTATTCCGTACGTATGCACGAGTGATGATATCGTTCCTATGATCGTGGAATTGTATTGGAGTGGATGTATACTATTTCAGAATCAGTATCACTTTATAATAGTCATATATAGTTACTCATTACACCATTATACCCATCCAAATAAGGTGGTGGGGGAAAATAGATTACACCACGGCGTGGAGACGGTATTCCGTACGTACGCACGCATGGTGATTTCCTTTTTCCGTAGGATGGATAGAAGGTTAATTAGAGTTGTTTCATATTTATAATAACATATCAGTATATAATAAATACTTATGTTATTACTTTACCATGAATAAACTAAAGAAGAATAATTTGAGAAGAAAGAAATTGAAAAAGATCAGTAATGGATATTACCTCTTTTTGACGCGCCTTCACTTAACATCCACTTAAAGAACTAAGGATGGTCTTTTAAGAAGACCAAGACCTCTAGGATGATACTAGGGAAGTGTAGAAGAGATTTTTTCAGGGTTTGGAAGAGCTTGAAGGCTCAAATTGGTGTGAGGAGGAGAGGGAGGAGGTGCCCTTTTATAAGGGAGGAGAGGGGCACCTTAGGAAAATCTCAAAATATTATTTTATATTAAGATGAAAATCAGATTATAATAGTTCCAAAGGGTCTTATTTCGAAGATAAAGTGGGTATGGGTCGCAATAATCTAATACAATAGGATTTAGACAAGTTTAGGTTATTATTTTAACCTTATTAATTAGGATTAACTCTAAGTTAAATAATTTAACTTTTACCATGTCTTTTTGTTTTCTTACACTATATGGTTAATAAACTTACTATAACAAGGAAAACGAACCCCAAGTTGTTTAGTATTAATATATCTATCCTTATATAAGTAATTGGACCGAAACTTAGATTTTTAAGAATTAAATAACAATTAATAATATAATATTTGTTTTAAAAACTAATTTATGTCAATTTTGACACTATTTGGTACATGATTTTTATGAAATTCATAACAGAAGATAAGATCGAACCAAGTTACTTATATCAACAATAACATTTCATATTAACCTAGAAAATTAATTTAAGTCATAAAAAGTCTCAAATAACTTTTATTTGGGCATTTATAACATCAATTATGTCAATATTCCATTAATAAGACAATTACTGCATCATCTTTGTGTCATAATAAATGATAATTATTTAATCCTTAAAAATTCTAAATAAATTCCTATGATGTATATAATTGTATTAGATTTCTGGAGACTATTCATGTTTTAAGTTTCATCAAGTCTATCACTAGATTAAAATTATTATACTTATAAGATTTAAGAAAGTGACATGTTGTCACATTATTTGGTTTTAATAATAATTAAATTATTTTCTATGAAAAATTTTATTAAATGAATTTAATCCGACCCTTAGGTGATATGGGTCTACTTTTAGTCATCAAATAGGATTTTGACATTTGTTTGGGTAATTTTAAAATATTATATTTACCCTTAATTATCTGATTTACCTTTAACTATGGTAAATAAAATTTACCGTAGTTACTATTCATAATTCCCAAAAATAAAAATTAGCTTATTAACATAATTTGGATCCACTGATTCCAAATATGGAATCCATTTTTCCAAATTCAATACACAAAAGTTTCAGAAATTAAATTAAAATTAATCCCGTTGTTGAAAGAAAATGGGTTTTTCTTTAAAACATTGCAAAAGATTGAATTAATTTATCATACGAATTCAAGGTAGAATCAATGCTAATGACATAAATTATATTAAATGGTAAAAATATATTATAGTTATACTTTAAAACAATTCAATATTATAATTTAACCATATAAATTGTTGCGATGAAAAAAAGTTGTTTTTAATTAAAATATAGCGTGTTTTTACTATTCATCAAAATATGAAAGTTACCAGAATGATATGAAAATTTATCCAAAGTAAATTTTTATTTCATGATTCAAAAGAAGAATTTTATTTTTTCAAATTGAACTTATAAACATGTCAAAAACTAGATTTAATGTGGGTGCGCTATCAAAAGGTGGCAAAACTGCATTTTTTGAAAAATACTTATTTTACCCGAAAAATTTATTTTGTTCTTATACCATGTTTAAGAAAATGTGAAAGACGATTAATAATTTTATAAGATTCAAAATTTAGTTAATACTATTCATAACGGCTAGTTCATAATAGTATTGTAATAATATATCGTTGTTTAGTAAAACCATGCATTGTGTACAACACACGCTATCGAGGAAGGTCGCGATTGTGTGTAATACAAGCCAACTCAGGGTTGCGTGCTATGCAAGAATCCTTCGTTGTTTCGTATAACATAATCCAACCATATTTCATTTATACATTGAATATATATATATATATATATGTACTTAATGTTTCGTAGAATAACTATTATCAAAATTGTGTGTAACACGATCCAAGAATAGTGTTGCGTATACTGCAAGCTAATACGGTGGTGCGTATAGCGCAAGGTAATCTTGGTGTAGCATACAACATAAGAAATTAATGAAATTAAAAGAATACTTTTCATAAAATCTCAGGGTGTTACAATTATGGACTATCATCCTCAAACTGGTGGCCAATCCAAGCGGACTACCCAAACACTTGAGGATATGTTGAGAGCGTTCTCAATGGACTTTAAAGGAGGATGGGATCAACATCTTCCTCTGGTTGAGTTCTCTTATAATAACAGTTTCTACATGAGAATCCAAATGGAACCATATGAATCCATGTATGGGAAAAGGTGTAGAACACCAACATGTTTGGATGAGGTCAGTGAATGTAAGCTGCTTGGACCAGAAATGGTTGGGGAAATGGTGGAGAAGGTGAAAACCATTCTGCAGCATATCAAGGCAGCCTAGAGTCGACAGAAGAGTTATACAGATAATCGTCGATGATACCTTGAGTTTAAAGTTGGAGACATGGTTTTTCTACGCATATCTCCATAGAAGAAGGTCATGAGGTTTGGAAAGAAAGGGAAGTTAAGTCCAAGGTACATCGGCCCCTCTGAGATTCTTGATCGTGTCGGGGCTGTGGCATATCGACTAGCACTTCCGCATACTATGGCCAAAGTACATGATGTCTTTCATGTATCCCTCTTAATGAAGTACATACCGGACACTTCACATGTACTCAGTTCTGAGGTGGTACAATTAGAAGATGATCTTTCTTATAAGGAGAAACTAGTGAAGATCTTAGATCGTAGGGAAAAATTTCTACAAAATAAGACAACGCCCCTCGTCAAGGTGTTTTGGAGAAACCACAAGTTTGAAGAAGCAACTTGGGAATTGGAGGAAGTGATGAAGTTGAGTTACCCACATCTGTTTTAGTGTGGGAAAAGGAAAATTTTGAGGGTGAAATTTCTTAAGGGGGGGAATATTGTAACGACTCAAAGTTTCATCAATGGAAAATCCCTATTCATCTTATTAAATATCTCTTTATATAAAATGTTTTTATGAAATGTCAACTTCATTGGTTTGATGATAAGAATTGTGACCGTTACTTTTATAGTCGTTGAACAGTGATCACATGATTAGTATAAATATAGGGATTTAACACATCCAATTTTACTTAGACAAAGGAAGTGATGGTCTCATCCAGTAGAATTTCCCCATACGAAGCCCATTTATCGGAGCTCGGAAAAGAGGTGGCATCCTTGGGCTTCACTCTTGACCAAGCCCAAGCTGAGTTTCACCATGTGAAGCTCGAACGAGACCGTCTATGGGAGAAGTGGAGGTTGATAGAAATTACCACTCGAGCGATGTTATCCGAGCCACCCCAAGAGTCTGTCCCCATCACACACCTTACCCTTAGGTCTTATGCGGCTGTTTTAAGGGTTTATGTAACTAATCGATAGTACTATGTTCATGTAAATTTTTTTGTATATAATAATGAATATAATTTCTTGTCATTATTGATACATTGTAATAATTTTTAAAGTAAAAATTGTGTTTTTAGTTATTATTTAATTATGAAATCTATTTTATTAAATTAAGGGATTTTTGAATTAAATAATATTTTAGTAAAATATTATTATTATTATTAGATTAATTTTATGAATGATCTTGTAATTGTATGAATGCAATTATAATTTTTATTAAGGTTTGAAATCCATTTTTGTCAAAACCCGTGAATTTTTTATAAATGTCAGTTTATATTTTAAAAGTGAAAATTAACATATTTATAAAATTATTTAGATAAAATAAATTTTATTTTTTGAATCAGTACGTCAAAATTTTCCAACGGTGAATTTTTCATAATTTTCTGAGACAGTCAAATTTTTGAGTGAAAATTAAATACCGTTTAAATATATAATGTGTTTTATGACATCATAATGACCCAATAGTGATGTAATAAAATACTATAATCTTTATGTTCGGCCAATATATGTTTTACCATTAAAATAATGTAATTTTGGGTTTGTTTGACTTACTTTTCAAAGCATTAATGGACTGCTCAAGACTTATTCAACACCTTGCCTTTTTAAATTAATTTCCATGGGAGTGTGACTCACCTCCACATAAGCAACCCAAATATTTTAAGAAGTTCGGACTTTGGCCTTATAAAATATTGTTTTCGCCTTCCCTTTTCCAAAAATCATGGGTAAAAACCATGGTATGGTTTGTGGTTTGGATTAATTTAATGTAAGGGGACCCAAACATAAATAATAAAGAATTCCCTCACCTTTCCTATATAAACCCACCCAAGTTCCCACTTCCTCCACACTCAAAGCCATAAAAGTTCGTCCAACCTCTTCAAAACACTCTCTAGAATCCTCCCAAGGTTCCCCAAGCTCCCAAGAAGCCCCTCAAAATCCTCTCTCTATCATTTGGAAGCACACTTCAAAGTAAGGGTTTTTTCTTCCTTTCTCATTTCTGTCCAATTTTCTTTAAGTTCTTTTGCCCTTTTAGTTTCAATTATTAATGTTGGGGTATGGTATAACACCTCCATCATAATGACCTATTTATGTTTGAATGATGGTATACCCCTTTCTCTTTCATTAAATTCCTCTCATGTACACCCGTTACTATGCCGAAATTCCGAAAGGAACTTCTCTCTCTTCTTTTACATTCAACAAATAATTTTGTATCATGAATCTAAATTCCATTACAATTGTTGGGACATTTATCTATATGACCTATTTACTGTCCAATACATGTAAATATGATGAGTAACCCCTTTATCTCTCATCAACCATTTTTATGAATTCTTATGTCACGCTGTTACGCTGCCGAAATCGCACCGATTTTCTAAGCCAGTGCCATTGTGCAGTAGATACCATGCCCATTTCTCCATCAAGGATATCCACCTTTATGCACCTTTAATTATTGATTAAAAAGATTCATGTATGAATTCTACATTCATTTATCATGAAATAAATGATTATGTTTTATGAATCCATGTTTTCGGATCCATGTGGCACACTTATCCATGAAATGAAATGTTTATGAAGGGTGCGCCCTTATAGCGCTCCAATGCATTGGGTAAAGTATAGTATCAGGATATGTCATGTGAAATTAGTGTTGACTCATGATAATTCAAGTGTAATGAGGGTTTACTCGTGATTTATGTTAAATGAGGATTTACTCAGGCTCTATGTGCAATGAGACTTGGCTCATGCTAATTCCATGTTGAGTGTTGTTGCCACATTTCCATGTTATGATTATCATGCTTTATAATTCCTTTGTGCTCTATTGATATGCCTATTTTCTATAATGTATTGTACTCCTCATGTTATTCCATGTGTAATCCCTTACTGGGATTTATATCTCACCCTTTTCTTATGCATGTCCTCATGTTATCCCATGAAATGTTAAGTATGAGGAAATGTAGTGTTCATGTAAAGGAAGTTTTCAATAAAGATGTTGTATTTCATGTTTTAAGTTTTTATGTAATGATACTAAGTCCCAAAGACACTAAACCTCTCGATCTTCTTTGTTGTATCAAGCATAGTTTTATGTAATAAATCATGTCTATGTTTGTAATAAAAGCACGGTTGTCATAATTCAAATAGAGAAAAATATCATCCCTCCACTGCTAGTGGTAAATGTAAATCCATACACTTTTTCTACCTATGAGGAAGAGAGTTCCTCTACATTTAATATAGGGGAATCCTTCTTTTAGGAAGATGTTCAAGAGGATATAATTAAGATCAAAAATTTCACTCATATTATTGAGGAAGCATACACATATGACATCTACCAATATATTTACAAACCAGAAGGGTTGTATTTTGGATTATATAATAATATGTAGATAATTATTGATTATTTTTTTAGTATGAGAGAATTTATGATTGATAGATTGACATTTTAGCTTGGTCAAAATCCTGATTTTTTTTATCTTCAACTTTTGTTGGAATAGACCTTTTTTACTAATGGTGTTAGTGTCTTATTGGTTTTAAATTTTTTATTTTGTTCCTATAATTTTAACTCTGGATATTATGAATTTTATGAATAATGATTATTAATTTAAGGTTAGTGGTTTGTGATGCTAAAGAGTCTCATCAAGAGAGACTAATTTTATATTGACCTCTAGTGGTGTTTCATGTAAAATTATAAAAATTTTGAGCCTTCACTAGGATAGAGATGGGTTTTATAGCTTTGTATGTCTTGTGTGAAATCAGTGAAGCCTTCATATCTAAAAACACCAGTGATTAATAAGAAAAATAATTCTCCTAGTGGACTTTTTACATTATTTGATCCTAATTTTTCTTTTTCGATGTTACTGACATGCTCATACTTTCTATACCTATATGATGTAGCACATGTGTGGTTGAAGTATTTTGGTTTCTATAAGATGTTATCAGTGAGTTCCTAGTATTTGGGGCTAGTTTCATTTTTTTTACTACTAGACATAAATAGTCTTGTGGCCATGGAGATAGATATTGATTCATGGGTCGTGTGTTGGTACTTTTTCACTATATCTTGATCCTCCGAATGGTGTGATTTTCTTCATTGCCATATTTTTTTGAGTGGCTTGTCCACACTTGTATAATGCAGCCCACGGTTGACTATATAATTTTGTTTTCTACAAGATGAATTCAATGAATATCTAGTCATTGGGGGCATATATATTTTTAAGTCATTTTTCTATTCATGTAATCTACCCCATGACATTGTAGGGACACTATTGAAGATTTTTTGGTCACATTATTTTCTCTTCACTTATTCCCTTGCTGGTAATGAATCATTATACCTCATGTAATCACCTGACCTTCATATTTATTTTAATAAATTTTGGGTAGCATGAGTTTTACTCCCACTCTAATCCATTTTGTTAAAATAAATTTTAAACACTTATGGTGTTTATTTCTACACCAATTGAAAAAATTGATACCTCTCAATTTTACTATTTCTCCAATAAAATGCATTTAAAACATTTAAAAAAACCATGTAGTGGAAGATAAAACATATGATCATGGTAGGAAAACATTTATTTAATGTATTATTTTATAAACCATATAATAAAAAAGGAATACTAAAATATCTATTTGAAAATAGGATAAAAATTATGATGTTCATCTAGAATAACTCATAATTATGTTACTGGATAATGAGAAATTGGATTTATGTGGAACTGTGGACATGGAATAAATATCCATTTAAGATATGCCTTCATAATTATATGATAATACAAGAGACCATTAATTAATATTTAATTAACATAACGAGTAAATTTCTATTTTCAAGATTCATTTCCAATGGTTATGGATTCCATTACCTTCATAATAGAGAACACAAAAATTAAAAAAACATTGTTTTTCCTCATTACATGATCACAATTTCATTCATTGGTTATTTTTTGAGGAAGTTTTCTAATTCTATCACATAACTTATTCCATACATTGAAAATAAAAGAGAAATTTGTCAACCATAAAGCACTAAAATAAACATTTAACAGATCAATGGATCCAAAAATATATTAAAAGTTATTTCTCATATATTTATATATTAATAAAAACAAAAAAGGTTACAAATTTATAATACAATATCCAATATAGATAAAAAATATTGTCATGAATTACTACATTGGTCTCTATTACCTTTACAATAATACCCACAATTCACCATAATAGTTCCATAATAATTATCCTTAAAGATATTGAAATTATGGTGGACCAAAAATAAATCATAAATAACATAATTATTTGGTCACATAATCTTCCATGATAAACTAAAAACTAATTTATTATATTCATAAATACCTCAAAAATGAATTTAAGAAAACAAATAATCCTTAATAATATAATCTACAATAAATTATTATATTTTCCTAAAATTACAAGAGTAAATATAATTCAACATATATACTTCCAAAAAATTACTCTACCATAATAACTCAATTAAAATATTATTTTAATCAAAATATTTCCATTTAATATAGTCATATATTATTCTTAGTATTTCGAAATTATTTAAAAATAAAAAAATCCCATAGACCCAAAAACAATTTCAATCGAACGGATATCTATATGATAAAAATATATTCAAAAAATTTAATAACCATTTTATATCAATTAACCATAATAACCTAAAAATTAGGATTCATTTGAAAATTAATTTTTAATAAATTTCATCAAATGATCAAAAAAATATAAAATCATTCTTCTTCAAGTTAAAATTTGATTAAAATAAAATATAATATTAAGGTTTACATATATATCAAACATCTATTATGACTCAGTAAATGTCTCCATGAAAATCATATCATATATGGAACAAAAGTATTATTAATTTATTTAAAGGTATGATCATCCTTTAATTTATCATATATTAAATAAAATTGAACTATATTATAACTCTTTATACGATATACTTAATAACAATTATTATTAAACATTCTACATAATTTATTAACCATGGTTTTCTATATTAATCAATAATAATTACTTCCTACAATAAAATATCTATCCATGTATTGAGGATCATAAACCTTAATCTATTCATTTTTTCTATATTAAAATATATTAGTGATACCTTCGAAAAAAACATCAGAATTCATTCCAATTAATTTTTTTTGAATAATTACACCCAATGACCTAATAGGTAGAGACTATACATTATCCAAATAATTAAAAAACCATTAACTATTCCTCTTCTTCCTTTATCTCAAATAAATTATTAGATCATTTTTGAAATGTTTTTTAACATGGATTCAAATTTTTAACCAATCCCATGTTTTTAGTATATATCATTGAGACATCATCTCAATTTTTTCCCATTGTAAATTTTGATATAGTTTGGTCTTAGTTTTTTAAATAAGATTTGGTACCTATAAAAATAGAAAACTCCAATAATAAGAGAGTGACATAAATTTATTGATGTTAATCATCATGTATACTCAAAAAGATAGTTAGATGTCATTTTTCAATTAAACATTTGAAAAAACGTGATAAAAACATTATGCTATTTTAAATAAAATTTATGACATGTTATTGTTCTAAAACATATTCAAAATTTTCAAAATTTTATTCATGATATAGAAGTATATAATAGGATTCAGATACATTTGAAACGGTTTTTATGGTATGAGAAATACTATGGATATTATCTAAATCACATGAATAATATATTTCAATTATTATTTTAAGTGAATATTATTCAAGATAATTGCGGATTATGCTTTATTTACCAGCTTTTTTAATAATGAAATTGTATCCCGATGAATGAAATTTTTTTAGTAGATAACTAAAACATTAAATGAAGAAATTTAATTTTAAACAACATATATTTTTTAGTCTATTTTTTAAATGACTTACTCAAAGTTTTCTATATTTGTTTTCATTGACACTTTTGATTAACTTCAGATTCAACAAAGGATACCTTGAGTTTTTTCACTTATTCTTCATATCATTTTACCAAAACAACCATAATTATACATATCATATTAACCTATATTCTTATAAAAATTTATCATCCTAATCTTAATGTTATATAAACTATTACTTTGATACCAACGATAAATACTTGTATCATAAATAAAACAAAATTACATCATTTATCACAAGGGTTTCCCTTTCTTATATTTTAAAAATTTATTTATTTCAGAGTTTTAGAAAATTAATATAAAATATTACATATTAATAAAGTTAATAAACAATGTATAAACATTCAATAAAATTTCATTATTCTCATTTAAATAGGTTCTTATGTTTACTCTCTTATCTAATCCATAAAAATTTCAACTTGTTCAATATGTTTCAATATTTAACTTTATATAATACATAAATATCCTTAAACGATGTTAAAATCATTTGAAAACCAAGTATGTCATAAAACAATATAAGTGATAAAAAAATAATGTAAACCATTTAGTTTGTTTATAAACTAGAAAAATATATAAATTAGTTTTTATAATATTCACAACAAATATTTGACCTCAACTATTCATATATAATTAAATGAATAATACATAATTATATAATAACATCATTGAAAATTTTAATATTAAATCACAATTGAAATATAATATTCATTAGGTTTACATGTAAACCATTAAAAATCTTGAATACCTTTCCTCTAAAAATAGGAAAGGTTTCCTTGATTTAAAAAATAAATATTAAAAACATTCCATATAAATAAAATATCATTGTCATAAATATTAAAATCAAATTATTTATTTTTTATACCATTTAAATCATAAAATGCAGTTACATAATGAAATTATCGTCACATTAACCAATAAAATGACCCTTTTAATGAATCGCCTTATAGTATAATTCTCATTCCACTTACGAGTAACCTATACCTGGTAAGGTTTGTTAGATTACCTAGACCATTGGTGGTTTATAATGTACCCACCCATCATCTATGATATTTCATGGTAACCTGTCATTTATGTACTATTTATAAGAAACATATACATAATATTTCACTTATATCTAACAATTTTAACATGAGACACATTTAAATTTAAATTCAACTCTAAATGAAATAACACATTAATATATCTGATATAAATAATAAAAAATTTCAATTACCTTAGGATATTATTTTTAAATAATAAAAATAAATTTATTATTTTAAAAAATAATTTATTTTAAATTTACCATGAAAAAATATAGAGAAATAATTTTAATTAACAATTTATATTACTTTATGAAAAATCATTCAAGAAATAGACATTAATGTTCTTTTTGAATTTGGTAAAATATAGTAAAAATGAACAATATGGTAAATGTTTAATGGTTTATTTTAAATTATATAAAAAAACATTCAGAGTAAGTTTAAAAAAAACCATATTTTTTCTATAATTAATAATAATCTTCTATCATTTTTAAAAACATAAATTAAAAGGCTAAATATTTTAAAATAATGCATTTAAAAGGTATTAGAGGAAAATATTTTACATTATGTCTTTTCATGATTTGTATAAACTCTAAATATAAAATATAATATTCATATTTTTTATATGATATTAATAGCATTAAAAATTATCATTTTTTTATTATTTACCCTTTCATTTCATTTATTACAATGATTTATTTGTTTAATGTAATGGTTAATCTCATGTTGTATGTTTAGGGTCATTTAGAATATATCCTCAAAAACAATTAGTGTGTTAACTCTGGTAAAAGGGATTATCGTTCCATTACATATTTAATTATTAAAATTTTACCATTATAATTTTAATAAATTAAATACATTTTTAAATAAACTCATATATAGATGTTGTTAAAAATTTACCATTTGACTTCAAGAATACAGTGATTTATATATACACATTAATGACATTACCATTTACTAATTGATGAATAATAATGAAAGTAAAAAATCTTATACTTTTCTATAATAATAAATATATTATTCATGTTATATGTATTTCATAATTCCATTATACTAATGATTTTAAAGGTATATTTGAAAAACAAATCACATCACTTTGAGAGGATGTAGTCCACACATATGTGCTAGTGATGTTCTCATCTTACAACAGATGCTATAGTGAGAATGAATGTAAAATATTTTATTTCAAAAATCAAATTTATGTCACAAAAATAAATTATTGTAATATTTTATTTCATTTTAACTTTCTATATGATATGGTGATTAAAAATAGAACATAATGATTCTTGGAGGTGGTAGTCCACATGTGTGTACAAACGATACTATCATTTCCAATATGATGGAAAATGGGATGAAAAATGGTTCTTCTATAATAATAATTGAATTTTTATATATTTAATATTCTTATTTTATTATTTCATTTTTAGTAATGATTATTTTAAGGTGGTAGAATAAGAAATAACCACGAAAAGACAAGGATAATTATAATACCACTTCATTTGAAAACCTCATTCGACTTCTTCCTTGGGACTTATATGATAATTTTTTTTTGACATAATAGAATCTATAGGATATATTATAAGATTTTTTATAGATATTATTTCAATTATTGGATAAACTATAGTCCTTGAGAGGTGAGAGGAAGGAATATGAGGTGGTTCCATTTTATATGTGAGTAGAGTATACACATATAATTTTTCTAAAAATTTAATTATTATATATCTCTAACTCAAGTAAAAGTGGATCATAAACAATAAATTTGAAAATATATTTTTATTTGATAGAAATACTATCATATATTAAAAAATCTATGCCTTTTTGGCCTTATCACTCTATTTTTACCATAATTTACCTTATTAAAACGTTATTTGGGGAACTTATTTTAACGTTGTTACTATTTAAAATGACCAAAACTGAAATTGAGCTCATTAATAATTTTAAATATACTAATATAAAATTTTTAAACATTTTTAAAATATATATTTTGTAAAATTTATTGATTTTATGCTCACTATAAGTGCACCAAATGCAATGAAAAAATAATTTTTAGAATGATGCTTTTTTGCATAAAATGAACTTATACAAATATAAAATATATTTTTTATTAGAATTGAAATAATTATATTATGTTTAATAAATTGGAACATATTTTACATTAAAAAAATACAATAGTTCATTTAAACTACTTTTTCTAATGAAAATATATAATGTTTTTCAAAAATAATCATTTTAACTATTCACTAAACAATCAATATTTTAAAAAAATTAAAAAAATCACATTGGTGTACTATTACAAATTATTTTGAAAAAAAATCAATTATTTAATTTAATATTCAAATAGGTGGCATACATTAATTATAATTTCCATGAACAAAATGCAATAAAAACCATATTGGAAGAAAATATACAATTTATGCATAAAATGAAAAATTTCTCATTACATTCTTAATAACCATAATTAAATTAATATTAATTCATTAAATTGAATATTCAATTTAATCAGTTCATTAATATCATTTATTAATAGTTAAGTGATAAATTTATTGTGTCTTTTTTTTCAAAAAACAGATTTACCTTCAAATGATTTTGGGTACATACTAAACCAATTAACAGTCAATATTTTATTGATTAATAAATTTATTAGGGAAAATTTAGATATATAATTCATAATAATATTATTAATATTCATACCAATCAAACCAATGAATAGGTTATAACCCACTTATTAATATAATTTTACATCAGAGTTCATTTAAGCTTGATATTCCATATACTACACACTATATAATTTTTTTTAAATAAGATAAATTATAAAATCATGGTTTGTTTAAGAGTATTATACATATTTAGATAATAAATAAAGGGAGTTATTAATACTCACACTGATAGTTTGATATGTATCTTGGAAGAAATATTAGAAAGAAAATATGTAGGGATTATTCTTGGAATAAGGGGTTGAAAACATTGTAAAAGACTATATATGATGTAAAATTTGTAGATAATATCAATAATTATAAATTATTATTATTTATTTATGTGGGATAAAGTAGATTCAAAATATTTTTATAAATGAGGGCATTTTCATTGAATATAATTACACATAAGAGGTAGGAATATAATTGAATGAGAGTTAGGTGAGTTAAGGGGGAAGGTTAGTGAGACATGTGGGTATGAATTTACAAAATAAAAATGGTCCTATATAATGTATTTTTTCCATGTTAGTTTAGTAAAATTATGACCACATTATGTAAGTCGTTTTTAACCACATTAACCGTGGTTAGAAATTAACCAATCAAATTATTATTTTTCTACAGATAAAAGATTACCCCTATTACCAAATTTAGATGCGTTGATTCTGAATTTTTATTTCATTTAATATAATTCTATTTATATTAATGTAAAAAATAACTATTAAATTAAATATATGATATATAGAAAAAATATGCAAAAAACTGAATTTTCATTCTTTAAATATTTTAGCCTAATTTCATGACAACTATAAATTAATTTAGTGATAAACAATATATACATATGTGTGTGTGTCTTACATTATATTCATAATTTAAAATGTAATAATTAAATTTATTTATATTAAATTTCAAAACTCGTAAAAACAATTCATTGAAATTTAACCTTTTACCTTGACTATGGTAATTAAATTTTTTATTTGATAACTTATTTTTAGGTGAATAAAAAAATATTTAAAATATTAAAAAATTTGAAAATAATGATTCTAAATATTTAAATCATTTTATAATATTAATTTTATAATATAATAAAAATTATATTTTTAAATAAAAATGAATAAGACATAAAAAGGAAGAATTTTTTTATTCTGAAAATAACTTTATTACTTTTTTAGCTACACTAATTATATTTTATCAATAATTTTTTTAAATGGATAATTAGGATTATTTATAAAAATAATTCATAATGAGGTTACCAATTTTTATACCTTCCAATGTAAATGGTGCATTACTATAGTTATATTTACTACTTATAATTTTATCATTTTAAAAATCATCATAGAAATTATTGGATCAATGTTATGTATAGAGAATGATATTTAATAGGGTATTTATTTCAAATAAAAATGATATTAAAATATCAGGTCTTTTACATTCACCGTTCCCTAAAAAAATTGTGTCCTTATAATTTAAATTATCGTTCACTAATGAAATATCAAAGGGTATTAATAAGATATATCATACTTCAGATTTAATTTATAATGTGATATATATATTAATGTATTATTTTAGTCCAAGAAAAACATCTATTACATCATAATAAACATATTTCAAGATATTAATATATTATAAAAAAATTTCTATGCAATTATCATTAATTGGATAATAAATAATAGGGTTTTCATAGAGACATACATTTTCACAAATTCATTTTCAAGAAATGGATTCCAATAAACTACAGAAACTAAATAATTTTGATAATACTTATTAATATCGCAGGAAATCCCTTATATAAAAAATTAATCCTATTATGTGTTATCTGTTATCACAATCACTTCATCCTATTAAAATCATGGATTATTTTTCTATTAGGTTATATAATAAAACCATAAGAATATTCTCAACTAATTTCTAATGGATGCTACATCTTATCTAAGGATATATTTCCCATTTGTTGATTATTTTTATCCTACAATTTCATTAATTAGATATTCTAGAGTTGGTTATAAACATTAATTTAGAAATGATGTCTCTCTGTTCCGAACAAATAATTCAATTCAATTATAAAATTTTTTAATTTCCTTCCCTGGAAAATAATTTTTTTTGGTATACATTGAAAACAAATCCATCCAAAGGATCATATCCCAATAAAATTTCTTATAACAACTAGGTTTGTTACAAAGGAAACAATATTTATTTTAATAGTTATATTGAAATATACATTGGTTGTTATCTAATTTCAAAAAAGTATTTTAACAGAGAAAATTAATTTAATAGTTCATCATGTGATGATTCAATTTTCATTAAAAAAATTTATGAAATAAAAAAATAGATATGGAATAAAATATTACATTCTAGGACATTGATTTTATGATTAAAATGTCCAGTATAAAAAATTTTTGGACCTCAATCTTTATTTTTTGATTTCATAAGCCTGACCACTCCTATTTTACTTCTCTTGGTATGGAATCATTAAATTAATGTGTAATTAATATGCATAGTGACCAATCTCCTTATATTTGATGCATTAGAGAATTGTGGCTTCTTTATTCCTCTTAAACATGGAAAATTAACATGATATATCTAAAAACATTTATTATAATCCCATTTCACTCAATCAAGAATAACTATTTTTCATTCAAAAGTAATTATATGATAGAAATTATATTATTAAATTCTTGTTATATAATGAATTTATTTCTTCCTCTCACCCGAACACCATTTTCTTCTTTTGATTCCATTTGAATTTATGAAATTTCAAGAACTCATTCTCAAACATGATTGAACATGAAACAATATCCTCATAAGATAAAAATTTATTAGATTACAATTACTTTTTTATAAATTTATTTAATCCATAAAATAATTGATCAATCTTATTTTACATATTTCATACATAATCGGAAACATTTCTTTCAAACCTTTTCAATTTAGAAAGATAAAAATGATTATTTCCACTACCTATTTTCTAATACTAATAAACATAATATCGTTTTTTAATAAAGTAATTTTAAAATTATATCAACATGGAGTCCTTCCAATCCACAACCTTTATTTCATCAACCTTCATAGTTTTTTGAATCAATGACTATTATTGATCAGAGTATCCCTTATGATGATTTGTTTCTCTGAAAACCTAATCCGTTTTAATACTTCCCAATAAAAGGAATATATTATCTTGTAATTTGATCCATTCTTCAAAAACTAATGGATTCATGGTTCCATTGAATGATGGAGTTTTATACCATATAAACTAGTCCAAAAATGTCTAATTATGTTACAAAGAAACATGTCCTTCAATATGGGATATTTTATTTTTCATTACCATAGTTAACTACCAAAAATAGTAATAATATTCTAATATCTAACACTAGCTCTATTATATTGATTGTGAATTCAATCCTTTAATTTTTTTGGTTTTTAACATGGTACTCATTCATTACATTATGTATAATTTCTAGACAAAAGAATATACCTAACTAGTTCATGAATAATAGTATCATTCATACAATTTATATAATTTTAGTAAAAATAAATTCCATGTAATCATGAAGTATTTATCAAATATATAAATGGTTTATCATAGGATTATGTTCTCTAATAATGTTTTTCAAACTTATTTTTTATTGATTCTATAAAACATACTTTTTTTTAAATTGTTATAACCCAAATATAGTACCTAGAATTTAGAGGTTATTTCATTAAACATGAAGTAAAAATAAATATTTTAATTTCTATGATCCATTATTGTAGAATTATTAGGAACCTGATACATAGATCAATATAACATTGTAGATGTTTTAGCAACTAAATCAATGGAGTTTTATTATTTCACGTCACAAATTTATTTCTCAAACATAGAAATCTACATGGTATCCTGGGAAAAGGATAACAACACAAAGGGTTGAGATTATATAATATATAAGGGATAACATATTTTAAATTCAATAATATAATTATAATGGAATAAAAAATATTATATGAATAAATATATTGAATAATTTTATATAACACACCACACGAGCTTTCAATAAATCCATTGATAAAAATAAAAATAATCCCATGGAAATTAATAATTGATTTAATTATGGTGAATTTCACATTTCAGGATATCATAAACATAACATTGAGATTTAATCCAAGTAATATAATATTCCATTTGGGCCATATCTAAAACATTTATATAAATTGGTTGGAAAGCACTAAATAACAAAACATGTTTATCTAAAAGAAATGTCTGATATAGCAAAGCGGTATATTACTGAAATACCCAACCATCATATAATTAATTCTATTGAATTCAAAAATGATATAATTCATAAATAAATATCATATTCTTCCTTAACTAACCTCATACATAATAATGGATAAATATTCAATAGATATCCATATAGATATTCTTGACATACAGTCTATCAATATTCACCTTTCAATTAGATAATGTTTCTATATAAGTGAATAAAAAACCATAGGAATATTCACAATGAAATGAAAATTACCATCATCAATGAAATGATCAGAGGAGTGATTTAATGTTATTTTAATATTAATAGGAAATAATACTTCAATATGGATTGTAAAAAAACATGTGTAATATCATTTTATATCTCTCGAGAGAATCTAACTAGGTGTGTAGTTAGGCCCACTACTTGTACAATGACTGAAGAATAAATTATTACCCAAAATACATTTTTAGCATTATTTCACCAACATACATATTGTCCAGAACCTATATCAACTTCTTTGTTTACTCATATAGATTTTATTTTTATGAAAAAACACTCTCTTTGCATTACAATAATTATAATATTCATATAGCTATTAGAATGATTGATTCATTTTATAGATTATTGATATAATATAATAAGAGTTAATGGAGATTTGTACTTAAATACATACTAAAAATTTTAAACAAAAATAAATATAATTAAACTATATATTATAATAGAAATAAAATTGAATAGTTTTGAACAAAATGAAATAGAAAATGATAGTAAACGTTATGGCTCCAGTAACCTTATTGTAAATGATTTTTGAAATAATAATATTGCAATATAACATTAATTACCATGAATAAAGATATAAAAATTGTAAAATATGTCAAATGGGTATTATAAACACCGCAAAAAATTAAACAAATTTTGAATATGTAATTTTCCATAGAAAATAAAAATTAAAAAGAGAACCCTTTATAAATTTATTAACATCTTAATCAAATTATATTAAAAGAGATAACACAAAATTTAATATTATATACCATAAATATAAATATATTAATGAAATTATTTTTCAATTAATCATTATATACATCATAGAATTAGAAATAGGTTTATAATATGAGACATGTCTCAATGAAGAAAACATTGAGACTAATAACCCTTAGTAAATTCTAAACATTTTAATAAAATGAGTAAGGAAGATACGACATTACATTTCAATTAAATACACTAAATATAAATTTAATCATGATATAATATTTCACTTATAATGTATATACACCATATAAAAGGTAATGTGTTTATAATATAAAACATGTCTCAAAGATAGACATTTTGTTAATAAGAACCTTTACCTTAACATTCAACTTCCATGAATGATCTATAACCTCATTTATAATAAAAAAAATACATATTGATAACTAATTTCATAACCTTATTAATAAATATCAACTCTTAAAATAAATTTATATAATCAGTAATTATATGTTTATTAGCTAGTTGTCATTTATTTCCATCATCAAGGGTTAATACCCTTTATTATTTGGTATATGTTACATAATATCGACCACACAATACACTATTTAATAAAAATTTCATCATTACCATATTTTATAAGGTTATTTATTATTTCTCACTAAATTATTTATAATCTTATTATTTCAATCTGAATATAGTGTCATTATTATTCGTAAATATTATTCTATGGATGATCTAGTTTCTATATTTTTTAATGAACATGATGTGGTATCATTATTAATAAAATAAAAAATTATATAAAAATTTAAAATAAAAAACACTATTTGAATTATAATATCATATTTATTATTTAATTCCATTCATAGGCCATTTCTGTATGGTGGTGATGATATATTAACTACATAATTTCATTGAGCTTATAGTCACCACACACACATTGTTATTTTCCATTTAATAGTAGTAAGTAAAAAGTGGTTTACAATTTAATAATCTTAATGATGTAATAATTACTATATTTAATCATTTAGTTAAATTTAAAACCATCTATGTATGGTGGTTATCATGAATAAAAGCTGTTATCCAGGTATGTAGTAGTTTATATGTATGTAGATATGATATTGTCATTTTAATATGAATATAATGAATATAAAAATTAATTTATATTTCTTGAATCTTAATCAAGATATAAATGTAATTTTTAATAATTATATAACTCTTTGGAACCTATCTTGTCTTGACTCACTAAGGCCCTACCTAGGTGGGTAGTAAAAAAATAGTGACACTATAAGGCCCCAACCTTAAACCTTACTTAATATTGAGTTATTACAAGATTACACATTGAGGATCTTTTCAGGTTTATATTTTTAGAGAATTTGATCATAAAACATGTATTACATTCCACATTGAAACAAAGTGGTTACATAAAAGATAGTATTCATTTTTCCCATCAACAGAAACATATTTAAAATAAAACATGGATTCTTTATTGACAATTCATTAACACTATCATCATATCATGTACCTTTCCCTTGACATGTGAAAAAACATTTCAAAAACATGGGATGAGCATAAAAAGCCCAGTAAGGGATATAAAAATATGGAAAGGAAAGCTGAGTACATGTATACATAAGAATCAATGAAATTATACTTTACCCATAAAACATAAGAACTTTAACATACCTCATCAGATCATGAATAAATCTTAGAAATCATAAGACATAAAGGTAACTTGAGGAATTCATAACATTCTTACGTAGGGAGTAACCCTCTTGGTTACGTTTGGAATACCCATAACAGTATATTCCCTAAACCTCTTTAGAGAAACCTTAACGTTTAACCCCTTTGTGTTACCCAATGAATTATAGAGCTATATCAGGCTCACCCACCCTTATTTTATCATAGAACCACCAGTCTTCATAACAATTCCCAAGAACCATAACATAATCATATCACATAAAACCTGCATAAAGGAAACATAACATTTCCGTATTTCAATCACAAGTTATCAATACAACACATTGATAAAATTAAAACATTATGAAAACAATTTTCAATACAAGAATAAAATAAAAGTAAAACATGGTATTTATTTTTCATTTTAATGAAAATTTATGGCTTGTAGAGGAAGCCGAAACTCAAATAATGGTCACGACGGCGGAGAAGTCATTGTCGCTGCATACGTACGACAAAAACATTCCCTTTTGTCATTTAGTAAAATGCTTCATTTAAAAAATATTCCTTTTCAATAGACATAAAATTCACAGGGGTTTATACACCATATAAAAGAATGTTGTGTATAAAACATAATATTCCTCAATGAAAGGAGATTGAGACAAAGTCCCTTACCTCGGGTCCGATATGACTTTATCATTCATTAATCTCATGAATAATAAACTTGAGATAATTTATAATTTCTTAAGAACATTTTTCAAGTTCATTATTCCTTTTATATCACTTATTACCATGTTATGAACACTATGTAATTATTTAAGTTAATAATGGTTATTTTTTCGATCATTGCTACTTGAGTCAAAAATAAACTCTTTATAATTACATGTTTGTTCATGTGGTAAAATATACATTATATCCAGAATTATATTAATTATGTATATATCATATATATCATATATATCCATTATATACATGCATTTATAATATTACATAACATTTAGAGGTGAGAAATGAAATGCACCGTTCATGGAGACGGTAAGTTGTACGTACGCATAAACGCTACTTCCATTTCTATTTCATATTTAATGTAATTAAAACATAATGATACATAATAGTATTATAATTACAGTATAGTATCATATATAATATCATTAAATCTATCCTTTATACATACCACATATGGTATTAACGAATCAAATCACTTTGAGGGGGCGGTAGTTCGCACTTCCTAAAATGTAGATATCGCGTTTACCCATAATGGAAACCATAAAGGTATTCCATAAATGAAAAATACAAAAGATTAAGGAAAATATAACCATATTATATATCATATATAAATATAGTGACATCTTAATGGCCACCTTGGAAGGTGTTAAAATAATATTGAACAATCATCGTTTCGTGAGGCAGAAATTCACCATCCACAGAAACAGTATGTTCTTTAACCATTAGATGTAGGTGTGTGTAGGTGTAGATTGAATACTTCTTATAAAAACATCCTAGTATATTTAATATACTGGATTTTTTACAAAATAAATGAATAAAAAGAGTTTATGGGGTTGGAGAAGCAAAATAAAACAGAAGAACACAAGTGAAGACATTACCTTAAAATCGGGTAACTCCCTTTGGTTTGAACCAAAAGGGTTTATTAAAGAGTTTACTGTCAAAGGTAAGGCTTATAGCATGAGTAGAGGGATGTGTAGAGACAAAATGATCAGAGCTTGGCCGAGCCAAAGTCTTTAGAGGTGTGGGTAAGGAGGTAGAGGTGGGGGCCTTTGATAAGAGGAGAGGAGGGGCACTCTTGGAAAAGTATAAAATGTTACATTATTTTCAAATGAGTTTCAGATTTTAAAGGTCCCAAATTGATTTATTTCAAGGATGAGGTGATAATAGTTCTAAATACACCCATACAATAGGTTTTTGACATGTGTAGGTCTTATAGTTTACATTATCTTTTCATTTTATGTAAATTGTTAAATAATGATGTAATCGCTGCATCATCATGATGTCATATATAATTTAATTTATATAATGTATAAAAAATATAGAAAAAATACTATGATGTAGGAAATATTTTTATCTTTTAAATTACTATTTATAGTAAAAAATATGACTTGTATAACCCCATGTAAAAATTGTTTTAGTAAAATAATACATGTTGTTGTCATTTTTACTTTTACTTTAAATAAAAGACATTAATGTCATTATCTTACCCACTTGGCTCCATGGGGTCCAAAAAAGTGACCCATGGGTTGTATTGGTCGGCCTTTACTCATACAATGGGGTTAGGAAAAGTCAAAAGATATATTCATTTTATTATAATATCATTTTTACCTTAAATCACACTAATTACATTTAATAGCGATTAAAAAAAATTAAAAGTTATTTTTCATCAAAAATTAGTTTCATCCCATTGAACCAAATTGTACTTAATAATGAAAATAGTTTATATTGGATTTTTTAAATTAAAATCACAGAAGTGGTAAAGTTCCATTTAAACGAAAAATCAGTTTTTGTAACTACCACTTTGTGGTTTCACTATTCATCAAAAATTACGGTTTTTAAGAAAAATACCAAAAATTTACCCTAAACTATATTTGATATTCCGAATTCGAAAATGATTTCTATTTTACCAAATTCATAACATAGAAGTTGCATTGATTAATTTTATAATTAAACCCCACTGTCAAATCAAATAGCGTGTTTTTAAGAAATAATATCTATCAAAAGATTAACACTCGTTTATGTCCAATCTCAAAGTGATATTAATTACAATGACCACCATTGGATTAAATGGTAAGAAAATATTCTAATTTCACTCTAAAACCAATTAAAAAGATAATCTAACTATATAAATAAATTATATTAAAAATAGGTTTGAATTAAAATACAACACTTTTCACTATTCATTAAAAAATGAACATTATCAGAAAAATGCCAAAAATTTATCCAAAGTAAATTTCAATGTCCCAATAATAAAGAATAAGTTTATTTTGAAAAATATATCTTATAAAATTTTCAAAAGTTAGATTTAAATATGGTTCTCCATCAAAAGGCGGTAAAACAATCTTTTAGAAATTTTAGAGTATTCCATGCTTAAGATTGGATTTATTCTCATTTTAATCCTCTAAAACACTATCTAATTCATAAATAGACATATATAAGAAGATATATTATTCATTACTTACTTGGGATGTTACAGACACCCCATGTACTCCTCCCTTAGGTAAGGGGAATGTGATAAGCACTGAGTAAGAAAAACACTAAATCGTGAGGCCTTAAGCATAATTTATCTATAAAAATGAAAACAATACTTTCCATGGAACAGTGAAGTGATATAATAAATTATTTAACTATCTATATTTTGATAAATGCATGAAATAACCTCAAGTAAATACATTAATGTGAGAAACATATAAAGAAATACAAAAAAGGAAAAAACACACCCAACCAAAAATGGGGTCACACCCAAAAAACAATTGGAAAATGAAACACTAAAGAGATTCCAAATCATAATATTTAATACCAACCATATATCATGGTTCAAACCACCATATATCACAATTATCTTATGATACTAGTTCTATAAAAGTCAAAACTGATTTGGATTTTATATTCATAAGACACAACACTTGTTGGAATAATTCATTTTGGGTTGAGTACATACATACCCAATCAGATGCCTTGAAAATCATTTTGGAATAAAAATAATAATAACAATAAAATAATACCATAAACATAGAGGTAAGTTAAACCTTTTTTCCGATATACTCAAAAGATACCATGAAAAAAGTGAAAGGGGGCCACCATCACCATAGCCATCTAAAAATAAATCATTCCCCAACAACTCCAAATATCTAATATCTTAGCCAAGAAAAACAAATAACCTATCAAGAAGGAATATGGAGGACAATAAACACACAAATTAATATCATAAATAGGTAAAAATACTCTATTAGAGGACCGAGTCTCCTCCTAAACTAAAATATAGGGAGTACCACTCCTTGGATAGAGGACATTACCCCTTTGTAATGTGGGGGAGATTTGCCTATATATATAGTATATTGGGTTGTGAAAAAATAATGATTTTTTTACATATATGTTACATATTAATATATTATGATTCAATATATAACATAATGATCCAGGTAGTAATCATATTGGTCTAGTGTCTCTAGAAACATGGATACATAAAAAGCTGGTACATTGGTGAACTACATGATCTCTGACTAATTTGATCATAACTAGAAATCTTCTCAGGGATATCATATATGATAAATTTCTTTATAACCTTGAGAATGGAAAAATATAAAAGGGTAAAATGAGATTCTAATTTAGTGTAAACAACAAATATATCAATATAACATGAGAAGAAATGTATGTGAACATGAGAATAGATTTTGAAAACCATACCATGTATATCGTAGATCATAAACATGATTCATGGACTAAATCATTATATTTAATATGACTTGAATATTAATGGAATCAGTGAACATAATCCATGATATTATAAAATTGGAATAACACATATATTGTTGGTATACACTTAATAATTTAAATTAAAAGATTATGGATACCATTCATGGAATCTATAACATATCAGTCTTTGGATAACCAATCATGCATCTACTTCATGCTTGAGATAAAATTTTATGAAAACTCATTTGGGATTAGTATAACCTCTTGTGTGCCATATTTCTATCTTGGGATGACCTCCCATATACTCTATAAGATCATAGATCAGTAATAATTACCTATTTAATTGGAGGTATATATAATTCTGGCCACACCCATCACATAATAGAAATCATACATATTTGTTCCACCAGATCATCATATCATTAACCATGAATAGGAGGAGAGTTTCATAAACATTTCATCATATCATATCCCAAGGAATATAAATATGTTTCATAATAATATCATCTTTATAATAATAAACTATCCAGAGACTGAATAAGGTTGGTAACAATGGATATTATTCCTTGTATAACATATTGAATGTCGATGGGTTTTATCCTATATATGAAATGTGTTATCCTAACTAGGATAAATACATGAGGGTGAATAAGGGTATGATTGATTAAAATAATTTCCCCTTAGGATCATGTTTTTTTTTTAAATAAAAACTTTTCTCTAATTATCATGTATTACTATATGAATAGAAATAAAATCATGCACGAGGCATTGCAATTTTACATGGTTCACTATCACTAGGATATGTGCAAGGATAATAAAACGATGATGTGATGATGTACCAAATATACTAAGGGTCACTAAAAATATATATGGTTTAGGCTAGAACACTTATATTCCCATGATCACTACCTTTATAAGGTTTAGGTTCATCTCACTAGTTTACCAAGGTTAATTCACTCTGTCTCTTTCATTGGATCACTACTAGTGGAAAGGATCATCTTCTTCCTCTTCGATTTCTCTCTTCTATTGAAAGGGATTCACCCACAGATTATGGAAATGTATTCCCTTTAATTATCTTTAATGAATAAACAATATGTTATAGATTTATTCTTTATTTTAGTCCCATATTCACCTAATTGGTGAATATCAATTTATCATATACTTATTGAAAAATATCTTTCGGAATACTTTCTTAATGATCACTCCCTTCAAGATGTGCACATCTTTCATGAATCATAATTAGGATTCATGAAGCACCTTACTTTTTTGATACTCACTACCTTCATGAAGCTAAACGTTTTTCATAAATAACACATAGTCTTCACAAAAATCCAAACTTTTGGTTGAATTTTTATAGCCCTAAAAAATCCACTAGTTTCGTTATTCTAACAATTTTAATTTGGATTTTATAGCCTTCTTGAACTTCCATCCTTTTTGATCATTCTTCCAACAACCACCTTCATGAGTCACCATCTCAAATCCATAGCCTTAAGATCCCAATTATATATCACTCCTTTTTTGATTGAGTAGAAGCTTATTTAGTAGAGTTTTCACTGATTCCAAAAGCATCCAGCCACATCATTACCATTTTTTAATTCTCACTAATTACATTTGTGATGATCCCTATCTCACGATGCTCCATGGGAATTTCTCATTCATGATGATTGGCATAGTAATGAATATCATCATCAAAACAACCATACCATCCCGAATCACCCTTCATGACCCCTAGTCTTCTCAAAAATCATTCCACTGCAATATTTTCATATTCCATTAAAGGAAATCCATGTTTCCCGATGCTAGGAATCCTAAAAAAATTTAGACCCCATAAAATTTGGAAAACTCTAGAAAATGAAATCAACTTGTATACACAATTTTTGGTATGAATTCCAAGGAATCCATTACATTGTCTTCGAAATTGGTCAAAATTCTTATTCATCAATATTTTGGTGACTCCTCATTGGATCATGGAATCTAGATTTTTCTAAAAAACATAATAAAAAAAAGAAATACTTCAATATTACCCTAATTTATTTTTCCCAAACAGAATTATTTTAAAATATAACTATGATTATTTGTTAAAGAAAATATCTATTCCAATTTAAAATCACTTATATAAGTCTTAAAGATACTAATTTATTAAATAATAAGATTTATTTTGAAATTAAACCTATAAATTTGTAATGGATTCTTTAAATCAATGAGTGGTAATGACAATAGAGTGTTTTTTTCATGCCATTTTTGGTAAAACAATGTTTCCATTCACATTTTCAATACATAATAAAAAGTACCTTGTTTAGAAAATGAAGTGAATACTACTTTTAAACCTTTTTTAATCAAAACATTGGTATGTTTTTTTTTCAAAAATATGTATATATTAGTAAAATATTTTGTTATATTTGTTTTATAAAATAGGGACATGGAATTAAAATATTGTCAAGTGAATAGATAAATAAAGTTAATTTTTTTTAAAAAAATTATATGTTGCTCTATTTATCCATTAAAGATTGAAAAAGTAAATTATACAATGTATTCAATTGAACTAACAAGAGGATAATAAATTTTATGAGGTTTTTAATATGTATATCATATGATTTTATCATTAAAAATCATAATAAAAAACAATACTAATAAACAATGACATTGTCACATAAATCCATTAACAGTTTGGTAACATTTTAATCATATTCCCCATGAAAGAAATAACCATACGTGTATATATATATATCTCATAATTTTTAGGATAATATTCATAAAACTAATTTAGGTTAACTATATACACCACAAAAGGGGTAAAATATGGTATTTATCCCCTAAAAATAATAATGACACAAAAATCCCTAAACTCATGTCATGACATTCTTAATAAAAGATTGATAATCCTGCATAATAAATATAGTAATACTATAAATATATTCCATTAACATATACATTTTTATTATACCATATATGACTCACTTATAAACTTTTACCACCCATTTATTAACAATACATTATTACCAATTGTTTATTAATATCAATTTTTTGGGTGATAAATATTTCATTTGTTAAGTACATTTTGGTTATATAGTTTTGAATATTTCACTTATATTAAGGTTTTATCATCTCTAAAATTTTAATCATCATATAATTATCAAATAAATTCATTAGATACATATTTATTATCCTAAATTAAATTATGATTTTAAATAATGTATTACCTTGTTTATGGAGACGATAAGCCGTATGTATGCATGAACATAAATGTCATTTTTTATAGATGGATTAGAATAATGGAAAATATTCATTAACCATTATAGAATCATTTTAGTATTATATATATCATATATATACCTTAAATCAATTCTCATTACCATCAATTTTAAAATAATATGGAAAAGTGTATCACATCGCCTTGTGTAGGCGATAATCCCAATGTACACAAGAGTGATGTAATTGTTTTCCAATATATTGGAAGGTAATAAAGTATATATGATATTTTAATTTAATAATTATATTTATTTACTTAATAAAATATATAAATATTGAAACCATAATTATTTAAATCCTTGAGAGGTGGTGATGGAAAATGAATTACATCAGTTCGTGAGATAGTTCTCCATCATTCGTAAGATTGATAGTTTTGTCTCCCATTATATGTAAAATGGTATAGATGTAAGTTATTAAAAAAATAACATCTTATTATATGTGGTGAATTTTTTTATTTCATTGTAATTGAATTATATTTTATGTGGGTGGAAAATGAAATAACATAAAACTCTTGGTTAAAAATGATACATTTTCTTTGGAAAATGGAAATGTCTATCCATAGAGGGATTCATAATGTGTAACACCCCGATCTTCCACGATACGCTTCTCATTCAATAATACAATAGCTTGTATTCTACGCAACTTCGAGTTCTAAAACACCGCGACTAATCAAAGTAGTCGTTATGAATAGTAATAACCACCTTTTAAAATTATAGAAATTTTATATTTCAAAATGGACTTCATTTTTGTATTCGTAATATCGAAATTAGCCTATGTTGAATTTTTGGTATTTTTCTGAGAACATCTAATTTTTTATGAATAGTGAAAATTACTTAAAAACAACTTTTTTAATCAAAATAATTTATAGTGATAAATTATACTATTTAGTGGTTTTAAAGTATAATTAGAATTTATTTTTACCATTTTATCCAATGTTGGTCATTATAATTAATTTAACATTAAAATTGGACATAAACAATTGCCAATCTTTTGATATAAATTGTTTCTTAAAAACACGCTATTTGTTGTGACAACGGGAATTAATTATAAAATTAATTAATGCAACTTATGTGTTTGGAATTTTTTAAAATAGAAATCATTTTTGAATTCGGAATATCAATTATAGCTTAGGGTGAAATTTTGGCATTGTTCTGAAAAACTTCAATTTTTGATGAATAGTGAAACCACTAAGTGGTAGTTAAATAACTGATTTTTCGTTTAAATGAAATATTAAAACTTCTGTGATTTGATTTTCAAAAATCCGACATAAATGGTTGTCATTAAGAAGTAAAATGTGGTGCAATGAGATTAAAATAATTTTTTGGTGAATAGTAACTTTTAAGTTCTTAATCGCGATTAGAGGTAATTAGTGTAGTTTAAGGTAAAAATAATGTTTTAATAATATGAGATGAGCTTGAAACTTGTCCTACTCCTATTGGATGAGTCATGGCCGACCCAGACAACCCATGGGTCAACTTGGGGACCCCATGGAGCCACTTTGGTAGGAAAATGACATTAATATATATTTATTTAATGTTAAAGTAAAAAATGACACAAACATGAAATGTTTTACTAAAACAATTTTTACATGGGGTTATACAAGTCATATTTTTGACTATAAATAATCATTGGAAAGCTAAAACTATTTCCTACATCATAGTATTTTTTTTATAATTTTTATACATTAAATAAATTAAATTATTTATGACATCATTATGATGCAGCGATGACCTCATTATTTAACGATTTTAATAAAATGAAAAGATAATGTACAATCCAAGGCATAAACTTGTCCAAAGACTATTGTATGGGTATATTTCGAACCCTTATCACCTTAGACACAAATTATATAAGTGTGGGTCCTTTAGAATCCGAAATTCATTATATAATAATGTAAAATTTCCTTACGTTCCAAGAGTGCCCCTCCTCTCCTCTTATAAAAGGACCCCACCTCTACCACCACATTCACACTTTAAAGCCATTTGGCTCGGCCAAACTCTGCCCAAATACTCCCCCAACTTCCCCCTATTACTACTAGAAGCCTCAATTTGGGCAGAACTCTTCCCAAGGAAGCCTTTACCTCAAATCAAAAAGTGTTACCCGTTTTAAAGGTAGATTTTTCTCTTATGTTCTTTTGTTTTATTTTGATCTCCAACCCCCTAAACTCTTTTTATTATTTTCTTTTGTAACAAAAACAGTATCCTAAATATACTAGGATGTTTTTATAAGAAGGATTCTAGCTACACATACACACACCTACATCTAATGGTTAAAGAACATACTGTTTCTGTGGATGGCGAATTTCGGCCTCACGAAACGATGATTGTTCAAATTCTTTTAACACCTATAATGGTGGAAATTTTGATGACACTATTTTTATATATGATATATAATAGGTTTATGTTTTACTTATTCTTCTGTATTTCTCATTTATGGCATACTTTATGATTTCCATTTTGGGTAAACGCGATAATTTCATTTTAGGAAGTGCGGACTACCGCCCCCTCAAAGTGATTTGAATCGTTAATACCATATGTGGGATGTATAAAGGATGGAGTAAATGGTATTATATGCTATATTATACTGGAATTATATTATACCTTTATATAATTATGATTTCATTCCATTAAATATGAAATAGAAATGAAAGTAGCGTTCATGCGTACGTACGACTTACCGTCTCCATGAACGATGCATTTCATTTCTTACCTCTAAATGTTACGTAATATTATGAATGAATGTATATACTGGATATATATGATATATATAATATCTAAATAATGAATATAATTCTGGATATAATGGATATTTCACCACATGAACAACTTGTAATTATAAGAAGTTTATTGTTGACTCAAGTACCAAAGATCGACAAAACGACCGTTATTAACTTAAATAATTACGTAATGTTCATAACATTGTAATAAGTGATATAAAAAGGATAATGAAATTGGAAATGGTTCTTAATAAGGTAGATATTAACTATAGTTTATTATTCAGGAGGATAAAGAACGGTTGAGTCAAGTCGGACATGAGGTAAGGGAACTTCTTAACCCAATTACCATTCTTTGGGTTAATCTCCTACTTTCAAATTATGTCATGATATTATTATGTATTATCTTGTATTTGTACTTTCTTTATGTGTAATTATATTGAATACACATAATGGATTTATTTTATTTAGAAAAATGATCTTTCTAAGGGTTTACTTCACAACCTCTTCATTATCCATGGTTGTTTATACATAATTATCTATTGGGACCTCGTTATCATCCACATCCATGTTTCTTAAAAATGTCTTTCAAAACATTTTTACTATTAAATGGAAAATGGGTTAAAGTCATTTTTACCCTTATACGTTTTTGAAAGGAATCTTACCGTTGTTTTCCAAACAATGTACTTTCTGACCTTTTTGATAAATTTAAGGTAAGAATGTTTTTTTAACTTATACGGTGGGTGCGGCTATTTTCCGCCATTATAACTTCGTCGAAGCTTCCCTAACAAGCTTATAAGAATATTTTCAAAGTAAATGTATTATTTTATAATTATGGGACTTTTAAATGATTTCAAAAAGTAGAGATATTTCTCTCAAATAGCTTTGATTTCATCTATGTCAACATCCTTTGATGGGTTTTAAGTTTAATTGAAATTGATTTATGATACAAAACTTCCATTGAACATTTTGTGAAATATTTGACTGTGGATGTGTTATTTTTATACCATCCATTGTTTATGGAGAAATTACTGACATTTCGTATGCTAGTTTTAATATGAATATTTATGTTATGTTTAAACCTATTCATATGAGGAATGTATTGGACTTAATATGTGACGGGTGGAGCCCGCTATAGATCCTCGATGCATCGGTAGGTCTCACGAGACAATTAGACATGGAATTGGCCGAGGCCCTTTCCCAATTTGATTTGTGATTTTGGCCGAGACCTTAATCATTTTAGACGTCTTGGCTGAGGCCTTGACAAAAAGTTTCAGAATGTCTGGCATTATGCATTCCCTCATTATGAAAGTGGTTATTGATATTGCATGTGATTATTCGACCAGTAGAATATCCATGTGATGAAGTGAATGGAATTATCTCATTTTACTTTTGTCATATTATGTTGATGTTCAAGTTTAAAAGGCTTTTGTTTTAGTTGTACATTGCCTTAAATGTTTATGTTTATTTATGAAATCTTCTGCAATATTGTTATCCTTACTGAGCATCTGAGATCACCCCTTTCAACGTTTTAATATTTTCCAGGATGTGAAGAAGTATTTTATGAATGACCTGCAAGCATAGTCAGAAGATGAAATGAGTGTGGACTATGAAGACTTTGTTATTAGTTTTTCAATTTATGATGTAATGTAAGACTTATGAATGTATCTAGTGTTTCCAAGGCTACTAAACTAATCGGTCTTTCGAGACTTGATCTTTTTTTATCATGCCAATGTTACGAAGTAATGCACCGACTCTAGGTAGCTGGGGTCGGGGTGTTACAGTTGGTATCAGAGGCAGTTTAGTACTAACCTTGGAAGCTAGATTTAGATAAACTCTGATTAGAGAACATAGCCCAAAGATAGACTTTAAGGATTACTATAGAATAACTTCCTAGAATTTTGGTATTGTAGAGATTTTGTGAGTTTTCCGAGCAATACATCCCTGTCTGGATACGAGCAGGTAGAGGCGGATCTGGAACAGATGTACCTAGGGGTAAAACCCGAAAACACCGCTTTGAGCTAGACTCGAACGGGAACTGGTGCACGACAACAGGCCTTGCTTCACTCTTGGTTACGACACTCCCGGGGGATATGCTTAGGATAATTCTCGTTTTCTTTATAAACCACTATGAAGGGTTATGATTATATACTTCCTCAAAGAAAACATTATTATGATTATGGATTATATCCATAAATAGTTCAATTTATTATAAGTGTTTTCAAGTTTGTTATTATGTATTTAGATTCATAAACTAACCTAGTTTATGGCATTGTATAGAAATGGAGCCCAGTAGAAGGAATGTGAACTCCATCAATACGTATGATCCAAAGAGTAAGAAGGATCATATCTTTCATGGTATTAAGCCAACATTTAGAAGAGAAATGTTCTCCCCTGTGTTATCAGCATATGATGAAATAATATCATGTGTTAATAAGATAAGTAGATAATTCTCTGAGTCTTATGGATTTGAAGGGATGAAAGAGAAGAAAAAGATGGAAGAGAGAATGATGGATAAAGGGACGAGGGAAAAGAGGAATTTTCCAATATGTGATAACTATGGGAAGAAACACCTTGGAATTTGCCTGAAGGGAATGGGAGTTTGTTATAAGTGTGGAGAAAAAGGACACAAAGTGCGTGACTGCAAGGGTAAGGAAAAGGTTTCAAATGTGCAATGCTTCATCTGCAAGGAGTGGGGACACTACGCAAAACAATTTCCAAATCATCAGAGTATGCCCCAAATGATGTTATTAGATAATAATCAAGTTATGATACTACCAAAGATGAGGAGGAATGATTAGAGTTCTTATGTTGTTATTAAATAATTTTGTCATTTGAGTGTTGTATCAATGATGTATTGGTTATAATAATTATTGAGTATATAAGGATTGTACTGCAGTACTTTTTCATCAAGGACTTGAGATTGTGTGGAACCAAGAAAAGTTACTCCATAGCAGGTTAATGTTTTGGAAAATATATGGTTGAGAGAAAGATAAACCATAATATGGTTCTGATACCGAGATAGTGATTTTGGAATAATACATGATTGATTTGGATAAATTATATTGGATATTCTTAACTTCCTTGAAACTGATTAATGATTTGTATACATTTTTGGATAGAAGGAGTATATCTAGTATTCTATAAGGAATAATTGATCATTGGTAATTGTAGTGTTTTAAAAGAATACATGATGAAGGTGTTCATATGTTGTTACTCAGAAAAAAGGATCTTCATTATGTTTTCCTTCCTTATAAAATTTGGACTATGAGTTGGACAGAAGTATTTTGGATAACTATAAAGGTTGGAATGGATTATATTTTACATTGGATACTATTGTTAATTTTATTTTTGGTTATTTATAAAAAGGACAACACGCAGACCGAGTGACAAACCATCGCGTCGGACAAGCTGTGGGAATCGAACCCACAACCATAGTGCGATTGGGATTAATCGCCTACCAATGGACTACGTGAAGTCACTGGTTATTACAAAATAGTTTTTCTAATCTAAATGGTATGTTTTAATATTTGCAACCTCATACAATTAGGATAAATAGAATATTTTTGAGTACTATTACGTTTTAGAGTGAAAGATGGGTTTGTGGTAAAAATTTATTAAAGAATGAAAGTCTACATGACAAGTATGTAAATTCCCTTACGTTATTAGTAAATCTCCTAAATAAATTCCTCAACTTTATAAAACGTAACTCAAAAAAAAATGTTGTCGGTTAACTTTTCCTACTGGGGAATCAATGATCGTTTAACCAATCACAAGGTTGCGATTTTCTTGTAGTTAAACATTCTCCTAATCCTGTTTTATATAACTCTCCATCAGACCTTAATGGTTTGTTTCTCCTCCATATCCATATTTTCATATAATCCTAGAATGGGCTATCTCGGGTGACCTTTGTACTTATCTTTCATTCTTTTAATGTTATATATTTATTAACCTTATTTCCGATGTGGGTTTTCCACAAAGGTATTTTCTATTCTCAACCTTTTATTTTCAAAGAAAAAAATTTCAAATTGCGAGGATGCAATTTATTGAAGGAGGGGAGAATGTAACACCCCGAGCTTCCACGATACGCTTCTCATTCAATAATGAAATAGCTTGCATTGTACGTAACTTCGAGTTCTAAAACACCGCGACTAATCAAAGTAGCCGTTATGAATAGTAATAACCACTTTTTAAAATTATAGAAATTTTATATTTCAAAATGGACTTCATTTTTGTATTCGTAATATTGAAATTAGCCTATGTTGAATTTTTGGTATTTTTCTGAGAACTTCTAATTTTTTATGAATAGTGAAAATTACTTAAAAACAACTTTTTTAATCAAAAAAATTTATAGTGATAAATTATACTATTTAGTGGTTTTAAAGTATAATTAGAATATATTTTTACCATTTTATCCAATGGTGGTCATTATAATTATTTTAACATTAAAATTGGACATAAACAATTGCCAATCTTTTGATATAAATTGTTTCTTAAAAACACGCTATTTGTTGTGACAGTGGGAATTAATTATAAAATTAATTAATGCAACTTATATGTTTGGAATTTTGTAAAATAGACATCATTTTTTAATTTGTAATATCAATTATAGCTTAGGGTGAAATTTTGGCATTGTTCTGAAAAACTTCAATTTTTGATGAATAGGGAAACCACTAAGTGGTAGTTAAATAACTGATTTTTTGTTTAAATGAAATATTACCACTTCTGTGATTTGATTTTCAAAAATCCGACATACATGGTTGTCATTAAGAAGTAAAATGTGGTTCAATGAGATTAAAATAATTTTTTGGTGAATAGTAACTTTTAAGTTCTTAATCGCGATTAGAGGTAATTAGTGTAGTTTAAGGTAAAAATAATGTTTTAATAATATGAGATGAGATTGACACTTGTCCTACTCCTATTGGATGAGTCATGGCCGACCAAGACAACCCATGGGTCAACTTGGGGACCCCATGGAGCCACTTTGGTTGGAAAATGACATTAATATATATTTATTTAATGTTAAAGTAAAAAATGACACAAACCTGAAATGTTTTACTAAAACAATTTTTAAATGGGGTTATACAAGTTAAATTTTTGACTATAAATAGTCATTGGAAAGATAAAACTATTTACTACATCATATTATTTTTTTTATAATTTTTAGACATTAAATAAATTAAATTATTTATGACATCATTATGATGCAGCGATGACCTCATTATTTAACGATTTTAATAAAATGAAACGATAATGTACAATCCAAGACTTAAACTTGTCCAAAGACTATTGTATGGGTATATTTAGAACCCTTATCACCTTATCCACGAATTATATAAGTGTGGGACCTTTAGAATCCGAAAAGCATTGTATAATAATGTAAAATTTCCTTACTTTCCAAGAGTGCCCCTCCTCTCATCTTATAAAAGGCCCCCACCTCTACCACCTCATTCACACTTTCAAGCCATTTGGCTCAGCCAAACTCTGCCCAAATACTCTCCCAACTTCCCCCTCTTACTCCTAGAAGCCTCACTTTGGGCAGAACTCTTCCCAAGGAAGCCTTTGCCTCAAATCAAAAAGTGTTACCCGTTTCAAAGGTAGTGTTTTCTCTTATGTTCTTTTGTTTTATTTTGCTTCTCCAACCCCCTAAACTATTTTTATTCTTTTCTTTTGTAACAAAAAAAGTATCCTAAATATACTAGGATGTTGTTATAAGATGGATTCGAGCTACACTTACACAGACCTACATCTAATGGTTAAAGAACATACTGTTTCTGTGGATGGCGAATTTCGGCCTCACGAAACGATGATTGTTCAAATTCTTTTAACACCTATAATGGTGGACATTTTGATGACACTATTTTTATATATGATATATAATATGTTTATGTTTCACTTATGCTTCTGTATTTCTCATTTATGTCATACTTTATGATTTCCATTATGGGTAAACGCGATAATTTCATTTTAGGAAGTGCGGACTACCGCCCCCTCAAAGTGATTTGAATCATTAATACCATCTGTGGGATGTATAAAGGATGGAGTAAATGGTATTATATGCTATATTATACTGTAATTATATTATACCTTTATATAATTATGATTTCATTCCATTAAATATGAAATATAAATGAAAGTAGCGTTCATGCATACGTACGGCTTACCGTCTCCATGAACGGTGCATTTCATTTCTTACCTCTAAATGTTACGTAATATTATGAATGAATGTATATACTGGATATATATGATATATATGATATCTACATAATGAATATAATTCTGGAAAAAATGAATATTTCACCACACGAACAACTTGTAATTATAAGAAGTTTATTGTTGACTCAAGTACCAAAGATCGACAAAACGACCATTATTAACTTAAATAATTACATAATGTTCATAACATTGTAATAAGTGATATAAAAAGGATAATGAAATTGTAAATGGTTCTTAATAAGGTAGATATTAACTCTAGTTTATTATTCAGGAGGTTAAAGAACAGTTGAGTCAAGTCGGACTCGAGGTAAGGGAACTTCTTAACCCAATTACCATTCTTTGGGTTAATCTCCTACTTTCAAATTATGTCATGATGTTATTATGTATTATCTTGTATTTCTACTTTCTTTATGTGTAATTATATTCAATACACATAATGGATTTATTTTATTTAGAAAAATGATCTTTTTATGGGTTTACTTCACAACCTCTTCATTATCCAAGGTTGTTTATACATAATTATCTACTGGGACCTCGTTATCATCCACATCCGTGTTTCTTAAAAATGTCTTTCAAAACATTTTTACTATTAAATGGAAAATGGGTTAAATTCATTTATACCCTTATACTTTTTGAAATGAATCTTACCGTCATTTTCCAAACAATGTACTTTTTGACATTTTTGACAAATTTAAGGTAAGAATGTTTTTCTAACTTATACGGTGGGTGCAGCTATTTTCCGCCATTATAACTTCGTCGAAGCTTCCCTAACAAGATTATAAGAATATTTTCAAAGTAAATGTATTATTTTATAATTATGGGACTTTTAAATGATTTCAAAAAGGAGAGATATTTCTCTCAAATAGCTTTTATTTCATCTATGTCAACATCCTTTGATGGGTTTTAAGTTTAATTGAAAATGATTTATGATACAAAACTTCCATTGAACATTTTGTGAAATATTTGACTGTGGATGTGTTACTTTTATACCATCCATAGTTTATAGAGAAATTGTTGACATTTCTAATGCTAGTTTTAATACTAATATTTATGTTATGTTTAAACCTATTCATATGAGGAATGTATTGGACTTAATATGTGACGGGTGGAGCCCAATATAGCTCCTCGATGCATCGGTAGGTCTCATGAGACAACTAGACGTGGAATTGGCCGAGGCCCTTTCCCAATTTGATTTGTGATTTTGGCTGAGGCCTTAATCATTTTAGACGTCTTGGCCGAGGCCTCGACAAAAAGTTTCAGAATGTCTGGCGTTATGCATTCCCTCATTATGAAAGTGGTTATTGATATTAAATGTGATTATTCGACCAGTAGAATATCCATGTGAAGAAGTGAATGGAATTATCTCATTTTACTTTTGCCATATTATGTTGATGTTCAAGTTTAAAAGGCTTTTGTTTTAGTTATACATTTCCTTAAATTTTTATGTTTATTTATGAAAGCTTCCACAATATTGTTATCCTTACTGAGCATCTGAGCTCACCCCTTTCAACATTTTAATATTTTCCAGGATGTGAAGAAGTATTTTATGAATGACCTGCAGGGATAGTCAGAAGAGGAAATGAGTGTGGACTATGAATACTTTGTTATTATTTTTTCACTTTATGATGTAATGTAAGACTTATGAATGTATCTAGTGTTTCCAATGCTACTAAACTAATTGGTCTTTCGAGACTTGATCTTTTGTGATCATGCCAATGTTACGAAGTAATGCACCGACTCTGGGTAGCTGGGGTCGGGGCGTTACATAATGAAACTATGAAATATATTTTTTGGGTAGGGAATTATATAGGATAATTGGGTAGGTATTTTTAAAAACAAATTTATTTAAACTCTATATTGGAGAGGGGATGTGGTACCATTTTATAACCGGGGGAGAGGATGCACATTGAATATTTGAAAAGAAAAATATATACCCATGTTTTACAGATCCAAAAGGGACCATTATGAAATATTCTAGAACCATATATGATGTAATGTTAATATATGTCTATAGAATAAAAATTGTAAAATTAGTTATGTAAGTTTCGTTATAATATAATCATTGTATCACCCTGGTAAACTAGTTTTAACCTTAAAAACACTAATTATTCTTTACCTATTTTTATATTTCATTATGAATGAAAATTAATTATTCCTTTTTATTTAATATTAATTATTTTATCCCAAATTTCTAATCCAATAAAAAACTAAATTCTTAGGAGTTGTATAATTTAAATAAAATTAAACCTACAAACATGATGAAAAGGAAGTTTTCCAAAGGTAAAATTTTAATAATTAAAGAATTTTTAATATCACAATTAAATATGAGATTGATTATAATTTCCTAAAAATTATTAAATATAATATAACTGAAATTATTTCAATTCTAAAAACATATTAAAAAATATGTAACTTTGAAAATCATTTAAATCAAAAAGTAGTTTTTAATAAACAAATTTTTTTTAGATTTATCGAAAATTTAATCATTTTAATAAAATTACTAGACATTCACCATAAGAAAATTTATAAATATTGATTTAATATGTGAAGATTTTTTTTCCAAATTAATTTAATAAAAGTTGTAAAAAATTAATTTCATTACATATACATAAAAACTAATAAAAATATATTTTCAATAAATTTGTTATTTCAAAGAGTATTATGGATCTACTAAAATTTTATTTTTATTTTCAATCTATTTTAAATATATAAAAACATTATACATAATTTTAAATTTTCTTTCATTAATATTTATACTTCATGGTTTAATAATATGTTTATAATAGTCATTATTAAATATTACTATCAATATTATATCACGGTTAATTGAATGTAATTGTTTCGTTTAAGGAAAGATATGGATGAATGAAAATTTATTTGGAAGAAAATATTTCATATAAAATCAGGGTGTTACATTCTAACCCCTCTTATGATAAATTTCACCTTCAGTGTTACATCACATTGGTAAAAACACCTTAGGATACATATGCCTAATAATTTACTAGGCTTCCCATGTAGCTTCATCAAATTGGTGGTTTCACTAATATACATTGACCAGGTGAGTGGCCTATTTTCATATAAATTTCCCTCTATGATCCAATATCTCCACTAGTTTTCCATTATAAGAATTTTCTTCTACCATCTGTGTGACATTAGAGTTTAGTATGATTTAATGATCAAGTATATATTTATTCAAGATAGATAGACGGAATACATTGTGAACTTGATAGAGATTCAGTGAAAGAACTAAGTGAAAAGAGACATTCCCTACTCAATCAATAATATCAAAGTGGTCAATATAACAAGATCTTATCTCTTATTTTATATTTATTATCAAAACACTATTACTTGGAAAAATTTTAAGATAATACTTCTCACTATATTAAATCTATAGATCATGTCGATGAATTTTTGAGAAGAGTTTTTATCAACTATGATCTGCCTTTCTATATTTCTGAATGGATCTAAAATTCACTACCATCTCTTATCATATCTGATGTCTTAGTATTATTATTTCACCAATATCATCCCATATTATTGTAGTTATACACTTCATTCTATAGAGGGATTCATAAGGATCAATTGGAATGCTTTAGTGATTTCTATTTCGGTAAGAAAATTTTACTCTATGATGGTGTTCATCCCAAAATCTTTTGAAATACATATGAAAATATCTCATCATATTCCCTAGATTTTTAATTATTCTATCAAATATACCATGGGTATAATGATGGTAAATAGTGATGAAAACCAACTCTATACAAAGCGCACTCTCAAGAATTTTCCTAAACTATGAGTTAAAACTCAGATTCCAATCAGATACAATAGAATTTTTCACACCAAGAAACCTTAAAACTTAATTAATGTACATCCTTACAAGATTATCTAACTATAATTATTATCTGATAAAAAGAAATTTTTCATATATTTTATCTTGATTGAATAAAACCAATATGACGATTTTCTATTTAGAAAATTAAGGTGTCTGATGAAAAAAATCCTTGGTGGCGTTTTCCTATTTCCATTCGGGCATGGGTATTCATTGTAACACCCCCTTAGAATTTTTTCTCTCAACCATAACTAACTAATATACAATGAAATGAGATACAAAAAATTCAACATATCTCTCCAGTCCATCAAACCATAAATATCCTTTATAATATCTATGCATCATTGTACTTCCTTGAAGAATATGGTATGGATGGATCACATACACAGTTAGTAAAAATTATCTTTTCATTAAAAATATATATAACCGAAAAAATTTCTAACATTCTTCTATAGCTCTACAACTTTTTTGTACCTCTTTATTCTTTACATTTATATATAGTTTATCCCTCATTTTGAAATTGTATGATTTCACCCCATTTAGGAATAATTATAGATCCATCCTTTGAAAATTCATATTACTGGATATTTTTTATCCTTGTCTTAGAAATTATAGTATGCTCCTTTTTACATTGGAATACAAATACCTTGTACACTTTTATATTATTGTAATGAATTGATTTGTCATTTTATTTAATCATTTCTAACCATATATTCTAGTTCACACTCAAATCCATTTATGTGTGTATAAACATTAAAAATTTATCTTATATATATATCATAACTTTACCTATATAGATAATTTAAATATATATTTAATGAAATAATAATCAACGTTGTTCCAAATACAGAGTTGGGTATTTTTTCCCACGAACCTTCAATTTTATTAAAGAAAAAATATACCACTATTTCATTAATCATGAGGAAAATTTCAAACACATTATTTCATAAATCACTATAGAATAAAAACTCATATCCTCTATAGGGTAATACAATAATAGGTTAATTGAATAAACTACACATTAAATCCTTTAGGTTTTCCTCACATTCTTCTATCTAAAGGGACCTGGCTCCATTTAATATTTACTTGGTATGTGGATTGGATATCCTTGATAAATTATCTACAAGGCCTCTATAATATACATCGAAACTCTTAAAAATATAAATCATAATCATGGGGGTTTGTCTAGGCCAACATTTAAGAACTTCGTTCATTGATGGATCCATAGATATATGATCTCTTTATATATAATGACCCAAAAAAGAAAAATTTTACTGATAAAATTCACAATTTTATATTTTCCATACAACTTCTCCATCCTTCAAAACATCCTCAAAATAATAAAGTGTTCTTTATAAACTTCAATTATATTTTAATATATTTGAGTATCATCTAAAAATACTATAAAAAAATTGTTATGCTAGTCCCAAATGAATCTATATGTTAAATACTTAAATATGGTAGGGGAATTAGTAAAACCAAATGTCATCACCAGATATTCATGGTGTCTATACCTTGAATGAAATATTATCTTGTGTATATAATCCATCTTAACAATCAATTTATGATATCTAGAATAATGTTAAATATTGAAAATGAATTTATCACCACATTACTGGTCAAACAAGTCATTAATACAAGTTAAAGGATACATGTTTTAAATTATTATCAGTTCCAGATCCTGATAATTAATATGGAGTAAACTCAAACAACATTTATTTTTTATTAAAATTAATAGGTTCACCACATGGAGAAAAACCTGTCAAAAATAATCCCTGGTAAATATTCTTCTAGAGTTTCACTTAAAATTACCACAACTTAATCGGATCCATTCTATATGGAGTATTTAAAATAGGTTTAATACTATGTATGAGTCATATTGATTAATCAGCTTCATGATTTTGTGAAAATCTACAAAACAAATTCATAAAGGAACTGAAATACATCCTTAAAATAGGATATCGTTGATATTTATTTTTACCCCAATCACCCATGATATACACCACATTAGAATATGAATCAAAATCTATACAATGGTTGAAATTTCCATTAGAAATTCATATTTATCATATCACTCATATATGTTCATAAGTTGGTTTAAAATATCAAATGTGAAATCCCATATTCTAAAATTTTGTGGTATTTATGTAGTGAAATGAAATCCATGTATGTGATAACATAAAATTTAATAAGATGGATAGTAGATAGATTTTCAGGGAGAAAATTATCAATAGCATCAATAGAATAAGAGTTATATATTTTTTATGTGACCACTGAACCATTATATGGTTTCACTATTAATTTAACATATACTAATTTGGGTAGAATTTTGATACCCTTGGTAAATTATTCATATATAAATGAGTGGGTAGCTCCAAAATCATATAACACATCATTAGTTCATGAGTGGATGGTATGTGTACCTTTCCAAATGATGTTATCATACCCCTTATCATAAATAGTGTTTTCATGAGACATCCCTTCATTAATGGGATTAAGAAGAAACTAGCATCGATTATCATAATTAACATTCAAATTTATGATATTTTTAGTTGAATGACAAATCCCATTTAATATGAAATACTAAAGTGTGGGGGTTCATTTTTTATATCATTCTCATTGTTCATATAATTAGCTTACTTATTCCACCAATGGAGGCATTTAGCCCCTCGATGACCATCCTTTCCCCAAAAAATATTTTTAATAGTCCCATTAAAACAAATTTCTCCATATTACGTTCCACACATCAAGCATAAAGGAAATATCATAAAATTATCCCTCTAGTTTTAGAGATTCCATAGAAATAAATATTTCATTTCATATAAAAACATTTAGAATAGTGAGTAAATCCAATCTCTATTTCCCCCTATATAGAACACAATAAAATTTAATCATAGATACTGAATTCCCTTATAGATGACACCCTCTATAGACTTGGATTTACGCCAATGAAGAATCGATCAACCATACAAGAAGGTTGGATGATAATATCATATATGCACCTCAAAACTCATTAATAAATTGTCTAATAGGTAACGATAGATTACTCATCCTTCAGCTATAGATCAAGGAATTCCTTATTCAATTTTATATAATGATTATACGGAAAGATATTTTTAAATAACAACCTATAAAATTCATCCCAAAATATAGATTCAATTTATTCTTACTTCCTCACATTCTTGGAAAGACCCCACCACTGATATGCTTATCCTTATAAATTATTGGTATCCAAAATAAATTTTTCATACTCTAAATTCTATATAATGGAAAATATCATTTTCGTCATGTTGATCTATTTCTTGTAATCTAGTGGTTTATAAAAACAATTAAATGAATTTGGAAATTTCCCCATAAAGGATTCAAAAGAATAGTGTTCCATTGTTTCCCCATTTATATGGTCATCATAACTCATTTCGTGAGAATGATTTGAGAGGATAACAATGAAATTTTTTTTAAATCTCTAAAAACCTTTTGTTTCTCATGAAGAAAATCAATAATTTTTTTTAGCATTTATCATTAACATATTTTTTTCTGGTTCCAACAATTCTACATATCAATAAAGAATACTGTATGAAACAATAATCATTGGGAAAACCAAATATTTTGGTTAAACAATTATAGGATGTCTAAATCATGAAATGTTATTTTCAATAAATAACACAATAGGATTAACCAAGGTAATTCACTGTCATTATATAAATCCATCATGATTTTTCCTAAATACCTTGTCAATTTAAAAAACATATCCCACAAGAGTGTCAAACCTAGTGTGAACAATGTGTTGTTTTCTTATACTAGGTGATGATCAGTTAAAATCACATTGTTCCCTTTTTAGAGTTATTACCCCTTGGTAAAACTATTGTAGATCCATGTCCACTTATAATATCTAGGTAAGGATTTAATTTAATTGAAGGAAATTTATCTATCATCCACCAAAATTACATGACAATATAAAATACTTATACATATCATTATGGTTCATAAATTGTTTTTCTAATCCTAGTACAAAACATTCAATAAACTATACTATAATACCAACTACAATTACTAAAACATTTCATATATATATATATATGACATCTTAATAAAAAAATATTCATTACATAACATAATAATCTGAACCTTAATCATATGGGTCTAATGACATTGTAAACATGCATACATGGGAAACATGTTTGGAGGTTAATTTCATCATCATCAAATAATTTATTCAAAACTATCACCCTTTGTAGAAATATAATATATAAATATAATAGTATTCTCTAAAACATAGGGAAAGTAACAAAAACAAATGGTGAGATCAAATTCTGAGTAAGGTAAATAATGTTACTCATCAACATAATATGATAATGACTATACGAAAACATAATAATAACATTTTAACCATTCTATGCATGTCTTAGATCATAAAATTGAGTTATAGAATAAATAATTAATTTTTATAAGACGTGAATCATAATGGAATCAAATAACCTTATCCATGAGAGAATGGCATTGGAATAAGAGATATATTTGTGGAAAGCATTTAATAATAGAATTATTTTTCATGGCTACCCAAAAAGACATTCATAACATGACAAAGCTATTCTAAACACTGGTGTACCCACTTTTTTCTTGGAAAAACCTCCCATGTACCCTCTTTTTTTGGGATGACCTTATGTATACACTCTATTATTATAGGGATATCCTCTAACATACCATTTAGGATCATGAAACATTTATCATTACCAAATAAATTTGATGTTAAATAATTCTATCCCACCTGTCATATAATTAAAATAATTCATATGTATTTCAAAATATCATTATATAATATCTTGTGAAGAGATAACGGGGTTTCATAAACATTTCATCACAAAATAACACACAGAAAAGAATTATGTTTTATAAAAATTTCAACATAATAATAATAATACACTGAGTAAAATAATAGGGATAGTAACACTCTTTCATATACATAGTAGAAATTATAAAATTGATTAATGAATTAATAATATATAAAAAATGATTTATAAAAGATCACTAGAATCAATATTTGTGGAAAATATTGATTCCCCTTTGATATTAGTTATTTAAAATATAGAAATTTTATTAATATGATAGAAACTATTTTATTTGAAAAAATACATAAAAATGTTATTGAATCTTTAAATCATTGATTTTTCACGATGACATAAAATTATATTAATGTCATGTATAGTAAAATTGATATTCCTTTCATATTTTCAGTATGAATTCAAAAATACCTATATCAAAAAATGATAAGAATGATCCTTTTAAACCATTTTTTGAAAATGAAATCATGGGAAACAATTACGTAAAACAATTATTTTAATATAGTAAAAAACATTATTAAACTATTTTCTGAAAACATCAACTTGGAAAGAAAAATAATTTCAATCGAAGAGGGAAATAATGTTGGTTTTTATGAAAAACATTATTTTTGTGTCCATTATACATAATGAGAGGAAAATGAAAGAAAAATATGAATTCCATATAAATAATAATAGAAATATAATTTTAATGATGTTTATTTAGAGATATATCATAATATTACATCATTTAAAATGTAATAATAAAAAATCCTGATAAATAATCAGATTTTATCATAAAACATTTTCCACTTTGGTATCATTTCAATTATTAGACTGAATGGATGAAATATCCATATATGTATATGTATATCCCATAATATTTAAAAAAAAATTGTTTCTAAATATATACATGGGTAGTATATAAACCAGTAAAATTAAAATAGTGGTGATTATGGCATGTGTCCCATTGAAATAAATATGAGGCCACAATACCTTTCCATTGGCCATGACACTCAAAGTACACGTTTTCATATATTTTATAATAAATATAATTTAATTATAAATATATTGAAAAATCATAACTCTTTTTATCATACCATATATTATTCACATAGAACCATTTACCAACCAATTATAAATAATTTTTTATTTAAATCACCACTTTAGGTGATAACTACATCATTATTCAAATATTTTATGGTTTGGTAATTTTTTAATTTTACATTGATTATTGTTAAATTATATAAATAATTTATATCGTGAAATAAATATCTTATAAATTATATATATTTATATATATATATATATTCATCAAAAAAATAGATATAGAGAACATGATAACAACATTCATGGAGACGATATATCATACATATGAATAAACAAGGATCTCATTTCTCAAAAAATGGAATGAAAGACAGATAAATATTTATTAACATTTAATAATTCATTTTAAAATCACAATTGTCATATATATTAAATAAATATATCTCCATTACCATCTATGAAAAAATAAAATGAAAAATGATTCAAATCACTTAGTGGGGGCGGTTGTCGACACATATGCATCGTCGATGTTACTGTTTTCCAACAGATTATAAGGTAAGAAGTAAGATGTTATATTATAATTTAAAAACTATAACTATTTCATGAATAAAATATTTAAAAATTAATTTATCTTTATATCTATCCATGATAGCTGGTTATGGAAAATAAATTACATCGGTTTGTGAGGTGGTAGTCGTCTGTACACACGTTCGACAGTTTCAATTACCATTTGATGAATGTGGAGATGGATTTGTGTTATGAAACTAATATAATAAAATCTCATTATATTTAATAAACTAGTTTTATTATTTCATTAATAATAAAGAATATTTTAATTTGTGGAATAATAAATAAACATAAATTCTTGGGTAAGAATGATGTCTCTTTTTCGGACATCCACATTAAGTTAATAGAAATAGCCAATGAATAAGGTTTTCATAATAAAAATAAAAAATCTAGGATGTTGGTCGAGAACTAAGGAAGATATTTTATTTGTAAGTGGGTTGAATATTTTTTCCATAGAAAAATATGAGAGGACAGGTGTTTCCCTTTTATAAGTAAGGGGAGGATACACCTGGAATTCTTAAATAGAAAAATTTATACTTGTGTTTTACACAACAAAAATGTATCTGAAATAGATAATTATGAAACATAATATTGTATAGGTTAATAATATTTCCATAAAATATGATGAGGATATGTTTTAGGTAATAATAACCCATTCCAATTTAATTTACCTCTGGTAAACCTGTTTTAGCAGTAACCACGCTAATTTATTTTGAAAATGTTTTCTATTCATTATGTAAAACATTAATTTTTAAATAATATATAATATTAATAATTCTAGAAACCAAATATGGAATATATTTTTAAAAACTCAATTCATATAAGTGACATAATTACATTTAAAATCAATCTCTCATACAAGATTATGAACTGATTTTCAAAAGAAAACATTTTCATAAGTAAAAAGTGTTTTAATAAAATATTACAACATATAAATATTTTTAATAAACTAAATTGTGTTAATTATAATACAATTCAACTATTTATTCATTTAAAATCATTATAAAACAAGATGAAAGACTCTAAATTCATTAATGTAACATGAAATTTTTAATAAAAATAAATACATTTCACTATTCATCAAAAAATTAATCTCATCAGAACATTTTCCAAAAACCCCCGAAAAAAATTAGATAATATTGATTTCAGATGTTGAGTTTATATATCTGAATAAATTTTCTTATAGTTTAAATATAATAATTTTTTTATTTGTTCACAAAATATTTGAAAAATTATTTTTTGATGAAAATGTGTTCTCATAGTGTATAAAGAAATTACTAAAAAATAAGTACATTTTAATCAGTATGTTTAATTTATATAAAATCATTATACTTGATTTTAATAAGGTGTACATTCATACTCATACCATCATGTCAAATACCTAGGATATAATTGTTATGTTAAAATAATAATATTAATAGGATGTCATAGTTTGTTAAATAACTATTTTCTATGTAATACAAGATATCAAATAAAAAATATTTTTTAGAAAAAAATATTTCATAAAATATTAGGCTATTACACATCACCTAGAGTGAAATGGTATTACCTAACCTGGTAATAGTTCGATCATCATACCTGAACATTTCCCCTGGAAAAGCATCGATGAAATAAGAGTCCCACATACCTCATCTGGCATCGTTACTCAAATAATGAAATGTAAGACACCACCTCATCCTATGTGGAAGAACACTTAGTATAAGCTACTCCTTGGCTCAAATAAGAGCCCTCAAAAGAGACATATGCAAAATATTTTTTTAAAATGTACATGGAGTAAACATAGAGTCACATGTTGGGTGAATTTACCTAGAAACCTAGGTGTGGCCAAAACTGAACATCTCCTGTATAGCCATGTCACTGTACAGGGTGTGTACATGGGATCACATGGAATATAACTCAACTCGATGTCATGGTTATGTTAAAAGGATATATGGATTTACTAACTATGTTCCTTAACATGGAATGTCCCTAATGGGATAATTCCCGGCTTCCTGATTTGGATCACACATGGTGTGGGCCTGCACATATAGTGTGATACATTTTAGAGGGTCTAAAACCATATCTACCACATGAACCATAGACACATTGTGTATGTTTCTAACGTATAAATGATTTATACTCATGGTTTTCATAGAAATTGTCTTTAGTATTCATGTGTATTCTAAATTTAATATTATTGTTACTTACTCTACTACTTAATTCGCATGAAATGGAAAAATCTAAATTTTTTCATCACAAATATATGTTTCACGGTCTTTGGTGGCTGAAAATCAGGTTTAAATTCACTCAGGTGATAAATGTCACAACTCCCACTGATATTACTATCCCAATCCCTGAATCCATCCCCCAAATTCACAAAAATATCTCATGCATACCATAAAATACTGATTTATATGTTATTTAGAAATCCCCCATGATTCCATGGGATCAATTTTGATTTAATTTTGACTATTTATAATGATTCATGACCCCATGGGACAATGATAAAGAACATGAATATGGGAGGGGTAAAATCAGAATAATAAGGTGAAACAATCAATGGATTATTATATCTAGACCAAGGATTACATAATGTTTTATCAAGTGTGAAAAACAGGTAATAAATATATAAGGAAATATGTTCATGAATTATATTTAAAATAAAGCCTCTTGAAATGAATGTAAAACAAATAGAAATATGAATATATGAATTATATGAATAAAAAATATTAAAATGGACCAAAACCAAAATATAAAAAAAATAAATCAATAATAGATTTATCATTAGTGAACAATTCTTCTTCTATTGAAGAAGGTTTAAATCCCACTATATTCGTTGCTCGGTACAGTATTTATCTCAATTGTTATTGTTGATCCATGTTTTCATGTATAAAATTCAAATGGAGGTCTATCTTTCTCTTAAATAATCTCCCAAGGATATGTGGCTAACCTTATATATTTTCATAATGACATATTTATTGATATATATTTGGGTTTTGGGAAAATTATTTAAATAGATTAATATATTATTTATTTGAACTAACATTCCCACCAATAAGAGCCTTCAATCGACCACTCGACAGTAATCAACATTATGTCATACCTATGGTAAAACCCACAATCTATAAACATCCACCATATCTGATTTTCAATATGAGGTTAAAATAAATGTTAAAACTATTTATTCCAAATGATTCTTGTATGTCATTTAATATATTTTAATTTTTTAATATATTAATTTAGGGGTCCTGGGACACCCAAACCATAGTGCCAAATTTGTGAGAAAATAAAAATATATATTTAGAAATACTCACAAGACCAAGCTATAAAATAATGATTCATTATATTAAAATCCATGATGTTTTGTTATTACCACCTGACTCGTAGATATTGGATACAATAGTTAGCAAGTAATATGATTGAAATTTTAATTTTTTGAACAGTTAGGATGGGGTAAAATAATATTTGTACCATAAATTTAATAAAATTTGTGTATAATATTTATAATAATTTCATTATTTTAATATATTTCAAAAATATTTATTTTAGGGAACATGAGAAAGATATAGAAAACAATATAAGTTATAGGGTAATACCCATATTACTTTTTTGATTCATTTCTTGAAACAACTCATAGAAATGAGGGATTTAAGGATTCTTCTTTGAAAAGGGTCTATAAACTATTAAAAAGATATTCAGATGAGTTAAAATGGGTATAGGGTGATAATAATTATGGTCTATGAGTGTGATTGGATTTGGGTGTCAAAGAAATGAAAAACTAGAGGATGCCACTACATAAGGACCATCACACATACATGCATCCAACTCAATGAACTATTGAAAATTGAAAGGAAAGAAGATGAAAATGATATAAATAACCTAAAAATGCATGAACTACTAAACAATACAAGTACGATACAATAACAGAAATGGAAAGGAGGAAAAATACATGACCAAACAGAAATGTTCCACAACCCAGCAACAAGTTGAATAGTAACACAGTAGAGTTCTCCCTCTTAGGTCCCAAACTACAAACAACACACATATTCCAAGAACCCCATTTCACAAAGCTCCTCGGATTTCATGATCAAAATGTCCATCACCTTCAATGGCACTACAAGTGTGGGAATAACCCAAGTAGGGGTGAGTATAAAAATACTCAGTAGGATTCCCCAGAGGCTCATGGGAGAAGAAAAAGATATACTGAATTTTGAAGTAGTATATAGAAAAATGTATAGTAAAAGTAATGTGGCTCAACCAAACAAGAGATTGATGCAAGCTCTTCCAATCACAATGATCTAGACATAGTGATAAGATGAAAATCTCTTCAATTATTCCCTGCTTATAGTAGGGGAGTAGAATATTCAACATTTGGAAGCTAGAAAAGGAAGGATTTCAGAATACCCTATGTGTCTTGGTCTCTCTGGGAAGGATAGTAGCTAAATCTCCATGAGTCGGTATTGGAACATTATATATGTATACTCTTTAAAAGAAACTCAAATGAGGGAGTCAATGTATCTCCATATCACATCACAGTCCAAGAATGTGAGTTTCCAACAGTCCCAGAAGTAACCACCATCAATGCCCAACATCCCACGCGTCTTCTCTAAATAATAAGTCAAAGGGACTCAATCATTGCACCATGATACTATCCGCATTCAGTGGGACTATCTTACCCTCATGGTTTCAGGTCACATCCCAATGATTCGTTTTGGTGAGAAAATCCCCCCTCTTACTATGAGTTCATAGTAATGCCAAAGTATGTCTCATCACTTATCCAAATCCAAAAAGATTTAACCCAATGTATTGGACCACACTATAGTACTTCATGGGGGGATTCAACTCTAATTGTCGTCTTAGAGGACCCACGTCCTGATGCGCTAGGGGGATTCCACTATTGTTCATCAAGGACCCTCACCCTATATTTTTAGGTGGATTACACTCATATGTAACTGATAGAGGACCCACACCCAAGAGGATGAGGTATTATACACTTTTTATCATAGAGGACCCACACTCTGGTGCTTCAGGGAGATTTCACTCTCATAGTATTCACAAAGGACCCACACCCATGCTGATAGGGGATTCCACTCTAGGCCATCCAAGAACCACTCTCTACATGGTAGTGGGATTCCACTCAAGAATTTATCGATGAACTACATTGGACTTACCTACTTTATTTTACCTCTTGGAAATCACTGATATGCTAGATCTTGATCACTACCATCATCTAACATATCATCAATATGATCCACATCTAGAACATCATGAATCATATCCTGAAATCCACTACAGAGGGAAAAATCAAGTTCCACATGAATAAAATACTCATTTTAGGTTACTCACGGGCCAATATATAAGTCTAATAGAAGGAGATATGAGAGAGAGAATAATTTTTACATCAGTACAAGGCGAGTGTGGTTCTCTCATGTCTTAAGGCCCTACCTCGTCGCCTTGTCATGTACCTAGCCATTCTCAGGTACTAAACAATGAACATATACCCCTATGCATGGAAATATACTCCTATATTACATGTAACAACTATTAAAAAGTCCAATGATAACAAGAAATGCACTATTTGTCTGGATGGTAAAAAAAATAACTTCACTAACATGCCTCCTCAATGGCCAAAAAACATTTTTCACATATCTTCATAGATATTCACCACTCTCATAAGATTTGAAGTTGACCCCAGCTGTGGGTTCTCTTCAAACATAATAGAATGATGTTACACCAATATTCCTTTTATGTTTTAACATTCAAATTGATCACGAACAATGCTCCGATCATCCAAACAATTCACACCATTTTGATCCTTATAGAAAAACATGGTATATATTCTATTTAATCACCCAAAATTGACCATGGGGGAAATTGTTGTATGTAGCCACATTGTGCTAGAAAGGTATCACACGTGGCACACACCTTAGTCTCCAAAAAAATTACACAGATCACACCATTGCAATCCTCTCCGAAAAACACATGAGATGGACTTCCCATTCTTCCAAATCAGATAACAGGGGAAAAGTTTCAATTCATTGATTTTTTTTTGATTTAGGACCCATGGGGCCCACATCTTGACATAGGTATACAACCCCAATGGAATCACGAAATGTGAATCCATGAACCAGGTTCATGTTGATATTGACAGATAATTAATGGGACATCCAATATAGGAGCCACATCTAGAACAAGAATCCTGAAAAATAATAATAATCATATTATTATTATTAAACATATCTGCATCATTTAATCGCACAATGATCCCACATCAATACACATCCAAAATGTCCTGAAAAGGCCGGTCTCATGATGTTGGTTTATGTTTCCTTAGATAGCACGTATAAAGGGAGAATCTTTTAGGATATAAGTCAGTTATAAGGTTTTATAATAATAAAAACAATATTATTATTATTTAAACACAGGTGTTTAATTTAGGAGATCTCGTAACCAAGACATAAATGAACTTAATTGTGCATATTAAATATAGCTTCACATCGCTAGCTCTGCCTCCCCACACTGTAACACCTCGAGAATTAATGAAAAATATTCTTTTAATTTCATTAATGTCTTGTGTTGTATGCTACACCAAGATTACCTTGCGCTATACGCAACACCGTATTAGCTTGCAGTATACGCAACACTATTCTTGGATCGTGTTACACACAATTTTGACAATAGTTATTCTACTCAACACTGAGTGTATATATATATATATATTTAATGTATAAATGAAATATTGTTGGATTCTGTTATACATAACAACGAAGGATTATTTCACAACACGCCACACTGACTTGGCTTGCATTACACGCAATCACGACCTTCCTTGATAGCGTGTGTTGTACACAATACCGGGTTTTACTAAACAAAGATATATTATTATTATATTATTATGAACTAGCCATTATGAATAGTATTAACTAAATTTTGGATTTTATAACATTATTATTCATCTTACACATTTTCTAGAACATGGTATTAGAACAAAATAATTTTTTCGGGTAAAATAAATATTTTTCAAAAAATGCAGTTTTGCCGCCTTTTGATGGTGAAACCACTTTAAATCTAGTTTTTGACATGTTTATAAGTTCAATTTGACAAAATAAAATTATTCTTTGTAATCATGAAATAAAAATTTACTTTGGATAATTGTTTCGTATTATTCTGGCAACTTTCATATTTTGATGAATAGTAAAAACACGCTATATTTTAAAGAAAAACAACTTTTTTCATCGTAATAATTTATATTGTTAAATTATAATATTTAATGGTTTTAAAGTATAAATATAATATATTTTTACCATTTAATATAATGTATTTCATTAGCATTGATTTTACATTGAATTCGTAAGTTAAATCAATTCAATCTTTTGCAATGTTTTAAACAAAAACCCGTTTTCATTCGACAATGAGATTAATTATAATTTAATTTCTGAAACTTTTGTGTATTGAATTTGAAAAAATTGATTCAATATTTGGAATCAGTGGGTCCAAATTATGTTAATAGGCTACTTTCTACTTTTGGGAATTATGAATAGTAAATACGGTAAATTTTATTTACCATAGTTAAAGGTAAATCGGGTAATTAAGGGTAAATATAATATTATAAAATTACCTTAACACATTTAAAAATAATATTTTATGACTAAAAGTCTACCCATATCACCTAAGGGGCGTATTAGATTCATTTAATTGACTTTTGTCCATGAAAATAATTTAATTATTATTAAAACCAAAGAATGTGACAACATGTCACTTTCTTAAATCTTATATGTATAATAATTTTAATTTAGTGATAAACTTCATGAAACATAGAACATGAATAGTATCCAGATATCTAATACAATTATCTACATCATAGGAATTTATTTAGAATTTTTAGGGATTAAACAATTGTCATTTATTATGACACAAAGATGATGCAGTAATTGTCTTATTAATGAAATATTGACATAATTGATGTTATAAATACCCAAATAAATGTAATTAAAGACTTTTTATGAATTAAACTAATTTTATAAGTTAATATTACATTTTATTATTTATTTAATTAACTTTTTTAGAACTAATCATTCATTTATGATTTTCACAAAAATCAATTATTTAATAGTGTCAAAATCGACATAAAATAGTTTTTAAAACAAATATTATATTATTAATTGTTATTTTATTCTTAAAAATCTAAGGTTCGGCCAAATGACTTAGATAAGGTTATATATATTAATAATAAACAACTTGGGGTTCTTTTGGATTCTTATAGTATGTTTATTAACCTTATAGTATAAAAACACAAGAAGACCCGGTAAAAGTAAAATTATTTAACTTAATGTTAAATCTAAATGATAAGGTTAAAATAGGAACCTAAACTTTTATAAATTCTATTTTATGAAAGCATTTAGACCCATCCCCACCTTAGATTCAAAATAAATCAATTTTGATCTATTTAAAACCGAATTTGACTTTATAATAAAATAATAGTTTTAGTTATTCCAAAGGTACCCCTCTCCTCCCTTATAAAAGGGCACCTCCTCCTCCCTCTTCCTCACACCACTTTGAGCCTTCAAGCTCGTCCAAAACCTGAAAAATTCACTTCTAAACTTCTCTAGAAACATCCTAGAGGTTATGGTCGTCCTCAAAGACCAATTTTAGTCCCTTAAAAGGAGGTCCCAAAGAAGCACTTCAAAGAAGAGGTAATGTCCGTTACCGATTCTTTCATCTTTATTTCTTCTTCCACTTATTATTATTTAGTTGTTTCATTATGAAGTAATAACATCAGTATCACTAATATACTGATATGTTATTATAAGTATGAAACAACCCTATTTCACCATCTATCCATCCTACGGAAAAAGAAATCACCACGCGTGCGTACGTACAGAATACCGTCTCCACGCCGTGGTGTAATCTATTTTCCACCACCACCTTACTTGGATGGGTATAATGGTGTAAATATTTACTATATATGACTATTATAAATTGATACTGATTCTGAAATAGTATACATACACTCCAATACAATTCCACGATCATAGGAATGATATCATCACTCGTGCGTACGTACGGAATACCGTCTCCATGATGTGATGTGACTAGTTCTACATGATCTTCATTTCATAATGTTTATATAAATGAATTGAATGAATTAATATGATATATATTACAATAATACCATTCTGGAAATGAGGTATCTATAACCTAAAGAGAAGAATAAGAATTTATTCTACAAAACACGCATAAGAACAAAAAGTTATAAACACCCGAATAACAAGTAGCAATGAAATATTACTACTAAGAAGCTAAGAATATGAACATATATGATATCATAAAAATAATTATGATTCTGTAATAAGTCAATAAAATTATTTAAATCATTATACAGGAGGTTCGGACACGTACAAATCATATCGGACCTAAGGTAAGGGAAAATATCACAATCTCATTTTTATCCGAGATTGTTTATACATTTAAATTTAGTGGGGTGTATTTTATCATCCAAATCCATGTTTCCTAAATATGTAATATTTATATCCTTATACAATATTTTATATCCAATTTTACCCTTCGGTGAGTTTTTAATAAAAGATATGAAAAGAATCTTTTGTCGTTTTTCGTACGAGGTACTTTTTGACTTTTCCGACAAAAGTACGAAGAATGTTTTTTAACTTATACGGCATGAATGGATTTTTAAAAAATTATTTCCAAGAATATTCCTTTACAAGTTTTCATGTTTATTTTTAATGAAATTCTTTTTGTTTAGAATTGAACGACATGTTAAGAAAGGAAAAGTGTTTTTGAAGCAGAAATGATATTTTCCTCAAGAATGGAGTTCAAGTGTTTTATCAAAATTATTTTCCATCTAAGATAATAAAGGGTTCTGTTTTTTTATCCCTATTATTACATTGATTTGATTATGTTGTGATGAAATTATATTTTTATGAATTCTTTTATCTTATATGAATTGTTTTGTGATGTCACGATGTTTAAGATTCCCATTTTTATTACATGGGTTATGCTATGATGTATGGTTTTCTGATTTTGTGGCACACATAAGAATGGTATAATTATGAGATGGGTGGGACCTATATCTCCCTCCAATGCATTGGGTAAAGATTTTATATCTCATTAGATAGACATGGCTGGAATTGTAGGTTATACCGGTTCAGTGAAACAGGACTGAAACGAGGCGTGAACTCGGTTCAGAAATGGACTTTGTCCACTAAGATAGTCTTGGAAATGAGTCTTGGCTAACAAGAAATGATTATCTATGATTATGTGTGTATGCCACAAAGTATCATGTTTTAAGTTATGATTATTGGGATTACATTTCACTACTATGATTTATCCCATGTTATGAAATTATGATCTCCTTTGGAGGTTAAGATTTCCAAAAGATATGTTCTTATGAATATGACGTGATTGATATTTCTTTTGTTTACCCTTACTGAGCATTTGAGCTCACCCTTTTATGTTTTCTTTTCCCCAGGACATAAAGAAAGGATTTAGGTTTTAAAAAAAGAAGAACATTATGGGAGATGTTGATGATCTTTCACCACGATTAGAAGATTATATTCTGAGTTTCCAAAGACACTAAACTATTACGGTCATTGTGTGTGTATACTAAGTATTCCACAAAAGTAATGTAATGTCAATGTATGTCAAGCTTCGGGTCTCTACAGTTGGTATCAGAGGAAAGGTTTAGTCAAAATTTGGAAACTAGGATGCGATAACGTTAGTGAGATCCCTAGAGATATTTCTAAGGTATGTCTAGGGTTATACCTAAGGATAAGTATATGTATAGGATATAGTCCTAGAACTAAAATAACGATCTTAGAATTAAACCTAAGATTTTAGATGTCAAAGGTACTCCCCTTTGATTATGTTATTTTCCTTGTATGATTTTTTCCTCTCATAGAATTCTTTTTCTGTTTTAGTCAATGGAGGGTACCAGAAGGAATTCGGTTAACATTGAATCCAATGGACAAATTGGTGACTATGAGCAACAAAATTGCATAATCCCTAGAGATAATGATATTGTGATTATGTCGAATCAGTCATCGTGATACATGATTAACAAGGTGAAATTTAGTGGTATGCCTAATTCATCAAATAAGAGGAAGATAGACTTTTATGCATGTTCGCATGTTGAGGAGAATAAAGAAAGGAAGATTGAGATTTCTAAAGAAGGGAAGAAAAACCTTGAGGAATACCTCAAATGGAGGGAAATATGTTATATGTGTGGAGAAAAGGGTCATAGAGTGATAGACTGTTATAGAGTTCAATGTCTTATTTGTGGAGAACATGGACATTACCCAACTAAATGCCCAAACCTAAAAAGTTACTTCTAAATCAATGAAGGACTTATTTCAAGACAATCATTGAAGATGATGGATTAAAGTGTTTATGTATTGGAATTCAAGAATAATGTTTCTGTGGTACTTTTATGGTGTATTAGAATATTTTTGTATTGGTATATTGTGGTTTTCAATGGTACCGATAACCATGGAATGTGATTGAGATATTTTTGGAAAAAAGGATGATATGCGCATTATGAAAGGAAAATGAGAAAATGAAATGTTTGACCGTATTCATGAGCTCATGACTGATATAAGGAGAAGTTTATATCATGGTTTTAGTATATTGAATTTTTGGATTTTGGTATGCGGAAAGAGTTAACTTTTGACTGCATTCATGTTTTCACTATGGTTCAATGGGTATTCATTCTTCAAGAGAATGCATGATTGAGGTATTCACATGTTTGTAGTTTGACCAACAAGACATATCTTTTGATATATGGGGATCAACGATGGTATTAAATATCTGGTAATCGTTTTCACTGTATTATGAGAGTAGACTGCAGTATTATGGATAAGCCTAAAGATTGGAATGGATTATGTTGGACATAAGTTAGTATTGTTCAAGGATAGATGTTTTTTCAATATTATTGATGGGATGTTATAGTAATATAGTTTTATAAAAAGGACAACCTGCAGGATGGGCGATAGCCCATCGAGTCGGACAAGGCTGTGGGAATCGAACCCACAACCGAAGTGAGACTGGCCTTTATCGCCTACCACTGGCCTACAGGAAGTCCCTGTTTATTATAAACTAGTTTTATTTTATTAAGCGGTATTATATATGAAGTATAAGTCCTTTTTAGGAACCATATATGATTAATCTCACCATAGAAGGACTTATGTATGTTTGATAACTTTTTCTAACCTTTTGTTTGAAATAGATGGAATGAACCATAATTCTATCACATGATCTGTTAACACCTCACAAATAACAAATTCAACTTCATTTCTTTAATAGATGAAGTGGAAATTGTTTAAAGCACGAACAATAGTGAGATTGTAACAAAATCAAGCAAGTATTTCTTCTAATTCAAAATTTTCAACTTTAGGGAAATGATATTGAAAAACAAAAATGTTGTCCTAGTGCTCTTATATCCGATGAATCAGGTGGTACCTTAGATCATCACAAATTTATGGCTTTGTGATTGATGTCTTTTTCATAGCCATGTTCTCTACCACTCTCCATCAGAACATGATGGTTAGATTTTTCTTCCATATCCATATTTTCACCTATGTTCTCCTATATGGAAACCCAGTGATTTTTTTATCTGGGTAACCGTTACATTTCATACTTTATTTTTTGAAGATAAGTTTTGGTATTCCTTTTTACAATGTGGGTTTCAATTAAAGAAACTTTCAAGTAGAAAAACCATTTATAACCCCGACAAGTTTCGAGGGCGAAATTCATTTTAAGTGGGGTAGAATGTAACACCCCGAGATTTTATGAAAAATATTCTTTTAATTTCATTAATGTCTTGTGTTGTATGCTACACCAAGATTACCTTGCGCTATATGCAACACCGTATTAGCTTGCAGTATACGCAACACTATTCTTGGATCGTGTTACACACAATATTGAAAATAGTTATTCTACACAACATTGAGTGTATATATATATATATATTCAATGTATAAATGAAATATGGTTGGATTCTGTTATACGAAAAAACGATGGATTCTTTCACAACACGCAACACTGACTTGGATTTCATTACACGCAATCACGAACTTCCTTGATAGAATGTGTTGTACACTATACCAGGTTTTACTAAACAACGATATATTATTATTATATTATTATGAACTAGCCGTTATGAATAGTATTAACTAAATTTTGGATTTTATAACATTATTATTCATCTTACACATTTTCTAGAACATGGTATAAGAACAAAATAAATTTTTCGGGTAAAATAAGTATTTTTTAAAAAATGCAGTTTTTCCACCTTTTGATGGCGCACCCACTTTAAATCTAGTTTTTGACATGTTTAGAAGTTCAATTTGACAAAAAAAATTTCTTCTTTGGAATATAGAAATAAAAATTTACTTTGGATAAATTTTTCGTATTATTCTGGTAACTTACATGTTTTGATGAATAGTAAAAACACGCTATATTTTAATGAAAAACAACTTTTTCCATCGTAATAATTTATATGTTTAAATTATAATATTGAATGGTTTTAAAGTATAAATAGAATATATTTTTACCATTTAATATAATGTATGTCATTAGCATTTATTTTACATTGAATTCGTAGGTTAAATCAATTCTATCTTTTGCAATGTTTTAAACAAAAACCCGTTTTCATTCGACAACGAGATTAATTTTAATTTAATTTCTGCAACTTCTGTGTATTGAATTTGAAAAAATGGATTCCATATTTGGAATAAGTGGGTCCAAATTATGTTAATAGGCTACTTTCTATTTTTGGGAATTACAAATAGTAACTACGGTAAATTTTATTTACCATAGTTAAAGGTAAATCGGGTAATTAAGGGTAAATATAATATTATAAAATTACCCTAACACATGTCAAAATCCTATTGGATGACTAAAATTATACCCATATCACCTAATTGTCGGATTATATTCATTTAATGGACTTTTTTCCATGAAAATAATTTAATTATTATTAAAACCAAAGAATGTGACAACATGTCACTTTCTTAAATCTTATAAGTATAATAATTTTAATTTAGTGATAAACTTCATGAAACATCGAACATGAATAGTCTCCAGATATCTAATACAATTATCTACATCATAGGAATTTATTTAGAATTTTTAGGGATTATATAATTATCATTTATTATGACACAAAGATGATACAGTAATTGTCTTATTAATGAAATATTGACATAATTGATGTTATAAATACCCAAATAAATGTAATTCAAGACTTTCTATGAATTAAAATAATTTTACAAGTTAATATGACATGTTAGTATTGATTTAATTAAATTTTTTAGAACTAATAATTCTATTATGATTTTCAAAAAAATCAATTACTTAATAGTGTCACAATTGACATAAAATAGTACTTAAAACAAATATTATATTATTAATTGTTATTTTATTCCTAAAAATATAAGGTTCGGGAAAATGAATTATATACGGTTATATATATTAATAATAAACAACTTGGGGTTCGTTTGGCTTCTTATATTAAGTTTATTAACCTTATAGTATAAGAACACAAGAAGACACAGTAAAAGTAAAATTATTTAACATAATGTTAAATCTAAATGATAAGGTTAAAATAAGAACCTAAGCTTGTATAAATTCTATTGGATGAGAGGATTTCGACTCATCCCCACCTTATATTAGAAATAAATCAATTTGGAGCTATTTAAAACCTAATTTGACTTTATAATAAAATAATAGTTTTAGTTATTCCAAAGGTGCCCCTCTCCTCCCTTATAAAAGGGCACCTCCTCCTCCCTCTTCCTCACACCACATTGAGCCTTCAGGATCGGCCAAACCCTGCCAAATTCCCTTCTACACTTCCCTAGAAAAATCATAGAGGTTCTGGTCTTCCTCAAAGACCAATTTATTGCCCTAAAAGGAGGTCTCAAAGAAGCACTTCAAAGAAGAGGTAATGTTCGTTACCGATTCTTTCATCTTTATTTCTTATTCAAATTATTCTTCTTTAGTTGTTTCATTATGAAGTAATAACATAAGTATCACTAATATACTGATATGTTATTATAAGTATGAAACAACCCTATTTCACCATCTATCCATCCTACGGAAAAAGAAATCACCGCGCGTGCGTACTTACGGAATACCGTCTCCACACTGTGGTGTAATCTATTTTCCACCACCACCTTACTTGGATGGGTATAATGGTGTAAATAATGACTATATATGACTATTATAAAGTGATACTGATTCTGAAATAGTATACATACACTCCAATACAATTCCATGATCATAGGAACGATATCATCACTCGTGCGTACGTACAGAATACCATCTCCACGATGTGATGCGACTCGTTCTACATGATCTTCATTTCATAATGTTTATATAAATGAATTGAATGAATGAATATGATATAAATTACACTAATACCATTCTGTAAATTAGGTATCTATAACCTAAAGAGAAGAAGAGGAATTTATTCGACAAAACACGCATAAGAACAAAAAGTTATAAACACCCGAATAACAAGTAGCAATGAAATATTACTACTAAGAAGCTAAAAATATGACCATATATGATATCATAAAAAAGTATGATTCTGTAATAAGTCAATAACATTATTTAAATGATTATACTGGAGGTTCAGACACGTACAAAGCATATCGGACCTAAGGTAAGGGAAAATATCACAATCTCATTTTTATCCGAGATTGTTTATACTTTGAAATTTACTGGGGTGTATTTTGTCATCCACATCCATGTTTCCTCAATATGTAATATTTATATACTTATACAATAGTTTATATCCAATTTTACCCTTCGGTGAGTTTTTAGTAAAATATATGAATGAAATCTTTTGTCGTTTTTCGTACGAGGTACTTTTTGACTTTTCCGACAAAAGTACGATGAATGTTTTTTTAACTTATACGGCATGAGTGGATTTTTAAAACATTATTTCCAAGACTCTTCCTTTACAAGTTCTCAAGTTTATTTTTAATCAAATTCTTTTATTTTAGAATTGTACGACATGTTAAGAAAGGAAAAGTGTTTTTGAAGCAGAAGGGATATTTTCCTCAAGAATGGAGTTCAAGTGTTTTATCAAAATTATTTTCCATCTAAGATAATAAAGGGTTCTGTTTTTTATCCCTATTATTACATTGATTTGATTATGTTGTGATGGAATTATATTTTTATGAATTACTTTATCTTATATGAATTGTTTTATGATGTCACAATGTTTATGATTCCCATTTTTATTACATGGGTTATGCTATGATGTATGGTTTTCTAATTTTGTGGCACACATAAGAATTGTATCATTATGAGATGGGTGGGACCTATATCTCCCTCCAATTAATTGGGTAAAGATTTTATTTCTCATTATATAGACATGGCTGGAATGGTAGGTTATACCGGTTCAGTGAAACAGGGCTGAAACGAGGAGTGAACTCGGTTCAGAAATGGACTTTTTCCACTAAGATAGTCTTGGAAATGAGTCTTGACTAACAAGAAATGATTTTCTACGATTATGTGTATATGACACAAAGTTTCATGTTTTATGTTATGATTATTGGTATTACATTTTACTACTTTGATTTATCCCATGTTATGAAATTATGATCTCCATTGCAGGTTAAGATTTCCAAAAGATATGTTCTTATGAAAATGACGTGATTGATATTTCTTTTGTTTACCCTTACTGATCATTTGAGCTCACCCTTTTATGTTTTGTTTTCCCTAGGACATAAAGAAAGGATTTAGGTTTAAAAAAAAGAAGAACTTTATGGGAGATGTTGAAGATCTTTCACCACGATTAGAAGATTATATTTCGAGTTTCCAAAGACACTAAACTATTACGGTCCTTGTGTGGGTATACTAAGTATACTGCAAAAGTAATGTAATGTCAATGTATGTCAAGATTCGGGTCTCTACACACACTAGCACCCCACTACCTAGGCTCCTCCATTTAGTGCATCACCATGCGTTGTCCCGCACTCCCCACCCCCTCACCCAGTTTCATACCACCTCAGAACCCAACCGTACCTCTTGCCCAACCGACTGTCTCTAATGGCTTCGGCCTACATGTGTCAGGTCATCTTCAAGTGCCACTTGAGGCCGTCGTGCAGACGGCACTCCAGTGGTCCCTTCTACAGGCCAATATGACTCCTCTGAATGATCAATTTCATATCCAATTGCATATTGGGGATCCCCACAACAAGACCTTAAATGTGACAACCTCCAAAAAAATTCTTCGAAGATCACTTAATACGTTAGAAAATAGAGTGATGAAATCCATAAAGAAATAATGGATTTCAAGATAAAATTACTGATTTGAAACATGGATTAAGAGCTGTGTTTTTCTGGCCATTGATGATGATAATAAAAATGATGAAACAATTTAACAACGAAAAACTTTTCAATTAAAATTCCAGTCAATGATTTAATGGAAAGAAATCCTACCTCGATTCAAATAGCTCAACATCGCCGATGAATTCACCTCACTTCTACATCGATCCCATGATGATTTGTTCTTGATTGATCGAAGAATGGATGTGAGATAAATGATAGATAGAGACATAGAAGAGAGAGAAAGGGATATAAGGTTAACCCAAATTTTAATTCCCTAAATCTCTATTTATAAGAGTTTCACTTGGCACTGACTTTGAAACCTCTTCACCCTCTCTTTTTATGTCGCTCGTATGTAAAACACCCCTTTCTGAACATAATTACTATCTCTAATTTCCAATATGAATCCCTAATTTAATTTATTTTATTCAGTGTTCTAAATAAAATAATAATGTTTATTTATTATAGTTATGATTTGGCCTCTAGTTTAATTTTGTCATAAAATTCCTACGATGAAAAACGTTATTCCCCGCCTAGTTTAAACACCACATTTCGGACTCAATTTTGGTTTCATATTTTTTATCTAAGATATCGTTTAAGAGATATCCTATTTCTATCACTTATATAGTATAAAATAAACTTAATATTTTTTTTAAAATTTATTCTAGGCACACCATGCTATGGAATTTCACGACGTCTTAGCACCTAAGACATGAATATATATATATATATATAATTATTTTGAAGTCTTATATGTGAAAAAATAGGTCTTTACATCATTCCATATATCAATATTTTCCTCCCGAAAAATAAAAACTATGGAAACATTTCGGGATAATGAGATCAGACCATGATCTCCTACTCACAAGAATAACTTGCATGTTTCTATACATGAATAGTACATGAACCAAAGGTCTGGTCTATCTTCATGAGGTCTTCTTCTACCAATGACTTTTTTTTGAAACACGCAACATTTCTCCACACCTATGATATGTGGGAGACGTCGTTCTCCCACTCAAGCTATTAGTGAAAGGGATATTAAGCAGGTTACACCACTTTCTATTTCAACAGTCTGGAAAGACCAGTAGAAACTCATGGGATAGTTTTCCATCTCGGCCAAACCTCTACATCCGACGTCACAACAATAATAACTATTCGTCGCTAAAATAGGGTCTTGTAATTACTCCTTTATAATATCTATCTGGTGAATCACCTAAGGATATTTAGTCACAAAATATTTAATAGTAGATGCCTCACATCCAAGAATCTCTTACATGCTCAAGAAGTGAAGGAGACAACACCATCGACTGAAGAAATGTTGTACCCTCCTACCCCACCAGGGTCTACTTCAGGGAATCTAAAATCACTAAACATCCCAATCTAGGTGAGAATGATAATTCTTCATAATGTAATATGCTACAATGTTTCCCTTTGCGAGTTTATATACTACCTTGAGTACATAGTCCTACAGGATGTTCTACCAGTGTCGCTGCCTTAGGTTCAAGTTTCTCGGGTGAAGACGTACCTAAGACTCTTGTGGTATGTGATAACCACAAAGCGTTATCTCAGAAGGTATCATCTCTACATTCTTAGGGGAAATACTGCAGATTCTAGAACTAGGTAGTGAGTTGGGTAGTTCAATTCATGGGGTCTCCATCACCTTTATTTTTACTTGATAACTATAATATCAATGTTGACATTGAGCACACAAGGTACCAATAAACAAGAAAATTGAGTGAACTCATTCAATCTCATGTTTCTCAACACATAGAGAATGTGGCATTCCCCGTGTGTCTTCTCCCCTCTTGGAAAGAGTATAATCCCCAAAAATGGAACTCTACTACACCCACTAGTGGAATTCTCAACAAAAGGATTCCTCAATGTAAGACTCCACTGGAAAAGGTAAGACAATATTCGACACTCCAATGCACAACCTCACTCTAAATTCCCAAGTAATAGGGACTCATCCACCAAATATCAATACTATGCTATTTTGGTGGCACTAAATCTCCCTTACGGGTTTGATTACATCACAATAATATGTATTGGTGGGGTAAGGACCCTTGTTTCTCGTGCATTTAAAGCTACGTCGAACAACACCAACATGGGGTCACACCAATTCCCCGCATCACCCCGCTAAAACATCATCGTAAGATAAGGGATAAAATAGTACATCACATAGATTTTAAAAATTTATACTGTGACAATTATAAAATATAGAGGGAATGACTCTTATTATCACATGCTCTACATGATCATAGACATCGAAAGATTGTGGTTGTCTGCGGTCCCAGTTGTCAGCTTCTTGAGCCTGATGCGGGTCGCCAGTGGTGGTGGAATGACTTTATATCATCTTCCCACTCCACTATCTTATCCTTATACTCTACTAGAACCACCTCCCTAGGGATCACCCTGATCACAATGTTGTCTTTTACATGGTGGTGGACCTATTGAATGCTTGATGTTCTCATAAAATCTAGTCAAGAAGTCTCATTCCATGTGACCTCGCCTGTCACAAGTTGAACAATGACAATCACTAGGAAATCCCTACACTCTAAGATAACTTGGTCGCATATGATTATGTGCTTAAGACCAATAATGGGGAGGCCTACTACATCGAGGTATAGTCGACTGGAATAAGCTATCTGCATCAGACGTGTCAGCAATGTTGTGATCAATACCACAATCGGCATCATAGAATCCCTCTAAAAAAGTTCTCTATCAATAGTGACTGCTCTACAACCCTATAATAGGTGGGATTCACATGGTTACTATGATATAATGGATCTCTCTAAGGAGTCCAAGCTCAAACCCTCGTGTTCAGAAGTAGCTGTCATGGATCATGTCCAGAGTGTAGCATGCAATGTCTGTGAACCTATTAGTGTACTCATCCACCATCATCTATTCCTAATGCAACTGTAAGAGCTCCTGAATCTGAATGGTGTGAAAGAAGGTGGGGTATTACTCTTAAATAAATATCTATTGGAAGTTATTCCCCAAGATATATGACTCACCGTGCATCTGAGTAACCAAACTCTACCAATGCTCAGCTACTCCATGATAAATATTGGATGCTAAAGCCACCATCTGATCTGTCGGTGTATACAAAACCATGAAGAGGTGGACCAATGACTCTAGACAAACCTATTATATCTTAGGGTCTATCTCACTATAGAACTGTAGGGGTCTCTGTCATTGGAACTCGCAAAGTGTTCTTAACCTGCACATGTCCTCGGCCCACTCTGATGGGGCTGTCTACTACTTGACAAGTGGGGTTTATACTATATTCCCACCTAGAGGAAGGGGATCACTTGATGGGTATGGAATTGAGGCATCGTTGCTCATAGGGTCATCGTTACAAAATAGAGCTAGTATCCTTACTGGATTTTGTCCCAGAGAAATATTGAATATTAATAATGAATACCATGGTCAGATTAGAATATATATATATATATACAATAATGGGTATTTGACTCAAGAATTAAATTCAATGATTCAATCATATATGATTCATTTACAATTGTTCCCTAAAATAAGTGTCTCAAGTTTCTGTGTCGAAAAGTAAGTAATTTGGTCCTGGTGAATGGATTCATCATCCTCTCATACCATCACTGGACTCCCTGGCATGAGATACACTCTCAAAACACATCAAAATTATTATCCTAACCCATCCAAGACATTTTTATGGAAACATCATATAAACATCCCAAGGGATGAACCACCTCTGATACCACTTTTTCATGATCCGACCAACATTGGGTCTCGAGCCGAAACTACCCAAATCCTTCCTCTGTAATATAGTGGAGGAGAAATGTTTTAATGTCATGTAAAACATGAGGAGACCATTTCCTAATTACTTTTACACACACATAAATCCAACTATATGAAAAACTATAAAGGGAAATGAACAAAACATGAAAACTTCTATAAATAAACTAAAAATTCATGTCCCACTAAATATTAGAAGTATGGTATTGTAACTTAAAGGGAAAACAATAAATATACATTCCAAAATATATAAGTTCCACAACCCAAGAACATGTGGCAAAGTAAAATAGCTGAGGGATCCCTACTATTGGATCCCATACTATGACCCCCACTCACGATCCAAGAAACCTGTACCCTTAGCTCCTTTAATGTCACAATAAACCTGTCTGTCATCAACAAGGGCACACCATGTTTGGGAAAATCCGATTAATGGGGGAGTATAAAAATACATGGTAAGATACCATGAAGGTTCAAGGGATCATTAAAAGTTGTACTGAAAGGGGGGGGGGGGGGGGTAGTAGATAGAACATGGTATATTAAAAGGAATGTAGATCAGCCCATCATGAAAGTGAAGTATGATCATCCAATCGCAATTGGATAGAAACGGTGAGAATATGGAATTCTCATCGAGACATTGCTACAAATTGTGGGAGAGTAGATGCATCCATATATGAGAATCTAGACACAGAAACCACATGGCATAGCACGTGCCTCCTCTTTTATCCTTAAAGGAGAGTTTCCAAAACCCAAGGAGTGGGTATCAAAACATTATTTGTATATATATACGCATATATGTATGTATATTCTCATTAAAATAAACCAAAACAAGATAGTAAGGGGATCTCTATATCAAAGATTATTCCTTGAATGTGAGCAGCCAACAGTCCAAGAAGTAACCACACATGATGCCCAGCATCCCACACATCTTCCCTGAACTATAAGTTAAAGGGACTCAATCATCGCAACATGATACTATCCACTTTGGGAAGAACTATCTCTCCCTCACAGATTTAGGTCACATCACAAGGATGTGTATTGATAGTAAAGGACAAATTTTACATTTGATTAATGTACATATTGTCACATATCATAATTCGGAAAGAGGAGGAACTAATCCAATTATGTCTGGGGTTCCACTCTAATAGTATTTTTAAAGGACCCACATCCCAATGTGCTAGGGGAATTCACCTCTTGTTCATTGACGTCCCTCACCCTAGCGCATTAGGGGTATTCAAATCAGACATAGCTGATAGAGGAATCACACCCAAGATAATGGGGGATTCCAATTTTATTATCATAGATGACCCATGCCCTAGAATGTTCGGGGAATTCCACTCTCATAGTAGTTGTATAGGACTCACAACCATGTAAATGGGTGATTCCACTCTAGGTCATCGAGGACCCATACCTACCTTGTAGGGGGATTCCACTTAAAAGGTATCGAGGAACTAAAAATTATATACCTACTTAATGGTACCTATTGGAATGCACTTCTATTCTCGTGCTTTCTCACTATTGTCATCAAATGTTGCCTAAAAACGCATCACATCTGAAACTTCTCACATCCTATCTCAAAAACCATAGTGGAGGGTACCATCACATTCCAAAAAAAAACACTCAATATTGGTAACTACTAGGATAAAATATGAGTCCAAGATAAATAGATATTATATATAAATAGGATTTTGGAAAGTAGTTCATGACACATGTGGGGCCCACACATCGTGTGGCCCCACCTTGTCACCTGGCCATGTACCTGTCCATTATACAGTACTAAACTGTTAACCTGTACACCTAGGATTATTAGTGTATTTATAGAGTACATGGAAAAACATTTCTAAAGGTCGACAAGCTCACAATGCACATTGATAATCTAGAGGGTCCAAAACGTAAGTTAACTGAGACATATCTTTAATGGATTAGAACCATTTACTACATCTCTTTATAAATATTCTCACTATCACAAGAGTCAATGTTGACTCAAGAAGTGGGCTCTCTTCAAACATAGAAGAATGATCTTCCACTGATATTAATTTTATGTTTCCACATTTAACGAGTTCACAAACAATCCTCCATAAGTCCAAATAGATCACACCATAGTGATCCTTTTGAAAAAATAGGAAAGATCAAGAATTTAATCTTCCCAAACAATAATTTTGGTGAAAATAATGTTTGTAGCTATAATGAGTTTGAAAGGAAATCTATGGGGACCATGCCTTAGTCCTGAATCAAATTAGATTGATCATTCAATTATGATCCTCTCAAAAAAACACATGAGATGGACTACTCATTCATCCTTAATGGATATCTAATGAAATTGTTTCATTTCACAGTAAGACATGTGAAACAAGACTTATGGGGACCACACATCATATTTGGTTTAAAAACTAAAAAGTCTTCGTGAAAATTTCATCCAAGGACCATGGTCAGGTTGCCACTAATGGAACATTAATCGGACATCCCTTATAGGCTCCACATCCGAAACAAGTAGCCTGAATAAAAATAATAATATTGTTATTAATAAACTTATACAATAATTTTAACTGAGAAATTATCCCACATTTATAAAAAACAAAAAATTACTAAAAAGTAATGTCTTAGAAGTATGGTTATGTTGCTAAAATGACACATAAAATAGCCACTCCGTTTAGGAGATAGGCCTGTTACAAGGTTCCTTAATAATAATAATGATATTATTATTATTATTTACACTCAATCGTTTAGTTTATCCATTCTAAGAAGTAAATGTATAGAATGGACTGTCTTAAAGACAAACTCACATATCCTGATCCGCCTATCCACACCAGTGCCCCGCCACCCGGCCTACACCATCCAGTGCTCCATAGAGTGTCGTACCATGCTCCAATGCCATCGCCCAGGTGCCCGCTACCTCATAACCCATCCGTGCCACTCACCCGGACAACTGACTCCCATGGACACTACCTCCACATGGCCCACCACCACCATGTTCCACTATTATCCCAGTGGTGCTCTAGTGGTCCCTTCCGCAGACTATCGGGACTGCTGTAGATGCCCAATATCAGATCTGAGTGCAGATTGGTGATCCCTACGGTGTGACCTTCACAGCGTGAGGCTCCCATCGATGAGCTGATGGTTGATTAATGCTCCGCCAAAAGAGTGATGAAATCTACGAAGAAGAGACAGTTTTTTGGATAAAATTAAAGGGGTGAAACACAGATTGATGGATGTGTTAGTGAATTCATCGATGAAGATAATCATAATGATGAAAATTTTAACAAAAAACAGATATTCAATTAAAACACCAATCAATGGTTCAAAGGAAAAAAAATCCTACTTCAAATTGATTAACTCAAAGTCCCCAACACATTCACCTCGCTTCTACTTTGGTATATCGATGATCCATTCATGATTCTTTGAATAACAGATGAGAGAGTCGTGATATAGAGAGACTTAGTAGAGAAAGAAAGATAAATAAGGGTTAAACCAAATTCTAAATCCATAAATTTATATTTATAAGAGTCTCTCTCATTATGGAATTTGAAACATCTATGCCCTCTTATTTTTTGTTTAGAGCATGTAAGAAACCCCATTCTAAACTCAATGTTGGTCTTATATTTTTAAACAGATCCCTCAATTGAATGTAACTTTCTTCGATTTTCAAAATAAAATAATTATGTTTATTTATTTTATTTGAAATATAACCCAATAATGAATTTTTGTTACATATGTCTTGCACCAACAAACGTTATGCCCTGCCTAGGGTAAACGACATGTTTCAGACTCAACATTGGCCTTATATTTTTTATCATTGTTATTGTTTTATAGATATCCTATTTCTATCCTGTGCATCGTATAAAATATACTTAATTTTTTTATAATTTATTTTGGGAACACCAGGCCACAGAATTTCATGATGTCTCAATCCTAGATCTAGTGATATATATAAATATATAAAAATAAACTTATAAGGAAATAAAGGAGTATTTATATGTAGTTTGAGTCCAAATGCATCCTTCCCCAACCACTTATAGGTTATAACATCCCCTTCATATGTCAAGACATATATATCATAACCACAATGATAACAATCTCGATAACGATATTATTCATTTGGGGACCCAAACAAGAACAGCTGGGATGTGCACTAAAACACCTAAATTACATATAGGATTCAATTCCATGTGAGGTACACAAAACAAGAAATATATATATATATATATATATATATATATCAATAATTGATACATTGAATATAAAAATAATTACACAATTATATGAATTTATGCTTTGGGGTCTTTGGGAACTATCTATATAATCAACATATTTTTTATATGTATTAACATTTCATTATAAATGAGCCACTCTAAACCCCCTTTTATACTTCTCAAAAGAAATACACATCTTCACAACCTAGGGAATATAAACATAATAATAGGTATGTATTAAAAGTTCTATTGTGGCAACCTTATCATCATTTCATCAAGAATTATATCATAATTATATGAGAAATCATGAACATGAGACTAATATCTCATTAAAAAATATATATAATAGTAATATTTATCTATAAGTCGTGATATTAGGACATGTAACCTCAAAATTCTAGTGTATACCAAAGAAATATTCTCTAGATTCATGAGATAGTAAACATGGTATATTGAGAATAATCATATATATAGGGAGAGGAATTGTAACAATGTCTTGGAAAAAAAACATAACTGAGAACTTCAGTATAGACTTAATCAAAGAAAACCTCACATTTATAGGAGACTACTCACACCTACACGTGGAGATCACCCCAGATTGAACCCTTTTATACCTATATCATTATATATAAACTTATAAATAATAATTTATAAGGATTTAACATTATAAAACCATATCAGGTATTTATTTGACCCAAATCATCCCTTGGATATATCATATTAAATCCATCAAAGAATATTATGAGACACAGACCATCATTCATTTATACATACTTGTGCCACTTCATATCAATCCATTATATTTCAACATTTACATAATTTACCATTCTAAATGATATGAGTTATAGGATAAAATTCATAAAATATTTCCTAAGCCACCTATTAAAATTGGTGAATAGTATCTATAGCACCCCCATTTTCTAGTTATTATCATTCTATTTATGTATTTTTAGTATATAATTTAATTAATTTAAGTGTTGAGTGGTTTATAGGAGTTTCTTATTTTTTTATTGATAGTATATGGATGTGAAAAATTTAAAAAATGTTAGTTGAAATCGTGACACACCTTCCACGAAATTGTGAATCTAAAACAGTGGAAACAAGGTAGGCACACGATAATGCACATGGTATGGCCAAACTTTGCAGCCACTAGGAGAAACATTATGGTGTTTTACATAAGAGTTTATCATGATTGGTTCATGGTTTGTATAACTATATGCAATTTACTTTGGGAGGAAGTGGATAATGCACAAATAACATATAGTTTTCATAACCATGTTTTCTAAACTTGGAGTGTTAAAAACAAGATATGGATTATGTAGATATAACTTGTTTGAGAAAATTAAACATTACATTTTCCCTCCATACGACACTAAAAAAACTACCCTTTAACCCAATTCGAGAAAACCTATTCCTCTCCATTCAAGATTCTTCTTTTGGATATTTTTTGTTAGTTGGAGTCCCTGATTCAATGTTATGTGATTTTTCTTTGTGGTTTTAATTATATTTATTCTTTTTTCCTCTATTTCATTCATGCATTTAAACTATTTTTTATTGATCCATGTGTTTTTTCTTCCAATGATAATGATAGATGGTTATTTTAATGATATGGAACAACATCGAAGGTGATTTTTGGATAATCTAAACCATCGTTGTCAAAGTATTTGTACTATTCTTCATTTTGCATTATATTTTGGGGTAGTTGTATTCACTCTGAAATATTATTTTTAGAACATGAATTCCTATTTTAAATTTCATTTAATAAGATGAATTTAATTTTTTATTTTATATGAAATATTGGTTGAAACAATCTTTAGCGATAGTTATTCAAATTTTAAGGATTGGATGTTTTGTGGAAATTGATGTTGGTTATACACTTTTCAAATGATTAGTTTTTAATTTTTTTTGGTTTAATTCATGTAAAATTTGTTGTAAATGTATTCAAGAAAAGGATTATTTTATTGAGATGGATTTTATGATTTGTTTTGGATTAATTTTTGGAATTACCAGTTTGCATGTGTTCTAGTGCATTTGGGATGGATAAGGGTATGAATTTTACCCTCAAAAAAGTTAGATGGATGAGGGTATAAACATTCCCCTAACAAAATGGTTCACCAAGTAATGTATTTGTGAGTGGATGGCTCGTTAATCCCGAGTATAGGGAGGTCGATGGTTTTATTCATGTGTGTATCTGTGGAATGGGATGGATTTTTTCAAATGGACATGTTAAATGGTTTTAAAGACATGTTTTGTTTATTTTCATGTAAAACAATTTTTTTAATAAATATTTTTGGTTTCAATATAAATTGTTTAAATTTTTTATATAATATTTTTTAAACAATTTTTCAAACATGTTTTATCCTAGTGGAGAGAGTAGGGATGTCACTGGTGAAATCTTACTAAGTTTTAAACTCAGCCCCTATTGATGAAAACTTTCATTTTTACATATGTTTCATATCAAGGAATATTTAAAGGTAAGGTATTACAGTTCTTTATTCATGAATCATTATACCTTGGGTATAGATTAATGAGTTGGATCTTGGATCTTGTTTTGATTTATTTCTACAAGTCTTGGTTGTCTTTAGGTTGTTGGTTTTAGTTTCTTCTTTATAATCTGATATGGTTTATGGTTATGGATTGGTATTTTTGTTAGTTGGAATTACATTGAGTTTTATTAATGTGTTCTCCTGAATCATTTAGTGGTTTCTTGGTTATTAAAATTTTGTTTTGTGGGTTTTATTTTCAAAGGAAAAAATTATTAACCAACTATTTATGATGACCTTGGAATTTATTTCTAACCTTTTGTGTCTTCAGGATGTTGCATATGTCCCAGTAATGTCATTTCCTTTTTCCTAGCCAATGGGAATGGGGTAGAATATAACAAATCAAGACATTCATGGCTTGTCCAAATATATTTTGGGAAACAAATTCATATTTTTCAATCCTAGAGTTGAAAATAATATTTGATTAGTCCATCATTTGAGATAGTTCCAATAAGATAGGATTTATAGAAGTTGTAATGTAGATTAAAAAGAGTCCTAGCTGACAAATTTACATTGAATATTATGTTAATATGGAGTTGGGTATAGAGGTATTTTGAGACACTTTTTGGAATTTTAACTTCATCATCATTTGTTTATCTTATGATAAGTACATGAAATTTGTTTATAAGAATAACATTAAATTATTATTTCATAATTAATTTTGAGTAATGATTTATGATTTTTGGTAAAAAGTGTTAAAATTTTAAAATAGTTGAAATTGGATTGATTTTCAATGAGAAAGGTGGAATTTTACCAACATGGGATGAAAGTTGAAAAAAATGTGGAATTTTGTAATGTCTTGGTGTGGTATGTATGATTTAGTTAATTTGAAATGGATAATCCTTTAGTTTATAGATAGTGAGATTAAATATATTTTTTATATTATATAAAATTCAACTGATATACATTCTAGAAACCAACCAAAAGGTGCTGCTAAAAATGTGGTTTCACCAGATCTATAGTTGATCCAATAAAAGGTTCAAAGTATTTTATAATAATCCACGCTATGGAATGTGGGAGTATAAGGGATGAACCAATTAAATTGTATCATTATATTCAGTCCCAAAAGAAGAATTGACCAATATTTTGGGGTGATTCAGAATTGGAAAAATTTGAGGTTTTTCTTAATATAATGAATCAAATATTCCATTTCCTTGGAACACTAGATGTGATGAATGTCATGTTTTCAATCTACATGATGGAGGATCTAGTAGAACAATAGAGGGATTCAATAGTTCAAGCTAAATTGTATCAAGCGAGTGCAAGGGATGATATTGAGGAATTTTTCAACTAATAATTATATCCTAAAATTATTATGATTTCTATGACAATGGAATTTTTCAGACAGAATCAGGAAAATAATTCAGTGAAATAGTGAGAGGGTAAATATATGTTTTTTTATTTGAACCAGAAAATGTTGGAATTGAGTCATTTAACTAACATATTTTTGAATCATCATTAAGGACAAAGGATTACATAACTATTTCTATGCTTACTATAACAAATTATATAGAGATGGTCCATAGAGAGATGGTGGAAGAAAGAGACATATTAAGAATTATGGGAAAATAAATCATGTGGATTCATATGAGAAATGACTGAAACACTAACTATGGGAATAATAGATAGAGAGAGACCTATTTATGATGTATTTTAATGACTCATAATCAAACCGGTGGATCAATCTATCATCCTCTTAAACTAAAGAGTAATCCTGGATGTTTTCAATGTGACTATTATTATCACATGGAGCATGATTTTTCGATATATCCTAAAACATGACATTATTAAAATAGGATAGGACATATTATGTATTATTATTATAGTTTTCCATGCTTATGTTATTAAGAAACATTTAATGTTTTATAAAAATCTTAGGAATCAATGGGATGAGGAATGTAGAATAGTTTTTTTGTAGAACAGAGGAATCTATTGAATTCATTGAATACTATGACTCCTAATGTAGTGAGATCCCAATTGTGTAATAAAAAAAATGTTCACTGACGTGGAAAATGTATATAAATTATAAAATTCTTGTAGATAATTAATATGGACCATACATGGTGAGATATATAAATATTTACAATTATACCATAATGAATTTTTATTAATGCAAGTGCCTCCCATTAATATATTGTTTTTCATGATATTGATATTCTATTTTTAAATGTTAGATGACTCCTTATATATTGAATCACCAATCTCTCATGGTAACAGATAATGTCACGATTTTATGTGAAAATATTGGTCAATATCTATTGATGGGGATGAATTGATATAGAATTTATATGTCCTTGATATGGATATTTATGTGATAATACTAGGTATGGATTTTTTATATATATTTATATATCACATCAACTATTATATCTGATGTGTTAATTTTAAATATGATAATAGTGTCGAGTATCTATTTATAATAGACCTAAATTTAAAGAATAGTGAAACATGATTTTTGGCACTAGTAGTTGGAACTATCTTCTACCATTTTGAAGATTTGACCTTGATATCAGTAGATGATATCTGGGATAGTGGTTTACCATAAATGTTTTAACATATTTCTGATGTTTTTTCGTTAACATCATAAGGTTTCTACCCAAAAAGAGGTAGAGTTTACAATATATATACTACCAAACACTTGTAATATATATTTTTTGTGTAATCATTTGATTAAAAAATAATTAAAATAACTGAAATTCCATTTGTATTAGTTGTAACAAAAAGTTTTCATTTGGACTAGAATGTCTATGTGGATAGAATTTTTCTTATTTATAAACAAATGTGCATTTAACTCTAATTTCTTATGTATATTATCCTAATATTAATCATGATACGATAAATAATTAGTATCCAATTCCACATGTTGATGATCAAATAAATTAATTAAGGTGACCCCGTTATTTCTCTCAAATATTTTTGATTTGTATATCACAAATTAAATTTTTAATATGAGGATATTACATAGGCATCATTCTGGAGTAGAGATGGCCATTAGGAGTATTTGGATATACCTATTGGTATTACCAATGAACTAACAATAATTATGTACATGATGAATCAAATATTTCAATGGTATTTGGATTCTTTTATTTTTATTTTTTATGACATATTTGTGTATTCATGGACAATGGTTGATAATGAGAAGAATTTGGTGATATTGTTGGATTCTTTGTAAGATGATCGTTTGTATTCCAAACATTAAAAGTGTTATTTTTAGATAAAGAGATATATTTTCCTGTATATTATATCTCTAAAAGAGGTGTTTCTCTTGATCTAGAAAATATAAGGGTATTAATATCTTGATAGCTACCGATGAATGCCTTTGAGTTATTCTTTTTCTATGTATTGACTAGTTATCATCAATGTTTAGATCATATTATTCATGACTAGCTTTATCAATAACTTCTTGGTCAAAGAAAGGTGTTCCATTTTAATGGAATTATGTATTTCAAAAGTCTTTTCAAGAGTATATTGTTCACCTTACAACATTATGAATATTGATATTTTCTAAATCAGGAAATAGTTATGTGGTGTATTGTGATTATTTGGGACCTGGGATGGGCTGTGTTCGTATGTAAAGATATCATGTTGTTTCTTATGGATCATGGAAGACACAATTTCATTAAAAAAACACCCAAAATATGGTTTTGAATAATATTTTATACTCCATACTTTGAATACTTCACTTCAATACCACATTGGTGAGAAATTTATGGTTTTCTTGCATCATAAGTGTATGAACCACACTTTATCAGATAGTTTTTATCTAGGATATAAAATATCCGTATCTTCATATATTTGAATTTCAATTTATGTATACACTGTATAATAGAAACTAATTTGTATATGCACTAATTGAGAATTAGTATAGTTTGTTTGTGAAAGTGTCATCTGATTAGTGGCATCTAATGTCTGTGATAGAAAACATGAACATGGATTGTGAAGACATTGGTAGTGGTTCAGTTTTCATCCAAATTTATATTTTTCATAATTTATTTGAGAATTATAATGATTCATAGACATTTGATTCATATTTTGGTTCCATGTGGTCAATGATCAGTGGCTAAGAGAACATTGAGAGATTGAAAATGGATGAGATTTCAGTTTTTTGGTTTCAATATCGGATGGACATACCATTGGCTTATTAAGAACAACTACTTCATGCTTACAACTATTCATGATTTCATATTCATCATGGAATAATGGACATGTATAAGCTGGTGATATTTTTTTGGTTGGTTGGAATGAGAAGAATGGTTGATGAGTTTGTTATTTGATGCCTCGCATATTAGCATGTTAATGGTAGACCACCAATGTATGATGGGTATATCATTGTTTTTACCTAATCTTGATTTGAAATGGAAGCAAAAGGCCATGTATTCTTAACATGTCTCCCATGGATACTTTAGGAAAATGATTTCATACGGATGATAGTGGGCCAACTGACATTTCTAGCCAATTTTCTCTTAATTTGTGAATTGAATTAAATGGATCACTTGTCTAAAATATGTGTGTGTGAAGTGGTAAAATGGAATCACATAACAGTGTTAATAATGTTAGACTGAGATTTGTGGTTTATTTCTAATTCATTAAAATTATTACAGAAAGTCCTTGGGACATAGTTGACTATAAGTATATTGTATCATCCTCATATGGATGGAAAATCTAAAAGGATAAAAAAATTAGAATACATGATTCAGGAATGTGTAATGGATTTTGGTGGCTCATGGGAGGAGCACATAAAGCTAGTGGATTTCTCGTATAATAATAGTTATGAAGCCTCATTACATGTGTCTGCTATTTATTAATTATATGGATTTCCTTGTCATTCTCTCTATTTTTTGTTTGAAACAGGAAAGACTTCACTTGTTATACCATGCCTTGTGAAATAGAAAACAAAGATGATTTACTTGACCAGGAAGATAATGGAGGTGGCTCATATCAAAAAAATGGTATACAGGTAATTATCAATTTCCATTGTACTTTATGGAGAGTGATCATCTTTTTCCAAGAATATCTATAAGGGTTTTCCATGATTATTTGGGATATAGGGAATGTTATCCCCTTGATACATTATCCCTTTTGAGATACATGAAAGGGTTTGTGAAATCGAATACTGATCAGATTTTCCACCAAGCTTCATTTCAGCGCATAATAAGCTTTCATTATATCTATGTAAAAATTATAATTATGGTTTTAACCATCTGAATCACTTGTATCATGTTAACAAAGAGTTAGATGCTGCATTATTTCATGTGACCACGAACATTGCTTATAGGAAATATAAATCATTGTATACGAAAAAACATTGGTATAGTGTATTTTTTAGGGAAACATTGTAAAAATCAAGAAGAAACATGGGAACACAATAAAGAAATAGTCAAGCATTGGAACAAAATTTTTAAGGCCAAGGGTGGGTTTCTATATTATGAGGATGGAAATTCTAATGGTGGGAAAAATATACCACCCCCCAGTTTTAGGTAATTTTCCATTTATTTGTGAATTTTATGTTTTTATGTAAATTGAGTTAAGTGTTGGGACGTTTGAAGGAGTAATAAAATGTTTATGGTGTTTTTAGTGAGGTGTATAGTTTGATCACACTTAGTATAAACCATGCAACACATTTCTGAAAACCGAGCGACTGAAATAGTGGGCATTGGGCAGGTGCCTGATAAATTGTATGTCTTTTCCATACCATACAGCCACCTAGGTGATACTGTCTAATATTGGAAAGATGGATTTACCATGATTAGAACATAGTTTTTCAAACATTCTATTCAAACATGTGTTGAATTTTTGGATTTTATGGCTAACACATGGTCAAGGAACTAATTTCTTTACATAACTCTATAATCATGGAGTGTTAAAAACAATACCAAGATTTTTTTGATATCACTCAGTTTATCCCCTTAACCATTCATTTTTCCTTAATATAAATCTATCATTATTTCCACTTACTACCAAGGCCTGAAAATCATTTCCACTTGATCTGAGAGAAATCCATCACAATTTTAATTGTGTTAGATGTCCATATTTATTTGTAAGAGCCCTTTTATGCTTTTTTCCCTTAGTATTCCTCTTCTAATCTATCTTTTATTCATGGATTAATCCATATGGTATAAATAAATGATGTTCGAGGTCAATAATATTGAGATATGGTTGTGTTTATGATAAGGAATAGGATCTAAGGTGGGTTCTTATAATGTAAACCATGTTTTATGAAGGATATGTATTGTTAGTCATTTTTTCTATATGTTATGATGTGGGTGGATTCAATATTGACTAATATTTTTTGAAATTGAACGATCGATTAAATATTTATCAAATTTCATGAAAAGAATTATAAAATTTATTATTATAGTTTGTGGAAACCCTTTTTTGTGATATTGTAGAAAATTCTAGAAATTGGTTGTTTAGTGGAAAGTGAAATTGGTTTAATGATTTTAAAATGATTATTTTAGAAATTTTGTTCTTTTATGCATGGAAAATTAGTTGGGAAATTTTTTCAATAAAAGGATTTTTTTATTGAAATTGTTTGGAATATTTTGTTTGGAATTGTTTTTAGAATAAATGGATTGTGTTGTTCATGTTCATTTGGGACAGATATGGGTACAAAGATTCCATTATCAAAATTGGACTAGATAAGGTTATGATAATTCCCCTATAAAAAAGGTATATCTAGTGACATCATAGAGAAAGGATGACCTGCCAATCATGAGTATAGGTGTCATGAATAAAGAAAGGATTACATACAACCTGACACCCAACCTGATTCATGGCATAGATCAAAGTCCATTCCCAATCCCCATGGGTTTTTAACTAGTGCATGGGTATCCAAAATATTTTTTGGGGATTATTTCATCCATTTAAATGAAAAAACCGAAATAAATTGTGAAATAGCTGATAATCATAACCTAATGAGGTTCAACTATTTTTTAGATTGAATGTTTACAACATTTAACAAACCCCAATGGTACTGCCATAGAGCTGGAATAAAATAATGTCCCAAAAACTGCCAAGTGACATGATAGGTATCACCCTCAAGAAGCCACCACCAACACATACAAGAAGTGTAACTCAAGCAAAAATATCTACCATCTACCCTATGATACATCTTTTCGTTACACGGTTCATTCAAAACAAAGTCTACATAAACCCAATGGTGTATGCAGGGTGTGAACCAAATCCTAGTAGTATGAAACCCAAAAGAAATAATTGCATGCTAGTACATTATAAAACAAATAAACATTAAAATTTATTTTAAACCATTTGAAACATTTTTAAGAAAAAATGTTAAGGTAAACCATTTCTCAAATAAGTTTAATTGGGATAAAACACACATAAGTTCTACCTTATACCAATGGTTAGCACCACATCACTCATGTTTCATGTCACAAGAGAGCACCATGTGAAAATTCTTATACCTAACGTATAGTGGCGGGACCCTAGAAACATTGTACCTTTTTAATTAAAATCCTTCAAATAAAATATTAAAAATGTTTTCATGCATGATCTACTAGAGAAGATCTCATCCAATGTTCTTATGGTCCAACAGCTTTCTCATGCACATTCCACAAGAGAGGATCCAATTTGAAGTTCTATTAGTCTCCAATCATATCAAATTTTTAGTTAGTATTCCAATCATAAATCCTTCCCGATGAATCCAAGAGTCATCCACATCCAAATAAACTAGTGTACTAGTTCTAGATCACCCACCTAGATACCTGAGATTCCCTTGGTGATTGAATTCAGTTTGACATATCACTTAAATAACTACTATCGCATAATCAATCGAAGAATCACATGTACATAATCAAATCACTAATTACACATTTTATAAAACCCATTTAGAAACAATACATGGGGTATGCATTTTGAATCCAACCATTTTCCATGGGAAAATCCCCTTCCAAAATAATATCCACATCTAAACCATTTCTATAAAATGATTCATGATTTGAAAGATGCATTTATGGTGAAAAAAGGTATGTAACATGATAAGAACCCATTAATCTTGAAAAAAATATTTTTAAATATATTCACACATGAATTTTTATTGAAAATACATTTCTCACCTTTTACACAATTCATACACCATTATCTAGAAAAAAAATAAAAAGGAATAGATAAAAACACAACCATTTAACTTTATAAATCCCATTTCATTTCATATATAAGTCAAAACCGTCCATATAATTTTTTAAACCCCATAATTATATCATATAACGAATACAAGAAACCAGAAAGTATATTAAAATCAACTAATAATGTGATGGAATGGAACCACCTAGCTTTAACTTGGAAACTTACATAAAATGGTGTGAACCCCAAAAAACACCAACACAAGACCCTAAGAAGAAAATATTGAACATTAATCATACATTTTTCCCTAAGATACAATAGATCATACCATCCTTAGTCCATACACCCCACTAGAAAATATAATCTCAAGAAAAAGGGAAGAGGAACTCTGAAAGGAGTGAGAAATATAAAATAAATTGACATACATTATGTTTTCATGGAGAATCGGGAACCAAAACACAAAATAATTGAGGTTCCAAGGCTTCATGAAAAGTTATAGAAGGATCTCATTGCTAAAAATCTGGAATGGACTGGATGTGTGTGGTTTAGGGTTAAAAATATAAGAGTATAGAAAGGTAAATTCCCACTTTTTAATAACATGGACAAGTCGAATGGTTTTTTAGACCATGTGGAAACTATACTCAATTCTCTGCCTAAGAGGAACAAGCCACATGTTAACAATAGATGTCTTAACTTACCGCGAACTGACTTTTTTGTTACCCACTTCCAAAAAAATGAAATTGGTCATATGGTTTCCTCATTAAAGGTGCACAGTTTCTCCAAACCATGCAACAACTGTTCTCCAACTACTTTACAGCCAAAATTTTTCATTTTCCTCAAAAACTCACGGAACCCCCATGGTATAAATGATAGTGAATAAAAATAAAAATAAATACCTCAAAATAAAAATCATTCATGTGAAAATTCCCCCCCCCCATGAAATATTTTTTCCCCCAGAATGTCACTACGAAGTATGATCAAAAAATAGAAATAGATATTCTTCTTCAAATTTAGACTTTCTCTCCCAATTATCATTATTATAATATAAATAATGAAAGTGAACAAAAAAACATGAATATAAATTCTTAGAATCACTTTTTTTTGTAAATCCACAATCGACACTAGTCACTCAAACACCGATAAATTAGGAAACAATTCAAACACTTCCTAATTGATCCCATGAGATAGATCTGGGTTGTACTATTAAATTAAAAAACATGGAACAAAAAATAAATATATATTAACTACGAAGGATGTATAATATTTATTCCACCTTACCAATCCACTTGATAATCACAAAAGGCCCGATATACCTTGGTGTTATATTTCTTTACATTCAAAGATAACGATGATCCAAGTAGGTACCACTTTCAGAAACAATCTTCCACCCATAGAAAATAATAAATATTGGTGCCTCAGGCATTCTTAAGACTTTTGGTAACTCTAATCCATCAAAAACTTCTGCCTAATCAACATCACATTATCATATGTTTTGTCACAAGGCTCAATCCCAATAAATGGTCTAACTTAACACAGCCCTACACAAAGGAGATTGATAAGGCCGAGAATATAAATCCTCTAAAGGGCCACTTGAAATGAGGATTGGTAACTATCGTTATATGAAAAATAAATTAATCCAAGATATTTTTCCCATGATTATCAAAAATCTAATACAAATGCATGGAGAATGTATTCTGAAATCTGATTTTCCTGCTCTATATGAAGATCTTTTTGAGGATGGTATTCCATACTCAACATGATCAAACACCCTATTTCCATACGAAGGCCTTCCCAAAAATATGAGGTAAAATGGGGGTTCTTATCAAAAATAATTTCATATGGCACACCATGAATCCTCACAACCTCTTGAATATACAATTGACCCAAACCTTCAACTTTAACTATATCCCTAATCAGAATAATGTGGATGATTTGGTCAAATAGTAAAACTCTACAAAATTATAATTGCATCCATGGGGTGTATGAGCTATTCCAACAATAAAATACATAAAGATATCATCCCACTTCTAGGTAGGAATAGGAAGCAGCTAAAGAAAAGAAGAGGGTCTTTGGTGCTCCGCCATTACCTTCTAATATATATAACATCGCGATACAAAGTCATTTATGTTTCTCCATATACCTAGAAACCATAATTTATGATGCATTCAAAATTATATTTTTGTAGCACTGGGATAAAAAACCACTGATACTGGTGGATATCACGCATCACCACCATGATCATCGAAAAACAGAACAACGAATTGAGCCTCGTATCACAACACTCCCTCATGAGACAAATATCATTCACAAGGCACTTTCCATCCCTTATGGAACTATATAGAATGTTGGATTAACTCATCACATGGTTGATCCCTCTGAATATATTTTCTAAAGGAAGGTTTCAATCGAACACTGACCTATAAAACACCTCCTCTATGATCTTTTGTCTCAAAAATCATTTGAGAAAAGAGCACAACAAATTTATACTCATCACCTGACTCATTATACTCCTACACTAACTCTTTCCAGATCATGGAATCTTATACCAAATTACCCTTTATTAGGGTATGGACTATATTGAAATCAATCCCTTTAAGGTACTCAACTAAATGATTTTTCCTCAGATTCAAGTCTTTCTTGGAGAAAATGAAGGCATAACTCTTATGATCTGAATAAAAAAACATCTACCCAAAAACATAATGGTGTGACATCTTCAAGTAATGCATCATTGCATCTAAATAGAGATCATGGATTGGGTTATTATTTTATTGTGGTTAGAGCTATAGAGAAACAGAATCCACCATATGAGCTTCCTACAAAAGAAGGCACCCATGAACCATAACTAAATAATCAAAATAAACCACATATCCCATTCTGGACTATGGAAAAATAGAAAAATATGATGTGGTAAACTATTTATTAAGATCCTCATAGAAATCTGGGCACTCTGGGATCCATTAAATATTTACCCCTTATCAGGTATGTACTTTCATGGATGAACCTCGTTGCGGTAAATCCCAAATGAAATTCCTATAATACACTTCTAGGCCCAAAAATATTATAATTTGAAACACATTTATTCGGCCTTTCCCCTCGAATTACCAAAATAATCTTACCATGGTGTATTAAAACCCATTATTATGAGATAGCATGACCTAATAAAATTACCTCTATAATCTATAAGGTTTATTTATAAAACTTTTTATAGAGACAATGGGCCCGAAGGGTTCTATGCACAATTCTTGGATGTCTCTCGTCGTCATCTTCAGTCCTTGAATAGACCTATATATCATGCCCAAATATAATGATAAAAAAGATAAGATAATAATGAAACAAAATTTTTATAAATTCTCTGCAGATAGTTGGATGATTTTTCAAACATAGAGGAATAAAAAGGTATTCAATATGGTTTTACCTTCATTGGAAGGTTGTTTTTTGGAACATCTGCCTCTCGAACGACGACTTGATGGTACCCAGTCCACAAATCAATCAAAAAGAACCTTCATTCCCCCATAATCTAATTGAAAAAGTCATCAATTTTTTGGGAAGGATATTTCTTCTTGATCATCACATTATTCCACTTCTAATAATCAATGCACAATTAGAGAGATCTATCAGCCTTCATCACAAATAATATCGGGGCGACCCAAGGTGTGATACTCAGCTGAATGAATCATTTGGATTCTATATCATCCAGATGTACCCTTAACACCATCAACTTGGTTGTCGTTATACGATATTAGGTATGAAATATATTCTATGTTACCAGTTCCAAACCAATGGAAAACTCCACATCCTACTCTAGAGGAAAACATGATAAATCGTCTATAAAATGATATAGGAACTAATCCACACCAAGAGGTAATACAATCTCAAAAGCACTATAATTATCCTCTAACATGAGTGGCAATATCCAAAAAATTTGGTTGACTAATTTATGGAGTGGAAGTCCATCATGACCCCACTGTGGATCCCATTCCCCCTGAAAAACATGGTTACTACCTTCAGTTTTATAAAACACACTCTCTTATTATAACAATCGATGTACGCCTGAAAATTCACTATCCAATCCATACATAGGATCACATTAAATAGATATGGATCTAAAAAAATAAAATCTCATTCCAACTCCACTCCTAGAATGGTGAGTTCAGAATACAGATACCTCGTGAACAACTAATCCTAGATTTAGTTTATCTAGACCCATCTAAATTAACTTGACCTTAAATAGCATAACCTAGATTTCATACAATTTTTTACAGACCATATCTATATTACATCCATCCCAGTACCCAACCCAATTCATGTCATGGCCCAAAAGAAATTCCATATCACCACGAGCTGGTAACTAGTTTTTGGGTATCAATAATATTCTTGGAGAATGATCCCACCAATTTAAATATCCATTAAAATAAAAAGACATAAACATCACAATAACTATTATAAAACAAACAAGGTACAAAATGTTTTTTGATTTAGTGTTTACAAATTTAAACAAACCCAAAAGGTGATACAACAGAATGGTAATAGAAACTATGCCAAAAAACTCCATGTAATAAAAGTGGAATCACCAACAGGACTCCACCACCAACATCTGCATGAATTGGAACTCAATAAACAAGATCTGCCATCTTAGCTATGATAAATATTTCATTACCTAGGGAATGCATAAAAAATCTACATATAAAGAAAGGTGTATGTCAGGTGTGAGCCGAATCCTAGTAGGATTCCACTTAAAATAAAGGATGCCATGATATAACATTATAAGAGAAATTACAATTCATATTTTCTTTAAACTGTTTGAATCATTTTTTAGAAATAATTTAAAGGTAAACCATTTCTTAAATAACCATTGTTGAGATAAAACACACACAAGGATTACCATATACCTATGGATAGAACCACAGCCTATATGTGTTATGTCATAAGACAGAACCATGGGAAAATTCCAATAGGTAATTAGTAGTAGTGGGACCATAGAAACATTGTACATTGTTAATCAAAATCTTAAAACTAAATCATCAACAATGTTCTCACGCATGAGCCACTAGAGTGGATGTAATCCAATGTTATAGTGGTCCAAAAACATTCTCATGAATGATCCACTAGATAAGATATAATCCAATGTTCTAGTTGTCTCTAATCATATCACATGTTCAGTTAGTGTTGCAATCATCAATCCAACTAGATGAATCCGAGCATGAGCCACATCTGAATCAACATGTATACTAATTATTGTTCTCACACATAGATTCATAGGATTACATTTGTGCTTAAATTAACATTAACATATTACATTAATCAACACTATCATATATGAATTACTATGATAAAAATCACCCAAGGAAATCACCACTTACACATTTTATGAAATCTATTAAGAAACACCGCATGATGAACAAATTTAGAATCCCAGAATTTTCCATGGGAAATCACCTTTAAAAATCATATTGACATAAAATTCATTTTTATAACGTACATCACAATTTTTAAGGTCAATTTAAGGTGAACAAAAATGTATCAAACATGATAAAAAATATATTCCTCTTGAAACCCCTGCTTTCAACACATTCGCACCTCAAGTGCCTTTTAAAATTAAGTTTCCCCCTTTTATAACCATTCAGATAACATTTTCATGAAACACCATAATGAGACACATATAAAAACACAACCATATTCCTTTAGAATATTCATTTGATCACATGTATATGTAAAAAACCTCCCAAAACATGTCTCTCACCCCAGTAGTAAATCATAAAACACATATAAGAATCCGAGATGGAATATTAAAATCCTATAATAATGTAAAGTCATAGAACCACCAAAATATCAATTGGAGTCTTCCAGAAAAATATGAGAAAACACAAATGCTCAACTACAATACCCTTACAATTAAATATTGAACATTAATCATCCATAATTCTCCCAATAACGCAAGATCAAACACTCATTTGTCATTCACACTACTGGAAACTAGAATCTCAAGATAAATGGAAGTGGAACTCCAAAAAGAGGGAGAAATAAAGAAAAAATGTACTTACATGATGATTCCTTGAGGAATTGGGTTCAAAACCAACCATGGATTCAGTTTCTAAGGCTTTAAGAAAACGTGGAGGAGTCTCCCATGGATGAAAATATATAATGGGGTGAATGTGAGTGTTTTAGGTTTAAATATTGAAGATGTTAGAAAGGTATTTTTCATATTTTTATGCACCTAGACAAGCCTCTCGTGCTTCGAGTATAGTTATCCAAACCGTATAGAAACCACACACCCCTCTCTGACTATGTGGAACTAGCCTCATGGTTAGCCCACTTGGTTATACTAATCATGTTCCAACTGTGCAGTTCACCACTGCCCAAAAAATGAAATTGGTCTCATTGTTTTCAGGTAAAAGGTACAAATTTCCCCATAACTATGCGCCAATCATGCACCACTTTATGTAAGACCCAAAATTTTAATATTTCACTTAAAAACTCAGGGGAAACCTAAGGGAAATATTGTAGACCAGAATAAATAAATTTAATACCAAAAAATAAATATCATAGATTTGGAGATAGGGATGTCCATGGATTATTTCCTGTGTTGAAATGCGGAATGGGATGGGTTATGTCAAATTGACTAGTAAAATGGCTTCAAATTTTTCTTTGTTATATTTCCAAGGAAAACTATTTTTTATAAAAGGAATGATTTTTCTGATAAACTGTTTAAATTTTTTTATATAATTTTTGATATAAATATAAAAATATTTTCAATACTAGTGGAATGAGTTTTGATACCATTGGAGAAATTATACTATGTTTTTTAATCACCCCATGCCTGGTCACTTTTTTTATTTTTAATATTTTATATTGATACATAGATAAAATAAAGGTATACTGGTTCTCTAGTGATTCATCATGATTCCTTTTTAATATATTTTCTAGTTGTTTTATTGATCTTGTTGGGAGTTCCTACACTATATCTTGGTTTTTTTTGCATTGTTGGTTTTCGTTTCCAATTTTTACTCTGATATGGTTAATGGTTGTAGTTTGGTTTTGTTCTATGTTGTTATTACATTATGTTATATTACATAGATATCATTAATTATTTAGTGGATGTTTAGTCATTTTATTTTTGGTTGGTTTATTTTATTTTCATGTTAAAAATATTCTCCAAACTATTTATGATGCCCGTGGAATTTAATGTCACAATTTAGTGACATGGGGATGTCACCTAAGGCTATGTAATGTTACTGCCTCATTCCAATTAAATGGGTGAGGGAAAACATGTTGCAATATCATCAGAATAGAAACCATGTGTATCATAGGGAACACCAAATGATGTTTACATTTAGGTAAAACACCAATTAATTTTTTTTAGATAAATCAAATTATAAAACCTGAAGAAAAATATTTCTTAAAAATTATTGTAAACTCCATAAAATGTTTTCTCTAAATGTAAAATCATTGATCTTGATAAGACATATTTATTATTAAAAAATAAACCAATAAAACATTTTCTAAAAAAAATATATTAAAAAAATATTTAAAAAAAAATGAATTTAAAGAATGTTAAAAAAGAACTAATGACACATTAAGAAAATAATCCATTAAATACATTTTTAAATCAATAATTTATTTTTATAATAAAAATTGTACTTATAAAAAAAATATTTATGTTTTATTAAATATATTTATAAAATAAAATAGATTTTATAACCATTTTTAAACCTTTTATGTATTATTTATAAAGAAATATTCTCATCATAGTAACAGAACACCAGATGTTTTTTATATAATGATTATACTATAGTGGAAAAGAATAAGTTACATGTCACAGTAAAAATCCTTTTTTAGATAGGGGAAGGGAATTTTTTTTAAAAAAATATTTATAAATGTTTTCATCAATAAAGGATCCTTGAAAAATAAACACTATTTCTTCTTATAAAAACTCGTAGTGATTGGTAAAATCTAAAATGAATGGGAAATTCTTTTTACCATTTTTAAAATAACATTATAGAAATCCAAATCATAACAAGGATAATAAAATAATATATTTTTAAAAGATTTAAATAGTCTTTTTAATATCAATGTAAATAAACTAAATTTTATTTCTAAATAAGAGAGGAGAATACTCATAGGAAGAGTGAACCAGGATATGGAATAATAAAATTTTATTTGGAGATAATATGAATTATTCATAACGTCATAAAATTTTATGAATAAATAAAAACATAAATTTAGTTCCATATAAAATAAGACAAATTGAATTACAATATCTTTATATAAATTAATGTTCCCATATTTTGAAACTATAGTAAAAGCTGAAAAATTATGACTCAATAAAAATTGTAGAGTTAAGAAAACCCCTTACAACATAAGGTATGTTCTAAAATAACCCCATTGAAAAAACATCATTAAATTTGACCTCAAATAAAATGAGTAAATGATAATGAAGGATATTATATACCCAATGGGATATATATATACAATTAAAATAAAATTAAAGTAATTAAACAAAAAATATACCAAACAAATAAACCTTTGATGAAACACAATAATGAATATCATAGTCAATGAGGTAATAATACTTCAGAAAGGATTTAAACAAATTAATTATAAATACAAAAAAAATTGAAGTATATGTTTATAAAATAATATAAAATAAAAATAAACATATAATAATGTTTTTCAAGAATAATTATTATAAGTCAAAGAAAAAAATTTTACTTATTAAGAACCCTTACATATTTTGTAAAATTAAAATAAAAATTCCAAAATAAATAAAACAACAAATAAAACACTCAATAGTATTAATATAGAAATAATAACGACATAATGTTTAAAATAGGTTTTCAATAAACCAAATAAAATATAATAACTTGGTAACCAAAAAAATATTTCATATGATAAAGAATTTAGAGGATAAACCTTTAATATAATTCATGGATTCCATGAACTCTCATTAGCGATTTATATAATAAACATAGTTATGCGAAAATATTTTAGTAACTTCTTCATTTTAATAATTCTTTCTTCTATTTGTATTTAAAAAAATTATACATTCATTAGTTACATATCACTTAGATTTTGTGTATAATGTTGTAATTTTTATTGTTTCATGCATGGAATCTAATTCCAATATTGATTCGTATTATTTTGAATGAAATTAACCATTATCTTGAATATTAATTCTATTTGAATATATTATTTCTAATGACTTGTAATTATTCAATATTATCACCTGATATTTCTATTTATAACATGAATATGTAAAATTTATATACTGTGAGATTATCATTTATTATATAAGAGGAATATATTTATATTTTACATTATCTTAATAATTTATACCAAATATGATTTATTAGTTGGTAATAGAAATTTCATAGGACAAACCTTTCACTTATTAATTTTCAATTCCTTTTATCCAACCAAATAATAAAATCAATATGCTTATGATCATATTCTTAAGTATATGAACATAAAATATCAATACTATGTACTTTTTTCTAATAAAAAATATAATTATAACATTAATAAACTAAATTAAATTATGATATAATTGTATAAACATATATATTTTTTATTTTACACTTTTTAGTCCCAGTCCATCTTCATATTAGTTTATCTACCTAATATATATTCAAATTCCTTATGAGGTAAATAACCAATAATATCCCTTAGTAGTTTCATTCTAGATATATAGTTATGAAAACCCTTCATGATATATGTGTATATTAATTTAATGAAAATACATCCTTTTCAGGCGGCTTAACCCGAGTTGAATCTGTGACTGATCCTATACCAACATATATTATTCTGATAGGGTTTTCAAGGCATAAAAACACAAAATCTATACTTTGAACAAATGAAAATATGTAATCTTACAAAAAACCTCATATCATATGTTTTACCTAATTTTATATTATCATATCCCAAAAAAATAACTATAGTAATGCTCAGAAATAACTAATCATTTCTCTAACACCAACTAATCCAACATAGACCCTCTAATTCACAAGTATGGTATTAAAAACAAATATGTAAAACAAAGAAATCGATAACATGTAATATTAGTGTGGAATCATGAGATAATAAATATAAACCACGGATAAAAATCATATTTACATGGAATATAAATGTTTTACCCTTGGAATATATTATAAAAATTACATTGGAATTAACATAAGCACAAGGAACCTCAATATCGTGAGTACTCACACCCATTCTAGTCAAAAATAATAATTTCACCAGTGTATATATTTCTCATTATAAATACAAATATTACTAATGAATTTTAGGGCCTTAATTGACTAAAACCATCCACGTGTTTCACTATACTAAACCCATAAATCATCTATGCATTTGTGTTTTACATGAAACAAATCACTAATAGTGTAAATATAATGAAATTAACCCACTATAAAGAGATGGGTTTCAATAAAAAATTCATAGACAAGTTATTAATCCATATTTAGAAATGAGGTGGATTGAATCATAAGTAAATATACCATGTGTAATACATGAAATTACAAAGTATCTCGGCAAACATGTAAATATGATTCTAAAATATTGGAAAAATAATATTGAAAATTTAGAAGAAATAAACATTTAAAAATTCATGGAAACTATATAAAACATTTTTTTTAAAAAAATAACATCCATATTGATAAAAAATATTTAAAATTACACATTAAAACTAAATATTGTTTTCATAAAATGATTTTTTATAAAAACTATGTTCCCAAGAAAATATTTGAGAAGACATAAATAACCATGAAGACATATCTAAAAACACCTGCCTTAAAATATGTTCTAAAACCAAAATACTATTTTAAAAATAAAACTTTTAATTAGAATATAATAAAAATATTTTATTTTATTTCAAAAATTATTAATAATAAATTTCAATTGGAAGATGATTTTTAAATATGTATTGGAATCTTCGTAATGAAAAATTTTCATAATGGTGAAAAAATATGCCAAAGGGATTTATTTGAAAGCTTTTTTTAAAAATGTTTGTAAAAGAAAATGTTATAAGTAAAATAAAAAATAAATTTTGAAAAAATTTAATTGAAAACACTTGAAAAATATTTTTTTTAAAAAAATATTTAGTATTGGATCATTGAAAATACTTCTAGGTTTTTTTCGTGAAAACTTTTTAGTGGCTATTAAAATATAAAATGAACAAAAATGTTTTTTATTATTTTATAATAATATTATAAATTCACACATAAAAAAAATTATGATAATATTTAAAAAAATAGGTACTTAAATTTTTCATGTTTACAAAAATAATAAGTACTTGGATTTCACACAAAAAAGGATCATTGGTCGGAAAAGATAACATGGATATTGAAGATAAATAGATAATTTTTATTAAATATAAATTATTCATTATATTATCATATTTTCTAAAGAAAAAATTGTTCAATTAAATATACGAGAAAAATTGGAGGAAATGGATTATGATTTCCTCATGGAAAATAGTACTTCCATCATGTAATATCATAGTAAAAGATTAACCATTATTACGCATGAAAAAAAAGTTATTTAAATAAAACCTCTTATGACATTAAAATTTTTCATATAGAACTCTTTCAAACATATATATTGAAACTAAACTTCTAAATACATGAATAAATCAAAATAATGATATTATATATCCAATAGGATGAATATATAAAATTTATTTGAAATTATGGTCATAAAAAACTTTTCGCAAAGAAATAAAACTGAGATAAAACAATTCAATGAATTTAATAGCAATTAAAGTAATTATATTTAATAAATGATTTCATGATAATGAATTAAAAATACATATATAATAAAAGTGGAATTAAAATTTTATTCCATCATACAAAAAAATCATTTATAATAATTCTATAAATGAAGAATAATTATTTAATAAATAAATAAAAATGAGTTATTAAAAACCCTTAATTATTTTGTAACATTCAAATCCAAATCCCTTAATAGAGTGAAAATGAAATAAGTCACATAATATTATGAATAAAAATAGATTCATTATATATTGATTCAAATTTGTATGATATGAACCTTATAAAATAAGTTAGGCACATAATTCAAAACATATCATTATACCGAAGTATACTGGTATTATTTAGATATTGTTAATTTTATGAATAATATTTTAATAAATTTTGATAAATAAGGTCTGTTTGAAAAAATGAGACTCATTGGTTTTTAGATATAATTGACAATATATATAAAGGATCATCGTTCAAGTTTTCTAAAAAAACATAAAGAAGGTATACATTATTTTATATTTTCATAAACATAATAACTTTTTAGGAATATTATTATTTTTAAATACTATCCATGAACCAGTAATGATTTACAGGGATGCATAATGGACCATTTCACTTATAAATGTTATTTTTCACATGTTACACACGTAACATTTTCATTTTTCAGATGTTTTAGAGGAAGGTAGAAAATATTTATGTGTGTAAATTATGAAAAATTCGGATCAAATCTGATATTTCTTTAATTATTTCAATATTTATAGTTTATATTCGAAGTATGTATAAGAAGAAAGATGGTAAAATGAAATAAAAAAGTGTAATTAGTAATTTTAGCTTAATCATTACAATGACCTCGATGGAAATTTTTTTATGGAATTAAGAGGTGTCCTTTTCCAAATTCCCAAAACTAAATGATATTTATATGAGTGAAATGGATTTTTTTTGTAGAATTTGATAGAATATAAGAGACTTGAGTATAAAGAGAATTAGGGTAGTGATGAATCATTTTATAAGGGAGATGGTTAACACTTTTATAATAATATAAATTATAACGTTACTATTATATTTTCATGAGTATCAAAAAATGTAGAATAATGGAATGTGGTTATCATTAAGGTCACACAAGATTGAATCATGGAGTTTTGGTTTTGGAAATGGTAATATATTTTAAACTATGTAAATTTATTTGAATGTTAAAATTTAAATTGGTCATTATAAGAAAAAATTTATCTAATGATTCAAAATATAAAATTAATTTTAAATGTAAAATTTATAGGGTTTAAAATTCATAATATTAAATATGTTTTATAGAATTCTTTTTTTTATAAAAGAGAACTATTATGGCTAAAAATTATAATTAAGATAAAATTTCTAATATTTTTTATTAAAATTAAATTAATTGTTTTATTATTATAAAAATATGTGATATGTGAATTTCAAAACAATCCAAAACAAATTTCTACCATGTGGATATTTATGATAAGAAATTAAGAAAAAATAGTTATTATTAATTTAAAATATTTCTTATATTTATAAAATGTTAAAAATTGGTTTTATAAATACTAATTTTTTATTTTTAAATATTTCGGATTACGTAATATATATATAAATAAATATTTATTTATTTATTTATTTAATTTTTTTTAATAAATTATCAAACAATAAATTAGTTTTTCAGAATTTAATAAAAGCAAAAGAAATTTTTTACCTCATATTTATTCACTATTCACCCTACAATTAATTAAATATTTAAAAATATAATAAATACATCCTATGATAATTTTTTGGAATGGTGAATTAGAAATGATATTCATATTATAAAATTAAATTGAAAATTTTTTTAATTTAGATTTAAAATTGAAATAAAAAAATATAAAAAAAATTCATTGAAAAGTGTCAGTTTTTGTTTTCATAAAATAATTTCATATAAACTCTTATGTTAATTAATATTTAAATTTCATCATGTTTTAAAATTATAAAATAAGAAAATTATGATAAAATATTAAACACATCAAAAAAATAATTTAAAAAACAAAAAATATTTTTAATATTAAATCATACTAATTATTTATCCTCTAAATGTAAGAATTTTTTTAGTAATACCTATTTATTTTCTATTGGTTTTGTTATAAATTTAATTTTTTAATAAAATTCTTATAATGTGTCATTGATTTTTAGTTCAATTTTGTGTTTAGAGAAAGCTATAAAACATTTTATTAATTTAGAGAAAATATATTCTAAAATATCATGTTGTAACAATCCGCTTCATCTGATATCAACTATAATATATCATAAAGAATTTTGTAGTAGACATGATAGAAATAAAACTAATGTCATAACAATCTGATGAATGTCCCCTAATATGTACTAATACAACCATATACTTCACGTGATGGGATTTTGGGGATGATTTTTTAATTATCCATAAATCCACACAAACATATATATTTTTTGGAATACACCTGCAACCCAAATATGTTTTTCATCAATTGGGTAATCTAACCTCTATTGGTGTGAATAAATAAAAACACAAATATCACACATATATATATTCCACACATAAGAAACACAAAGATTTTTCAAATCTACACAACCTCATCAAAACCCAATACAATTAAAGGCCTATAATGATGACAAAAATCCACGATTTCCAACTATAGAACCATAAACCATACCACTTACCCAACAAAACAACCACTAAAAGTATTTACATGGTCCTTGTTCACAAGAAAATTATGATATTTTAAGATTTACTATCACTATCCATATTAAATTAATTTAGTAAATCAATTTTTCATATAAAAAGAAAACCCACATTTATCTAATACATAAATTAATTATATCCATTATAAATTTCATTTCATGAATTATTATTTCATTCATAATTGTGATTTACTTTAACTATAAGCAGATTTATTTATTATTTCATCATTATAAATTCTTATACGTGGATACTACTATGAATCTGAAACAATATCCAAAAAAATACAATCAATCATCCAAAAATAATCTTTTCACACCCCTATATAACTAGATCAGTGATAATAATACCCAAAAACTTAACCCACACCAATAGTCCAACAGAAAACAAGCTAACTATCATAAAAATAGCCCAAATTTTATCCCATGATAACCAATCACAACCCCGCTACACAATCCACACCAATGACCATACTAATAGAAACCCCACTACTTAACACATGACACACACCATGGAGAATTATTTTTTATAACTGAAAAAACCTTTCCAAACAATAAGCACAACAAATCATACAATCATATCCACAAAAACATGTTTCCCCACAACAGATATCAATAAATTTTACATCATGAACTACCCTATTTCAAGGAAGGTCAATATAATAATTCATTTCAACTACACAAATGAATCAATACTATTTTCATTTCATTACACTATTATTATGTTCTTCTATAATTTAATCCAAAAAATGTTACATAAATCAAAATAATAATAGATATTTTTAATAATAGTAGCAACCGCCATTAATTCGAGAGAAATTATTTGGAAATTGGTAAACTCTTGTGAAAAACCTATTTCCCATAAATATTATAATGTTTATTTCATTATCACTATTTTTCATTCCAAATTCATCAACATAATAAAACATGATCATTCGAATTCCACAATTTACAAAGAATAAAGTAGTGTTTTGGGATCCCCACCTCGACCAGTGCATCCAAAACCACTGTGTGAGGAAAAATATTAAATTGAAAGTCACAATATAGATATCATACTAAGGGAAACATCAAAATAAACTGATTTACAATATTTATCATCCACCACTTGCTTCATCTTCAAATAATACAATAATTTCCCACAACCACAACCCTCTCTAAATGTTGATCATATATTAGTACAAGAATAAAACTTGTATAACTCACTAGGGACCACAAACATTTCATCTCACGATGATGAGTATTGAAGAAATGTAGGAAGATATGAATGTTATCCTTAAATAACACATAGGTTTCCAAAAAATTTATAAAATTATAGAAAATTTAATAGATGCCATAGGGTTTTCCGAATTTATAATAGGATGTAACAATAATAAATTGAGAAATATGGGGTCTATGATTAAATATAAAAGATTTAAATAAATTCAATGTGAAACCTAGAAAATTTTTATATAATTTTCACAATTATGAAAATGAAATTTTGGTTAGATTCATGATTTTATAAAACAAATTAAAGACGATGATTGATATACCGTTTCCAGAATATATCCTTATAACTCTTAACTCCAATAGTAGTTCAGTATAAAAATTATTGAAAAATGCTCCCACAAAAAATATAGGAAAGAATCCATAACCCTCAGGGCTCTATGGTGTCACATCATAGATCACACTAGAAGGCCACCCAAAATAAAATCAATTAAACCTTTGAGAACAAGGTTGTTCGACATTCAATGTGACATTCCATAAGGGTTTATGAAATTATAGAATCCCCTAATATTGACACACTAATCTCTATCGAACATTTTTCCTTCCATTCTATAATTCATCCTCCCATCATACCATTGAAAGTATAGAAAAGTACATCACATCAAAATATTATCCCTTAATTGAAATTCCAGCACTAATCCTAAAATTCCTTCCACAATCCTCTTCCATGCATCTCCAACACACACAAAATTCATTGTAACATGATATTAAAGTATAATATATTACATTAGATACATCTTTAATGATTTCAATAATCTATAATATGAATCATACGTAGATTTATAAGCACAAACACAACAAACCAATAACTCTTTGTGAGATACCTCTCAAATGAGATGATGCCACTAGCCAAATCGTGAATAAAAAAAAGAGAAATAGCTTATGAAATATTCATAGGAAATCACATCCAAAATTTCAATAAAAAATCAAACTTCTCATCAATAGGGGTATTGAAACAATTATAAAAATGGAGGATATATAGTGTAAATATGTGATAATTATTCCAAAATACTATCCTCTATAATATCGTTCCAGCACATAAATCAGACTATGTGAATATCACTCTCATGAAACATCATTTACTGGTGATCATAGACCGTAACTAGACACTATATGAATGTCACGATATCTCTAATATCCAACTCTGTTAAATGGATAACCTTAGAATCCATATCAAGATATCGACAAATTTACGACAAAAGGGATACATTTTGGATTCTATTATCTAACAGATGGAGAACTAATCTAAAGGCCACCTCATCAAAACCCTACACCACCTTTTATGTATTGATAAACTAAGGAGGGTGGTTACTACCCCTACCACACATAATATACCCATGGTGTGTCTAAGACCTCATGAACACATGATCAGTAACCTTATACTCAAGTGGTCTCCTTATCTGATTTTCATAACACCTATGATTTTCATGGTCCACCATTATTTACTCTCAAATCAGATTAATATTCTTTTTTGTTCCCTACACAACACTTTTACAAAGGTCTTATGAACCCCTAACCATTATAAATACTAAAGAGAAAGATAATAAAATCTATAATAATAATAAATAGGGGCCACACAAATGGAATATTAAAATATAATGTTATATGAAAAATCATCAAAGGTAATGTCCATCTCCTAATATCCATTGAAATCTAAAATGCAACCTCATAATGTATACTTCCACCTCTAAATGTAAAACTCAATCTGAATATCTATATGAGGATTGAAAGTTGAGTTAAGTGGAAATATATAGAAAAAAACATATAATTATTCTATCAATAATTATGCAGTAAAATATGGATCCCAATAAGATATTATTTTTCTTAGAGCCACATAAAGGAACACCACCTCATCCCTATACCACCTCGCAAAAAATAATACAAAACTCAACTCCGTGATCACCATGTAGAGAGAAAAATTCATTATATGACATATGAACAGTCATATAACATAACATCCCCCCAATATTGAGGTAAATAGTTAACTAAATCCATTAATATATTCAACACATTTCCACTTAGGGATGTCCAATAGCTACACTATAATACTTGTAGCATGATTCTCTACCTTCACCAACTGATAGACCAAGGACTATGATATAAACTCTAATACTTATGTCTTCAACTCAATTGAAAAATGTTGATCCATTAAATAATGAACCATCATTTACATACTAAGACACCCTTCCACTACGAAACTAAGGATGTAATTATGATCCACTTCTTGATTCATTTATTTGACATATAACCTTTCCCTAGATAAAATGTGATTCTAGTTATCATTTTACCATAATTTTAGAGAATCGTTATGGATGAAACAATACTATATCACATATACCTCTAAGTATCTCAATAAATAATTTTCCACATGTTGTATCAAGTATAATTTAATTGTTATCTGAAATGATAAACTATTCCAATAACATTATCTATATAAAAATATATAAACTCAAGATCTTTTCAAACCCTTAAATCATCTCCAAGCTCTCAAATGAAATCTTCATATTAATTTATACTCCAAATTTTAGTAATTATAATCCACATTAATTAGGTGTATGAGATATAAAATTCATAGGTATAGAGAATCTCTATCCATCTATGTGGTTATAGATTAATATCTTATAAAGGGAAAACATATCTCAATCACTTTTGATCTATAATGACAAAAATAAAATTTAAGGTAATGTGGCCACAACATGAGAGAACCCCACCACTAAAAACTCAAGATTTATGGTGGAATTGTTATACCTATGGGGAAATAGATTTCATAACCCTTATGATATCATTTCTTAATTTTGTATAAAGTCGCATCCTATACAAAGATGGAATGTGTCATAAAATACCTAAAACATCACTCTCTCCTTTGGACACTCACAAATGGGATAACTAATTAATCTATACCTTATGTTTTAAAAAGGTACATGGCCTAAATCAGTTTATAATAAGGCCTAATATTTCTTTATTTTTCCTATCAATTTGGTCACAAAATGAGACAAGTCATACACGAACCACTAATTATAGACTTTGAGACAAAGGAAACAATATACCTCTACAGTATTCTACGGATCTTCCCACTAAAAAATACCTCAATTTCCAAGGATCCATTTCCACCCCTAAATTCACATAACATGTCCAATAAAGTAAAACTTCCACATGTAAAACATATAATTTGACATCGTAAGATAAAAATTCTATTAAAGGACATGTAAAAAAGATATATGTTTCATATAGTTATCATTCACTATCCTCGATTATAGGATGAATTCATCATTATATATGACAACAATATATAAAATTAATAATGTAACATGGATTTCATGAGTCCAATAAACATGATAGAATTATTTTTGGCACTCAATGACATGAATATGAACTTGAAGTGACTATATGATCACATAAAATTAGACATCAATATTACATCCTCCTTTAATATTATACGGTGATATCTAGATGATAAATGAATCTTTTAAAAGATGTTGGCTCCATTGAACTATTTTAATTGAAATTCAATCATCATAAGTGGGAAATGGTTCTTTATTTTCACATAATTAAATCATTAGTATTATATTGAAACTCTATAACATAACTTAGCTTATAGGATAATAACTTAGGAAACCTCATTGAGACATATTGTTCCATGAACCACCCAAAGGTACCAATTTGATAGATGCTCAATCCATCCTGTGAAATTCATGAGGTTCATTCCAAATTACATGTAGTTGTGAAAATCATTCTGGTATAAATTTAAACCTTGTGGGAATAGATTCAAAAAATAATACGATTTTATAAAATTTCCTAAAAAAGGGAATGACCCTTCTATATGTATGATTTCAATATTAAATAAAATTGGTAGCATAAAAATAAAAAATGTAACAAACACGGTAAAAATAAATGCTTATATTAATCCATATTCTTAAACATGGTCTCTCTCATATGAAAATGCACAGAAATATAAATATCCATGACTGTATTTATTTGCTCCATCCACGTGTAGTTATAGTTACCCAACTTCTATATAATGAAGAAAAAATTATATATGGGGGATGTGATAAGTAAATGATAAAATAAATAAATAAAAACAACATACCACCATATGACTATCTAAGCCCCAGCCAATACCAACAAATTCTCAAAGATCAATCATGAACAAAATCAAAAACCATGAACTGAAATATATATATAATTTTGAGTATAAATCTCTATAGTAAATCCAAATATAAACCAAAACATAAGTTGTTACGTTCTATAAATTATCATTTCCCGGTTTGTTTGAAATAAAATTAAAAATTATGTTTTATTTCTAATACAACCACACATCACTGCTCTTTCATAAATACTTACATTTATATTATTTTAATGAAAAAATTAATAATAAAATGTTTCTGATCCAGTTTCTTCTTTATTAAAATTACAAATAGAAAGCTACCTTTTCTAAAATAACTTTTACCATAAACTTTTTAGTTGAAATTAAAATTATAATTTAGTAAGAATGAAAATTATGGTACAAAAATGAATCCATGATTAGAATAAAACAAACACCATCAACTATAATGTAATAATATTTATCGAGGAAATCAAAGGTGGTTTTAGTGGGACACTTGGACATGGATATAAAAATAAAACAGAATACCAATATTGGATAACAATCAACTTTCCATAACATTTAGTGTCACCCCACTGGTCTAAATTAATATAATATACCACATGTAGAATATAGTTTATTATAGAGACATTATCCACAGTGTAATACAAATCTACTATAGTATGAGTACTTAGAGTCACCACTTAACTACCCAAAAATCCTAATAACATATAAATTGTGGTGACCATTTTAAAAATACTATGAAAATACAAGAATTAAAATTTTTATAAATAAATAAACATCTCCTTTCATAAAATAATAACAACCTTTTATGAAGATACCACTTTAGTAATTTATTCATCTAAACAATACATGTCCCCTTCCGAGCATAATCTAAATATAACATTTTAATAAAAATCATTTTGTTTTAAAATAGGGGCTTTTATAAAAAGGTTTTTTCAATTTCAAATGGAATATTCAATGTTTACAAATATACGTTTCAAATAAATTTTAGAAAACCACATTAAAATCAATGTTTTTAGTTTTCTTTGAACAGTATAACAAATAGTATGCCTAAATACAAATTCTTATTTTTTATTATCATACTCATATACATTTAGATAAAAAACAAAAAAATATATTTATATATATATATTTCTTGAATAGAATAAATTAACATAATACCGTATTGGTTTGTACTTATATTTAGGTATACCTATGTATATGGTAATAACCACTAGAAACATTAAACATAATTTAAACAAACATTCATTTTTATTCTGAGAAAAATCATGAAATACATTATTAATTATTTTAATTTCACTTTATTCATGAAACAAAACTAAAAAATGGAACTTCACCAATTATTTTTTCACTAAATCAAAAGATAAGGATATGAGATAAGATATAAACATATCATAAAACCTTTTACCCATCATACATTCCCACTTACTAAAAACAATGCACATTTCCCTATTAATCATAGAACATAACTATCCATTAGAATATATCATATCCTTTTAAACATAGTATAATAAGTACATAATAAAAATGAAATTTAATGGTTCATTAAAATATATATTGAAATCCATATATGATTGATATTTCCCCAATATCAGATTACAACATCAGAATAGATCAAGAATAAAAGGATTTCCTCTTACTATTGTAGTTGACACCAAGGGATTAGAAGAATTTTCCCATTGTGTTAAAAGTATTAGACCATAGTGGGTAAAAAACGTTTTGTGGAACTCACGAATAAAAAAATCAATAAGAAATTTTATATATAAATAGATTGTTCCTCAGATGATCACTAGAAAATATGGAGCATCCACATCTATGACATAAATATTTCAATATCTAGATACTCTCTGTTGTTACAAAAATTACCTCCATAATCACAATCATATGTATATATATCTATAGATAAAGGGTATCATAGAATGACTCTAAAAGAACTTTCTTATTATGGTGGAACAAAAACATACTACCCTTGTTGTATCTACACCGTATTATGTATATTCTTCAATTCTTGATGAATGTGATCATTCCTCCAAAAATATTCTGGACCCATGAATATTTTGAAACATATATTGTTGATTTTGATAACACCCAAAATCATCATGTGTTTGTGAAAATATTCTGAAGAATGACTGAAAACTGCTACTGCACAAATAAATTAGAGGAAGAAAACTATTTAGGATCACTTTTATGTGTCTAGAATTAACTTTCCTAGACACCCAAGTTGGACCACCGATAGTCCTACTCCTTGACAAACCTTAACATATTCCCTCTAGAGAAAACACCAACTAAGAATGAATCATATGGATGACCTCATCATTTATATTCACCTAAAAATATCTAAACAATATATTTGTAGTGATTTCATATAAACTAAATATTCACAAAGGATCTTAAAAATGTTGATCCGTAGAATAATCCTTCAAATAAATTAATGGGAGAACCTAATATAGTTCCTAAACCTTATACCAATCGCTCACATAGTCAGGTTCCTCTGGGAAAGATAGAACACATCCATCTTATTCACCCCCTCATCATCAAAGTGAAAACCCCACAAGATTCTACCACTACAAATTATCCAAAATAACATCCTCCTATTTTACCTCCTTAAGATATTATATCATCAAATATCATGTTTCTCCTAACATTTGAGTAACATATATTGGAATTTGATAAAAAAACCCTAGAATAAATCAACCTAATTTAAATCACATGATCTTATAACCTTCTCTAGCTCTCTTGACTAGATATCAACCTCTTATATATATAATATTAATAAAATTGGAATTCATAGAAAATAATTTACCATGACTCATAAACCTCAACTACATAAATCATAAAATGATAAACTGGGTTTTCTTGTTGATACTCACTAACCTGAACCACATCCAGATGGGGGCTGGTCCAAATTTATATTAATCGAAGAAAAATTATAAATACTTGTAGTTTTGGACTCATTTAAACAAATTATTTTAATTCAAGACATTTAATTTCTTAAAATAATAAAAATTCCAAACTCAAGTGAAGACATGCATTATTTATGTACCTTCTTTGGGACTCTAACATACAATATGTATCCCTTCACATAGAAATTATATAGACTCAGGGTCCTTATGTTATTCACAGGGGGAATTATTTACAAGTTGTTCTCCCAAAAAATTATAATGCACCCGGTTCAACTAGTATCACTTCACTAATAGTGTTTGCAATCGCCACTAGTTCCAAGATCTATTATTCACCTTAAATCATAACTAAAATAATTTATACCACACATTATTTACCCAATCTTATTTGGAACCCCTCATGGGCCTATAATGAAGAAGGGAGTGACCAATGAGGTCTGCCTCCAATAGGAAAATGGTTGGAAAATAATATTAAGGGTATAAAACATAAAAATATGATTCATTACCCACACATATCAGAAAAATAATTAGAGAAACCACAAATCTATTCCAATTTATAAATAAAACAAGATCCCAAAAATCCCAAAATTCATGATTATGGAATAAAAATTAATATACAATGATTAAATTCAAAATGAATTTCATAAGCAGTGACTCCAAAGTTAATCCCAAGCTCTAAGCTAGTAATATCTTACTTCATCATCATACTCACCCTATAGACCTAAAAAGGTTTATATAAATAAGGGAAATCATAACATATATATTTAGTAGGATTTTACTTAATATATCATATGTAAATTTTGATGAAGAATACATGTTCTCCCAGGAATAAAGATTATAATGAAATGGAACCTTTCATTTCCACTATCAAATTTCCTAACAGATTCTTAACTTTTAGGAATCATATCCAAGAGCATTACTATTAGCCAACGAGCTGAAACCTGAGTGGTAAGGGCTCCTTCTTGGTATCCAAGAGAACCATCTTCAAAACTGGGTGGAGATGAATTTATGGGTAACTATAGTAGGTACTGTAGAAGGTACTATTTGGTACTCTAGCTACCCGAACTATTCAACCTATTTTGGCCTTTGGGAAACTATTTTGGACCTACAAGTCTCAAGGGACTTCGATCCCTCAATGGACATTGGGCCATATGGCCTTCGGGCCATAGAGACCATGGTGTAGCCTTGTTCACACAGAACAGACCCCATAAGAGGATCAGAGAAACAAGTGTAGAAGTCACCAGAAGTAGAGCTAATTGGATTAGAATAATGAGAGGGTATGAAAACCGCCATTAGGACCAGACACCATGCAGCTTTGTACCAGTGAATTCTTGTTGATCATCCATGCAATGTGGGGAGCTAGGCGATCAATGATGCAGAAGCTAGGGAGGGTTATTTCTAGTTGGTTGGGACTAAGGGTCATGTATTGGTCATGGTAGGCCTCTAGGACTTCGGTTCATGTATTGTAGGTCATGTCAGGCCTTGTGAACTGGGGCTATGGGTCATGTTCTTGTTTCCCTACATCCTATAAAAGGTGGATTATCCAAAATAAAATATAAAATAAGGACTTCATGCTATTCAGACCAAGATAATTACTATAATATCAATAATATATAATATTAGGTGCCCAAAATCATCTTCCCCAATTATTTTCTACTCTAATTACCCAATATAAAATATCATATACTCAATCCCCCAACACTAATGTGTGTCAGTTTTCAACCCCACCTCCCAATCCTCTCATTGGTTCTATCATCCTATACTAACATCAATCCAACCATTATATAACCATAACCATAAAACAAGTCACTTACAAATAATCATAAAACCATATCGACTTACATGTATCACATGTTATACATACATCATATATTTATTACAGTGCAATATAAAAAATGTGAAGGACATAAACCTTGTTCCCTCCACCTTCCATGCATTATCCCGATTGTGTTCCAATAACACTATATACTAATCCTATAGTAATACATAGAAGATAGGGTTACCAGACATCTATAATCTGTTGAGATGGTATGTGAGTATAATATAATTTATAATACCAAATGTAGGAACGATATAATAGTGATACTATATGGAGTATCTAATGTTGCTCAAAATAAAAGAGGGGGTGAATTGTATCCTTTTAAAAAATCCTTTGAACATTTAAAGATGGTTACATTTAACAAGGTTAAACGAGGTAATTCACAAAACCTCTAGCTCTACACACATGGTTGAATCAGGAAATATGATTCTGAGAAAGTGAATCCAGAAAGATGGATCCGGAAAGTGAAACTTAATGAAAGTTTACAAACATAAAGATTCTACTATAAAGTGTATAGAATCTAACTAAATCAGAGTAAAAGTGTAAAGTAGTATAATATGGTTATAATTTCCTAAACAATACAAATGTAGCGGAAAAACTTATTACAAAACAAGTAACAAGTAGTAAATATTTAAACCTAAAGAGAAGGGTATCCGATATCCTTGGATAAAGGTCCCTTGATTTATACTTTCAAGAAAGTCTGTCTTACCCACACTAGGGTACGCCCTTGATATAAAGATCAAAGTCTATCTTGCTAACCCCAAAAGCCCTCATCTTTCAGTTAGTCTGCACCTCTGTCTTCCTCACCAATGAAGCCCTCAACTTTAAGGTAGTCGGCACCTCTGTCTTCCGATCCCCAGAAGCCCTCGATTGTACACAGAAACAATCGGAGTCGCACAAAGCAAAACTGAACAAGAAGTTCAGTACATAGTAAGCAATTAAAGTCTCTCTCTAGAAATCACTTCAACAACATGTAATATCAAGATTCATTGAATATTTTTTGAACTCGTTCAAATGAGATCATATTTATAGGAACGACATCAATGGTCGGCTCCCTCCTCCTATGGTCATATTTTTCCTTGAAATTCGGAGAGACTTGTACACGTGTCACTCAAACAATGGTTAGTTAGTAATAGAATACACGACATTGTTTTATAACAAAACAAGTGTAAGAAAGATATTGTTACATAACTAAAATCCAATATTCAGAGTGTAAGAAAATGAAAGTTCAGAGTCTAACCAAAATTGAATTCGGAGTCTATAATACAAAGATATTCGGATACTGTTTTCTAGGATTTCAGAACCTTAGTTCTATAGATTTATAGAGACTAAATTTGAATAAAATTTGGAATCTTTATTCACAAGAATTCGGAACCAGAACATTAAATGTTCAGAGTCAGAGGTCATGAGAATTTAGAGTCATAACTCATAAGAGTTCGGAGTCTGTATTCAGAGAACTCAGAGTCAGAACTCAGAAATTTCATAACCACAATTCATATTTAGAATTTGGAGTAAGAACTCAGAAAGTTTTTAACCATAATTCATATTTAGAATTCAGAGTCAGAACATCATAGGAGTTCATAACCAAAATTTGTAATCAGAATTCGGATCCGGAACTTCATAAGAGTTCATAACCAGAATTCTGAGAATTTGGATTCTAAAACAGAATGCATCAAATCTAGGTATTTATAGGATTCCAAGGTTTTGGTTTTAAATCGAATTTTACAATTAGAAAAATTATGATATGAATAAAGAAACATGGGAAGGATAAATTTCCTTGGGGAAGTAAATTTTTCCATATAGAAGTAAAATACAGGGTAAAAATAGATTTTCCTTGAGATAAGGTGTTTGTTATTTTCAAAACAAGAAGAATGGTCATGTCATAAGGAAACCTTAATGACTCAACAATCTCCCCAAGTTTGAAAGATTATAAAAGTCATAAGTAAAACCTTATTAACTCAACAATATCCCCCGTTTTGGAAAGCACAGACATCCTTACAAAAAATAATATAAGGACTGAGAGAAATATTTTTCTAGGCTTTTAAAATAAAACATATCTCCCTTTTTACATTGATCAATGATGAATACGACTAACTCTACCATAGGATTTGGAACTCTGAAGATCATATTCTAGATTTCCGGAATGTAAATTTTCATTATCCTGAGTATGAAAATCTTCGTAATGGAGAACTCCCCCTTAGATAAACTCCCCATTACTTAGGGATATTTATTCTTTACTTAGAATTATTTTTCCTTCTCCTCTGTGATTTTCAAAAAGAGTTTGAGGGAATGGGAAAAATGGTACCAGAAATATTAGTAAAACATACAAACAAAACAAGAAACCAACAATTTCATTAGGATAGGAAAAATTTGTACAAGTAAAAACAAATACAACAACAGATCAGATTATGATCTATTTTGCTTCTTTTCCCTTGGGCATCAGCTTCTGCACGATTGTTTTCAGCTTCTTTAACTCTTTTTGATCCTACTCTGGTTGCTTTTCTAATGCTTTGATCCTATCTTCGAGAGCCTTCATAGCCTCTGCCTGAGCCTTCAACAATTCATCTTACTTCACTAGATTTTCTTGAATCTTGATCTGGATATCCTTTTCTATTTTACAACATTGGACAATATAACTCAACTTCCCATTCAGATCTTTGAAATCCTGAGTCCGAGTATTGTGTTCAAGATTTAGCTTTTCCTGAATGTAATTTCAAGATCTATGATTTTTCTATCTTGAGTGTCAAAGGAATCTTTAACATCATTTTGAAATTCATCAAGCTCTCTCAGATCTTTTACTACATTCTTTAACCAGCTCACCATTTTCTTACAGGATTTTCTATAGGCTTCATAGTTGATAAGGAAATTCTTATAATCAGCCTCAATATTTATACACATATCCATCACCATGGATACAGAATCCAAATTTTTATTCTTGCTATGCTGGAGCATCTAGCATCTGGAGTCAATTTTTGGAAAGATCATAATGGTGTCCAATAGCTTCTTCCGGGACTGAATGACAAAATCATGTCCTAATGCTGATGACTCCGAATGTGACATTTTTCTTGCTGATGGTTCTTCCTCTGACTTGATAAGATTCCTCTTAGAGTGTCCACCAGCTTGCTTCCTCTTTAAAGAAATTTTTGTTGGTGTGTCAGTAACCACTTGTTTTCCATTTTTGGATTTCAGAATAGATTCTTCATCTGGAGACTCATGATCACTCTTAGACAGCTAAATAATCCTGTGTTCATCAATTTTTTCTCTCTCATCTCCTACTTCAATATCCTCCAGATGAATGAAGTGATTATTATAACTTTCTTCCTCAGATAATTTATTCACTTCCTCTAAAGCCTTCTCATCAACCGCAGGAGTATCATGTCGTGAGGACCCAGCTTGAGATGTATATATTGATAGTTTTTTGAAAGAACTTTCCTTCTCATGAAAGTCTTTCACTTTCTTTATCTTTTTAACTGTATTTTCAGTGCTTTCAGCTTCGTGTTCTTCTTACACAGCTTCCTTTTCAACATCCTTCCCATTGACTTTTTTTGGAGACATGAAATTCTTTCTCGGAGTCTTATGAAATTTTTCTACAAAGAAAGATTTTGGTACGAGAATGTTCTTGGATGCAACTTCAGTAGCCTTCAAAAGAGATTGCACAATCTCTACCTCAGACATATTTTTCTAAAGCTTATTCTCATTGGCTTGCATCTCAAGATCATCAGCAGCTTTTTATTTCAATGCTTTGGCCTCCATAGGGTTTAGACCAAACAATGTCTCTCCTTATTTCTGAATCTTCTTATCCTCCATCCATTTGGATACTACCTCATCCAGATACGTTTTCTATTTCTTGGGCTTTGGAGGTGCGGATTCAATTTCTTTGGCCTTAGGGGTTTTCTATGTTTCATCCACTTCCTTTATCTTCCACTTCTTTCCATCTTTCTTTGATGGTTTAGCCTCTTCTGTATTTTTTAGAACGAAGTCTGTTTCATCCTCTCATATATCATAAAATTCACCTCACACCTTAGATAAACCGAATTTCCTTATTTTGATGGTATCATCACTGTTTATCATTAATGGGAAATTACTCGGCTTGGAAATGCAAGAGATCTTAAATGATTCAACACACCAAACTATCAATTTGGAGATTAGAGAAAGATACATGATTATCTGTGCTCTTATATTCCAATTCTTGATATTCTCTATCGTAATGGGACTATGCTTCATCAGATTGATTTTCCTTAGATTTACCAAAAAATCTAAGAAATACATATCATTTTTCTTAAGAGTTTCCTTACCACCCTTTCTCGGTACGATAAGACCTTAAACCCATAACTGTAGGATCCGATTGTTGGTAGAAAATGAGAAATCATTATAGTTTTGACATCTATTAGACTAAGACATTGCATAGCCTTCACTTTTACAAAACTACCTTGAACTTCTGGTAGCCTATGGGAAAACAATTCTCCCTCTCCTTCATAAGATAACCCAACCAAGATAGCAGCCTTGGTGTAGGAAAGTGCATATGTCTTTCCATAACTCATGATGGAATATTTTTCCCTACCATCGTCCTTAAATAAACAAGATGACTTATAAAACTCAATCATAAAATCTAGATACCCTACATCCTGATCTCCTGGCTTTGAAATGGATACACATTCCCATCCATTAAGTTTGATATTCTTGGAGATAATGGAGTCATATTTTTTTAAGATGTTCGGATGTACCAATCTCTCCATCTATATTTGCCACTCCACAATCAGGTTGACAGTAGACATCTCTTGAGAAGGAACATCAACAGATATTCAGAATTGAGAACTTCTGAGAATCTAGAATGGGCTTTTGTAGTGGGGCAGAGCTTCGAGATGAAAAATCTTTGAAAACCAAAGTGGGAAAACCATTAGAGGTCCCCTTTATATAGGAGTTAAAGTGACGGTTCATCTTCTCATTTCAATCCAATGGATGAGAAATATTTAGATCTGATTTGATGGTTGAAATGATAGCCACAAGGAAATATTTGGTTAAATCCCATCGTTTGAGGTTTTTTAAAGGAACACATTCAGATTTAAGGAAACTAGAATCTGAGAATTTGTAAAAAAAAAGAAAATAACAGCTAGTAAAAGGTTTTTATGAAAATTCAAGGAAGAGTCATACCTTTCGAATTTTCAGGAGATATATTCATAATGAGGAAAATTCTTCTTGAAGAACTTTAGATTCCAAAAAAACTTGAGTACGAAAAAGAAATTTAGTACACAGATATTTATTACAAAAATTTTCATTACGAAAATCTTTAGTACGAAAAACATCACTAAAAAATTTCAAGTACAAAAATTTCCACTACAAAAATTTTAAGTACAAAAAAAGTTAGTAATAAAAACATCATCATGAAAAAATCGAAAGAAAAAAACATCATTACAAAAAATATGAAAAACATCATTACAGAAAATATGAAAAACTTCATTACTAAAAATATGAAAATCATCATTACAAAAGATATGAAAATCTTAATTATGAAAAATATGAAAAACATTATTACGAATGACTCCCCCTATGAAAAAGAGTTTATTACTGTAAGGAGATTGATTTCAATAGAATGTCAACAAGGAGGATCACCTTATGGTTATCATTCCTAACTTCTGTTTAATGTATTCAAATCTATGAGAGGGTAAATATTTTGTAAAAATATCAGCAAGTTGGTCTTGCGTTTTGATAATTTAAAGAATAATATCTCTTTTTTGTGTGTTATACCTAATAATGGTTGCCTAATATCTATGTTCTTTTGCACATGAGTGATGTGTAGGCTTTTTACTAGGTGCAATGGAACTTGTATTATCACACAAAATTTTTGTTTTGGTAAAACTCATACCATAGTCTGTGAGTGTGTGTTGCATCCACAACACATGAGCACAACAACTTCATGCTGCAACATATTCAGCTTCCATAGTGGAATGTTCTACTGAGTGTTGCTTCTTGCATGACCAAGAAACTAATTAATCTCCTAATAAATGACATGTTCTTGATGTACTCTTTCTATCCACTATACATCCACTAAAGTCAACATCAGAAAAAAAAAATTTAAAACAAAATCATTTCCAGAAGTTTAAAATAGTACAAAATCTATGGTTCCCTTTAAGTAGCGAAAAATTCTTTTCACTTCCATCAAATAAGATTCCTTAGGATTGGATTTTTATCTTGCACATAATCATATTGAAAACATTATGTCTAGACGGCTAGATATTAAGTAAAGTAAACTTCCAATCATACTTATAAAAGATGTTTTATCTAATGGTTTCCCAGCTTCTTCAAGATCAAGAGTGTTTAAGGTACCAATGAGAGTACGTATACTTTTAGTGTTGTCATATCCATAATTTTTAAGAAGATATTTAATATACTTATGTTGGGATATATAGATTCCTTCTAGTTTTTGAGAAATTTGAAAACCAAGAAAAAATGTTAACTCACCCATCATACTCATTTCAAACTCATATTTCATTAGATCTTTAAAGTAATCAGTTAAAGACTGCTGAGTTGAACCAAATATAATGTCATCAAAATAAATTTGAACAATCAAAAAAAATTTCTTATCTTTCTTTATAAAAAGGGATGGATCTTCATTTCCCTTAAAATATTTATTTTGAAGAAAAAATCCTATAAGTCTATCATACCAAGATCCAGGGGCTTGTTTAAATATATAAAATGATTTGTTAAGTCTAAAAACATGACAAGGATGTTCTGTATCTTCAAAATTAGGAGGTTGTTCAACAAAAAATTCCTCTTGAACATAACTGTTAAGAAAAGCACATTTCACATCTATTTTGAAAAAGTTTGAAATTGATGAATGCTGCAAAGGTATGTAGAATACGAATATATTTGAGTCTAGCTACTAGATCATAGGTCTTTTAACAGTTTATTCCCTCTTGTGTATTATATCCTTTGGAAACTAATCTAGCTTCATTTCGTACAATAACTCTATTTTCATCACACTTATTTCTGAAGACCCATTTTACTCCAATAACATAAGTTTTCTTAGGTGTTTCAACCAAGGACTAGACATTATTCCTTTCGAATCCTTTTAGTTCATATTGCATGGCTTTAATCCAATCGTCATCACCTAATGGTTCATTAGTGATTTTTGGTTCTAATTGGGAAAGGAATGCTAGATGGTCTACTTCATTTATTAAGGAACTTCTAGTCCTTACAGGTTGATTTACATCACAAATTATGCTATCACAAGGATGATTCTTTAGAAACTACTGATTTGTGTTTTGTAAAACCTTTTCATCAGCATTGGGTAGAAATTCTTCTAGGGTAAATGTTATAGAAGTTTCTTCTTGAAAATTTTTCTTATCAGAAGGATTCCCTAACAAAGGTTGGTAATCTGTTTTTGAAAACACATCTGAAGTTGTAGGTTGGGGTTGTTTAAAATCAAATGGATTAGTTTCATCAAATTTCACATGTATTGTCTCTTCAACAGTGCAAGTGTTTTTATTAAAAAATCTATAAGACTTAGAAGATGTGGAGTGGCCTAAGAAAATTCCTTCATCAAATTTTGGAGAAAATTTATGTAGATTATATTTAGGATTCAGAATGAATACCTTGCAACCAAAAACCATAAAGTAGGAAAGCCTAGGTTTTCTACCATTCCATAAATCATAAAGAGTTTTATTAAGAAAAGGTCTAATAAAAACTCGATTTATAGTATAACAAGTAGTACTTACAGCTTCAGCCCATAAATGTTTGGCTACCGAATACTCAATCAACATGGTTTTGGTTATCTCTTGAAGAATTATATCTCTTATTTAAATAACACCATTTTGTTGAGTTGTTCTAGGTGCTGAGAAGTTATGAGTAATGAATTTTTTACTACAATAAGTTTCAAAATCAGAATTTTTAAATTCTCCATCATGATCACTATGAATAGTTTTCAATTGATGATTGTTCTCATTTTTAACATGGGCTCTAAAACTTTTGAATTAAGAAAAATCTTCATACATATTTGCTTGAAAATAGACCCATGTAAATCTAGTATAATCATAAACTAGAAAAAACACATAGTACTTTCCTCCAATGCTTCCAGTTTGTGTAAGACCAAAAGGATCCATATGCACTAACTATAACGCATCAGTAGTTGAGAATTCACTGATTGATTTAAAAAATGATTTTTGTTGCTTTCCATATTGACATGTGTCACAAAATTTTGAAGAATCAAATCTAAGCTCTGGTAGATCCTTAACTAATCTATCCTTAGAATGTCTGCTTAAGTTTATAAGGTTATAGTGACCTAAACATATATGCCATAATGATGAATGATCTTCTATTGCACTAAGGAAAGGTAGATCATGGCTCCTAAGGTCTTCTAGGTTTAGTGTGTTTACATTTTCTTGCCTATGGGTAGAAAGAATCAAATATTCCCTGGAATTGTGTAATAAAAACTTTTCATTACTAAAAATAAGAAGGTAACCTTCATCACATAATTTTTTTATGATAACGAGGTTGTTCTTAAGACCCTTAACAAACAAAACATTTGAAATCAATGTTTTTCCAAGAATAACAATGTTACATATACCAATAATTTCTCTGTGAGCATTATCTCTGCAAGTTACTTTTCCTCCTTTCATCTTGATAATCTTTTCAAAGTAGTTTTTGTTACTAGTAATATATTGGGAACATACACTATCCATGTACTATGTATTTATGTTTTTATAATCTCTATTTTCTTGAGAATAAGAAAAAGTTAGATTTTCGGAATCCAAACTTTCTTGGATATGTAATTCTTAGAAAGAAATTTTTTTGGCACCCACATCTTCTTAGAAAAATAGGCTTTATGAAATCATAAAGATTGGGTTTTGTTTAGAGAACAATTAATTTCCCAATTTCCACCACACTGACACTTAGTACAAAATGGAACACTTTGAGGAACAAAATAATTTTTACTAAAAACAGGTTTAAAACTAGTATAACCAAAACCAAAACTATTACATAGAGGTTGAATTTGTGAATACATTTTATCAAAATTTTCTTTACCTAAGGTAAAGTTTTACAAACACATCCTCAAGGAAAATATTTCATATTAGAGTTTGATAACCAAGTTCTTGTATTCAAAAACATTTTATTTTGTTCTAGATCTAGGCTCAAATACATTTTTCTTAGAAAGTATGTTTTCTAGATCATCATAAAGTTTATTATTCATAGAATTTAATTCTTCATGATTTTTTTAAATACTTTCAAAACGATCATTTTTATTATCAATATCTTTATAAAGATATGATATCTCCTTAGTAAGAATAGTATTACTAGAATTTTCCTTATCATGTTTTTTCATTAGTTTTGAGTTCTCAATCTCATGAATTTTGGAAAACCTAGAAACATATTGATAGGAAGGTAAAGTATTATCTTCATCAAAAAAATATTCTTCATTAGAAGAGTTATAATATTTACTATCATTAGCACTCAAAGATATATTGGTCATCGATTTAGCATTGTGTACCTTATCCATTAAACAATGATTTTCAATATGTAGTTTGGCTATTAGATCAAGATTCTTTTACCCATAAGATTTATAATTCGAAGATTCATCTGAAGAGTCACCACAACTGGCACTCCAGGTGTCATTAGATTTCAAGACTTTTTTAGATTTAGCCTTGTAATACTTATTTCTGTTTCTCTCATAATTCTTTTCCTTTCTTTCTTTTCTATCAATCATGGGAAAATCAGGTCTTATATGTCCAGATCCTTTGCATTCATAACATGTGACTTCTGAATCTTTATTATCTTTAATTTCCTTTTTCTTATATCTGGATTGAAAGTTCCTCTATCCAGATATCTTGTTCATCCATCAAGAAAGATTTTCTAATTCATTCTCGGAGGATTCACTTCAACTAGATTCGGATTGAATAATAACATTCTTCGATTTGGATATGGCAACTCTCTCTAGAGACTTAGCTTTCATATGATTAGATGTTATTGTAAAGGTAACACTTCTATTTCAATTTTTATTCTTTACTTTATTAGCATCTCTCTTTATTCTAGTCTCATACTGAAGAGAAGTTACAAAGAGTTCATCAAGAGTAATCTGAGTAATATTTCTGTTCTCATCAATAGCAGTCCTCTTGGATTCCCTCTCATTGGGCATAATTTGTATGATTTTATCAACAAGAGCTTCATCATTTAATCCTTTCTCATCCATTGATTGTAAACTATTAAAAATAGTCATGAATATTTGTTTCACCTTACATATGGGTTCTCCATAAGGAAAATTAAAACCATGACATTTAGCTCTCAACATAGCTCTTCTTGTTTCAATAACATTAGAAGTACCAAAATGTGTAACTTCAAGTCTCTTCCAAATATTGTTTGCTGATTCACAAGATGAAATTTTTCTATATATATTTCTAGTCATAGAGAAAAGAAAAGTATTGTGTACCTTAAAATTCAGTTGATATTCGTGCTTTTATTGATTAGTAAAGGTACTAACTACCTTGTCAGGGATTTTTCATCCTCCATTAGCATAAAAGAATTATCAACACCAATATTGATAATGAAGGTCTTCAATCAATCTCTCCAATATTCATAGTCATTTACATTAAAAATAGGTGGTTTTGTTGGATTGATATTGTCTATGGAACCAACAATGATTCCTTCCATATTAAATAAAAATTATTTCCCAACAAAAATTGTTAATAGAAAGAGTTTGTAAACAAAGAAAAATATTCCTATGCACGGTAAGGCAAAAATGAATTCGAACTATGTGAATCTGAAAAACTGATTCCAGACAATATGATTACAAAAAATATAGGAAGATGATGAATTCTTTTCTGAATATAACCATGTTATAAATTTAGATTGAACCAGCCCTCTGATACCAATTGTTGAGATGGAATGTGAGTATGATATACTCTATATTACCAAATGTAGGATCAAAATAATATAGATACTTTATGGAGAATCTAATGATGCTCAAAATAAAAGTGGTGGGTGAATTGTATCCTTTTAAAAATTCCTTTGTAACTTTTATATATGGTAATGTTTAACAATGTAAAACAAGTTAATTCATAAAACCTCTAGTTCTACACACTTGCTTGAATCGGGAAATATGATTCCAATAAAATGAATCTAGAAAGATGGTTCTAGAGATTGAAACTTAAAGAAAGTTTACAAAGATAAAGATTCTACCATAAATTGTATAGAATCTAAATAAATCAGTGTATAATTGTAAGGAATTATAAAATAGTTATATTTTCCTCAAAAATACAAATGCAGCTGAAAAACTTGTAACAAAACAAGTCATAAGTCATAAGTATTTTAACACAAAGAGAAGGGTATCCAACAACCTTGGATAAAGGTCCCTTGATTTATATTTTCATTGAAGTCTATCCTACCCTTACCAGGGTAAGACCTCAATATGAAGATCAGAGTCTGTCTTGCTATCCCCGCAAGCCCTCAACATTAAGGTAGTCAGCACCTCTATCTTCCTCAGAAAGGAAGCCCTCAACTTCAAGGTAGTCGGCAACTCTGTCTTCCTATCCCCGGAAGACCTCGATTGTACACAGTAAGAATCGGAGTCGCACAAAGAAAAACTGAACCAAAATGTTCAGTAAGCACTAAGTAATGAAAGTCTCTCTCTAGAAATAACTTCAACAGCATGTAATCTCTAGAGTCATCGAATAGTTTTTGAACTCTTTCAAATAAGATTTTATTTATAGGAACGACTTCAACGGTTTGCTCCCTCCTCCAATGGTCATATTTTTCCTTGAATTTTGGAAGGACCAGTACACATGTCACTCAAACAATGGTTAGTTAGTAACTGAAAACATGACATCATTTTGTAACAAAACAAGTGTAAGCAAGATATGGGTACATAACTAAAATCCAATATTCAGAGTGTAAACAAATGAAAGTTCATAGTCTAACCAAAACTAAATTCAGAGTCTATAATATAAAGATATTCTGATACTATTTTCTAGGATTTAAGAACCTGAATTCTATAGATTTCTAGAGTCGAAATTTAAAGGAAATTAAGAATCTATATTCACAAGAATTCGGAACCAGAACCTACAAAGTTAGGAGTCAGAGTTCATTAGAATTCGGAGTTATAACTCATATGAGTTTGGAGTCTGTATTCAGACAACTCGGAGTCAGAACTCAGAAAGTTCGTAACTAGAATTTGTATTCAGAATTCAGAGTCAGAACTCAGAATGTTCGTAACCAGAATTCATATTTTGAATTTAGAGTTAGAAATTCATAGGAGTTCATAACCAGAATTCGTAATCAGAATTCGATGTCAGAACATCATAAGAGTTCATAACCAGAATTCTAAGAATTTGGATTCTAAAACAGAATTCTTCATATCTAGGTATTTATAGGATTCCAAGGTTTTGGTTTCTAATTGAATTTTACATATAGAAAAATTATTATATGAACAAAGAAACATGGTAAGGATAAATTTCATTGGGGATGGAAATTTTACCTTATAGAAGTAAAATACAGGGTAAAAAAAGATTTTCCTTGAGATAAGGTGTTTGTGATTTTCAAAATAAGAAGAATTGTAAAGTCATAAGGAAACCATAATGACTCAACAATCTCCCCAAGAATGAAGGAATGAATAGTCATAAGAAATACCTTATAACTCAACAAAATCATCAACCATCATATAGAGGAAACACCCATATCCCAAAACATTTAGGCATCAATAATGTAATCTATCTATTTTTTGGTGAAAAAATAAATCAAAAATATATATATGATCCACACATAAGCCTATTCCAGAGTGTCATTCCCAATATAAACCTATAAACCCCCATCCATAATTGTGCTACCATCACAACACACCACTACCATAAAATAATATAGCACCACGAAATAGCCCACATCCTTAGACAAAACAACCAATATAGTTATTTAAATGTTCTTAAAAAATCAAAAAAATATCCATTTTTATATTTACTTTTACCAGTAATGTTACATATTTTTTATATTTAGATTTTTTATTTAATTAAAAAAAACTTCTAAACAATACCCAATTTAATTTAATCCATTAATAATTTCTTACCACAAGCCATTATTTTATTCACCACATTGATTCAATTTATTTCCCCCAATAACTATTTAACATTTCATCACTACCTGATATTAGATTTTTTAATAACTAGGAAACAAACAAAAAAACACACTATAACCATCCATTATATTATCCAACTATATTAAATAAATTTCCTCTTATAATCCAATGAATGGAAACTACATTCACAAAAAAATGCTAGCAGTCCAACCAACACTAACTATTCTCCATAAAACTAGACAACAACATCTCTCATCTTAACAAAGGACATACCCACTACGCAATTCACACTAATATGTGAATTGTTTTCTATCCCATTGAATTAAACATTATGTATTCAAAAAATAATTTATTACTATTTCTATCTATAACCATTCCACACAGTATAATCAAAATACTCATATAAACATATCCACAATAAGAGTCTATACAATATGATGCATCAATAATTTCATAATTAAGAACTTTTCTATATCAATGAATATTGTCATATCAATTCACTTCTACAACATAGCTTGTTCATTAATATATTTATATAAATATAAATTTATAAAGGTTATACCTATCATCAAATAACAATATTGTTAGATAAATCATAGAATCAAAAAAATCATCAAGAACAATAGTATGCATAAATTCCAAAATAATTTCACAAAACTGGAAGTTAGGAATGGAACAAACCCTTCCATTCAATTTAATTACATGTAGTTCATTATATTTATTTGGGTAATATATAGTCTTGACCAAATAAAAACTAGAAAATGATAATTCCACAATTTACATAGAATAAAAGATAGTTATTGATATTCATTCCATAACCTGCACTACAATAATCATGGCATAATTATATAGTAAGGAATATGTGATAATAAGATTAATATCACTCCTATTGGATCTTTAGAGTCCTAGAGAACAAAATTCATCATCAATAATCCACTTGCATCTCACAAAATCCAAAAATATCCCACAACCACAACATTCACTATATGAATAATGGGTGACGTCTAAGAAGAAAATGTGAAGGAATCAAAATATATAACTATTAATAAATCTTTTGTATTTGATGATTCAATCCAAGAAATATTATATGAAATATATCCAAAAAATAACCATGATTCACCTTTGAGTTTTGAAAAATATAAGAAAATGATTTTCATTTATAGTGGCTTCAACAAAATTTATCATCTTATAAAGATATAATCTTGTGATAAATGGGGTAAAACAACACTATAATGCCTAGGTTATACAAATAAGTATGGTGAATCATAGAATAATGTTTCACAAGTCGATTAGTAAAAAATAACCTATAAAATTCATCCCATGGTAAAATCTATTGTAAAATAAAACAAAGGGAGGACCACGATTATAGGATCCTTTATATTTTTCAACCTTTGTATATTCAACCCTAACCATGTCACAATATAAACACTATTCAACAATTATCCCCCAACTAGTACTGGCTTAGAACCCAATCCTAATGAATCCATAACATAACATGATAGACCATTTCACAAGGCCTCCAAAAAGAAAAAAGAAAATATCTTTGGATATTACCATATAAAATCCATTGTATTTCATAACAACGGTCCCTAAAATGGATTTTACTTCTAATAAAAACACACCAATCCTTACTATGAAACTCACCATATTTTTTCCAATATTGTAACACACCCAACATTCCATGGTATAATAAATTACTGTATTCCTTGATCATTTTCCTCTAGGTTATATTTTAGGTCAAACACCACTTTTAAATACTCAATCCTCCTCTTGAAATTTCCAACCATAAAAAAAATAAAATTTATTAGGTCGGGAAGGTCAAATAAATTACATCACATACCTATTGAACAACTATCATCCTTGATAATAAGTATAAATCCTATAATGAAAACCGCATATACCATGAATGAAGAACTCATCAAGAGATACCTGTTAAAATGGACGATTTTAAAAGACAATGAATGAAATAACATAAGTAGAAAACGCTCAAGAAAAAATTCATATATAATTATTTCATTAAATTTATTTCTAAATAAAACATCCCACTAATATGAAAATGAAATAAATCAGATTAGATCACGGTACTGAGCATGAATCTTTGCCTTTATTTCTTGAATTCTCTCCTCTACACTACCATGTATCCCCATAATGTTGACTAAGAGAATAGCATGCCCATACCACACTTTATCATGATGATCCTATATATTAATGGGTTTCTCTATGAACATTACATCATCAATAATATCTAACTCCAAAAGTAGAATAAATTCTAATTTTCATGAAGATATTAGATGGAATCTTGGAGTCAATCCATCTATGGAAAAATCACCAACTGATATGCCACCTCATGAATCTGCTGAATCATATAAAAATGAATGAAAAAATCGAGAAAATTATTTCCCAATACAAAACACTATTTAACATGATGAGTAAAATCCCTCAATACTACATGATCAATGTCAATGAAATATAAAAGTACACTCCATCGATCCGTGTAATACTTATAATGGTCTTTCACCACATTCATCATCAATTGGGACATCTAAATCTTCCTTAATTTTCTGTGCACCACATATGGGCATAGAATTTTATACTCCACAAGGCCATTCTAACACAACTGTGAACGAAACATTTCTTCTATAAAACACCACAAATGGGTCCATTCCATTGGAAGAGTAATTTCTTAATTTATAAAATAAATCAAGCAATTGAATCTTGCTCATCCAAGATCAAAAACAAAATAATGAATGAAATATCACAATATATCTTCCAACATCATAATAGTTCATTTAGTCTTTCCAACCATATACAGATTGAATGTAGAGATAAATAGAAAATAGGATCCCATATCACGGTAAAATACATCGTAGAAATAATTTTAAATTAGAAATTATTCATTAGAAATAATAGTTTTTGGCACCCTGTGAGGCCGCACCACCTCCCCCATATATTTCTTATCTGAAATCTCTATAACACTCAACTACTTAATTATAATTATGTGAGGTGACTTCATAAACTAATCCAATATCACCCAAATGGGATCACCCCATGACTAAAGTTAAACAAGTGGGAAAATTTAGTAAGACCTCCACCAACACACACACACCAATCCCACTCATGGGAATAAAATTGATGGTAAAATCACATGGAACATAATATTCCACCATCACATACTAATATAAAAAAAATATGATATGAACTCCACATTTTTTTTATTATCCCTAGACATCATAGATTACTCCTTAAATCATTAAAAATCATCAACATGATAGGGTTAGCTATCATATATGAAATATGAAACTCATAGAGGTTCTCATCAGACATCACTGGTAAAATAAACAAACTCCACCAAAATAAAATCCTATGTTATTCATCCTATGAACATCACATTGAAGAATCATCATGGATATCACAATCCTGCATCACATAAACCTATGAGTCTCTATAATTAGAATCCTCCACCCACTTAATCAAATATAATTTCACTATCATTTGAAATATGAATCATCTAACATATTCCAAAAATGTATAAATATGCATCACCACAACCACTTCAATCACCCTCTAAGCATCTCCAGAATATAAAAAATAATCTCCTCAAGATATTATAGCTATAACTTTAGTAATAATATTCCGAACCCCAGGGTTTTGGAGGCTTCCTAATCATCATCATGGAGAAAATTTATCATCCTTTACTATTTATAATTAAAATTCTTTTAAGAGAAAACATACATCATGTTCTTATGATCTCTATAGACTATAGAGAACCAACTGATAAGGTAACGTCTTCAGAACATCAAGAAACAATAGATGTGTCTTACTCTATGTCATGTGTGGAATAATTATAGTCATTTAGATGAAAGTTCCTAGGAATATAAAATATCAATTATACCTAATACATCATGAAATTTTCATGAATGAGATGAGAAGCATAATAAGACTCATCCAACAACACACCACCCTATAGAAGATGAATATGACACTACAGATCAACATCCCCTTTCAAAATCATTAGCTGCATAGAATTGAGGACTCCATAAGAAGGCCTAGTACATCATAGCTAGGGATATCAAATGATTTTGTTAGCCAAGAGTATTCAAAATTAAACCTCTAATAATTTCCTACAAGATAAAGTAGACTATACAACATTGAAACAATCATAGGTTCTACCTAATAACTGATGTATTTTGTCATTGACAGATGCACTACCACACCCTTCTCGGACTTCACATGTCCCAGAATTATACCTCCCACATCAAAATCGTAATCATATACTTCTTCCTAAAATGATTATTATGTTGAAAAACTAGTAAAAATTCATGTGTTTCACAATATGTACCACCTCCATCCTCAAGTATATATAAATCTATATATTTATATGTAAAAAATAATGATTTAGGAACAAAACAATTATCAGATACATTTGTACCATAAATAGAGATGAGGAATTTATGAAACTTAATGACATGATCATGAAATCAAATTTCCCATTTAGGTACTAGAAATGTTACATCCTTGTTATTGGTAAGATAAATGTATTCATGTGTAACTATTATATATTAATTTTATGTCCTAGAGTTATATTCATTATTATACTATTCTATATGTTTTCAATATAATGAAAAATGATTTATTTCTATCCTAATTGGTTTCTCATGAATTATGATGATTTATTTAAAATCTTTATTTCAAAATAATAAATTATAATTTTGTCCAATAAGCTTCATTTTTTAAATAATCATTTAAAAATAATATTGGGATTAATTTTTTTATAATTTTGTGAAACATTATATTTTACAATAAATAATGAAAATGCTAATTTTTATTGAATTTTGTCTTTTATTTTCATGTTTTTACAAATTTACATTATACTCTGTATTTGTTTTAAAATTTCAATAAATATTTACTAGTACACATAATATAATAATTTTTATTATAAACAAAATTACACTAGAATTTTATATAATTTTTTATATAATTTTAAGAGAAATTTTAAGGAGAATTTTTTTAATAATGGTATTCATGATTAAAATTTAATTACAGTTTTCCTATTATATAAATTCAATTTAATAAAATTGATCCAATATTTTGAAACATTGTGATCAAAATGGTTAAAAAAGTCCCATTTATTTTTCCCATTATGAATAGTAATGATAGTAAATAAGTATTTCCATGATAATGGTAAATTAGATAATTATTGTTAAAAATAATAAAATATTGTCTCAAAAGAAACCCAACAACATAGTGTTTATTACCATATAGAATATTGTTTCGGAGGAATAAAAAAAATTAAAATCCATTTTTGATGAAAAAAATTGCCTTGATGGGAACATGGATGTTTATACATTTTATATTATGAAGGATATTTTGTGATTAAATAATTTCGTGTCAGTTTGAAATTTTTTGTTTCGAAGGAAAATAGATGTTCGAGGAGGCTCATTTTTTGGTGAATTTGTTTTTTCCTAATGATTTTTTTGAGGGGTTCAATTTCATGAACAATCAAGGATGTCTAGACCCCATTATCTTTCTCAATGAAAACTCCCAATGGTTCCCACATCCATAACTGGTTACAAACCTTCTTTCCAAAGGTACATGGTTAGTTGGTATTTCATACCCAATTAAACCAAGGAAAGACCATTGTTCTATAATTTGATAGTTCTAGTTCACCTCACCCTTTTATGGGGAGTAATTTCATACTTTTGTACCTTGTTATAAATCTATGATATGTTTTGAATCTCTTCCAAATACCATGGAGGGATCAATTTTCTTTATAGAATGATCATATTTTAACCCACTTTAGGGGGAAAATAATGGGATATGATTACTAATTACATTTTTATGTATCTATGGTTATTCATCCATATCTCATTAATGTGTAACTACTTATATGAAGAAGCCCCATAACTAAGAGAATCAAAACTTACTCCCATATGGGGAGGTGGTTGATATTCCTAGTAAGAGATTGAAAAATTATGAGGTGTATGGAATATCCTATTTTTATGAGTAATAAAAAATCATGTACTTTGTTAAAAACTTTTCAGTTTAAAATCATTCATATTAGAAATATGTGTGGGCACTTAAGAACGGGGTTTCAAATATTTAATATTGCGTAGATGTCTTGTATATTCAGATTGTGGTATGAATTAAAATTATCATAGTTCATTCACAATATTGGTAGTGTATCCATATTAGATACCAATATATTGTGTCAATTATTTCATTCAACTACTCGGGTCTTACACACCAAGGTTTCCCAAGGTGGTGGAGATTCATGATGCAAATGATAAGACTATTGCAAATCCCTAAGAGCATGTTATCCATGCTTAGTGTGATAAGCAAGGTATGAAAAGTAATCAATATAATTACATACAGATGTGGGAATTATGTTCTAGTAAAACCATTTGGATTTTTAATATGGAGATCAGGCCTTAGGATGGTTTACAATGTATTCTGATTATAGTAGGAATCCATGTTATCATAGTTCAATTGGATTCTTATTCCATTGATGGATGAGTTAGAATTATTATCCCATTAGAATTTTTGGGTCCCGATGTTTGAATTTTCGTAGACATGGGGGCCTACACCAAAGTGTGTTCCTATTTGAGCTCAGATATCAGAAAGGCTTCCTACATATCATGGTTATTGTATGAATTAATATCATATATTTTCAATTATATGGGGCTTATGCATAGTTGTTTCCCTTATATGTGGGGCAGATACTTTTATTCCACTGATCCCGACTTACAAAATGATGTTTACCTTATCATGATAGAGGCTTATCACACAAATTATATGACCATAACCACTCCCTATTCCTACATATACTAGGCTCGCTGTGACAAACATGGGATTATCAATTATTTGTCTCACTGGTAATGGATGTGGGACTTATGCACTGGGATTACGCTTTAGATATTTGACATAGAGGTCTGACCATAAAAAGGTTTCCCATATATCAATGTTATTATAGTGATCATAACCATAATAGTTTTATTATTTGGGGCTTTAACACTGAGTTTTCCCTTATATTCATGTTATATCATATCATGACACTGATCGAGGCTTACATAATAAGGTTTCCCTTACATGCGAGACATGTCATATTATTTCATTGATCAAGGAAGTCACACTAAGGTTTCCCTACATGAATGATGTGTTTATTATAACTCAATAAAAATATGTGAGATATGATTAGCGTAGGAATATAGGGATGGAAAACAATTAGTCTCATTACTTATGGATGGAACTACTATGTGATGTAACTACCCTACTAATGTTTTCATATAGAGATAAGGTCTTTGGATAGAATCTTATATATATTTGTTATACTAGTAATTAGAGTCATTATTGTTCAATTTTTTGGAGCATACAAAATTTTGTTTCCCTTAAATGAGATTCATATAATATTATATCACTTATTGAGAATTAAACACTGTGGTTTCTCTTATAGTGTCTTGACAAGGTTATCATGTCGTGGGATTCCCAATTGAACTAGATTTCTTTTCTTCCTGATGTGTATTTTTTTTTCTCGACATGACTTGGTTTTCTGATTTAAATCATAGATTATGTTAGGCTAACATCTACAAATTCAATTATATAATCATGTTATCCTTTCTAATGGATGTCGCATAATTTGTATGGCATGTTCAGATGTTTTCTCATGATGAAAAATGAATTGTCTTATGGAAATTAAAATATTCAATTGTCTTGTATTGGAATCAATCACATGATCCCGTTTGACATGCATATAGGTAATTACATTATCTACCTTATATTCCATAGTGTTATCTCATAATATGGAATAATCACATAGACAGCATAACGAGAGTCAATGAGACATGTCTGGAGGTAAACATATGACCTAAGCTGTCATATCTGAATGTCATCTAGAAATCTGGCTAAATAGAAAATGGGACATCGCAAGACCCATTCAACATACACTACTGCTATAATGAGAATCATGTTTAATGTATTTCTCCCACCATATGGTATTTATAACATGTCTAGAGGGCATTGTGAAGCCTGGATGGTGAGCCTAGTGTGTTTCTCATGACCTGGGTTGTATTCATGGGGGTTCCATGTGACCTTACCTTTCCTTTCCAGGGTACTTCACATTATATAAAAAGTATTTAAATAGAGAACCATGTGATCTGGGGATATGTACGGGTGTTGTCTCATGATGGGGTGGTTCATGTGAAGAACATGAGGATCAATGTAAATATTATTTTTATTAGTATTCCATCTTTTCGTGTTTTTCCATCCTTTTTGGTTGAAAATTTCTACGATTTGTTCATTATCAGTTTGTTTTATGTTTCATGTGATTTTATATATATTTGGGATGCTATTCAAGTACCCCACTTGAATTCATTCATGTGATCTGTGAGATCTCACACATAGATCCTATGCATGATACTTGATCATTCAAGTTTCTTGTCACATCTTAACTAATGGAAAACATTCCTGATCCTCAGATCAACCACTCTAGGATATCTTCTCTGATGCCTGGGTGTGCTGGTGAGGGATTCCTAGTAATTCTAAACTATGTAAGGAGTCATTTTTATGAAGTGGTGTAAGATTTATAGACCTCACCACCCAATTTACCCCAATTTTCATCGATTATATCACAAAAATTCAGAATGGGGTCACTGGAGAGATTCAGTTTCACACATGTTTATGAACTCCAACTATATGTTAATCTAGGTGAATCACATGATTTTCAGTGATTGAGAGACTATCATATTAATTATCCTTTTATTGAATTTTAACCAATTAATGGTATCATGTATAATAATAGGGTTATACAAGGGTACATTCATATTGTTATAATGAAATACTTAAGGTCATTTAAAAGATTAGGGTTCCAATCAAAAGGACTTCTCATGAACATAGGTGACTTGTATGTGAGATTTTGTAATACAAGGTGGGCTTGTAGAGGGGATTTTTAGGACCATGATGGTGCATCACATGAGTTTCACAACCAAAATATAATCTCTCATTTTCTCTTTTATTCCATTTTTTTATTTTTCAAAGCCTTAGGGATATTACCATATTTCACGATTATCACAGATAAAAATAAATCTCCACATTATTTATGGGATGCATGAACAAAACATTATATAACGTTGTGTGGAAGTATTATCATATAAAACCCTTATTATTTTTTCCAATTGGGTTTAACCACCTAGATAATTTAATGTAAATTCTTGTGATGAGGGGGATATGCATGTGGGATCTCATGTAGTGAGGAAGACATGTCACTAGGGGCTTGCAGTGTCTCCTAAACCACCTCAGTGTGTTGAAATATTTTTATGACTGTGAATGGCCTCTAGATTTTCTATTTTTATTTTCTTTTCATATTCTAAAATGGTTGTGGATATCATGTGATTTTATGATTGTTGTTAAAGACAATCTTCTTTCTTATCTGTGATGTATCACATTATATTTCTGACAATTAAAGGATCCTTCCTTTTGAATATTTTGCTCTTATATTCCTATAATTTTTTGATGGTTTTTTGGGAGCCTAATAATTGAGAAATCATGTTACCTAGGATTGCATGTATGCCTACCTCTGTGTGATTAGCCACTACTAGAGGTTCTTTCAAAAGAGTATAAGGACCTATCAAAAGTGGATCTATGGGATTATCCATAAGATTATTCAATCATGATCCACTAGGATCATTATGTGATATGGATGATTATAGGAATATTTTCATCCATTTCTTTGTAAGGAATGTAATACCCATATTTAGTTATTTACTCATGTCTGAATGTTCATATTCTTATTTGGTTGCTATCCTAAAATGCCCCCCCCCAGAAGTGAGATCTATGGGAACAAGAGATCAGTTATGAGGGAAATAATTTTCCTCCTGAGTCTTTTTCATTTCCATTAATCATCATATTTATGTAACACTTTTTCATCTGGGTAACATTTTTTCAACCGAGAAACATTTTTTATTCCATAGAATTCCCATTAAATACGGGAGTAGAGATGGATTAATTCACAGAATAATCAATTATTCTTAGCTCCTACACCATGGTTTGATCACATGGAATTGTTACAATATCTTCTTGAAAGAATCAATTGGATGATCTATTCATGATACCCTTTCATGAGAACTCCTTCTCAAGACATCCATGGCCTAGGTACCCATTCGAGTCAATCATGAACTTATCTACAGTTATTGTTTGATATTTTGATATGGGGATACATGATCAGGTTGATGGTTTTTATATATCTGATCATATGATAATTATTTATTATTTTTTGGCTCAATAAACCATGCTAATTTCACGTGATCATCAGTCTCTAGAAAGGTCATGTACTTGCGCAATGTTATGTGGGTTTATGTGGTCCATGAGATATTTAATATCCTAGATATTCATGAATCCTTTATGAGATCATGGATCCCTTTGAGGATTTAGATGAAGTTAATGATTCTTTCATTTTAGGACTTTATTTTGAATTGAATTATTTTATCTCTATGACATATATAACTTACTTTTGTTCAGATGGATTCTGGTTCTCAATATCTCTCGTTTCATTTCAATTATCTAACCCATTAAGTGTTTTTATTATATTATAGTATAAAAAAACCAGTATACTAAATATACTAGGATATTATTATTATAATATTTAGTCCGAAGCATATACTCACCACCATCAAATTGGTAAAGAACATAATGTTTCTTTAGATGGTGAAATATTGCATCACGGATTAATGATTGTTCATTATTCTATTACAATATCTCATGGTTTTCATTATGAAGGGAAATCTATTTATATATATTTTATATGATAATATTGTTTTTTAATACATCTTTAATACTTTTATTAAAAATACCTTTAATACTATCCATTTTACATGAATATGATAATATTTTTCGAGGATGTGTGGACTACTGCCCCTTCGAGGCATTGTGATTCGTTCACACTAAACATGGAACACATAAAATATGTATATAATTAAAAGTATAAGACATAAAAAGATATGTATATGGTATTAATGATATAATTAACTTTTTGTAAATATATATATATATATATATCATTTTCTTTATTACTCTTTCACACACTTAAAAAGTGATAATGTTATTCATATAAATCTGGGCTACCGTCTCCTCGACATGATTTGATTCATTTTTCATCATAATAATTCCATATATAATTTTCTATGATTATTTAATATGGTATTAATTATAAAATTATCATTCTATAATTATATGGTGGGACCTACCTTCTTTCCAAAACATCCATTGAAAATTGGCCACTTTACTTTTGTGTATGTATTGCCTACTATCTCCAAGATTGTAATGTTAACTCATTATTCATAAATATATATGACAGTTTATTTTTATATTATAATTGATGTATAAATATGATTACTATTTCATGGTTTTTTTTGTGTAATTACCATTTTTACCATAGTTGAAAAAAAGTGTTGTTTTGACACATAAACTAAACTTGGCTAAAAACACCCGATGTAAAATTAATTGTTTAAGTTGATAAAAAAACATGTAAATAAGTAAAATAAATGTAATTATAAACATGAAATACATTATTAATAAAGTATAAAATTATCATAAATTTATTAAATTGGAATTTAAAAGATGTTCAACCGAACGGAAACACAAGGTAAGGAATTATTATCTCACTTTTATTTCCTTGAGGCATAATTTTTTTGTTTTGAACCTTTTTAGTACTAATATATATGAAGGAAATATTACCACATTGACATATAATATGATTATCCATATTATATTAATTTTATTTACATATTTCATTTATTGGTTATCACTTTTGGGTCATTCAGTTCATATGTAATGGATTTTAACTCAATTTCAATTCATTGAGGCACATTCTATTGTTATGTACCTAGTTTATTTTATATGGTTTATAAATTATCATTGAAAATATATGTAATGAATTTATTTTCAGTCATGTTATTTAATAATTTAATTTAATATTATTTTTTTGGATGTTTATTATATAAAAATGATTCGATGTTCTATGTGACACAATGGAATGTTTAAATATTATTTTCCTCAAGAAAAATCCTAATGATATCTCAATGGAATTTAAATTTGTGGAAATTATATAACCATTATTAAGTAATACCATTAATTATTATCTGTTTATTCATGACAATTTTATTATATCAGTACCATTTTCCACTATGGGGTACACAAAGTGTATTAGAAAATGTATTTAAGAAAACCTGCGTTTATTTATCTCAATAGTCGAAGAACATGTTTTATTTAAAAAAAATTTTATTAAAAAGTTTTCAAAAATTAATTTAAAATGATTTCATAAAGACACTTTTACCATTTTTTAAGCAATATCATAAAAGTTATTAATTGTAGCTTTCCAAAAGAGGCATTTTCTAACCTTTTTATATAAAAATTTAATATTCTTTTTACCTTGTAAGATATGAATAGATTTCTCCTCTATCAATTCATTGAACCCACCTTATCAATTTCCAATTTTTTATCTTTAATACAAAAATTAAAAGTGGTTTTCAAGGAAAAATATATTCTAACTATTTTTTAAAAGCTAAGGATAATTTCATCAAGAATATTTTTGAAAGTTAATATTTTATTTCATCAATAACAACAACGCTATATTTTATTCCACTTTAGTTTTTTGTTTTGATAATATCTGCATTTTTCCTAAAGATGGTTTATTATTTATTTTTCCAAGAGTATTATTCACATTCACTTCCATGATTTATTTTTTAATCCCCATGAAATATAAAATCTCTTATGATCATTTAACATTTAATTTCCCCTAAATTATCCACTTAATTTGTAATTGATATTATTATTCCCTAAATTGTATACAATTTTACATACTGTTTTATCATTGAAAATAATTTTATTATTTGGGGAAATATTTATAAATATATGTAGTTTATTCAAATTAGTTATTTAATAAGATATATTATTTATTTTGATTATTAAATATGAAGAATTTTTTGGACATACAATGATGGTTGGGGCCCAGAATTTATATATCTCATCGATTCACCGACATGATCATATGATAGAAACTAATTGGGATAATTAAATGAATGATAGATTAATCATTTTAAACTACTAGCATGATATATCATGATAGTAATAGGCCCACATGTTCATTAGACATGATTTCCATTAAGAAATCATTGCACTCATGTTAGTTTTATTTATTATTCATTAATACGATTTTGCATCAACATATCAATTGATACAATTCATTTCATTTCATTGATTAATAGATTGTGTTTTAGTTTCATAAAATTCCATATTTATTTTACCTAATCTATATATTTGAATGGAATGTGTTTCCAATTATTACATTTCTATATTTATTATGTTCTTCTATTAAGTTTATTGATAACATGTCATCCGTATTTAGTTATTACCGTTTCGTATTTACTATTCACATTGATTAATTTTTTCTTCTACTATATTTTCCCCCTTTTGAGAATTTGAGCTCGCCCTTATTATGTTTCTTTTAGTATGAGTCCAAGAAGCCTAATATGAATGATATGCAGGTATATATATGATAGACTAGAGTTATCCTCGAACCTCTTTATTTGGTTAGAAGAAAAAAATATGTTATAGTTAATGTATTCATGTGTAATACAACACTCATTTATGTATCTAGTTTACTGAGAAAACTAATCTAATCAGTCCTTCGAGGCTTAATTCCTTGAAATTGGGCCAATGTAGTTAATAGAAGTCATTGACTAATGGATATCTAGGGATGGCTCACTACAGTTAGTATCAAAGAAAGTTCAGTAGAAATCGTGGGAACTATATTTAAGAATATATATATTATAAAACATAACCCTAATATATAATTTAAATATGTATTGATTAAAACCATATAATTTTGGTAAATTATAGATTATGTGGGTCTTTCTAAAAATATATCCATGTCTGGATACTCCAAGTGGACGAGGTTCTGGAATATATGTACCTTGGAGTAACAACTCTAACAAGGTGTTCCAGAATTGACTCAGGGTAACCTGGTATATGAGAATGGGCCTTACTACGCACCTGTTTTGACACTCATTGGGGATACAGATATGATAATCCTCTTTTTCTTTAGAAACCACTATGAATGATTTGGATAAATATAATGTAACTGAGGTCAACAATACATATTTTTAGATTGAAGATAAGGTGTCCAAATTTTGAAACCCCACAAATGATATTATAGTTAAACCCTAGAATAAAGGATCTATGTGGAAATAAAATTGATAAAGAATTTATGTATTGAGGTTGTATTAAAAACCCCAAATAAAATGATATTTAGAGATTAACTTAATTTCATGTATGTCTATCATATTTATGTTTGGTAGTTATATTAATATGGTTTTAGAAAAATGCAACATGTATGCCAAGTGAAAACCAACCAATTATAGAAAGGTCATTGGACATGAACCAATGATGGGAGGACAACAAGGGTTTCATGCCATCCTCTAACCTATGCAATGACCTAGTTAATTTTCATTGTTTTTGTTAAAAAATTTGATGAATAAATACTAATGATGAAAAATTAGTAACAATATTGAGGATTCTAAATTAATTTATAAATCTTATTTATTTTGGTACATAGTTAAATAAAAATAGTAAGACATTTAACTCTTTTATAAGCCTTCTAATCCGTTAAATGGTTCTTCTAGTTCTTTGGGGAAAAAATTTTCTTATTGGTAGTTATATTTTTGAGTCTAGAGGAGTGAATTAGAATTTGATCGAAGAATAACCAAAATTTTGTATTTTTCATATGATATTGAAACCTATAATGTAAAAAAAATTCCATTATATTCTTGGTGTGTTAAAGAATTACCCAAAATTAGAAATATTTCATCGAAATAAAGTGTTTTCATAATACCATAATTTATGTTGATCCAATGGTCTTCAAAATCATTATAGTTATAGGTATTTGAGTCCCTCAACGTTCCCTTAATCATTCATTTTTTTGTGATCGATTATCTTATTCACTCATTATAAATATTTAAGCCTTTCCTTAAAGTACGTATCTCTAAATTCCACTAATCTTATCCTAATTAGAATCCTATTTACATTGTATTCCATGTGACCATTATACATTCTATTATATCTTTTATAGAGGATGACTAATGAACACTTATCACGATGTGGAATTTCAATTTAGGAAGTATTTGACAATATATCACCGTAATTGAGTTTAAATTATGAGGTAAAATATTAAACATATTGGGGAGACTGTGACACCCCAAAAAACATAAGTAATAACCTTTTATTTAATATTTTGTATTAAACATGTCACAAAGTGCATAATGTAATATAATATCCAGATACTTTATAACATAATTACTATTAAAAATAGATTCTCTATATTTTAATGCGTGCAACACCGAGTTGTCCTACATTACATACAAGAGATTCCTTTATCTGTAGCTCATGTTACATGAAAAATACCACTTCTATTATGGCTTTATCTATACGCAATACCGAGTCAAACCGAGAAAAAATATATAATTAAAGAATTAGTATTTAATACAATAATATATGGCCTAGAAATTATGTGTGAGTTTACGAATAATATTAACCATCATATAAAAATATATGGTTTATAATAATATATTATTAATTCATAGGGTTAAAATTAATTAGACATTAATATAATAACCAATTGAAATTAAAAATAATATTTTTATTGAAAACTATTTTTATGTTTAAAAAGTTGTTTTACCATAATTGATTAAATTAATTTCAATTAGTGATTGATATTAATGTAAAAAATATCTTACATACCAAATATATTATTTTTGATAATTAACCAATATATTTGGTAAGCATAAGATAAGATCAAACCTAATATTTTACATAATAGCCTATATTTTTATTAGGGCATTTTTACCGCCTTTTAATATAGAACTTATTTTCAATCTCAATATTGACACTGTAATGAATTTAATTTGATAGAATACACATTATTTTGGAATTAATAATGTCAAATATTATCTTAGTATTATTTTTTTGGGAATTTTCTATGATATTTTATTTTTTAATTAATAGTTTAAAATAATACATTTTAGTTATAAAAACCATTTCAATTAAATAATGATTAATCTTAAATTTTATTATAATTTTTTTTCACAATAAATAATTTATACAACTAATAATTAAATATCTTTAATTATAATCAATTTACCTTATAAAATTTAATATAAAAACATAATAAGATTTTGAACATTGTTCTACTATAACTAGTTAATCTGTCTTTCTACGAGTTTAGCATTAATCCTAATTTTGTGCTTTTATGATTTGAATATTGAAAATACAAAATAAACTATTATAATCATAGAGAATATTATTTTTATAATAATAGAAAAATAATTTTTGATACAAATTATTTCTGAATGTGATTATAATTAATTATAGTGATTAAGCTGTAATTAGGCTTAAAATTTTCTAAAACCCTATGTTTAAGGGCCCAAATGACCTATCCACTTGTCAAGAAGATATTTGATAGAAATATTTAGACAATTAACCTTACAATAATATGTTGTGGTAGTTTATAATGGATTTGTTCAGGTAAGAACACGTGCCCACCCAACTTCTTTTCAAGAATTCCGAGTGTGTCCTTTTTATTTCCTATAAAAGGCCACCACCTCAACCCATTACTCACACCTATAAAACCTCTTATGTTCGTACATACTATCTCAAAATTTCCCCCTTACATCCCTCACCAATATATATAATCCTATATTTGGTAACAATACCTTCCATGGATTCCTTTTGGTTTGAACCAAAAGAAGTTACCCGATTAAAAGTTAATGCCTTTTCTCAATCTCTGTAGTTTCATTTCCACTATATAACCCATAAAATATTTTTAGTATGTTATTATATTATAAATCTAGTATCCTAAATATACTTGGGTGTTTTTATTCTGATTTTTCAAACTACACATACACACACCCCAATCTAAAGGGTATTGAAAAAAATGTTTCTGTGGACGATGAACTACTGCCGCACAAAATGATGATTGTTCACTCTTGAATTACCACCTCTCATGAAAGAAATTATGATGGAAAATATGTTTAAATAAATTATATATGATATATAATGTGTCTTTATACTTCATTAATATTTTTATTTCACATACCTTAAAATTTTTTCATTTTACGTTAATATGATAACATAGTATGAGGAAGTGTGGACTACATCCCCCTTAAAGCATTGTGTTTTGTTCACAGTAGACATGGAACATATAAAAGATGAGTTTAATTAACAATATTAAACATTAAAAACATATATATTGTATTAATTTAATAATTATATTTTAGAAATATATATATATATATATATATATATATATATCAATTTCATTATTATCATTTCACACTCTTAAAAAAGTGATAATATTATTCGTTGAGGTGTGGACTACCACCTCCTCGACATGATGTGATTCATTTTACATCACAATAATTATATATATGTATGTATGTATTATTAAAAAATATATTATTTATTATATAATGATCATTATGGAATGATATAGTGTTACTTACCTTCTTTCTATAATGACCGTTGGAAAATGGCAATGTTGTTCATGCATACATACAACCCACTGTCTCCATGATTGTAACGTTAATTAATTTTTCATAAACATAATTAATTATTGATTGTAAAATTATAATTGATGTATTAATAATATAATTATATAATTTTTTTGGTTATATAATTACCCCTATTACCATAGTTGACAAAAAATAGTTGTTTCGACATATAATCTGATTTTGCTCAAAAACACTCGATGTAAAATAAAATATTTATTTATTTGTAAAAAATGGTAAAAATTGAAATAAAATAAACTATAAACATGAAAAAAGTTTTTAATGATGTATTTAATTAACATAACTTTCTTATACTGGATTTTTATTGTCGTTCACCCAAAATGAAACACAATGTAAGGAATTGTTGTCTCACTTATCATTTTTTGAGGAATAATTTATTGATGAGCACCTAATTTATTATATATATATATATATATTGTGTACATACATTAAAATTGACATATAATATCATTAGAACTATTATATTCATGGTATAAATATTTCTAAAATGATGATTATCACTTTTGGGTCTTTCGGTTCATATGTAATGGATTTCATCTAAATTTTATTTCATTGAGGCACATTAAATTGTTATACAACTTGTTTATTTTTTTATTTTGAATACATTTCCATTAAAATTTAAAATAATTAATTATTTTTCCTTCATGTATTTTAATAATTTAGTTTAATATTACTCTATCATGATGTTTATGATTTAAAATGTTTTCAATGTTATATGGGACAATTTGAAATTAGTGATGCTTATTTTCCTTAAGTCCAATCATCATGATCTTTCACTGAAATTTACATTCGAAGAAATTATATAACCATTATTCAATAACCCCTTTCATTATTATCTGGTTATTCTTGAACATTTTAAATTATTAGTACTATTTTTCTAGTCATTGGTACACAATGAGTTTTTGAGAATGATTTTAAGAAAACCCGACATTATTTCTCTCTTTTGTCGGAGGACCAATTTTCATCTAAAAACCAGGTTTTGTTAAAAAAAAATTAAAAAATATTTTAAAAATCATTGGTAAAGATGATTTTAACCTTTTTATATTATATTAATATTTTATAATTAATGTTCTTTCCTTTTTCCAAACAATGAATTTTCTAACAATTTTACGAAAAAGAAATATTTTTTTACCTCTCTTGACTTGTATAGATTTATCCATCATTATTTCATTGAATCCTTCTTCTCAGTTTCAATTGTTTTATTTTTAATAAAAAATCATAAATCAGTTTTCAATGAAATATTTTTTCAAAAGGATTTTTGAAATTAAATTATATTTACCTTAATAATATTTTTAAATATTAATCTTTTTATCATCAAAAAAACAACCCTATATTTTTCCCCACATGGGTCTGTTGTATTGATATCATCCATGTTCCTCTTATGGATTGTTTATTTTATTTATTTGGTTAAGGATAATATTAAAAATCACATCCTTGATTTATTTGTTAGTCCCCTTGAAATATTAAGTATCTTATGAACAATTAACATTGAACTTCCCTTGAATTATCCATTTCATTTATCATGGATATTACTATTGAATAAACAGTATACCATATTACATACGCGGTCTGCATTGAAATTTATTTACTTATTTGGGGAAATATTGATAAATCCATTTACATTATTCAATAAATATATTTTATTGGATATATTAGGTATTTTTATTACTAAATATGATGAATTATTTGGACTTTCAGTGACAGGTGAAACCCATACATTATATAGCTTTTTGATGCATAAATAGGTTCTTATGGGAAAAACCAATTGTGGAAATTAAATGAAGATAGTTTTGTAGTTTTAAATATTTTTGAGGATATAAAATAACATTAATATGTCCTTATGTGGCTTAGAAATGAAGTCCATGAAGAATGTATGGCACTCATATTAGTTTCTGTTCTTATTCATCCATGATATTTTGCGTAGACATATCTATGGATCCATTTCATTACAGTTCATTGATTAATGGCATGTGTTTTAGTTCCAAACATTTCGATATTAATTTTTCATATTTATTTATTTTAATGGAATGTGCTTCTAGTTATTAAATTTCTTTATTTCATATATACTTTCATTCAATTTTATCAATACATGGCATGTGTGTTCAGTTATTTACCTTTCATATTTACCATTCACATTGATTCATTATTTCTTTTGTAATACATTTCCCATACTAATCATTTAGGATCACCCTTATTATGTTTCATTCCACACAAATCCAAGAATATTACTATAAATGATATACAAGAATTTACTAGATTGGTTAGAGTTATCCTCGAAGCTGTTTATCTATTTAGAATAAAAATATTTTTTTGTATCAATGTACTAATTTATAATAAAATTCTCATTAATGTATCTGGTTTACCAAGACTACTAAATAGATCAGTACTTTGGGAATTAATTCTTGTATCCATGTAAATGTATTTATTAGAAGATACAATATGTAGGCTATCTGGGGCACTGATTTTACAAATTTATTTCCTCATAACTTTAATAATATCATTTATTTTACTTTATATAAATATAAAGTCAATAATGACAATATCTTTATTTTAATTGTTATTATATTTTTTTATTGGGATAAAACCCATATATAGTCAGTTCTAAATGGATATTTTATATTTTAATTATTTTTTTTATAATTGTACTTTAATTTTTAATTTTTTAGTGAGGAAATAAATACATAATATTCTTATTCAATGTTGATATAGTACTTCTCCAAGCAGTATAATAATTGAGAAAACGTTTTTAAAAACTCTAAAAGAATAATTTTTTGGGTGTGTTAAGATAGAACAATAATTTTTAATATAAATATAAACTAAAATATAATTATTAATGTTTTAAATTTTAATTAATACGTTGCCATGTCATTTACAAATTCAAATTATTTGAATAGCCATTAAAATGAAAATAATGGAATTTTAGATAAATTAAATTTTATGAAATTATTTCACAAATGTAAAAATATTAAAAGTAGATAATTAATATGAAAAATGGTCTAAAATTGTATCCCATAGTAATTTCTGAGCTCATTTTCACCTTATAATTAAAATTGTAACCCTTTAATATTTAAAATATCATTTTCATGGTTAAAGTAAAAATTGATTAACTAAGGGGTAAAACCGAAATCTTAGTTTTAGACTGAAATAATAACCTATAAAAATTTAATTTTCTCTTATATGAAAAAATTAATTCCTCATCTTCGAATCAATTTCATTTTAGGACCATTTAACATGAGTTGTACAAATATTATATTATAAAATTCTAATTATTTTCTGAAATGACATTAATGATTTTTTATAAGAAACAATATTTTATTAAATGATATAAATTACATAAAAAATATATCATTTTTTCAATTGAATGTTTTTTGGTTTTAAATTACTAACGTGGTCTATTTATTGGTCAATTTTCTTTTAATAAAATCTTTTCTGGTACCTAAATAGTAAAAAACCACGATATAAATGTAATTGTCAAAAGGGTTAATAGAGGTTTGAAACTAAAATATAATGGTGAAAACCATACAAAAACTGGTCTAAATTTTATTTTATTAGATTACATGGACACATAATCATCCTATATTCAAATTAAATCATTTTGTGCCATTTTTAATGAAATTTAACTTATATAAATTAATACATTAAGTAATTCCAAGAGCACTCATTTCCTCATTTATAAAAGTGCACCGACTATATTCTTTTCTTCACAAATTAAAAACCATTTTTTTATTAGATACCTACGAAATCCCTTTATATCATCCCTTCACGTGATCTATAGTCTTTGTTTTAGGTATAATACTATATTTATAGGGAATCAAGTATATAGATAAGCATATTTTCCAAAGAAAAGGTATAATATTTAACACAATATTTTGTATTAAATTCGTCTTCAACCAATTTCAAATATTTTTCAACAACACCTGAAAAATAACACTAGTATCATTCATATAATTAGTTATTATTAAATTAATTTCATAATATATATCCATCCACTATTCTATCATATGGGATATAAAACCATCATTTATGGGTATGATAGATTACCGCCTCACGAACTGATGTAATTCATTTTCCATCACAACCTATTATGGATGATTATAATGATGTATTAAATATGGATATATGTAATTATATACATAAATATCATTGAATAAATAAGATATATCATTTTCTTTCTTACCTTTCCATCAAATGAAGAACAATAATTTCATTCATGTGTAAGTGTGGATTACCACCTCACCAAACCGATGTTATTCATTTTTCATCACAACATCACATATATAGTATATGTAAATAATTGATATATTTAATATTTTATTGAAGATATAATAATATTTATATAAATATAAAATATTTTTTACCATCTTTTCCTCATGTTCATCGAAAAATCGAAATACTTCTCATGCGTACATACAACCTCATGTCTATATGATTTTAACATAATTCATTTTTATAACAATCTATCATGTCTGGTATTTAATATATAATTAATATTATAAAATTATAACTATTTCATAATTATATTTAAGTATATTATTAGAAAAATACACCTTTTAACCATGGTCAACAGACTAGAGCTCTTTTGAAATTTTAAAATAAAATCCCTCAAATCACTCAATGTGGATATAAATGATCATGTTATTTAATATGTCATTGAAATAAAAAATATGGTATTATTATATAGTATTCATACTAAAAATGGTTCTTAATTAAAAACATAAAAAAATATTATACAGTTGTTAAAATACATACAAATAAAGTACATTCTAGATGAAAGGTATTTTATCTCAATTTCTATTTATTTGGGGATATGTTAATGTTATGTGTGTAACTTTGTTTATATGGTGTATATATTTATAATTTCAACAAGTTAAATCATAAACCATTCAAAAAATGGTATTTTATATTTCTATTAATATTATTTCATCCAAGGTTATTTTACATGATGGTTACCATGTGGTAAGAAGTTTCTCATCTCAATTTCCATTCATCAGGATACATATTTACATTATTTAATTTTTCATGAAATTATTTTTTCTATATTAATCTCTTAATATTTTAATTTTTTATTTACAGATTTTTTTTGTTTAAATATGTTCATGTAATCACATAATGGATTAATTATCAGTTTAAAAGTTACATTATTTATAAGGGTTTCCTTTTTCTCAATATAATTTTCCTCATATAAGTTTCATGTAATGCACCATGATTTCTATGAATTTTGTACATAATTCCCATAAATAAATTTTTTACTTATTATTTAATGTAATTGATGGTATTTCAAAATACATAACATAAAATTTAATTCATTTATGTCTTATTTTTAATTTTTCCAATATAGGAAAGGTTTTAAGTTATAGTCATATTTCATTTCAAGGTTGTTTACATTCAATGTTCATTTGGGGGAAATATTAATCTATTAATTTAGAATTTTTTTATTCACTTATAATTATGAATTTGGTTAAAATTTTAAATTAACATATCCTCACTTATTGATTAAATAATGATCAATATTTTTTTATATGTGAAGCTGATATTGTATCTTTTTTTAGATATTTAATATTTATCTTCTATATCCATGTCTTCTAATGATATATTCTAGAATTTTATTTTATAAATCTAAAAAATATCCTAATGTTATATTACATGATATATAACATTCTTTTAAAAAATTTGAATATAAAATATTGTAGAATTTTTTGCATGGGTCACTTATAAATATATTTATATTTGTTTTGAAACAAAATTCTAATTTTATCGAACTCATTTATTCCCTTTGGTTTAATGTAGTTATTAGTCGAATAATGGTTGTTTTATTTTATTTATAATGAAATTAGGTGTCTATGTACATTATTTAGGTTATGGTTATTGTGAATTATTTTGATTATGGGTTTTTATATTACAATCCTAGTGTGGTTGGTTCAATTATAAACCATGGATGGGTGGTTATGTAACAATCTATATATGGGTGGGTTCGTTATCCCTATGAATAATTTGGTAAAGTGATTTAGTTAACCAGTTATATATTTCTTTTTAAACTTTTTTATACATTACAAACAATGTTATTCCATTTGTAATAGTGATTGTAATAGGGATATGATAAAGTTGCTTCAAGATACCGACATTTTTTCTTTATTATTACTATTGGGTTTTAATTTTTCATTCAATAAAGATTTACATTACAAGGCTATATATTATTGTATACTATAACTCTTACCCTATTTAGAGCTTCATTACATGTCATGTGTTTAGTGATCTTGGTTTTAATGGGAAAAAATTCTTTTATGTTATGCTAGTGACCATTGATTATTTCATCAGACCCTTTTATTGTCCTTATTATCACTAATGAAATAAAATTATAAATATTTATTTTTACCTTTATTAAGAATTTGAAATCCCCAACCTTATGTTTTATTTTCACCCTATAATGGTGGATGTTGTTAAATGAATTATGTATAGAATGTTATTATATGTAAATAATTTTATGGAATATGATGATGAATTAATTTTCAATATCAATATATCCTTATAGTGGGAAAAATAATAACTTGATTTCATGGGTATTTCTTATCTAAGAATTTTTTTTCTAATTATCTAAATTATTCAACATAAAAATTCCTTAGGTATGTAAATGATAAAACATTATAGTTTGATTTCATATGTTTTGTATTGTTGAAATTAGGCCATAATTATTTCCACCAATGAAATAAAAATAAATATGGTGTTTTGTCAAATGATTTGGAAGTCCAGTTGTGGGGTTGTTATAGTTGGTATCTGAGTAGGGCTTTGGCCACTTTCAGGATTTGGATGTTTTCATGTGAGTTTAAATTAAGAGTTATGGATACAATCAGGGTTTTATATGCCTTGGTTTAATCAAAAGTTCAAAGGCTTAGTAACCCATTTTTGGTTTCATGATATGGGATTTTAAGGCGATTAATGATATTTTTAGGAAGTATTTTATTTGGTTGAGGTATATGTAGCTTTTATGTTTAACATTATATATTATATTCAGAAAATAATATTAAATATTGTGGGTTGTATTTTTAATGGTTTTACATAATCATTTTTTTAAACAATCCTAAATAATTAGTTTATTGGGGATATTTTGAATGTAAGGGAATTTATTTATGGATTAATCTATGTTGAAGATTAAATATTATTATTTAATATTAGAGATTAATGTATTATATCATTATATTATGGTTTATAAATTTCTGATATTATCATACGTTATGCTACCCATTTCTATTTTGGTCAATATCTAATGGTAGGTATAATATATTAGAATACTTTAGTGGATTATGTGATGTGTTATAAGTTGGTTTTAGTTATCTATGAGTGAAAATTTCATCTTAAATACTCTTTATTTGAATAATGAGATGAGATCATTAGGTAAATGTTTTAATATATGAAATTATACTTTCATGTAAGTATATTTATTTATTTTTATATTCTATATGGTAAAGGCATTCCAAAATTCTGGGAAAATGATATAGAAACCAAAATTTTATCCCATTACCTTCATTTATAAAGAATTAATGGTCCTTTTCACACCTTATTAGTTTATGGTCTTGTGGTCATTTACATTCACATGATCATTCACATTATTATGACCAATTTTCTCTTTCAGTCTCAATCATTATTTAGACATTACTTTTTTCCTCAATGTCCACATCTTTACTTCCCATTAATATTCTCTTATTTGTAAAAATCTTTACTCTTTATTCAAGATGATCTTTATATTTCCATTACTTTATTTTAAATTTGATGTTAAATTATGAATTTTTATATTATGGGATTTTAACAACGGTATGTTAAATATTAAAAAGGGTTTCCTTTAATGAATATATGATTAATCTTGTACTTTATGCAATTGATTTTGAATTTGTTTTAGACTCTTTCTATCTGACTCGAGATAGACTTAAGTGGATCCAATTTCTAAAATGGGGATTTATCTAACAACCCATGTAATTTTATGATATATAATTTTCATGTCTTATTAATAAATATTAATTTCATCTTATTAGGTTATAGACATTATATCAGTATTAAAAAATATTTAAGTTAAAACGAAAAGGCCTTACTTCTAAACAAATTATGCTTTCATTCATTACATAGTTTTACATAATGAAATGATTTACAAAAAATAAAATTTTATTTTTACTAAATAAAATTCATCTTTGAAATCATTATGTAAATATTATGTTAGTATTAATATTTGACAATCATTTGGAAAATTTTTAACTTTCAATTAATGGAGAAAAATAATGATTTTTATCAAAAATTGTCTTATCTTATAATATATTTACAAGAGAACATTATAAATTTTATTAATTTTAGAATTTCATTATCACTTTTCAATTAAAAAAATATGAAAATTTTTATTGGAATTAATATTATAGTTGAATTTGGTATAATATCATTTTTATCATTAAAAAGTAATTTTTATGAAAAACTAATTATTTATCGCATTTTATAATATTAAATTTAAATAAATTTATGATTATTTTTTTAATTGAATTCAATAAAACAGATCTAATTTTTAATATTAATAGGTTCAAATTTGGAAAATAAATCTCTTTAGTATTTTTCCATTTTGAATACTAACTATAGTAAAGTTTACAATGGTAAATACAATTTAGGTAAATAAGGTTAAAAGTAATATGACTAGATCAAAAAATCAACACAAAAAAATGAAATTATTTTATTTTTTAGTATATTTAACACATAATAATAAAAAATTTGAAAACATCTCAAATTATTGAAACATTCCTTGGATTATAACTTTTTTATTATTTTACGTAAATATAATGTTGAAAATTTCGCTCTATTTATTTTAATATATATACTAATTTTTTTGGTAGAGTTAAAACTAGAATATATTCAATTAAAATTTCTTATTTTAAATTATAATTATTGTTTTATTTTAGTATTTTAATTTAAATTTTTTTTTGAATAAATAATTAATAAAAATTATTATGCCACACCTTCATAGTGCGTGTGTATGTAGCCAAAAAAAAGATGTAAATAATTCTGGAAGAATAAAAGTAATATAATATTGATGAATTAAAAAGATTCATGAATTTTTTATAATGATATAACATATTTGATTCATTTTATAGGTTTGTATTTAATTTTTTTTGTTTTCATGTTCATTTCAAATTAAAATTATATGAATTGTTCCTAAAATGAAATTAGTAGTATTTTTTCTATAATAATATTTTATTAACTTATTAATAAAACATAAAAACTATTAAATATTAAAATTATAATTATAAATGGTCAAATATTTCATCAATTCTAATTTTTGAGAAATTTTTCAACTTATATGGAAGATAATAACCCTTTAATATAAAAAAGACATTGTCATAGTTATGGATAAAATAAGTTAAGGAAGGGGTTAAACCAAAACATAATGATAAAAATGATATATAAAACTATAAAAATATTATTGAATTTTTATATTAAGACAATATATTCCTTATATTTTAATAAATATAATTTTGGAACTATTTTAATGGACATAGAAATTTAGTTTTTATAATATTTTCTATAATTCAACAATTATAATTCTAGATATTTTATAATAAAAAATATTTTCTTCAATGATTGAAATTTCATAAAAATCATATCATAAACCAAGTAAATTTTGTTTGTTTTTAAATAATATCACTAATTTTTTTTATTTTTATTTTTTATTTTTATGGTAATTTTATTGACAACTATATATTAAAAAACAACGCCATCAACATAATTGTCAAAAGGGTTAATAGATGGTTGAAACTAATTATATTGGTGGAAATGATTCAAAAACTTGTTAAAAACTTATTTTATGAGATTATCTATACTATATATAATATTATATTCTAATTATATCATTTTGGATCCATTTTCATTGATAAATAATTTTTATTAATTTAATATATTGTGTAACTCTTAGAGTGCCCCTTTTCTCACTTGAAAAAGGAACCTCCTCGCTTATCACTTCACATATCATGAACCATTGTGTTGGAAATTTAAATTCCCAAATACCATAATTAAATATTTTTCCATTTTCTATATGACATATTTTTAATATAATTCTAACCATATTGGGATTACGGTTCATTGAAAAGAAAGTGTTCTGATGAAGAGTTATAGCCTTTAACCGAATTTTTTAGTTTTATTTCTTCTTCTACCTCCATAAAAAATCTTCAAATATTTTCAAATAATTAAACTAGTATATTACATAAAAATTTATGTTATTTTAATAATTTTTAGACATATATTTGTCTCATTTTCCATAAAATGATAAATAAAACCATCATTCAGGTGTATAGAGTGCTACCACCTCACTATCTTATAAAATTCATTTTCTATAAATACCTAAAATGGATCATTATAATGATAAATTTAATTTATATATGTATATATGTAATATTTAAGACATAATTATAATTATTTAATTTTAATATATCATAAATTTTTATACATTACCATCCATTTTATAAAGATAAAATTATTGGTTTGTACTGTGGATTACCACCTTCACAAAGCGATGTGATTCATTTTTCATCATTGCATTAATTGGATGGTATATATAAAAATTTTAAATATATAATATTATATTTATGATACAATCATAATTATATAAATATAAAAAAATCATTAACCTTTTTCCCTCATGTTTTTTGAAAAATAGGAGTGTTACTTATTTGTACTTACGACCTGTTCTCTCCGTGGTTGTAACAAAATTCATTTTTTATAAATTTTATTCCTGTGTAATTATAATGGTTTCATTATTTTATAATGATGATAATTATTTAATAAATATTATTAATGGGATTAGGTAATAATGACCCCTTTTAACATGGTCAACACACTAAAGTCATTTTGAAATTATAAATAGAATTTCTTCAAAACTCACAACATTAAATTAAATGATGATGTAATTAAATATTTCATTTAATTAAAATAAATAAATGGTTTCTTAATATTTGAATAATACTTTTATTTTTTATTAATAAATAAAATAATGATTTAATATTATTATAATGGTGTCCAAGGACATATATAGAATATCTAGACTCCATCTAAGGGATTTGATCTCAACTTCCCTTTATTGAGGCATATTTTACTGGTATGAACCAAATTTATTTTATATGGTGTATACATTACAATATTTTACATTTTATATCATCAATATTTATTAAACCATTGTATTTATTATTTTAATTCATATTATTTCATTCAATGGTATTTTACTTGTATGTTACTAAGTGGGACGAAGTTTCTTAACTAAATTTACACTTATTATGATATAATTATACTTTATTGACATTGTTTTGTCATAATTATATAGTAATTAATCACAATATTATGATATTATGTACCGAATGTTTTTATTTAGATTTAAATATATTTATAAAATCAGTTCAGGGATGCATTATCTCTTCAAAAGTAATGGTCTTTCGTGGTGTTTTCATTTAATTAATCTAATTTTCCTAAGACATGTTTCATATCATGCACTATTATTTATTTCACTGGGGTTCATAATACTTAATGAATTAATTTTTACATATTAAATCATGTAATTATTTGGATTTAGATATCCATATCACATTTATTCTTTTATTAAATTTTTATTCCTAATGTTAGTGATGTGGTAACGGTGTCAAGTTATAATATCATTAAATTTTGTGATTGTTTATGATCAATATTCATTTAGGTGAAACCACATGTTATTATTTTATTAAAAAGATATTTTATTGCATTTTTTATGTTAATCATTTCTGTTGAAATGATACATGTCAATTTACATCTTTATTCATTAATGAAACCTAAATAATTTTTTTGTAAGTGATACTAATATTCAATCTTTTTTTGGACCAGGAATCGTTCTCTTATATAAACATGTTTTCTAAAAAAATTGTAATTATATTTTATAAACATAAAATATGTATTAATGATAAGTTACATGAAATATAACCATATGTTGAATTATTTTAAAAGGAAAACTGTTTACATTTTATTTAGGGGTCACATTTGACACTTTTTATAAAAAAATTTAAAACAATGATTATTTTTAACATTTATGACATGAAATAAGAACCACCTTCACTACCATTATTTTATTTTATGCTTCATTAATAATAAACTAAATTCCATTTCAATGAAATTTTTTTCTCAATATTTCGTTAATTTTTAGATTTTAAAATTGATTTTCAATGTGGAAATGTATTTTTTGTAAGAATGATGTAATGAGCTTTTAATTTTATTTCTATTCATAAATGATAACATCCCTTGTAGTTATTCATTCTCCAATGGGGATTTTTTTTTATTAATTCAATTAAAATTCCATATATGGATGGATTATGATTATTTAAATGAGGGGTTTTAAATGTGTTTCTATTCAACAAGTTAATAAATATTTGAATGGAATAATGACATTTTATATGATTTTGATGATGAAATTAAATCTCTATTTAGTATATTAATTTTATTTTTATTTGAAACTGTTTATCATAATGATTTGTTGGGTTATTAACAAAGGATTCTTGGTTATATTATAAACGAAATATGGGTTTTTATGTTATAAACTATGTATTGGTGGGTCCGTTACAGCCCTCCAATGCATGGGTTAAAGTGATAGAGTTAACTGGTATTTGTTTCCCCTAAGACATTGTCAAATTTTCACATAAAGTTAATCCAATTTCAGTAGTGATTTTAATGATTATACTATAATGATTTTCTAATAAATCCATACTTTATCATTATCCTTGACATGGGTTTTAATGGTTATTAACTTATATGACATTTCATGGATCGTGATTATGGATTTCTATGACTCTTTCCTTTATTATAGATTTATGAAATAACATGTGTTTAATAGTCCATATTATGAATCATATGCATTTTTTATATTACACTCATGTTCTTTTTTATTTCATTATATCGTTATACTCATATTATGATTACTAATGAAATTAAATTTTCAACGCTTCTATTTAACCATAGTGAGATTTTAATATCACCATCACTGTGTTTTATTTTCCCTATGTTATAAAAAACATGAAAACTTATTGGGTTTCAGAATGGTTCAGCATTTCATGAATTTTATGTATAATTTATATGAATTAATATGGATAAGGAAAATATAAAATAATTATACAAATACCTACTTCAATTCATTGATATTGTTTTTGTAAGAGTTTTTTCAATCATTATAAAATTATAAATCTAAAATGTCCTTGGGTATTTAAGTGAACCCATTATTGAGATTGTTTTTGTAAGTTTCATACGTTTGAAATTTAGTCAGGTTTATCTGTATCAATTATTTAAATGTAAAGATGTTGTTTTAGTAGCAGATCTAGAAGTGTGGGTTAGAGGGTGTTATAAGAAAAATTCTTCTTGATATCCTACACCCATACATTAATATACATATATCTATACTAAAAATCAATCTTTAAGAAATAGTCGGATCTCATTACCTAGAAAAAATAATTTGTAAATAGTGAGAAGAGGATAATGGTTCTTGAACATCATCGGATTTAACTACTAATAGTTTATACGTAATACCATACCATTATCTAACTTTTAGGAGAATAATACAAGGGCCCACACTGGGAAAAATAGAGTTAGATGAATTGTTTCTATAATAAATCATTAATATGAATCCATAACTCATAGATATCATAGGGTGATATCAGATAAGTATCCATAAAAACTGGGGAAGAGCCTTATTTTAACTCTATTATAAACATTACATTTCTTTAAGTTTGTATGTCCATAACCTCTTTGGGTTAGGTATACAGAAACATGAAATTGACTCTAAGGAACTCTGTTATCTATGCCTATTCTAAATCCAATGACAGGGCTCTAATATGAGACCTGAACTACTCCACAATTATCTCACATCCCCAAGACACAACAAGAAAAATTATTTTTCCTTTGAATGCCGTAGTCAACACTATATTAATTGATTGCCTCATCACATTGAGTTCTAAGGCATGGACCCAGGAGGTGTTTGAAATGATTTAAACACCCCAAAACAAAGTAAGTCATAATTGATAATTTAAGATAATGAAATAGTACCTCATAAATTATTTTTTCCCTATAAAATTAGAATATCCATTACATAATTTTGTCCAAGTTAGGATCCTCTAACTTCTTGTAGGATACAACATCCAAATACATAATAAACCATATTAACGTGACAGTGATTAATATCATAACGCTGAATTTTACTGTCACTATCTCTTTTTGGTGAAATATAATCCTAATTCACCAACTAATTATATTTCCTCAAAGAAAACTATTTCTATGAGGGATGGTAAATAATCATGCTTCCCTACCATGTTTGGCCAAATTAATGAATAAAAAATACGGTTAAATCAGGAAGCAATGACATATGGAAATAATCATAGGAAAAAAATATTCTAGAAGGTGAACAAAATGTGTTATCCTATGAGAAATAAGAGGAAGAAAACTAATGAGGCTAACTACCAGGTGGTCGAAACCTCATAAACAATAACACTAGGATCCACCACCAATAGTCTTTCTCCTAGAAAAAATATTGTATGTCCCCAAATAGGATGACCCCAACAACATCATTTCCCTCCTCATTGTCCTAAGTCGAGTTGGAATTATTACTTGGCCTAAGGCAACATACCAAAGATTCCAAAAGATGGAATGAAATTCCAAGGGCATAAATATATATGAGGGATGATTTTCACATTGAAAATAAAACAAACTCAGCCAAGGATACCATTGAAAAATCACCATATGATGCATGATGAACATTTAATACAAATCATGTAATGCCAAAATACAATAATACCAAACCACTACATAACCAAAATTAGAGTACCAAATAGGAAGACTAAACTTAATAGCTCAAGGACTCCAAATACAAAACAACATAGACCTACTCATTCATAAAGCTCCAAATACCCAATATTGCCCAATGTTTCATGATAAATCACAAAAAAATGGGATATGTTTCTTTTACCATGGTCTTGATAAAAAATATCTACAAAAGGAAAAAGTGCCAATGTAGAGGGAGATTAATGCAACTCTGTGGGTTTTTCCAAAATGACTTCCCTACTCATGCCACTAAGATAGAACATTTTGGCACATTTATATAGGGAATTTATATAAAAAATATTTAAACATTTGATAGTTTATATCCAAAAACAAAAATATTTTCATACCAAAACATTTTCCAGTGAAAGAATCCAAACAACTCTTTAAATCATTTCAGATTATTTTTTTGAATACCCATTCCATTATTCACACACAGGACCCCATATACGCATGCTTCAGTGAAAGTTCCATACTCCTGAGAGGTCTCTCATCCATCCACTAAGTCGTCACTAAGTGGACAATATGATTTTTTCTTAATGGAACACACCTTTTATCTAGGCCCATGTCCATTGTACCCAAATTATATACACCCCTTATTCATGGTCACACTACAAGAATGAACACACACCAAATCATGCATGTCATAATCATTCCAAACCAACCATTTATTCCATTTCTATAAAAGAACAATTTTATTAAAAAACTCTCCCAAAAAAATTTCTATAAATTAATAATATTTAATATTTTAAAACATCATGTTAAAATAATTAAAATAAGAACTTTAAACAACAACCAATTGTTAAAAACCACAAACCATCACTAAATAGGTGTTTTACATAGATTGTCACATTTATTTCATAACTAATTTCCTGAAATTCAATCAATTTGTATCTAAGACATCAATTTTTAATAAAAGGTGTTGATAGTGAATCCACATACCTTAGAAACTATGGTGAAACTGAAGAATGCCACAAATTCTTTAACAAAACAGGGTTAAATATCCAAGAACCCAACTTATATATTGTTGGAAAGCATTAACAAAAACATATATCATCATGATTGACATCAACTATCAAAGATCTATCCTCAATATAAATGATCTATTCATAAAAGGGAGGGAAGAATAATACATCTAAGGGGAATGACCAAGAACAGAGAATTACAGAGGAATCCATCCTCCAAAGCACCAATTTTATAGAACATATATCTCCAAAATTGGATGAGAAATTATCCATAGACATTGGAATGATTAAAAAAGATTATGGGTATAAATTATTGAAAACTAAGGGGATTAATTGAAAAACTATGTGAGATACACTTCTTTAGGATCTAACTTTTGACTATGTAGGGATGAGTCATACCATTAGGCCAACCATGTGTGAATGGTGTTCCAACCACTATCTCACCAATACCCTTCACATGGTTTGATCACATGGTTAGACAACAGATATTCTAACCTTTTTTCCCTCATTTCCACTTTTCACGCTTACTCCTAAGCATCCACATAGTTTTCCCATATCATGTACCTCACTATGTGCCTAGAAAAATCCAATTTTCTTTATTTTCATTGATTCTTAATCGTGTTTCACAATTTCTACTAAATGCACTAAGACTGTGCGCCTCTATAAAATTCACAAAAATATTCAAAAGTCTTCCAATCCCTCTAAAAATTCTCCTAAACACATTATTCACTTAAAATAAATAAATGAATGGTTATATAAATTATTCCATTTTAGCTGAATTCCTCACACCATTTGACCTTCCATCCCTGAAAATTAAAAACCCAGTATTTCCCTAAATGATTTTGCGCCATTTTGTTATTATTTCTTTCAACCATTCGCATGTTTCCTCATGAATCTAACTTTGTATCCACTGACCCCTCACTAGACTGATTATTTTCACATGAAATACATTCTATTTCTTATTCACTATATGTATTAACACATGTATAAATAAATAATCATACTTTAGGTGAACATGATCCCATTAAATCACAAGTTCAAAATATGGATGATACTTTTCTAACTAAGATACATGAAACACATTATTCATTTCACAGAACCATGGGGGAAATCCAACCAATTTTACACCCCACAAACCAATCCAAGTATCTCAAAAGTTCTTATGTATCAATGAGATAACTTTCCGTTTTTTTCAAAATGAAGATGTAGAAGTCTAGGAGAGATTCTCAAGAACACATGATCACTAACCTCAAATGACAATGACTATCAATGATTTTCCACATATGATTTTTGATGAATCTGATTAGTCTCCACCATATTCCTGATCAACTAAATCTTGTCAATTTTTTCATAGACATGCTCTGCCTAACTAGTGAAGTATCACCTATTTCCACCCAAAAAAAGTGGATAATGACACGGAAACCAATAAAAATATTTACTAGGATCCATACGTATCGAGTCCAAATAACTATTATTATACATAAAAATTAAATAATGTTACATGGTCTTCCCGTAAGCCACAAAAATCCATTAGAGAATCCCACAACATGTCATCCATCATTTGTATCATCCTTTCACATTCCTCATATGTCTAAGGGTGATACACCAAACTTATATTCAACTGAGCCCGAAGGTATTGTTGTAAGGATTTCCAAAAATGAGATATAAACCATCGATTAAGGTTTGATATTATCGAAACTGGTATGACATGCATCGTTACCACTTCATAGATATATAGTTTATACAAGTTGACCACCATATGATATTCCTAAATAATGACGAAATGAGCTTACATTATAAGTTTATCCACTATCATCCATATGGAACCAAATTTTTGAACCATTCATGGGATACCTATTAAAAAGTAAATGGTTATCTATTCCCATTTCGAAATAGGGATAGGTAACGAATGAAACATACTCACTGGTTGCTACTTCATTTCCATAACCTAATGGTAGGTGATGCTTCTGGAAACAAACTCATCCAACATCCTTTTCATTTAGACCCACCAAAACTATGCTTTCAATGAATTGTATATCTTCTAAATAATAGGATGATCATAACATCTCGAATCATGGTAAGAATGAAGAATTTATTCCTAGAAAACCAAGGCTATGACCATTTGATTTTTAAACTAAAACACTGAACTCCCATCCATATTTCATCACATAATGGTATCCCCACCATTATGTTTTGGCCTCATTGCAATACATTCAGAATCAGATGTCTATACCTATTTAATTATAGCAACTAATTAATGAACAAACAAAACTAGAATGAAATCTGCAACACTTCCTTGGTATTCAAAATCCAAGTGTATTTCAGGTATAAATGATGTCAACTACCACGGATCTAAAGATTCTTTTTCCATATAAGCATATGACTTCTTGATTAATGTATCTACTTGAAAATTTTAATTACCCAATATATATATAATGTCAAATTCAATCATTTGAAGATACTTCGACCATATTATTTTTATCAAATTCAATTATCATTTTGTGAAAATTTGTTTCAAGATCTTGTGATCCATAAACACCATAGATTTCCCGCCAAATAGTTAAGGACGCCAAGTCTCCAATGAATAGACTAATCTAGCCATCTAAAAAATCTGTGTTGGGTAGTTTTTCTCATGAAAACATAATATTTTTGATCCCGAAGAAACAACATGATATCCCTACAAAAAAAAAACAAATCCCAACCATGATCCAGAAGAATCACATTACACCACACACCAATGTATTGATTTTAGAATTATCAATATTAGTGTTAATGTAAGTTAAACCTATATCTCTTTAAAGGGCTTATGTCATTCATCATTACATTTAAATGGGACATTTTTCCTCATCAAAACTGTCATATGAGAATATATTCATAATAATTCATGAACAAAGGTTTGATAATAACCATTAAATCCATGGAAACTACATATATCGATTAGATTCATCCATAGTTTCCGTGATATAAAATCCATTATCTTCTCGTGATCCATTGAAACACCCATTTTAGAGATTACATGGTCAAGGAACCATACCTATTGTATTAAAAAATCAATCTTTGAATATTTTTAATAAAAATGATTATGTCAAAAAATTTCTTTCACTATCACCAATGGTTTCTCATTCTCATACCATATCCTTGAATATATAAATATTTCATCAATAAAAACCACAACAAAAGAATCCAGATATCACTGAAATGACTAATACATAAATTCCATACAGACTGTCAGTATATTCATAAGACCCAAGAAAATAATAAACACTCATTGTGTAAATATCATCAACCAAAAGCTATTATGGGAATATCCACATTCTGAACCTACAACTAGTGATATCTTGATCACAAGTCAATTTTAGAGAACCATTCGGATCCCCTAATTTATTCGAATAGATCTTCAATGTTTGAAAGAGGATAATGATTCTTTATCATAATTTGGTTAATCTTACTATTATCTGCACACAACCGAAGAGTTCCATTGATCTTTTTGACAAACAAGACCGATTCAACCATGAAAACATGTAAGGCTGAATAAACCCTGGTATTTATAGTTCTTAAATAACACATTAAATTCCATTAACTCTATTATTTCCATTCAATAATATGGTTGTTAGATAGGTCTTGTACCTATGAAGTGATCAATCTTGATATCCACTTATCTTTTGGGTGGAAACCCAAAAAAATATTCTAGAAAAACATCTTTAAAATGATCGACAACCATTGGAAATATATTATATTCGATATATTACATTAATTTTAAAGTCAATGAAGACAAATGGTTTGAGATAATTCAAATTTTTGGTTCCAACAATCATCTTACACATGCCTTTACATTCTTGTCTCTTCTATAGATCTTCAAAATACCATATTTAATCGTAAAACCAATATTTCTTCTACAAAAATTGATGTGATTCTATAATATTTTCAACCAATCCATACCCTGTAATATTTCATAGACATCCATATAAAGCACCGAGAAATATCATATCCTAAAAAATCTATAAAAATTTATAGAACATGCTCAACACATAATGAATCACCATTCTCCTTGACTAAGAGGAGTTTTTCATTTCAAAAAAACATCATATCTACATTTAAACACATCATATCAACTAAATGATAAGAAATGAACAACATGGGATTCACATGTTTATAAACACATGCATAAGGGTATAATTCAAAAGATTCACACTTCTCACCAACAATAGCATATATTGATCATCAACAATCACCTTATAATATCTATACAAATTCATACTCTATGCACTTTTTTCATTATTTCAATGTTGAGGTTGTACTTCCTGAGGTATAAAGGTTTTCCCAGAATCATCATGGCCAGCTTGGTTCTAATAATGATAGGTATTCTTATGAACTCTTCCCATAAAAGAATATGATTTCTATGATACATGAGAAGTTTCTGTAACACCCATACTTAGGGAAATTTAATAATAGCCTTAATGATCCCAATCTGATTGCAATTGTATCATTATCTAGGTGGCTTGTACACCCTCGCTCATGTGATCGAATAAACAACATTGGAAACATCCATCATTACACTTAGTACATGGAAGAATATTCAATGATCCATCCATTTGATTCTAAGTCAATCTAATTCCTAGGAAATTATTTTCCCTCTTACTCTTATTTTCAACATTATATTTCCCACCATTTTTTATAGGTGACAACATGATTCCTCCACTAGTAACATCTGATATATCCCATTCAACCATTATCTCTCTATTGACCGTCTTTGTATACTATGTTATAAAAATCATGATAATCTTAGAGTGAATATCCTACCTCATCATGGATTCACAAATGTGTTCCTTTAAGGACACACTAGTTGTAACATCATCTAAAAAGTAAACTAAATTCATAAATTTAGCCACATAATCTTCCATTGAGAGGTCTTACTACATCAGGATGATAATTCTAGTGTTATTTAAATTCAGAATATATGAGGATATAATATTTTTGATGAATTTTTTAAAAAATAATCACATGAAATTCCTCAATCTAATGAACCTAAACTAATATCTCGCACCATTGGTGTGAAAAATCCTTCAATCATATGTCACCAACATGAATTTTAGAACTACCGTTGTGCCAAGGAAATAAAATATTTTATTTATCCTTTTTATCGACAGCTCTATCTTCACTAGTTTATAATCAACATAAATTATGGGCAGATTTTTCATCTAGAATTGAATTTAATGATCCAATTTCCATGGTTTTACCCATTGATTCCCTCTATCCATAGAATAAAAATCTTGAAATATTCTCATAATAAAAAATTAGCTCACATGTGGCTTAGGTGGAACCACATTCCTAGTAACCTATTCCAGTTGATTTCTTGGATACTTATCTGGTTCCATTTTCTATAAACACAAAAAACACCTTGGATTTCACACTCTATAAACTAAAGGCATAACTATATCAAATTCTTCCATATCACATATCACAAAATTGGTTTCTAAAATTATTCATTTCTATATTTAACCATTTATGAAAATTCTACCATTCTTCTGAGAATAAAACCGTTTACAAAATACCACTACAATGTAGTTTCCATAATCAAAAATTTCAAATAAAATCAACACTTTTTACCAAATAATCATCATTTTTTCACAAAATCACAAATCATTACACAAAATAAAATTTGAACTCCTAGTGAGATGTCATTTATAACAATTTATGTCATTCTGGTGTAATTAGACAAATCCAAGACAATGATATTAAAACTCTTATAAGTATCTTCAAAACATTTATGTACCATACTTCTTAGTAACATGAAGTTCAACATAAATAGTTTAGCTGTATATTTTTACATCATACATTTCATGTCTCTAAATTCCTAATAATTTTTACTATCCAAACTCAAGAACTAAAAAATAATTAATTTCAACTCCAAGACCAACAACAAATTCCATTTTTTCCAAAATGAATGAATGACTAACCAATTGTGATACAATTTGTAATTCAAGAACTAAACAAGATGATACTGCATGTAACATCCTCCTGATCCTCATTGGATTGCTTCAATGTTGAATTGCCACTTTTCCTTAGGTGATATTCCCATGACACTAGCATTTGGAAATAAATGGAAAGGCCTTAAATATATTTCAAGGATGATTCTCCTTTTGAAATTAAACCACTACAATAAAGTATATAATTTTTAAATAACTATATGATGCATGTTAACAATATAATACAACTTATGTAATTCCAAAAAAAACAATATCTAACCACACCATAACAAAAATCAGAGTACCAAAGAGAAAGACTAAAATTAAAATCTCATTGCCTCCAAATACATAACTCGATAGCTCTCAACATTCTCTATGCTCCAACTCCATAATATATCTCAATGTATCATGATGCATCACTAAAAAATGATATAATTTTCTATTACTTATGTCTTGATAAAAATTATCTACAAAAGAAACAAAGTGAGAAAGTTGAGGGTGGGTAATGAAACTTTATAGGTTTTCCCTAGATGACTTCCCTACTCATTACAGTAGGATAGAAAATATTAGAACATTTATATAAAATAATTTCTATAAAACCATTTAAAATATTTAATAGTTTACCACCAAACATGAAACAATTTCCACACCCAAAAAAATTCTATTGAATGAAACAAAACAACACTTTAAACCATTTCACATTTTCTTTTAGCTAACTTATTCCATGGTTCACACACACACTAAATTTCACACATATGCATTCTTCAATGAAAGTTCTATGCCTATGTGATGTCTCTTTTCCATCGACTATATCATCATTAAGTGTCCAATTTCCTTATGCCTTAATGGAACAAAACCCTTATAGAGGGTCACATTCCTTGTACCCCAATGGTAAACACCCCTTATTCTAGGTCACTAAGGAAACACGAACATCCAAAAACCTATGTATGCTGACAAAATTTCAAACAAACCATTTCAATCTATTTAAAAAAAACTTATTTTTAAAACTATTATAGAAAACATTTTTAATTAAATAAAACCCAATTATTATTTTAAAGAATCATTTTAAAATTATTAAAACATATTCTTTAAACAAAAAACAACTTCTTGAAAACCAAACAACATCACTAAATTGGTTTTATACCATAAATTGAACATCCATTCCACAAAAAATTTCATGAAATTAAATAAATTTTAATCTAAGCCTCCATGTTCTTATAAGATGAGGTGACAGTGAAGCCACCTAAATTGTAAAATATGGTAGAAACAATGATCATCACACAATCTTCAACAAAACAAGTTTGAATCTCCAAACCCCACCATAAAAATTATTCCCTATCATCAAAATAGCCATATATGATAATGATTGGAATCAACCATCATAGATATATTTCTAATGGACTAGATCTAAGTATCCAATAAGATAAAAGTATATATTAAGAAAATGACCAATAACGTAGACATACCAAATAATAAAACCTTAACACACAAATATGTGCCAATAGATCACTCCTTGGTCGAAGGGTAAGGTCTCCATAGCTTTTGGGAAGAATAAAACCCATATTAGGGTAAACAATATTGAAAAAAAGGGTTTAAGCGAATCCCTAATTGAGATCCACTTTTGTATCATATATCTTTTAATACATCATGGTTGGGTCACATGGATTGTAAAAATGTGTTCCTATTGTGTTCCAACCACTACCTCCAGAAGACCATTCAGATGGTTAGGCTACACAGTTAGACAAACCATGAATCCGTGTTTTTCATCCATTACACATTATATGGGTTATCCTAGGTGGCCACATGGTTTGGCCAAATCATGCACCTTACTAGTGCCCTCCCAAATCCCACTTTATTCCTTTACATGGTTTATTAAAAGATATTCATAGTTCCTAGTAACTATGATAAAATCATACACCTCTATAAAATCACCAAAATACATTTAAATGTCTTCCAAACCCTCCCAATCATTACCCAAACATATTATATACTAAAAATTCCTTAATGAAGGGATACTTATTTGAAAATATGAGTTATAAAACCCCTATTGAGTATATATCCTATCAGTGACCTCATTACTCTTGTACATGTTTATATATGTGGGAAACGTAAATGGGTTCATTATACATTGAATAATTGGGAAGGTTTCCTCCTCCAAACACGAATCCTTAAACTCGTAATCATGAAATATATTAGGGGGTAAATAAATGAAGTTCCTTAAATATAATCTTATGTTTCTTCATACTCTAAAAACCCTAATTAGGAGACAAAGAGACTTCCTTATTCACCATCCTCATCACCAGATAATATAACTCTTCTTTTAAATACTCCTATAAATAATCCATAAAAACACTAATTTCTTACGTTCCTCAAGACACATGATCCACCACTATGGAAATACTTCCCACATATTACCAATGAATAACAGTACTCGAGACACATCGATATAATAATTCATATTGAAATAAATATATCTCCTATAAAAAATATTACAATTATATAGATCAGATATTTTACCCTCATAATCAAATAACACTTGATTATGGAACTCACATAACCACTTCCTCTAATCTCATTACTCCTCTATCATACCAAACCTTTAATGATAAACTGGATCAGCCAATTAAACCTCAATAATCTAAACCACTCACACACAAAGACCTATTAGAATATCTAATTAATCAATTGATTTTTTTCAAATATATTTTTCCAAAATCATACCTAATTCAAACACAAATGAAAATAATAATGATGAATATACCATACCTTAGCCTCTAACCTTTATGAAAAGGCACTTCACTGAGTCATTTAGTAAACTAAAAATCAATCCATTAGATCCAGGGAGCCCTAAAATATAGTTTCAATGATGGTATCTTATGCCCACAAAACCCACCAATACGAACTAGTACCATTTCCCTATTGAACCATTTAATTATAACAAGATTATTTTTCTATACTCCTATATTAATATTAGCCAAATGAATTTGTAAAACTCAAACATTATCCTTCTCCATTTGGGAATCCATCATGGGATAAAAAAAGATGAATGTGACCATTGAGTCCCATCACAAAAAGTCCTCAGGACAGATACTACAACCATAGTTATAAAACCTGAATAAGGAATATATTACCCTCAAATATCCTACAAGTACAAATTTTAACAACCAATAAATACATACATAGAAATTAAAAAAGAACAAAATAGTCCCTCGATGAATTATAAAGGAATGCAAACTAAAATTAAATGATAAAATAAAAATAATAATTAATTGGTTGTGACTCAACTGCTAGTCTTATATTCAAATATAGTATTTCCCATATTAGTCACAAGACTCACACTCAAATCATGAAAAATATTTCATATATATATCTGTGTGTGTGTGTGTGAGTGTGTGGTAATAACATTTAAACTAAGTAGGATCATACTCATGGCCTCTCATGTAAACATTTAATAATATAATAAAATATCTTACAAACAGACAATAGGTTATCCATAAAATATCAGGTCATCTACCACTAATCCTCACTAAGGCTCACTCACAAACTGTAACATCCATGATTATTAACAAGATATCACAAATTTCTAAAAATGTGATCCTACACCAACATATCCTTAGGATTTCAACTATCAATAAAAATATAAAGTATATTTTAATCAATACACTTAATAATGAATGTGGTTACGGTCAAAGACCAACCTATAATGACATCATATAATGTCTGATGTCTTTTGTTGGAATCATTACATCTATATTGAAACCAAAAAAATTCTATAGTCCATTACCACATCATCCAAATCATTCCATATTCACCACTATGTATAATATCTCACCCAAACACCACACACATATATATAGTATATATATATGGTTATCTTCATATTGAATTAAATTAACCTTATGACCATATCCTACAACGTGTGTCCCCCACCTTGTACCAAAACCATCTTGTGTTACACCAAATGGAATATAACAAAAGAGTTTATAGCCATCCATGAGTCTTCACAAACCTATGTGTTGGGGAAAATGCCTAGAAACAAAAAAAATGGAATCAATAAGGTAATGAAACTCATTTGGGGTTTCTAAGGAAATAAAAATATAATACATCATACTTATGTATCATAGATTATCCCATCCAAGAGTATCTAAATCAATATTAATCTATCAGAACCAAAACTATAACTATACTACTTACCCCAAATAGAACAAATAGTACATGATTTTAATAAATTTTTATTAATCTTAATACAAATATTTTTCATTATATTCTGTTACTATTCATGATATATTTACTTATTCATTAACATTCTATATTTAATAAAATTAAACATACAAGAAATACCCATATTCACTCTATCAATTACCCATTTAATTTTATGGATAATTTTTTCATTTATAACCATTAATTAATTTCATTCAATCCATTCCCATTTTTAATTTTATCATTACCATGTTTTAGTTTACACTACTACCCTAAACCTAGAAATAATCCCATGAAAACCAGCCATTCCTTCATCCAATACCAATATATGTTTTCCTTATTTCAAACTAAATCAAGGAAATCATAAAAAAAATTATAAAAACCACACTTACAACCCAACCAGCTCACATAAATCACCAAACAAATATCCTTCAACAAATCCCATAATGACAAATTCCAACCCCACTACACAACCCACACTAATAGCCCGACCAATTTCAGGCCCATTAACCAATATATTTCAAAATTGATACTGATTTCCTTCATAAAAAATCCATGGACATAACATCAAACATATCTAGAACAATGTTATTTATGTGAAAACAAAAAATTATAATTTCAATATCAATCATTTCTCCATTTGAATGATGGTAAATATACCAATCATATTCTTTAATAAAATCATTTCATTAATGAATTTATGCCATTATCCCTTTATAAAGGTTCTTTCAATCATTTAATCCAATTATGTTTCCATAAGTGAGAGTGAACATAAAAAAATTCAAAACAAAAAAAAACACGAATATATTCCTATAGAACATCATTGAAATAATTAAACATATCACAATACCCTCATCCCATCAATTTATTTAAGTCTGATTGATTACCATTATTAGTCCAATCCATAATCCCCACCCAATTAAAACAAAATCATTTATATTCAATAATTTACATGTAATAATGAATATTTATTGATTCCCCAACCTCAACTAGTGCATCATGAACCGTTGTATTAGGATAACACAAGGAAGAGAAAATCATAAGATATGGATAATAAAAAAGGGGAAATTTGAAACCTATATCACATAAATCAACATCATATAATCATTTTAGTCTCACATAGTCAAACCATATTTAATAACCACAAGCTTTTTTAGATGATTAATATAGTGATGAACAAGAATAAAATGGGATGGAATCACCTTGGATCACCAATAATCAATCTCTTAAATCTGGGTATTCTATCCAAACCAGACACTTTAAATGATCAGCAATTATCACACTTGAGTCACCAAATAATTTTGACAAATAAAATAATAAGTAGTGGTTTTAATATTTTATTTGGAATTTATACTTAGTATGGAGTGAAAAAATCACCATGTGTAAGGGGTAGACCACATCACACAATCTATTTTTTCCATAAAACCAATGATATCCCTAATCTATTAGACAATAATGGGATCAATCAAACCTCCATCAAGAAAAAAATTCATGGATAATGAATTGATTTTATAAAACTATGATAGAAAAATGGTGTCAGGGTCTATTAAAAATTACTACTTTAAGAATTCTATCCAAACCGTGGTGGAATATAAGAAATACAAAACAGTGGTCCAACAACTAAAATGGGTTTTCAAACCATCACCCTAGGTCTCTATGAAACATAATTATATACCATGCCATAATGACTCCATATATAAAATAAATAATGTCCCAAGCACCTAGAACACCCCACTAGCAAGGATCGACATCTCTAGGATCCTTTAAATTCAAGTACACCATGACATCAAGAGTAATGAGAAATTTCTATTGAGCTAATGATTCCTATAATTAATTTTTTAAAATAATAATACACATAATAATAAATTAACAAAACATGATATTGATGTTTTACTATTTTTGATGTGTAGAATGGATTTATGGTAAATTTATTATTATTGGTTTTTAGTTGAAAAATGAAAATATTGAGAGATGATGTTTCATGTCATATTATATTCAATAAAATTAATTAATTTTAGTGGAGTTTATTAATTTCATTGATATATGAATAATTTTATTGAGTCCATAATATGATGTATTTTAATGTTTCAATTCCATTACAATTATTTCTCATGATCCTGGAATGTGACCATTGATGTTCGTTACAACAACATCTATTAAGTGGAATTTTGATCCACATTAAAGTGAAATCTATATATAATTGGAATTGTGAACACTATTTTTCACCTTAATGTTGTGAAACTGTATTTTTATGTGAGATATTTTGATTTTTTTAAAATGTTTTTGGCTGTTTTTATAAGTTCATCAATCCTTTTAGATTTTCCATTCTAATGTTATTTACCATTTTCTAATTGTACACTTTATTTTTTATTGAACGTGATTGAGAGTAACACCAAAAGGTTTTAAAAAAGTAAATGAAGTTTATGAATCTTTTTAATAATTAGATATTTATAACAATCCTTAAAACAAAATTTGTTTGCTTCTATATTTTGAATTTTGAAAAATGGCCATATATAATTATGTTCAGTACGTTATTTGGAGTCTGATGGAACCAACATATTTTTTGTTGAATAATAGCATACACTTATGAACAGTTATATGAATAGTAATATGATCCTAATGGATATTACATTTTATTTTTATTTTATTTTCATAAGGATTTATGATATTTACATCTTGGTTAATTTTTCGATGTGATATAAATGTATTTATAGAAATAAAATTGTTAATTTTTGAATTAAGTATGATTTTATTTAAAAAATAAATTTATAATTTTTAGAATTTTTTTCAAAAAATGGAGTTCATTTTTGAATTCTACATGTATAATAATGGTTAGGGTGATTTTTGGGGATTGTTCTGAAACATTTGATTTTTTTGGTGAATAGTAAAAATATAGTTTTGAGTTTTAGTGTGTTTAATGACATCATTAATGTTCTAATAATGATGTAATAATTATAGTAGACTTGTGTAAAGTAATATAAAATATTAGGTTTCCTATGTTTCAAATACCAAGGGAGAATACAATGGGTAATACCATGGTTTTACAAATACCACTAATGAGGTGTCCCTTAGAAATTATTAAAACATTCCCTCATTTTGGATATAAATACCAACCCATTCCTTCATTGAATTCATTCAAAATTCCTCTTCAATGATGATATGTCCTTATTACCTCTATATTAGTCCATACAATGTGTCATCAATCCCCCAAGGTCCCAAATTTCAAGTCTTAGAAGTTACTCAACAAGGTAAAAGAATTTTTAACATCTTTCTTTCTTTTTCCATCCATGTTCTCTTTTATGTGGTATAACTATCATGTTTCCATTCCATGTTATTATTTTCATTTTATTAAATATCTATAATGTTTTATTATTAATTTATGTATGGGTGACCCATGTCCCCTCCCTTTTTAATGTTATCTAAATCCTTCTTCCATAGTTGTTAGGCAGTCGAATTTTTGTAAGTAATTTCTCAATTATCCTTTTATTTCGAGTTCCTTTCACTTCACATTATTTCCACATATACCCTTATCCAGGTAGAATTAATGATAAAATATCTTAAATAATCTGGATTTCATCATGTTTAATGAATAATCACCATTTCATTTCTTCTCCTCTCCTACTTATTCAAGAGATTAATACATCATCCGTAATGAGTCGATTTACAGACATCTTGGACGATGTGACTTCAATTTCATTTACTTATTTCAAGTCTATTCAAGAAAACATTTATATGGTTGAACTAGATTATTTTTTATGAATTATATCTTATATAAGGTTCTAGAATAATTTTTTACACATTTTATTAATTTATTATAAAAAATGAGTTCTTTACTATTTAAGAATCATCAAATTGAAAAAAACAAATATCAATAATGCTTCGACTCATGAATCAACATAATTTCAGAATTAAAATTGATAAATAGTATAATTTTTTCTTCTAGAAATACATAAATTCAATTACATTCCAATTATATAATTTCACTTCCAATCGACACAATATTCATCATGAACAAATCATGGAAACCATATAAAGAACTCACAAGACACAATGTAAATAACAAAATATTCTTAATAAATGTGTTGAATGATGATGTAAAATGATCATATAAGGTTTTATAAATGTTAATATGTTTCATTAATATATTAATAACATTTTTAACCATTATAAAAGAGGTTCAAACACTTTTTAATGTAAGAAGAACCCGAGGTAAGGGGATTCTTAACACATTTGAATTCTTTGGGTTAACCTTCTTCATTATTCATTATGCGATATTAATATTTTTTGTGTGATGAATTTTTGTTTATATTATGTTTCACTATGTGTATTTATAGTGAATAAACATATCCATTATATTCAATTAATTTTCACCCCAATTATACTTTAAGGGAAGTTCTTTTTTAAATCCTTTTAGAACTATCTTTAATAAATTTAAAAATGATTGTTTTTTATATATATGGAATCTGTTGTTTCTCCTAATTTCAAAATACATTAGTACCATGATATGTTCCCTAGACATTATTTATGTTGGTTTTAGCCCATTATAGCTCTATATATGTTAGGTTGATCCCATTATATCTAAAGATATGTTGGGATGAGCCCATTATATCTTAGGATATGACGGGGGAGCTCCATTATAGATCTCTAATGTATTGGGTAATCCAGAGATGGAATTTGATCGATATGTTATTACATGTGTAATGGGTGAATGTAATAGTGATATGGTAAATATTCCCCAAGGAAACTACATGATTTTTCTATTCTTATGAGTTTTTTATGATTATGGGTTTTATTGGTTTTTATGTTATCAATTGATTAACACTTTATTTCTTTATATCCCTTATCGAGTTTTATACTCATCCAATGTTTTAAAAAAATCACATGATATAAAGATGGGTAATGGGAATTAGGGAGTCATGATATTGGATATCTAGTGTTGTTAAAGAAATCATCTTTTATGTTTTATTGTTTTATATTATTAAAAAAATGTATATTGTTTTAGTAGTATACTCTTGTATGAATGTGGTATGTCATGTATGTATGATATCCTAATTCGTTAAAACTATAAACCCGAAATTTTCCCTAATTTGTAATAATTTCTCTTTTTGTGAAAAATTTAAGATTAAGTAATGTTTTAAGGTTGGGTCCTTATAATTGGTATCAAAGATAGGTTAATATAACATTAGGGGTTAGGAATGTGTTAAAATAATACCAAAAATGATTGTCAAAATATGTTTATTAGAAATTTTATAGTATTTAAGGATTACCATGTTTCTTATACTATGTTTTTTCTGATAAGAATTTTTTTCTATAGAATAAATAGCTAAGATGAAGTAGGAAATAGCCAAGAGGCTAATTTCCGTACGAATCTACAGCCCGGAATGGTGGGAATTGAAACCTAACATTTCGTTAAAATAATGGATCTGCTGAACCAAGAAATAAATGGGGTGGTACCCATGCTTAAGAGGAACATGATCTAACTTGTAGAAACTTGTATTTTATGGAACATTTTATGAGGCAACATCCTCCAATATTCAGTGGAACCATAGATCCAGTGATAGCCGAAGGGTGGATCAATTATTTAGAAAATATAATTTATGCCATGGGATGTTCAAAATGTCAAAAGTTAATACTATATATTTATTGTTTGGAAGGTGAAGTCGATCAATGGTTCTCATTGGTTAATAATACCAGATAAATAGATGATCTTGACAGTCTGGAAGGGGATGATTTTAAGAGTCTTTTCTGGAAAAATATTTTCCCAAAATTATTCAACTCAAAATAGTGAAAAAATTATTGGAACTAATGTATAATGATAATGATTCCATGGAAACATATGAATACAATTTTATTATATATTCAAGGTACATACCGGATTGTACTTGGGATTTTGAATGTAAAATGAATAGATATTACACCGGTATGAATCCATTTTTGAGAAATTCTTTGGCCTAATGAGAGTTTAAAATCTATGAGAATCTTGTTCGTTGTGATCAAAATGTTCAGATGGAGTTTTCTGACACATATGTGCCTCATGATTACATGAATAAGAAGTGGTCTAGTTGGCAGGCAATGGGGAAGAACTCGTCAATGAAGTTTGGAGGTAAGAAAATGAATTTCTCTTCTTATGAAAAGTGTGGTAAAATGAATCCTATTGAGTTTCTTGTAAATTCTGGGAAATCCTATCGATATGGAATGTTTGAAAACATATCACCTTCATGCAAGTAAAATTATTTGAAAATTAATTATAAGCCGATGGTGTGATGCTTTAACTGTAAGGAATTGAGTCATTTTGCTAATGTTTGCATCAAGCTAGTCACTCATGCAGGGAATCTGTAAGATTGGAAGAAGAGGGGTTTGGTAAAATATTTTGAAACCACTTTTAAAGATTTTGAGCCATAAAATGAAGTGGTATCAGGTACATTTATTGTTTTTACTGATTTCTCAAATGTCTTGTGTGATTCAGAGTCTACACATTCCTTCATTTTTGAGAATTTTTTGGAAAAATTAGGAATTTAGCCTCATGAAATTAAACCATATCTCATGGTAAAAACACTTGGAGGAAATGTTTTTGTAAAGATAAAATATAATAATCTTCATATCCTTGACTTTGGAATGAGTTTCTTGCAAACCATATTGTTTTGCCTATAGTAGAGTTTGATTTTATTCTGGGTACGTACTGGCTTTCTTTTTGGCATGCTAAGATAGGTTACAGAGAAAAATAACTTGGTTTTCAGAAAAAAGTTTAGTTTGTTAACAAGAATGAAACCATAACTTTAATAATATATCAAGAAACTGATAAACTAATTATGGATGGGAATGAAAGTTATATTTTTAATATTTTTGAAGATAAGGGAACTATCCACATTAATGATATACTAGTGGTAAATGAATAAAATAGATGTTTTAACCGATGATTTTCTTGGTGTTATTCATAATCAATAGGTTGAGTTACTAATGACTTATTTCTTAATGCCAATCCAATTTCTAAACCCCCTTATCAAATGGATGAAATAGAACTTCTGTAATTAAAAATGAAGTAGAAGGAATTATTAGATAAAAGCTTAATCAGACCTTGAAGATAACCATGGGGTGCTCTTGTCTTGTTTGTTAAGAAAATTGTTGGTTCAATGAGGTTTTTAATTGATTATAGAGCTTTGAATAACATTATTATTAAAAAAATTATTCTTTGTCTCGTGTCAATGATTTTTTTGATCACCTCTAGGGAGAAAAAAAATTTGAAGGTTGACCTGTGGTTGGCATACCATCAGATGAATTTAAAGGATGAGGACATACTAATGACTGTGTTATGTACTATATATGGTCATTATGAATTTGTAGTTATGCCTTCTGGGTTTACTAATGCACCCACTATATTCATGAATCATATGAATAAAATATTTCATGAGTTCATCAATAAGATTGTGGTTGTGTTTATTGATGACATTTTTGTATATTTTAGAGGTAAAGAAGAGCATGAAAAACATCTAAGGGTTTTTTTTCAAAAATTATATAAAAATAATGTGTATTGAAAATACAAAAAGTGTGGGTTTTTTGTTTCAACAGATTTATTTTCTTGGGAAAATTTTAAATTTATATGGATTATTAGTTGATACTTCCAAAAAAAAGTGTTTAATGAATAGTCAAGACCTACAAATGATACATATATTTGTATTTTTCTTGGTTTAGAAGGTTATTAACAATGGGTTATTAAAAACATTTCATGGTTATCTAGCTCGATAACTAAGTTAACATGAAAAGGGGTTAAATTTTTTTGGACAGAAGAATGTAATGTTTTTTTAGGAACTGAAGAAGATATTAGTGAATGCTCCAGTTTTGGAATTGGCTTCCGAAAATGGTGAGTTTGTCATCTATAATGATGCTTTATTGAGGGTACATGGTTTTGTTATGATGAATAATGATCTGGTAATTTCTTATTCTTCAAGGAAACTAAATCCTCATGAGCTAAATTATCCCAAAAATGAGTTGGAATTGGAATATATGGTTTTTTTCTTCGAAAATCCGGAGGCACCATTTATATGGAGTCAATTGTCAAATATATACCGACCATAAAATCCAAAAGTATATATTCAATCATAAGGATTTAAACATGAGTCAAAGAAGATTGATTGATCTAATAAAGGATTATGATTCCATTATCACTTACCTTCTAGAAGAAGAAAACAATTTTTTGGATTCCTTGAGTTGAAAACATCATGCATCATTTACCATGTTACGTTTGGAACATGATCCCTTTGATTAATGATTTGATTAATTTTTGCTTAGATGTTTTCTTTGTAGGGAATACATGTGTTTTGTTTCGAGTTTCAGTGCAATAATCATTATCTAACAGAATTAAAAAATCGCATAATAATGATCGGGAGCTACAGAAAAAGGTTTAATTGGTAAAAATGGGTAAGTTTCCAGAATTTTACCTTGATAAAGACTGTTTTTATGATCTGTAAAAATGTTGTGTGTTCCCTATGATTCTCTGTTAATGAAATAATTTTTGTGTGAAGCTTATAGTTCTCCATTTTCTGTTCGTCCTAGAAGTACTAAGATCTACACACACCCTCATGAGTATTACTAGTGGGATGGAATGAAAAGAGATATTTCTAAATTTACTGTGAAATGTTTGAAATGTAAACAGGTTAAAGAAGATATATAGTTATAGAAGAGGATTATTTAGACTTTTCTAGTGTCATAGTGAAAATGGGAGAATATATCCATGGACTTTTTGGTGGGAATACCTCAGCCTTTTTGAGGTAAAAATGTGATTTGGGTTATTTTTGATTGGATGAAAAAATATACACATTTCCTTTCAATTCGAGATACAATGTAATTGGATCAGATTTCTTAGTTGTACCTCAAAGAGATTGTCAGGTTTCATGGAGTTTCTATATCCATTGTATCTGATCGGGATCACATATTCACTTATAACATTTGAAAGGGGATTCAGAAGTCGTTGGGCATAAAATTAAATTTCAATATAGCTTTTCATCCACAATCAGATGGGCGGTCAGAATGGATGATTCAGACATTAAAGGATTTTCTTTGAGCATGTTAAATGAACTACCAGGGAAGTTGGCATCAACATTTTAAATTAGTTGAGTGTTCTTATAATAAATTTTTTCATTCTACTATATAGATGGGACCTTTTAAGTCATTGTTTGGGATGTGGTGTCGAACACCAACTTTTTTGGATGAAGTTGAGGAAAGGATGTTAATGGGACCATAACTAGTAAAGGATGTGGCTAAAAAACTGAAGATGATCCACTAGAACATGAGGACAGCTTAGAGCAGGAAGAAAAGTTATACAGATAAAAAAAGGAATGACTTCTCTTTCGAGGTAGGGGACCATGTTTTTTTTAATATCATTCATTAGAAATGTGTGATTAATTTTTCTAAGAAAGGAATGATATGTATTCAATTTATTGGTATTTTTGAACTCCATGAGAAATTTGGACATGTTTTATACTCAGTAGATTTTCTTCCGAGTTTATCTTAGGTACATAATGTTTTTCATGTTTCATTGTTGAGAAATTACGTGCCAAATACATCTCATATCTTCATCCTAGAAGCAGTTTACCTGGAACAGAACCTTTCTTATAAAGAGAACCCATTTCATATTCTTGATCGAAGGGAACATGTATTTTGGAATAATTTAATCCATCAAGAAAGGGTTTGTGGAGAAACCACATGGTTGAATATGCAACATGGGAATCTAAAAATGTTATAAATGAAAGGAACCCTACCATGTTTAATGAGTAAATAAAATTGAGTAGACACAATTTCTAGAAGGAGAGATTAATGAAACATCCTAAGGTTTTTAAAAATTAAATGAAATTAATGAAACTTTGTTTAATTATATATTTATAACTATAATTTAAACATAATTTGATGCTTCTATGTTTTAAATTTCTAAAAACATTCATCTACCATTTTGTTCAATAAGTTATCTGAAGTCCGATGGAACAACCCTGTTTTTTTGTTGAATATTAAAATTCCATTATGAATAGTAATATAAATTGTAATATCACCGTAATGAATAGTAAATTTTCTTATTATTTTTCCCTTAACGCGTTATGTTAATTACATTTTGATTAATTTTTCAGTGGAATATAAAATTGTTATATAATTAAAATTGTAATTTTTTTAAAAAAGTGTGATTTTATTTAAAAATTAAATTATAATTTTTTATATTTTTTTTTAAAAAATAAAGTTCATTTATGAATTATAAACATTGAAAAATGGTTAGGGTGAATTTTTTGATTTTTCTGAAATAGTTGATTTTTAGGTGAATAGTAAAGATACTGTTTTCAGTTTAGCTGTGTTTAATGACATCATTAATGATGTAATAAATATGGTAAATATATGTACATTAAAATACTATATTAGGTGTCCCAAGATTCTAATACCATGGGAAAATATCATTTCAAGCCCATGGTTTTGTAAATACCACAAATGAGGTATCCCTTGGTAATTATTAAAATATTCCATCACTTTGGCTATAAATATCAACCCATTCATTCATTCCATTCATTCCATTCATTCCAAATTCCTCCTCAAAAAATATTTGGCCTTTTTAACTCCTCATTATTCCTCCCATGATTTCCTCAGGCACTCATGGTCCCAATATTCACGTCATTGGATTTACTCAATATGGTAAGAGAATTCTCAACTTCATTCTTTCATTTTCCATTCTTGTTCTCTTTTATGTGGTATATCCTTCAAGATTAAATATCATGTTGTAAATTTCATTTTATTATATATATATACTTTTATATGATTCATTTATGTATCGGTGACCTATTTCCCCTCTCTTTTTAATGTTATCGAAAACCTTGTTCCATAGTCGTTAGGCTGCTGAATTTTCATAAATAAATTTCTCAATTATTTTTTTATTTTGAGTTCTTTTCTCCTTTTATTATTCCATAATATCCCCTTATCCAAGATGCATGAATGATCCAATATAATAAATATTCTGTATATCATCATTTCTAAGGAATAATCAACATTACATTTCTTCTCTTCTCCGATTATTCAAGAAATTTAAACACCGACAGTGATGTGTCGATTTACCGACATCGTGGACAATGTGATTTCAATTTACATTACATATTACAAGTCCAGTTATGAAAGAATATAAATATAAAAACCATATTATAATATATTTATTTTATCTTATATATGGTTCTAGAATCATTTGGTACACATGTGATTAATTTATAATAGAAAACGTGTTATTTACGATCAAAGAATTTTCAAAATGACCTAAACAAATATCAATAATATTTGAACATATAAATCAACCTCATTTCATAATTGAAAATGATAAATAGTATAATTTATAGTTCAGGAAATATTTAAATACCATTCCATTCAAATTTTGGTGTTTCACTTATAATCAACAAGAATATCCATCATGAACCAATCATGGAAACCATGTAAAGAATGCACCCGACACAATGTAAATAACAAAATATTTCTAATAAATGTGTCAAAATATGTTGTAAAATGATCGTATAAGGTGTTATAAAAATTAATATATTTCATTAAGATATTAATAACACACTTCAAACCATTATACATAAGGTTTAAAAACTTTTGATGTAAGAAGAACTCGTGTTAAGGGAATTATTATCCCAATTTCCATTCATTGGTATAACCTTATTCTTTATTCATTATTTGGAATTAAGATTATTTGTGTGATTATATATTTATATTATTTTAAACTATGTGTATTTACATTGTATACACATATTCATTCAATTCTATTAATTCTCACTCCTATTATATTTTAAGGGGCTGTCTTTTTAAAATCTTTTTAAAACTATTTTATAAATTTCAAAAGTATTATTTTTTATATATATGGAATGAGTTGTTTCTACAGATTTAAAAATACTTTATTACCATGATATGTTCCTTGGAAATTATTTATGTTGCGTTTATCCCATTATATCTCATGATATGTTGGTTTGAGCCCATTATAGCTCAAGATGTGAAGGGAAATCCCTATTATTGCTCTCCAATGCATCGGGTACTCCAGAGATGGAAGTTGACGAAAATATTATTCCATGTGTAAGGGTGAATGTAAGAGTGATATGGAAAATATATCCCAAGGATATGAAATTATTTTTCTATGCATATGAGTTTTTAGGATTATGGGTTTTATTGGTTTTTATGTTTTCACATGACTAATGGTTTCATTATTTATATACCTTATTGAGTTTTATAATCATCCCATGTTCATAAAAATGTTTTCCACAGTACATATGGATGGGTAAGATGAAAAATGGAGTCATAATTTTTTATATTTAGTTTTGTTAAATAAATCATGTTCTATGTTTTAATGTTTCATATTAGTAAAAATGGATATTGTTTTAGTAGAATTCTTTGGTTTGAATGTGGTATGTCATGTATGTAAGATATCTTAATTCTTTAAAACACATAACCCAAAAAGATTCTCAATGTGTAATAATGACTGGTCTTGCATAAAAATCATGATTAAGGAAAATTATAAGGCTAGTTCCTTATATATAGGGCTTCAATAAATAAGAATAAAAGGGGTTATTTTATCCTATGAGAGCTAGGGTTTTAATAAAATAATAATAGATATTCTTATGATTAGAATCATTGAGGCCATTCTAGGATGTTAAGATAGATACAATGTATGGTCAGTTTATAATTTATGGCTTCCAATGATAAGAATATATGACACAATGGATAAATTTTATCGATCCTATTTACCCATTGTATTAAAAGTGTTGTTTTGTACTAATATCTTTTTGGAGTTTTGAGATTGTAATCCTTACTCTATACATAATTTTTAAAAAAATTATGTTTTTTTATTTTTTATTATTTTCATAAAGTATTCATATATTTCTAATTTTAGACATTCTAAATTATCACTATTAATATTAATTTAGTCTGGTAATGTATTATTAAATCAATTTTAATTTCCACTTCATTTTTTTAATTGGGTAATTTTTTATTTGATTGGAAGATTTATTTTTTGATAAACATACAAATTTAGTTGGATTATAATTGTATGTAAATTATGTTAACTATAATTTACCCCATCTTGTAGGTTTCTTACATGATCCTTCATAGTAAACCCTAAGTATTTGATTTTTTCTCTATCATCGAGAGAAAATAAAAATAAATATTTTTATTTATCATTGTCTTATCTCCAGTATTTCATATTCCTTAAGTTAAAAGTGTGGTAGATAAAAACATAATTATGGATAGAATACATGTTTAATCCATTGATCTAAATCTATATCATCATCGTGTTTTAAATATAATTTACTATGACTATTTTAATTACAACATGAATAATTTTATAATAAATACATTTGTGCAATATTATTCGATAAATATTAGACATTATAAAATCCTAGAGAAGGATATTTGTATGTTATCTGGAGGCAAAAAGTATATATTTTTTGAAAACAATAACATGATAAATAAATTTCTATTTATTATTATGATGAATAAACATATTCAAAAATCTTCTTGAGAAATAGAAAAAAATAATTTCGAAGAATTTGGAAATTAAAAAAAAATTAGCGTCAAATATTATTGAAACCAAAATCGGTACATTCTGTGTAGACTAATAAAATTTATTTTTTCATTCCAATTAATATTTTTCTAAATTACATAAAATTATTATAACTATAGTGAATAATTTTTAATTAAATTTTTAGAAATAATTAGGTCATGAATAATTGGTCAAAAGAATTATTGATATTATTCTGAATGAGTTGAGTATAACCATACAACATTCAATAATGCAAATAATTTTACTACATTGAGTATTGAATATGTAAAATGAATTAATATTCAATATCAAATTATTTTTTATATATATTATGATATAAAAAAAGATATATAATAATGTATCATTCGCGTATACTTATGGTGATATTACCTCTGTTGTTGTTAAAATTGAATCTACTGTATGGAAAAAAATTATAATCAAATTTACAAAACATTCTGATTATAGTGAATATAATGATAGTGTAAATGATCTTTATACAATTAAATGGAACAAAAATATGATTATTAGAAATAATAACTTCTCATGTGATCATTGAAAATAACGAGGGGAAATACCTGGGATGAATGATCCTTTATATTATATGTGTTTTGAATGTAAGAATGTTGTACATATATGTCCTCATTGTTTATATTTAAGAGTAAATTAATACAATCAATGAAATAATCTAAAGGTAATATAATAATAATTATGAAGACATATGAAACATTCTGTGCAATTAGTAAATATTATAATTTTAATAGATCTTTAGAATATTGTGATGGGAGTAAAAAAATTATTGCACACTATGTAAATATTCTTATGGATGAAAAGTGTATCCATGAAAAAGACACCATTTACTCAATATCAAATATTAAATTGAATTATTTGTTTTATTATACTTTATATGATTATTGTTTGACTTCATCATATGTTGAAATTGGAATATCATTAGACTGTGAGTAATATTTTTCTTTCAATTTATGGAATTTAATGATTTTTTAATCTTAATGAAAAGGAAAATAAAAAAATTGGAGAAAAACTATAGATGTTATAAATCTATCCTCTCTAATTTAAATAGTTATATCTCTGAAAAAACTTCTAAAATTTATAAACATTAATTAGAATAAAAATATAAACATTTTTCTTTTTTAACTTCGAATTATCAAAAATTATTTTTCAATCTGAAATATGATGTTATTAGTATGAAAAAGCATTTCCCTAATTATACTACCTATAGGGAAAGCTTTAATATAATTTATACTAAGTTAAAAATACTCAAAACATATAATATAATAAGTTATATATTGAAAAAATCACATTTTCAATGAAATTAAATTTATCCAAAGGGTGAAACTTTTAAAAATAAATTTAAAATATGAGGTCAATGAAAAAATAATTTTTTATAAAATATAGATAGGTGTTTAAAATTTCATAAAAGTTTTTTTGATCTTAGAACTATTGAAAAAAATGATTTGGAAAATTTTGGGTTTCTAATGTTCGATTTTCAAACATCTTCTAACCTAATAATGTTTGGGTATAGAAACAATATTATCCTAATTTTTTGAAAAATGATTAGTACTAGATGCTGGAATAAGTGGTAAATTGGATTTTTTTTCTTGATATATGAGAGATGTTTAGTGTAACTTTTTAAAAATGAAAAATATGAATTTTGGGTGAGTAAAATTTAAAAATAATGCATAAGGAGAAATAATAAAAATAGATCTTTTTTCATTCCGAGGAAAAAAATAATTTAAATTGATCATTATGTCCTATTAATTAATAAAAACCATAATGTTAACTATCATCTATGAACCATGGGTTATATATTAGTCTTCAGAAACGATAAATGTATTATTCAATGATCAAACTTTTTATTCACTCTATCTGAAGATAAGAAATATCTTTTATATACATTATATGTATAAGGACTATTGAATGGTAATTTACCTTTTTTAATAATAACCAAATATTTTTCATTTAATATGAATGAATGGTTGGGTCACTATAACTTTATTATATTAGAAAAACATTCTTGAAAATTTCATGTTAGTTAACTATACGAAGTCAAAATTTACTCTTCAATATTTTTGGAACATATAAATTTGGTAGGTAACATATGATTAGTTTAAATGCTCTTAAAAAGTATGAAATTATAATGTTTTATAGTTTATTCACATGAATTTATTAGGTCCTATACAAATTTTGAGAATTCATGGAAATAAAAATTTGTATGTTATAGTTAATGATTGTATTAGATTTATATAAACACATTTCCCTATAAGCGAATCGAAATAAATAATTTGTTTTAAAAATTTCCCATGATATTATTAAACCTGATAAAAAATACTTCTACTTACTGTGAATATAGATCATGGGTGAAAATATTTAAATAATTATTCTGAAAATATTGTGGTGATAAAGTTACTACTAATATAATTTGTGTACTAAGAACTATTTAATAAATACGTGTATATTAATGGAAAACATAGATCTCCTGTAAATAATATTTGAACTATGGTATGTTGATATTTTATAGATATTATTTTTTGGGATGATGTTGGGAAAACATATTTGTATAATGTAAATATTGTTTTACTATATATTTTTTATAATAAGGAAATGGTATTATTTTTATAATAGATCAAACCCAATAATTTCATAATTCTAATTGTTAGGTTGTAATGTATTTAATTTTAACACTAATGGTTATCTTTATAAATATGTTCCCAATGATGATGAAGTAATTTTTCTATGTTATTATATAACTGCTAAGGCTTGTTTATATTTTAAATAAAATATATAATATTTTTGAATAAAAAATTTAGGATAAATTTGATGAAATTTATCCCATATTTTTATAAAAAGTCTTATAGTTAATTCTATAGATAATGATTTTTTAAACTTATTTTGTTCATTTATTAGATGTTAAATCAAAACCAATACTAGAAAATCAATCAAAAGTTATTTCAATGATATTTTACAAACTATAAATTACATTGATAGAAAATGTGTAACAAATATTTACGGATCAAATTATATTTTTATCTATAAAAAGTTGTTATGTAAAGATTCATAATGCTGAGAATTTAATATTTGAAGTAATATAGATGATTAAAAATAAAAGTTCCCTAGGAATCCAATGTCATAATCCTGAATTACTGTCGTAGTTTGAACCTAAAATGGAAAACTATGCCTTAGGTGATGGATTTTGGATAAGGACCACACAAGATGATATTAGTCAACATGGAAAAAATTATGTCTGGACCCTGATTGAGTGACATAATGAAAATTAAGTAATAAATGTAAAATGGGTTTTTAGAAATAAGTGTGATTAAAATAGAACTGTTATAAGGAATGAGTGTATGATTTATTCTAAGGGGTATTTTATTGAATAACTCATAGAATAAGGATATAGTTTTACATTAATATAAAGAAATTAGTCCATCTAGATCATTTATTGTTCACAGAACATCTCAATTTTACATTATTCTAAATGTATGTTAATGTTTTATTTGATAATAGATATATTTTTAGGGAAGATTATGGTAGAAAAAATCCATATTTTTAATGATGTTAAATTTCTAGAACATTTATGCAAACATAATGGTATGTATTTCATCGAACATAGAAAAAATTAATTAATTTTTACACTTATGAGATACTGTAAAATAATCAGTATGGTGATGAACCCATAATGAATGGAAACATTTTGGGAATAAAAACAATTTTAAATTCTATTGAAAATCAAACACATAAAAATACTAACTAGAAGAAATAATTATACAACCTGATAGATGTTCATAACGAATATTAAGAAATAATAATGAGAGACAAAATAGAAACTGATAATATACAATATAAATTTAAATATTGTTTTTAAAATAATTAATTATTTAGTAGAAGATTTATTCCAAGCACATAAATAGAGTCAATTAAATCAATATCCTTCTCTAAAAGTGAAACTTCTTGAGAGATTATTGTTACAACAAGCCACTTCAAGAATAATCCAAACATAAACTACTTTTTCAAAATGTAATCAAAATCAATCTCACAAAAATACTATAGAATTTTCAAAATAAATGGATAATTGTACAATCCAATTTTTTAGAAAAAATATCATCAATAATTAACAGTAGATAACAAGAAGTTTAATTTCTCATGAAATAATTTATCCATTAATTTTAAATTCAGTGATAATAAAATAATTCAATTGTGATATCATGTGTATTGAATAAAAATATAAGATAATGTGAAAGATATATCTTCCTTTTGAAATTACAACATGAAAACAAAAATCCCCAAGCTCTATCCCCACTCATTTATGATGCTCTGTCATCCACGGTATCGTTCCCATATCTTCTAAAATTTACCATTTAAAAAATCTCTCGATATCCTCAATATTTATTATTACATTATTTAAAAAACCTACAATCACTACATTTCTATGCCTCATCATAATTTTCATTTAGCACAAATACATGATCACCATGTGAATAGGTCATTATTGATTTTAATCATTCATTAGTTTCTCAATTAAATCTACCCTAATAAAATGCATGTCCCCTTTGAATTTTTATTCAATAAGGTTTACTAGTAAGCCTTATAATTTCTCCACCTCTTCTCTAACACATTTCTAAATGATGTAATGAAAAAATTGCATCATAATGTGTCTTGTTGTCTTCAAATCTTCCCTCAATCAAGATTATCCCCAACATTAATAAATTATATTAAGTTTCTTAAACTTCAATAAAGTCTTCACGATCATAAAAGTCAAACAAAATAGATTTCTTTGTCTTTGTTTTATTAAAAATATAAATCAAATACCCTTCTTGTTTCATAAATCGCAAATATGTCTCTCTGGATTAATTAATTCTTCAAAAGAACTCTTTAATAACATAGCAATTCAAAAAAAACATTATATCACGTTAAACATTCATATCAAAGATCGATAAAATCAAACAATGAGTACAATACTATAATAATTGTATTATTGAACACATTGTATTCTTATTCATCCACCCTATTCTTCATAGATACCAAGTAGCTTCAACCATTAACAAATGATTCAACAATACATTTACACTTTCGTAAGACTCCACCAACTCAATACTTGGATGTTCTACCAATATGAATCATTATTATAAAGGAGGATTGGAATTCAAATATTCAAGACTAATACAAACACAAAAATGAGATGACATCCCTTAACAAACATCAATCAAGAACCATTTTTCCTACATTTTTTTACTAAACATGGAAATGAATGAATTTAACTCTTCTAATCAACTTTGATGTCTTATGGGGCATCCTAAATGATATTCCACTAATATCTTAGTAACTATTCATCAATGGGGGAACCATATTAGTATGTTTGAATTTCTTAAAATTCATTTCACCAATCATTTAGTAATGAATCTTAAATGTTGATAATAATAGACAAATATGAAACTTATTATTTTGAAGTTAGAAAAAAAATTTATTAAACACCATAATGATAGAAACACATCTCGGTATATCTACCATTTATTCAATGTATAATACAATAAATAAAACACACCATTATAGTATTTTATTTTAATCCATTAATTTCATATCTACACCCATCATGATACTACCTTTATTGGATGATTACAGATCCCAGTATAAACAAAAAATCTTGAATTCCTCAATCTAAAATGTTTGGTAATGATGAAACAAGTTTAAAATTTTGTTTTCACATCATTTTTTTATATTTCATCATTTGTTTTTAACCAGCATTGATTCCACTGAAATTAAAATTATGAATTATTTCATTGTTTTTCTAAAGATATTTCAAAAAGTAATGTTCGTTGTTTTGATGTTAATTTTTATGAAAAATAACCTAAAATATTTGATTCCACATGATTTATAACGTAATATTTTGATAAGAACTACTGTGAAAGGTATGTTTTTACATTGGGTTCAAAAATACAAAAAATTCAAATAAAATTCAAATATGTCTTATTAAAAAATGTTTGTAAAACATTGAATCTCTAAATATTAGTGAATAGATCATTTCCCATACATTCGTTCGACTGGCCGTGGAGCTAAAACAGACCTACCTATCAAATTATTGGGCTGTAAGATCATATGATTCTTTGAGAATTGATATATATAACTCACATCAAAGAAAACATAACAAACATGAATTAAAAATTACTGACACTAAATGATAAAAATATACAAAAATCTTGGATCTAATTTCATTTCATTTAGAAGATTCCATCAAATCAATTTGTCATTTTTCATTATCTCGCTTGTTTTTAGTGAAGAACTCATATGACTGTGAAAATGGTAATTGATAAGAAATATTTTAATATAGTTGGCCAATAAAATGTGGAATTTATTTTTTTGTAAATAGATTGGATGAATGTTTCATCAAAAGAAGAAAAATTATCATGCTTTCTAGATATTAAAGAAAACCATTACAATAAATTAAATTTTGACAATAAATGAAGTGATACAATAATAAAATTTTAAATTTGATTTGATCGAAGAGGTAATAACTATTGAATGAAAAATAATGAGGTTTTATTTAATATAAAAGAAAAAAAAATTGGTGAAAATTTATTAACATTTAGATAGGATTTTATAAACTAAAATACATGTTATAAAAAAATTTAAATACATAACCCGCATATTTGGAATTTTAATTTTAACATCAGGTAAATGTATAACCGATGTTAAAACCATTGTTGTATCATTTTTTTACCTTAATGTTTAATAAATATATTTTTAAAATATCTCTATATCCATTTTATATTTATTTTTTAAAAAAATACATCTAATATAAAAAATATATTTTGAAATCAATTTTTACTAATTACCAGCATCAAATGTACAAATATATTTAAAATATATTTTAGAAATATATATAATTAAAATAAGAAAACTATTAAAACTTGTACATATTTGGTTTCTTGTTCTTTTATTTAACTTGTTATGGACCCTAAAAGGACTTATGAATACAAATTTATAGCCTTCAAAAGATGGAATTTTCAAAAACATATCTTAGAGAATCCCACCTTTTATAGACCAAACCATTGATCCATAATGACATTTCATCTCAAGGACCAATAAAATATTCATGGTAAATAAACTAAATCATGGTTAACATTTCTGACATCATTTATTGGAAATATTAACATTAATATTCTAATATTATGGTTGGTTTTTCAATAAACTAGTGTTAGAAGTCATATATGAGGACTATTTCCATTTGGTTCATAGGAACAAACTTTAAATGTATTTATTTATCGTGGATAAATTAATAATAAAAATTAAAATGCTTCTATTTGAACTTTAATCATTAGTATTGAATAACCAATGTAACATTTTTGATTTTAATGACTATTTTTCTAAATCAGTGAACAAAGAATAGTGCATCTTTAGAAGACATTGGGATCCATAAATTTCTATCAGTAACTATTCTCTATATAATTAATAATGTTTTAATTTGCTTGGTGCTATGTAATAAATTAGTTTAGTAACATGTTCATTTCATATTTATATTTTTGTGGTAAGTTTATTTTATCTCATTGACACCTATGTGATTTTGAGTGATCCATATTATAGGTTTGTTTTCCCACATAAGTTAACTTCTATGTGTTTCCACCTTTTTTGGAATTATGCAAGTATATTACCCTTAGCCATGGTATCTTGATGTGTTGTAAGATAATTCTCTCTCTCATTGTTACTTAAGTGACTGTGAAACCTTCATGTGGTTATTTTATGTTAATTTTTTGTGGGTTACATTCAGTAGGTAATGGTTGGTTGAGACTGACTAAAATGCTTTTTATTGTATCCATAACTACCATATGACTCTATTTCGTTAACATTAGGATGGATATATAATCCTTTTTTTATATAAGGACACGTCACCATCCACCCTCTCATATGTGGTTACTTTTTGGTGTGGTTAGTTCTTCGGAATTCAAATAGTGACATGGAACGATCACTTATATGACTATGAAAACCTCAGTTGATAATTTTGGAATTCATGGGATGACATCATGTAGCCAATTTTCCGTTTCCAAAATATATTAAAAAAGGATAAAATAACTTCATTAAAAGTGTAAAAAAGTTGCTGATGAATAAGTGGATTTATTCTTTGGAAATAAATTCCAACAAAACATTTTTGAATTAAAAAAATCGAAAAAAATAATGGAGTCAATTAATTTTCCAAAAAACCAAAACAAATCTAAAAAATCATGGATTGCATTTTTCCATAAAAATATTAATAATTATATTTAAATTAAATTCACTAAAAAATTATAGAAATTTTTAACACAGGAAAATTTATTCATTAATAGGACCATAAAATAAATTCAATACATAATTTATAAAAGATTAATTTCTAAAAAATAATATAATAAATTCAGTAATTGCACTTAAATGGCTCATTGTATCATTAAATAATAAATTATAATGCAAAAATTGATTTGGGATAAGGTAATGAAATACAACCACATCTAATTCCACCACTCTTAAAACATTACATATCCTCAAGAAATAATTTTTACAAATTAACTATATGAAATTATTTCATAAAGATGAAAAATTAAACACACTTATTAATAAGATATAAAATATTTTCTTCACCATATATTGTCTCATGTAGTAAGAATATATTCTACGTCTAAAAAATTTGTTTTTTCTAAATTTTCTTTCAGTTTTACAAGAATGTTTGAAATTGGAAATTTTGAAATTGTTTAAGAAAAAATTACTTTTCCTTCAACTAATAATTAAAAAACATCTCTTTACATAAGGGATAATAAAATAACATATTTAGAAGACAAAATAACTTGACATGCTTTTTGGTTGAGAATAATTAATAAATAAAAAAAGCATAAATAGCTTATCCCATAACATGAGAAATAAAATAAATAATGAATCAATAAATGAAAATTTCAAACTATATTAGGATTTTTGTTTTATACATGATTTAAATCCATATATTAAAGGTGTAACACCCCATCAAAAGTATCAAACCCTATGATGATTTTAAAACATATTCAAATTTTTTTTCCAAAATAAATATTTTTTCCGGGAAATAAATTCAACAAACCACTTAAATCCAAGTTAAGGTACAAAAACATTTATCCTCCTCAATGTAAAAATTAAAATCCCATGATTTAGAAAAATTGTATGCTAAAAATAATAAATTTGAATCTTGAAATCAAACTAAAAATTAAAAATATTTGTTTTCGATATCCACTATATTGAAGTAAAATTTGAAAAAATTATTTCCCCTCCCCCACAAATAAAATGAAAAAACTACCTAATTAATTAACATTAATTAAGTATAAAACATTAATGTTGTGAAAGCTCAAAAATAATTTTAATTTCTAGTTCAACATTATGTTTTACAGTGGTAAGATAGTAAAAATAGTGTATTTTCTCAAATTTATATCCAAGTTTAAAAAAATGTGTTAAATTTTTCATGCATTTTATTAAATGATAGAATATAAAGATATTCAACATAAATCATGATTATCATTCATTATATAAATTTAAAAAATCATCTATATAAGGTATTTTAGAAATGTTTATATTATTTAAAAATGATTTAGAAAAAAGTACAGGTAACTAAAAATGACACCCTAATTTACAATAGAACATAAAAAAAACAAAATATTGGATGAATTTCACCCAAACATAAATAAATAATGTGATATATTTCAAAACATTGAATGAAAATTTACAACAAGAAACCAACATAAAATTGTACTACATTAACAAAAATACTCTAAAAATATAGAGATTAAAAAAATTCTATTATTTTAATAATTTTTTCCATTCAAATTGATAAAAAATTATTTATTTTAGCTTATAATTTACTGAAATAAATTGGTTAATTCAATATTTATTTCATATAAATTTGAAAATATTGACCCCATACTTCATCTAATAAAGCTCTGATGTATAATCAAATAATAGGTTGAGTGAAAAATAAGTATGATTTGAATTTCAACTTAATTTTGGTCCTTATTTTATTGAAATCAAATGGGGTTATACTACAGTGAGTTTCAATGACTTGTTCATCTTTAAATAGATTGGAGAAAAAACCATGTTCAAATCCAAGATGCAATTTATATTATTAGATAGAATATACGACCATTTTATTATAAACAGAAACAAGATTAAACACATAAGAAAGACCTTGGGTTAACTCTTTTGATGAATTTAATATAATTTAATTTAGTTATAAATTATTGAAAACTCATTTTTTCACACAGAAAGATTGTAGTGCAGACCTTGGTTTCTGTTTATTTTTTTTGAGCTTATAACTATTCACCATTACTTCTCCATTATACTCTCTGATAATTTGAATAGTTATAATTTTATGTAATATAATAATTTTGAATGGTCCAGACAACATGAATTTCAATTTTATTATAATTTTCTTATGATTATAATTACATAGAAGAACATGAAAACCATTCTTGAATTCTCTGTTTTGTATGATGGAATCATAAAAATCCTAATACCTATATCTATATATCGTAGAATTTTCAAAATACACTTAATAATTTCATTTAACTCACTATTCTTAAGAAGTCTTTAATATATATAATTGTCTAAAAATGGATATTCAATTTAATAAAATCCAAGTATGACTTGTGTTGAAATTCAGTGGGTAAATGAATAGATTTCTTAAATTGTAACATATATGCGTACATTCCAATTGGGGTTTAGAATTATGTTCTCTATGATCATAATTCTTCATTCAGTTTTAAAGAATAATACATCCTACAACTAGAAATATTTTTCTCTAAAATATATTTATTCTACCTATGTCAAATTTCTACATGTTGAGTATATTTTTTTTATGGTAATACGTTCCAGTTTTCTAACAAAAAATATTCCTCTATTAATAATTTGATGTTTATATTTTAAAAATCGGTTCCATTATCAGTGATAAAAGGATTTGGAATACCAAATGTGGAAAAAAATCTTTATTATGAAATTGATTCCACTATTATTTTAATTGTTTATAATTTTTTGGACATTAATAATTTTGGAACATAATAAATATCCACAAAGATGTGGTCATTTTCATAAGAAGATATAAACTGTCCAACAAAACCTAACCCCAGAAATAAAAAATACCAACTCCTTAAATTCATTTCTATGTCAGATTATATATCCATCCCATGATTACAATTCATTTACATTAATCACAGAAAAAACAAAACTGCTATAATTTTTAGAGAACGTAGGACAATAAAATATATTTAGAATAAACTTTTGAGCCATCATTTCTCATCCAAGATTTCCTCACCATTGTTAGTATTGTAAACCATCTAATATAAGAGACATCAATTCCACTGTAAAAAACCACCTAAAGATAACATCTATATATATCTTAAAAAGAAATGAATCAACCTAATAACAATAATAAATCTCCAGAATAACTCTTTCCCTCTAATTTTGTGAGAAATATTATAGAATAACACATTCTAGATTTATTGTAAAAAAAATATGTGTACTAAAGAGATTGTTTAATTGAAATAGAGATTAAATTCTCATCAGTATATAATGAAATAATCTTCAAAGAATATTTATACTTAGTACAAGAATACATAGATTGTTGATTTTAAATAACATTCCCATAACACTTTTTATCTCTAATAATTAAATGAAACTCATGTATCAAAATTATCAAATCGTTGAGTCTTATTTATCTGAATTTCAGATAAAACATATTTTTCAAGGTGGTGTTGTATATAATGAATATTGCATTAGAACCTAACACATACTTCCAAAACACCTACAGATAAAACACATCATCAAAACAATCAATATTTTTATTAGTGTAGTTATTTTGAGAATCATCATTCATCCTTCTAGAAAAACACACCAAATTCAATCTAATATTTTTTATCCCTAATATAAACCCAAAAATCATATAAATAGAATCACACACAATTTAAATTATCATTGTCCAATCTGTTGTGGTGATGATTGGAGGTGTAGTAATATTTCATTAATAAAATAAAATAATTCCAAACACTTTTAATCAAAGGAAAAGATGTATTAATAATCAAAACAAACATCGGGGATTTGTGTTTTTTGAGAAATAATTAAAAACCTATAGTAAAAACTATAATTACCGAAGAAAGTCCAAGAACCCTTAACATATTCTTGATGAAATGTTTTGATTAATTTTTTTGCAAACTTTATATCCTCAGTAACTATCAAAGATATACTATATAGCCAAAATCAAGCTTTTCAAATAACTAAGTTGGTATTTTGAGAAATTTACTAAAATTTTTATAGAATCATTTAATATTTTAAATAATGTGCTACAAAAAATAGAAATAATACCTCTAAAAATAGAATTTATCCTCTCAAACCTATTAAAAAATATTTTCCTCAAGAACCTTAAAAAGGTTGTTAGGTAACCATAAAATAAAAATGGACTTGTCATGTTTTAATGTGATACCAATAGAAACTTTGAAGTAGGATTATCTTGTTCTTATTGTGAGAAAGAGGTTTGGTAGTAAGCATAATAACCATACATAAAACAAAAAAAATCATTCCCATAAAACACTCGTGAATTAGATCTAGAAATGGCATATGAAATTTTTCATTCCTGGTTTCTGAATTTCACTTTCTTTAATCTATATAGACTCGTTATTTGGTTTTAATATTAACCTTCATTTTTTTCATTCCATTCTTTGTTTAATTCTATGAAACCTATTTTCATTGGGACTAATTAAATACGTCTTACACAAGTAATATTAGAAATGTCATTGATAATCATATTTTATATCAGTATCCTTATCAATTCTCTAATAACTTTATTCATTTTTGGATTAAATCTATATTTATACTGAACTAGTGGTTTTATGTCTAGTTTATTTGGAATCATATGCATGTAGAATTAAGTGAAAATCCATTTTATTTCATCTATTGACAATCCTATCACATTTTTAAACATCTTCAAAACACCCATATACTTTCCCTCATTATTTTAATTTAGTTCACAATGATGATAACTAAAATTTATGGATTTTCACCAAACATTTGATTATTTAATGAATGTGGGAGAAGTATTAGTGAAAATATATGGGATTTGTCACTACATGAATGACTCAAGGGATCGAGAGGTCCAATTTCTTTAATATTTTTTTATAATTAATTTTGGAACTGTATTAGTAATTAATTATTGAATCATATTTTCTTTTTCTTGATTATTTTTTAAAGTTCACAACCCACTCATATGAGTTTCTAGATTATATTTATATATAATTATTATGGTAAGATAGTTAACATGTTCAAAAAAAAATCCCTCAGCATTATCAATTTATTCAAAATTGATTGTAGAAGGGGATTTAACAACTTCTTCAATTAATAATTTATAAATTTTAGACACAAAAAATCCATTTCCATTACCACACTTCACAACAAGAAATAAATTGTTTTATAAATATATAATTTTATCTTGATACTAATTTTCAGTAGACTCAATCGTTTGTGAAACATCATTTTCAACTACCATGGGAATTACATAAACAAAGGATTTTTTTAAAACTATTCTATGTTTGTTAATAATATTTCAAACTCTAACAACTCTATGTCTGTGCAATTATAACCAAATATGGGTTCCATGGTTTTTTAAAAACCTAAAATTATTCTTCTAACTATAAAAATTTGGATTTCAACTTACTCACTCCTTCATTAAAAATTGATCATACAATGGATAAGAAAATCATACCTAGAATAATGGGAGCCTCTTGGTCAAACTCTCTGTCAAAAAAGAAACATTTATTATAAACAATATCTTAAATTATCTGAAAATAAATTAATAAACACCCCCTATGAGATTTTTGAAGGATTAGAAACATAAATATTGAATAATAATGGTGGGTTGTAGCTCACCCAATCTCAAATGCCTAAATACTAATATAGGGATAAATATTATTATTACCCCATGATCAAAAAGGAAATTCAATTGATAGTTATTAACTAATTTAAAAATTATACAAAACACATTATATATATTTTTTTGTTATCATTATCTTTTGAAGGACATAATTTCACTCTTCGAGCAGTATATATGTGGAAAACTCTTTAAAAATTTTATTTTTGGAAACAATTTTTGGGAGTAATTTATAAAATTAAGGAATCTGAATCATTTCTTTGAAGAATGTAATATTTACATGGATATTAGTTGAAAAACCCCATAATTTATGATGTTTAATATTTTATTTTCCATTTTCCATGGAATGGGATGAGTTGTAAAATGTTTTTTAGTATAAATGAAATTTCACATTTTTTTCATCATGTTTCTCATTCCTCATGTTTTTATTTTTAATGTCTTTTTTCAACATGTTTTTCATCTTGAAAATTGAAATTTTATTTATTTCAAATGTTTATACTCTAATTTATAATTTCAACTTTATGGACTTTTTGACTTTCATATTTCCATGTTTTTTCAGTTTGAGGTATCATTGGGATATTTCTTATTTCTTTTTGATTTTTAAAGATACATCCTGTAAAAAACGTGATGAAATTTTCACTAGGTTTTATTTCAATTATTCTATGAAAATTTTCAATTTCACTAACAGTTACATCTATATCCATTTAACTATATTTAGGTTGATGATTTATAATTTCATTTTATGTTTCCCCATAAGATTGTTAATCTTACACATCACATGATCTATCTTTAAAATAAATTTTACCTCTATAACCACTTATAAATTATATAAAACATCCAATTGTGGGTTTTGAAATTATATTTTTGGATTTTTATAGAAACAAGGTGCATTTTTCCTATCATTATTTGTTAATTACATGAATGTATTGGATTATTTATATAACTAAAGTTATATTTATTTGAAAATTGATCATTCCTAGCTTGATATATGGAACCATTTCTTACAAAAGTGAAATATTCTTAACATTGGTCTTCTATATCAATGTTTGGGAAAAAATTCTATTGTGTGTCCAAACATTGTTCATTGAACATACTTCTCTCTAGGTGATATGTACAATGAATATAGAAGATCAATGTCAAGAAAATTTCATGAGTGAATTCAAGAAATCATTTGATAGAATTATATATAATTCAAGAAAAAATTTATAGATTCAATATTCATCAACATTTACTCTCTCAAATATATATATCTCCTAATAAAATTTGTACACCTAAAAAATTATTCAAGAATATCCTCCAATAATCCTAATAATTTCACCACCTCTGCTACAACATTTGAACTAATGAATTTAGTTGTCAATTCCAACTAAACATGCCATGTTATCATTAACACTTCCTTCAATATATCTTGGTCTCAGAAACTCATTCATTTCATTAGGTATATTCAACATTACAAAATTTATCCATGATCATAATAGTTAAATAAAATAGATCCATCTTTCTTTGAATTATTTTCATTATCAACCTAACATCCATATTATTTCATCCATCATGAATCAATTATTGTGTTTTGATTTATTCTAATGAAGTCTACTTGAATTTCTTATAAACTCAAACAAAAAACTCGATGCACTTGAACATTTTTTATCGATAATTGGTACCATCAAAAAATGAGTATGAGAACAAATTTTATGCATGATTCCACATTTTTTTAGTATTCATCTACCATGTTCTTCATATATACCCAATTACTTCTTCCATGAATAAATCCTCAATATACATAGTTCTTGTAAAGACCCAAATATATCCTAAAAAATACTACTAATAATTATAATAATATTAATTAAATAACACATTGATCTATGATATAATCAATTATATCTATTAACTTTTGAAACATAGACACGTAAAAAACTGGACCTTAAGTGATATATTCTATCTACCACTATGTTATTCATAACTTTAATTCTTTGCATATATATAATACACAATACTTTTCTTCATATCCTAGTTAAATGAAGCATAATAAATGGTGATCTATGATGCTCATTTAGAGTAATAAAGGTAGTTGTCAACAAAAAATTATCAAAATGATATAAAAACATGAGAATAAGATATGAACATCCATACCCTTCATTCTATAGATCATAAATCATGTAATAAATTTTGGTAGTTCAGAAGAAATGAATCTAAATTCCTTAATGGACATGAACCATGAGATTATAACACTTATATAAGATATGTATTTATAACATACACATAAGAATATAAAATATTATGTAAGGATATACACTAGGACATTCATTACATGTTAGCCAGTTTCTAACCACCTCTATACCAAGATTAGTATCTGGATAACCTCCTGTGTACACTATTTATCTTTTGGATTATCTCTCGTGTACCCTCTTTTAGGATTTTGATAACCCCCCATGTACCTTTTTAGCCCGTGTAGCATTAATCAATACCCAATGCATTGAAGTGATATATAAGTCACCCCCATCACATAAACAAAAGAAATGTTTCCCAAGATCATAAAACAATCATAATATCATTACTAATGAAACCAATTGGTTTTCAAAAAAAATCATCATAAAATAACGTGTGTAAAAGAAATAATCATCATAAACATTTGATCATTTCATCATACCATAACCAATGGTAGATAAATTGAATTCCGTAGAATTTATCATCATTGACATAAACCATCTAGAGAATCTATAATAATGGTAAATTTGTATCTTATACCTTTCAAATATTATGTATCAAAACATATGACATGCTAGATTGAAAATTATTTTGAAAGATGCATTGGAACATTTCATTTGGAAAATAATATCCACACATTGGAAATCACTTTTTTTAAACAATAAACTAAAAAAACATTTTCAGAATCATATTATTTAAAAATAACTATAGTAACTAATTATGAATATTTATTACATTCCATGTTCATAAAAGTGGGAAATCTCCTTAATGTTATACAAGTTAGAACAAAGAATCCTTTTAGAATTGTGGTAAAATAAAATTGAACTTATTTTGAAATGACATGCATATTACTTTTATAACACCATTTAAAAATTCAAAATATGTTTAAAATTTACTTAAAAAATAAATAGATAATATTAGAAACATTATTTAAAATATATTATTAGAAAATAGTGATATGTAAGAAAAAATATTTTTGACCAAAAAAAAATAAAGTCGATTTTCAAAAAAAAATATTTCCACAAATGAAAACATAAAGAGATTAAAATTAAAAGAACACATCTATTTTCATGAAAAAAAGAACTACAGTAGAATATAATTAATGAGTTTCATGGAAGATATATCATATTATTTCATCATCAGAAGCATTAACAACAAAAATCCTGATAAACGATGAGATTGTGTCATAACACCCTTACTATATTAGTAACATTGAATAATAGGCCCCATAAAATGATAAAATTAATTGAAACATAAAATATAATGAGAAAACAATTCAGGATATTACAGGTTAATGCGGATATATTTACACCTCAAAAAATAAGATATGTGTATAACAAAATGTATGTCCCGACAAAGATAAAATTGAGACAAATAAGAGTTACCTTTATTATCGACTTTCTTTACAAACACTTGAACCTTCAACATAAAAAAAGTAGATTATAATAAATATAATATATAGTATTTCACAAATTTATCATGCTATATATCATTGAGATAGGACCATTTACTACCCCTTTTTGTCAATTCTTGATTAAAATCATGTTTGGGTAATAACTACTTCAGTTTTTAAGTATGTTTGGGATTAGTATCACAAGTCCTTTCATTTTAATAATGGATCCATATTATCCATTTTTTAACTATGATATAAATATCATATATATACGTTCTATATGAATTTATAGTAATTTATTAAAATTATAGATATAAATAAAGTATAATGGAGATGGTAAGTTTTACATATACAAGACTGATGTTTCTATTTTCTCAATGAATGAATAGAGATAAAGAGAGATAACATATTATGTCTATAAGATAATTTTATAAAATTTATATCACATATATTAATTAAATATTCACTTACTACCTTCTATCTAAATAGTTAGTGAAAAATGAATCACGTTGCTTTGTGAGGCGGTAGTCCACCACACATATGAGTGACATTATCATATTCCCAAATAATGGAATATAAAAAAGCAATACATAATATTTTAATTAAATTAATATAATAAAATAATAAATATCATATATAAACATTAAATCCATCATTATATATATCCTTGCGAAGTGGTGATGGAAAATAATTATATCCATTCGAGAGGCGGTAGTCCATTGTTTACACGATTGAAGGTTTTGTTACCAAATTTATGAAAGATGATATTGTTGTTGGTAAATGAAATTATCATAATAATATTTAAGGAAAAGTGAGAGAATAGTGTTATTATATTAACATAAATTAATAAAATTATATGGAGGTGGAGGAAAAATAAAAATCATAAGTCTATGAATTTTACTTCTTCGACAGAGAACGTCTTTTTCTTTATACCTAAATCCTTCATAGGAGGGTTTAATAATTAGAGAAGTGAATCTAGGATGTGTATTTTTATTTAAAGAAGATATATTATAACATAATGTTAAAAATAATGGGGTTTTCAAATGTCTATAGGATATGATAGGGGTGGCCTTTTATAAGTGGGGGAGAGGACAAAAATGAAATATTTGAAAAGAATAACATTTGCCTTTGTTTTTTAAATGAAAAACAAAAAAAATAACAACATAAAAATTTAGAGTTAAGAAGGTCCATATATTTTGGACAAGTTTCTGTTCAATTATACCCCTAATATTTCTTGTTTAACCCCTAGTAAACTTGTTTTACCATTAATTACAAAAATTAATTTTTACTATTTTTTCTATTCACATTGACAATAAATTAAATTAACATTATTATATAATATTAATTATTATGATTCTATATATGAATCCCTCTTTTTAAAATTCCATTCAATTAAGTGTAGAATTATAATTTAAATATAAACCTTCATACATGATGAATGATTTGTTTTCTATAGGAAATTTGTATCAAAGTTTAAAAGGTTTTTATCAAGATTCAATATGAAATTTATGTCAATAAATAATATTTGATTAATTTTAATTTAATTTTTCTGATTTTACTTTTATAATCATTTTGAAAAAATAATTTATCTCTATATTTTCATTAAATAAAAAATATTTTTCAACAGAAACTAGTACTTTTCACTCTTCAACTAAAAATTAATCTTTTTAGAAAAATAACTGAAATTTTTCTTACGATATTTCTGATATGATCATTCCAATAAATAATATAATTTCGTCAAATAAATTATTTTAAAGTCAAAAAAACTATTTTTATTATTTTTTCAAAAAATAAATAAAAATTATTATTCAGGAAAATATATTTTCAAAGAATAAAATGAGTTAACAAAAAATTTCGTATATTTCTATTAATATGCATTCATTATATATAACCATTATAATTATTTTTAAAAATTTGGTTAATCATATTTTTTCACTATTGGTTAATTGTAGGTTTATAGTGGTCATGTGTAAATAATAGTTTCAATAGAATATATTGGTTTTTTAAAAATCAGGGTCACGTGTAAGGCATGATATCAATTGAATTATGTTTATTCAAAATTAAAATTCATATAGTTTGTAAAATCTTTTGGTGTTATAGTCTATCCTCTTTAAAAATAATTTCTCCCTCAAAATTACATTAGCATGATTTTAATAACTAAGGATAATTCTTCCTTATTGCATCCTTAAGTTCCCATATATCCTATCCAAGCTAGTGGTTTCCCTACAAAAACCTTAACATTGTAAAAGGTATTGTTTCATATAAAATTCTCTATAAAATTATAATATTCCATAGTATCTTATGATAATAAAGACCGTGCTTCTATGGTACGACCTCAAAGTTTCGTACATGTGATGGATTAGGTATGTACTACCATTGGAGAGATATATGGAAAATAATGTTTTCTTGAGTGAGGTTTGGGGGACGTTCCAAATTATAAGATACTATCGCTCTATGATTAAGAATTTCAAAGGACTGAATATACATAGGGAATAGTTTTCCCTTCTTTATTCCCTGCAAAAAATATTTTAAACACATTCTCAAAAACTATAAAATCTATATCCAATAAAAGATAATAATCATATGTTTTCTATCGAATTTGTTCTTACATTATGTGTTGTTTATTAATCTTTCATTATCATCCATTTCATCAGCTTTCTCAAAATCTAATAAAATAATTTCTCTATATTCATCCCATTAAATTGGATTTCCATATTTTTTACATATATGGGTTCATAATGATCCATATGAATTCTTGATTAAAAACTATTAATGTATGATAACTTAACAAGAAGAATGTTTTGATCCAAACCTATAACAACCAGGACCTCATGAAAGCATAGTTATACTGCCTTTATATGGTCTTCGGGTCCTAACCCTCCAGGTTTCACCAATTTAAAAATATACAGTCGGTCCCTTAAATTTGTACTACCCGCATGCCTGAACTGATCATCAGATTAATGATTTTAACCATATGGCAAAACATTTTATTTCTAATGTGCTTTTCCTCACTCACAAAAACCCTAAAAAACATCCCATGAGGTCACCCATCTTGATTACTACATTAGGCCAATAATGATTTAATATGGAGTTCTTATTAGATGGGATCTAAAAAAAAGTTCTACCTCGGTGAAAGAATTCGTATAATTTATTGATTTAACAGTTCTTAATTCTGGGTTTTTACATATACCCCATCAAAATCAATATAATAAGATCTTAAGATATCATCTTGGATTCAAATTCTTATCTCATATTGACTATCTATATGAGGATAATAGACCATCATGAAACCACGTTCTATATAAAGGGCATGTAGAAGACTTCTCCAAAACATTGAGGTAATCTTTATATCCCAATTAGATACATTGAAAAGTGGTATATCCTGAAACCCTTCCACTTTCTTAATTAATCTCATTGAAATCAAATCCAGAGGGAAATAAAATCTAACATAAATGAAATGGTATGAATAGATATCGATATTGACTATAGTAATGACCCTAGCTTTTTAAATGATATTTTTCCCTTAGAAAATCTGTGTTATATAATATTATACATAGAATGAATATATAGGAACCAACCAAACATTATCTCATCAATAATTATTTTTACATTATTTGTCTATGAAACCAATTAAAATTCCAAAAAACTACATCTAGACAAAAAATATAAAATAGAAAAGCTAAAATGGAAAATTATGGATCATCCTAAACTATTAGAATTATCTAACCCACACGAAACACTGTATAAATAAAAAATAATAATAAACAAATAAACATAACAAGAAAATTAAAATATATCCTTATTAGTAATTGTAGTTAATCTTGAGTGAATGAATGATGTCAAACATATACATTATAATTATAAATGTGAGCATTCGTGTTTGACTATTACATTTTTACTGTTCAATATAACCATTTGTAAATTTTATCACTAGTAACAATAACCATTTTATATATTTTTATTGGAATAATTAGAGTTTATAAGTTGTAATTAAAAAGGATAATTGATAGTGAAAGGAGAAATGATGGCCCCAACCTGTAGATTCGTGCCATTTTAGTCCCACTTGTTCGAACATGGGTGTGAGGTAGCATCACTGAGCTTCTACGTTGACCCAACCCAAGATGAGATTCAATATTTTAATCTTGAGGAAAATTTAATTTTAGGTTTGTTCATGTTATTGAAGATTACCACTCAGTCTATATTTGGTGAGACACACTTTTGAAACTGCCAACCTTACGCACATTATAATTAGGGAATATGCGGGTGTAATATGGAATCAAATTTATAATCCTTAGTTAAATAATGAGTAAATTAATTTTTATAAATAAAATTACTCTTCCATAAATTTCTTTTACGAATAACGATTTTTAATAAAATAGGTGATTAATTGTGATTAATTTCTTAAATAGGTTTTTGGACACAACTAAAACATAATTTATTTTATAGATAATATGAACTTTTTAGAGGTATTCTGGATAACATTTTTTTATTAAAATAATCTTTATAAACAATCTAAGTTGAATAAAAATGGTAATATAATTTTATAATGTTCTAGGAAATTTTTATATGTTTGCATAATTTATCTATTCCGTAAAAATTTATATTTTTCAATAATTATGGATTTTTGTATATAAAAGTTTAAAATATGATATTATTATAATTATTTAGGTAAAATAAATAATATATTTGGAATCAACACATTAAAATTTATTTTTTATGAATTTGTCATAAATTTCTAAAATACCTAATTTTTCTAAGAATGGTAAAAATTCAATTTTCTTTTTTGTTTAGTTTTATGACATCATATTTATTTCATAATGATTTAATAATTAATTAACAACAATAAAATAAATAAATATGATATTTTTGTAAAATTTTGTATTTAAATATATTTTAATCAATTTCCATTCATATTAGTTACTTTTCAAAGTCTAAAATGAGAGGGGTGATTTTAATAACATTACATGGTAAAAAATATACTTTTTCAAGAAAAAAATAAGCATATATAAATGGTTTTGATTCCATTCGATGAAAATATAACATAATATTACTCAAATGACCAAATACATGAGAAAAAACTATGGTTAATCCAATGGTTTTTTCATTTTAGATAACCTATATTTCCAAGAACTATATTTACATATTATTAAATAATTCCTCCAGTTTTATAAAAAAAATTAACCACCCATTTTTCAATTCCCATTTACTAACAATACATAATCCATGAAAAAATGGTGGGTTTTCATCCCAATTATCCCCCCAATGTGACCTCAATCTTCCAAGGTTCCAATCCTTAATATTTAAGAGATCTCTTCAATGTAAAGGAAACCTCCACTTACATTTTCCATTCAAGATCCTTTTTTTATGGTATATCATATGATTGAAAATATAATTCATTTTTATCCACTTTCTATTACCACATTACTATAATAATAGTCTTTTATCAATGTGATAACCTTGTCCATCTCATATTACCTTTTTGTAATTAGTGTTTTATAACCATTTTGTTAAAAAAATTATTCGTCCCTTTTACTTGAGAAATTATTATTTATTTCCTCTTTTGTGAATACCCAAATAACTTTTTTTTTTATTAACCAATATGTAAAATGATTTATTTATTTGTTTTTTTATATATTTGACCCAAATTTCTATTTTTTGGTTAATAATGATCTAACGATAATTCCTTTAATCACTTTTCTACACCATGATTTTGATGAGAATCCTGTTCTTTTTTCCATGGGTTAGTAATGAAATGAATTATTATGATCAATGTGTTCCACATGAAATCAATACTCATTGATGGAGTTAAATGATATTTATCCAATTAATTGGAAGTATAATTTAATCTATATGGATGATATATTGTATGATACCTAGGTGAATAGGATTATTATTTTTCATTTATGACAGTTTGGTGATAAATCTTGGTTATATGATTTAATGTTTTAGACACATTTATAGGTTATGATTCATGCTTTATTATAATTATATACCTCTGGTTCATGCCATCTCATTATACCACAAATTCTTATTGATATTCTTCACAATCACATTATTTTCATCTCCTTTACTTATTTCAGTACTTGGATTCACGGTCAACCCCTTCCTTTGATGTATTCCCCCCAATATATAATATATAGTAAAAGTAACATATGATTAACCCATGAAAACTTATTTCTAGTTTATTTAGTATACTTTTTATGTTTTCATGTATTACGTACTAAAATTACAAGAAACTAAACATTAAATTGTCCTTCGTTTTATCCCATGTATTGAAAAGTTATGTAAGAAAAATGGCAGGATACCATAGTTTGTTTAAATGTATGGTTTAGTTATTTGTAGAAATTAGAACTTTAAAACATTATAATGAACTATAAATAGAATTATAAATATATAAATGAACATCCTTGTATATTGTTGAGTATTATATAAGTGGTTTTAATGAAAATACATAAATTTAGAAAAATATGTTAATCTATCCGAGTAAACTTCTACAGTCTGGCTTCCAAACTGTAGAAACAGTAGAATCTGTATACACATGGAGCATAATGTCACTGGGAAGAACTCATCCATAGAAGAAACCTGATTTCTATCCAAGTGAGGCTCATATCTTTATGTTTCTGGATCACTAAGATCCATAATCTCCCCCAATGAACCTTGAATAAGACTCGCAGCTATGATTGCCATCTAGTAGAGATGCGACCTTTCTAGGAGGATGATACTTGTAACCACCTCAAACCAATCCTTGGATCCCTTGGGGTCTAGATCACCCATTAAAATAAGAGGTCCCTACCTATGAAACTCATGTAATGAACTCAGCCTATGTGAATCATCTACCGGTAATATTGGTAGTAATTTCTACTCTACAGGTGGTGGTATCATGGGTACACCTCCCAAGGGTGATATCTCTTGTACTGGTCCATGTACTAATTCCTCCTCACTAGGCAGACCATCCTTGTGATCACGTATCATAATTCTAGTTGGCTTTCTGCATAGAGGCTTCATGAAATAGATCTATATGTACCATAGTTAATAGAGTACACCTGGTAAGCTGACACAAACTCTTGAAGAAAATGAGAACACACTCAATCGATTATGATAAATGTACCATTATTTTCCCTGTAACTAGTGTTTTCATGTAATAGGTCATAAAATAGAATTCGGAATCCTAGTGTATGGATACACCAGCTGCTGCACCAATACTGGACTCCTTGGCCCAAAAGATGAACTCAAAAAACATGAAACTATTTCCCCAAAACAATCTCAATGACTATTTGTTCGTTAGATTGAACTGACCTGGATCTGATACCACACTGTCACGACTCATCCCCCTGGGCATGTGTTGTGACTACACCAAGGCAACCTCCAATAGTCCCAGGGATGGCTACTAGCACCAAGTAGGTATATCCCAAAATGGAAGAAACTTTCCTAAGAAACTGTAAACTTGCACACGTCTCCAAAAATAGTGATGAATAGAAAATACTAAGTAAACAATCATGGATACCTATACCATACCAACAAAAAAGTATGACTACAGAAAACTGAAAATTAAATAGGGAAAAATTCAATCCCAACCTAAATGAAAAGTAAAGGGTCATGAAATTTTTCAGCAGAAAACCAAACCATAAGGTTAGGTATAGAAACAGCTATCTGAAGTCACTAAATCCCACATCATCTATTGGTACTCTCTCTAAGAACCACATAGACACAATCCACCAAGGACTCCATCAGTGTGATAGTATTATAGATAGGACACAACACGTTCAAGCATATCCCATCCAAGGGTGAGTAAAAGAATATTCAGTAGGGACCCCAAAACCACAAAGGTACACTAAAACAAATTACATAGTGTACACCACAAAGAAAATACATGATGTACACTACAAAGGAAACACACAAAGTACACTGTAAAAAAAACCCATTAAGTACAGTCAATAGGGTCATCTCACATAGTTATATGTCTAAAGCATGAAGATAATAATTTCTAGTTTTAGCCTACAGATCTCCCAGTCTCTATGACGCTAGATGTGTCAGTAGTGCATGGAGCATCAATAGAGCACCGAGAATCGACGGTTCATAGAGTGAGGATGAATCTTGAAGTGTCAGTGGCACACATAGTGTCAATATTTAATAGATTTTCGGTGGTTCCTGGTGTTTCGATTACATCCATGACATCAATTTTGCATGGAGAATATATGGCACATGAAGTATCGATGGGTTAATCAGTCTCCCAAGTCACATATTCATAACCAGCCACAAGATTATACTGGTATCGCGATTGTTCCAGGAGAACCTACTCCAGAATATATGAGTTCGTAAACCAAATTAGACAAAAATTCACATAGATTATCTCAAAATGAATTCATCCTCATAAGGATTTTAATTATGAAGATGGATCATAAAACAGATGAATGTCTTGAAAGATACGACCAATCTAGTAAAAAGAGTCAGGTTAGGTCCTAGTCCAACCCGACCTGGACCGGTTCGCATGAAGAGACCTGACTTGGTCTATCTAATCCAGCCTACCACATGTGGGCTAGCTCCTTTAGCACACATCTCAGTTGTATGCTCCCGATCAACGTGACCGCAACATTCATCATCGATGGTTCCACATCCCAACCCACTTGTCGCACAGCCCTGATGTTACGAGATCCTTCTCCTATGAGGACTCCAAGCCACATCCAATCGTAACCTCAATGAAATCCTCCTTCTTCCAAACATGTCCACGGCCTTCATGCTCCTCCTCTATAGAATTCCCATTAAACTATATTTGTGCACCCCACTAGAACTCGGCCTCCTGTCGAGACGCATGCTTCCCTCACCGCTGAAAACCATGTCAGTGGCCCCCCGTTCATCGCTCCCTCTAACTTGAGATGTTGCCTTATTTTTGCACTCCCTTTTCACCTCATAAATGTTTTCTTGGATCACAACCTTTAGTTTTAGATCGGTGCACAATGGATAATGGGCGTAGTGATCGATCGTTCACATAGGGTTTCAAAGGGTAAAAAATGCATAAAAAAACATTAGATTTAGGGGGAAGTGATTACAAATATAAAAACCCAATGAATAGATATTGGCCTTGTTCTTTCTGCCATGAACTATTCATATGAGCATGATCATGAAGAAACCAACATAATAATAATCCCCATGATCAATTCCTTTTTATTCCGCAATAATTATCCCTCATGCAAGAATGATCGAACAACATATCAACCTTTTCGCAGGATGGTCCACATTCATTGTTTGATTTTAATAAGGGAAAAAGGAATCACAAAGTTCTCGACACCCTACCTCATGTCTGGATCAATAGTTGATGAAGAACCAGGTTTTGTGTCGTCATTGATCCTTGATCCACCGACCTTCGTTATCAGGAGAGAGTTTAATTCTCCTTCACTTAGAAGAATTCAAGTGTTATAGAAACGATCCTAAATATCTCAGACATGTGTAATTAATAAAACAAATTTCCACTACATCAACACGTTATGTCCAAATAAAATATTTTTATTAATGATTTTAATGATGTTCACATACAAAAAATAACATTTTCAATTGAACCGTGCTGATTGATTTTAGGCCAGACATAAGGAAACCACCCCCTTACGAACTCAACTATGGTCACTGATTTCCGAACCCAGTTTCCATTTATGAGTTATTAGGATTTCAAATAATAAATTTTTTATTTAATTATTTTATTTATGGTTATGCCCTTGGTGGATTTTTCTACAAATGACCCGCATCGAGCAATGTTTGTTCACGCTTAGGGTAAATCAACTACTTTGAGATCGACAGTACCGTCAGATTTCTAATACGGGCACTTGTATAAGACTTGTTTCATTTTTTCAAAAAAAATATCAAGTCGTGCTATTAAAGACAAAAAAACAAACATTCTAGGCCCCCAGGGCCTTAGAATCGAATGCTCTCATAGTGCCTAGTCTTAAAATTTTCTTAAATAATTTATAAAAATATAATCAAGAAAATATGATTCATTGAATCGGTGTTTGACAATTATATGGTCGTTGGTTAAATAAGACCATTAGTCATTATAAAAATTTCTTAATTTGACCATTGGGAATTATCCACATTGAATCTAATCTTACAATTGTAATTTGTGATTATAATTATTAATGGAGGATGTTAAATTATAAATAAAGGAGAAACTATGGCCTTGAAATGTATGTTCATGTTGTTCAAATCCCATTTCTCATATAATAGAAGATAGGTAGTATCATTGTGGTTCTCCGTTGAAATTTACAATGTCTAGCATCAATAAATGAAGCATGAACGAAATCACCTACGAGAGAAGTTCATGATAGTGAAGATTACCAATTGGTTCTTGCTGGCAGATCCACCCCATGAATCTACCACCATTGAACACCTTACCCTTGGGGTGAATACTAGTGTAATAAGGGGTAAAATGTCTATGCCTTAGTTAGATAATGTTTAATTTCAATATTATAAATAATTTTTTTAGTTTATTAATTCCTTTTAGGAATATTTTTTCATAAAAAAAATATATATTTAATTGCAGAAAATATGATAAAATGATTTCTGGACACAAATTTAAAAAAAAATTGTATTTTTAGAAAAGTTATAAAATATAATTAAATTCCAAAAAATATATTTTAATTAAAAAATGTGTTAAACTTTTATTATTTAAATATAAACTATAAAATATTTTTGTAATATCCCATAATTTTTTTTAAGTGACAAACAAATAATTGTACCTTAAAAACTACAATTTTTTAATAATTCTATATTTTTATATTTAAATTTTAATTTTATAATATTTAAGGAATTATTTATCTAAAATAAAATTTATATTTGACATCAACATGATTAAATTTTTTTCAGGTGAATTAATGAGAATATTATAAAATTCATTATTTTTTATGAATAGTAAAAATACAGTTTTGGTTTTGTGGTATGTTTTATAACATTATATTTATTTAATAATTTTGTAATAATTAATTAACAAAAATACATGACATAAAATATCTAATTTCCTTAACATTTTTTATTTAAATAGATTTTAAATAATTCCCACACCAATAAGCTAGTTTCCAATGTTTTAAATGGAAAATTTCATATTGATAACAATACATTGGGGAAAATTTACTTTTACGTGCAAAATCAGAATTTAAAAATGTTTTTGGTTGGGGTGATTAAAAAAAATAAAAAAAACACTACCCAAGTGTCCAAAACCATAAACAAAAACCCTTGGTAAGCCATTGGTTTTTCATTTTCCAAAACCATGATTTCCAAAACCAATATTTGAAAATTATTAAACAAATACCATTCTTTTGATTTAAATACTTACCCATTTAACGATTACCCTTAATTAAAATACATCTTCTATGATTGTTTATGTGATTTTCCTTCCATGGAGTCCGCCCATGGTGACCTTAGGCTTCCAATGTTTCAATACTCAAGATATATAAGTTACTCTTCGTGGTAAGGGGAACCTTCACTTCCTTTTTCCATTAACATTCCATTTTTATGGTATGTCTTCTAATTACCAAAAATATTTACTTTTTGTGCACATTATATTATCCCATTACTATGGTAATAGTCATTCTTCAACGGGATACCAATTTCCCCCTCATTATCCCTTTTAATAATCCATTTTTTATACTAGTTATGTTGTCGAATATATTTTGAAATTTAATTTAAAAATTCTCATTTTTTCATTTTGTGAATACCCAAATATATTCAATTTCCATGGGTATTAACCATGATGAACAATTATTTATTGACCTAGGTATATGCATATATATAATATATAATTTCTTATCATGGTTGAATAATTATATACTGATCATTCCATTAATAACTTTTCTATGACATGGTTTTTTAAGAAATCTATTCTTTATTTTACATTGGTTATTAATGAGATGATTTGTTATGATCTATATGGAGCACATGAAATTGACAATTTCTTTTGGAATTTTCTAAAAGCACTCTATATTGTTGGGTAATGAATTTAATCTCTAGAGATGACATGTTTTATGATACCTTTCTCAATAACCGTAGTAATTTTTATTTATACCATATTGGTGATAAACCGTGGTGATATTATTCTGAATACCTATTTTTTAATTTTTTTCTACATTTACTGGTCATTGTTACTGTTTTTTCTTATGATATGCCTATTTTCATGCCTTGTAATTATTCCTCATTTTATAATTGATATGTATCATGATCACATGCTTTTTATCTCCCTTTATTATTCCCTTATTGGGATTCATGCTCACCCAGTTCCATTGATGTATATACCTAGGATATGATATGTGTTAAAATTAACTTTGGTTGATCCATTGAATATGTATATCAAGTATATTTAGATGACATTTTTATGTATTCATGTAATATTTATTTAATTTCTAAGATAATAAACATTAATTGATCCATTATTTTATCTCCTATAATGAAAATCCATATAATAAAAATGTTGGATGAGATAAGTACAACCCATATAAAATTATTTACTTTATATTTTTTGGACATTCTAATCAAAAAATACATAGTGATGTTCTTAAATTTCTATTATTATATAGATAATGGTTGTAGAATCCCCAGATAATTCTATCTCTCATCTCTAACATGATTACAAACCAATATCTCATATGAATTATAATAATTATATCTCTTCATGTTTTTTCACCTAAAATACAATTTTATGTTGGATAGTTATTGGTGTTATACCATTTTCGTCCAACGTTTGTGGGTTATATCCTCTCAAACTTACTGGTTTCACAGTTTTTCACACTGCATATGGGTTATCGTTTTTACAAAACAATATTAATTTAATAAATATAAAATTACCAAATCTAAATAACCCATAATTACCATGAAATAAAAGATAAGATACCCTAATGTTTACCAATACATTTAATATTATGTTTAGAAAATGTAAATACATTCCCCTATAATAACATTTTCACTAAAATATATTAAAAAATGGGTTTTATTGGTATAAATTTTCCCCATAATATCATTAATTTGGATAAAAATCATTCACATAAAATCACAAAAAGGTTTTATAAGACATTTAATATATGATCAACCATAAAATTATAAAATCATGATGTTATCCATTACTATTATGTTCATCACACATGAAGACATATATGCTTCCCCATTTAATATAATCATTAAAATTTTCACGAATCTAATAACCAAAATACCAATGTAAGAAGACCTCTATAGAATAATTCATTAATACCAATATAGAAATACTTTATCAATATCAATTCATTATTCAGTAAATAACTAAACATCCTCATCTTATTCCATAATAACAATTTTGTTTCACATTTATTGCGTAGTTTCATCATTATCCACAAAAAACATTCAATCATTTATTTTTATAATTCCAAGAATTTTAACATTTATAACATTTAACCAGTATAGATTCCTTAGGGATTCCATCATTCTAATGAATTTTATTGTCTTGAAGTCTGATTTCTTTTCTCAGAAATTGCTTACATAATTCCCATGTTCTCTATATATAAAAAATCTTCTCTTTTCATTAACACATTCCCTAGAGTGATTGTTCCCCCATTAATGACATATAAAAAATTTAATTTTGATTCTGTCTTGGAATCCACCACCATAGCTTCCTTCAAACTCTATAAATATGTTCTTTACTAATCTTAAGAGTTTGTAACGATGCATGTTTTTATTCATGTATCTTTATATATTATTAGGCATAATCATAATATACTTTACTCTAGATAACATATTGTTTTTATTGTCATTTATAATTCATCTATCAAATTAAAAATTATTTATTTCTCTTTGGTTCCTTCAATATACTAAAACCTAAATCATAGTGTGGGAAATAATAATCTTTGTTTTAATCCACATAATAATGAAAAAAAATTAAACTACTACTAAATAATTACAACTTCTCATCAAACTATGGCCCCTAAAGTCTAATTTTTGTTATTCCAGGTCATTATATATTCAAATCCTTCACATTGGATTGTATGAGAAGTGTTAATAAATCATCAAATATCCACAATTAGTGTCAAACTAGGGGAATTGTAAGGAATATTGTCATGTGCGAGATAATTCTCAAGTCAAATTTAATATAGCCTTTTAAGAGTTATTACCTCTATGAATATCTGTTCTAGAACCCCATGCACATATAGTATCTATATATGGATCTATATATAATAAAAATAAATACTCCATTCCTTTAGAAACGTTATCATGTTATCATATTCTTACACTTATCCCATGGGTTCTTCATTGATGTTTTCTCATTCTGGATTTCAATGTCTTACTAAGCCATTCTCTAATACCTACCGTAAGGATCCAAACATCTCATATGTAAATTGTACATATAAATCGATGAATATTCGTTATATAATATAATTATCCCCTACATAATCATTTAAGTATTGTACCTTTAGAAACATATAAAAATAAATGGGTTTATAACTGAGATAAGTCATCTTCTACAAATTTATTCATAAATAGAATCCTTCTTGACATGTAAATAATAATAAATTTTTACATCTCATGGAGAAAGGAAACATAATAAATAGTGATATAATATTCTTAGTAAGGAAAAAAGGTGTGATATCAACATAACATGAGCACAAGAGTATGAGAACGTGAGAATAAATTTGAAAAATAATACCATGTATATCATGGATCATAAAATTGAGTCATGGAATAAATCATGGAACTCATAATACTTGAATTATAAATGAATCAATAAACATGATCCATGAGATCATAATATTGGCAAAAGATATATATTTTTTGAATGCATATAAAAATAGATAATCTAATATCAGTTATATCAACCATGAAATTAATAAAATTTGATGATTTGGATAACAACAAATATAACTTCTTGTGTACTGGGATAACATCTGATGTTACATCTATTGATATTTTTATAACCTTCTCTATACCATATTTCGTGATTTACATAAACTCATATGTACCCTTTTAACTCATATAACATTAATGATTACCCAATAGATTGGAGTGAGATATATGAAAAAACCTATCATAAAAATAATAAATATTTGTGTAAAAATCATAAAAAATTCATCAAATAATAAATCATTAAAATATATGGTTTTCATATATTTTACATCATAGCATAACCTATATAAATAAAATTAGTTTCATAAACATTTCATCATTTCTTCACAGTATAATTGGTGGAAATGAAATGTATTTCATAAAAATATTTTCATCATATATATAAAACATCCAAATAAAGAGTAAATAATATACAATTTGATCATATCCCAAGTAAATATTATGTAAGAACAAGGGAATTCCTATTATATGGAAAATAATTTTAAAACATCACATGGAACATTTCATAAGGAAAAATAATAATTTCACTTTGAAAATAACTTTTTTAAATAAATAATAATTTATATAGAATTTTCATGATATTTTTATTTGAAAATACCCTCTCATTAATAAAAATTATTCTTTTAATAATTTTGTGGTCATGAAGGTGGAAATTCCCATTCATGCTATATATGTTACAACAAATATTCCTATCAAATTTTTAGTAAAAGTCATATTGGTCTTGTTTGAAAAAAAAATGAATATTTATTTTAATATTAGTGTAAAAATTAAAATACAGTTATAAATACCATTATATATCCATTTTATTTTATTATGCAAAATTATTTAAAAAGTTATTTTAGAAAACATTAATATGGAATTAAATTATTTTTCACCGAAGTGTAAAATAAAGTTGATTTTTTGTCAGAAAAGTATTTTGGTATATTTACTACATAAAGAGCATGAAATTAAAGGAAAAATGTATGTTAAAAAAATAAATATAGAATATTAAAAATAATTATATTATTTAGTTATATATCATAATATTCTAGCATCATATATATAAACCTAAACAATCCAGAAAAATTATGATATTTTATCATAAAACTCCTAACACTCTTTATCATATAATTATAATCCCCATAAAAGAAAATCATAATATAAAAAATAAAATATTACATGATAAATATTTCATTATATTACATGTAAAATCGTTTTTATATACACCTCATAAAAGTATATTGGCACATAACACAATATATGTCCCCAAGAAGACAAGTTTAGAAAATAATCCCTAACCTTAAGTTTCAAAATCCATTTTACATATTTTAACCTCCTTTGAAATAAATATAGGATTATTATTTAAATATTATATAATGATAATAATTTGTATCATACCCTATGTGATTCACTTATTACCATTTTTTACCCTTTTATTAATATTTATTTGTATAAATCATGTTTTAGATAATAACTATTAATTATTTCATGTTTGTTTTGGTTTGGTATCATTTGTCCATTCATTTTAGTCATTTTTATATAATATAAAGAATAAAAATTTTATATTAATATTATATATTTTCATTATATATGTATTTATACTTATCCATTACTATTATATATATAAAATGAACTACATCGCTCATGGAGATGGTAGACTGCATGTAAGAATGATTGTTGTTTCCATTTTCTCAACGGATGAAATGACAGAGTGTTAAATAATATATTACCTTCATATAATCATATAAATGTCTTATATATCACATATATTGTTTAAATTTACCATTATTTCCCTCCATTTTATGCTCAGGTGAGAAATAAAAAACATTACTTTGTGAGGCAGTAGTCCACCGTACAGATGAGTGACATTGTCATATTCAAACAAAATTGAATCTAATAAGGTATAAGTGATATTGAATATTCATAGATATTTTTAAAATTAATATAAAATATAAAAATTAAATCCATCAATTTATATTTATGTTAAATATGGTGATTGAAAAAGAATTATGTTGGCTTCCAAGGTGGCATTTCGACACACACCTGATCGATAGTTTTATTTCGCATTTTATGTATGGGGATAATGATTTAAGTCATTCCATTTTCACAAAAAAATAATAGTTTATAATAGATACGGGTGTTATTTTGTTATCATAGTTCAATATGATTTTACAAATGTGAAAGAAAAAAATAAACAAAAACACAAGTGTAGGAATTTTACCTCCTCTTCAGAGAACCTCCTTCGGTTTATACGGAAACCCCCTTGGGAGATTTTTTTAAAAAACATAATCCCTATAGGATTTAGTTAATTATTGTATTAATATAATTGGGTAGTTATTAGAAAAATTAAATAGGTCTTTATTTTTTTAGTGGAGAGGATAAGGGGTGGCCTTTTATAAGCGGGGGAGAGGAAACATATATATGTTTTGAAAATAAAAAAATGTACTCACTCTTTTACATTAAAAAAATATACAAATAAGATAATATTGCACACTTAGAGCATATCAAGTCGATATTTGGATAGTAAATTGGGTTTGGATAAATTTATATTTCATTTTTTCCCATATCATTTTATATTAACCCCTAGTAAACACATTTCGATTTTAATTAGAGTAGTTAATTTTTACTATGTTTACTATTAATATTTACCAAAAATTAATTTAACCATATTATATAATATTAATTATTATTATTCAAAATATAGAACAAATTTTTCAAATTTCTATTCATATAAGTATAAAAAATTTAATTAAAATTAATGACGTAAATATGATGAAAATTTTGTTTTCTAATGTGAAGTTTTATAAATGTTTAAAACGTTTTTATATAAATAATCAAAATGAAACAGATTCCAATGAATGAAATTATTTAAATTAGAATATAATAGATTCAATTTTACTTTTAAACTATTTCAAAACAAAATTTATCCATATAATTTTTTAAATAAGAAATGTAGTTTTAAAAATAAATTAGTATTTTTCACTATTTATCAAAAAATAAATATTTTCAGAAAAATAAAAAAAAAATCACTATAAAATAATTTTCAAATGATGATTCCAAAAAAAAAATAGGTTTTATCAATAAATTTTATAATAGTAAATAAAATTAATTTTATTATTTATTCAAAAAATGTAATAATAAACATTAATTAAGAAAAAAGGTGTTTGCAAAGAATACTATTTATTTACAAAAAAAATATTAATTTATATTAATATGTTTTCATTATATATAACCATTATATATAATTTCTAAAAAATATTATCCATATTCAAAACACCATTTTTATATTATATGTCATAACTATCATTTTTCAATAGTAATATTAATAGTATATTATGGTTTTTTAAACATTAGTGTTACATGTCACACAATATATTAAAGAAATTTAATTAATTAAAAAGAAATATATGAATATATGTATATTAAAATAATATGGGTTTTACAATTTCCCTCCTTAAGACTCATCCTACTCATTCCATGTCATCTAGTTCATCATGAATCATCTTGAAAACCTGATTCATAATTCAAACATACACAAACAATAATAACCAAACCATGATATGACACACCTTAAATTTATTCAATCTTTCACGATTTCATGATCATGATTTGAACTAAAACTAGGCTCATAAGAGTTTCCCTCATCCAATCGATCTTAATAACTCATGGGGCGTTGATCTAAGATAACATTTCGAAGGATTAATCATTCTTCATCATTAATAGATCCACAGTCACCTTGTAGGTTTTCATCAATTGAGTATCAACTTTTAGTTAGAGAAGAATCTCCATTCCCTAATGGAACATAAAAATCAGAATCATATTCATTAGTGGTTATAAAAAAATTCTTTCTCAATCATTAAAAATTTAAAAACCTATTTTAGAATCATTACCATTCAATCGATCTATAATAGACAAAATAAAACATAATAGGGTCAACATTTATTTTGATCTATTCATTTCTGATCTACAATGGTCTTACTTATTCCAATATTTGTTTTTTCAGAACAAGGGTTATATAACAGAGCTCAAGGATCTCCATATTTATTGTTCAGTCATGTAAAAATAATATTAAAGGATATTTAGAAGAACTAGGGATACCTCTATAAGGCCCCAACCTTAAACATTACTTAATCTTGAGTTATGACAAGATTACACGTTGAGTATCTTTTCAGGTTTAGAGTTTTAGAGAATTAGATCATGAAACTTGCATTACATTCCACATTTAAACAAAGTGGTTACATAAAAGACAGTATTCATTCTTCCCATCAACGGAAACATATTGAAAATAAAACATGGATTCTTTCTTGACACATCCTTGACACTATCATCACATCATGTACCTTTCCCCTGACCTGTGAAAAACATTTTAAAAACATGGGATGAGCATAAAAATCTCCGTAAGGGTTATAAAAATATAGAAAGGAAACATGAGTTCATATATACATAAGAATGAAATCATACTTTACCCATAAAACATAGTCACTTTAACATACCTCATCAAACCATGAATAAATCATATAAAACATAAATCATAAAGTTAACTTGAGGCATTCATAACATTCTTACGTAGGGAGTAACCCTCTTGGTTACGTTTGGAATACCCATCACAGTATATTCCCTAAATCTCTTCAGAGAAACCAACACGTTTCACTCCTTCGCATTACCCAATGGATTGGAGAGCTGTATCGGGATCACCTGCCCTTAGTTTAGCATGGAACCACCCGTCTTCATAATAATGCCCAAGAACCTCAACATAATCGTATCACATAAAAGATGTATAAAGGAAACATAACATTTCCACCTTTCAATCACAAGATATCAATACAAAACATTGATATAAAAACATTATGAAAACCATTTTCAATACCAAAATAAAAGAAAATTAAAACATGGTATTTATTTTTCTTTTAAAAAGAAGGTATGGCTTGTAGAGGAAGTCGAAACTCAAATAACGGTCACGGCGGCGGAGAAGTCGTTGTCGCCGCATACGTACGACAAAAACATTCCCTTTTGTCATTTAGTAAAATGCTTCGTATAAAAAATATTCCTTTTGGATAAACGTAAAAGTCAAAGGGGTTTATACACCGTATAAAAGAAATTTGTGTATATAATAAAATATGCCTCAATTAAAGGAGATTGAGACGAAGTCCCATACAAAGATGGTATCCTTGGATTAAGGATAAATCAATTACATAATTATGTGTGACAAAATAATACACCAAATATAAGTGGATATTAAGTGTAAAACAAACAGAGGTTATTCACACATATTCATAGAACGACATATTCAAGGAGTACATGCTTATCCCAATGAATCGAAATTGGGTTAAGAAGTTCCCTTGCAATAATTAGACAGCCTAATGGCGTCACTTCAAAATTCAGAAAAAGAGTTGATGAGAGATAAAAAGGGTATCTCATCATGTGGACATAAAATTTACATCAATAAGGATATAGAAGAACATATCCCAAAATAATATTATGTGAATTAAAAGACATAACAATCTAAGTCTTTTAAAAAGAGGAGGGTGAAAGGTTCCCTTACCGACATGGGTATCTTTCGAAACATACGCCCTGTGAAAGAAGGACAATACGTCATTGATGTAAATAATCATAAATGAAAGAATATTACACAATGAGTAAAATAATGGTCAGTACATACACCACTCAAAGGAAATTGTGGCAAATGTAGCATAAATCTCATGGGAATAAAATTGAGATGAAAAATCACTTACGAAAACTCGGCAGCCTAACAGCGCCACTTAAAACTTCCAAAAATGAATTGATGAGATCAAATAGGGTATCTCAACATATTACAATAAAATTTACAGCAATATGAATAAGAGAGAAAATCCCCCATATTAACAAATAGGATCTTAAAAGAAGTGACATAAAGGTGAGTACTTAAAGAGAAAGAGAGAGGTTAGATCTCTTACGAAAATTCGGCAGCCTAACGGCGCCACTCGAAACATCCAAAATGGATTGATGAGAGATAATAGGTCCACTCATCATATGAACATAATATTTAAAGTAGGGGTAATATAAAATAACAACCCAATCATAAGAAATATGAGCTTAAAATGAATGACATAAAATAGTGTACTTAAAAAGAAGAGTGGAGTAGGATCCCTTACCTCAAGTCCAACTTGTCTTGTTCGTTTCATTATATTCCTGAATAATAAAATTTGTTCAATTAATAATTGACTAAGTAACTCCTTTAGAGATTATTATTCAGTTCATATAACATATTATAATGTTATAATAATTTTTTAATAATGTTAGCTCATATCAGACGTTTTTGCCGATGTTTGGTACATGAGTCAAAAATGAACTTGTTTGAAAAAAAGATTACCCATGTAGTTATAAGTAAATAATATCCAGAATAGTATTAATGATTATAATATCATATATATCCAGTAAATATTCATTTCATACTATTCCATATCATTTGGAGATAAAAAACGAAAAGAACCGTTCATGGAGACGGTAGGCTGTACGTACGCATGAACGCTACTTCCATTTTTTCTCATATAAATGAAATTAAAACAAAATGAGAGAGATATATATATGTTATAATTCCAGAATTATATAAATGAGTTAGGTGTAATATATTACATATATATCAATTATATATATGTACTTATAATATTACATAACATTTTGAGATAAGAAATGAAATGTATCGTTCATGGAGACGGTAAGCCGTTCGTACGCATGAACGCTACTTCCATTTCTATTTCATATTTAATGGAATTAAAAATAATGATACATAATATTATTTTAATTCCAGTATGGTATAAAATATAATATTATTAAATATATCCTTTATACGTACCACATATGGTATTAACGAATCAAATCACTTTGAGGGGGCGGTAGTCCGCACTTCCTTAAATGAAGATATCGCGTTTACCCATAATGGAAACCAAAAAGGGATGCCCAAAATAAAAAATACAGAAGCTTAAAAAAACATAAACATATTATATATCACATATAAATATAGTGTCGTCTTAATGACCACCTTTGAAGGTGTTAAAAGAATGTTGAACAATCATCGTTTCGGGAGGCCGAAATTCACCATCCACGGAAACAGTATGTTCTTTAACCATTAGATGTAGGTGTGTGAAATTGTAGCTCGAATACTTATTATAAAAAAATCCTAGTATATTTATAATACTGGATTTGTTACAAAATAAATGAATAAAAATAGTTTAGGGGGTTAGAGAAGCAAAATAAAACAGAAGGACTCAAGTGAAGACATTAGCTTAAAATCGGGTAACTCCCTTTGGATTGAGCTCAAAGGCTTTCTTGGGAAGACATCTGCCCAAAGTGAGGCTTCAAGGAGTAATAGAGGGAAGTGGAGAGACAAAATGGGCAGAGTTTGGCCGAGCCAAAGGCTTTGGGAGTGTGGGTATGGAGGTAGAGGTGGGGGCCTTTTATAAGAGGAGAGGAGGGGCACTCTTGGAAGGTAAAGAAAAGTCACTTTATTTTAAAATGGTATTCGGATTTAAGAAATCCCAAATTGAAGTGATTCGAGGATAAGGTGATAAGGGTTATAAATCCACTCATCCAATAGTTTTTTGGACATGTTTAGGTCTTAGATATTACATTATCTTTACATTTTATTTAAATCGTTAAATAATGAGGTTATCGCTTCATCATCATAATGTCATAAATAATTTAATTTATTTAATTTCTAAAAATTATATAAAAACTACTATGATGTATTAAATCTTTTTATATTTCCAATGAATATTTATAGTCAAAAATATGATTTTTATAACCCCATGTAAAAATTGTTTTAGTAAAACATTTCATGTTTGTCTCATTTTTACTTTAACTATAAATAAAAAGATATTAATGTCATTTTCCAACCAAAGTGGCTTCATGGGGTCCCCAAGTTGACCCATAGGTTGTCTAGGTCGGCCTTGACACATCCAATGAGGTTACGACATGTGTCAAGTTCATTTAATATTATTAAAACATTATTTTTACCTTAAACTACACTAATTACCTCTAATCGCGATTAAAAACTTAATAAGTTACTATTCACCAAAAAATTATTTTTATCCCATTGAACCACATTTTACTTCTTAATTACAACCAGGTATGTCGGATTTTTGAAATTCAAAACAAAAAGATGGAAAAATTTCATTTAAACGGAAAAATCAGTTTTTATAAGTACCACTTAGTGGTTTCACTATTCATCAAAAATTGAAGTTTTTTAGAAAAATCTCAAAAATTCACCCTAAGCTATACCTGATATTCCGAATTCAAAAATGAAGTCTATTTTAAAAAATTCAAAACATATAAGTCATATTAATTAATTTAATAATTAATTCTCGATGTCATAGCAAATAGCGTGTTTTTATGGAACAATAAGTTTCAAAAGATTGACACTAGTTTAAGTCTGATTTCAAAGTGAAATTAATTCCAACGACCACTATTGGGTTTAATGGTAAAAATATATTTTAATTTCACTTTAAAACCAATTCAAGAGATAATCTAATCATATAAATAAATTAGATTAAAAATAGGTTTTGAATTAAAATATAACATTTTACACTATTTATTAAAAAATGAACTTTATCGGAAAGATACCAAAAATTTACACAAAGTAAATTTTGATGTCCCGATTCTTAAGAAGAGTTTTATTTGGTCCAATATAATTTTTAAGAGTGAACAAAACTATATTTAATGATGGTTCTCCATCAAAAGGCGATAAGTGAGCCTTTAGTGAAAACTAGGGCATATACGCCTAAAATTGAATTCTTTCCTTATTTTAAGCCTTTATCTTTTATTGTAAAAACATTTAAAAACATATATAATCATATATTAGTTATTTCTATCTGTTCCCGCCAATACAACGGCTACATGTTAACTACCATTTAAAATAATATTATTATATTATTAGAGTACAACATAAGATTCCCCAGAAACTCGTTGTTGCGTTTTGGGTACGCCATCGAGCATAGCGTCCCCTTTAAAGTCATATTAATATTTTATTCACAAATATGAATAAATATAAAAATTTCATATTCTTTATTTAGATGGGGTGTTACATCCTTCCCCCCTTTTGGGAATTGTGTCCTCGCAATTTTAAAATTGGGATCGGAAACTTCATTGAAAATCCCACATCGAAACAAGAGTCGGTAAATCAATCACTTTAAAATAAAGAAAGATATGTACAGAGGTCACCCAAGTTAACCCATACTAGGATTCCATGTAGGAAAACATGGACATGGGGGAGAAAAAAAAGGGTCATGTTCTAATGGAGATTGATAGAAAAAATGTTTAGGAGAAAGTTATCAATAAGAAAATCACAAACTTGTGATGGGTTAAACGGTGTTGGGTTCCCCAGTAGGAAAATTTAATAGACAAAATTTTTGTTTTAAGTTAATTATTATTGAGGAATTTATTTTTGAGATTAAATAAAACATAAGTAAACATACTTACTTTTCATGTTGACTTTCAACTTTTACTAGATTTCTTACACAGACTCATACTTTCTCCAAAAGACGAGTATTTAGGAAGACTTGTTCGCATTAAGAGTACTATAAACAACTTCTAGAGGAGCACCTAATCCACAAAAAAGAACTATAAATTTCTCATATCTTCAAACCTTAACCAAAACTAAAACCAAAAAGGTTACTACAAGATCATATAATCCAGAAAAGGATAACCCTTTATAAAAATAAAATCTATTCTTAATCTAAAAATTTATCCAACAAAACCCAAAGTTCAACGAGGACCATTCGATAACCAATTTTTCCATAAAATTCTTCAAAGTAAACCAATATATGATTACAACCCAAATATTTGAAGGATTTAGTCACATAGTCTTCCAAGTTAAATCGTAACATTTATCTCCAAACAACATCAGTTGCTCTTAAAGTCTCGTATAGAAAAGTAATTAACCTAATCACAAATCCTCCATGATAGGTTAATCATTTTCATAAATAACCCAAAATAAACTTACTCTTAATTGATAAAATCATCTAACTAAAAATAATCAGTCAAACTAAACAGGGACTTCACGTAGTCCAGTGGTAGGCGATAAATACCAGTTGCACTTTGGTTGTGGGTTCGATTCTAGTAGCTTCGTATGACGCGATGGGTTGTCACACGGTCTGCATGTTTTCCCTTTTCAAAAACTATATAATTTTATAAAATTCCTCAAAAAGAGATAAATTCATCAAAAAAATAAATATAACATATTCCTCAATTTTATCTCATGCCTTCTTATTCCATCATATCAAATAATAACCCATAATTACCTCAAAAGTAAGGATCATATAAACTCTAATTGTTACCTTTATAATTATTACCTAAACTTCCACATCGATTTGGTCATCTCGTACATGATGTATTATAAAACATACCAAGGTTCAAGTGGTTGATCATGACTCATTGATAGTTGGTTTAGAACAACCATGATATTCCTCATTGAATCCCCCATTTTATCTAGTATCTTAATAATAGAACCACCACAGTTTCCTTTAATCCTGTTGTCTCTTTAGTGCCTGCTAGATCCATCCATTCACTAAAAACTGAAATGTTAGTGTGAGTATATCAACAAAACCATCATGTACTAATGAGGGAGATAACCACTAAGATATACTTACTCATTCACTTTATCTAAAACTAGGACTCTTTCTGAAATCATATCCATTATGGTTCTGTCACTTATGCTTAGAGAATACCCTAACCTCTAAAGTTATCTAAACCGACCTCTGATACCAACTATAAGGCCCCAGCCTTAAACCTTACTTAATATTGAGTTATTAAAAGATTACACATTGAGGATCTTTTCAGGTTTAGAGTTTTAGAGAATTAGATCATGAAACTTGCATTACATTTCACATTTAAACAAAGTGGTTGCATAAAATACAGTATTCATTCTTCCCATCAACGGAAACGTATTGAAAATAAAACATGGATTCTTTCTTGACACATCCTTGAAACTATCATCACATCACGTACCTTTCCCTTGACCTGTGAAAAACATTTCAAAAACTTGGGAGGAGCATAAAAATCTCAGTAAGGGTTATAAAAATATGGAAAGGAAAAATGAGTTCATATATACATAAGAATGAAATCATACTTTACCCATACAACATAGGCACTTTAACATACCTCATCAAACCATGAATAAATCATAGAAAACATAAAACATAAAGGTAACTTGAGGCATTCATAACATTCTTATGTAGGGAGTAACCCTCTTAGTTACGTTTGGAATACACATCACTGTATATTCCCTAAATCTCTTCGGAGAAACCTTAACGTTTCACTCCTTCGCATTACACAATGCATTGGAGAGCTATATCAGGCTCACCCACCCTTATTTTATCACAGAACCACCTGTCTTCATAATAATCCCCAAGAAGCTCAACATAATCGTATCACATAAAACATGCATAAAGGAAACATAACATTTCCACCTTTCAATCAGAAGATATCAATACAACACATTGATATAAAAACATTATTAAAACCATTTTCAATACCAAAATAAAAGAAAATTAAAACATGGTATTTATTTTTCTTTTAAAAAGAAGGTATGGCTTGTAGAAGAAGTCGAAACTCAAATAACGGTCACGACGGCGGAGAAGTCATTGTCGCTGCATACATACGACAAAAACATTCCCTTTTGTCATTTAGTAAAACGCTTCGTATAAAAAAGATTCCTTTTGGATAAACGTAAAAGTCAAAGGGGTTTATACACCATATAAAAGAAAGTTGTGTATATAAAAAAAATATGCCTCAATGAAAGGAGATTGAGACGAAGTCCCATACAAAGATGGTATCCTTGGATTAAGGATAAATCAATTACATAATTATGTGTGACAAACTAATACCCCAAATATAAGTGGATATTAAGTGTAAAACAAAAAGAGGTTATTCACACATATTCATAGAATGACATATTCAAGGAGTACAAGCATATCCCAAAGAATTGAAATTGGGTTAAGAAGTTCCCTTGCAATAATTAGACAGCCTAACGACGTCACATCAAAATTCAGAAAAAGAGTTGATGAGAGATAAAAAGGGTATCTCATCACTTGGACATAAAATTTACATCAATAAGGATATATAAGAACATATCCCAAAATAATATTATGTTAATTAAAAGACATAACAGACTAAGTCTTTTAAAAATAGGAGGGTGAAAGGTTCCCTTACCGACATTGGTATCTTTCGAAACATACGCCCCGTGAAAGAAGGACAATACAACATTGATGTAAATAATCATAAATGAAATAATATTACACAATGAGTAAAATAATGGTCAGTAAATACACCACTCGAAGGAAATTTTGGAAAATGTAGCATAAATCTCACGGGAATAAAAGTGAGATGAAAAATCACTTACGAAAACTCGGCAGCCTAACGACGCCACTTAAAACTTCCAAAAATGGATTGATGAGATCAAATAGGGTATCTCATCATTTTGAAATAAAATTTACAGAAAGAGGAATATTAAATAACATCCCCCATCATAACAAATAGGAGCTTAAATGAAGTGACATAAAGGGGAGTACTTAAAGAGAAAGAGAGAGGTTAGATCTCTTACGAAAATTCGGCAGCCTAACAGCGCCACTCGAAACTTCCAAAATGGATTGATGAGAGAGAATAGGGTCTATCATCATATGAACATAATATTTACAGTATTAGTAATATAAAATAACATCCCAATTATAATAAATATGAGCTGAAAAGGAATGACATAAAAGAGTGTACTTAAAAAGAAAAGTGGAGTAGGATCCCTTACCTCAAGTCCAACTTGTCTTGTTCGTTTCTTTATATTCATGAATAAAAAACATTGGTCAATTAATAATTGCCTAAGTACCTCCTTTAGAGATTATTATTCAGTTCATATCACATATTATAATGTTATAATAATTGTTTAATATTGTTAGCTCATATCAGACGTTTTTGCCAATGTTTGGTACATGAGTCAAAAATGAACTTGTTTGAAAAAAAGATTACCCATGTAGTTATAAGTAAATAATATCCAAAATAGTATTAATGATTATAATATCATATATATCCATTAAATATTCATTTCATACTATTCCATATCATTTGGAGATAAAAAACGAAAAGCACCGTTCATGGAGACGGTAGGCCGTACGTATGCATGAACGCTACTTTCATTTTTTTGTCATATTAATGAAATTAAAACAAAATGAGAGAGATATATATATGTTATAATTCCAGAATTATATACATAATTTAGTTGTAATATATTACATATATATCAATTATATATATGTACTTATAATATTACATAACATTTTGAGATAAGAAATGAAATGTACCGTTCATGGAGACGGTAACCTGTACGTACGCATGAACGCTACTTCCATTTATATTTCATATTTAATGGAATTAAAAAATAATGATACATAATAGTATTTTAATTACAGTATGGTATCATATATAATATTATTAAATATATCCTTTATACGTACCACATATGGTATTAACGAATCAAATCACTTTAAGGGGCGGTAGTCCGCACTTCCTTAAATGAAGATATCGCGTTTACCCATAATGGAAACCATAAAGGTATGCCCAAAATGAAAAATACATAATCTTAAAAAATACATAAACATATTATATATCACATATAAATATAGTTTCATCTTAATGGCCACCTTTGAAGGTGTTAAAAGAATATTGAACAATCATCGTTTCGGGAGGCTGAAATTTGCCATCCACGGAAACAATATCTTCTTTAACCATTATATGTAGGTGTGTGAAAGTGTAACTCGAATAAATCTTATAAAAACATCCTAATATATTTATTATACTGTATTTGTTACAAAATAAATGAATAAAAAGAGTTTATGGGGTTGGAGAAGTAAAATAAAACAAAAGGACTCAAGTGAAGACATTACCTTAAAATCGGGTAACTCCTTATGGTTTGAGCTCAAAGGCTTCCTTGAGAAGACTTCTGACCAAAGTGAGGCTTCAAGGAGTAAGATAGGGAAGTGGAGAGAAAAAATGGGCAGAGTTTGGCCGATCCAAAGGCTTTGGGTGTGTGGGTAAGGAGGTATGGTTGGGGGCCTTTTATAAGTGGAGAGGAGGGGCACTCTTGGAAGGTAAAGAAAAGTCACTTTATTTTAAAATGGTATTCGGATTTAAGAAGTCCCACATTGATTTTTTTTGAGGATAAGCTGATAAGGGTTGGAATTACACTCATACAATAGGTTTTGGACATGTTTAGGTCTTATATATTACATTATCTTTCCATTTTATTTAAATCGTTAAATAATGAGGTTATCGCTGCATCATCATGATGTCATAAATAATTTAATTTATATAATGTCTAAAAATTATAAAAAAATTACTATGATGTAGGAAATATTTTTATCTTTCCAATGAATATTTATAGTCAAAAATATGATTTTTATAACCCCATTTAAAACTTGTTTCGTAAAACATTTCATGTTTGTCTCATTTTTACTTTAACTTTAAATAAAAAGATATTAATGTCATTTTCCAACCAAAGTGGCTTCATGGGGTCCCCAAGTTTACCCATAGGTTGTCTTGGTCTGAAATGACACATCCAATGAGGTTAGGACATGTGTAAAGTTCATTTCATATTATTAATGCATTATTTTAACCTTAAACTACACTAATTACCTCTAATCGCAATTAAAAACTTAATAAGTTACTATTCACCAAAAAATTATTTTTATCCCATTGAACCACATTTTACTTCTTAATGAAAACCATGTATGTCGGATTTTTGAAATTTAAAACACAAAGATGGAAAAATTTCATTTAAACGGAAAAATCAGTTTTTATAAGTACCACATAGTGGTTTCACTATTCATCAAAAATTGAAGTTTTTCAGAAAAATCCCAAAAATTCACCCTAAGATATATTTGATATTCCGAATTCAAAAATTAAGTCTATTTTACAAAATTCAAAACATATAAGTCATCTTAATTAATTTAATAATTAATTCCCGCTTTCATAGCCAATAGCGTGTTTTTATGAAACAATAAGTATCAAAAGATTGACACTGCTTTAAGTCTGATTTCAAAGTAAAATTAATTCCAACGACCACTATTGGGTTTAATGGTAAAAATATATTTTAATTTCACTTTAAAACCAATTCAATAGATAATCTAATCATATAAATAAATTAGATTAAAAAGAGGTTTTGAAGTAAAATACAACATTTTACACTATTCATTAAAAAAATAAACTTTATCAGAAAGATACCAAAAATTTACACAAAGTAAATTTTGATGTCCCGATTCTTAAGAAGAGTTTTATTTGGTCCAATAGAATTTTTAAGAGTGAAAAAAACTATATTTAATGATGGTTCTCCATCAAAAGGCGATAAGTGAGCCTTTAGTGAAAACTAGGGCATGTAGGCCTAAAATTGAATTCTTTCCGTATTTTAAGACTTTATCTTTTATTGTAAAAAACATTTAAAAACATATATAATCATATATTAGTTATTTCTATCCATTACCGCCAATAAAATAGCTACATGTTAACTACCATTTAAAATAATATTATTATATTATTAGAGTGCAACGTAAGATTCACAAGAAACTCGTTGTTGCGTGTTGGATATGCCATCGAGCATAGCATCCCCTTTAAAGTCATATTAATATTTTATTCACAAATATGGATAAATATAAAAATGTCATATTCTTTATTTACCTGGGGTGATACAACCTCGATTTCATTTGGTATTTGTTCTCCCTATAAATTACTGATGATTTTATATGTGTGACGGACTGGGAAGAAATGTATGTTGTAACTTAAGGATGGTAAAATTACATTTTAAATAGTAATTTTTCTCTCTCACATCAATATAAGTGATTGTGAGTGACCCATGTGGTAGGTTTGGTTTCCATTATGTAGTAGCTTGCACATGTGGCCACATTTCGTCTCAAATGTTTTGTAAGATTATTAAGCTCATGAAAATTAATTTGATTTGTGGTATTTTAATTCCATATCTCAAGGTCACTTATGTGATAGTGACTAATATATGTGGTTAATTTATTTTAAGACGTGATATGTTCCATGAAGTTCCTTATCATTGGTTGAGACTAGATGAAATTTTATTATTTCTGTAGGAATACTTACCATAAGAGTCTCTTTTGGTATCTTGAGGTTGGAGAAAAAATACTTTATTTTTTTCTATATTGTCACATTACCAATTTCACTCTTACATGTGGTGACTTCTAGGTGTGGTTATTTTGAATACTATAAATAGTTACATATTATAGTCACTTAAGTGACTATAATTAATTTATTCTAAATGTCCAGCCATCATGAAGTAATATCAAATAGATACTTCCTCCTTTTAAAAAAATATTAAAAATTTAATATTTTTGAAAGAATATTGTAAATAAAATTTAATTTATGAATCACATGTTTTTCTAGACTGAGAAACAAATTCCAAATGAACATTTTATAAATATAATATGTTGAATAAAAAAAGATAAATTTTTCCAACAAGTAAAAATAAAAAATAAAAAATTATATTTTTCAATGAAAATATATATACCGAAATTAAAATAATGTTTACTTAAATTTTCTAGAAATATTTAGGAATAGAACATATAATCATTTATATCTCTATAAAAAACTTTTAAAACGTGTCTTTTATCATATTCCTATTCAAAACAAAAAAAATATCATAAATTCGGAAATAATCTTTAAATAACTCATTTTCCCATTAAAAAAACAATTAAATCCTTAAAATGAATTTAATATAAAGTAATTAGACACAACCACATCACTTAAAAATTAACTATATATCCATAAATGTACTCCAATATAACTCTATTATTGATTAAATAAATTTTTAATTCAAAATAATTTTGTTATGGGAAAATGTACCAAAACTCTTTTTATTAAGAATTTATTAATGATCCCATATTTGTTAAAATTTATATCAATGAAATTATTTTTTTTTAAATCAAAATTATCATTAATATGGTTTTTTAAATCTTAGGATAAGTGATCTTGAATTGATAATGATGGGAAAGCTCATATTCTTTCCCTATTTTTGAAATTACTCATAAACTAAATGAAAATAATTTAAATCCAACTAATTGAATTTATGATTCACATTAAAAATATTGGTTTTTATAAATAATTATAAATAAATAATCATGTTGGAAGCTATATGGAACTAAATCATTCTGAATTTGAGAAATTATTTTATCAAAAATATTAGAGAGGGAACAACATATGTTATCTATTCTTAATTGATAATTGACCAGAAATTATATTTTCTATGTGTTTATGTGTTAGATTCTAATAAAATAGAATGGAATCACATATAAAAATGTATAATAATACATTTTATTATAAAAAATGTACTTCAATGATTGGCCAATTTTTTAATTCCATAAATGAATTTATACATAACAGTTACTCGGATGTTGAATTTATATGTTGCAAGTTGGATAAGATAATCACATCTTAAACATGTCTTTTCTGAGGAGAATCATTGGTTTTTTAGAGCAGTAAGAAGAAATGATTGATTGAACTCTCTATTTTAGTAGTAGAAAATGTTGAATCTATAAGTTCGTGTTCTCATTGTTTATGGATGCATCACACAATTAAGGATACTAGATTCAGATTTATTCAAAATGTAATTATTTTTTATATAAAAATTGTTATCTATTATACAATAACCAATTACATCACTCCTAAAAAAATTTAATATATATATATAAGGCACTATAACATACATGACCACAAACAAAATTGACCTTTTCTTCATTATTCTATGAGAATTTATAATTTTCTTGTTGATATTTTAACTAACATATTAAATTTAAATTGTTTCAAATGTATTAAATAGATTTTGGGAATTATAAATTTAAAATGATTTTAAATTCACTTATCCTGTCTTTGAAAAACTCATTGAGAACCGATAAGACTTTTTTTTAATTTTTTTATAGTCTTTTTCTATATGATGATAAAAATTTTAGATGTATACAAAGATAATGTTTTATTTCATAGGAATTACATCAAACAGGGTGTATATTTGTAAAATGATGTTAATGAAACATTATTTCAATGGATATTTTCTTATTTTAATCAAATGATTCAATCATCAACAATGTGGATGATAATAATTTCAATTTGAAATATTTGTAAGACCATAGACAACTAAAAAATCATATATAGGTATTGTAAGATAACTTATTCAAGGTTAAATATATTCAATATTTTAGACTATTATTGTATTAAATATTATTTTTTCCATATTTATTCTTATACATTTATTATATTTTTAAGTGGGAGATATGTGTGTTCAATGGGGATTATGTTTATATAATTAATAATTATAGAACATATTTGTTTATTACTAATGCTAATTTTTTTCAATTTCTATTTTATTACTAATTACATATAATGGGAAGGGGAATAAATTTTCAAAAAAGTTTCATGTATTACTTTTTAGTTGGTGGTCAAATTTTGTGAAAAACTTTCTATGTTTAATTTTTTTCCATAAAGGGGGAAATTTTTGTAAAAGTGATAATATTTTATTTAATTTATAGGGGAATATTTATTCTAAAAATCTTTATTATATCTAATATTATTTTGTGACATTTAATAAGTAATTATAATAACTAGAATATTTGATCTAACTCTTTTTATTATGTAGAATGAATTTCTAAAAATACTATTCCTGGCGGATTATAATTAAAACATAAAATTTTGAAGACCTAGATTTTCATGTTAGATTACACACACTCGATTTTAGATAACTATAATTTTTTTTTGATAAATTTTATTAAAATATTTAGAATTTTACAATGTCCATTAGATAGTGGTGTTGAATCTTTCAATGATGTTAAAAATAATCTCGATGTCTGTGAAAGGAAACCATTGTATGTTGCTTCAAGAATGTCTATAAAGAGGACCAAATCATTTCGTATTAGAAGAATATATGTACATTGAGAAATATAAAATCTTCGATTCATCTATATGTTATAATAATTCTTTATACTAAGAGTTATTTTTATTAGTGTAATATTCATACTTCTCACTTTTTTTAAGATCTATCACCAAGTGTGGTTTTCATTATAAAGATGATTTTCATTTTTCTTTTTAGTTGTTATTCCAAATCATATGGGATCGAAGTATTATAGGTGTAATATGAGAATGGTTTATTTGAAACTATGTAATTTATGGACTCTGCAAATAGGAATATATGGATTTCCCAAATCATATTGACAATGGGATTCTTATGATGGGATGATAGATAAACCTTTTGAAAGGATTATAGTTGAGGGATTTTGGGGGAATGAAGATGGGATGCCTTTGATCAGGTCAACTGATCCTCTTTATAAATTGGGATAAAATTTAGTTTTTTAATAGTATCATTTTTGAGATTAGTGATTGTAATCATTACATCATGTATTATTTTTAAAATGGTGTTGTATTAAAATTTTTAATTGTCGTCTTACATTTTTTAAATATTGTAAATTTCTAATAAAAAGAATTTTCTCTATGAATATTCATTTAGTCTAGTATTTTTATCATTTAAATATTTTATTATGAAATATATATACATTTTAATGTAATAATGTGTGATCTGATAAGAATATGGAATTGTCAACCAACATACAACTCGTGGTGAACAAAAGTAATAAGGTGAAATTATTAACTATATTTCAACCCTAGTTATACATTTATTTCATTATCTTTATAGGATAACACCATACACAACAAAACCTTTCCTCCTACCCTAACTTCTATGATACAATATAGGCCTCCATGTCGTAATCATATTCCTGAGCTGAAATTTAAGGTCATGAACCAGTCTTCCATCCTCAAACTTCCTCCGTGAATCTCTTACAAACAAAATGTACAAAAAAATGGGCCAGGGAAAGTTCATTACATTCCAATAACCACTAAAATCTAGATGATCATTTAATAATTATATTGTTTGTGTTTGTTTTCAAAGATATTTTAATATAAAAAACATTCTAATGTATTCATTTAATTACAATTACATTAATACAGACATAGATAGAGACACACATATATATTTTCATTACATTAATATATATAAATATATATATTTCAATATATATATAAAGATATTGATGAATATTAAAAAATGATGTAAAATTTTCAATTAATATTTTAAAATATAAATTAATATATAAAATATGAATAATAATATTTAAATAGATGAATTTTTGTAGATAAAAAGTATATATTTAATTTCATAAAATATATTTTTTAATATCAAAATTCAATTACATTATTTTAAAATTGGTGTTTTATTTTTATATTTTGTAGTAAAACATATATTTCATTCATTTAATATAATACACACACATATAATTATTTAAATAAAATTTCATCATAAATTTTAGTAAAATGATATTTTCTCTATGAAAAATTATATATTCGAATAAGTAAAATTTTATTTAATTTGGTAACTAAATTATATATATATAGACAATATTTTTACAATTAAATTTCCATTTTATATTTGATGGTTATTTATGATTAGAATTTACTATTGAAATCATATATATAATACTTATATGTAATGTTATATTTTTATTTTATGTATAAATAATATATTTTTACTAGTTAAAAAATACATTAATAAAATATAAATACTATTTATATTAAAATATTTATAATTATAACTATATTCAAAATAAATATTCAAAAAAATTAAATATACATTTATATATAATTAGTTAATTTTCACTTATATAATATATGCTTTATATTCTAGAATATATATATTTTAACAATTCTAACTTCAGTTATTACAATGTTAAAATTTAAATTTATATACTTTTTAATATAATATTATAAATTAAATCATTTAAATATATTAAAATATATATATTTATATGAATATATAATAATAATACAAAAATACATACATGTGTACATGTATTCAAGCATTCATCGACACATACAAACAAACAAAAAACAAACACGCATATATTCATACATGCATACATACATACAAACAACATGCATACATACTTACATACATCCATACAAGAATATAAGATTACATAAATACTTACATACGTAAATCCATACATACATACATACATTCATACGTACATAAATACATATAGAGAGACAGACATACATACATACTTATGATGGCTTCTTCCTCCAAAAGAGAACCTCTTGATAATGACATAACCATTGGAGTCTCTTAATACCATAAGATTTGATCTAAATCTATATTATGATGGTATATGATGAGAAATTGTTTTCGCATTCTATTACTGATTTTACAAAGTTAATTAACCCCAAGATTAATATAAATTTTAAGCATAAAATCATATCTTGTTACATTGAAATTATTCATACATATTTTATAAATCGATAACAATCAGGTTTTGTAATTGATTTAATAGTTTTAGTATTTATTTGAACAAATAACATACATACGATTTTTATTTATCGAATTATTCAGAATTTAATGTGGAATAAGAGAATTGATTTATTTTTTGTATTAAATTAATTATATTATTAAATTACATAAAATGATGTTGATTTTTCACCTATTATTTGATTTTTAGGTGAAATGAGTAGTTTAATTGAATTAAAAATAGATTTCTAAGATTTGTATATTATTAAAATCATTTTTAAAGGAAATAATATTTTAAATAGAAAAAATTAATGTCTATATGAGATTAAAATTGGGATTCCAAAAATTATATGGAAATTAAAAGCATGTCGTCATATTTACCTTATTATAAAACAATCAAATATTAATAAATTTTGTTCCCTTCCACTTGTAATAGAATAACTCTATATGTATAGTCACTACATCAGTTTAAAAATGAAAATACAATGTTCACTTCAGAAGAATCGGGACATATGTAACAATAAAATGGTAAGGGAATGTGTTGTGGGAATAACTGAATGGGGAAATATGTTGTGTATTAATATTTTTGGATAGGGAGATGTCACATTAGATTAATTATAGGGAAACAAGGTCCTTGTTGGATTAAGTGAAGACCTCATCATAACAGTTCCCATGTCTCAAGTGTTGTAATGGATTAAATCGTGTTATAGATGTGTCATAATAAGTGTTATCTCAATTTTATATTAACCCCCTCCCTGTCTTGTAGATCAAATATGATTAAATTTTATGATTCTAATCTTGTGTATGATTGACATAGTTGACTTAACGATCCCAAAAGCTTAAAAAATAACTCATGTTATATTATATAATAATTACTTTTAATTTACTTTTTTGACCCAATACCTATGTAAGATGAGTATAATGATAGTATAAGAACCATGTCTCCATTTTTAACATAAATATAACCCCTTCATCATATTAATAATCTAATTGTTATTCCAATATAGTATTAAACTAACAAATTATATAAGGAAATTAGTGGTTGGACATTTTATACTACTTAAATTCTATTTTCATTCATTAATGAATAAAGGATCATATAAAATTCCCATTCAATATCCATGCCATATAATATTGAGTCAATGATCATAGAATATTGGAAAAATCAGGAGGATAGTGTAATTATCAACATGGATAGATGCCTACCCTTTAACCAATACAAATGGTAGATTATCAAGGAATGTAGACCCTGAAATCATCGTTTTTAGTAAAGAATAATTAGATTAAAAGGAATCAAATAAATAAAAGAGGGATCCACTATAGTACGTATTCCCTATAAGAGATTAAATTCAAATTTTTCATTATTTTTTTATAATATTATTTAAACATTCAATATTTTTTAGGTGCCTAAGATTTTATTCCATTATATTTTCTATATCTATATTAGTCATCTATCAAGCTCTAAAAAATAGTGATCAACTAACTAGAGGATCATCATGTGGATTAAACCAAATGATTCCTTATTTTATAAAAATTTCGCATTTAAATTCCATATTTGATACATATATATATTTGGTGGTGAGGAATGTGGTGTGGGTGAAAAAATATCACACTTATTTTCCCCAATTCTCATTCACACTAAAAAAATCCATTTTTTCACCCACTAGTTGAGTTATTCATGTATGATGGTATCAGTAGAATGAGTATTTTTTATTAATGGTTATTAACCATTGAGGGTTTTGTAGATGAACTCTCATTTGAGGTGATCCCCTCCATTTTATCTTCATGACAGTGTCACAATTTTTGATTAAGATGTTTCTAGTTGTGATTTTTAATTACATAATTGATTTTTTAATTATTTTTATTTTTTGGGTGCACAGAGTGTGTAAGATAAAGATAAATTATAGAAGTTATACAATAAATAATCATTTAGGATGATCATAAGGGTGTATTTTTTCTTTTTTTATTCGTTATTTTTTTAATTTCATATACATATTTTATTTTTTTCTATTACATCCTGACACATAATTCTTATTTTATTTTCTTTCATATATAAAAGAAACTAAAAACTGTCTGTGATAAGGATTTTATATGATTTGTTTGGCTCTAAATGAGATGGACCTAGTCAACCACAACATTTCATTCTCAGTGTTTTTAAAATTCCCTTAGCCAATTTATAATGGTAATCTATTATTATTTGGGAACATTTTTAGAGGTTCTATCCAATGAATTCATTGTTTTTAAAATTTTAAGTACTTTTATTCTTTTTTTATTTATTTCCTTAGGTGTTTTCTTTTAATTTGGGATAAATCTCACTAGTTGCACATTCTAGAATAATTGATTACCACCTATATACCAAGTTAGATAAGATTAAGAAAATAACTATAGGTCTGTGGGATTAAATCCTATATAAACAATTTTTAATTGATGATTCTCTATTCTTACTATTACCCAAGGAATAAAATTTTTACCCAAAAAAATTGTAACCAAAAGTGTATACCAATGGATTGGGAGGAAGATTATTACGATACCAATGAACCAAGTTATGCAAAATTACACATACCTATATGTAATAAAGATAATTAATATTACAAATTAGAGTTGATACAATCCATTCTTAGTTGATGGAATGAATATTATATGAGAAACAAATTAAGATGTTCGTGATAAATAAAATGCTAGCTAATGTGACCATAATTCTCTAAGAATTGATGGAGAACTGTTCTCTACATAAAGAAGAAGAAGTATAATTAATTATCATGTTATTTAATTGAGAATACATTGAGGAGGTGAATTTAGCCTTGTAAAATACTTCTAATCCTCATAGATCAAAAAACCTTCTAAATCCATTTAGTAGATAAAATATGCTCATGGTCATCCCACTTAAGAGAGTTAACCTTTATTATAATTAAATGAAATATATTTTATCATTGCATAAAATAAATTTTTGCTACAAATTTTATATAATCTCATATTTGGAAAACACCTAAACATTCATATACAACAAATCATATAAAAAATAAGCCACAAATGAAGATATAATTATTCTTGAATTAGAAGAAAAAATGTTTCAAAATATATTCTTGAAGAATTAATAACACCAATAAACAATTTTTTAGTGTAAGAATCATCATTTAACTCTTCTTTATTTGATTTTATTAATATATAATATTTTAATGACTTCCCTTTTTATATTTGTTATAAAAATACCCTTTGCATCAATCTTAATTGGATAATTAGTATTTCACTAAATAGGTTGAAAAACAAGTTGAAGAAGACACTTCAGAGCATGGGGGAAGCCAATGCCTCATAATCATCATTATAAACACCTTTTGGGGGAGGATATATCTAATAGGGAAACTCTTAACTATCTATTTTTACATATTATTTTCTATTCTGACATCATATATTGTGGTTTGATGCATCCAATCATTGGGGTACTCATAGTCTCAGGACCACTCATTAACATTGGTAAAAGAAACATGAGGTGTTTTATATAAAATATATACAATTTTTATTTTTTTATTAATCCACTACAATGTCCCAAATATAGGGAGTTAAAAACAAATAACCCACAAAGGGAATTCTCCCAATGTATCATACATCTCACATTCCTAAATTTAATTTTTTTCATTTAACAATTTATCATTTTTATTTCCATTTAAATTATATAAATTATAATTAACTAGTGGATCAAATTGATTTAGAATCTCCATTTTTATCATTCCCCATAATCATGGGGTGTCCATCCATTATATTTGTATAGGTTATTTATTCTTTTCATCACGATTGAGTTAACATGAATAGTAATTATTTATATGAGTTGGGTAATGAATCTTTATATAATTTTATAGGAAATTGCATACCTTGTTCATTTCAAAAACAATTTGTGTTATTTAATAAAAAATGAAATTAAACATAAAACTAATCAAGCCTTATTTCATCCCCTCTCCAAATTTTCAGATTTCACTTATTTTAATAATACTTTTTATAATAGTTACTAATTTAATTTGGTTTATTTTTTTTGTGGAATTTAACTCATGTGAGTATATTGGAAATGAAGTTTCCTAATACAGAATAAATATCAAAAAAATTATTCTTCCTTGAAAGGAATTTTAAGAATATTTTTCACATTCATTCGTATAATTTAATACATAAGAGTCTCAGGATAGTTATGAAACTATTAAATTTTGTGATTCAAATTTAGATCTATTTGTGTCATGTTTTCAAAGTAATATTAAGGAAATTGTTAAGAAACATCCATGAAAAATCTATTATTTAATCCAAATTTATATTTAACATTTAGTGAGCCTTAAAATATGAATAACCTAGTATGTATAAGACACTACATGTTTTATTAATACTTACCTACCCATATCATTAGTGAATTTGGTGTTATATATTCTCTTATCGGTGAGGGAGAGGGTGGATTTACTTTAAACATAAGGGATATTTTCACTATTTTAAGACGATATTGTGGTGATTTTGAATTATTTATGGGCTTTGTGGTCACAAATTTTTTGTTTTATAGTAATTATTTTTATCCTCGTAGTATCTATAGAAGACATGGGAACATGAAAATAATTATGCACATAATAAAAAAATAAAGTAAATATATTAAAAAAAATAGAGAAAAGAGGATTTGTTTTTCATTGAAATATATTTTCATGACTGTGACCCATAATTGGAATATATGGGAACGGTTTTTGGAGTGAAAAATTCATTACGGTATGTGAGGGTTCTCACTCTAAATAAAAACTAATAGAAAATATAACATGTGTAATACTATAGATATTAACGATCTTCTTCTATATATATATATATTCAAATTTAAATACTACTACCCTTTTAACACTTGAACAAATCATCAGATGTCTTCATTAATATCACAATTTTTTCTATAGATAGAAAAAATTAGTACATATCATCACTATGTAAAAAATTATAAACTTTGAGAATTATAACAACTATATATAAATTTTTCCAGTAGTGTTTCTAGAATATTTTCATGTAAGTTATGTAACTAAGGACATGGGATAGATTTGAATGATTGAAAATATGTTGAAATTATGTGAGGTTATGAAGTTGATTATAACAAGGAAGAGAGATATGTTTTAATGATGAATGAGAAATATTCCATTATTATATATTAATTTTCTATATTATCTTTGTAGTAATATCATTTTATTGAATTCATTAATGATCCTATGGAGTCTAATGAACTGTGTGTCATGGTGATGCGAAACAAATTTTTCAAATTCAGTTATGATTTTACGTGTTAATTTACACTATAATTATTATAAAATTTTTAGTATAATGATAATTTTTAGATGCTTTATAACAATTCATAATTAATGTGGAAATAGATCAAAATTATATTTTATTTTATTTATTTTTTTCGAATTTATTTGAACATAAAACAAACAATGGTTTTTTTGAAATTTTTTTATTTAATATGAAATTGGGTAATTCTATGTTTTTTATGGTTTCAATTAATTTTTTTATAGAATTCTACAACCCAAACTTGATTTTTATTGTTTTTTCATGATTTTTATGTATAAATGTTTGCTGCATAAGATTAAAAATGGATTTTCAAAATCCTTTTTTGTAGACCATGTCAAATTAATAGGGAAATTCTAAAGGTAGTGTATAATTATCTTCTGGGTGTGTTAGACTACATAAAAATTTCAATGAATTGTGTCTCATTAACCATCACGTATGAATAAATGGTTCCCCTACCACTCTTTAGGACCAATCACTTAGTTATTCTAAAGGAAGTATTATAATAATTGATAACTATGTAAGAATTAATTTCTTAGGGAATGTGTTTTGTGTAAATTAATCATGGGATGAGGGATCAGACAAAAATCATTCATTAGGGATGATTTTTTGATTGATTATCCCCAAAGTAATAAATCCCATGATAGATTAATTTTAGCTAATATTAGAATATTTCATGGAACTCATGAGATATGTATGACCAAATAAGCTTATAGATGTATAATATTAGATTCCTAACACCCAATGGTTATGTAGGATTAAATGTTTTGTAAGTGGAATTTACAAGAGATGAAAAAATAAAAAAAGAATGAATAACTGAAGAACATGATTTATTTACATGGTTTGACAATGTGTCTATGTCTATAGGAGAAAGAGGGACTATTTTAATTATTTTATCTCCTCAAAAACACCATAGATACATACAGGGTTACAATAGGACACAAAATAGTGGGATTGAATCCAATATTGTAGATGTTGAAAAAATGGCTTTATTAATGAGTTTTTGGGTAGATCATATTCCCTTGAACAAAAATCTCATCATTACTTGAAAAATACATATCCCATGGAAGGATTAATTGGATTATGGAAAACTAAAAACCATAATTCTAATTGTCTTCCCACAAATCCCCCCCTCATGACCAATTTAATGTAGATGTGAGACATATAGTCTCCTTGTAAAATTATAGCATCTATTTTGGTAGAACCATATTCATTATGGTTTTTCCATTATAATTATTATGTAATTTATTTGTATTAAATAATATTCCTCCAAAAAAAATTTGAATACAGTGGTATTGTACATAGAATATTATTGAGATGAGTTTTTCTATGAATTTCTCAAAAGATAATGAACATTTTTACTCTTTCCTATCTCTTGTGGAAGCATCTTCATCCACAATATCTCATTATTTCCTTTAGTGACTGTTATTTATTCTCATTAGTTATAGAAAAGTTTATACACTTCTGAATTTTTAATTTTCAGGATTATTTACCAAAAAAATGTATTATAGTACCAAAATATATATTTTCTCTTTTTCAATTCTCCAGCCATATTAATATCATTGAATAATTCTGAAAAAATGTTTACAAATTCCAAAACACAAATTATGAATATATATACCTCATAGATACCTTGATATCCAATTTAATTATACCTAATAAAACTTTCTTAAATTTATTAAGAATCTACACAAAATGTTAACAATGTGAGTAATATTTGGTTTGGTAAAAACAATAGTGTATAAGATACTTCAAACTATTGAAAGGAACATTGTCCATTTCTGTTTTCTACTCTTCAGTTGTTGGACAATGAGTCATCATAAGACTGAATTCAATCAAACTTTTATTAATAACTAGTTTCCCCCATCGCATGATTAACCTTTGGATATCCTCCTCATTGTACCATTTTTTAGATTTTAAACTTTTATGATTCCTCCTATCTTGAGTAGTCATCATACAAAAAATCTATGTACTCCCCCCAATTTAATCATTTCAATAAACTTTTTATTATCCTTATTTATTATTTTAATCATGGTGATATATCTTCCAATAATCAATATTTCATTAATATAATCCAACATAATAATGAAATCACCATTAGAAAAAAAATATTAATACATTGTGATCTGTAGTCATACTCTTATACTAATTTTCCACATGAATGAGTCAAATTTAATATATAATTTCATCCATTACAATTTTAAACCCTAAATAATTTTATTAATTTTAAATACCATATTTCATTAAGCTTTTACAAAAAATAGGTATTGTTCCAACATGAAAAACTCTAATTTAATATCAGTATCTAATAATGAATTCTTTACATCGAGTTATTGAACCTATGAGTTTAAACTATCCACCAGTCAAAGTGAAACTTTTATAGAAGGAATTATTACCATAACATAAATTTATTATTGAATTAAATAACTTCATTTTCAAAAATCCATTTCACCAAAATTATTTCATTATACCGCACCTATGAACTGCCTTATTCACTTTTTAATTTTTACATTGAATTTTTCATATGTTCCTCTATTCAATCTGGTAACTCCACCAAATAAATAGTAAAGGTCATTTGCAAGGATATAATCTCTTCAATCAATGTAATTTTTTATTTAACAAACCAATAAATCTTGATTATATCATTATATATTTATATATCTCTCCTATTAGTGATAATAACTTACTCGTGTAGTGAGAATGTAAGACTCGTTTGTTGTTCTTTTATTGATCTAATAAACTGTTCTTTGATAGGTATTATTTTTAGTATAAAATATAATGGATACATTTCAATATATGTATAAATATTATCTATTAGTGATATACAATTATTGTCACATATCTCTCTTATACCATATAGAATGTATGGTTATGATACATACTCCAGATTGAAAAAAAATTCATCAGACTGTAGATTATCTACATTTTTTGGGGACTTAGAATATTTAATCATACGATCCTCATGAAATACCACATCAATATTTCTAAAAATCATCAAACTTATGGGAATCTAAATTAGGTGTCTAAACTCATCATGAGAATATCCTGAAATGATACATTAGTTTCTGATTCCTACTATATATACTTTCTATATATTTCATTATTTAAAAAAATTTCATATAGCCAAATACACTAATGATTTTTCAGGAAATGTATTTACCTATAATAACCTGTTTTGAAATGTTACGGTTCAGCAGAACTAATGGAGAATAAATGATAATAACATATTTGGTCCTCAATACTTTCCATCAGTTTTTTTATAATATTTGAATTTAATTGCATACATTTAACTATCTCAAAAATTGTTTTATCCATCCTATGAACAATACCATTATTTTGAGGCTTCCTAGGTAATAATTTTTCACCCCAGAATCGAAAACTCATAAATTATTCATCAAAATCACCAACTTACTCTCATCTTCTATCTCCTCACACATGTTTGAATTATATTATATTCATTGATTCATCCTTCACATGATACTTCTTAAAAACATACTTCACTACATATATATTGTTTTCAATGAAAATTCCCACACTTTTATTGAATGATCTTATATGAATTTAAAGAATTATCAAATTCTATCGACTTAGTATCCCTTATAAAATATCAGTGTAACTAAATTCTATAATGTTTTTTTATTGTGGATGGTAAAAAATCATGAAATGCTACACTATATTGTTTTCTAATATTGAAATCCATACATTTATCCAAATTTTTAGCTTTTATTCATGGTAATAGATCCTCAAATGAGAGAATGGGGATTCTTGAATCACTCCAATGATATATCCATCCCTCAAAAATTCTATAATAACCCATTTTTGGATTCATTGACATTACCTTCATTCATCCTACTATCTATGAGATAAGGTGAATTAACTTTACTTCCTTTATCAATTCCCATTTAAGAACCTGTTTTTTTCTATAAAAGACTTTGTAATATTCTTGATGTTATTCCAGAGCAGCGCCTTCAGACGGCGTGCGATTCCGAGCCCCGGTGTGGGCGGAATTAAATTTTCAGTGTGTTCACATTGGGAACACCAAATAAATGGGATAAATCCTAAATGGTGTTTTGGATCCTAAATTTGAGAGTACATATGGGTTTCAAATGGGTTTTTTACCCTAGGAACGAAATAAAGCATGTCGTCGTGGGATGTTTGACCCCTCGCCCGTTAACGGAACGTTAAACGAATAATTAAAATAACTAATTTATTATTTTAATGTTTAAACTCAAGTATCGCTTAAACAGTTGTTTGGATGGGAAAAATGAGGGCACCATTGAGTCCAGAACATGCTGTTTACCCTAGGAGGGGTGTAAGTTTCATGGGCGTGGGCCTTCTGTGAAAAATGCTGCCAGGGGTGTTTTCGTAATTTAGTGGCTTCAGACGTTAAATTTTATAACTATTGAATGGGGCCACATATTAAAATTTTGAGACCACTGTTTTTCTCGGGAGGTGGTGTTTACCCTAGGCATGACCTAAGTTTGAATGTGTTTGGGTTTCCAGACACGGATTTAAATTGGGATGAGATTTTAATTAATTAAGGGTTTAATTAATTTTTGTTATTTAATCCCTTCATCCCCTTCCTCCCCTCTGAATACCCATGACAAAACTCCCTCAACCCTTCCCTCTCAACATCCTCCTCCACCTCCCTCCTCCAATCAAGGCGGCATCAAGCGGCGGGAGCGGTAACAGCACGTGCGACGAAGCTCCGGGCAACGCCCAAGAGGTAGGATCGTGCGTCGACATTTTTAATTCCCACACCTCCTTTGATCTTGTTTCATAGCACTTAATTGTTGTTATTTCTTCTATAAAATCACATATCTGTGTAGTATGTTTTCTGAGCTTCCCAACTCACCTCTCGGATATAAATTTGGAGTCTCGAGGAGTATACGGCTGTAAGTCGAAGTTAGCGGGTTATGGGGTGTTTTTTGGCGAGGACTCGACCATCTGGGCGGCGGCGGCCCGGGTAAAGGCGGTCTGGCGGCTTTGTGCGCTGCTCCGGCGATCCAAGGCGTGCGGCTCGACAGGTCTTCAGTAGGACGGGTGAGTGCGGTCGAGCGGCACGGCGGGCCGAGGGCGATGGCAGCAGGCCATGGGTGTAACATCCCAAGTAAGTAATGAATAATAGATATTTTTATCTATGTCTATTAGTGAATTAGATAGTGTTTTAGAGGCTTAAAATAAGAATAATTACAATCTTAAGCATGGAATACACTAATATTTTTAAAAGATTATTCTACTACCTTTTGATGGAAAACCATTTTTAAATATATCTTTTGACAATTTTATAAGCTATGTTAGTCAAAATAAACTTATTATTTATTATTGGGACATCAAAATTTACTTTGTGTGAATTTTTGGTATTTTTCCGATAAAGATCATTTTTTAATGAATAGTGAAAAATGTTGTATTTTAATTCAAAACCACTTTTTAATCTAATTTATTTATATGATTAGATTATCTTTTGAATTGGTTTTGAAGTGAAATTAGAATATATGTTTACCATTTAATCCAATGGTGGTCATTAGAATCAATTTCACTTTGAAATTGGACTTAAACTAGTGTCAATCTTTTTATACTTATTGTTTCATAAAAACACGCTATTTGTCATGACAGTGGAAATTAATTATTAAATTAATTAATGTGACTTATATGATTTGAATTTTGTAAAATAGACATCATTTTTTAATTAAGAATATCAAATATAGCATAGGGTTATGTTTTAGTATTTTTCTGAAAAACTTCAATTTTTGATGAATAGTGAAACCACTAAGTGGTAGTTAAGGAAACTGATTTTTCGTTTAAATGTAACTTTTTCACTTCTGTGTTTTGATTTTCAAAAATCCGACATACATGGTTGTCATTGAAAAGTAAAATGTGGTTCAATGAGATTAAAATAATTTTTGGTGAATAGTAACTTTTAAGTTCTTAATCGCGATTAGAGGTAATTTGTGGAGTTTAAGGTAAAAATAATGTTTTAATAATATGAGATGAGCTTAAAACATGTCCTACACTCATTGAATGTGTCATGTCCGACCATGAAAATCTATGGTTCAACTTGGGGACCCAATGGAGCCACTTTGGTTGGGAAATGACATAAATAACTTTTTATTTAATGTTAATGTAAAAATGACACAAACATGAAATGTTTTACTAAAACAATTTTTACATGGGGTTATACAAGTCATATTTTTGACTATAAATATTCATTAGAAATATAAAAATATTTCCTACATCATGATATTTTTTTTATAATTTTTAGACAATAAATATATTAAATTATTTATGACATCATGATGATGCAGTGATGACCTCATTATTTAACGATTTAAATAAAATGAAAATATAATGTAAAATATATGACATAAACATGTCCAAAACCAATTGTATGGGTATATGTAGAACCCTTATCACCTTATACTAGAAACACATCAATGTGGGACCATTAAAATCCGAAACTCATTCTAAAATAAAGTAACATTTCCTTACTTTCCAAGAGTGTCCCTCCTCTCCTCTTATAAAAGGCCCTTACCTCTACCACCTTACCCACACTTCCAAAGACTTTGGCTCGGCCAAACCCTGCCCATTTTGTCTCTCCTCATCCTTCTATTACTCTTTGAAGCCTCACTTTGGGCAGAAGTCTTCCCAAGGAAGCCTTTGAGCTCAAACCAAAGGGAGTTACCCGATTTTAAGGTAATGTCTTCACTTGAGTCCTTTTGTTTTATTTTGCTTCTCGAACCCCCTAAACTCTTTTTATTCATTTCTTTTGTAACAACTCGAGTATCTTCAATATACTAGGATGATGTTATAAGAAGTATTCGAGCTACACTTACACACACCTACATCTAATGGTTAAAGAACATACTGTTTCCGTGGATGGTGAATTTCTGCCTCCCGAAACGATGATTGTTCAACATTATTTTAACACCTTCAAAGGTTTCCATTAAGATGAAACTATATTTATATATGATATATAATATGTTTATGTTTTCCTTAAGCTTCTGTATTTTTCATTTTGGGCATACCTTTATGGTTTCAATTATTGGTAAACGCGATATCTTCATTTAAGAAAGTGCGGACTACCGCCCCCTCAAAGTGATTTGATTCGTTAATACCATATGTGGGACGTATAAAGGATGGAGTTATGATATTATATATGATATTAAACTATAATTATAATATACGTTATATCATTCTGATTCGATTCTATAAAAATACAAAATAGAAATGAAAGTTGCGTTCATGCGTACGTACGGCTTACCGTCTCCATGAACGGTGCATTTCATTTCTTATCCCCAAATGTAATGTACTATTATAAGTACATATAATGGATATATATGATGTATGTTACATCTAAATGATTAATATAATTCTGGAATTAAAATAAACATACCTCTCGTTTTGTTTTAATTCAATTAATATGACATAGAAATGAAAGTAGCATTCATGCGTACGTACGGCTTACCATCTCCATGAACGGTGCATTTCATTTCTTACCTATAAATGATTATGTGATATTATAAATACATGTATATGCTATATATATATGGTATATATGATATCCAAATCAGGAATGTAATTCTGGATATAAAGAACCTTTGACCACACGAACAACATGTAATTGTAAGAAGTCCACTTTCGACTTAAGAACCAAATATCGACAAAACAAACATTATTAACTTAAATGGTTACATAATGTTTATAACATGGAAATAAGTGATATAAAAGGAATAATGAACTTGAAAAAGGTTCTTAAGAAAATAGAAATTAACTCAGGTTTAATATTCAGGACGTTAAAGAACGATCGAGTCAAGTCGGACCCGAGGTAAGGGACTTCGTCTCAATCTCCTTTCATTGAGGAATATTTCGTTTTATACACAACATTATTTTATACGGTGTATAAACCCCTTTGACTTTTACTTTTATACAAAAGGAATATTTTTCTATGAAGAGCTTTACTGAACGACAAAATGGAATGTTTTTTTAACGTACGCGGTGACAATGACCTTTTCCGCCGCCGTGAGTATTATTTGGTCTTTGGCTTCCTCAACAAGCCGTAATGTTTTTTTAAATGAAATAAATACAATATAATCTTTTATGTATTTTTGGTATTGAAAATGGTGTTTATAATGGATTTTTTATGTCAATATATTTATGTGATATATTATGATCAGAATGTGGAAATGTTTTCTTTCCATTGTGTTTATTTTATCTCTTATGATTTTATAATGGTACTTGTACATTTGACGGGTGGTTACGTGATAAACCATATGATCAGCGGTGCCATGAATACCAGGATGGGTGGTTACGTTATAACCTCTAATGCATTGGGTATGGAAGTCGGTTGTATGGATATTCCATTAAGTATGTGTGGAAGTCGGCTGTATGGCTATTCCATTAAGTGATATGTGTGGAAGTCGACCGTATGGTTATTCCACTTAAGTATGTTTATGTCCCAAGTTACCTTTATATGTTATGTGATCTTTTTATGGGTTTTATGGTATTATTTTGGTTACAAAAGGGTAAGTAATGATCTTTTATTCTGTGAAGAGTTTTTACTACTTCATAAAGGTGAAAAGTGTTACTTTGATAAAGTATACATGGTTTACTTGTTGTTTTGATAAACTAACAGTTTTCATTCTCTGTGTATCCCTTACTGAGCTCTTTATGCTCACCCCAAGTTTTTTTGAAATGTTTTTCACAGTCCCTAATGTGGAATAGGGTCAATGATGGGATCCAGGGGAAATTCATGCTATATAAAACTTGGAACTAGACATGTTTCTTTTTAAGAGTTTTTTTTATTCTATGGAAACTTAGTAGAAGTGTCTACTTTGTAATCTTTTGAGATGTAGTAGTTATGTTCTAATTCTCTAAAACTCTAAACCTGAAAAGATCCTCAATGTGAATTATTCATTTAATTCTATATTAAGAAACGTTTAAGGCCGGAGCCTTATAGTTGGTATCATAGGTCGGTTTAGAAAAAATTAGGAGTTAGAAAATTGTTAAATTACAAGTTAATTTATGGTATGAATGAAATGATATAGCATTTAAAGATTACCATGTTGCTTCGCCTAAGATAGTTCTGTGTTCAAAATGGTTTTCTGCATAGGAAACAAAGCAGCTATGTTGGGACGACATTAGGAGGAAGACAACCTTCCAAATCAGCAACCTGAGATGGTCGGAATTGGAACTGAACAGTTTGTTGCAGTGATGGCACAGTTGACTCAGGCTATAAATAGTGGTGGTATCCATGCACGAGATCAGCCAGATCAACCGCAGAGGAACATGTCAGTGGTGGAACATCTCATGGGGAAACATCCCCCATCATTTAGAGGATCATCTGACCCCGTGCAATCTGAAGGGTGGATTAAAGCACTGGAGAATATTTTTGATGTCATGGGGTGTTTAGAACATCAAAATTTTAGTCTTGTTGTTTACCATTTTGAAGGCGAAGCTGATCAGTGGTGGTCGATGGTGAAAAATATCAGGGATAGTAATGAGATTGAGGATCTTCATTAGGATGAATTCAAAGGTATGTTTCTTGAGAAATATTTTCCTAAGGTGGTTCATCTTAGGATGGAAAAACAGTTCCTAGAATTGAGGCAGGAGGATGATTCAGTGGCTGCTTATAAAGCAATGTTCACTCGACTGGCAAGGTATGCTCCAAACTTCATAAAAGATATTGATAGTAAAATAAACCATTTTTACTCAGGATTAAAGCTGAAGTATCAAAGGGATTTAACTTATCGTGAGTTCAAAAGTTATGAAAAACATGTTCGACGTGCGAAGAAGGTGGAAATAGAGTTTGCTGAAGATCAGTTGTTCTATGACAAACAACAGAATAAGAGGTCCAGTTGACAAGCAAAGGGTAAGAATTCATCAAATAAGCAAGGAGGTAAGAAAACCAAATATACATCCTGTGAGAAGTGTGGTAAATTGCATCTTGGAGAATGTTTATCCAAGTCTGGTAAGTGCTTTCGGTGTGGTAATTCTGGTCATATTACTCGTAACTGTAAGGAAGATGATCAACCAGGTAATGAAAAGCCAGCGGTAAAATGTTTTAAGTGTAATTAAATGGGTCATTATGAAAATGAGTGTCTAACGAAGAACTCATCTGGGGGAAAGTATCCAGACTACAAGTAGAAAGGGGTGGTGAAATCCTTTGCAACAACTTTAGTAGATGTTGGGCCATCGAATGAAGTGGTATCAGGTACACTGTTTGTTTGTTCAGATTATGCCAATGTGTTTTTTGATTCAGGGTCTACACACTCTTTCATTTCTGAGAATGTTCTAGTAAATTGGAAATTCCATCTCAAGATATGAATCCTGAACTTATGGTAAAAACACCCAGAGGGAATGTTGATACAAAAAGGAATTATAAGAACCTTCCTATCCTTGTGTGTGGAAAGAATCTACCAGCAAACCTTATAGTTTTGCCTCTAGTAGAGTTTGATATTATTTTGGGAATGGATTAGCTTTCTGTTTGTCATGCTAAGATTGACTGCAGAGCTTAAATGGTTTCTTTTCAGAAAGATTTTTAGTTTGTGTACAAGAATGAACCCTTGATTTTGATAACATATCAGGAAGTTGAGAAACTAGAAAAATATGGAAATGAATGTTACCTTGCACATATTGTTGAAAATAAAGGAACTGTTCAAGTTAATGATGTGCTAGTGGTAAATGAGTATCTTGATGTTTTTCCTGATGAGTTGCCTGGTATTATTCATGATCAGGAAGTTGAATTTACTGTTGACTTAGTTTCTGATTCTAATCCAATTTCAAAACCCCCTTATCGAATGGCACAAGTTCAACTTTTAGAGTTAAAGAATCAATTGGAGGAGTTATTAGATAATGGTTTAATTCGAACTAGCACTTCACCATGCGGTTCTCCTGTCTTGTTTGTTAAAAATAAAGATGGATCAATGAGACTTTGCATCGATTATAGGGCATTGAATTAATTTTACTATTAAGAACAGGTATCCTTTGCCTCATCTCTAGGGAGCTAATTATTTTTTGAAGATTGACTTGAGGTCGGGGTACCATCAGTTGAAAGTAAAAGAAGCATACGTTCCAAAGACTACGTTCCGTACTAGATATGGCCATTATAAATTTGTAGTTATGCCTTTTGGGTTTACCAATGCACCTGCGGTATTCATGGACCTTATGAATAGAATTTTCCATGAGTTCTTGGATAAGTTTGTGGTTGTTTTCATCGATGATATTTTTTTGTTTTCTAAAAGTAAAGAGGATCATGAAAGTCATTTAAGGGTTATCTTGAAAACCTTAAAAGAAAATAAACTATATGGAAAATTCAGCAAGTGTGAGTTTTGGTTACAACAAATTTCTTTCCTGGGTCACATTGTTTCAAAAGATGGCATAACTGTTGATCGTGCTAAAACAAAAGTTGTTGAAGAATGGCCAAGACCCACAAATGTAACCAAGATCCATAGTTTTCTTGGATTGGTAGGTTACTACCAAAGGTTTGTTGAATGTTTTTCACGGTTATCTAGTCCAATGACTAAGATAACTCGTAAGGGTGTTAAGTTTATCTGGACAAAAGAATGTGATGATTGTTTTTAGGAGTTCAAAAGAAGATTGGTGAATTATCCAGTATTGGAACTTCCTTCCAGGAATGGTGAGTTTGTTATATACAGTGATGCTTCGTTTAAGGGACTTGGTTGTGTCCTTATGCAGAATGATCAGGTAATTGCTTATGCTTCACGTCAGTTGAAAACTCATGAGGTAAATTACCCTACACATGATTTGGAATTAGCTTCTGTTGTTTTTTCTTTAAAAATTTGGAGGCATCATTTTTTATGGAGTAAAATGTGAAATATATACTGATAACAAAAGATTAAAGTATATATTCACTCATAAATAATTGAACATGAGACAGAGGAGATAGCTGGAATTAATCAAGGATTATGATTGTACAATTCATTACCATCTGGGAAAAGAAAATAAAGTGGTTGATGCTTTGAGTCGAAAAAGTAATGCTTCATTAACCACGCTACGTTTGGAACGAGATCCTTTGGTTTTTGATTTGATGAAATTTGGCATAGAAGTTGTTGGTGCAGGAAGTTATTCTATTTTGTTTTAGGTATCAGTGAGATCATCCCTATCATATAGAATTAATAAAGCACAGATGGAAGACAATGAGTTGCAGAAAAAGGTAGAGCTGGTTCAGAAGGGTATGTTTCCTGAATTCAAAATTGATATTGATTGTGTTTTGAGGTTTGGGAAGAGATTATGTGTGCCTTGTGTTTCACAGTTGAAGAATGAGTTGTTATGTGAGGCTCATAGTTCCCCATTTTCAGTTCATCCTGGCAGTACTAAGATGTACAAAGATCTGCCGGAGTATTACTGGTGGGATGGAATGAAAAGGGATATTGCTGATTTTAATGTGAAGTGTTTGACTTGTCAGCAGGTTAAAGAAGAGCGGCAATTACTAAAAGGGATGCTTCAGCCTTTACCAGTGCCAGAGTGGAAATGGGAGAATATATCCATGGACTTTGTTGTGGTATTACCGAAGAAATCTTGAGGTAATAATGCAATCTGGGTTATTGTCGATCGCTTGACCAAATATGCTCATTTCCTTGCCATACGAGATACTTTTTCCATAGATCAACTTTCCCGTTTTTATCTTAAAGAGATAGTCAGGTTACATGGAGTTCCTCTCTCCATTTTATCTAACAGTTATCCCATGTTCACTTCTAACTTTTGGAAAGGCCTTCAGAAGTCATTTGGTACTGAATTAAATTTTAGTATAGCTTTTCATCCTCAATCAGATGGGCAGTCAGAATGAAAAATTAAAACATTGGAAGATATGTTATGTTCTTTCTCTATGGATTATCAGGGAAGTTGGGACTAACATCATTCTTTGGTTGAGTTTTCTTATAATAACAGTTTTCATTCCAGTATACAGATGGAACCATTTGAGGCATTATATGGGAAGCGGTGTCAAACTCCAGCATTTTGGGATGAGGTGTGTGAAAGGAAGTTGATGGGACCAGAATTGGTAGAAGAGATGGCAGAAAAAGTTCAGTTGATTCAGAAACAAATGAGAACAGCTAAGAGCAGGAAGAAGAGTTATGCGGATTACCGGAGGAAGGATCTATCTTTCAAGGTAGGTGATCATGTTTTATTCAAGGTTCTCCATGGAAAAGTGTGATGTGATTTGGTAAGAAAGGAAAGATGAGTCAAAGGTTCATTGGACCATAGGAAATTCTGGAGAGAGTTGGATCAGTTGCATATAGAGTGGCATTACCTCCGAGTTTATCTCAGGTACAAAATGTTTTTCATGTTTCGATGCTGAGAAAGTATATGCCAGATCCATCTCATGTTTTGAGTCCAGAGGTAGTTCAGCTGGAAGAGAACCTATCTTATGAGGAATAACTGGTCCAAATTCTTGACCTCAAGGAGCAGGTGTTACAGAATAAGGTGATTCATCAGGTAAAGGTTTTTTGGAAAAACAACATGATTAAAGAGGCAACATGGGAATCTAAAAATGCAATGAGGGATAAGTACCCCCATTTATTCGATAAGTAAATAAATTGCGGGGATGCAATTTTATAATGGGGGAAGGATGTAACATCCCATGTAAGTAATGAATAATAGATATTTTTATCTATGTCTATTAGTGAATTAGATATTGTTTTAGAGGCTTAAAATGAGAATAAATCCAATCTTAAGCATGGAATACATTAATATTTTTAAAAGATTGTTTTACTGCCTTTTGATGGAAAACCATTTTTAAATCTATCTTTTGACAATTTTATAAGCTATGACTGTCAAAATAAACTTATTCTTAACTATTGGGACATCAAAATTTACTTTGTGTGAATTTTTGGTATTTTTCCGATAAAGTTCATTTTTTAATGAATAGTGAAAAATGTTGTATTTTAATTCAAAATCTAATTTTAATATAATTTATTTATATGATTAGATTATCTTTTGAATTGGTTATGAAGTGAAATTAGAATATATTTTTACCATTTAATCCAATGGTGGTCATTGGAATCAATTTCACTTTTAAATTTGACTTAAACTAGTGTCAATCTTTTGATACTTATTGTTTCATAAAAACACGCCATTTGTCATGACACTGGGAATTAATTATTAAATTAATTAATGTGACTTATATGATTTGAATTTTGTTAAATAGACATCATTTTTGAATTCATAATATCAAATATAGCTTAGGGTAAAGTTTTGGTATTTTTTTGAAAAACTTCAATTTTTGATGAATAGTGAAACCACTAAGTGGTAGTTAAAGAAACTGATTTTTCGTTTAAATGAAACTTTGTCCCTTCTGTGATTTGATTTTCAAAAATCCGACATACATGGTTGTCATTAAAAAGTAAAATGTGGTTCAATGAGATTAAAATAATTATTTGGGGAATAGTAACTTTTAAGTTCTTAATCGCGATTACAGGTAATTAGTGTAGTTTAAGGTAAAAATAATGTTTTAATAATATGATATGAGCTTGACACATGTCCTACACTCATTGGATGTGTCATGGCCGACCAAGAAAATCCATGGGTCAACTTGGGGACCCCATGGAGCCACTTTGGTTGGGAAATGACATAAATAAATTTTATTTAATGTTAAAGTAAAAATGACACAAACATGAAGTGTTTTACTAAAACAATTTTTACATGGGGTTATACAAGTCATATATTTGACTATAAATATTCATTAGAAAGATAAAAAGTTTTCCTACATCACGAAAGTTTTTCTATAATTTTTAGACATTATATATATTAAATTATTTATGACATCATAATTATGCAGCGATGACCTCGTTATTTAACGATTCAAATAAAATAAAAAGATAATGTAAAATCTATGACCTAAACATGTCCAAAACCTATTGTATGGGTATATTTAGTACCCTTATCACCTTATCCTATAAACAAATCAATGTGGGACCATTAAAATCTGAAACTCATTCTAAAATAAAGTAACATTTCCTTACTTTCCAAGAGTGCCCCTCTTCTCCTCTTATAAAAGGCCCCCACCTATACCTCCTTACCCACACTTCAAAATCCTTTGTCTCGGCCAAAACCTGCCCATTTTGTCTCTCCAAATCACTCTCTTACTCTTTTAAGCCTCACTTGGGGCAGAAGTCTTCCCAAGGAAGCCTTTGAGCTCAAACCAAAGGGAGTTACCCGATTTTAAGGTAATGTCTTCACTTGAGTCCTTTTGTTTTATTTTTCTTCTCCAACCCCCTAAACTATTTTTATTCATTTCTTTTGTAAAAACTCCAGTATCTTAAATATACTAGGATGTTTTTATAAGATGTATTCGAGCTACACTTACACACACCTACATCTAATGGTTAAAAAACATATTGTTTCCGTGGATGGTGAATTTCTGCCTCCTGAAACGATGATTGTTCAACATTATTTTAACACATTCAAAGGTGTACATTAAGATGACACTATATTTATATATGATATATAATGTGTTTATTTATTCCTTAAGCTTCTGTATTTTTAATTTTGGTCATACCATTATGGTTTCTATTATGGCTAAACCTGATATCTTCATTTAAGGAAGTGCGGACTACCGCCCCCACAAAGTGATTTGATTCGTTAATACCATATGTGGGACATATAAAGGATGAAGTTATGATATTTTATATGATATTACACTGGAATTATAATATACCTTTATATCATTATGATTCCATTCTATAAAAATACGAAATAGAAATGAAAGTAGCGTTCATGCATACGTACGGCTTACCGTCTCCATGAACGGTGCATTTCATTTCTTATCCCCAAATGTAATGTACTATTATAAGTACATATAATGGATATATATTATGTATGTTACATCTAAATGATTAATATAATTCTGGAATTAATATATACATACCTCTCATTTAGTTTTAATTCCATTAATATGACATAGAAATGAAAGTAGCGTTCACGCGTACGTACGGCTTACCATCTCCATGAACGGTGCATTTCATTTCTTACCTCTAAATGATTATGTGATATTATAAATACATGTATATGCTAGATATATATGATATATATGATATCCAAATCAGGAATGTCATTCTGGATATAAAGAACATTTGACCACACAAACAACATGTAATTGTAAGAATTCCACTTTCGAATTAAGAACCAAATATCGACAAAACAAATATTATTAACTTAAATGGTTACATAATGTTTATAACATGGAAATTAGTGATATAAATGGAATAATTAACATGAAAAAGGTTCTTAAGCAAATAGAAATTAACTCATGTTTATTATTCAGGGCGTTAAAGAACGATCGAGTCAAGTCGGACCCGAGGTAAGGGACTTCATCTCAATCTCCTTTCATTGAGGATTATTTCATTTTATACACAACTTTCTTTTATATGGTGTATAAACCCCTTTTAATTTTACTTTTATAAAAAATGAATCTTTTTTTACGAAGAGTTTTACTAAACGACAAAATGGAATGTTTTTTTTAACGTACGCGGTAACAACGGCCTTTTCCGCTACCGTGAGTATTATTTGGTCTTTGGCTTCCTCAACAAGCCGTAATGTTTATTTTAAATGAAATAAATACCACATACTCTTTTATGTATTTTTTGTATTGAAAATGGTTTTTATAATGGATTTTTATATCAATATATTTATGTGATATATTGTGATCGGAATGTGGAAATGTTTTCTTTTCATTGTGTTTATTTTTTGTCCTATGATTTTATAATGGTACTTGGACATTTGATGGGTGGTTACGTGATAAACCATATGATGGGTGGTGCAGTGAATACCAGGACGGGTGGTTACGTTATAACCTCCAATGCATTGGGTATGGAAGTCGGCCGTATGGCTATTCCATTAAGTATGTGTGGAAGTCGGCCGTATGGCTATTCCATTAAGTGATATGTGTGGATGTCGACCGTATGGTTATTTCACTTAAGTATGTTTATGTACCAAGTTACCTTTATATGTTATGTGATCTTTTTATGGGTTTTATGGTAATATTTTTGTTACAAAATGGTAAGTAATGATGTTTTATTCAATGAAGAGTTTTTACTACTTCATAAAGGTGAAAAGTATTACTTTGATAAAGTATACATGGTTTACTTGTTGTTTTGATAAACTAATAGTTTTCATTCATTGTGTATCCCTTACTGAGCTCTTTATAGTCACCCCAAGCTTTTTTGAAATGTTTTTCACAGGACCTAATATGGAATATGGTCAATGATGGGATCCAGGGGAAAGTCATTCAATATAAAACTTGGAACTATACATGTTTCTTTTTAAGAGTTTGTTTTATTCTATGGAAACTTAGTAGAAGTGTCTGCTTTGTAATCTTTTGAGATGTAGTAGTTATGTTATAATTCTCTAAAACTCTAAACCTGAAAAGATCCTCAATGTGAATTATTCATTTAATTCAATATTAAGAGATGTTTATGGTCGAGGCCTTATAATGGGAGCGCGGCAGGCTGCCGCGGATGGCGTCTTCCGGAGCCGGTGGAGAGGCGGTCCAGTGTGCGGCAGGTCACAGCGTCGAGTGGGGAGCAGCAGGGGCCACTACACTGGTCGCGACAGTCGTCGGTAGTAGGCGCCAGCGGGGCACGACGCGGGGGGAAGGATCGGCCTTTGGTCGGTCTTTGTGGGAGAAGACTGGGGTCTTTGGACCCTGGCTGGAAGACAAAGGACCCTATAATGTGAGTATGTGTTGGAGGAGCCGGACCGACTGAGCCGGTCCAGGCGGTTGGGGGTGGTCTGCGCGGTGAACCGCTGACCGCCGGTCTAGGGTGGGGTTGGGCCGGCCGAACCGTTCCGGCCCCCCGTTTCGGTCTGATAAAAACATTAAAATGCCCATAAAATATAGACTGGGCGTTGGATTCTTGTGTCATCAGTGGCGACGCATTCCTTGAAACAAGACAAACTTTTGGAGATTGTTTCGAGGGTTTTAATTCCTGAAATGAGGGGCCTCGGAGGCGCGACATGCCTTTAAGTGAATTGGTGTTTTTCAGGGGGGTTTTTTTTTGGATGGCACAGACACATCTGATGTCCGTTTTGAGCGTCATCAGTGGTGTTGTGACCCTGGAGTTAAGACGGAGGTTTCCAGTGTGGTTTCGGTTGTTGAAGCTGGAGTAGAGGCGTGAGCCCCATGGCCCGTCTTCCGAGTTATACGCAGCTTTTTGTAACTTTTTCATGAGACGTCCATTCAGGGTGTGCGAGTAGTCGATCCTGGGTGTTTCTCCGAGGGAATTGCAATGGTGCATTCCACCCGCTCCAATTCTGCAAGATGGTGTGGGCCCCACGGGGGCCGTTTTGGGAGATGGCGGTGATTTATAGCTTTATCACCAGCTGTCTATTTTGGACAAGTGAATAATCTATCTTTTGTACTTTTTCGAGAGGATCATAATAGTGTGATCCGTTCATTGTGCTTCGGGACCGGGATGTGGGTCCCACGAAGCACCACTCATGTTCGGTATGTCAGAACGCATATTTTTCTCCAGATATATGTTCCACTCAAGTGATCAGTCCTTTTGACGTGTTTTCCTGAGGGGATCGCAATGGTTCTATGTGCCCGACTGTTTTTGGGGCCGAGGATCGGGATCACGGGACGCTGTTTGGGCGTAAAGCGGTGTTGGACGACTTTTATGTCGGATGTCCGTTGGAGGCGAGTAAGTAGTTTATCTCGCATGTTTTTTCGCAAGGATTACAATGGGGCAATCAGTTTGCGTGAGCAGAGCCTCTTACGTTATCTTATTAAATGTGGAAATATGAATGGTGCTCAGGTGGCGGTTCTTCATGTTGTGGTTGTAGCGGACCCTTGTCATGTGATCGCGTGCACTCCCTTGTGAGTGAGGTAAATGTTTGAATAGGTGTAGTTGGTCGTGCATGAGTCGTTGAGGTGGCAAGTTGGAGTTGTTATGTTTATGCCCTTTGCGTTGGCGTTGGGTGTCGGGTGCACGATATCCTTTTGGCTGGAAACGAGGTATTTTTTGGGAGTATACGAGAATGCTTAGAGGTACATGTGGTTTTTTTTTACTTGAGGACATTTGATCACTTGGTGGGAGTTGACTTGGGGCCACACATCATGTGGTCCCCATGTGTGTACCGAGTTCTTCTTGGTATACCCTTGACCTCTCGTGACGTAGAGGGTCCATCTGTTCTCTTTTGTTTGACCAGCCGGGTTGAGTTTTCCACTGGTTCTATTCTCATTTGTTTGACCAGTAGGGTTGAGTGGTTTTCCAATGGTTCTATTCTCGATGGTTTGTCCGGCAAAGATGGTTTGGATCCTCTGTTTCTTCATTTGTGAGGGGTTTCAATACTATTCCCCTTTAACTGGACTACGACACCGTTTACGACTATGTGTGCTCGTACAATGTGGGTGTTTTCCCACTTTCTGGGATGAGTTGTCTTGGTCCGCTTCGATAGTGACTCAGTGGATTGGAGTGTGATTGCCCTGAGAGGTCGAGGAGTTTCTCCCGTCAGTTTTTGTTCCCTGGTAGAGTTATTGTGGATTCATTGTGACCAACATATTATGTGGGCACCAATACTCTACCCAGGAGGTTATTTCTAGCAGGGCTAGCCAGGAGGTTGTTTTCCGGAGGGATGGCTAGTGTGGTACCATCCAGCAGAGGTGGCCAGTTATACCATCCAGTAGGGATGGCCAGAGCAGTACCATCCATCAGGGATGGCTAGTGGGTTACCATCCAGCAGGGATGGCCAGAGCGGTTTTGGGTTTACCTCTAGCGGGGCTGGGAGGTGGTCCCTGATGCCAAGTTTACCTCTAGTTGGGCTGCAAAGTGGTCCCTGATGACGGTTCTGAGCCTCCATCCAGTGGAGTACCCTTTTACAGGACTGGACATTAGGACGCGTCGATGACTTTAACCGGGTCTTCCTTCAGTGGATTACCCTTTTAAGGGACTGGGCAATGTGGCACATGTCGACTTTTGTCAGGTCTCCCTCTAGTGGGAACCCATCATCTTCTAGGGATTACCCTCCAGCGGGGCTGGGCAGGGGGGTCGCATGTCAACTTTGAAGAGACCTCTCGACTGCGAGGCAGTGATGAGGTGTGGTTTGACCTTACCCCAGAACACTCAAGTACGAGGGGCGCTTTCTCCACCGAGATACTTCCTTGTGATGCGACCTAAAACTGTGTGGGTGATTCAGTGCCGCCCAAAGAGGATAGTGTCAAGGTGCGGTGATTTGAGCCCCTTAACATGCAGTTTGGGCCAGACGTGCAGGATGTTGGGCATTTATGGTGTTTACTTCTGGGAATGTTGGATACTCGCTTTCTTGGGCTGAGCTACGGGATGGATATCCCCATAAAATCTTGTTCGGGATTCTTAATAGAGAATATATATATGTATATACCTTGTTCCAGTACCCACTTTTTCGATCTTGGTTACTCTCCCTCCAAGAGAGGCGAAGACGCGCGGGGTATGCCACGTGCTTTCCATTTCTAGCTTCTTGTGGTTGGATGAGTCTACTATGCTGCTATAGGTAGCGAAGACTTGATGAGAATTCATCTTCTCATCATTTCCAGCTCCTTGTGTCTGGACGAGTCTACCTCCGTTCTCTTATTGGATTGAGCTGATACTCTAATGTTACTTTACTGCACTCTCAGTTGTACTCCTTTATTTTTCCCTGTTCAGTCTATTGTTCACCCTTCGGTACCTCTTTTGTTGCTCCCTCGAGCCTTCGGGGTATCCTACTGAGTATTTTTATACTCACCCCTACTTGGGTTTTTCCCTCACTCAGTGTACCCTTGCATACGATGGACAGGTTGGTCGTGAATTCAGCAAAGCATACAAGTTCAGGAGCTTAGATCGCGTGCGATGGTCGTAGTCGGGTTCAAAGTGTGGGACACTCCCAGGTGTTTTACTTTTATTAACCTGTTGTCGTGTTGTGGCACTTTTCTGGTTGGGCGTGTGTTTTGCCGTTTTCTTTTCATCTTACCTTCATCTCTTGCTTGTACTGTTTAGAGGTCGATGCACTTTGTGGTTTATTTATAGTAGTTGATACTTTACTTTTTATTTTACTCTGAAATTTTTCATTGAGTGTGTTGTGTGTGTGTGTACAGGTACTCAGGCAAAGGCCTCCCCGAGTTATTTATCCTTCGGCACTTTTCACCAGCCCTTGGCCTATGGAGGCGAGCTTGGGGTAGTTGCGGCTCGAGCCCGGGTAGGTTTGGGTCGTGAAAAAGTGGTATCACATGTGGTTCGTTCCTTGGGAAGTTGTTCGGACATCCCAAAAAAGGAATTGGTTGGGATTTAGGGAAACAGTGTCAACGTGTCTCGAGAGTGGATCTCAGGCCAGGGAGTCCAGTGATGGTGTGGCGGCCGACTTATCCATTCACCAGGACCCTGATGACCCGCTTGTTGACTCGGCATGATAAGACACTCATTACAGGGAAAATTGGTTTGTGCATCACATAGGGTTGAGTCTTTGACTGTCCTTCTTGAGTCAGATCCCCATTGTTTTTACTGTTATATACATATATTATCATATGATCGTGGCACCCCTTGATAATATTCAGGATGTCTCCATAAAGACACCCAACCAAGATACCAGCTTTGGTTCATGATGACGACCCTGTGAGCTACGAGGTATCAGTCCAGGACCCACCATGTGAGTCCCTTTCTCCGGGTGGGCCGGTAGCAGCACCCCCACCTGGTGAGCAGCAGACAACTTCAGCAGAGCAGACGTGGCTTGAGCATAGGTTGAGTGCGCACCGTGAGTTTCAGCAGCAGAGACCGCTGAGGTTCAGTGGTGAGCCAGACCCTCAGGTAGTAAAGGTTTGGCTCGAGATAGTGGTTCTCCTTTTCAGGCTTGTGTAGATTCTAGAAGATCTTATGGTGTCTTTGGCCGCCAACCTTTTCCGCGGAGCAGCTTGGTATTGGTGGAGTCTGGTGAGTCCGTTTCTTGACGAGTCGTCACTTTCGTGGGGTGACTTTCAATTGTTGGTTCATGAAGAGTTTTGACCCTCCTGCCTACGCTCTGTTCGGATTCAGAACCTCCTATATTTTTAGCAGTGAGGGATGATGGTGGCCGAGTACGCAGCTAGTTTCGCAGACCATGCATGCTTTTACCCAGACTTGGTCCACGGCGACAACTTCTGAGCACATAAGTTTGAGCAGGGTCTCCGCGGAGAGATTTGTGTTATCATAGTACCCTTGGGAATTCTCACTTATGCTAAGGTTCTAGAGAAGGAACTAGTGATAGAGAGCTTAATGTCACGCTTTACAGGTGGTGGTCGTAGTAGGCGCGTTGGAGTCGAGACGTCTATCGCAATTAGAAGGTGTCAAAAAGAAAAACCTTAACGCAGGTGGCTTTATGAAAACCAGACTCAGGGGTGTGGTTGTACACCATAGTGGCGCAAGAGGGCACCAGTGCAGCTCGGAGAGATTTGGTGCTATGCTTGCGACAGGTGAGGTCACTTGGCACGAGACTGCCCGACCAGGCATGCAGAGATTATCGGGCAGCCAGCAGGTGCACCACCATGACAGAGGCAGCATCGTGATCGGAGTAGCGCCCATAGAGGTGGTGCTAGCAGAGGAGAAGGGGGGACTAGTAGTGGGGGTGACATTATGAGGTCCTCCCACCACCACTAGGCAGTCCACATCAGGCTCCGGGAGCTGACAGTTGGGACCACGGACAACCGCGAGCTTTGGATGTCTATGATACTATAGAGCATGAGATGATAAGAGGTACGTTCTACAGCTCTTCTACATTTTTCAGTAGAATTGTTAGACTCTGTGTGTGAAATGATTTTCTCCCTGATCCTTGCTTGAAGTGTTACCAGGGTGGCGCGGGGCGTCCGTGTAACCCTGTGCTGGTAAGGTGAAAGGCATAGATCCTTTTTCTTTAGTCGATGGTTGGCTCCTTCGCTTTTGAGCATGTAAGAGGGTCTTGGATGTGGGACATCGACAGTGAAATCATACATGACCAAATATCCTTGGGTGTTTCACCATATGGATATTCTGAAGGAGGGAATCATCGATATTTGTCCTAGGTCCTAATGGTGATTCCAGTTATGGCGTGAGACGTAGGGGTTTGGTTGGGGAGGTGAGCTACCCCTGAGAGCCTTCGGTCCGTGTGAGACCGTTCGAAGGGATGATGAGGTTCCCTACCGCCTTGCCCTAACCCCAAAGTCTGGAGTGGGTGCACGACGTCTCACACATGGCTTAGCTGAGAAGATGTGTGTGTACTCCTATGAACGTCATCGGAAAGGGCAGACCTCGCGTGAGCAGATCAAATCCTTTGGTCTGTGTGCGGTGATGCAGGACTGTGAAAAAGTTCTTCTGGGTGTAGGAGAGCTAGGTGTGGGCTTAGTACCCTAAGTAGTTCCCTGGTTTTGCTTTTTGTGGATGAAAATCTTGAAGGAGGGAATGATGTAAGAACCCTGTTTTTTCTATAAAAGACTTTGGAATATTTTTGATGTTATTCTAGAGCATCCCCTTCAGACGGTGTGTGATTTCGAGCCCCGGTGTGGCCGAAACTAAATTTTCAGTGTGTCCACACTGGGAACGCAATATAAATGGGATAACTTATAAATGGTGTTTTGGATCCTAAATCTGAGTGTACGGATGGGTCCAAAATAGGGTTTTTACCCTAGGAATGACATAAAGCATGTCGGCGTGGGACGTTTGGACCCCTCTCTTGTTAATGGAACGTTAAATGGATAATTAAAATAATTAAATTATTCTTTTAATGGTTAAACATAGTTATCTCTTAAGCGGTTGCTCGGATGGGAAAACTGAGGCCACCGTTGAGACCGGAACGTTCCATTTACCCTAGGAGGGGTCTAACGTTCATGGGTGCGGGCCTTCTGTGAAAAATGTCGTGAGGGGCGTTTTTGTAATCTAGCGGCTTCAGACAATAAATTTTATAACTTTTGAACGGGGCCTCGGATTAAAATTCCGATACTTCCATTGTTCTTGGGAGGTGGTTTTTACCCTAGGTGTCACCTATGTTCGTCTGCGTTTGGGGTTTCAGACGTGGATTTAAATTGGGATGAGTTTTTAATTAATGAAGGGTTTAATTAATTTTCTTTATTTAATCCTTTTATCCCCTTATTACCCTCTGAATCCCCCTAAAGAAACACCTTCAAAACTTCTCTCTCAACCTCCTCCTCCACCCTCCTTTGATCAAGGCAGCATCAAGCGGCGGGTGTGGTAGCAGCACGTGCGACGAAGCTCCGGGAAACACCCAAGAGGTAGGATCGTGCGTCTACATTTTTATTTCCCGCACCTACTTTGATCATGTTTCATATTGATGAATTTTTGTTATTTCATAGAGAAAATCCCATATCTGTGTAGTATGTCTTCCAAGCTTCCCAATGCACCTCTCAGATTTAAATTAGGAGTACCGAAGAGTCTGCGGCTGTAAGTCAAAGTTAGCGGGTTTTGGGTGTTTTCTGGCGAGGTCCCGGCCATCATGGCGACAGCGGCCCAGTGTAGCGGCGGTCCGGCGGATTTGTGCGTCGGTCCGGCGGTCCAAGGCGTGTGGTGCCACAGGTCTTCAGCAGGCCAGGTGAGTGTGGTCGAGCGGCACGGCGGGCCGAGGGTGACGGCAGCAGGCCGGGGGAGTGCGGCAGGCGGCCACGGATTGCGTCATGCGGAGCCGGCGGAGAGCCGGTCCGGCGTGCGGCGGGTCACGGCGTCGAGCAGGGAGCGAAAGGGGCTACTGCGTTGGTAACGGCGGTCATCGACAGTAGGCGTCAGCGGGGCGCAACGCGGGGGGAAGGACCGGCCTTTGGCCGGTCGTTGCGGGAGAAGATCGGGGTTTTGGACCCCGGCTGGCAGACAAAGGACCCGCAAATGCGGGTCCGTGTTGGAGGAGCCGGACTAGCCGAGACGGACCGGGCGGTTCAGGGTGGTCCGCGCGGTGAACCACGGACCGCCGGTCCATGGTGCGGGTGGGCTGGCTGTACTGGCCCGGGCCCCCGTTTTGGTCCGATAAAAACATTAAAATGCCCATAAAATATAGACTGGGCATCGGATTCACGTGCCGTCAGCGGAGACGCGTTCCTTGAAAGAGGAATAACTTTTTGAGATTTTTTGGGGGTTTTTAATTCCCGAAACAAGGGTACTTGGAGGAACGACACGCCTTCAAGTGAATTGGTGTTTTTCCGTGGGTATTTGTTTTGGACGGCGCAGACACATCCGATGTCCTTTTTGAGCGTCGTCAGTGGTGTTGCGACCCTAGCGTTAAGTAGGATTTTTCCATTGAGGTTTTGGGCGTTGATTCCAGAGTTGAGGCGTGGGCCCCACGGTCCGTCTTTCGAGTTGTACACAGCTTTTTGTAACTTTTTCATCGGATGTCCGTTCGGGGTGTGCGAGTAGTCGATCCTTGGAGTTTTTCTGAGGGAATTGCAATGGTGTCATCCACCTGATTTAATTCCTCAAGATGGTGTGGGCCCCACAAGGGCCGTTTTGGGAGTCGGTGGTGATATCCAGCTTTATCACCAAATGTCCATTTTGGACAAGTGAATAGTCTATCTTGTGTAATTTTCGAGAGGATCGCAACGGTGTGATACATTCATTGTGCTTCGGGACCGAGATGCAGGTCCCATGAAGCACCGCTCATGTTCGGTATGTCGGAATGCATCTTTTTCTCTAGATATTTGTTCCACTCAAGTGATCAGTCATTTTGACATGTTTTCCCAAGGGTATCACAATGGTGCAATGCGCCCGACTGTTTTTGGGGTTGAGGCTCGGGATCACGGGATGTCGTTCGGGCGTAAAGTAGTGTTGGACGACTTTTATGTCGGATGTTCATTGGAGGTGAGTAAGTAGTCTATATCGCGTGTTTTTCCGCGAGGATTACAATGGAGAAATCATTTCACGTGAGCGGATCCTCTTACGTGATCTTATTAAATGTGGAAATATGAAAGGTGCTCAGGTGGCGGTTCTTCTTGCTGTGGTTGTAGCAGATTCTTGGCGTGTGATCGCGTGAACTCCCGTGTGAGTGAGGTAAATGTTTGAAGAGATGTAGTTGGCCGTGCCTGAGCTGTTGAGGTAGAAAGTTGTAGTTGTTACGTTTATGCCCTTTGCATTGACGTTGGGTTCCATGTTCACGATAGACTTTGGGCTTGAAACGAGGTATTCTCTGGGAGTATACGAGAACTCTTGGAGGTACATGTGGTTGTTTGTACCGGAGGACGTTTGAGTGCTTGTTTGGAGTTGACTTGGGTCACACGTCGTGTGGGACCCATGTGCATGTCGAGTACTTCTTTGTGTAACCTTGACCTCTCCCGACATAGAGGGTCCATCTGTTCTCGTTTGTTTGACCAGCCGGGTTGAGTTTTCCCCTGGTTCTGTTCTCGTTTGTTTGACCAGTAGGGTTGAGTGGTTTTCCCCTGGTTCTATTCTCAATGGTTTGGCCGACAGAGATGGTTTGGTTCCACTGTTTCTTCAGTTGTGAGGGGTTTTTATCCTGTGACCCTTTCACCGGACTGTGGCACTGTTTACGACTATGTGTGCTCATACAGCGTGGGTGTTTTCCCACGTTTTGGGATGAGTTGTCTCGGTCTGCTTCGACAGTGACTCATCAAATTGGATCGTGATCGCCCTGAGAGGCCGCCGAGTTTCTCTCGTCTCTTCATGTTCCCTGGTAGAGTTTTTGTGGATTCTTTGTGACCAACACATTACGCGGGAACCGATCTTCTACCCAGGTGGTTGTTTCCAGCAGGGCTGGCCAAGAGGTTGTTTCCAGTAGGGGATGGCTAGTGGGGTACCATCCAGCAGGGGTGGCTAGTTGTACCATCTAGTAGGGGTGGCAAGAGCGGTTCTGGGTTTACCTCCATCGGGGCTGGGAAGTGGTCCCTGATACCAGTATTACCTCTAGCTGGGCTGGGAAGTGGTCCCCGATGACTGTTTTAGCCTCCCTCCAGTGGAGTACTTTTTTAAGGCAATGGGCATTGGGACTCGTCGATGACATTAGCCGGGTATCCCTCCAGTGGATTACCCTTTTACGAGACTGGGTAGTGTGTAACCCGTCAACTTTTGTTGGGTTTCCCTCTAGTGGGAACCCGTCGACTTCCTAGGATTACCCTCTAGCAGGGCTGGGAAGGGGGGGTCACCTGTCGACTTTGAGAAGACCTCTCGACTACGAGGCAGTGGCGATGTGTGGTTTGACGTTCCCCCATAACTCTCAATTATGAGGGGTGATTTTCCCACTAAGACGCGTCCTTGAGATGTGACCTAAAACCGTGCGGGCGATTCAGTGCCTACCAAAGTAGATAGTGTCAAGGTGCGGTGATTTTATCCGCTTGGCTTGTAGTTTGGGGAAGACGTGCGGGATGTTGGGCATCGATGTTGTTTACTTCTGGGAATGTTGGCGACTCACTTTCATGGGATGAGCTATAGGATGGATATCCTCTTACGATATTGTTCATGTTTCTTGATAGAGCATATATATATGTATATACCTTGTTCCAGTACGCACTCCTTTGGTCTTGGATACTCTCCCTCCCAGAGAGGTGAAGACGTGCAGGTTATGACACGTGATTTCCGTGTCAAGATTCTTGTAGTTGGATTAGTCTACTCTCCTGCTATAGGTAGTGACGACTCGACGAGAAGTTCATATTCTCACCATTTCTAGCTCCTTGTGTCTGGACGAGTCTACCTCCTTTCTCTTATTGGGTTGAGCTGACAATCTACTGTTACTTTACTGCACTCTCAGTTGTTCTCCTTTACTTTTCCCTGTTTGATCTACTGATCACCCTTCGGTACCTCCTTTTTTTCTCCCTCGAGCCTTCGGGATATCCTAATGAGTATTTTTATAATCACCCCTACTTGGGGTTTTCTCGCACTTGGTGTGCCCTAACAGACGATGGACAGGTTGGTCATGACTTCAGCGGATCTTAGGAGTTCGGGAGATTGGACCGCGTATGGTGGTCGTAGTCTAGTTCCAGGTGTGGGATTCTCCCAGTTGTTTTACTTTTGTTTACCTGTTTCCGGGTTGTGGCACTTTTCTGGTTGGGCGTGTGTTTTTCCCTTTTGTTTTCAGCTTAACTTCAACTCTTTCTTGTACTATTTAGAGGTCGACGCACATTGTGGTTTATTTCTAGTAGTTGGTAATTTACATTTTCTTTTACTCTGTACTTTTTCATTGAGTGTGATGCGTGTGTGTGTACAGGTACAGAGGAAAAGGCCTCCCTGAGTTGTTTATCCTTCGACACTTGTCGCCAGCCCCTGGCCTATGAATGTGGGCTTAGGGTAGTTGCGGCTCAAGCCCGGGTAGGGTCGGGTCATGACATACCATCTTACCATTTTTTAGCTTCCATTTTCCTTCACTAAATGAACAGACATACCCATCATCATCAAGCATTCCAATGGATATCAGATTAAGGTGAATATCCAGATTTATCCACACATCCTTCAAATATAACATGCATTAAACATTTTTATCCAAGAAATATTACCCATTATATTGATTTTGGAGCCACAATTATTTTACAACAACGTGGATTTTAAAACTTCATGATGTGCAAGATGAGAAAAAACTTCCTCTCACTATGATATGGTAGGAGGAACCTGAATTAATCACCTTTGTCTGGTCTTTTGTTGTAGGATTTACCTAATGATTTTATGAAACAAGAAAGATATATAAATTGAAAACTATAAAATAATTATTTGGGGATTTATCTACCTAATTACTATTCTCTAAATTCATATATCTATACTCTTAGATAATGTGTCTGGGATTCCTAATGTAGTAACACTTCATTTCATATATCCATCAAGATTTTGATTTCCTTTTCCTTTACAAACTTTGGTCCTGAGGTTCTATTCCTCTTCTTATTCCTTGATATTATTTCCCTTTTCTTTCATGAAAAAAGAGCTTCTCATTCATGTGTGTGTCCATCATCCTTTCATCAGGACTCCAAATTCAATATTATTTCTTTCACCATTTTCACAATGAATTTTTAATTAAGATCTCCACTGCTAAATGACACAACCAATGTGTCCCGTGTATTCGCTAATGAAATCAACATCAGTATCTCATGAAACTCATCATCAAGCATCATTTTCATGAAATTAATATAATCAATAATAAATTTGATCTTGATAATTTTTTTGATATATTGTTCTACAAATTTTAATTTAATTTGAGTATTCATTGCATTAGTTTTTCTTTCTTCTATAAATTTTCCTTTTTTTAATCTTGTCAAATTTTCACCATAAAAATGATTCATCAAATTCATTGGAAGTATTTTTTAAGATACACTTTTTGATCTACTACCTGGTTTGAGTACTGGACATAATTTTGACAATGGACCAATTTTCATAATATAGAGGTGTACTATTAGACATATTATCACTACATTGTAAATTTTGTATTTGTTTCTCTAATCCCTCTACAATAGGCTTAATAGGATCCACCGTGGGATTTCACGAATAATTAATTTACAAAAGATATTCCATTTTGATTTTCTAGATGGAATAATTAAAATAGACAAATTTAAAAAAATTAATACTATTTTATTAAATAGATTAAATGAGAATCCCATAAACATAACAGGATAAATTTGTCAATAATAGTTTAAATAGATGTAAATAACTCCTAGATTTCTAAAAATAGACATTGATTAGTAAATATATTACCAAAAAAATTTCATCAGTCTAGTTGGACCTATAAGGTTTCATTGGGGTGGATCATTGGAGTAGTCCATAAAAAATGTTGGAGAGTAACTGCTACTCTGATTTGTACTATCTCTCTGGAAAGGGGTAACTATATAAACTAGGTGTTTACTCAAAATTTTAACACCACTACAGATTTTTTTTGGGATAATTTTCAACACCATTAGTGTTTTTGTAATTATATAGATTATCACATAATTAACATAGATTAAATAATCGATTTCGACCACCTTCAGTTATCTTTTCATTGGAGAACCACTCTAAACAATCACCATTTCAACCCTACTGGCTTCAAACCCACATTTTTAGGGCCACAGATGTTCCATGTGATGAAATAAACACTAATAAAGGAAAGAATATTCTATAAAACAAAGGATATATTTGGTTTGTATTTGTTCCAATTTCAAAAGGGGAATGTGAGTCTTTTCTATTATTTTATCTCTGATGAAAAAATGGAAGATTCTCAAAGGGTTAACAAAGGTTACAAATTCATTAGACTAAATCGCATTTTTTTAGGAAGGAAAACAATATGTATCATTATTTTTCTTGGTAGATAATATACCAATGAAAAAGTATATTTTTATCACATACTACATTTATGGTCCATTGAAATCTTGATTGGTTTATGCCTGAATGAAAACTATTCTTCTGAAAGTCCTCACATTAACCACAACCATAATTAAGGGTCCCCCATCCGAAATGTGTTTATTAACACCTTATGTAAAATTAAATCAATCTAATCAAAGCACATGTCAAATGAAAAACCCAAGGGTTATATTAAATACCACTCACATAAAATTATGCGTCTTCATCCCAGACCTATGTATGAAGAAAATCAACTGATCTCATGTGAGAAGTCAACATAGATTACCCAAATATATCCCAAACATTACAAAAAAAATTATTAACAAGGAGGATTAAAACTATATTTATATACAAAAATTGGGGCTCAAAAATTTTTTAAAGTCCAAATTCTCGTAATCTGTTTAAATTGGGAAAGTCTAAACGGGTGATCCGATGGTACATCGTACAAGTAGAATACAAGTTAATAATCATTGATTAATCACAATACCGTTCTTTTTTTAAGATTATTAAATGAATAAATCCATACCCTTCGATAGATTTACATAAAATTGGATCCTATATTTTTGGAACATAAATAATATATTGAAGTACTAAAGATGTGTGGGATGGTGGAATCCTATCTATAGATGTTGAATGAACTGTAGTCAGGGCTCCCTAATAGGGATCTTAATTAGTAATTTTTTCTCTTTTTAAAGTAATTATAATTATATTTCCATTATATTTATCTATGTTCATGAATTTTTCCCCTCTATTTTTAAATTTTCATAGCATTAATCAATCAATCTATCTATGAAAATGACAATATTACCCTAGGATCACCAAATAGTTGAGAACATATGACCCCAATGATTCACCTTTATTTATTGAATTACATATTTGATATATTGAGATCATTGGTGATCAATGTCACGACCCGTCCTCGGGGCCTGTTCCATGACTACCTGAAGCCCGCCTTCCATAGGCCAGGGGCTGGTGACTAGCCCCAAAGGCGTAAAATCCTGAAAACTGGGAAGGTATTGCCTTTATAAACGAAAAAAAGCACCACAGAGTACAAGCAGAAGCAAAACACTAAGTACACAAGAAATGCTGAAAAGTAAATGGGTCAGAATACAAACCCAAAAGAAAGTACGACTACAACTGAACAAGGTACAACAGCAAAAAGACAAATAGCTGGAAGAAGGAAGCAGCTCCTGGGTCATCCTCCTCGGATCCTACCTGAAGGGTAGGTACAGATAGCGCAGCTCCTGGTCGTCCACAACGGATCCTACCTGAAGGGTAGGTACATGTAGCCTCCTCCATGCTCTCGTCCGTCAACCTCCTCTGTGAGTCGTCACGTCGTGTAGTCCACCTCCGGGTACTGACTCGTCGTGTAGTCCACCTCCGGGTACTGACCAGTCCTCGAACACTCGGCCTCTGTCAGCACTGCCTGTCGTCTACAACCAATACAACGAGGTGCGAGCATAGCCCGTGTAGGGGTAAGTATAACGATACTCAGTAGGGACACCGAGACCCTCAAGGTCTCTCTAAAACCAAAAAGGATAACCACAAAGAAGATCTCAACAGATAACCTCTACTTAGGTATATGCCCATACATATACCTAAGATATCAAGTAACCCATCTCAATCATGATGAAACACAAGGATCATGAAATCAACGGATAACCACAACCCATGAATATGCCCATACATATACCTAAGTTATCAAGTGACCCATCTCAATCATGAGGTAAACACAAAGGTCAAAAGTCTCAGCTCAAACCAGGATTTTCATTATCAAAACCGTAACTGCTGAAGAGCTCCATATCCGGAGTGTACAGTGGTCCTGTCACGACTCCGAGGTACTGCTCACTAACCTAAGACTGCTGAGGTACTCCTCCCGTCGAGTACCGTGGGCCTGCCACCTCACACAGTAGTGCTTCCCGCCGGGGTCTTCCACCCAACACAGTAGTGCTCCCCCCTCATATCCTACAGAGGTACTCCTCCTGTCGAGTACTGCGGGTCTGCCACCTCACATAGTAGTGATCCTCTGCTATGGGTCTGCCACCTCACAAAGTCGTGCTCTCCTCTGGGCTACGTAAGTCACTCCGAATCGAATCGGACAAGCAGTCTTCAGGTCCCTGCCGGCTACACGGTCTTAGTACTCCGTACGCTCGTCTCTAGAAGGGTACGCTCCACGAGATAAAAGTCGATACTCCAAGTATCTCAAAGTCCCATGAAAAAGTATCTCAAAGTACCGCCTTGTCATAGGGGTCTCAACGCAACAGACGGCGCGTCAATCGGACGCTCGGTCTGTGAGTTACTAGCCTTTTCGTCCCTGGGGCCCGGTTGGTTTCATGTAAGAACCAAACCGGCCATATATCAACTATACCCCGAACTCTCTTAGGTTATACTCATAGGGACCGTTTCACAACGTGATCAACAACGCCGCTGACGGTTCGTCAAACGGACGTCCGGTCAGAAAGATATCATCTTTTCCGTTCCAGGGGCCCGGTTGGATTTCGGGTACAATCCAACCCAAATGTATCTCAACTGCATCCAAAACTCGGGCTAAGTATGCCAAAAGATCCGTCTCAACAAGAGGAAAACAACGAGACAGACGGTGCATCAATCGGACGACCGGTCTGTGAGTTATTGGCTTTTTCGTTCCAGGGGCCCGGTTGGTTTCGTGAGCGAACCAACCCGACCACACTCCGACGGCATCCAAACCTCAAGCGGAGTAAGGAAAAAGATCCGTCTCACTTAGAGGAAATCAACAAAGTCAACGGTACGTCATTCGGGCGTCCGGAACTCGAGTTACGAGCGTTTCCGCTCCGAGGGCCCGGTTGGTTTCGTGTACGAACCAACCCGGCCGAACCCAAAGTTCTCCGAAACCTTAAGTGCGATATACCGAAACAACCGTCTCAATCCAAGGATCGCGTTGCCACTGACGGCGAGTTGTTTGGAGGTACGTAGCCCGAATTATGGGCATTTGAACCTAAACTGTTCGGTATCGGGGGTTTCGGGCTAGGGTCGACCCGGCCCGAGACCCCCCCCCCGGTTGGCCCGAAACGGGTCGACCCACTCCGGACAGGGTCGGCCCGGCCCGGCACGGCCCGACCGACCGGCCAGGCGCTGGTCCGGCTCAGCGCAGCATGCTGGGCGCGCTGCCAGCTCGGCTTCGGCCGAGCTGATTGAAGAAAACGGGGGGCGCCTACCCCCCTTTGTAACTGCGGCCCCCTCATAATGGGGGGCCCTTCATTTGGCCGGGGGAATTTAATTCCCCCGGGTTTTTTCACTCCGGCTAGCCCGACCTGGCCGGCCGGATCACTCCCAACAGGACCAGCGGTGGCCGGTCCCCTTTCCGGCTCCGACACCGGCGGCCCGGCTGGCCGCCGGTCACCAAGCTCCACCGCGGCCCGGAACCGGCCGCGGCCCTTGTCGTCCGGTGCGGTGCAACGGCACCGCGCCCCCTCCGCCGCGGCCGCGACGCCTTCGATTTCCTTCGATTTGGCGCGACAGCGTCGCATTCTTGAATTTCATTCCACGGCGCGCTGCGACGGCGCCGTGCAATACTTGCCGTATGATTTCCGTGTGGTTCGACGGCACCACGCCATCCTGTTCCATCCGCAAGGAAACAAACATGAACATAGGAGGGGGTTAAGCCGTGTTTGTGCGGTCCGGCCCCCTCTCGTTAAAAAATTACATTTATTTGTTTATCCCTGAAGTTCGAAATTCTAGAATCAAGAATAGAAAAAATTAAATAAAATAACAACAATCCCCTACCTCAGCTTCAAGAGTGGTGTTCGTCAACGACCCGCAGAAGACGAGGGTCGCGGAGGTCGCGCGTCGCGGGGAAAGAACGTCGACGTCGTGAAGCGAGGATTCGAAGTTCGTTGATGGCGATTTCGTCGCGGAAAACCGTCGCAGAAGAGACGACGCGGAATAAGTACGTCGCGTCGCGGATTTGGGATCGTGGAAGGACCGTGTTCTTCGGCGGGGAAGTTCTTCGTTGAAGAACGGTGTTCTTCACGTTCTTCGTTGAGTTTAAAGAAGATGAAGAAGAATTCCCAACTCTCTCAAAGAGACAAAACTCTAACAAAATAAAATAAGTCTAAGGCGTATTTTATTTACACAACCTAACCATTTGAATTTCAAGAGTTTGAAAATTAAAAACCCACATTTAACTCACTTATGTTATTAACATAAGATGTTATAAAATTAATGAGTTGAAAAGTTAACAATATTTAAATGGGGGGTTTAGAGGGGTTAGGAAAGTGAGGGGTTAAGAGGGTTAGGGAGTTTAAGGGATTTGAAAAGGTGGGGGGTTTGTGTGGGCCCCAACCTTTAAAATATCCACACATGGGAAGTTGGATGGATGTGGGCCCACCCCCAACTTCCCATGGGAGAAGTTAACCACATAACATGAAATAAAATTGATTCAACAATTTTATTCACTTTTTTTAAATTAATCCCCAAAAATTAACTTCTTCTCCCGCACAAACGCAACTACGGTAAATGTTCCCTTAAGCGATTACCGGCGTTGAGAGTTCAACAGTGCCATCAGATTTCAATTCCGAGCACCGGTTCAAAATATAGGAAAACCCTCTCGTTCGTTCACTGAACGTACCAGAGCCAAACTTTGGAAATTGATTCCGAGCACTCTGGGCCTCGGAATCAAGTTCCATCAGAAACCACGTTCTTGTAAAATCCCAAAAAAAATTTAGAAAAAATTTCCCTTGAATTTTACGGGTCTTTACATTACTCCCACCTCAGGTCTTTACGTCCTCGTAAAGCTTTAACACAAACTAAGGTTACAAAAAATGGTACAGAGCACGCATCTGAGCCTTCCGCTCCCATGTGCTCACCCGGAGGTTTTCGTACTGCCAGAGAAAGTGCACCCGAGGAATCGATCATTCTCGTAGGATCCGCTCTTATCGATCCTTGATCCCCACTAAAACCTCTGTGGAAAACACCTCATCATCGTCGTCCAGCTCCTCATGTTCAATGATATGCGAAGGGTCGAGAACATATCTCTCCAGTTGAGATACATGGAAGTCGTCGTGCACCTGGTGAAACTGAGGTGGATGGGTCAAGCGGTAAACCACCTCACCTACCCAGTTGTGGACCTAGAAAGGTCTGTTGAACCTCAGAGTTTACTTGCCGCCTTGGCCACAACTCCGTAAACTTCGTCGAGGTGAGACCTGTATAAGGACGTGATCAGCATCCTCGAACTCTAGAGGTCTCCAATTCATGTTAGAACGGGAACTCGAAACGACTACCGCCATGAGGGTAAGGTTGTCTGACTCAAGAGCGATAGGTCACACCCTCCCGTGCATGAGTTTAGCTTGTGCTGCCCAGGCTTTCCTTTTCTCCGACCAAGGAAAACCCATCCCGACGTTTGCCTAAAACTTTCAATTTGAGTATGAACAGTTATTGCCCATTCCATACTCAAACTAACGTCGTAAGGCCTCGACCCTTCCACCAAGATATTTCCAACAGGAACTCTCGCCCCGAGGGTCTGACCACATCATCGACATAAGTGTGATTATCGAGTCTCCTCCCAAGGTATCTCCAGACGTGAGGGTCAAGTCCACGGCTTACCAGAAACTCTAGGTCTGGAACAAGATTTTTGAAAGCAACGAATGATTCATATCGACGTATGTTACTACAACAACTATTAGTGGACACAGACTGTCCCTTGAATCATTTCTAGATCTGTTGGGTCACACTCCTTGACCGCATGCAGCCACACTCTTCCTCTGCCCTCCAGCTCCTAGAGCCTGGTGGGAATAACTAAGGCGGGTGGTTGTACCATGTTAGGATATACACCACCTCATGCTACTCTCCTAGCTCTGCCTCCACATATTCTGCTTCGTAGACTCATCTCTCCTTTAAGCTTCCTCTTCATTAACATTTAACACGCTCGAGTCTCTAAGACTGGAGCCGGATTCCTGTTTCTTACTGCACTGTGCAGTCTTCATCCGCTCCTAGATGATCTTCACCTGTTTTGCCTATGATCTGAAAGAGCTTCTAAAATTTCTCTTTTTCCAAAAAGATAAACTAGGTCTCATCCCTTGGATGAAGCCCACCCATTTCCTAATACAGTCAATCCTGAAATGAATGACGCATTCATGCCATCGATGACGTCGTAAGGCCTCGACGTAACTACTAAGAGATCCAACTGTCACTCTCGCCTCCAAGGGTCGAGTTACACTGTCGGCATCAGTGTGAGGTCACTGGGTCTCCTCCAGTAGAAATCTAGAAAGTGAGGGTCAAGTCAACAGTTTTAACCTGGACCACTCAGTATCAACCAAACAAAAGGACATGAAAGCAAACAAAGATAAGTGTCTTTTTAATATTGCAGCTCATAGTACAAAGACACGAATATAATAGAAACATGGAACTAGAAGTACAAGGGACATATCCACTAGTTCCACTCCTATCCACCTGCTCCCGGAGCTCTACTGCCTTAGTGGCTCCTCCAATGCCTGCAGATCAACTGTACGAGGAGTCGGACAGTCACGTGCCAGGTGACCCTTCCCGCCGCATGAGTAACACTGTCTGTTTCTGGCACGCCTGGCTCTGACCCCACCCCGGGTGCCCCGCACCACCGGTCCTAAAACCCGAGATCGTCCAACTGCTGTTCTAGTCCTCCTGGACCTCTGCATGATCTGTCTACTGCCCACAGATGACTCGGCTACTGATCAAAAAACACGCGGCAAAGGCAGAAGCTCCTGTACACGCTCGGGGTGTAGAGCTACTGGAACAAACTCCACCCTGAAGAAGGTCTCTAAGTCTTCCCATGAGAAGGTCATCTCGTCGTAAAACTAAAACAAGTGGCTCCATTACCTACCTGCTGCTGCCTGAAGGACGCTGGAAGCAAAGCTCACCAGGAAGTCTGTCGGCATCCCCACTAGACTGAAGACTCACACCATATCCTCCAGCCAATCCTCAGCCGCCTGCGGGTCCGTCCCGCCCTGGAACCTGGGTGGCCTCTGGAACTGGAACTCGTGCAGTGCACTCAAGCGACGTGCACCCTCTGCTGTTGGGACTGGTGGCATCGGTGGCCCAACGGGTAGTATTACCGTTGGTGCCACCGATGGTGCCTCAACTGAAAAGGGCCCTGTACTGAGGCCACGTCGCTCGGCGGGCTGTCAGTACGAACCACTCTCGGGGCTCTAGCTGGTCGTCCGAGAAAAGGCATCTTGATAGAAACAATGTAACACGGTCAAACGATTATACCTGGTGAGCTAACCTGGTTTGAGCTGACATTTAAATAAAACTTCTGGAAAACACACACACAATCAGTGTTTTCGTGCACAAAGTCAGAAATCAGTTGTCAGGGTCCTGGTGAATGGATACGTCGGCCGTCTGCACCAACACTGGACTCCCTGAACTAAAAACCACACTCGGTACTCTTAACACTATTGCTTCACAGAAAGAAACATCGGAGTTATAATTTCTACGATAGAACCGAACTCCTCTGATACCAATTTGTCACGACCCGTCCTCGGGACCCGTGTCGTGACTACCCCAAGCCTGCCTTCCATAGGCCAGGGGTTGGCAACTAGAACCAAAGGCGTAAAATCCCGATAACTGGGAAGGAATTGCCTTTATAAATGAAAACAAGCACCACAGAGTACAAGCGAAAGCAAAACACTAAGTACAAAAGAAATTCTAAAAAGTAAATGGGCCAGAATAAAAACCCAAAAGAAAGTATGACTACAACTGAACAAGGTACAATAGCAAAAAGACAAACAGCTGGAAGAAGGAACCAGCTCCTGGGTCGTCCTCCTCGGATCCTACCTGAAGGGTAGGTACCGATAGCGCAACTCCTGGTCGTCCACCACAGATCCTACCTGAAAGGTAGGTACAGATAGCCTCCTCCACGCTCTCATCCGTCAACCTCCTCTGTGAGTCGTCACGTCGTGTAGTCCACCTCCGGGTACTGACTCGTCTTGTAGTCCACCTACGGGTACCGACCAGTCCTCGTACACTCGACATCTATCAGCACTGCCCGTTGTCTGCAACCAACACAACGATGTGCGGGCATAGCCCGTGCAGGGGTGAGTATAGCGATACTCAGTAGGGACCCTGATACCCTCAAGGTCTCTCTAAAACCAACAAGGATAACCACAAAGAAGATCTAAACAGATAACCTCTACATAGGTATATGCCCATACATATACCTAAGTTATCAAATAACCCATCTCAATCATGAGGAAACACAAGGATCATGAAATTAATGGATAACCACAACCCAAGAATATGCCCATACATATACCTAAGTTATCAAGTGACCCATCTCAATCATGAGGTAAACACAAAGGTCAAAAGTCTCATCTCAAACCATGATTTTCATTATCGAAATCGTAACTGTTGAAGAGATCTATCTCTGGAGTGTACAGTGGTCCTATCACGACTCTGAGGTACTACTCACTAACCTAAGACTGCTGAGGTACTCCTCCTGTCGAGTACCATGGGCCTTCCACCTCACACAGTAGTGCTTCCCGTCGGGGTTTTCCACTCAACACAGTAGTGCTCCCCCCTCATAGCCTATATAGGTACTACTCCTGTCGAGTACCGCGGGTCTGCCACCTCACATAGTAGTCCTCCTCCGCTATGGGTCTTCCACCTCACAAAGTAGTGCTCCCCACTGGGCTACGTAAGTCACTCCGAATCGAATCGGACAAGCAGTCTTCAGGTCTCTGCCGGCTACACGGTCTCCATACTCCGTATGATCGCCTCTGGAAGGGTCCGCTCCATGAGCTACAATTCTATACTCCATGTATCTCAATGTCCCACGAAGAAGTATCTCAAAGTACGGCCTCTTCATAGGGGTCTCAACGCAACAGACGGCGCGTCAATCGGACGCTCGGTCTGTGAGTTACTAGACTTTTCGTCCCCGGGGCCCGGTTGGTTTCGTGTATGAACCAAACCGGCCGTATCTCAACTGTACCTGAAACTCTCTTAGTGTATACTCATAGGGACTGTTTCACAATGTGATCAACAACGCTGCTGACGGTTCGTCAAACGGACGTCCGGTCAGAAAGATATCATCTTTTCCGTTCTAGGGGCCCGGTTGGATTTCGGGTACAATACAACCCGACTGTATCTCAACTGCATCAAAAACTCTGGCGAAGCATTCCAAAAGTTCCGTCTCAACAAGAGGAAAACAACGAGATAGACGGTGCGTCAATCGGACGCCCGGTCTGTGAGTTATTGGCTTTTTCGTTCCAGGGGCCCGGTTGGTTTCGTGAGCGAACCAACCTGACCGCACTCCAACGGCATCCAAACCTCGAGCGGAGTAAGCCAAAAGATCCGTCTCACTTAGAGGAAATCAAAAAAGTCGATGGCACGTCATTCGGACGTCCGGAACTCAAGTTATGAGCGTTTCCGCTCTGAGGGCCCGGTTGGTTTCGTGTACGAACCAACCCGGCCAAACCCAAATGTAAAGACCGTAAAATTCAAGGGAAATTTTTTTCTTAATTTTCTTTGGATTTTTACAAGAGCGAGGTTTCAGACGGCACCTGATTCCGAGGCCCGGAGTGCCCGGAATTAATTTCCGAAGTTTGGCTCGGGTACGTTCAGTGAACGAACGAGCGGGAATTCCTAACTTTTGATCCGGTGCTCGGAATTGAAATCCGAGGGCACCGATGAACTCGCAGCGCCGATATTCGCTTAATGAGACCTTTTCGGGAGTTGCGTTTGTTGCGGGTTGAAAGTTACGTTTTGGGGTTTTTCAGTTAAGTTAAATAAATTTGTGTAAAACAAATTTTATTTAAAACTTATTAAAAAAAAACCTACCTAAGGGGGTTGGAAGTGGGACCCACACCCACTTAACCTCCCTTGGGAGGATTAAGTGTGGTGGGGCCCACACGAACCCCTAAATCTTTTAATAACCTCTCAACTTCCCCCTTAAACTCCTCTTTTAATAACATGACAACTTTATTAATTAATGGAGTTGATTTGTTTGAGTTGTTTGAATTTCAAACCTTTGAAATTCAAATTGATAATTGTGTGAATAAAATAAGACTTAGCTTATTTTATTTGGGGAGAATTCTCTAGCCACCTTGAGAGAATTTGGAGCCTTCATCTTCTTCTTCTTCAAGCTTTGACGAAGAACGCGAAGAACCTTCGAACATCGACGAAGAACGCCACGTTCTCGGGAATCGTCTTTCGCGACGCCATACCCGCGACACCGACGACGTCTTCTTCCGCGTCATCTCTTCCGCGACGATTTCCCGCGACGAAATCGTCGTCAAAGAACTTCGAATCCTCGCTTCACGACATCGACGTCCTTCTTCCGTGACGCCGACCACCGCGACGCGTCTTCCGCGGGTCGTTGACGATCTTCGTTCTTGAAACCAGAGGTAGGGGATGTTAATTATTGATCTTTTTTATTCCATTCTTGAATCATGGATTTTAGCATGACTAAATGTGAGGCTTTTGGATATTCTTTAGTTATGTTATTATTTAACGTGAGGGGGGTCGGACCGCATGAACACGGCCGAACCCCCCCTCCTTAGTTCTCGTTTTATTCATGCGGGCGGAAGCAAGAGGCGTGGTGCCGTCGCACCACGCGGATGAACATGCTTATAATCTTCCGCAACACCGTCGCGCTTCGCCGAAGAGAGACTTCAAGAACGCGACGCCGTCGCGCCGCGTTGGGAAGGTTCATGGCACGGCGAAAGGGGCGCGGTGCCGTCGCACCGCGCCGGACGACGAACACCGCGGCCGGTTCCGGGCCGCGGTGAGACGAGGAGACCGCGGCCGGTTCCGGGCCGCGGCGGAAGGAAAGACCGGCGGCCGTGCCGCCGGCGTCGGAAGTCGAGGGCGGGACCGGAAATTCCGGTCCTGTTGGTGAAAACCGGCCGGCCAGCGGGCCGGCCGGATGTCATAAAAACCGGGGGACTAAACCCCCGGCCGGTCCTTCAAGACCCCCCTCTTAATGAGGGGGGCGGTTCATTTAAGGAGGGGGGGGCAAAGCCCCCCCGGTTTTCTTCAGCCGGCCCCCACTTGCGGGGGCCGTTTCTTAGCAAGGCACGGCTTAAAGCTGTGCCGTTTTGTGAAACGCGGGGCTCAGCCCCGCGTGCCTTCCGCCGCCGCCACGCGGCCCGCCGCCGCCACGCGGCCCGCCGCCGCCGCCACGCGGCCCGCCGCCGCGCCGCCACCCGCCGCCACGCGGCCCGCCGCCGCCGCCACGCGGCCCGCCGCCGCCGCCTCGCGGCCAGCCGCCGCCGCCGTCCGCCGCCGTCCGCCGCCGCCGTCCGCCGCCGCCGGCCGCCGCGCCGTCCAGAGGGGGGGGGGGTCGGGCCGGGTCGGCCCGGACCCGGACCCCCCGTTTCGGACCAGATTCGGTTCTTGGCTCATAACTTGAGCCTCGGACCTCCGAATGACGAACCGTCTGCGGCAACGCGATCCTTGGATCGAGACGGTCGTTTCGGTATATCGCACTCAAGGTTTCGGATTACTTTGAGTTCGGCCGGGTTGGTTCGTTCACGAAACCAACCGGGCCTTCGGAGCGGAAACGCTCATATCTTGAGCTACGGACGTCCGATTGACGTGCCGTCAGTCGCGTAGTGTTCCTCTTATTGAGACGGATCTTTTGGCATACTCCGCCCGAGGTTTGGACGCAGGTGGAGTACGGTCGGGTTGGTTTTGCCTTAAAAACCAACCGGGCCCCGGAGACGAAAATGCCAATAACTCTCAAACCGGGCGTCCGATCGACGCGCCGTCTGTTGCGTTGAGTTCCTTTTGACGATACGGAACTTTTGGATACATCAACATCGGTCTTCGTGACAGTTGATGTATCAGCCTCTCGGCTCGTGGAGCGGACCCTCCGTACGAGCTTGCTGTGTGCGGGAACCCTAGTGCTGGCTGCGACTGTTCTACTGCTTCGACTGCTACTGTGACTGCGACGACGACAGTACAGAGATCCTGTGTGGATTCGACAACGACAGTACAGAGATCCTGTGTGGATTCGACGACGACGACTACAGCACTCAGCGATCCTACGTGGATCAGTGCTACAGGTTCTGTGTGAGCCCGATCCTGTGTGGGTCCTTGCGCTCAGCGGTTCTGTGTGAGCCAGCGCCTACAGGTTCTGTGTGAGCCCGATCCTGTGTGGGTCTTCTGCGGGGGTTAGTTACCTATCGATCCTTCGTGGGTCCGACGACTTAGATGGATCAGTGATCATCTTTATCGTCCTTGAAGAAGTATACCTGTGTGAGCTGAATCCTGTTACTTTCCTTTGTGGAATACGTATACTTTCCTGCGTGGACTGAGTTATACTTGGGCTCGGAGGTTGGAGCGTATTTGAATTGATGACTTAGGTATATGTATGGGCATATACCTAAGCAGTGTTGGTTGTTACTTCGTGATTGTACTTTGCTTCGTGGTTTATCCTTTGTGGATTTTGAGAGACCTTCAGGGGTCTCGGGGTCCCTACTGAGTAGCTTATACTCACCCCTGCACGGGCTTCGCCCGCACTACGTTGTGTTGGTTGCAGACGACGGACAGCGTTGACCTTAGCTGAGGTTTGCGGAGCGGGACGGTACCCGGAGGTGGACCACTGGGCGGGACGAGCACGGAGCGGACGGTGGGACCCGTGGAGCAGAGGAGCTATCTGTACCCACCCTTCAGGTGGGATTTCCGGTGGACAGCTCGGAGTAGCGGCCTTTACTTTACAGTTGCTGTTTTTCCCTTTTCGAGTTGTACTTTACTTTCAGTTTGGGTTTGTATTCTGGCCCATTTACTTTTCCGCACTTTCAGTTGTTCTCTGCTTGCTTAGTGATTACTTTCCGCTTGTTTACTCTGTGGTGTGTGTTTTCTTTTCAAAGGCAATGCCTTCCCTTTTTACCGGGATTTTCGCCTTGGTGCTAGTCGCCAGCCCCTGGCCTATGGAAGGCGGGCTTGGGGTAGTCACGGCTCGGACCCCGAGGGCGGGTCGTGACACCAAAGTTCTCTGAAACCTTGCGTGCGATATACCAAAACGACCGTCTCGATTCAAGGATAGCGTTTCCGCTGACGGCGAGTCGTTTGGAGGTCCGTAGCCCGAATTACGGTCATTTGAACTTAAACTGTTCGGTATCGGGGGTTTCGGGCGCGGGCCAACCCGGCCCGAGACCCCCCCGGTTGGCCCGAACCAGGTCGACCCGCCCCGGACAGGGTCGGCCCGGCCCGGCACGGCCCGGCGCCGGTCTAGCTCAGTGCAGCGCGCTGGGCGTGCTTCCAGCTCGGCTTCGGCCGAGCTGATTGAAAAAAATGGGGCGCGCCTGCCCCCCTTTGTAACCGCGGCCCCCCCTCATAATGGGGGGCCCTTCATTTGGCCGGGGGAATTTAATTCTCTCAGTTTTCTCCACTCCGGCCGGCCCGACCTGGCCGTCCGGCTCCCTCCCAACGGGACCAGCAGTGTCCGGTCCCCTTTCCGGCTCCGACACCGGCAGCCCGGCTGGCCGCCGGTCACCAAGCTCCGCCACGGCCCGAAACCGGTCGCGGCCCTTGTCGTCCGGCGTGGTGCGACGCACCGCGCCCCCTCCGTCGCGGCCGCGGCACCTTTGATTTCCTTCGACGCGGCGCGACGGCTTCGCGTTCTTGAATTTCATTCCACGGCGCGGCGCGACGGCGCCGCGCAATACTTGCCGTATGATTTCAGGGTGGTGCAACGGCACCACGCCATCCCGTTCCATCTACAAGGAAAGAAACATGAACATAGGAGGGGGTTAAGCCGTGTTTGTGCGGTCCGGCCCCCTCTCGTTAAACAATAACATTTATTCTTTAATCTTCAAAGTTCGACATTCTAGAATCAAGAATGGAAATAATTAAATAAAATAACAACAATCCCCTACCTCAGCTTCAAGAGCGGTGTTCGTCAACGACCCGCGGAAGACGAGCGTCATGGAGGTCGGGCGTCGTGGGGAAAGAACGTCGACATCGTGAAGCGAGGATTCGAAGTTCTTTGACTGCGATTTCGTTGCGGAAAACTGTCGCGGAAGAGACGACGCGGAAGAAGTACGTCGCGTCGCGGATATGGCGTCGCAGAAGGACTGTGTTCTTCGGCAGAGAAGTTCTTCGTTGAGGAACGGTGTTCTTCACGTTCTTCGTTGAGTTTGAAGAAGATGAAGAAGACTTCCCAACTCTCTCAAGGAGACAAAACTATAACAAAATTAAATAAGTCTAAGGCTTATTTTATTTACACAACCTACCCATTTGAATTTCAAGAGTTTGAAAATTCAAAACCCACATTTAATTCACTTAAGTTATTAACATAAGATGTTATAAAATTAATGAGTTGATAAGTTAACAAAACATATATGGGGGGTTTAGAGGGGTTAGGAAAGTGAGGGGTGAAGAGGGTTAGGGAGTTTAAGGAATTTGAAAAGGTGGGGGGTTCGTGTGGGCCCCACCCTTTCAAATATCCACACATGGGAAGTTGGATGGATGCGGGCCCACCCCCAACTTCTCATGGGAGAAGTTAACCACACAACGTGAAATAAAATTGATTCAACAATTTTATTCACTTTTTTTAAATTAATCCCCAAAAATTAACTTCTTCTCCCACACAAACGCAACTACGGTAAAGGTTCCCTTAAGTAATTACCGACGTTGCGAGTTCATCAGTGCCATCGGATTTCAATTCTGAGCACCAGTTCAAAAGATAGGAAAACCCGCTCGTTCGTTCACTGAACGTACCCGAGCCAAACTTCGGAAATTGATTCCGGGCACTCCGGGCCTCGGAATCAAGTGCCGTCAGAAACCGCGTTCTTGTAAAATCCCAAAGAAAATTTAGAAAAAATTTCCCTTGAATTTTAAGGGTCTTTACAATTAATATGGTGAGATGGTGATATAATGTCATAATTTTTCCACCATTACAAATTATATTAATTCATTTTGTCTCACACTTCTTGGGTAAATGTTGTATGATGAGTTTAGTAGCTTGATGGGTGTATTAATTCACAATAATTAACCACTATTTTAGTCATAGATTCACTCTTATTTGGTGTTCTTCTTTGACTCTGATATTGGAGGTACTATTAGGAAGAGTACATTAGAGGTTTTTGTTGTGATGTTCATTCCTAAAATTATGTTATGTGGGTTTATGTGTCTAATGGATGTATATAGTGAGTTAGAATAATATAAATTACTTCATTGAGAAAATTATGTATCATTCATGTTGAATATATGGGTTTTAGCATCCTACATTTATTTTTGTCATTGATACATATACATATTTTATTTATTATTTTACATTCACCCTCACAAATACAATAAAAATTTTCTCGGTTTATTATTCATTAAAAATGTCAAAATCACTAAAAATAATGAAAATATATAATAATTTTATTTCATAAGAATTTAATTTGTATTTTTTGGATCTTAAAAAGATGACCCTTTTCAACCACTAGGATAATTCAAGGAGTTATTAAAATTTTATTAATTAGAGCCCTATAATTGGATATTAGTAGAATAAATCAAGGGGTAAAATAATCAAATATAGATCTCATAACATGAAATATGATCCACTTCATATACTCTAATGTGAAATATTTTTTTTTATTTCATCCTCCCAATGTATTTACTTAAAAAAATATTAATCTATCACATTTGTTAATAAAGAGTTCATGACACAGTTTGATATTTTTTTTATATTATCCCTTTGGTTCATTCGAGAGGTTATGAACTTACATAGTTATGATTCAATTAACTATGTTCATTATTAAATATTTTTGGGATGAAATTGGTTTTCTATATGATTTTATTTTTATTCAAAATTTCTACATTGTGGGTGAATTTTACTGAGGTTGGAATAAATATTATTTGATGATTTTTAGTAACACTATCATCATCGACAAATGGATAAAGATCACCATTGAAATCATAAATTCTTTGAAAATATGTGAGAAACATTAGGATTGTTCTATATGTACTTATATTAGAAGATCTCTCAGCGATATATACACTTAATGATAGTTCAATTAGGATTATGTACTCTACAATTAATCTCTCAATAAACTCAATATCTCATACATTTAGAGTAGATGTTTCTTCTATATTTCCCAGACGAATTTGAAATATGAATGAAAAGGAATGATTTTATCAATATAATATTTATAAAAATATACCAATATATAATTCATTTTCTCATATCTAGGGTCACTTGGATTATTCATGGGAAAACACCATTTAATGTGGGTTCTGAAGAATTATTATCTTGTTGGTAGTGGGATTCATTCTAGAAAATTTTAACATATATGAAATTGAAGTAGTCTATGTTGCATATAGTTTTTATTATTATCATAGCATAGGTTTCTTATTGTATTGTTTCTCATCATTCTTGTTTATGGGATCACTATAAATATTTACCAATGATTATTCTAGGGAGGATTGATCTTGAAATTTACATGGGTAGGGGAGTGTTCATCCAAGATTTAGAGAGTACTATGATTGAAACATAGGCTTTGGTGATCATGAAATAAGAAATCAGAAAGATATTGATATTAATAATCAAGAGTGAAACTCAAAGGAACTTCATTTATTATATCATGTCTCTAGGGTTACATATTATTAGGGTGTGCATCAGGTTTTTGAGAACATCGAGATAAATTTCATATATTAAAATTTCATGAGGGTTTAATTACATGGTTAATGAGAGGGAAGCATTGATATTTTATACTATTCATATGGATTTTGAAAACTCTAGTTTCAAGGATAAAAAATATTATTCTAGGGAATCAATTTAAGACCATAGTTTGTAATGTGAAGCTATATTTAAGTCACCTTTTTTGTCTCAGAAAGAAAATGTGATGGCTATGAGGATGATAAAATTCATACTTTTTTACAATATACTATATAATTAGATACCTCAAATAATGATATTTATATCACTATCTATTAAATTTAAAAAAATGGACAATTCCATTCAATAAAATAATAATAAATGGAATAATTAGATAATTGATTATGATGGATTCAGATTGTATAGATCAATTAAATTAATAACATTAAAATCTATTCTAGGATGAAACCCTTTATCATTACTAAATTTATCATGAAGTAACTGATTATATATATTTTGGATTTGATGAAAACAAAAATTTATTTCGATGATAATTTATTTAAACAAGACTTTGTTATTTTAATAGACCAAAAAATTGAATTTAAGGACCTTTTTCAAGGATTTGTAGAGGATAATGAATCATGATATAATTATAAAAAATTCAAAAATAAGTATTCAAATATTAATTTTTCCTATATTTATGTAAATTTAATTCTTCTCAACAATGGTATCAATGTTAATTAGATAGTCCAAACAATGGTTTCTGGGGCTAGAAAAAAGATTAGATTATTTTGAGGCCCCTCTCTTAGATAACTTCTACATGAATGTTGAATATTTAATTTAATAATTGATCATGAATTTTAAAACAACCAATATATTGATTTAAATAAGAACAAAGGTCTTTAATGTACTTTTTTAACCATATTTATTTGGAACGACTTATACTACGATATTTCTCTAACACAAGTGAGTTTTTGATTAAAATTTAATATATCATATTTTTATTATATTTCTTAGTATCAATAATATAAATAGTATATTAGAATGTTACATGTTAACATTAATTTATTTTATCACGTAAAAATGAATCTAAATATAAAAATAGGGAAAAATTTATATATAAAATAATTATTGTTAATTACTATTTAATTGTTCATGGATACACATTGAAAATATATTTAATTATTTTTATTGGATAAATAATATAAGAATATGTTATGTAAGATGGTGTAAGAATAACTTGAATAAATTCCCACCATTTTGTAATAGTTCTAGTGGGGGATAAATTGAGTGACATTAAAATAATGTATTCTAATGTGGTTTCATATGTAAATAATATTATTTCACACCAAAACCTATAAAAGTATATTATATTTTACAACATGGAATTACATTTGAATAATCTATATAGGTAAATTAATATGTTAGAGTAATCTTGTGAGAGATAACATCATGTAATAATAAATCAGAATGTACCACTAAAACATATAAATAACATGATGCTATAAAATATTAAACATAGAATGTAAGGAATATTGTTAGATTATCTCTGTGGAAAATAAATTTCTGTATAAATAATTCAAAAATAGGAATTTTAATGTTAATAATCATCCTCAGTATTCCTCGTAGATTCTGAATTCCAATCAAGGGATGCTAAACCTTAGACAGAACTTCAATCCACCTAATTATGCTTCCTTATTAATAAAAAGAATATGTTTTATCCACATGAAAACTCTTCTCACACAAATGTATAATATATTTGTTAGAAATTTAATATCATGAACCAATAGAAGATATATTTTTATCTAATTAACCTGAATCCATTGAACATATTTTATTCCCATGTAGCAGCCATTTCAACACAACATATAACAGAGACATTTTTTTGTTCATACAAATTACGAAATAATCAATTGTGTAATCCAGGAGGACATTAACCATGATTTTTAAGTTATAATGATCATTGTGGAATTTAAAATTACAAATAAAAATCTAAAATGAATATAAATGGAAGAAACCCCTTAGTCACACCATACATGGGGTATTAATTCGTTTCCCACTATGTCAATCATTCTCTTAATTTTAATCAGCCCCCACACACATTGAAAAGGGTTTACACTCTTGGTCTTCTGGAATAATATATGATATAGAGTTGGTTTTTTATTTTATATATTTCCCTCAATTTCACTATATTATTCTTCTAAATCTATTATTTTGTAATATTTTTCATTTTACCCAATATGTGATTCTCTATTTTTATAGTAGTAAAAAACTAACCAATAGATTCATCCTTAGGTATTATTTTGATCTATAATGGCCCATTCACTAATTTATAACTTATTTATTAATTTTATTAGTGTGTAGTAATCTTTCAAGGATTTGGGAAGGTGAAATTCACTACTCACTTTCATCTTACTCTCTTACACTCTCTCCTTTATCATAACCTCCTCCCCCTATTCATTTGCCCTATACTCCAAATAGATGGAGTTTTGTGGATAGAGGGAAGAATAGACTACAATTGAATCCACTATAAGTGAATTTAATGCCTCAACGGAGTAGTGTTCACTTCTTATTCACCGTGGAGGTAGTGGGGATATACATGTAGGGGTTTCACGATGTGTTTAGTCTTATAAAATGATGATCAAAGATTAATAATGGATTTTTGGATGAATTTTATATTGAAATGAATTTAAAATCATTAATGGGAATATGGAAGGAAACCGTAAACAATATATGATCACTCACATTATCACATTCTTTGTTTTTATTTTTCCTATTTTAACATCATTTCATGCATTCTACATCATTTAACACCACATATTTTACATTGTTGTTAATGAAAATATTATAAATAAATAAATGGAAATAGAATTATATGTAACCGAATAATCACCCCATTAGATAATACGGGGTCAACCACTTTGTTCCAACCTTTAGAATAAATAACTATTCGAAGAGGGTCACCATAACCCTCTATCAATTTAGAACCATTACCAATGACCCGCTGTATTTTTTTTACTCTACTATTTAGTCTATGGATCTTTCTTAATATCAAGTTAAACTCATAAATTATAAAAAATGGTAATTATTCTAACTCCCCTCATGAAGGATTGAATTTTCTCTTTATTTTGATAATAGATTAGTGGATTCAATAAATCAAGCTCCATAGATGACTCATTTATAGAACTCATAGAGGATATAAAAGATAAAATCAAGTTCCCATTGTTAGATGACTTGGAACAAGAAATTTGTGAGTTATATGATTACATTGTTTATTATTATTCTCTTGATACCAAGGCACAAAAATATTCTATTATATTATCCTCTATAGTAAAATATTTTCCTGAGGTGATGGAGGGCCAACATGAATATTCATTCCCCATAAAAATTTAAATATCATACTAGTGACTAACATAGATGAACCTCATCTTCCAGTTAATTAATTAATGTGTGTGGACCAAACATTAAAAATAAACGTCATTTATTTTAAATTATTATAATATCCTACATACTATAATTGTTTAATTTTTTAAAGAATAATTGACAATCATGGACCTTGAAAACAATGATGTATAAGAAGAAAAATATACCACTGAATAGAATATGATAGTGTACATTTTGGAAGTGTCCACCAAGGTTGTATTAGATGAAGAAGGGTAGCTTTAATGGAAATTTGTAATGTGACTAACTCATCCAAAATATGTAGAATATCAAAATTTATAGGGAATAAATCAAGATAACATAAAGCCTATTTTACTATTACCTTGCCCTTGAAATCTCTCCTTATCATATATTTATAGGGGGATTTATTACATTATTTGTTGATTCCCCACTCATGGTATCCAATTAGGGATAAAAATATGATTAAAATTTGGCGGTTCACATCACATTAACCCAGTATACCTTCAAAATATGATTTACCAAATGACTTTTTATTTGACAGAAATAAAAACTGAGTATCCATATGGGATCAAAAAAATAATGTCTCTTAAATTCCCTCTACATTTATCATTTTCACTTCAACATGAATAAATTTTCACTGTTTTTATATTTTTATGTTGGTTTTAGAATTATATTGGATAGTTTCATAACTCAACCCATTCGAGGAAACAAGGGTTTTTTATTTCTCAATCCATTTTTTCTATTAAACAGGAATTGAGTTTTAGTTTATCATATAAGGTAGTGTATAACATAAATATAGGTGAATTTAATCTATTTTATAAATATTTCTCTAAATCCCTTTTATTATTTTAAAAATGTATTTATTTGTTTTCTCTATTTGAATAAATCCTATAAATGGTTCCACTAAAATAAATTATTTAAGAAAGCATGTAAAATCATAGATAAGCATATAAAATGGAAAATAAATAGGTTATATAAGCAATACTAAAATGAGAAATAGGTATAAAAATCTATTTTTCTAGATATTATTCTACGTACAGTGATCTTATGTAAATAATAAACCTTTCATAATAGTTTAATGGAAATCTGAGTGTCTATTATCCAAATCATTCATCAACACCTCATTTATCATTAGTATCCTCGACGGATGGATTCTATTTGGAGTGACATAGTTCAAAAATATACTAACCCACCAAATATCTATTATGACCAATTAATTAATTAAAAAATATGAAAAATATCTAAGTTATTGAGATTATTAGAAGAGTATGTGAATATTTAACTCAATTGATTAAGGGCAAAATTAAATATAAAAAATCAATATGTGATTTATCAAATAATTTTAAATCTCAAAAGTGAATGATTAATGTAAATAAATGGAAATTGAAAATAATATTTCATGATAAAATTATGATTTACTAAAATCCATTAAATTATGAATTAATTTTTTTAGTCCTAAAAATTGAAGATATGTATTCAATGTGAACACAAATTTTTAGGGTCATTCCTTGAGGACATGTAATAATTCATGAGTGGTAGTGAACCAACCATAATTATTCTTTTTTTAGTATATATTTTACTATAATTAAAACAAATAATAATTTAGAATACATTAAATAAAAATTTATTTATTTTATTTAGAAAAAATTAAGTATAATAAAAAATTCAAAAAAAATAATATTTATTTTGGAATTTTAATTTTAAAATATTTAAATTCTGGTGTATATTCATTGAAAATATTTTCTTATTTAAGTAAGTTAAATCAAATTTTGGGGGTAGAATTGTGTAAGAATAAATTGAAAATATTACTACCATGTAAAAATTATTCATGTGGGGGAAAGCTATGTGATATTATAATCATTCTTGTTAGCATTACATCATAAAACATTGATCCAATTTCATGCCAACATTTCTATAAATAAGAACTAATATTTTTCGATTTCATTTTGTGGGTATTACCCACAAAAATCAATGATGCATTTGTATGAAATTATGGGTGAGTATCTCATATCAGATGAACTCAAACAATATCGCAACTACATTTAGATAAATTTTTTTTGCAAGAATAAATATAGGTCATCCTGAGATATAAAATATTAACTCCATGGAATAGAAGGTTGTGTATGAATAATATCAAAAGAGGTGTGTCATTATTCATCATTGAAATTTTCCATTCTTAATGCTTATATGATCTTATAAATGGATGCCCAGTCCTATATATAGTTATATTCCACCAAGGGATGTGTCCTCATGATGAAACACACCATGTGTTCTTCAAATGATGGAATTTATCAATGGAATTAATGACATGGTTGTGTATCCAAGGAACCTAAGTTCATTGATATCATAAGATTCCAATATTGATTCTATGTTGTAATGATGTATAAAAGTTATTTTTTCAGTGAAATTAAGAATAAATTATGTAAGAAATACACAGGAACATCATACATTATTTCTTTTATAAATTGATAATAGGTGAATTGTATATTTGAATCAAGGATTCACAACATTGATACCCTGATAAAATCACTCTCTAATATTATGCATATGGCATTCAACCATCTGTTTCTAATATCTAATGGTACTTATTTAAACCAAACCATACCCCATTTGAAAATGGTTCACAAAGTTGGCCACTTTAAGGATAATATGAAGTAGTGTTTATTTTTTTAATGAAAATTTCAATATATTATTATTATTTCTCTTCAATTTTCTTAAATATTTTTTTATCTCATCTGTGCATTTCCATTTCCACAGTTATTGATAAATAATTGGTATATTGGCCCTTATGGAAGGTAAATATATTATGAGCCCCCTTATCTAATATCTAAAATATTTTGTTTATTTTCTTAGTGGGAAGTGGGATTACAAGGGTTCTAGTATGTGGGATCCAGCCCTCACATCTTACATGCTCACATCTTATCTCTCATCTATCACATGTTTATTCATCCCCTAACTCTACCTATATATAAAATGGGTGGAGTTTTTTAGACTAGTGGATGAATGGATTATTATAGAGTTTTTTTGGGGGAGTGAATGTGTTGATTGATTACTATTCACTATAGCGGATATAGGGATCAATATGAATAGTAAGGTTTTTATAAATTAGTTCGGACCTAAATCATAAATATTCTGGATTATTTAAGTAATTTATACATGATTTATTATTGAAATGAATTTATATAGTTTAAATATAATAGTATATGAACTCATATATAACATTGGATTATTAACTTTCATAACGGCTTTGTGATTTTTGTTTTCATTATATTCATTTATTTTTACGCATTAAATTTCTCATAAATCACCCAAATTATTATATATCTTTAAATAATTATAAAAATGAATAGATAAAAAAATAGTGAATTGAATTCTTAGTATCATACAATGATCTCTTAGAGACAACATAGGGTCAAAACTAGAATACACCCGCCATGAAAAAATTAATTTTTTGGGATGGTCATGAAAACCCTTTATCATGATTCTAAGAATTTCCTTTTTCTGTAAAAATATATACTCATAATATCTTCAAATTATGTGGAAAATAAAAAATTGAAAAAGATAAATGATGTTTAAAAAATGAAGTTTGGGAGTGTTTTTATGTGAAAAAAACATATATGTATATTTTAAATATCCATATCCCATTGTAATAAAATTGGTGCTGAAGGAAGAAAGGTACTCCTCAAAACTACTAACCTCTCCCTAGATATTGGTAAACAAAACACCTCAGGTTGATGGAATTTGACATTATTAGATGAGATATGTGATCATCCAAGTTGATTATGCTATTATTTTATAGTTTCCAATAATGAAATTTTATTTAATCTTGATGATTGATATATGAAGTTCCTAGAAATCACAATTAGTTAACCAAAAAGAGAACACATTTTCATTGTTAATGAGATTAGAATCTATACCAAATGGTTTTTCACAACCAAATAATAATTCATAAATATGATTCCTTAAACCCCCCCTCCCCCCATGATTATATTAACTAATGAAAAATAAAAGTTTAGTTTGATAATTTTAAGAGCAGGTTTACACCAAACCCATTGTATATTCATGTTAAATTTATTTGGAATAGTGATAACCTTGTAATTCCCTATTAGGTTTTCAATAAAATTTCCTTATTATTATTTAACAAGAAACACTATACGATCTATGTATTGATGATAATTTACAACATCGAACCTAAATTCATGGATTGATAAAGTTGAAAATGTATTTTTTACATTTATACAGTACTTGTAAACATATTTGTATGAAATTTATAATAAATAAATTTCCATTATATTAACATTTTTTTAACAAAAATAAAAAATAGTAATATATATGATTGAAAAAAATATATTTATGTTCATATTTAGAAGCATGCAGGAATTATACTAGAGAGATGAGGTGGTATAACACTAAAGAAATAATAAATGTTTAGACCCCTTTTTTATTGTTATACATCTCCTACATTTGGAATCCATAAAAACACATTGTATTAGGATAAATTGTTTAGTGAGATTTTAACATTTTCAAAATCACAAAATAAGAAATATCATCTTCTTTATGAGAGAAATATTTCAAAATAGATACCCTGAAAGTAATGTGGTACTTGGACCATAATACCATTTGTGACACAAATTCATGGAGATCATATCATCTAATGATCCAATCCAAAACACTTTGTTAGTATCCATATAATAGAAAATATAATTCACCAAATCCATATCCTAATTTACATCATCCACTTTCACTATGAGGTTTCAAAGACACCCCAATTAGTGGTATAAATATATATTCAGCTGGACAAGGAAGAAGATGATATTTCACTTCTATTTATACTTCCAAAGTGGAGATATCCCCCCCCCCCCTCAATGATCCATCCTATGTTCTAAATTTTGAAATGATTATAAAAATAAATTATTTTTCATGTGGAATGACATAGGGAAATGGAAGAAAATTAATAAAATCAATTAAATCATATAGTTTTTACCTTAATGAATTATTTATAATGATTATCTTGAACAACAATAATAGTGATCAATATACCATAAAGATTGTGTCTACCTTGATCTATTGAAAGTTTGATGTGTTTGCCATTAACCTAGTTGAAGTTATAAATAACAAATCCTTCCTTTATTACACATTATCTCATGATTTATTATGTAAAGTTACACTTTATTAAAACTAAATACTCAATAAATAGATTGTATTTGGGAATTAAGTATATTACATTACAACTTAAAACATGGAATATATCATCATTGTTGAAAACATCATTTACATACTTGCACTTAATGATGCATTGAATAACATGAAGAAATACCAAATAATGGGGAGAGCTATAAAGACCAATATGGTTATATTCAGGTTATAAATTAAAACAAGTTAGACAATAGGAATATCAAGGGGAAAAAATATAGGAATCCTAAAAAAGAATGATGATACATGATATAGAATGATAACATAAAGACAACATGGGAAATGTGGGAAAAACATAAAAAACAACATGATAAGTGAAGGATAATTTCTAAGAAATCATAATGGAAAAATTAAAATAAAGGAATCTGGTTTTCTCCATGTAAAAACATGAAATATAATTATAAAAAAAATTACCCAATTCATTAGGGAACTATATAATATCAGTTTCACTCGTCACATTCATTTACATATCTTGTTTAAGTATTCCACATAGATAATAAAACATGGATTTATTCTTGATCATATATTCTTCCATGATTGAAGAGTGTGGAAAACATAATTTTATGTCCCAAAAAATAGTTATAAGTGTATAAATGTTACTACCCTTGATATGAAATGGGTGTGGTATTCACTGTACAATTGATTTGGAATGGAAAATCATAAATTTTGACAGCCTAACAGTGTCGCTAGAAAATTATTAAAATGGGTTGATGAGAATGAAAATGGTCTCTCATATTTTGGAAAACATATGATAAGTAATAGGGACATATAAAGACTTATCCCGTCATTGTTAATTTGAAATAGAAGGCATATTATAATAAATATATTTCATTAAAGAAGATGATGTAAGAATACCTACGACATTTTTTCAAGGTAATGGGTGAACTTGGGATGGATTGGTAAGAGATAAAGGGATCTCTATTCATTTAGAAATCATAAGGGTGATGTTGGGAAGTTAAAAAAACATACCTTGTCATTATAAATTAGAAATAAAATGGTATAAATAGAAGATATTCAACAATAAAAGCGAGAAATAGGATCCCTTACCTTAAGTGTATGACACAAATTGATAAAAAGGGGATCCTTTTGAGGTTTTGGCACCTTTGGATGTCTATAGATAGATGAGTTAAGAGTAAGTAAGTTCTCATATTATTTTTATTGGATATAAATGGGGTCTTGGGTGGGTCTTTTTGGGAAATGAGAGGGGATTCATTAATATTTCATAAACCAAGGTTTTAGACTCAATAATAAAATATTCAAAACCACAAACCTTAACATAGATTCTACCAATGGTTTTTTTCTTATGGAAGTATTTTTAAATATAGTTTTAGTAAAAGGGATAAAATTATAAAAATATTTGAATTTATTATATGTAAATTAATTACACTTTTAAATAAATGAATTTAAAATCATAAAATATATTACTTGTTTTGGAGGATTCAAAATGGTTTTATAAAATTAATCTAATAAAATTAAAATTAAATCATGTTAATGGGAAAAGATATATTTGTCTGAGTATAAATATAATAGTATTTATAAAATCATTTTTTGGGTCATTATGATTTTATAAAACACAATGTATATTTATACGGTATTTAAATTTTTTTTTAAAAGAATTAGACAACCTATAAAAATTATGAAATATCCAATTTTGGATAATTTATACATTCTGATTCCAAAAATAATATTCATTTTATCTAAATAATTTTCTAAATATGTGAATTTTTACTTTTGAAAAATAATAACATATATTTATTGAAAATGATAGGATTTTTGCAATGGCAGTTTTTGAAAACTACAAAACATCACATTTGATGTCATAAATGGTATATGATCACTAATATTTAATAAACATAGTTTAATAATAATATTTAATTAAAAATTTACTTATTTACAAAATACATTATGTCATCAAAAAAATTCATTAATTGAATTGAATATTACACAAAATACTATTCATGTTTTATATTATCAAAAATAATAATATATTCATTATTATTTACCAAATAATGTGGAAAAACAATTTTATAGGGTCTTGTTACATATCCCTTTAATAAACTAATTTTTTTAATGATTAAGGTTCATGATTGTAATATTTTCATCAGTTCCTTGGGTTAACATGGTATGATTTGTGATCTATATGAGCTTGAATATATCCTAAAAAGGGTTTAACTCATGCTTAAGTTGTAGGATCGCAACTTGGGATTGGTTGGGGGATAATACCAGAGGTGTTATCTCCCTCAAAATATCATATAAGTCTTGATGGGGTACAATCCTACTGGATGAGGTCATCACTTCTTTTTATGAGTAAATTAGAATTGTTAAAGCCCTATATTTATACTAGTAGTTTTATTATTATATAATAATTATATTATCGATGTTAAATATTATTATCAATATTATGAATCTAATTAGATACAGACAAAAAAGTGAACATTTTTTTATAAAAATTATATATAATAAAACATTATATTATAAGGGAATTTTATTTATAATAGTTTGGGTTGTTATAATCTTCCCCCTTGAGATAATTTTCCCTAAAAATTTAATTTCACCCCCATAAAATATATGTGGTTAATTATGTATCATCACTTACTCTTGTTCCAATATTTATTCGTCAAACTTTTCATTTCTTCACACCACTTTGACAAGTTTTATTGACTTATTTCATAAAACATTGTTTCTTTGATATAAGATCTTCATTGAATGATCCTCATAGAAATGATCATTCTCCAATTGTCACCACCTATGGATCGAGTACTTATGAATGGTGAAGTTTGTACCTCATCAATATTGATACATGGAATACATCATGAACATGATATAGTCTAGTTGGGAGATCCAGTCGATAGGCCACTGCTCCTTTGTGATCGGTGATCTTAAAGGGGTCGATGTATCTTGGGCTAAGCTTTCCCTTATTCCAAAATCTCATCAAATTCTTCCATAGAGATATTTGGAGGAATATCATATCTCCAAAATAAAATTGATGGTCTCATTGATGATTGTCCGCATAGCTCTTCTGTTATCTCTGAGTAGATTTGATGTACTGATAAATGGCCTAGCCTTTTCAACAATTTCTTATCCCATTTGAGGACCTACTATTTTCCATTCCCCAAATTCTTCCTAGATTATAGGTTTCATAAACCTCTTCCCATAAAGGACTACATAGTGAGGCATATACATTCTTGAGTGAAATCTATTTTTTATGATAACTAAACAAGATAAAGATGTTGATACAACACCCCTTTAAAGTCTATTGATCATTCTCTCAAAATGTACTCATGTCTGTGGATAGTACATTCTGATTGGCCATCAGTTTGAGGGTGATAAGTTGTGTTAATGTTCAAATCTGTTTGAGGAGAATTCTAAATTCATTTCCATAACATAGAGTTGAATCATGGATCTCAATCAGATAAAATTCATAGTCATACTTCATGAATCCTAACAACCTCCTTGATGTATAACCGTAAAATTATATCATGGTAGAATTAATATCATATTGTAATGAAGTGTGCATTATTTAAAAGATGATCCAACACAACCCATATAGCATTATTCCCACTTTATTTATTTGCAAGACCATAGACCATTCCCATGGTGATGTTTTACCATTTCTATGTTGGTATGTGTAATGGTTGCATCATCCCCTTGGATTTTTTTCTTCTTTCACTTGTTGACATACAATACATCTTGATGTATATTTCACAATCTTCTTCTCTATATTTCCCTAGGAAGAGTGTTCTCAAAGATCTTGATATATCATGGTGTATCTTGGGTGGATTGAGAAGGTTGATATTTTTTCATCATCCAACATCTCATCATTTGAATTGGGATTTTATGGTACACATATTAGTATCCCATATCCAAAAACACCTTCATCGTTACCACTGAGCTCTGAGGATTTCCCTTTCCTTATAGATTCCACACTCTTCCAAATTTCTACATCAACTCTTTGATAATTTACTATCCTATTCAGAAGATATGTTTGAGTGATAAATTATGAAAGGATCGATGATATTCCTTCCATTATGATTCTTTGGTCCATACTTTCCTATTCTATGATGATTGGATCCCTCTCAATTGTTATCAATGATATAACTGTCGAATTGTTTTTATATATTGTGTTTGGCACAATATTTACTTTCCCATTATAGAAGTGTATTGAGTGATAATGGTATTTTATTAGATCAAAACATATTCATTAGAACATATTGATCTCTTTTTGTTTGAATATATAATTGAGGATTTTGTGATCTATATTTATTTCACCCATCTCACTAAAGGGATAATGTCCCCAAAATTTCAATGTGAAGACCACTACATCCAACTCTAGATCATGTGTTGTGTAGTTTTTCTCATGAATATTCAACTTCCATGAATCATAGGCTATCAATTTCTCATTATTCATTAACACAGTTCCCAAGATATTTTTCAAATCATCACTAAATATTATGAAAATTTCTCCACTTAAGGGTAGTATAAGCACATGTGTAGTGATAATACTCCTTTTTTCTACT